>JAZDUH010000007.1:11305833-12627500 GCA_036419115.1 Scarus forsteni | reverse complement strand
CCAATAGGCTTCTTTTCAGGAAATGTAAATGACGCTCAACTCCTATATGAATGAATGTTATATTGTCATTCCACATCTGTACTTAAAGGGACTGTGAGAAGTTTCTAAGTGATTACAAAAAAGTCTCACTTTTAGATATATGCCTGATCGAAATACACACTTTAAGATGAGTTTTATAGAATCAAAATAGGTTATCTATAAATGCTATTCCTTAGTTTCATGGTCGGGTCGGACAGTGCTGGACTGGCCTGGATACTCAACAAGACAATTAAAACTAGAGCAAATTTATATTATTCGGACACATCTTAGAGCACCGGGTTGTAAGTAGCGATATATATACGGCTATAAAACTACGATACTAAGTTTTTCAAAAATTGCTTGTTGTCACACATCAAAAAGTACCGCTACATAACTAAAGAGATACATTACCTCGTCACTGTGCATCTTGTAAGTTGAAAAAAGAAGCTGTAAAGCATTGTAGAGTTCTGAGGAAGGTCCGAGCTGGATTCATTAGCATCACAACAAACACACGCTTTAGTTTGGGTCACGTCTTTCGGTGCGTTGCAGTTGTAGTCAGAAGTAGGAATTTCCGAGTTCCGAGTAGGGAAACTGCAACTGGAACGCCCCCGAAGTCGGAATTTCCTACTGGGAAATCAGTGAAACCTCGCCACCCCCGAGTTGACAATCAAAGATGGATGCCCCCAGTGTGAACAGTTATTTAGCTCCTGTAATAATCCATTTATTTGCACTTCTGACTGGGGTGTGTCGCTGTAGATCATCTGTATACGTAGTATTGTTAGACTTATATTTACAAAAATGCTGCCATAGTGATAGTCAAATTCTTCATGTGATATTTGTGAACAACAACGCAGATCGTGCTAACAACAGCTAACAATAGCGTGGTAGATCAGCATGTTTTTTTCCGACTTCAACTGGAACGCCGATAAGTCAGAGATGATGTCACTCCCAGTTCCGAGGTTACTGGAACGCAGCATTATGACAGTCGTCGCACCTGCTCATGAGTAGCAGAGTCTTTATGTTGTGGTTATAGATTCTCCTCATAGCACCTTCAATTTGCAGTCTATAAAACTCACTCCCCAACATGGAAAGCACTGTTTTATGAAAAAAAGGTTATGAAACATGTTGGGAGAAGGTTTGTGCCTAACAGCGATGATATTCAGGTATGTAGACATGGTCGAGACGACCATGTCCAAACCAAGCATCAGAATGGTAATAAAAGCTGATATATGACTCTGAATGAGGCATTGTTACCTCCAACAAGGAGGTGATTTTGTATTATGCTTGTTGTTTGTTTGTTTGCAAGATTACGCAAGCACTACTAGATGGATTTTTCTGAAATTTCCAGGAGATATTGGTAATGGCCCAACTTAAAAATGATTCGATTTTTGTGGTGATCCAGACAACCGCCATCAGGGAACGATCATTTTGGCTCACTAACTGTCCAACTAATAACGATACCAACATGATTCTGAGTGCTAGGTGTGGGGTTTCAGGGTCAAGGAATCATGTTATGATTGTTACTTCATTATGGAACAATTGATTATAGATGTAACAGCAAGATGTGAGCTAGCTTCTCAGAGGTTTGTGCTCTCCGAGTGCTGTCTAGTTGTTAATGCCAGACAACAACATTGAAGTGAGTTAGCATTTAGCACTTCTTGGTTTCTATGCCTGAAACTATAGGGGATTAAGAATACTGGTTTGGGATTAATGCCTGAAAATAAAGCTTGTGGTGAACACACACACACACACACAAGATTTTAATGCTTAATGGGAAATAATGAAATGCATCGGATGTTGCCTGACTATGAATTTATACAACGGTTGGCATTGAACTGCTAGAGGGCCAAGATGCTCAGGCCATTTGATTAAGAGAAAACTCAAATTCTCAAACAAGAGGTCACAACAAGACGTCATACTTTGAAAACATTGTTGTTTCAAAGTCAAAATACTATGTTGTATGTCCACAATAGCTAAATATTGACTTTTCACTCTTACTGAATATGTTTAAGCTTATAAAATTGTGCAAAACTGGTTCATTTCTTTGGACTGTTGCAAACAACAGAACATGCAAGTTTCATTTTTATGATTCCACAGAGATTAATATCAACAATGTATGTAAGAGTATTAGGGCCAATTTAGAGGAGAGAATAAGTTTAGGGAAGTCCAGATTAAAGTTGAAATTTCAAGGTTAAAGTTTAAATGACACGATAAAAGTTAAAATGACAAGAATAAAGCCTAAGTAAAAAGTTGTGATAAAAGCCGAAAAGTTGAGAAAAAATGCCAATAATTACGTCGAAATACATTTTATGTGGAGTTTTTGACAGTTTAACTTTAATTTCATAATTTTGACTTTTATCATGAAACTGTATTTCAACATTATACTCCACATTTCCACTTTAATCTTGTCAATTCAGCTTTAATCTCTAAATATCAACTTTATTCTCATCATTTTGACTTCAATCTCGACCTGCCAAAAATGATTTTTTCCATCTAAAATGGCCTTAATACTCTTTCATAGCAATGATCAAAAACAGAGTGAAAAATAAGGCCTTGATTAAGAAAACCAGCATGATGTGAAAAATACATTATCCCTGCACAAATCAAGAGGCAGAGGTGGGCGGAGCTGACAGCAGGTCTATCAGGACTTGTCATTATGTATTTTTGTTTCAGTAGAGAGCCCCATGGTGGTGGATTTTACAGACGGTGTTTTGCATTAAAAAGCCCTTTCCCTTTTGTCCACCTTGCATGAATGAACAAGAACTCTGACTGTGAGCTGGCCTAACACTTCCATCAGGGGCAGACCTCTCTAAAGCTTTTGTGGCTGTATAAGAATCCCTGCACACAGCTTCTAAAATCTTTTGGAGAAGCCTCTCTTAAGGAGTGAGGATGTTATAGCTGCAGATTATTGCCCACAGCTTCAGAGATGTTATATAATCACGAGAGTGTAAAGTTCTGATGGTTTTGTGATTTTTTTTAGCATTTAAAGGGGAAAGTTGAGTACCCATGATACTTAAAATTTGCATAGATTTTTCTGACTGCATTAAATATTTGACTTTTTCAATTATTTTTTCACTAATAAGTAAAGCATCCATATGTTGAGTAGCTGCCCTCTGTGTTTTCTTGACACATCCTGCACTGCATACAAAGCATCAAGCTGCCTTTACAAAAACACATTAAAACACAAAGGTTTCCTCACTTCCCATCCCTGAACCGAAACCATATTGCTGTGGAAAAAAACGTATTGAGCTGAACCGCAGGAGATGCGCCCACAAATGTTGTTTTCCTCGCAGCTCTAATGGAGATTCTGCTGCCTCTGACACCGGGCTGTCAGGAGAAGAAAGTTCGCCCCTCCTTCCTCTCCCTCCTGGACTCCCTCTGTTCTTATCAGCGGGGGGGAGATTGAAAGTTTCAATTGGGTTTATCGTATCAATTGTCTGGGCTGACATGCAGTGTTAGACCTGGCAGCATTGTCATGGCCAAGGAAAAACTGGCTCTGAATTGAGTTGTTTAGGGCCCAGGAAATAGAGATACAATGTCAGGGAGTGAGGTGCATTGATACATAAAGTGTCATTGTTGTGTGAAATGTAATAATGTACCGTGCGTCTGTGGGGGTTTAATTAAAGTCATGCAACAGTAAGTTCTAAGTTTTCGTTTCTGGTTAAATATGAGGAATTCCACCAGTGTTCATATAAAGCAGAGCATCACGGACACTCCAATGTTGCCTATGTATGACTCCATACTTAATAATTATTTAAAATACTAAAAGTAAATATTATGGCAAGGAGAGTATGTCCCTTGTGAGTTAGCTGCTACCTCTGAGTACCTTGACAGACCCTAATCTAACTTTCAGCTTAAAGCTGGGGTTGGCGATTTGATTTAGATACACTTTTTGTAATACTGGTTAAAATGGTCTTAATGACCCGATGGTAATCAACTCACAATGTGTTCTTAAAACAGAGCGAAAAATAACTGCTATCTACAGCAGGAGTAAAATAGGGAAAACCCCAACCAATAATCATGCCAGGACACCTGTTTTTAAACCAATCAAATCCCGTCACCATTCTGCCCGCCTACTGCGCGTGCATTTTCCCGGTGTGCACAGACTCGGTGCGTGTAGCCGAGCTCATGCGTATCAGAGTCCACCGGATAATGCTTACATTTCAAGTTTTGTCTTTGAAAATAAGGGAAGCCCGCCGTGAGCCGTCCCACAACCCCAACCAAGCTCCGGTCCCTCACATTTTAAGACAGATTTACAAGAAATCTAAAATAAAGTCTTTGTTTTTCTAAGTTTGTTCTGCTGCTCTAATCTCGCGATAGCTGCCACCCAGGCTACTGCAGGAGGACGTTCTCGTGAGGCTTTTTCTTCTTCTTCAGTTTTAGGGTGGTTGGCATCCATCATTTTGGAGCATTACCGCCCCATTCAGGCTCGAGACAGAGCTCAGTTTGGAGAGGCAGAGGAATGTTTTTATGATTATATTATCGCACAGGAGATTTACGGGAGAATACTGATACAGGAGGACGGCGGGAAAGAGGAGAAAATACGGAAAATACAGTAGTTTCATGGCCAAAACAGGAGATTTGACAGCTATGTGGAGAATGTCAGAGGAACTACATATACCCCGATCAACATCGGCTGTGAGTACTAACTAACGTTACATGTTTGTTTGGTGTTTTCTTACCGCTGACTGAGACATGACTTGGTGTAGTGTAAAACAAACACATTGTACTGAGGGTTTGGAGTTGAATCAAAATCGCCAACCCCAGCTTTAATAATTGCAACTAGAACCACCACCTGGCCATTTAATGGCTCAGAAGAGTATGAAACAGAAAGACTGTAAAAGTGCATTGTTGGGTTAATGAACTGGAGGCTCAAAGATCTCATCTGTGACCAATGACGTCTAAAATCTAAACAGTTCATCCGCGGTTACTTGTGGATGGTGTTGCGATGTTAGGAGACATTCTATCCCAGCATCATAAGACTCTGTGAAAAATACAAAACGCAAGCTCCTTCATTGAACAAATTATCTCCAAAACATATTAAAAATGGAGTGAAAATATCCTCTCAAAAAGGGCCTACACTGTTGAAACAGTTTGATCTTCATGTCACAAGGAAATTTGCTCCAGATCTGATCACACAGCCACTGAAGCTGTTAGCATCTTTGCCAATCTCTTTACAAGCAGCAAGGGTGAATCCCATTTCTCCCAATTAGCCCTTCCCCTTACCTTTTCCTCTTGGTTCTTTGTTTTGAGGGCCAAAGGGAAGGGGTGAAACCCACAGCTGAGAAACGACACCCCACTCGATTCCCGCTATGTCATCATCCAGAGCCGCTCGCTGGCTGTGATGTAAGCAGATGTGCCAATAACTGTAGCCACAGCTATAGAAGCTAGCTTGTTATAATGATTTTTTTTTTAATGTCTTTTTTGGGCCTTTATTGATAGGAGAGAAAGGGGGCGGGAGAGTAGGGGAAGACACTCTGCAACCTGGTCACGGGTGGGATTCGAACCTGGACTGGCAGAAGCAAGTACATGGGGTTCCTGGTTGCTAACCACTCCGCCAAACCAGCACCCCGTTTTAATGACATTCTTTAAATACGACCAACAACTGAAAACATGATTAATATTTACTTGATGATAAAATAATCACTTAAAATTAAGCGCTTCCTTCGGTCTCCGCTCTGCTTCATGTCAGCAGGCATGGTGTATTACGAGAAAATCTCTTACCCCTTGGTTTCAAGTGAGGTCCTGGTCCGTCTTTGTTTCGAGGGCTGTGTAGCCCTTGGTCTTAGCCCTTCCACCCACCAAGCGCGCGCGCCTGGCGTCCTGCGGGCGTCCTGCGAACACCGGCTCCATTGTAGTCTATCAGGCAATTTCACTGCACCAGCGAGCTGCGCCGACCTGTCATTAAGAAAGCCCCAGACAGGAAGTCAAACCGGAAGTTTCAAAATAAAACACAATGCACGGACTTTTGCACGTAATTTTCCTCAATTAATTGTCATTACGTCAAAACCGGAAGCACGAGCTTCAGGTCAGCAGTCGGTCAGAGGGTCCCAGAGACAACACGACACCATGGACGAAGAAAAGTGAATCGTAGAGGTACTGAAATATATAACACTGCATGCATGACACCATAGTCTTTCTACACGGATATAGGCGGACAGAAGTTGGATAATTCACGAAGCTGTGTGGTTGGGACCAGCAGAGGGACCTTAGAGAAGTGAAGTGAGGTGTTGTTTATTGCTTTTCTCAGTCTATAACATGCTCGCTATTCTCATGAGAGCCGCGGCTCTCCGGGGATCAGCCCTCCCCCTCCGGATTGAGCTCCGCTTCCAGTGGGTTTTGAGATTGTGGAAATTGGGGGTCAGCCCTTCCCCATAGCCCTGCTGAGTATTGGGACACCACTCTATTAGACTTAAACATGCAAAACCAAGGGCTAAGGGGTACAGATTGGAGCTTGGCAAGATGGATCCTTATTACAGACATTGAATCAGGTGGATCCAGCTGCTGTGTAAGGTTAGAACATGGAGCTCAGTGACATTAACATTTGATCTTGTATCTGCAAAACTGAACAGATAATAATGAAGTCAGTAAAGACATTTTTGCAAAGTTTGAAGAAAATTCCCCAAAGGCTTTGTCAATAATCTAGCAGACAAATTGGTGAACAATTTGAGCACATAATGCTTATAGCAATGGCTTTCCCTGATGCATAGACATTAAAATACAATTATACGTAAATGTCAACATGTTAGCATGTCCATTTTAGATTATGGTGTACACTGGCCAAACACCATGAAAGGTGCTTGTAATACTCAGCATATGTCCTTTTTTTTTGTTGACTTTCTGTGTCTGTCTTGTGTCATGTCTGCTACAAAAAAGAAGGAAATATCACTTGACTCCTCTGCATTTGTTCCTACTGTGACCCTTATTAAATGAAGTTGACTGGATTCTGTTTCCCAATTATCCAGAGTTCTCACTGACCAAGTGGGAAAAGTTAACAAGGCCTGCTGTTCACCTACACTTGTAACCTTGTGTCAAGTCATTCCTATTTTTGTGAGTTGCCTTACCTCAAGAACAACTTTAGTTTTAATGGGTTTACTTTCTTATTATTGTCAGTTTTTAAGGATAAAAGAAAAAAAGTCTCCTTGTAAAATAAAAATGTGGAATAAGCACATCATTCAGTGAGATTATTCCAAGGGCAATCAGATGACCTCCAACAAAAACATGTTTCAGAAAAGATTCATATTCATTCATCCACTTGTTGAACTATGTAGGGTTGTATTTGAAGAGGATTTTTTAAGTGGCTGTGGCTCTGTCGGTCACATCTACATATAAATACAGGTTGAGTTATTCGATTTAAAAATATCTCCTGTGTTTCCAGGGTTGCAAAGTAATCAGGATTGAGAAGGGTTAACTGAAGTAAAGTGAAACATACTGGAATAATTTCTTCATAATTTATTTTTAACCATTGTTTGTTCATGAAAACCTGAACCAACATAACACTTGTACTTTAAAGAATACTGTTATAATTGTTCAGTTTTCTCAGCTTTCAATATATATTAAACTTTTATCTGAATATTCTCAAGTTTCAGACACTTTTTATGGCTTGTGATGCTCGTACAATGACAGAAACTGACTGGAGAAATTACATTATTTTTAAAGATGGTGTGATTTCTATGGAAAAAATGTCTTAAAGGAAAATCTGATTTTTTTAAAGCCCATTAACATATCAATGTATGTTAACCGACGCTGACTAAAGTTGACGAATAATCATAATTTTGGTGAAAGTAAAGCTTCTGTGGCAGAGAGCAATGTTGTGCTGGTGGAGTATGACATTTCCTGACAATAGAGAGGTTTAGGGATGACGTATTTTTTAAGGCTGACATTGAAGATAGCATTCTGTATGTTCTCTCTTCATGACAATCTGAACAAGCAAACCTCCTTGGTATTATGAAACTTGTAAAACTTGGTTGCCAGTTAGAAAAACTGTTTTGGAAAGGTTTAAACTATATTTGAGGGAAAGTTGATTCCATTTAGAGGAAAAACTTGGTTTGATCCAACGGGAAAACGTGTTCTTATTTATGTTCTTGTTTAAAAGCCCTTGACAATACTGGGCTTCTCCACTTGGTGCTATCAGCTTGATTGTTTTATATCAAGTATCTTGCAGTTTTTTGCACCACCTTCAGCAGGGTCTCAAGATAGCTGAGTCATGACTAAATGTAACATGGAGTCACTGCTGAGCTCTGAATGGTGAAAGTAACACCGGAGTTGGGAGCATTAACGTGGAAATTATGCTCAGGATGAGATATGACTTCTCAAATTCTCCTCTTCTTACATAGCATGTTGTTTGCTGCTTTTAGCCATTCCTACTGCCTTTGTTTTGATGTCACCATATTTTCATGCTGCTACTGTGTAACCGTCCCGTCTACTTTAATGAGGTCATGACAAAGTCTATATCTGTGTGTAATGGGAAAGGGAACAGATGCTACAAATGGAAAATCACCATAACTGTAAGCAAATCTGAGATTTTGTGTCGGAGAAATCCGATATTGTTCATAATCTGTTTTACCATTGATGTGAAGATTCCCGCCCTCTTCCCATCAGAGACAGGATGTTTGTTTAGTATTAATTCCGTGACCACAGCATCTCATTTGTCAAAAGCAAAGGCACAGCTAATGTGTCGGTGTGAGAGCTGTGAAGATGTGATGACAGCATTTTTTATTTAATTTCCGACCTCTCAGAAGAGATGTGCCACATCATAAAATCTGACATTCCGACCATGATTCAATTTGATATGGTTCAATTTGAAATGATTTATTTCAGCCCTCGCAATCTATAACAGCTCTAAAATGTAAAGGCAACAAATGCCTGAGAGATTCAAAGATTCAAACAAAGATGCATGAGGTTTACTGATGATAAAATGTTACATGTGCACATGTGATGTATGTATGCACATATTAATTTAGATGGCATGATGATTTAGGGCACAATTTCAGCCTTGGCTTAATAAAATAATATTTGACTCAATAAGAGACAGTGTAGTTGAGGTTTTGTTTCTTTATCCCTGTTGTCTAATCTGAAATTAAGCACACCACAACAAAAAGAAGTGTGAAACAGTAAAATATAGAGAAACATGCAACTATGTAACACAAGGCTGCATTAAATCTTGTGTCAAGTTCTCTTTTTTTGTTCTTCTTCTGATTTATCTACTTACCAACAGTCGTTTTTTCTGCTGTGGTCATGTTCACAAGTTTATGAGAACATTTTCAGATGCACCGCTGCTTCCCAACTTTCAACATCATAAACTAGAGCCCTGGATGCTGTGGGGGAAGAGTGATTCAAGGTCAAAGTCAGTGATCTCACAGATGTTAGAGAAGAAGCAGAGCTGAGAAAGTCTCACCACGAATGTATCAAACCTGCCCACTCTCCTCAGAACAGATTTTGTAGAGATCACAGGCTTAACATGAATCTTTCTTATATTACCTGAAGGTGCTGCTCATCCATTAAAATAAAACAGTTCTTTTAGCCATGGAAGAAGAAAATGTGGTCTAAAAATATATATTCAGCTCAGTGGACATGAAATTGAATTCAAGCCAAAGTATGTCAAACTTCATACAAAAGAACATTTCATTTGCAGGGCCCCAAATTGTGCCTCAAATTCAATCAAAAAATTATTTGGTTTTCAGTGGCTTAAATTGAAAGCTTGAGGCATGTGACTAGCATGGAAAGTTTGTTGGCAAAAATAGTGTAAGCTAGCCTTTGCAACAGTGAGGAGGTGCAGCACCGTCTTTTTGATTTCCTTATCTTTAAAATGTGGCATATTTACATCAGGAGAACTTCAGGAAAAAAAAAGTAATTCATGTAGACAAAGTCTGAGGCTCTTGTGGCCTCTGCACAATTTCTGGGACACTTCTTAAATCAGCAATTACACAAAGTGAGTGTCATACTCCTTGTCATAGTGTAAGGAGAAGTATTCTCCCATGTTACAGAACAGGGGTTAAGGTTCTATCTATAGGTATAGTGTTAGTTGTATGTATTTTCAATGTGTTTACATCAATAATTCTTCCTTCCTGAATCTCTGATCAAATTTTGGTCACCCCAAACCCCAATTCCAGTGAAGATGGTACGCTGTGCAAAATGAATATCTAAACAGACTACATTTTTTTCTATTAACTGAATACGCACCAAAGACAAGATATTACATATTCAAACTGATAAATTCTGTTGGTTTTCTTTTTGCAAATATTGAATCATTTTGCCTGCAACACGTTCCAAAAAGCTGGAACAGAGGTAACAACAGATTTGAAAAGTTGAGGAATGCTCTACAAAAACTTGTTCGTAATACTCCACAAGTGAACAGAGTTATTGGAAACAGGTGAGTGTCTAGTTAGTAAAGATCACCCCTGAAAGACTCAGATATTATCAAGCAAGGATGTGGCGAGGTTCACCACTTTGTGAAAACAAGTTTAAAGGTGCTAACACACCGCACGCTACTTGTACTACCTCGGCGATCACTCTCCATGCAAAGTCAATGTACAGCCGCGACGGGGCGGGGCTAACCCTCCCGCTATGCGACAGATGCTTTTCACACTACCATATAGCTTGTCTCGTGATGTGAAAGTAAAGAAAAGCTGATATTTTCAGACAATGTTGTGTGTGGCTGTGCGGCATCAGCCAATCAGTGGTGTGCATGTGTGCAATGGTGCCCGTGACGGACAGTTTTTTCATCCAGACTACAGAGGAACAATTTATGTCCGTGTGGGAAACATTAGTCAG
Organism: Scarus forsteni; assembly: GCA_036419115.1. NCBI lineage: Eukaryota > Metazoa > Chordata > Actinopteri > Labriformes > Labridae > Scarus > Scarus forsteni. The sequence goes on along the minus strand of JAZDUH010000007.1, from coordinate 12,616,709 downwards.
TGAGGACATTAGTTCCACATAGACGGACTGCAAAGAACTCACAGATAATGCAGCTGCAGTGTTTTGTGTTTGATAAGTGAGTGAAAAGGATTCAGTTGGAATAATGTCCACTTATACATCCTATTTTATGATATGTGATCACGGTGTACCTCAAGCAGACGTGACGTCACTGACCGACAGCCGACGGCAATGGTGACCAAAATGAGGTATTCATGGACACGCGATGATACGTCAGTGGGCAACGCAATTTTGGTAGCTGGGTCGCTTGCGGTGTGAACGCAGCATAAGAATGTTTCTGAATGTTCAGTTGCAATGAATTAAGGAATTTCATCATCAACTGTTTAATTAAACCAATTTAAACTATTCTAGGGTGGTACTGACCTTCAGCGGCTGTCCCTTGATCTCTGTCCTACACAACTTAAGAGAAAGAAGTCAGGCAGCTTAAACATTCCCTCCCGGGTACATGACTGGATCATGGGGAACATGCGGACCTGCCATGCAGTGTGCAATGGAGGTGGGAGAAACCAGTACTGGATTTGAATGGATTGATTGACTTCATTCACTTGAACCAGGGCTGGAATGGATTTCAACCCTGGGTTACAGACGTCTGGGGGTGCGTCAGTGCCCATGGCATGGGTAAGTTTACATCTGTGAAGGCAACATTGATACTGAAAAGTACATACAGGTTTGGAACAACATAGACTGCCATCCACTGGAGGTGTTTTTCAGGGATGGCCTTATTATTTCAGCAAGACAATGCAAAGATGCATTCTGCACGTGTTACGACAGCATGACTTTGTAGCAAAGAGTGGGAGTACTAGCCTGCCTGCAGTCCAGACGTGTCTCCCATTGAATATAAGTGTTAAGCACGAATTTGACAATGGGGACCCCAGGCTGTTGAATAACTTCATACAATAAAGCAAGAATAAGGTCCAGTCAGTATTCTATGCAGTATTATAAATAAAGGACCAACATTAACTGAGTAAGAAATTGCATGGTAAGCAGACAAGCCAGATCCACTGTTTTGCTTATACACTGGATTTATTTCACCAGTTCATCTGGGGAACTTCCAATAGCTATTCTTTGGAGAAGGCAGAACCTCATCCATAGGAAGGACGTTGGATTACAGTTACTGTTGTAGACTTACAGGTACTTATCGTTTTCAACACAACAAACTACCACCATAGTTACCATCTCTTTCTCCCCAGGCTGTCATTTTCTGAAAACATTGTTTAGCTTAAATTTGTGCAAGTCTTAAGAATGTATAGAGATGCCAGTGTGAAATAAAAACTTTTCTCAGTGGTTATTAGGCTCGCATGGTAATTTCTTTGTGTCAAGTTTATAAAGTTTGTACATTTTTATACATTGACATTTGGCTTATTTGGCTCCAGCCTACACTTCTGCTAAACTGCTCTCTATGTCCTTCACTTTAGCCTCTGCTCTCTCTTTCAGTCTAACAGCCACTTCTTCCATGTTGTCTTTTCTCTCCTAAACTATCCTGCCTCTATCTTTCTGTCTCCTGGTCTAAATACAGCTGCTTCATGACAGGGTCAGAGTCCCTGTGGGCACAGTTACTGTCTGTGTTTCTGTGCTGTAGTGATTGGTGCCACAGAAAAGGAAACATAAGCAGAAAACAAAAGACATTTTCTTTCAGGAAGTCTATATTTTATAAAGCTGAATGTATTTATACTTGAATCACCTAAGAGTTATATTTGTTTACTAAGTGGGCCACTAACAAGAAAAGTGGGCGGCAGTATCTCAGACTGTAATGACCTGAGTTGGGGACAGAAGAGTGGCCGGTTTAAGTGCTGACCGAACCATGGTTGGAAGTGGGTTAGGGTTGCCAGCTGACTTCCTGAGCACTGTTTAAATGCCCTTGAGCAAGGCACTTAACCCCAAATCTGCTTGGTAGTGCTTCTATAGGAGCAGCAAGCCATCTTCCTGACATCTCTCCATTAACGCATGAATCATAGGATCTGTGTGTGTATATCAGCTTGTGTTTGTGCAGCATTTCCAACAACAGACTGTAAAGAATTAATTTTCTCCATGAGAGATGAATAAAATATGTCTTTCATTCTTTCTTGTTTCTTTCTTAATGAGACTCTTTCTATGAGCTGTTTCATGCAGGAGGAGCATACATCTTCTGAATGCTTTAAATCTTTGCATGTGGTTAATCATGGAGCTTTGGGGTTCACAACAAATTTTAAGGGGCTGACTCATCTCTGTGCTCTGTATGAGTGAGCTGAGTGGTCCTCCTTGGCCACACGGAGACTGAATCACTGGCACATCCTGATTTATAAGGCTATAATTGGCCTTCTTCGATAATACTCAAGAAATTGCCTTCAGGTAAAAAGTGCTGGAAGGAACAGTCTCAGTTCAGTGACTGAGTCATAAAACCTACATTTGCTAACTGTGCCCAAAGTTTGTCTTGAGATGGGTAAGAGACGTTTCAAATGCCCCTGCAGACTGGATTCTGCTGCAATAAAAAGACGGTCTTGGAGAGCTGAACTTTTGAAGTCTTATTAAAAGCAGATAAACAGCATTAAGGGTGATGAAGCAGGTAGTAGGTGCTTTGGCTGATGACTCTGGTTTGATTGGTTAATAAATACAGTGTTTAAAACATGTATTAAAACAACAGCCAGTGTGAGCATAATTTCACAGCTGCCCTAAATTAAAACACTAGTAATTACCCAAATCATTCTTATATTTTTGTAAAGGTTAATATGACAGTATGAAAAAGTTCCTTAGCCAAAATTATATTTCTGATGCTAAATTTTTACTTATTACCTCTGCCAAGGAGATGATGTTCGTGCTAGGGTCTGTCTGTTTGGTAGTTTGTCTGTGCAAGATTATAAAACATCTATTAAATGGATTTGCATACAAATTTTACCAGGGATATACTTTGGTCCAAGAAAGAATCCAATACATTTTGGCAGTGATCTGTTTATTTGCCTAGATGCAAAAAATAAATTTAAAAATGTGCAAAATATCCCATCAATTAACATTGGGCTGTATTTCATAAAACCATATCTCTGTCATTACTTCATGGATTTACTTCAAAAATGTACACAATAATATATTTAATATAGCTCTATCATCATGGTCTGTTTCATGTGGATCTAATGCAGATTAACATCACAAAAAAACATTGAAGTTTTCAGTTGCTGCATTATGGGAATTGTAGTTTATTTGCAAATTAACATCAATATTTTTTAAGCATATATCACTACATTACCCAGCTATCCTTGCAATGCCAGTTGAGGACATGGACAGACATGCGTGGAGTGTGGTTATCCAGAATTGTATCTTGGTGGAGGTCCGCGCTTTCTGAGTGCTTTTCTAGTTATTGTTATATATATATGTTTTGATTTTCCTGTTTAACAAAAGAACAGAAAATCATGTTATTTCTTGCTTAAATAGTTAAAGTATAGTTTTTCATTTACACTCCCTATCAGAAAAAAAACAATTTTGTTGTAGAATGTTATATTTGATTAATTTCTAACCTCTTAGAGAAGCCCAGTGAGTCAGCTAACATTTGGGTATATATAGGTGAGATCAGTTTGAAATCACTTATTCCTGTTCAAAATGGTAATATTAGCAATTACATCTTTAGTTTTAAACACGTTTTTGACAGATTTCTAAAATGCTCTTCTAATGACAGCTGGTCTAGAAACTTTGTTAAGCACTGGATATATCTGGTTTTGTAACTTCATAAATAGGTTATTCTGCTTAAAAGGACTGTGAGGAGTTTCTAAGTAATTACAAAAAAGTCCCACTTTTAGATATATGCCTGATTGAAATACACACTTTAAAATGAGTTTTATAGCATCAAAATAGGTTATCTCTAAATGCTATTCCTTAGCCTTCCGGTCGGGTCGGACAGAGCTGGACTGGCCTGGATACTCAACTTCGGGAACAAGACAATTAAAACTAGAGCAAATTTATATTATTTGGACACGTCTTAGAGCACCAGGCTGTAAGTAGCGATATATAGCCGGCTACAAAACTACAATACTAAGTTTTCCAAAAATTGCTTGTTGTCACACATCAAAAACTACCGCTATGTAACTAGAAAGAGATCCATTACCTCGTTGCTTTGCATCCTGTAAGTTGTTGAAAAAAGAAGTTGTAAAGCAATGCAGAGTTCTGAGGAAGGTCAGAGCTGCATCACAACAAACACACGCTTTGGCTTCCACACGTCTTTTGGTGCATTCCAGTTGTAGTCGGAAGTCGGATTCCGGGTTCCGAGAAGGAAACTGCAACTGGAATGTCCCCCGAAGTCTGAATTTCCTACTGGGAACTCGGTGAAACCTCGCCACCCCCGAGTTGACAATCGAAGATGGATGCCCCCAGTGTGAACAGTTATTTAGCTCCTGTAATAATCAATTTATTTGCACTTCTGACTGGGGTGTGTCGCTCTAGATCAGCTGTATATATAGTATTATTAGACTTACATTTACAAAAATGCTGCCATAGTGATAATCACATTCTTTATGTGATATTTGTGAACAACAACGCAGGCATGCTAACAACAGCTTACCATAGCCTGGTAGATCGGTATGTTTTTTTCCGACTTCAACTGGAACACCGATAAGTCGGAGATTGCATCAGTCCCAGTTCAAGGTTACTGGAACGTAGCATTATGACAGTCGCCGCGCGTGCTCATGGGTAGCAGAGTCTTAATGTCGCTCGTAATAGATTCTCCTCACAGTCCCTTAAATTAAGTTTGACTAAAATAAATAGTTTTGTCAGTAAACATACAAAAGTATGTATGCTGACCTCTGCTTTAGACTTCAGACCAAGTGTTTGGCAGTTTAAGGCGCAGAAATTTTCTGAGGCTTGAATACAAGAACATGTCAGCTTTTCACACCACTCCTCATTTTTACAAATGAGGGACCAATGGTCTATGAATATCCAAACAGCAGAAACAAGGGGCTAAAAATTATAAATTCATTGGATGGAAAACATGAAAGACACCTTCACTGTATATGTCAGGGTTCTATATGTTGATTTTTTTTCCCTTATTTCCGTCCTTGATAGAAACTATTTGAAAGTCCTACAGACAAGGTAAACAACCCTTCGTGTTTGCCTGATTTTTTTTGTCAGACATTAAAAACATGTAGATCAGCTGTGTTTGCAGACTCACTCATTTCAGTACTTGAGAACATCCGAATAATCAATGCACAGTAACAGACTGATCAAAGCACAGAGGTATTAGGCTTAGTGCAAACACAGGTTTAGACAGCCCAAAATCCTCTGAATTTTCTGCAGAGCTACAGAGAATTAAACAATGTAAGAAACACTGCTTCTTATTATGGTTCTCAATGAGCAAAAAAGGTAAATTATTTATTTTCTTACTGCAGTCCAGACCATTAGAAGTGAAAAAGACAGGTCCAAGATGTCAAAAGCCCAGACTTGACATTTCCCGCTCGGTTTCCAGACTCTGCTCTCAGAGCTAATCTGTGGATTGCTGAGCTGTGCTGAGAATGCAGAACGATTCAAACATCCCCAAATTTTTCCTGCTTAGCATTAGCATACAACAGGATGCCACCATATAGCCCCAACAATGTCAGTGTGTTTGTAGATTATTTAACATTTGCATAAAAATAAGAGAGACTGTAAATGCAAAGCCTGCTATTTCTCCCCACACATGAGGGATCATCCCGGAGCCATGACAAATCCTGAGCTTTGTTCATTGACCCTGTGGGGTCAATTACGTTTGCAGGGAGAAGGCACGGAGAGTGCCTCGGGTTCAAAAGATGGTAGTGTTGGTACGTTGATCGATGGCGGGGATGCTTATCAGCCCCACTGTGTTACAGACACCTAATTGCAATTGATCTTCTTTGCTGTACCATTAATTGTAAATCCTCTCTCAATCACAAAGTCGCCACCACATGCGCTGGAGTCCAAAACTTAAACTTCATTCATCAGTGGGCTCCACATCGGTTTTCAATACAGACTGTACCAGAGCTCAGAGACACACTCCTCCAGCTCGCAGTGCAGGGCTTCAGGCTGCTGTATTCAGCACCCACTCACTCCAAAGGTCAAGGTGAAGGTTGAACAGCTGAGTGCTCTCATGAAGATGTCAAAACACTGACTCAGGGTGTCAAAACATAAACAAGGACAGCAAATAAACTACAATAAAATGCTGATTTTATGTTCTGGCACTGATTCTAAACACACAGGCTGCTTGCCTCAAGGGTTTGGAGGTCTGTTAGTCACTTTGGGCAAAACTTACACTTTCAATATGAAAGCTGCATCATTATTCACAAAAATAAAAAAGGAATGACTCAACAAAACAACCAGAAGTTACCAAAAATGTGGTTACAAAAACAAATGAAAAAAATAACCACAAATGGAAACAACACATCAAAATAAAAAGTATAACAACCAAAAAGAAAAACCCATAAGACATAAAAAATTGGATCAATGGGGGTCTGCTTTGGCCGTGTGGTAAACAACAAGGCTTTTCCAATATACTTTTCAGCCTGGCTGGCTTTGAAGAAGCCTGAGGCCAGTTTCAGAATGTCCACCCCTGCCTTCTTTTACACAAGCCTATCCGATGTCTCTCGACCTATCATTAAATGCATAAAAAAGCCCAAAAAGATACTTTAAATATAAAACAAATCAAATGAAAAACAGAAATCACAAAAGCAAAAAAAAACAACATCATGATAAAGACAAAAACACAACAACAAATAAAAGTTTCATGTGTCATCAAAAACATAATGACTAGAAAAAAAGAAATCTAATGGCACAACTGAAAAAACAAAGATATAAACAATAAAGAACAATAACGAAAAATTGCGAAAAACTAAACCACGAATCAAAATACACGACACACTAACAAAAAGTTATATAGATAGAGCAACAGATTATGAACATCAAAACAAAACTAGTAATCACTATACAAAAATCTGAATAACAAACCCACAACAAAACAACAAATCTTTCATACACTGCCACAACCAAAATTACGATTAATCACAAAACTACAAACATAAAGAGCAACAATGTCATTGAAGAACCACAACAGTAATTGACAATGAAAACAAATCAATCACTACAAAAAAATCCAACTTATAAAAAAGTGAAAAACACAACAAATGCAAAAAAGTCAACAAAAATCTATTATTAATGCAAGTATACATTAAATACTGCTTCAAATTCAAAAAACAACAAAAAAAATTACAAATCAAAAAACAAATTCTCTTTTTGTTTTCAATATTTTTGTATTTTGGATGGTGAATTTAATTTCTTGTTCTCGATTTTCTATTTGATGTGTGATTGCATTTCTTTAAATGTTTTGTTGTTATTTTATGTTTTGACAGGGTTTTAGATAATGGTGGCTTTGTTTTTCATTGTTACTGTTTTCGATTTGTTTTTTGATTTTGTGTTTCTTTTTTTTTCTACCATCTTAATCTTGTTTTTAAATAAAATTCTATTATGTTTGGTTGTATGATTTTTTTTTTTACCTGTATTTCTTAATTTGTGATTGTTCTTTGGTTGTTCTTTTTTCATACTTCATGTATCATTCAGTTTTTTTATTTTATTTATTAGTTTTATTTCATTTTGGCAGAAATAGAAGCCCTATGTGCTGCAGAAGGTGCAGACTGCCCGAGCTGAGACGGTGCAGTGGCGCAGTGGAGTAAGTGGAAGCACCTTCTAAATAGAAATCTTTCACTTCTGCTGCTGTAACAGAGCAGCAAACACATATCTGGTGAAACTCTGGGGCTCTTCAGCTCACAGTTTGACTAATGCTGAGTTTTGCTTCACATAGCTGCTAGCTTGGTTGTAAACACTGTTGTCTCCTTCTAAAGATCACAACCATCCTCAAGTCATTAGGGTCTATAATCCTAACATAAGTGTGAAAACATAAGGGGGTAAATAAACTGAATTGCACACAATTTGAATAAATGATCAACCATTGCACATTTTTCTGACTTTCAAAGAAATATACGTATCACATTATGCAAACACTTTTCCAGAGACTGTCTTTTCTTTTTCCCAGTGCAGACTCTGCTGAATTCTAAACACCTCCTCCTGATGAAACACCTCCCCAGAGCTTTACTGAAATAAACATAATAAGAGACAGGCGGACAGGAGGTGTGTAAGTATAAGTCTAACAGCTATGAAAGTGCTCCTTCCCTCTGGCGCTGGAGTGTACATTACTAAAGAGCGGATTCTCAGCACATACAGAGGCTTGCCCAAAGGATAAACTCCTCCAGGAAGCCTTGAAAGAAATTGGTTATTAAATAAGGTAGAGCGGAGATAAAGATGTCAGCAGTAATAATGCTTTTCATTTTGACTCTGATCTTATTTGTTCAGAGGGGAGGCCGAGCCGTACAGCCTCACTGAGTTGACACAAGGGTTTTTCCTGCCACCGCTGAGAGACTGATCTGTCAGCAGATACATGGGGATGTCGTCTTTGTCGCCCCTACCCCGGCGAGGACAAACTAATATAGTGGAACTGCGGAGGTGGCGTTTTTTTTCCCACCATCACACTTAAAAGTCCATACGTACAGCACACAGACGGGACTTAATGCACGCAGTGACAGTTGCTGCTGATGTGCATCGGCTGTGGAGGTTTTCTCTGACTGTAGCTCAGGTGCGGTGAAACATGTCCCAGAGGCAAACACAAAATGACGGCACAGTTTGTGGAGGGGAACATTTGGTCATTCTTCTGTAAATAACTCAGAGCTCAGCCTGTGTTCAAGTTTCTACTTTTAGAGTCAAGCTGTCAAAATGTAGAATCAGGATCTAGGAAAGGTTTATTGTGCAACATGTTGAAAATTAGTCTCCGAAATATTAGTAAATTAAAATACAACCTTATGATGAATATTTTCAATCGTCTACCAAGACAATGCCAAATTTGTCTTTCAGTTCTCAAAGCCAGAGTCAAAACGGTTAAAGTTATCACAACAACATTCATGATAAGATTTTTTTTCTCCAAAACACCGGATTCTGCTTTACAGACTAAAACAAAAGGAAGCCGAAGCTGCAAATGGAAGCAAATGATGTCTGGTGCTGCTTACTTATAACCTTACATATAAATACAACCTTATAATGAATATTTTCAATCGTCCACCAAGACAATGCCAAATTTGTCTTTCAGTTCTCAAAGCCAGAGTCAAAATGGTTAAAGTTATCACAACAACATTCATTAAAAGATTTTTTTTTTCTCCAAAAACACTGGATGCTGCTTTACAGACTAAAACAAAAGGAAGCCGAAGCTGCAAATGGAAGCAAATGATGTTTGGTGCTGCTTACTTAAGAAGGACCACAATTGTGTTGTTAAATCAGCTGCATATTTTGTCACGCAAGGCTCTGATTCAGTATTTTGTGTTTACAAAACGACTGCAATGGAACAAAATATTCAATTTAAAATGGGCTTGATCAATGAAGAAAGTCAAAGTGCTCTGGGAGTGCAAACCTCCACTGAGGCATCTCAATTTCTGAGCCAAGTTATTAGGAAAATGTGGAAAGATGCTTTAAAAACTCCTGGATCCAAGTCACTATTAAAACCAAAACATCATCATAAATCACCTCTTCCTTGTGACATGATCAACATTCCCAAAAAATTCATCATAAGATGTTAATATATTTTTTGAGTTATCCTCTTCACAAACAAACAAAACAACAAACACCAATAAAGAAAAAACCTTTCTGAACTTTTAATATAAAATCAGATGTGTAAAGAAACGTTCTATCTCGCAATGATTATTAACCATTAAAATCATCTCAGATTTGAACTGGTATTTAGCCAACCAAAATGAAACCACTTCCTGCTCATGTTATGACCAACCTTCCCTTAAATTTTCATCCAAATCCATCAAGAACTTTTTAAGTTATCTTGCAGTCAGACGGGCGAACAACAAAACCAACAAACATATCAACACTAACAAAACATGAAGTGTTCAGACCAATGTAACCTGTTTCTTCAGACCTCTCCTTGGGATTCTGCTGGAGATCTTTGTACATTCATTTACTTCATCAGCGTGTCATTTACCAGCTGAGTGACCGAGTCATTTCAATAGCAGAAAAATGTGATGCGTGATGTTTTTACATAGACAGTATATTGGTGCGTTCCAGTTGTAGTCGGAAGTTGGATTCCGGGTTCCGAGTAGGAAACTGCAACTGGAACACCCTCCGAAGTCGGAATTCCCTACTGGGAACTCTGGGAAACCTCACCACCCCCGAGTTGACAATCGAAGATGGATGCCCACAGTGTGAACAGTTATTTAGCTCCTGTAATAATCTGTTTAACAGCGCTTCTGACTCAGGTGTGTCGCACTAAATCAGCCGTAATGTTCGACTTATATTTACATAATCAGTTTTTTGCACTTCTGACTGGAGTGTGTCGCTCTAGATCAGCTGTATACATAGTATTGTTAGACTTATATTTACAAAAATGCTGCCATAGTGATAATCACATTCTTCATGTAATATTTGTGAACAACAACACAGGGCGTGCTAACAACAGCTAACAATAGCCTGGTAGATTGGCACGTTTTTTTCTGACTTCAACTGGAACACCAATAGGTTGGAGATGACGTCACTCCCACTTCCGAGGTTACTGGAATGCAGCATAAACTAGAAAGCACTCGGAGAGCGCAGACCTCCGCCAGTGCCACAGTCCTCAGCCATATTGTCATTTTGACCATAAATATTACTCCTACCTTTATTTCATCTAAATATTTAGATTCCTTGACCATGAAAACATACCATTAGCAACTGGCTTCATAATGATATCTATTTTAGTTCAGTAGTTATTCACAGGAATCATATTTTTTGACATGGCGGCCAGACGCTGATCCCGATCAACACCAAATTCGAATCAGTTCTTCCTTTTCCCATGCTGAACATTTCCTGAAAATTTCATCCAAATCCATCCATTGCTCTTTGAGTTATTTTGTTCACGGACAGATGGTCAGACGGACGGACGGACAAACTCTCCCGAAAACATAACCTCCTTGGCGGAGGTAATAAACATATATTTATCGTGGACAACTAGTATATTTAGACACTACCATTTTGATTGTGATTAAATTTATCTTGTTCAATGTTTATGCAATTTTAACTTCAAATGTGCAAAAAAGAAATAATTAATTACTTGTTTTATTGTCTTTTTGCATGAAGTTTTGGAATTTTATTGACTTTTATTGACAAAAAACCTGCTCTACCTCACAACAAATCCTCTAAAAAAACCTCCAGGACCTGCATCTGTATTCATCTGTATCTGGATCATCAAAATCAAATCACTTCTTCTTTGTGTCATCAGCAACATCCCTCAAAATTTAATCAAAATCTGTTGACAGGCAAATGTTAACATAAAGAATGACCTTGACCGTAGACTTCTTACCTCATATTTTCAAAGTTTAATCAGACCATCCTTGAATCAAAGTTGACATTGATTCAAACTTTAAGGAAAATCCATCCAGAAGTTTTTGAGACAGTTAAGTTTATAGACTTTTGACCAGTGAGCTTCAAAATGAAATCAGTATACTATTGAACTGGGTGGGCATCCTTTCAAAGTTTTAAAAAACTGTGTGTTCTTTAGATATTTTGTTTACAAGTATCAAGTGAGCAAATAGTAAATGACCGGGAACTTTAACTCAGGGATGAATGTAGTCTGTTTCAGTCACAGATATATCGCATTCAAAACAAAGGAGTGGACAGACAGTTGGACAGACAGTTGGAAAGTCGGCCTGAATTCAACCTTAAATATTTAAGGGACATAAAATTACTAAAACTTTTTAGAAAACCATACAACATGAAAGGACATAATAGAAACAACCTGGGGACACAATTACTTAGACTGGAAACTAATGACAGAGCGTGATATAATTAAGAACATTTACATAATTGTTGCTGAAGTAATTCAGTGAAGAGTACAAACAGGAACACAGCAGTGAGAACTTTTCAGCGCTAATTGCAGTTGCAGGAAACCACAATCATGCCGGCTTTTCAAAGAGCACAGTTATTACCAGCAAAGGTCAGCAGCACTATTAACTTATACAACTGTGATACTCAAACTCTGAGTACTGAGCCTGATGGGCTCAATCTGGGCCGACAGGTCGACTCAGCACACAGAAATACGGTCACCTGAGCCTTATCTTTGAGCGTAGCGTTAATGAGTTTGAGATTTTGGTGTTTTATGTACATTTAGCTGAAGTTAAACAGTCTAATACAACATTCCTGGAGTGAATCTAAGTCATTAAAGTGTTTGATTAAAGGTTTTAGAGTAGTGTCGTGCTTCATTTTAAATATTTAAGAGCAGGAATGTGCAAGTTTGGATACAATTAGGGGCAGATTGGTTAGTAATTGTCGCCAGAGGGTCAAATTGACTTTTTGTTGGCTTGCTGATTGGTCAGCCATCCAACCAATCAGAACCAATTCTTTGAAAGGTTACCTCTGTCAGAAAACCTCTGCATTGGAAGAGTCAATGGTGTAATGCAGGAATGAGTTCAAGAACTCAGTCTAACTTATTTCTGGGTAAGAATAAATGATTAATGCATAATTGTGGCTGAGGGTTAGCAGGGTTCAGGACCAGCCAGCCATGAAAGTCTGTTGTTCTGTCTTATGTAGCGTTTCTTAATGACAGACAGCAACTGATCAGGCTGAAACACCACATGACTATGTGACAGAAAGTACCTTTGTCTCTTCAAGTCAGAAGCATTGACCAATGAAAGCACAGAAAGCTCTGCATGTCTTTGCAAGGATGTAAACCAACTAAAGCTGATGGCCCGAGAGCTGCTTTGAAACTATAAGACTGATGAAAATCTCTGAAAAAGCCTGCCATAAAAGCCTCAGCTAACGTGAGGACAATCAACTTAAGATGTTGATAGTGAGGTTACCAAAAATAATTTACTGTCCGACCTGACTTAATTGAAGGAAAAAAACAGACACATTTTATTTTTTTAAGCCAACAAGTAAACTGAAACAAAAGGGATTAGCTTTTTATTTTCAGTGAATAAAATGTCCTCTACAGTAAACTTGTCTTTGGTGCCCTGGCTCTTGATCCTGTTCTATTAAGTTCTTTTTCCGCTTTCAGACTAAAATTAGCAGACCAATGCAGGTTTTTCCAATGCAGTTTTTTTTTTTATGTCAACCTGCTAACAATTGGCAAGTGATTCCTTTCCCACTACCAGCAGACCCAGGTCAACTCTATGAGCTGTGTGGCTGTTTTTTTCTTCTGATTGATGACATCATCAGCTCGATGAACATGTCCAAGTAAATAAAGGAAAGGAGCATAGAAGCCGTGGACACGGTGGTCAACTGTTTCCTAACTTTGCACTTTTGTCTCTCTTCAAAATGTACAAACTCGGAACAGACTGAACGACATTCAAGCACTGATAACACAAAGGAGCACGTTTATAAGCAATGAAAACAAATCAAATTTGGCAAAGAGTTACATAAGTTACAAACAGAGGAGATGGGCATGATGTTATGCCTGATGACGCTAACGTCATGGCGCAAAGTAGTGGGTTGACCTGAGTGTGACGCTCCCACTGAAGCTGATCGAAGGCTAGTTGATAAAAACTCATGTCGCTTGCAAGGTCAGTTGACCCGGGTTGAAATGCCGATGAGACCCTTTCAAACTGCTGACAGGAGCTGATTGTTCCCGGGTTTAAACAGGTTTTTTGGCCAATCTGAAAGGGGTATATGAGATCTTGTATCCTCCATCAGGTGTGTGGTCTTGCAGTCTGGCTGCGTTGTGTAGTATTCCTATCTCAGCGAACTGGAAGTTAAAATATCAATCCTTATGTTTGTGGTCTACACAGTTTTTCAGCTGTAGAATCACTGTGGTTGACACATTAAGACTAGCATGTACCTCATTCCCCACTTAAAAAAAACACTGATAAATCCCTTTAAGGGACATGAAACATTCTTGACTTTTTAGAATGACTACAAAAATTCACTGAATGAAGATGTTGAGATTTATTCAATTGTTTTGGAGGTGTTTGACATTTTCAGATCTCCTCTGGTTCAGAAGCTTGACAGCACATGTGAAGACAGTTGGCTGAAACTGTTTTGATGTGGAAGCTGCTTACAAAGCCACCCCCTGTAGCTTTTCTCTGTTGCTTTTTTCCCGGGTTCTGTTCGTATTCTTCAGAAGGAGAAACAAATGTAGTACCCTCCTCATACTACTTGCTTTTCTTTCTAATCATTTACAAAGCTTATGTACTCCAGAGCCTTGGATAATTCCCATTCACCATTTACAGCGTGGATAACTGGCAGAAAAATGATAAATAAAGTGGTCTGACTGTAGCAGCACTGAATCCAGGGGCCACTTAAAACTAGGCCATCTCAGAAGCAGGGATGTGCGCTCTGATTGGACAATTGATGGCAACCCACCTACAGTGTGCACTCGTTAATCGTCTGTCAATGACATGCAGGCTGGCTGGGGTTCAATATTAAATGGACTCCTTCACTGGCACACTCTCAGCCCTCCCACTCTGAAATTTGTGCGACAGACTGTAACACACAGAGCCACATGGCTGAAAACAAACAACCGCAAGCAAAAACACAGTCCAGCGTACAACAAGCCAATACAATAAAATATTTATCATTTCTGTTTTTGCTTTTAATTAAATTAATTAATTAAATAGATTACTTTGCTGGTTCTGTGATGAACAAAAGCTTTTTCTCTTTCAAATAACTCCACTCAAATTAAGCAATGAGGCTCAACTCTGGTTTATAGCCAACTTTTGCTGTGACTTTATGGCATGCTTTTACTCTCAAGACAACAGAGATTCAGTCATAAAATCCCTCTCTTATCCACTTTCTGATATATCACAGGCTGAGTAATCTGTTTTATACTTAAAATGCTAGTCTTGCAGGTGTTTTTAGTGTGTTTATGACCAAAGATGAAACCACTTATCCTCATGTTCATATACTGAAAGCTAAATGGCAAACTGCTTCCTTCCATGACATTTCTTTAATGAGATAAAGTATAAAAGGGAAAAACAGTGCACACATTGGCTTTTAATCACAAGCAAAATGAACATACAAAAGCTTTCTCATTTAAATTATTACTCTCATGAATGATGTTTTATTTGTAAACCATCTATCCTGTGGGCCAGAGTCCATTAACAGTTGTCATCTTGGTGTCAGTGAATCTTATATTGATACATACTTTGGTCAAAAAATGGACCTCTGCCTCCCTCTGTGGTAGAGTTTATATCAGCCTCAAAAATGAGCCCAAGCCTGTTTCCACCCCAGCATTTCTTTATCATTCTGGCTTTTTTTATTTAAAGCTTTAAAGAGGGTGTTAAATGGCAGAAATCCATACTGGTCAGACCTAACTGAATGCATCATGGATGCATACATTATTTATACAGGAAGATGAAACTGCTCAAAACCTCCAACTGTCCTTGTCAGTGAGTCAGCATCAATTTACCAGATAAAGTTTTCTGTTTGGATCTTGAAGCTCTGTGTTTTTGGTAGTTCTTGGTGCTCAAAGATGAACTGCTGTGCAGCTGAGCGTTTACATTAGTTAGAAGCCTTGCTATGACTGTATTGTATATATCATAGTTTAATGGGGCTAATTGCTAAATACTCATATTATTCTTGAATCTCACCATAATTTATTTTCTCTCAGTCTAAAAAACCCCAAAACAAAACAGGCCCCAAGTCAACCAGAGTGAAGGGGGACAGATCCCTGGTCTGGCCTTGGTTTGGATCAAAAATGTGATCTCTATAGTGACAATGAGGTTTCAATTATCTAAGCATGCATATGATTGTATTTTTTAAAAGGAGATGTAAAAAATATTCATGGTTTGGATCAGGACATTATTTTTTAACCTTAGAATTTGAAAATTGAACCCTTGAAAAGACGAGGCAGCTCTGTTGTCCTTCACTACCATTGTGAACAAAGTTGGTTGCATAAGTCCTGCTCCTGTTTGATTGGATTTGTAGTCTTGGAGAAATGAGATCGACAAGAAAGCTGTCGTTCTAAAAGTTGAACTTTTGTCAGCTGAGTGTGCAGCAAATTGTGAACTAAAACTGCTTCTGCTGGGGGAGTTATGTTTAAGGAACGTTTTGAAAACTGTGTTAATGTTTTCTTGGAAAATGGACACCAAAAGTGCACATTTTTTGTTGGGCACGAAGCACAAATTATGTTTTCAGTACACTGCATAATGTAGACTAAGAATTGGTTGGGATTAAATATAACTCTGTGCATTTCTACAAAAATTTTATGTATAAAATTTCAAATGAAAGAAACGATATAATGAAACTCCTTGCTAAATCAAAAGTTCTCCTATACACTGACTTCATGCTGAAAAAAATCTTATTGTTAAATCATATCACAACTTTTTGGGCCAATAGACCTTCATCAGGTGAAGTTGCAACAATTCACTCCAATGGCTTTATACACAAGCATGGAGATTGCCTCAATTTTATGACATAATGAAATAAAAAATAACATGATATAATCTGCTAGAGTACATACAAAACAATATGCAATTTACAAACTACAGACAATATATAATACATTATTATAAAGTGACTACAACATATAATAATATTGTAGGACACAAAAAATTACTTTGCTAGAAAGCACATGGAGAGTGCAAACCTCCACCAAGGTAGATCGAATATTGCTGTTACATCTAAAAGCAATAGCTTTATGATAAAGTTAACATCATCATATAATTCCTTGACCCTGAAAAACCCACACCTAGCACTAAGAATCATGTTGATATCCTTCTCAGTCAGACAGTAACTGAGAACAAACGTCCAGTAGTTTTTTGCATAATCTTGCAAACAAATAGAAAAAAACAACATAAGCTGTCAAAAACAGAACCCTCTCGACGGAGGTAATAATCCAATACTCATACAAGGTTCAGTAACAATAAAATCCCAAATTAGCAATTCTGTAATTCAAATAGCTTTTCCAATTGTGTTCATCTTCAATTCTAAAAAACCAAAGTGTCTTAAATGCAGCTTTTAAAAATACATTTCTAGATTTATGTGTTTTTGATGTAATTTGGTGTCATCTTTAGTTCTTGTCCTTGAACTTCTTTTCACCACTGCTTGACATTGACTTTCTGTTTCCATCCTTTTTTATCTTCCCATCAGCTTTTTCTTTGGCCAATTAACTTCCATTAATTATTCTAATTCATGTCATAAGTTCTAAGAAGAGTCATGAGGAAGTGACATTGTGATCTTTCTGTTTTTCTTTAATTTCAGCACCAGCATTTTGATAACTGCATCTTCAAGTCAAGACATTCACTTATTGCTTTAGTTTGATGCCTCAGTATTTGTATCAGTTTGTAGGTCATATGATCATTTTTTCACTATAAAGTATCATACAAAAGTAATAATCATATTTGTTCAATAAATAACATGCTCAATATTAAATTTGTCTTAATTAATACAATCTATTTTATGTTAATACACATTTACCTTATTCCATATGTTCATCTTCCTCCCCCGGATTCCTTTTTAGCACAGACATTTTCATACAAAGAGCGTACTGAGTCAACAGCCATGCACACACCAGCAAGCAAACCTTCACCTTAATATTCTCCCCCATTTCCTTAACCTACCATGTGAGTATTAATGATCTCCTCCAATAGGTCTTTGAAAAAACCCTTTTTTAAAGGAACTTGACCTAACTGGGCCAGACACAAACTTTGGTCATTTAAGTCTGCCAGGTTTAACTAAACTAATAAGATTCCTTCTGCCTCTAGAGCGCTTCTGTCTCTGAGAAATATTTATACTGTATAACTAAAATTCCAATTTACTTAATGCAAATAAACCTCTCGTCTCTTCAGGGCCTTTCCTCGGCTTGGTCATCCTCACCAGCAGATCTAATTTGTCTCCAAGCTGCCTTGCCACTTTATTGTGAAAATCAATATCGGACTACAAATGTTCAAAAGCATGAATAGTTAAAATGCACAGTCCCTATTATGTTTCATTGTTGTGGACATTTACTCAATTTGCAATGAAATGTTGAGCAAAGCTAATATACAGCTGCAGGATTTTATGCAAATCACCTCCCTTTGATAGAAACATGTTGACACTATGTTAAATTAAAACACATGTTGTAAAGGTGTAAAACAGAAACATATTTAATGTCATCTTTATCTAATGCTGCACTTTAGTTTCAACCACTTTTGAAAACCAACACATGCAATTATGGCTAATATAAAAGGGCTAAGAAAGCTATGCCCTCTCCTTCTTAAAGAGTCCCTTACCGTACAAATTTTAAGTGTGTATTGTTCTCAGGTGTCCAAGAAGTATGTGTGTGTATTTTTTCCCCTCAAAATTCACATACAAATAGGATTGTTTTAGGTGCATAAACCCCTCTGCTTCAGCCCTGCTCAAAACATTTAGGAAAATTGCTGTGATGGAAGTGGCTGCAGCTCTCCAGCCACTTCCACAGGTAACCTTTACCTGTGCTCTAATGTTTACTGTGGTCTGTCATGGCATGTCCTGTTACAGATTAGCCACTGGGTCCAAACAAAGTAAACAAATGTACACACAAGCTAATCCTAACCTGATGTGTGAATTAAAAAGAGGCAATGGACTTGAAAAAAAAAAAGAGTCTGTTTTTTTAAGACTGGAAATAAAGGTAGTGGAATAAGTTAAGTAGCGCGTCATTCTGCTGGGCCTAAAGGTAGCTTAGGTTGACATTGCAGTGAGCAGCAAGCCCAGCTGTTGTCTCTTTGTTTAGTTTTATTTTTGGACTGGATTTAAAAGAAAACCTAAAACTGATTTCTTTATATGAGGTCATTTAAAGGTCCCATGTCCTGCTGTGGTTACCATTTACTTCATGTCTTCAGTGTCTATTAAGCAAGATACTGAAATAAAAAAGAAAAGAAAAGAAAAAAATCTCTTTAGATGATCCAATGCAGCTCTTTTCCCTCCTCTTTGGAAATGCAATGAGCAAATATACTCATCAATGTTAACCCTTAACATGCTACACTCGAGGGCAGTTTTTACCCGTGCCTTAAATCAGCTGTAAATTCCACTAAAAACAATAATCTATCATGCAATTTTTTCCCTTATCTTTTGGTTATCTTGTTAGGTGTCATTATCCATGGTTATATGTTGGTTTTATTATCTCCTGGTCTGGGTCTTTGGGCCTGTCTTTGTCTGTATACCCCTTGAGTTTAATGAAAAAAAAAATCAAAAATCAACCTCAAGGGAATCCTATAAGTAAATAAGAGGATGTATTGTTACCTCCCTATTACCAGAGATTGTAGAGGCATTGTAGAGGAATATGTATATTCCATTTTTCTATTCTACTATTATTACCATGATATCGGTTTTGGCTCTAATTATTGCTTTCTAATCTTATTTTCATAACTGGGTCAAATCAACCCTAATACCACAAATGACACTATTTTAAAAACGCAATTACAACTTGTTGATTTTATGTTGTCTTTTCTTTTCTTGGCAACTAAGGCAGTTGTATCTCTAGAGATTAAATAGAGATAAAACTGCCTTAGTTGCCATAGAAAGAAGTTTGAACTACGCTCATCAGGCTCTTTTTATTGCAAGGTAAAGAACTGACTGTGGCCTTCGAGATTGTTCTTCAAATTATGATCAGTAGGGATACAAAATATTGTTTTTTTGCAAAGTACCGATATGCCGATATTTCTGAGCTCACAATCCCAAATACTGATATCAGTACCGATATTTTTTGTCAAGGGCACAAGGTGCTGTAGGGTTCAAACCATCCTGTACTTTAATTTGGTAAAATGTTTATTAAACCTCACTTACCAACATTAAAAAAGACATCATAAAACATGGAGACAGAAGTTTTGTGCCTAGCAGCAGCTTTTCATTCTAATCATAAGTGAAGCAAGAAAAACAGCATTTTGATCTTAATTAAGTTACAGTTTTGGTTTACAAAAGTGCACATTCAGTGATGATGAGGTAAACCATTTTGGCACATTTGTACATCCTGGCAAAATTACAGCCAATGTATGGCATAAATATGGCCAAAATGTTCAGCCAAATTACTGTCTGACACTATCAGCAGATTTCTTTGTTTGCCAGTACAGGTATTTAGCTTTTGAAGCTATTATCTGCCAGTGCTGATATCATACTGATAATTTTGTGCATCCCTAATTTTCAAACAAATACACTATTTGTGCTTTGTTGATTTACGTCATGGTATTAGGAAAATGTAAACATCTGTGTTAACCCTGTTCTTATGTGAAGCAACTGAGCCTTTGTCTTGGTCTCCACATGTGGGGTATCTGAGTAAAGGTCTGTTGCTTGACAACATCATTTCCAACCCTGCAATTACACAAGATGATTGAACCTTTATCTTACTCTCCAAATGTGGGTGTCTGAGTAAAGGGTAAAGGTCTGGAACACATCTTTGTTGGTCTCATTGTGTAAAAGCTTCTGTTATCCTAAAATAAACTGAGAACTGCCCCCTTGTCCCTTCTCTCCCTTTGGCCAGAGACATTACAGAAGAGCATCTTTCTTTGAGTATGCTCCATAAATGGAAGGAGAACAGCATAATGAGAAATGTCAAGTGATCATTGCTTTGACTTACTTATAAACAAATTATTTTCCATGATATTTGCCTTCGGTTCACAGCTTATTATCAGCATATGACAGACCCTGTACCTCTCTGCTTTGGTGTGAAAAATCTCTCAACAAAAGGTCTTAGGACATCACAGGCAATTTGCAATGTTTTTCCACTGGCTTCAGCTCTGTTTACAGGTTGTCAGAGACAATAGAGCTTAATTAAGAAAATGTGGTTATCAACCTCATTAAGAGTCTGAATTTAGGCAAGTCAACTCAGGCATCTCATTTAATTAAGCAGCCTCTACAAGCAGCTTAGCATTGCTGAAAAGTGAATGTATACCAATATTTTTCTCATGGTTTTCCTTTTACCATCACAACAATGTCATTCTAAATCCTTGCTTTTACATATTAGCTTGTGTTATATATTACTCTAAATGAGTATAATCTAACCCTTTATAGGTGGCATATTTTACCTTTCAAGTTTGTTCGGGTCTTTGACATCTTAAGAGAGTGTTTTAAAAAGTTTAAATATTTTTTAAAGTTTTTTTCTCAAAAGATGACACCAAGTCATACATATTCAATACTAGGGGTGTAACAAAATGGTCCACTCACGAAACGATACGAAACAGGGCTCATGATACAAAATACTAAGGATACAAAGATTATAGAAAATCTCCAACAGTAGGAAGTTGTGCAAAAATCTCATTTCCTTTATTTTCTTCCTAATGCAGACATACAAAAAATATTGCTGCATTAGCACAAAATAAATGCTCTTTGAAAAAACAAAACTGTAGTTCTTTCCTCTTATTTAGACTACAGCGCAAATACCAACATAACATCTCAATAATATATGCTTTGTTGTAACAATCAGGATAAGTACATTCTTGAATGAAAAGGAAAACAAATAGCAGTCCTCAGAGCTGCAGTTTAGACCTGTAAATGTCTGAACTGTGAACTATAATATTTAGCCTATAACAGTGCATATACTTCTGATCTTCAAGTATGATCAAATTCTGTCAACTCAACAGTAGATGCAAAAATCAAATATTGTTTTTTTTTATGCAGACTTACACAAACATACAGTTGCTGCCTGTCTCCAGTTCAAAGTAGTTGGTAGTTGTATTCGCCGCAGTATATAGTGAACTGTAGCAACATATTTTGCACACGGTTGTTGTTTTGTCCGCAATCTTCTCACTGTTCTCTCTTTTACATGGGAAGCCAAAATAGGTCCACACAACCGATTTATTTGACGAAGGAGAATCAGCTAATTCCTCTCGTCTTCCTCCATTCTGAAGCGAGTGTTTTGCCACGGTCGGCGAGGAGGGTAAAAAATCCCCAGTCTCAGTGGTGCGTGGGCCCCTTTTTATTTTGTGCGTCTTTGAATTTTATTTATTTTATTCGTCATTTTTTATTTTGCGAAATTTCGTGGCACAAAATTTCAATACAGCCCTATTCAACACTGATCAAAGTGACAACCATACTTGCTCAGAGTCTTAAAGACGTGTTGCCTCTTCTTCAAAAGGCTTCTTCAGCTCTAAAAGTTAAGTGGAGACAAGACAGAGTGATATATACAGTAAATGGTCTGGGTGGTCACCTAAAAATCACTGAATGCATTAGTACCCTTTGTTTTGTTACTTTAGCATAATTGAAAGGTATGTTGGAGTGTATGTAGAGCTACTGAAGATCTCCACATCATAACACCAAAGTATTATCTTGTGTACTTAACTCAAGTTAGTCAAGAAAACTGACTTGTTTGGATTATTTTTTGGGGCACCACACCGATGATTAATTCCATCAACAATCAAAAAGAACTAAGAGGAAATAATTTTATCAGCACTGAAAATAACTGATACTTTGGTAATGTTAGCAATAACAGTCCTTTACAGCAAACCAAACTAACATTTTATTAGTTATATTAGCATGTTATGATGTTCAATGCTAATCTTAAACATACTGTAACATTGACTTATGGTAAGTGAAGGTAAGAATGTTAACCCTACTTCATTCATAGGTGTATATGTGCAATAAAGTTTAAGGATATAGGGGTGCAAATCCTTATCCCTGATTCTCCAGAGGCAAATGTATGCAAACCATTTTAGCTGTGTTGCCAACTGCCATAACAAGATTTATAGCTGGACCAATCAACATTTTTTTTCTTTGTTACAAGAATCCTGTATTGGTACAATTTTAAACTGCTTTAACAAAGTTTTAGCAATCTAACTTCATTCTCAATTTATCAAATCAAAGTCAATTGAGCAGAAATAGAAATAAGTCAAATTTGGAGTTATAAACTATTGTTTAGAATGGAAAGAAGCCAGATGCCAGGAGAGGTTGCCTAACCAAGCAACAGTAGGCATCACTTCCTAAAGGGTACAGGGCTTGAAAAATTGGAAGAAAAAAAGAGTCAACCAATGATTTTGAGAACCCTCCTAAGCAAGAATTTAATATCCACACCAAATGTTATACCAAAATTTTGCACAGTTGTAGCATTAAAAAAAATACATTGCAGTGGGTTAAAAGTCCATTCGATTATTGGGGGTCATCATTAGGAATGAATGTGTGTACAAGCTGAGCCAAATTAAACAGCAATTCACTTTAAGGTGCTATGAGTAGAATCTGTTTCCGGCGACATAAAGACTCTGCTACCCATGAGCACGCGCGGCGACTGTCGTAAAGACGTGACCCAAGCAAAAGCGTGTGTTTGTTGTGATGCTAATGAATGCAGCTCGGACCTTCCTCAGAACTCTACATTGCTTTACAACTTCTTTTTTCAACAACTTACAGGATGCAAAGCGCCGAGGTAATGTATCTCTTTCTAGTTACGTAGGGGTAGTTTTTGATGTGTGACAACAAACAATTTTTGGAAAACTTAGTATTGTAGTTTTTTAGCCGGCTATATATCGCTACTTACAGCCCGGTGCTCTAAGACGTGTCTGAATAATATAAATTTGCTCTAGTTTTAATTGTCTTTTTCCTGAAGTTGAGTATCCAGGCCAGTCCAGCCCTGTCCAACCCAACCACAAAGCTGAGGAATAGCATTTATAGATAACCTATTTTGATGCTACAAAACTCATCTTAAAGTGTGTATTTCAATCAGGCATATATCTAAAAGTGAGACTTTTTTGTATTACTTAGAAACTCCTCATAGCATCTTTAAGTCTTCAGTCTTGACAGAAGTAGTTTACCAAGCAACAGACTGACATTTCCACCTCTTTTACGTATTCATGTATAAATGAATTCATAAACTGCTGCATGTGAGAAACTGGTGCCATTGCTTACAGATACAGCAGCACAGCTTGTTAAACTTGACTTGGCCTGCCAATAACACCCCAAAACACCTTCAGCAGTGATGCACATGACCTTTCCAAAGCCTGAACCTCTGCATGACATTTCATTCAGCATCACCTGACTGTACTAGCTGTGGTCCGTACACACATAATCCCCCAGCATGACTAATTCAGCTCACACATTAAGCACACTGGGTACATTGGTCGTATTGATTAAAGGGTGTTTTCAGACCTGGCTGCTCTTGGTATGTCTCCTCTGAATAAATCAATGTCCTCACCTCAGCAGGACACTGAGGTGACACTTGTAACAAGGCTGAGTCAATGGGCCCCCCACTCATTGACCCACATTCACCTCATTGAACATGTTAAAGTTCTGTGTACAGAAAGGTACAATGCAGGTCCAAAAAAACCTTTATGAATTTGAGTCTTTTTGGACTAAAACAACTTTAAATCCTTAGTAACATGTCTTCTGGGGAACAAATGTGCATGTCAAGTCTCAAGTTTTTAAAGATTGGAGAGAGTTCATCTCAGATCACTGGTTTTGGCAAGTCCCTATTAAGGTAAAAAAGTTGAGGGCATCCAAGTCAAGTCTCATGTCTTAAAAAGGCAAGTCCAAGTCAATTCTGAAGTTGTTCAGATCAAAAGCAAATCATTGAAGGCAAGACCAAGTCAAGTGTCAAGCCATTGGGGACGAAAAAATGTCAAAGTAAGGTCTCAAGTTCTGTGGGCATGTCCTGGTTAAGTCTTAAGTCTTATAGAATGAGTCCTTATCAGGGTTTAAATCCCTAAGTCCTGGTCAATTTTCCAATTTTGAGGAAAAACCAAGTCAAAACTCAGGTCTAAAAGGTCAAGTCCAAGACAGGTCTTAAGTCATTGTTGGTATGTCCTAGGTATGTCTCAACTTTTTTGAAGCTAGTCTTTGGCAGCCTCAAAGGTATGTCCTACTCAGGTCTCTGAAATCTTTGAAGGCAAGTCCAAGTCAAAGCCTAAGCTTGATGGCCAAGCCTGAGTCAAGCCTTCAGTTGTTGTTAGAAAGTTAAAGCTAAGGTTTAAAGACAAGTCAAAGTCTTTGAGGACAAGTACAAGTTCAGCCTAAAAACTTTGTGGACCAAACAGTCAGAGTCTAGTCTTAATTCTTTTAAAGCATATCTAAATGAGGATTTACATCCTTGAGGGAAGGTCCTAGTCATGTTTCCAGTGTCTGAGGGCAAGTTCAAGTCAAGTCACAAATCTTAGAGGACCAAAAAGTCTGAGTCAAGTCTCAACTTTCATCAAGCAAGTCCAAATGAGGCCTCGAGTCTTGAGGGGCAAGTCCTACTCATGTTACTTGACTTTAAAGAAAGAATAATTCCAGTTGAAAGTCTTTGATGATACACTCAAGCCAATTCATCAGTCTTGAAGATAAGTTCAAGTAAAATCTTCAGGCCTTTGGGACCACAGCAAATCCAAATTAAGTCGCCACTCTGTTTGGGCGTGTCCAATTCGAGTCAAAAGACTTAGAGGACCAAAAAGACCAAGAAAAGTCTCAAGGTGGAAGAACACACAGTCATCTGCTAAATTATTAATAACTGCATATCACAGAGATGCTCTGAATGCTCTGAAATTTTTCAATTGTACATAATTTTTTGGCATGTTTTTTCTTAAAACACACAACTATATGAAATACTTGGACCCACTAATGGCACTGTCCTGTACAAATAGTCTGAGCTAACATTCTTTAAAGGTACAGCACTGCTGAGCCCTTTCAGCCACTTCACTCACTATTGTAAAGTATCTAATAATCCCAACTTAAAAAAATGGAAATATCCCCTTAAGCAGTTATGCGTAACACCTGCACTGCAGTCAGACACTAGTCTCAGACCAATGATACGGGCTGAGTCTGATATTTCCTTGGGCCTAGTCAGACTTAAGTCCCAGGTCAGATTTGTGTGAAACTTCAATGAGACTTGAGCCCGAGTCTCTCACTTGAACCCCCTTCTATTGCTTCAAGGCACACATACAGGCATGGAGATTGAAACAAAGACGCAAGAGTGGGAGTACATTACACCCAAGCCGTTTTAATTACATATCCCCAAATAATAATCCTCAGATCTCAGAGCTCGTTGAGCTTTGTTCCCAGCTATCAGTTTTCTCTGTGTCTAACCTTGAGACACTGTAATTATACATTACTTTCCCATGAAGGGACCCAGCGGCGAAGTCTGGCAGTGGAAATGTGGGTCGTGAGTGTTTTGTGTTATTTCCTTTAATCTAAAATATATTTAAGGGAGACGGCGGCCAGACAGGACACAGCTCTACATCACCCAGTGGGGTGCCTGTCTGCTGTAGCCACAGGGTCCGGTCGGATGATTTATACCACAATACCAGTGGCTGTGATGGTAATATACTACAGGTAATTGAATCGAAAATTGAATTAGGTCAACAGAAGCAGTGACAGTCATTCGATGTCACACAAAGGCTTTACAACTACAACATCATTCTGCCACGCTGGCCCCATTAAGCATCCCGCTGCCAATTCGAATATCAGGCAACCACATAATTGTCGCCATATTTCATTTAGACCTAACAAACCCTGAAACTGAAGCTCAGTCTATTGTGTTAACGTGCAGCTGTGCTGATAAAGGTATTGTACAAGTTGTCTAGCTGTATAAAGTGAGATAAGACCTTATCTCTCCAGTGCTGTGTAGGTGGTATCCTCCGGGGATGCAGCTTGGACAGTCCGTGAACTGTCATGATACACTGGCATCATCATGCAGGGCCTGAGGGGTGACCAGAGGTGAGACCCCCTGCCGGAATCTGATTGGACATCCTGATATCCTCACTGTCAGAGTCGAAGGGTCATAAGAAGTTGCCTTGTTACAATCACAGATGGATAACCTTTGAAACAAAAACATGAAAACGATCGAACATTCAGAGATGCTAAATGACGAAATGTAGGAAGTTAGGAAGCAGTATAACAGCAACAAGCTTGAAATTAATGTCATAAAAGACATGCAAAGTTATTAAAAAGACGAACAAACAAGGCTGAATCGTATCAGATTTTCAAAAATACAACAGATTAAAAATACCCATGTACGTCAAGTTATGCTTTCAGCAGCAAACAATGTCAACATCCAGTACAACAAAAACATACATTAGATTAAAAAAAGCACCATAAATGGAGAAAATGTGTACTAAAGTGGCAGACTGTAAAGTTATCGTTAATTGTATGGCATCTTTACAAACATAGGTCAACAAAGTACTTCCACAAACAGATAGGAACTTACAGAGTAAAAGAGTATTGGCAAAAAGTACAATTGAAATCAAAGAACCCTAACAAACATACATAGCATAATAAACCTAAGCACAACAAGATCCTAAAGAGAGAGACCAAATGCACTCCACAGATCTCAGTACACAGGGAAGAAATATTTCAAGGACTTAATGAAAATTCAAAACCAAAATAGTGAGTACAGACAATCCAAGCCCAGGCACCTAACAAAGTCAGAAAAAAAACATAAAGGGTCCTCAACCCGTAGCATCAGAAACACCAAAACCATAACAACACACATCAGCCTGATCCTTCTCTATAATCAATTATTCATACACAAATAAAAAAACTAATTGATTAAGTTACTCGGTTATGAGGAAACTGTAGTTTTATAGCAGCTTATTAGTAGCTTTTTTTTACTTGAGCCAATAACATTTAAACTTAAATAATCCTGAAAAGTAGGTTTGTTAAGATTATCACAAAGAGAAGAACATCCAATTTCACCATTTTAATTTACTGCAGAGCTCATTATCGGAAATAGTCAAAAACACAATGAAAATTATAATAGGCTTTTAGTAAGCTAATAGTTGAGGGAACCAGTGCAATGCTAACTTCTGTGCTGGCCAACAAAAATATGTCATCCCTGCACCATTCTAAAGTGCTAAACACATTTATTTAAGAACTACCCAAAGTAATGATTATGTCATAGCTTAACAGCTTTGGTAACTACCAAAATAATTCTTATGCTTTTGTAATGGTTAATGTACCAGTATGTAAAGGCTCATTTAACTGATATTTAATTTTCAATGCTAAAATATAACTGTTCCACCAAGGAGGTTATGTTTATGTCTGTTTGTTAGCAAGAAAAAAACTACAGGTAGGCTAGATTTTGCTATAATTTTCAGGAGATGTTGGCAATGGCCCAACTTAAAAATGATTTGATTTTGGTGGTGATCGAGATAACTGCCATTACTGCCAAAGAAGGTTCATTCGTCATGAAATATTGCTTATAGGTGTAACAGCAATACATGAGCTACCTTGGTGCTCTCCAAGTGCTTTCTAGATGTTTGTTTTATCAATGACTTTTCAAACGTACTGTTTTACAAATAAATAAAAAAGATAATAATAAAGCATATTTTCTTCTTAACAAAGGTTTCAAATTAGAGTTATGTGCTTGCATTTCTGAATAAAAAAAAAGTTCCTCACTCCTGTTCCAAATGGTAAAATGTTGAGAGCTCACTGAAAAAACAAAAGTCTGCTGGACTAATTTATTTGTTAAGCACTGTATGTTATCATCCCCCATGACTGTAAACTATATGAGGTCACAGTTAGCGGCTACTTACTAAAACTGTTCAATTGAGCATTTATTGAGCTGAATAAATAAAGTAACTTGTATTATTACCAACAGCAATTCCTTTCATGCTTCTAATTTCACCAGAATGCTAATGTAGCTGAGGTAACAAAAACTACAACATCAATTAAAGTGCTTGTAAAACACTGAAAGAACGCACATGCTGAAGTGGTGATGAATTAGCTCGTCTTCCATGTCAGACTTAAATATTAATCAAGTACATTGTATAAAATATAAAGCCACCCAGACCGCCGGGGCCTCAATGCGAGTGTGGGCCATAATTCACTCTGTCACTAGTGACACACAATGCAATTAACAGATAGCAAAATTAATTAAGTTGGATTTACCGTGACACCTTTGTTGTTTTGAAGTCACTTGTTTACTTGACTGGAGCTGTGTTGTTGATGTACACAAGACCTTATAAGAGTAATGTATGCGGCTGGGAGCTGAAATGAAGGGGAAACACTGTCCAGACCTTATTGCACTTGAGGGGAAACAGACGATTGGCATGGCTCCAGGGTTTGCTTTTTACTTAAGGTCTTGTCAAAACTAGTTTGCAACACTCTGCACACTTAACTGAAGTCGTCTCGAAGGGTAATAGGATGATTTTTTGTATGGAGAATAAATTGTAATATTAGCTCAAATTTGTGCAGCAGTGTGGCATTGATAGAAAAGTTAATTTCCCCATGCTGAATAAGCTTTCCACAATCAGTGAGCTGAAAATTACCCAACTGTGAGTCGGTGGAAGTCCCCCAACAAGTGGAATAACTAAGATGAATTTGGCAGTTAAGGGCCCCATGCTGATGGGAAAAGCCATCAAGTCTGCTAATTGAGTCCCTGCAAGGATATAAAAATGAGATAGTGTGTAAGAGTTAAATTGGCCTGGACTGACATGATAACAAAAAGGTGTCATAATAAAAGTTCTTACAACAACTGTAAGTGAGAAGTATGTGTAAGGGAACGTGGTGACAACAGGTAAACTGAAGCATGTGTCAGCTCAGATCAGTGGTTATTGTGTCCAAGTGTGCCATGCGTAATCATGGGCTCTAGTTTCATAGACCTGGTGCAGGTGTGGCGCACCTGCCCTGCGCCAAAGGGGTATGTCCAGGGAATTTTCCCATTTTCATGCACGGCACACCTTCAAACTTCCCACTGCTGTAAGGGAGGAGAGAAGGCATGAGTAGGTTTAACACAGCCGAGTGTCATCTTCACCACTCAAATGAACGCCTCTCCTTGCCTTTAAATGTGCTGTGGGTAAGGCGCAGTGATAATTTCACCTCACCATGGACGACGACAGCAGTTGCTGTCGCTCCAGGTGGCCAAACTTCTCCCAGGAGAAAACTGATGTGTTGGCTGATTCTGAACACACACACCCCCTCCCCCCTTGGTGCACCACCACACCCATCTCAGCGCAGTCGATCTACCAAATTGCCAAACTGGCTGCGCATGGCGATGCGCCGGACAAAGTTATCACTGAGCTTGGTACGGCAGGCTCCACCACCCTGCGCTTCGACAGGGCCCCATGTGTTTCTTCAACAACCATACAGCAGCTGATGAAGTGTTCTGTGGATACAGGATTTGTAGTCTGTCACAGTGCCTCCACATGGCCCACCATGAAAACTGGGTGCTGTGTGGCTCCAGGCTAAACTGTGGGGGACCTCAGAGCTGGTTGGAGCTGGTCCATGATTTGAACCTGTTTTTGTCATTTCTATGCTGAATCTGTTTTATTTTCTTATTTATTTTCTACCATCATTTCTTATGGTTTAATTCGTGGATATTTTAACGTATGATAGCAGGCGGGTTGAGTTTGTACTTCTTTGTTTGTATTTCTATTTTGAGAAATATCTGATAATCTGGATCAAATCCTGTTATTCAGAAGTTTCATGGTTATGCCGGTTAGTTTCAACAACTGTCACACTCTCAAAACAAGCAGGCATGGGTCACCAGTCAATGCAGTCACTGTCTTGTCCAAAACATTAATAGCATTGGTATCATCAGAGTGATTTAAATCCAGCATCACAGTAAAGAAGCCTCTCTTTTTCCTGAACAGGAAGAGGACAGCAGTTGTAGAAACATCCAACATGGTTGATCAGCTTTTACTCAATAAATATGAATCATTTGAACACAGAAATACAGGCACAGAATTAGTTGCACGGAGACGTGATGGGAATATTTTTTCCGCGCTAGGTGTACTCACAGCTTTAGTGTGTTTAGTTTTACTGCCAGACTTTATTTTAGAATAAGTGTCCATCAAATTTTTCACAACTAAACACACCAGAAAATGATCAAAGTAAAGTGATCAGAATAATCTAAAAAAATACGTATTTTGGCAAAAAGTTGACAGAAGTCCACACATACAGACATATTTGTCAGTGAAGGTCTTAAAATCATAAGTGTGTGTCCATCAGTAAGCATGTCCACAATATTGCTTTAGCCAAATGCAATGTGCTTGAAATTAGAGAGTGCAATATAAATATAGTCCCAAAGTGGTATTGCAACCGGGGAGTGTGTCAGTGAATGTATCCCACAGTGCTATTCAGGTCAGATAGTGTCCCCATGATGATCCTCATATTAGAGTGTGTTATTAAAAGTGCTGACAACTGCATTCAAATAAGGAACTATGCGCCAGTTAAAATCCCCAGAACTATAAATTTAAAAAGGCATTAGAGCAAAATTAAGGGCAACGAGAGGAAAAGCAGAGAGTGTTCTGTTCTCTTCAGGATATACACCTTTTGAAGTCAAGTGTTCTGTTTCTAACCTTCAGTATTAGGTTGTTCCCTTGTTCTCTTTACTCATGCCTTTGTCTTTTCTCCGTAGCACTGTCAACATTTCAATGACATTTAGATAATTAAAGTTTTTAAATTTCCATAAAAATACTCTAATCATGTTCTTTCATTCATGTTTTACTGAAAAGTAGGGCTGGGTGATAGGGCCTTAAATAATATCCCAGATTTTTATCACAAAAAAAGTCAATTTACATTTCTATTAAATATTCTCCCTGTTACAAAAATAATAGTAGCACAAAAGACTCAGAAATTACATAAATTATGTTTTGTCTTGATTTGATCAACATTTAACACAGAAGTTAACTGAATTTCTGTCCTTACATTAAAAATACATTTCTTTATCAAAGGTACATTGTGTTGTTTAAAACACAAAGTGAAAAATACTTTTTCCTCAAAACATTAACATCAAACCCTCCTTTTTATTATTTATTGTGTATGAAAAAGAAATAAAAGCCTAAAAATGTGCCTGCACAAAAATTGATAATGTCTAATGCAGGGATGCCATAACATGGGGGAAAAGCTAGGACAGTTCTTAAGCTCTTGGATGCCCGGGGCCCTCAGAATAATACATTTTTATTATAAATTATAAATAAAATTATTTTCTTTTTTCTCACACAGTATCTAACTTTTCTTCACACTGCATAAATTTCATCATTCTGGTAGACTTTGTATCGCCTCAAATTCATTAAAAAGCAAATCAATGCTTTTAAACAACCCTAAAGGCAGAAAGGTAAGTAGAAAATGTGGTCCCAGCATCTGTGTATGGGTGGGTTCGGGGGGTTGGGCTCGCAATAATGTCTTTCCATGGGGGCCACAGTTCCTGGCGCCACCCCTCAAACCATACCAAAATATTAGTACTTCTAACTTTAAACAGTAACACAGCTTATAAGTTGTTTTTGTGTCTGTGTTGAAAGGAAACGTGAAAAAGGCTTTAACTATATGCGCTCAGGGGGGCAAAATTAGTGACTAAGAATGTCAAGGGAAAAAAATCTTCATTTTGATTTCTTTAAATCTCCTTCAACATAAAACAATTGATTAATTACTTTATCAATATGTTGCTCAGCCCTACTGACAAGTTACTTAGCAAGCTAAGCTTCAGTTTAATCAAACTTTAATAAAACTTCATTTGATAGCACTTTTCATACAAAATAGTGTAGCACAAAGTACTTTAAATTCAAAAACACAAACAAATTTAAGTTTGTATCAAATACCATGTCACATTTTTTTAACTAGTTGGCAAGAATTATCAGACAGTGTGTGGAATCTGCCATCCAGTTTCTCTCTCTGTGGACCTGCACTGATGACATTGTTCCTCTGCCATCCAAGACTTGGCATCAAAATAAAATTATAAAGGGCATCAATTGGCCTTGTGTCATAAGGAGAACGTAAAGTTAGGTGTTACCAGTGTAACAATGAAAATTGATGCTGTGCCTCCAGATGACATATCCCAGAAATAATATGATTAAAAAGTGTAGAACCTCAAAATGAGCCCTGGGGAATGCCACATTCTATATTGTAAATTTTTGATGAACCGTCACCCATGCTAAAATGAATCTAACTCAGAAACCATGCATTATTAAAGTTCCTGCACTACTGTCAAATGTGCCACAGTGCTCACAACAACATCCAAACCAGACACTGTTTCCCAACAGTCGTTAAACCAAGTAAAAGTCCCCACTAAGACAGAAACACCAACACATCAAATTGAGGTCTAAACTGTCTCCAGGTTTTGGCTTTCAAATTGTGTTTTTCTAAACTTGTTTTTACAGCACTTTGCATACTAAGCCATAAACATTTTTGTAGGTTTGTGTCTGGAAATTGTTTTTGAATGGCGCTCAAAATACTGGGTTACTTAAAGCACTGTGTGGCGAGAATAAAAAAGTTTAGTCCCTTATTCTGCAAATAGCCTCAGCAGTAATATCCTGTTATGTTATCCAGTCATATCACTACAATATAACCACCTAACTAAACATTGATGCACATTATACTTCTCAAGACTTTCTGGGACACACTTCAATGAGCATTATTGCTGTTTGGTTAGATGTGTTTTTTTGGAATCACGCACCTGCTGCACTCTTATTGTACATGTGAGAGCTCGAGCTTTATGCAGCACATTGCAGGATTATTACAGGGGTTTTTAGCTCAGCCAAATAAAAGTCCACAGCTGCCAGTGTATAGAGGGAGAAAGGAAATGAAAATATAATATGCATTGCTTTCATTCACACAATTATTGCCTCACATGTGGAAGATGGCGATATGAAATGCTCCTGTAACAGCTGGGTCGCAGTCTTTTCACCGGGCGTTGAATATATTCATGATCTGGCCGCAAGATGGTAAGTTCTTTCTCTGTGATCTCTTATATGCTCTCTGTGTCGCTTTGAGCAGCACTGAGGCTGATCAGCGTAGACATTTTTGTCTGCGGGGAAACAGGAGAGGAGACAGGAATGGCACAACTGCGGCCTCCTGCTGAGAAGAGGGAAGAGGTAGAGCAGGAGGAGAGGGTGGATAGTAGATAAATGGACTAATCTAATTTGTTACCTCAGCCAAATGTATTCCAGATCCTCCTCTGTGACTCCCCGGTCCCAGCTCGTGGTGGATGATGCTAAAATGTTTGGGCAGGAAGGGACACAACTGGGAGAGAGCTCGCCCAGAGGAAGTTCAGTAATATCCCACGGCACTACCTGACAGGGAAAGTCAGTACTCAGCGTTCAAAGAGCGTCTAAACCCTAGACCAAATTTTTAGCTGAATATGGTAATGTGTATTTATGCTAATGTTGATAAGATGATGTCTAATCGTTGACATTAAAGAACAAAGAAGTTAAAGTCTTGAATTCACCCTTCAAAACAGGAGCCTACCTGCATTGGGCCAATGCTTATTTGGTACCAGGCTAAACAGAGGTTTATTGATTACATTTATCTAACTAATAAAATCTGCAGAGAGTTACAAATGACCATAGGTGCAAATCCCAGGGGGTACGCAGGGGACGTGTCCCCCTCTTCCACAAAGTTGTCACCCCCACTAAAATCCAGTGCAAAATAAGATTTTTTTAGTAGTGCAGTAACATGTTTTGATGGAGCAATACAAGTAACGCTACTTAAAAACTTATGTAAGACAATTTTAACTGTTGTAGGTTACAACCAAATGACTGAATTCTCTCACATGCTAATTTATCTTCACTCACACAAAAGGGGCTTTTCCACAACACGGTATCTGCCTTGACTTTACCTGGTTGTTTTGGTTTGCCATTAGAGATTGTTTCTAGTAGAGATTTTCATATCACCTCCAGCAGGGTCCCAAGTGAGCTGAGCCAGTGCTTAATGTGAAATGGAGACACTGCTGACCTCTGAATGATCAGAGCATCGCAACAAACAGGGGGTATTGACATGGAACTGAATCGCCTCTCTTTGTCAGCTCTGGAAGACTGTCTGACTTTCCAAACTCTCTTCTGCTTAAAATAGCTTTTGTTTTGCGGCTATTTACCGTCTTTGGAACAAAAATCATCTTGTAACTAAAATAAAAAGCCATAAAGCGACCTGTTTTTGTAAGAATGTGACCATAGTTACGAGCAGTCACGCTATAAACATGCCGTCTACCTTTATAGATGATGTTATGGTCTACAATGGAAAGGAAGATGGAGCAGGTTGTATTCAAACCATGCAGGGCCGAGATGGTTCAAGCAGATACTACAATGGAACAGCTGTAATGCCCAAAAGAGTATGGCCTGAGAAAAACTCTCTGTTTAACCTTTGTGCTCTTGTTTTGTGTCCTAACTGAACAAGTGTAAGTGACAAAATCGGGCTTATTGCATTGAATCATATGTGAGTGTCCTGACTGGCCAACACAGAAACTTTGGCTCACAAATATCTGTGTGTTTATGAACCATCTGTTCAAATACAAAGCACGTCAAGTCCTGTACAGTAGAAACACCTGATGTACTGTCCACAAGAGGAAACACAGGGCATGGAATTGAATTTTTAACAGATGTAATGTGTACAGCAGGCATGCAATAGAGTGTGATGACTTGGTGTAAGTCAAGGGCGTAGTTATACGCATATAGGGAGTACAGGAGAGAGCTCAGGCTGTACACAACAAGCAGCATTGAATGGCAGACCCAGGTCCAAGTTTGACACCATCTTGCCTCCTTATTAGGCCCAGGCTGATCTTTACTTTCCTTTGTTTTGATCAATGCTTGTCCATTTGTTTGCTTGTCTTTCAGCAACCTAATTTAAAAAGTGTCTATATGTTTTTTTTAATGAAATTTCTAAGAATGTTGATCATGGAACAAGGTTTGGCATGATCTGAAAACAGATGTGAATCTGGGAATATTTTGGAGGGCAGTCAAAATTGTGAGACAGGGCAGTTCCCACATTTACACTTATAATCCCCCTATGACTGTCAAAAAGTTCCAAGTACCATGACCTCTTGAGCATACAAATTAGTTATATTCAGCAAAGGAGAGTTGCAGACTAAATCAGAAGTCCAAAAGCCTATCAGTCGGAGCAGTCTGGGGATGACTGAGTAGGTTGTCTGAGTGAAGAGAGAGAGTAAGATCCGTAGAAGTCACTATTACTCAGCGAGACAAGCAATGAGAACAAGGTGAAGCAGACAAGATGTGCATTTGAAAGGCAGTTAAAATTATTTTGGTAGAGACTAAACTTAAGTTGGTCAT
This sequence comes from Scarus forsteni, assembly GCA_036419115.1. NCBI lineage: Eukaryota > Metazoa > Chordata > Actinopteri > Labriformes > Labridae > Scarus > Scarus forsteni. The sequence continues at coordinate 12,580,869 of JAZDUH010000007.1, read as the reverse complement.
CTACACCCAAACAACGATTTGGCCTCATTTTCTACTCACCCTAAGTGTTAGGCAGGACACTGTGGAGTAGTTTGGAACATGTGTTCCGGATGCAACCGGAGATCTGTGGGGATTCCTCATGTCTCTTGCCACTTGATGTCCGCGACTTGAATCTGAGCCGAGCAAAACAGTGTCCTTAAAGAGATCCACGAAAGTCCTCAGTTGTCGGCAATATTCCTCCGCATACTGCTTCATAATGCGGCATAATCCAAGTGTCCTGAAGCGGAGTAGCGTTCGACTCGAAAGCGACATCAGTCATGTGTCTAGTAGCCTATGAACTTACGGCATTGTTATGCAGTACGCTACGGGTGCCTTAAAGGCATGACTGACCAAACCGGGCGATATCGCCTAATGCATATAACTAGGAAGCGTGAAACAACATATGTTGCTCAAAATTTTTGAACAGCGGGCGTGGACAGACACAAGTAAGATTACAGAATGTGGAATTTTGTGTTCATGCATCTCTTGTTCTCGCTCCTAGTTAGATTTGCAGAGTTGGGCACCCACCCTACTACCATCTGGGTGCATCTTTTGAACTTAACAGTGACAACAATCTGCATGGTCCTTTTCCTCTTTTCCCTGGAGGACATGAAGTCCATGATTTTCAAAACCAGTTTGGACTATGGACTCATCAGACCACAGTAGGCTTATCCCCTTTTTTTAGTTAATCTCAGATGAGGTCAGGCCCAGTGAGGCCTGTGGCATTTCTGGGTGATGTGAATGTATGGCTTTGCTTTTCATTGTAATGAAATCCCCAAATCCTTTGCCATTATGCACAAAGAACATTTGTTGATCTATATGCCCATGCAGTTGTACACAAAGTGGTGAACCTTGCCTCATATTTGCTTCTGAATGTTTGAGCCTATGAGGGATGCTCTTTTAGTCACCCAATCATGACACTTGCCTGCTTCAGTTAACTTGCTCAAATGTTCCAAAGCAGTTTTTTTTTATCATTTCTCAATTTTTCCAGTCTTCTGTTGCATTACATGAGTGAATAATTGTCAAAGAAAAAGAAGATTTTCAGCTTTAGTATTTAAAAATCGTGTGATGTATTCAGTTAAATATAGGTCAAAAAGGATTTGCAAACCATTCTATTCTGTTCTTATTTACATTTTACACAGTGTCCTAACTTCATTGGAATTGGGGTTGTATGTTTTGAGGGTAGATGCACCTTAACTGAAACTAAAGGGTGAAGTAACTTGTTAAAACCGTGACCTATCACTGTGCTGATATTAAATGCACATACTTATGCAAATAAGTCTATATATTAACCACTGAAATGAATCTCATAATGTATTGATGGTAATATCTATAGCCAATAGAAAGTCGAACTGAGAGCTGTTGTCTCATTGGACCAGAAACCAAAAGTACAGATCAATTTAAAATGGCAAATGACAGCACTCCCAGAGCTCATTTCTGAGAAGTGAGTAATAGATCACTGATCATAGCCTATTATAGCCCGGTCAGGCAGGGGCTTGGCTGCCTGTGGAATGCAGAGAGCACTCCTTGACTCCTACATCAAAAAGACGCCTCAGAGAAAAGTCCTGGGAACCCTTGGGCACCGTGAATCTCTGGGGCCGCACCATGTGAGGAGTGCAGTCGAATCCTTGGTTTCATCTTCCTCCCTGCTCTTTATTAATGGCGGCAGGATTCTAATTCACAGAGTTGAGCTGACTTCACTGATGCTAATCACATCGTGCCTGTTTCAGAAGGAGCAGGCTCATGTACAGTGTGCATTTTAGTACAGTGAAAGCAGGCAGAGGATTTCTTAGAAGCTAATGCTGGGTCGAAACTTCTTTCAATAACAGAGAATTATTGATATAGAGGGACGCTGTAAGGCGAGGTCACTTTAACCCTCTTTTGAAAGTCTTTGGCTTATCATCCTCTATGTGATCCAGACCTAAAAACAAATTGAAACAGTCTTTTTAGAAATAGAACCAGCAAGTGGAAATTATATTTTCAATCAGACTTTTTTCAAATGTATCGTGGATTTTTTAGGCCAGTATTAGAAAAGAGGATGGTGGAAAATTACAGAAACAGGGATAAGAAAAGAGGATAATTTGACAAGGGACAGGAGCCACGGGTCAGACTAGAACCAGGGTCACCCACTTTGGAGTCAACCGCCTTCGCCTACAAGGTCTGTCCTAATGGTGAGGCCATTGGTGCCCTACAATTTAGGATTTTGGCATTCTTAAAAACACAGTTAGAGTCTTCAAAGTAATATTAAAACCAGAAGGTGTGTATCAGCTAAAGTTCCTTAAATGATAGTCAAACCAGAAACTGTGTGCTTATAAAGACCACAAAGATAGGAAAACTAACAAGTTAGATGTAATGCAATTTGATTTTGATGTGTGTGGATTCATGCACAAACCAGAAAGAACTTGTTAACCAGTATTCCTTCTATTTTGAGAGGAGACATTGTAAGAAGTTCCTTTCTCTGATGTCTAACAGATCTGTAGCCAGTTAACATAGAGAGCTGTGCCTTCCCTCTACACAACACAAACAAAAAGAATGAAAAAAGCTGAAAGAAGAGCACAGACGAATCTTTTTAAAGGCAAAGTCTATTCAATATTAAAAAGGCTCTGTGTAAACAGCGCAGTCTCAATACTGCCGAATTGACCATTTATGTATTAATCCATTGTACACTTAAGCTGGATACACATATAAAGATTTTCTAAATCTGAAAATATTTTTTACCTGTTAGAGATCCCAAACATGGAGATAAAAAAATCAGGCATTGAACAGTTTTGATCGTATCGTGAGCAATGTGCTCTAAGGCTGCCACTTCTCCAAAAAAATTTTGCAGCCAGTCATTAGGACAAATTCACTCTTAACACACCTCAGACCACAGGATAAGCTTAAAGGATAATCTTATAAGACACAAGATAATCATGTGTTTGCCATGGGGGTGGGGGGTGGGGGGGGGTTGCCCACTTTACACTGGTCTGTGGTGTCCCATTAACTTATTTTCTTTCTTAAAAATTTACTCAGATATTAGATTTCAGATCTAAGGCATGCCAGTAAACCCTATTGTTTCAGCCCTTATCAGAACAGGCTGTTTGGTGTAGATCCTCATGATCAGTCTCCTCTCTACTTAAAGGTGCTATGAGGAGAATCTATTACCGGCGAAATAAAGACTCTACTACCCATGAGCACGCGCGGCGACTGTCGTAATGCTGCGTTCCAGTAACCTCGGAAATGGGAGTGACATCATCTCCGACTTATCAGCATTCCAGTTGAAGTCGGAAAAAAACATGCCGATCTACCAGGCTATTGTTAGCTGTTGTTAGCACGCTCGGGGGTGGCGAGGTTTCACCAAGTTCCCAGTAGGAAATATAGACTTCGGGGGACGTTCCAGTTGCAGTTTCCTACTCGGAACCCGGAAATTCCTACTTCTGACTACAACTGGAACGCACCAAAATACCCAAGCCAAAGCATGTGTGTGTTGTGATAAATGCAGCGACGAGGTAATGTATCTCTTTCTAGTTACGTAGCGGTAGTTTTTGATGTGTGACAACAAGCAATTTTTGGAAAACTTATTATCGTAGTTGTAGCCGGCTACATATCGCTACTTACAGCCCGGTGCTCTAAGACGTGTCATATAAATAATAAAATAATACAAATTTGCTCTAGTTTTTATTGTCTTGTTCCCGAAGTTCAGTATCCAGTCCAGTCCAGTCCTGTCCGACCCGACCACAAGGCCAAGGAATAGCACTTATAGATAACCTATTTTGATGCCATAAAACTCATCTTAAAGTGTGTATTTCGATCAGGCATATATCTAAAACTGAGACTTTTTTGTAATTACTTAGAAACTCCTCACAGTCTCTTTAAAGCGCTGTGCTCTAATGCATACTGTGGCCATGAAGATGGGCCTTAAAATGTTCCTATCACTGGAGCCAGCACTGGACTGGACTGGATCATGTAGTTTCTTCCATAAGAGGTCAGTGGCACATCTCTTAATAACATCATTACAGGAGGATTATTGGAGGACACTATAAAAGTGGATAAGAGGTCAAGGAAAAGAAAGGATATTGTTGTCTGGAGGGGGCTGTTGATAAGCCATAGGCATTTTATGTAAAACATTAAACACTGTTTTGCATAATATGGGATGTTCAGCTTAATTTACATTGAGCCACTGACCACTGTGCACCTCAGAGACATGCCATAACACTTTTATATGACAGTTTTAAGCCAAACAAACAACACATATCTGTATTTTCATGACTAAAGTGGCCCTGCAAACACACAACTGGGGTTATATCCCTTTTTAAAATCTGACATGTGTAACTTTCAAAAACATTTCAGGCTAGTCTGTAGAACAAGGCAGCTTCTTTCTCACTCTAAATTATTTTAATTATTCAGTCTTCTCATCAGGTTCACCAACAACGAAATCCCACGTGTGAGATGAAAATTCATATGCGCCAATGCAAATGAAGACCTTTTTTGATCTGACAGTCAAAATTGATGGGTGGGTTCTTAGATCACTACAGCAGTGTGATGAGAGATGAGAGAAGAGACATTTGAATTTCAAATTTCCGTCTTATTACGTGGTCTGTGTGTTACAGGTAGACTCAAGGAGGTTGACATACAGAGAATATGGAGCGCATGAGATAAAGTGGTATTTTAAGAGGCTGGCTGGATTGAGTTTTGTCGAAGAACCTTAGAGAATATGATCGTGCAATAATGACTTTTCACCCCCTTTCCCTTTTTCAATATCCTGAGAACAATATCCCCGCTGGAACAACCCACTGCGGGTCAACCTTGAAGATTTCTCGAGCTTAAAGGGCTGAAATATTTTGCATTTAAATGTCTTATTTGCAGCAGTTCAGCAGCATTCATAAACATAAAAAGGACCATGTTTATATACCATCACCTTTGCCGCGTTCAAATTGATCAAAGTTGACAGCTACACATGTTGGATAAAGAGAAACATCATGATGATGTATTTTTGTTGCATTATTTATCGTGGCCGGCCTGCTCGGGACGACGGTCCCTGAGGTAATATGTCTCTTGATACATTATATCAGACAAATCTCTGGCTCACTTGGGAGACTTTTTGCCTCAGCGTTTTGTAATGCATTCATTTGCCGTTATGTAACATTGATGTTTCAGTTCGGAGAAAGTGTGTGTGTGATTTCACCCGAGCATATCAAGCACTAATGACATGTTTTATTTATCAACAAACTGCATTCATCAGTGGAGGATATACAGCGTGTTTGATTCATGTTGGACATTTGATGTATTCACAGAAAGGTCTCCATAATTAGAGCCTATTGTTACTTTTGAATAGCTTTGATTACAGACAAATTGCTATGAAGCCTTTAAGGCCCCAAAACACTGACCGAATTCACTTACAGATTACTTTGAAAACCGGAGTGGACACGACTTCATGCATTTTAATTTCCCCTGTACTCGTTTTTAACAAGACAACAGCCCCTGATGAGCTTAAAGGTCCCGCGTCCTGGTGTGTTTGACTGTTTACATCATGTCTAGGTGCCAACTGACAAAAAGGAAACATTTCTTTTTCCCTCCCCTTTGGAAACACTCAGATCCGAGGTGTAGTTTTTTTATGCAAGTTTCTTTTCAGGTTACACAAAAACTACTGGTCCCATTTTGCTAAAATTTTTCAGGAGATGTTGCTATTGTAATCCAGATAATCTCCATTAGGGAACAAGTGTTTTTGTTGTCTAACTTATAATGACATCCACATGATTCTGAGTGCTAGGTGTGGGTTTACAGGGTCAAGGAATCAGTATGATGGTAACTATATCATGGAACTATTTGCTTATAGATGTAACAGCAATATGTGAGCTACCTGGGTGGAAGTTTGTGCTCTCTCTGTGCTTTCTAGCTCTTTATTTTTGTTACTCTAAGGCCAAACTTTACCTGAACCATATTCAGATGTTAATAGGTTCCTTTATTTCTGTTCTGTGTGCAATTTGATAGAGATATGTGAGAATAAAATGTTGTTTTGATTTTTTGCTTTGTCTCTGCAGTCGTCAAAACATTTTTGAATAAAATATATATCATAGCTAACTTGTGTCAGTCTTCTGAAGCCGCTTGCTAACTATGGTGGAGTGATGTAGCGCAGGAATACACGACGTGAGTTGGCTTAGGTCCGGATAAACTTTATATTTCCGAAAGGTTAATGCACTTAAAAATACTCATATGTAGCGTACTCTTGAAATGTGGTACTACATTTTGATTTGAGTTCTTGTAGGCAGAGAATATACCCTTTGGATTTGGTACGGTTAGCAAATTTTTTTTCGTCACCGACTCTTACAGTCTGTGGCTTACAGAGGGAGAGGAGAGAACTTTCTACTGTATCTAATGTACTTAGTGGCCATATGGAGGTCATACAACCCCACTTCAAAAAAACTGAACCATCCCTTTAACAAAGGAGTCTGACATCATCACAGCTGAAATATTATGATAGCAAAGGCTGTCTTGAAAAAATATATATATTCTGCATGAAAAGGTCGAGGTTCAATTATTACTATAAAAATCCAGATAGACCAAAAAATAGTCAAGAACAAGTTACATTACATATACATATAACAGGGCCTGGAGCTGCATTGGTTAAGTAAGAGATCAAGAGAGTGTGTGAGGTTGAATAATGCATGAAATAATAACATGGGGTTAAGTCTTGTGCTCAGTGTAATCCCTAAAAGTGATTTCAAATAATAATGTCCACAATAATGTCCTAAATGTATGTGCAGCTGGACAAACGGATGGACAGGCCATACACTTAATGTCCCTGAACCTTGCTAAGCCCTGTGTAGAGATTGCCTCTTCCAGCTGCTATATGTTAGAAAACAAAGGAGATTACTGTCACTTACAGCCTCCAACAGATAGGAAACGATAACATGAAATCAATTACAAGATGCCAGACTGGATTAAGATGGAATTATTAACATGCTCTTTTCCCCACAATGCCTGTAAACAAGATAATGGATTTACATTCATAATGAGGCTGAGGACAATAATGAGATTAGTGCATGTAAACACAGCCATAGTGCTAATGACATGCTCAGACTTGGTTGTAGGATCTTGCACTGATTAGCTGCAGACACTCACGTTGTTGCAATCTCAGATTTCAATCAAGAGCCAAAAGAAGAAGAGAGAGGGAGTAGATGAGAGCCCGAGGATGTTTAAAGAGTATGAAATGGTTCTATGTATGTTTGGAGTTCTAACTGTGTAGAGTCTTCCGTTAGAGCAACCATTGTGCAGAGCTTCCACAGTAAGTATGAGCTGTTCTTCTTCAGACTTGATATTGAAAACAAAATCATCAGCAGGAGCTGGAAACGTGGGGCTCTTTTATCAGGCGTGAGATTTTATTTTCTTTCTCAGCAGAAGTCTTTGCCTCTGGTGAGAGGATTGATTCAAATGTTTTCAGGCATGTCCTTATAAAATACTCACACAACTACATTCATAAATATTTGATACTGTAAAAGATGTTGTTGTTTTACCGCTCAAAGAGTTAACAGGAAGATACAATAAAGAACACAATTGAAAGAACCAAAACAAGTACGGAGGGGTTGAACATTCTGACAGTAAAAGAAATGATGGAATTTTCCAACAAAGATGTATTACTTCAAATAAATGCTCATGGATAACTTCTTGATGCATGTGTATTACTATTAATTCTGTCAAATATACGGTTTTAATAACATTATCACAGATTACTTTTAACATTACTGATAATTTTGATTTGTAAATAACACACAGACTTTCTACAATTCTGACTTTTTGCATGGTCCACACTTAAAAAAAAAACTAGAATAGATTCTTAAGTAATATTGTTGATGGCAAGACAAAACAGGTAAAGTCATGGTTGTATGGATGGCAAAATCAGCCCAAAGCCACTAATGCTGGGCATACTCAGAGACCCTCACACCACAACACAATTTACCCTTTGTTAAGCCCCTCCCACAAACAGCTACTGTCCAATCCTTTGTTAGTTACCGTAACTATGTACGAGTGGCCTATCAAGCTTTTGGCAGAAAAGAATATGCCCAAGCAGTGTGGATATGGGACTGGCAAGTCCAACAGTTAAAATCAGAGAATTTTGGAGAAAGGTATTGATTTTTTGCCTTTCCAAGCCCGAGACGCAAGAAGAACTAGAGAAGCACTTGAAGAGCGAGGACCCTCGCCAGCGCAACAGTCCTTAACCATACTGTGATTTTCACCATTAATATTAGTTCTATCTTTATTTCACCTAAATATTTATATTCCTTTACCATAAATACATACCATTAGCAACTGGATTTATAATGATATCTGTTTTAGTTCAGTAGTTTTTCACAAACATTAAATTTTTTGACATGGCGGTTTAACGCTGATCCGGATCACTCCCAAAAATATAATCATTTGTTCCTTGTACCAATCCGTACATTTCCTGAAAATTTTATTGAAATTCGTCCATAACTTTTTGAGTTATGCTGCAAACAGAGAAACAAACAAATGAAAAAACATACAAACAGACGCCAGCAATAACATAACCTCCCTGGCGGTGGTAAAGCTGCCTGGTGTGTATAATGTAATATGAAAGACCACACGAACAACTGAATCCCTCCGAATCAACAAGAACGCCCACGTTTGTTCTAAATGCTAACTAACATTAGCTCGCCATAGCTCCCTGTATTAGGTAATATAGTGTTAGCAAACAAAGACATCTCAATGGTAGGTTACTTCTGTACTGTTAAACCTTGAGCCACTGTGTAATATCTGAGCAAAAGAAATACTAGTAACAGATAAAGACCAGTTCTGACAAACTGAAATCTTTTAGCATTTTGTGGACAGACACCCTAGAATTGGGCAAACACAATGATAATGAAAGCTAACTTAACATTAGTTTAAATTTAACAATATAAATCAGCTTACCCTGCTGTATAAGAACAATGTAGTTCTTGTATGTGATTGTTTTTATGGTGAAGTATCAACACATGGGGTCTCTGATGCTTGCATTGAGATCTGTGCTCTTTCCCCTCTATTTCAATGTCCTCTTCATTTGAGCTTCGCTAACATTTGATTCAGTGAATGTATCTTTTAAAAGCATACTGGAGGCCTTTCTGTCTGCTTCTTTCTTATATCTCTGAAGAAGTTGTCTGAAAATTTCCTGATATTTCCTTCAGAATGTTACCCACTGGTACCACTGAAAACTCCATATTTCCATTCTAGGAGGTAAAGCTTGACAGAGGTAGCAAGAGTAACTAAAAATATTTAACCTTTCTTTTAGTGCCATCCCACTATCATTATAGTTCCCAATATCAACCTCAGACAGATCCTTAAATTAGAATACAATGTTTTTCCTGCAAAAATCACACATACTGGACCAGCTCGATTTAGCTTATGTCAACCATCAACAGAAAAAAAAAAATCATGATTCATAAATTACATAGCAGCATCTACTTTAATTTAAATGCAGGTTGACTAAATGCTACAGTACATTTCAACATCAGTCTTCTCCATCCTATAATTCTATAGCTGCTGATATTAATATTAGAACAATCTCTATATGGTTCCTATAGCTAATACCACCTTGTTAACTACCTCTTCAACTATATAGAGAATTGGACAGTCCTAGAATCAAATGTCCCGTCTCAAAGGGCTAAACTCTGATAAATTTTAATTCAATGGAAACAAATATAATGGAGGAAGAACAGGAGAGTCTGGTTCTGCCCAAGATTTCCTCCTGCTAAATAAGAGGTTAAGGTTTCCAATGTGCTATTCTAATATTAAATTAGTGTTTGATTTTGAAGCAAAATAAGAAAGAAAAAATAATTTAAAAATTCTATACAATAAAATTAAAATGTTGATACAAATCATATAAAATCAAGAGTATGGTATTGATATGGTATTGTTGGGATTTGGTGCTATACAAATTAAGATTGATTGATTTAATTGTCAAGTACAATAGATACCCTAAAATAGATGACATAATAAAACATATACAACACAATGAAATTTTTTGGATACTGACTTGAAAATTAAAGAGAAACAGCAAGGACAAGGATAAATCCAATCCGTTTTGTAATTCCTACAGATTTAAGGGTTTGTGTTTGGTTCTTTCATGAGTAATGTTGGCACCAGTGGTGCTTTGTGTGTTTAGGCAAGTTGGAACCATAGATAGATGGTAGTGTTGTATCTACTAAAGGCAGTTTTTCACTTGTTGATAGGTGGTGAGAGCTACCATAAAGTGACGTAGGTGTTGTTAGATATAAGGGATAATTTTTGGGGGCCCGTGTGGTGGGTCTCGGGTGCCAGTTGCCGTGGTCTCCCTGGGGAAGGGCAACTATTTGGGTATTCAGTGACCACCTCACATGCATGCTTGTACAGACACTCAAGCTCCAGTCGAGACTTACTGTAAAGAAATAGTTCTTCCTTTCAAAACATCCTGAGTTGGACACTTTAACACATCTGCTCACATCCTGCGATGCATGTTCCTCCATATCTGATCCTTGTGTACTCACCTTCCCCTGCTATCAAGACCCCACATCTCTGGTATCCCTGGTGCCTTACTGCCTTTAATTCCTGTAGGAGCTTAGATCAGCATAACACTTGGACTGTTCAGTCAATAACAATGCCTGTCTGTCCTCCTTTCCGTTTGTCTTGTCTCGTCCTGTCTGTCACTATTTCCCCTTCTTTAACACTGTGTTGTGGCACGGCCCTTCCCTTCAGCTCACATCAGGGGTTAAATAAAGTTTGATTTGATGGAGTAGCCTACAGGGAGGGCTGGTGATGGTCACTGTAGCAGTGAATCATATTCACTTATCTCCAAATGCTAAAAAAAATATGCATTGGTCTTTCCAACGCCGTCATCAGACACAGCGCCCAGCTGAAAAGACAATGCAGACAAGGGGGAAAAAATCGGAAAAAAAAAAAAAAGATACTAGGGATAATAAAAATGGCACCCAATGACTTTGACTTTGACCCCCATCCTCAAAAAAGATGTCCATAATGATTAGAATGATGGAGGAGCAGACAACCTAATATTCCTCAAGAAACTGTGTTTTAGTTGTACTCAGAGGATCATGAAAACATGGTCATAAAAGCCGGGTGAATTATACGGGTGCTAAGAAAATGAACAATATGCACTTGAGTTTGTAGTGTGTATCAGGGTAGTGGGGGGTTAGGGGGGAGGGGTTAAAAAAAGAAACAATCCATTAACCAAGGTGATGCAATGCATGCACTGATTCACAATCTAAAATATGTAAGAAAAGGAACCCAAAGTAAGTGTATAGTGGTATGTATTTTTTTCTGGTGTACCGTATAAGTGTAGCTTTCCAACATACTTGTGAAAAACATGAAGCTGTAAGTCAGACCATTTCTGTCTGTGATATCCAGCTCCCATGTTGCCATGAGTTACTGATTTGCACGACATGTTTCCCGTCTCTCATTACACTCATTTGCAGGAGTACAGCACCGAGCTATTACCATTTCTATTGCAGCTGAGGAACAAATTCTGCATTCGCTCTCATTATATCGATTGAAAAATGACGGTTTAATTATGATAATTTGGTTTTTCGCCTTGCAATCCCCACCCCCCACCCCTCCCTCCACAGAGAATTGTAATTAATCCATTACAAACAACACCTGTTTTTCAATATGTTGATGAAGACACCTCTGAGGTAAAACACTGAAATTGTGGTGGTAGCAGTACAGTGCATCAATGCGCCTGACTGGTTCTCTTCAAAGGGGCGATTAAGCTCTCTTGATTGATTTCCCCTGATGTATCATAACAACAGAGGTGGGTATTCTTCACCGCAGACTGGAGACCAGAACATAGACAGTGGATTTTTCACTCCTGAATAGAAATGGGGACAGCCTGCTTCATGGTGGTCTTTTTCTTCATGCTGTTTCTTTCTTATTTAGGCATTTATTTGATTTTTGTTACATGATTGACCCAGTATTTCTGTTGGTGGGCCAGGATCCAAAAGTAGCTTTATAAGTTCTTTTCTGTGGGTTCCAACTGATGTACAGAAGTCCTTTTTACTTGTATATTAAATTTACCAGGAATATATGAGAAAATTGAACAGAAGTTTGTTGGAGGAAACAGCTTAGCAGAGCTACTGATAACAATAATCAACTTTTAACGCAGTTATCTGTAAATATGAATATCGATCCGACAAAACTGTGCCTCCCTAAATCATTTAAGTATAAATTTGTCATAACAAGTTGTGAAACAATTCGAAAAAATATCTGTGAATTAGTTCAGGCACAAAACTAGAGTTGAATGATTTCACACCCAAAATTCATGATTTAATCATTTGACATACAACCTGACAACTTGCATGCATTTGAGCAGCACAATCAGGAGTGTCTTCCTGTTGTGGCCTGCCAACCTTGCCTGCTTCAGTGCTGCACTCCTAGTTTTAGCCCTTCACCACCCAAGTATCCTCTAGGCTTGAAAAGGGGTTTGAGAATATATTTATTTTTCCTCTTTTAATCTATTTGTAATGTAAATCTTTGATAAGAGATTACATTGGAACCTAGATTCTATAGGTGTTTCTGCTGCAGTTAATGTTTAGACAAAATACAAACAGGAGTTACCTGCTTTCTCATGAGCTTGTGGTTGGTGAGTCTATGCTTCACAACTAGCCCTTCTTAGTATTGCTGGAACATTACCATGATATATTATCTCTAAAAGTTATGCCTTACATCAATCATAATTCTGTCACAGCATTATAGTCATATCACTTTAGTCTACTCTATCGTATCATGAAAGTACACAATATCATGACGTGAAAACACAGCATACATGAATCCACACATACACACCTGATCTACAAAAGGTTTGTGGGCACAAAAACATGTTTAAACTCGATAGCATGCGCAAAGCTAATCTACTAACAGGGTACAGCAAGGATTGCTTCTATCACATGAGCAAAATAAGCTCATGTAGTCCGTTCAGCATGTTTGCCTTCATGAAAATGCAGAATATATGCAGATGATCAGAACGTGCAAAATACTGGTAGGAGGTGATGCAAATGTAATCATATAGCACCGCAATGGGATTTATCAAACCTGCAAATGATTTTTTTTGTGTCTAATTGTAGCACGTTTGAAAGGCATGTGCAAACAGGCACAGCATTACACACAGAGGGCTGCGGTCATTATGGCAAGAAACATGGGTCGCATTAACTGAATATTTTCCATCATTGACAGAATTTTTTGATGAATGATGGAAAGATTTGGAGGCTGTCTGTCATTATGATGGCTTGGAAAAAGAGGGACGATCCAGTGTGCCATCATACTCATGCAGACACAGGTGGAAAGTAAACCCTCTTTATTTTGTGTTCAACATCACAGAGATCACTAAACCTTTGTAAAAAAAAAAAAAAAAAGGTCTCCATAGCTGGGAATGAAGGAGAATCACTTCGTTTCAAGGCTGACTTCATCACACTCTCCACGTACTGACAGCAAGTTTGGGGCTGTCAGTGCGTGGAGAGTGTGATGCTGTCAGTACATGAAAAGGCAAGAGTGCCCGCACAGTCTGTGTGTGCGCAACTATAAGACTGCTCTTCATATGAGAGGTTATTGGGATGAAGCTGTGAATTATGTGAACGCTGTCATTTAGATTATGTTTAAAAGGAATCAGGAAAGGAAAATTAAAAATGGGGGAGAAAAATAAGGGATGAGGGAAAAGTCCTTTTTGTTGCCAGACAACAAAAAAGGTTACTGCAAGTGTGCTAATTTGTCTCGAACTCCATGGCTGCAAACTTAATTTTTCATTTATGGTCATTCTGCTCTCCCAAACTCCCCATGGTGACACCCAAAATCCTCATTTAAAGGGGGCGGTCAACACCATTTATGTGCCTGTTTTCAATTGTGCAAGCTGTCGTAGTAAATCACCTTCAACACGCCCACTAATAGCACGTGCAGTTTTTTAGCTTGCACACGCAATTTGGCACTTGTTATTTTGGATCTTATTAGATCAAGGCCACAGTGTACAAAGATCATATAAAAAATAGTGGAAGCTAGATCAGGGACATTGTTTGTAATGGCATTTTAAAAACAACAGCAAGTCCTAAGCATACAATAAAAAACAGTGAAGAGAATAATGACTCCTCCTTTCAGCTGCTCCAGATAAATTAATTGGAGACTTTCTGTGCTCTAAAAACAGTTCCAACAATGCCTGTCTAAACTTTTCCATTTGATTGAGTTTTATATCCACACTGCGCTCTGAGTTTCAAGCTGTAAATGCATCCTGATCCTCAGGAAATCATCCTGGATTACTGTCAAAGTCACATTTTCCACCATTTACTATTCATTTTCAATGGATGTGCACAGCGAGAAGTTAGAATGACATTCCACATTATTGCACAGGACAAAATTTTCTTTCTTGTTTCTAGTACGAACAGACAGAAAGTGAATGTTTGCTTAAGATTTGGAGCTAAATATAATATGAAGATATCTGTAAGACATCTGACAAGTTGAGACACTGTATCGCTCTAAAATGCTTAAATCAAGGCTCTTTCATTGTTTACTGTTAGATTCACTTCTTCCTTACATACCTACCGCATTCTTGCTCTATATCATATCTATGTAACATTACAGGCACATCTAATAGACAGGCAGCATGTTGTTGGTACCAATTTCTCTGTCATATATTAAGGCCTTCACAATAATCCCCCAGGATGACATGTTCCTATTTATCCAGCCTTTCAAACAGCTGCTGCCTTATTGTCCTGACATTTCCTGGGAATTAGTTATTATTCAGACGTGTTTATTGAGACTTATTGTCTGATCTTGTATTATTAAAGTCCCTCTATTTTCTTCTGCAGTGCTGACTGGATACTCCACTTTCATGGAGTGCTTTGCCTTCAACTTGAACTGAAATGACATAAAAGGAGTAAATAATCAACCGTCCACAAATACAGGCCATCTTAAACTAATACCTTAGAATAATATATGTACAGTCAATATGTGTTACTGTAAAACTTTCAAATAACTTTTCTTTTTTAAATTTCAGTTATTCAATAATATACAAATTATCAGTATATCCATTAGACACAAGGTTAGCCAACATCATCCAACAGTACCTTTGCATTTTTTACCTCATTGTTTTTTAACCTAAATATGTGTACATAAAGCCAACTAAAAAGAGCAGAACAGTAAAACTTGTAGATCAAGGCTCAGAATCACTTCTGTGGCCAGTGCTCAAACTCCAGTAGTGAAAAATGAGGCCAATATCCATATACACTATATTACCAAAAGTATTTGCTCACCTGCTGTGACTCACATATGAACTTAAAAGATAAGTTTGATTTCTGCAGCTTTCACATTGTTTATAGAATGAAGTAGAATAATATACTCACCCAGAAGGCTTTCCTGATCCAAACAGTGCTTCGGGAGATATTTAGATCCAAAATCGAGCGGTGGACATCCGTATAATGGTAGCACATAGGGCATACAGCGTCGCTCCTAAAACTGCATTAATCGTCCAAAAACTCATTAGTTTCACCAATATTTCATCATGGTCCACTCACGCTACTCCTCCATTACAGTCTGTGTCGCCCCAGACATGATTTTGTGACTGTGCCGACCTCTGAACTGAGGAAGAAGAAGGCTTGCATCTGTGCATGTGCAGTGCTCTCTGTAGCGCTGCCTCTGCGTCCTCCTTTCGATGAGCTCCTCATCTGTAAACTCTGGCTCGAAACTGTAAGAACACCCATCATATTCAAAGTTCTCCTCCACAACCTCTTCATCCGATAGATATTCGTCCATTTTGCACAAAACTGGAAGAAGAAAGTCGTTGTGTAGCCAGCGGTTGCCCCTAAAACAATGAGCCGTACTGTGCATGCGCGGAGCAAGCGCTCTTCTGTACTGACTGTTCAGAGGTCAGTACAGCCACACAACGCTGTCTGGAGTGACACTGACTGTCGTGGAGGAGTAGCCCGAGCGGACCATGATGGAATATTGGTGAAACTAATGAGTTTTTGGACGATTAGTGCAGTTTTAGGAGCGGCGCTGTATGCCCATTACAGCGCGGCTCCTAAAACTGCATTATATGGATGTCCACCGCTCGATTTTGGATCTAAATATCTCCCAAAGCACTGTTTGGGTCAGGAAAGCCTTCTGGGTGAGTATATTGTTCAACTTCATTCTATAAACAATGTGAAAGCTGTAGAAACCGAACTTATCCTTTAAGTTCATATGTGAGTCACAGCAGGTGAGCAAATACTTTTGGTAATATAGTGTATAGATACAAAAAAAAACGGTAACACTTTCTATGAAGCCCACATTTATGATGCATTATAACGGCATCCATAATGCAATAAAATGCATTCATAATGCCTCATAACTACACTTATAAGCAAACATAATGCTTCATGATGCTTTATATCAAAGGTCATAAAAGATTATAATGTTATTTATAATAATTATAATGGCTTGTTCCATGAGGGCATTCATAATGCTTCATAACTACACTCATAATGCATTATGATGCACTATATCAACAGTCATAAAACATTACGATATCACTTATAATGAACGATAGAGCTAAGTGATATCATGCTGTTTTATGACTGTTGATATAGTGCATCATAAAGCATTATGAGTGTAGTTATGAAGCATTATGAATGCATTATAATGCACTATGGATGCAGTTATAATGCATTATAAATGTGGGCTTCATAGAAAGTGTTACCAAAAAAACTGCAGTTCCTTAAGTGTCCACTGGAGGCTGGACTAAAAGACCTTCAAACTCCACAAATATCCATTCACCCATTCACAATCTATACTGCCTTGTGCATTTTAGGGTCTACCTTGACTAGCAGTCATCAGCCAATCACATAGCCCACATTTAGAGGCAGACAAAAATTCACACACCTGCAAGCCTATGGGCATGTTGAAACACCAATTAACCTTAAAGCATGCGTTTGGATCCAGAGTGCTCGGTTAAAACATGCATATACAAGAAAAACATAAAACTTCACATAAGAAGGCCATTAACTTCTCTATTCCAACAGCATATTTAGCCAATTCAGAAGGATTTTAAGAATCAATAGTGCCCATATTTAACCAGTGATCTCTCTTCTGGTATCAGTCCAACCTCTCAAACAAAAAACAACTTTTCAAATGAATAACTCACACTCCCCATGCATGTGTGTGGCCATAAAGGTTTTGCACTGAGTGGTATATAGTCATCATGTCTGCATGTATTGTTTTAACAACCTCAGTGTGGCACTATACTAAAGATTTTACAAGTAAAAAGACTGGCTATCTGTAAATGTCTAGTTAGTTTTTAACATATTGAAAGATGAATAAATATACCATAAACTGCCGGAAAATGACGGAATCCAAAAATAGGCCCAATTGTCATAGAGAGCCTTATTTTGTTGCACAATAACCTTTATTGTGTGTATGTTTCTGTGATTTTGGTCTAGAATTTCCTGCTGTGACTAGATATGACTAGATAGATCAGGGATGTCCAGACTTTTTGCCATGAGGACCAGATTTGCTAAGGTGAAAATGTGGAGGGGGCGACCATTCAGCCTTTGTCTCTAATTGTCTCTTTATATCTAATGAAACGTCTTCAGTTCTCCTGACCACAATGTTAGGAGTCAGGCAAACATTGGCAAAATCTTGCTTCTTCTCAGGACAAATTTTCTCAGCTATTTTCAGCACACAGTCTCTAATAAATTCATCCTCAGTGAAAGGTTTGCAGTGCTTGGCAATCACCTCGTAGCTCGTCCTTGTGGCATTTTCATTTGACTTATGGGCTCTTGTGGAAAAGCGCTGATGTGCCGTTAAAAAAGTTTCCAGTTGTTTCAATTTTTCGCCACGTTCGTCCCCAGTTAGCTTGTTGTAGTTAGCATGTTTTGTCTGTTAGTGCCGCTTGACATTGAATTCCTTGAAAACAGCTACAGTCTCGTGGCAAATTAGGCAGAGACAGTTGTTTCGTATTTCGGCGAAAAAATACTCCAATTTCCACTTGCACTGGAATCGGCGGCACTTGCTGTCAACTTTTCTCTTTTTAGCTACAGTCGCCATGTTTGAAATGGGATGGGCTGAAATGATGACAAAAGGTCAGGTGGCAAGTGCCACAAGGATGTGGCCACAGTGCTACTGCCGTCTTTTGGTGAAATGTAAAATAGGCTTTTTGTACACGAGTATTTTATACAGCAGTCAACGGTGCAACAGGGCTGCATACAATTGATTTTATAACAGAGACTGTGGGCCAGTAAAAATTTGAACAAGGGCCGCAATTGGCCCCCGGGCCGTACTTTGGACATGCCTGAGATAGATGGATGGATAGATAGATAGATAGATAGATAGATAGATAGATAGATAGATAGATAGATAGATAGATAGATAGATAGATAGATAGATAGATAGATAGATAGATAGATAGATAGATAGATAGATAGATAGATAGATAGATAGATAGATAGCATCAAAGGGAGTTTATAAAATGAAATTTAAAAAAAATCCTTGTAAAACAAATCTGTTCTAAAAGAGTAAAAATTAATGGAGCTAAAAGCAATCACCCCGAACAATCTGCCCTCATCACGTGGAATACATCAAAGCAAGTATCTTTATAAGATAAGGCACAGATGGTGGCAACAAATGTTGAGCTATTACGGTTCAATTGAGGCTAAAGCTATCGTTTCTCACAGAGAAAAACTGCCATCACACAGCTTGTGAAGCAACCTCAAAGTCTCCTCTCTAGACTTTTTTATAACACCAATGAGACAGTCCCTTTGAACTTTTCAAAATAGAGAGTTAAAAGCAAAAAAAAGGTGTAAACAGGCCGACACATGAGGACACAGTGTCTTCTTAACAAGGTCCATCATGTGTGGGGAGTAACTTTCAGACTGCGCTCTCATCTACGCTTGATTTACTGAAAACCAGAAGAGAGGCTTTATTGTGCAACGGAGAAAGGTCAGGAGTAATTTTTGACTAATGTTGTTTTTATCTTTGGCTTGCTGTCTTCCTGATTAATTATGTTCAAGAGGAACATACAGAGAAGCTGCGGATGTTCACCGCGGCCTCTGTGTGGGTGTGAAATACATTGCTACACTTGGTTTAGCAAGTTTGTATGGAAGGAGAGAGACAGTCTGGGTCATTAAAGTGTAATTAACCCTTTTCTTTATACAATATGACATATTAAGATGTTTAAGTTGAAGTAAATAACAGTAAACAGCTTTAAATTCATGTGCAGGGAGAAGTAACAACAGGCTATGGTGGAGAAAATGATGGAGGGTCATATTTTAAGAGAATGAGCCACTTGTGCTACAACACATACAATGCCATCAGTTTGTGATGTTAAGTATTTAACCTCAGCTAGACCCACACTCCCACATTCTGCCAACCTGTCACCTAGCACTGTCATCCGCACAAACTGGAAGTACAGGCTGGCAGTTTTATGCCTCCGCAAGGTACATAATTGTCCAAAAATGAGAGGAGTTATGGGACAAGAACAAGGGCTGGGGTGGATTTTGTGTTTGTGTGATTGGTAAAATCAGGGATGCATGATATGGAATTTTTTTTTTCTATCAGATATGCAGCTATTTCCACTAATTATGGGATCATCAGTTGTCCATCTAGAGCAGGGGTGGGCAAATGGCGGCCCGGGGGCCAAATGCGGCCCTCCACATCACTAAATGTGGCCCGCCATTCAGTCCCAAAAACCAGCAGCTGTAAATAAGAAGAAAACTCAGATATCCAATAGAAATAATTCTATATAATCTTATGTAAGTTATTTACAACCTTATTTTGCTCTTATAGTGTCTATATCTCTTTCATGAAGCATTTAACATTATATCAAGTATTACTCAATAGTATATTTCAAAAATGGCAGCAGCAAAATATTTGAGCTTTAAAGATTGGAAAAACACATAATTTTATTGATTTGAAAATAGCTTCATCGGCTTTAATTCCATGTATATTAGCTAAATTTGCTTGAATTCTGTATCAAGTTAATTTGATTATGCATAATAACTTAGAGAACTTATATTCTCATTTGTTGTCTTTCCAACATTCTTTTTCTGCGCTGCGCTGCCCCGCATGCGCATTACGGCTCATTGTTTCAGCGGTGACCGCCGGCTACACAACAACTTTCTTCTTCCAGTTTTATGCAAAATGGACCGATATCTATCGGATAAAGATGTTTTGGACGAGAACTTTGAATATGATGGGTGTCCTTACAGTTTTGAGCCAGAGTTTACGGATGAGGAGCTCATCGAAAGGAGGACGCCGTAATGCGCATGCGCGGCAGCCGTGAAGAAAGTTTCCTGTTCAGAGGTCAGCACAGTCACAAAAACATGGGTGGAGCGACTCCAAACTGTAATGGAGGAGTAGCGCGAGCAGACCATGATGAAATATTGGTGAAACTAACGAGTTTTTGGACGATTAATGCAGTTTTAGGAGCGGCGCTGTATGCCCTATGTGCTACCATTATACAGATGTCCGCCGCTCGATTTTGGATCTAGATATCTCCCGAAGCACTGTTTGCATCAAGTAAGCCTTCTGGGTGAGTATATTGTTCTACTTCATTCTATAAACAATGTGAAAGCTGCAGAAACCGAACTTATCCTTTAAGAACCTCCTTGATTCTTTAGCTTCAACAAGCTGCCTCAGTACCTTGGGTCATATTGGCATTAAGGCGTCAAACAGCCACTGCAGATTTGTCAGATGCACATCCATGATGCAAAGCTCCACTCCACTACATCCCAAAGGTGCTTTGTTAGATTGAGATCTGGTCACTGTGGGGGCCAATGGAGTACAGCAAACTCATCATCATGTTCAAGAAACCAGGATGTGATGATGTGAGCTTTTTGACATGGGTGTCATCCAGCTGTAAGTAGCTTTCAGAAGATGGGTGCATCGTGGTTGTAAAGAAATGAACATGTTCAGCAACAATACTAAGGTAGGCTGTAACATTTTAGCCATGCTCAGTGGGTCCAAAGGTGCCCAGACTGAGCTAAAAAGACATCTCTCACATAATGACAACACTATCATCAGCATGAAATGTTGGTTTGTTGAAATTGTTTTTGTTTGTTGTTGTTGCTGACCCTAACATCTGAACAATCACAGCAGAAATGAAGACTGAGACAAGGCAACATATTTTCAATCTTCTGTTGTTCAATTTTGGTTGACCAATGCAAACTATAGCCTCTGTGTGCCGTTTTAGCCAAAAGAAGAGGCTTCTGGTGTGGTCTTTTGCTGATGCTGTTATTTGGGTAACTGGTGCTTTTCTATCATATAAACCTTTGACCTCAGGCATGCTTTGGATTTTTTGTTTTTTTTTCTAACCATTCTTTATAAAGTCCACTTCATCAGCCGTTTCTGGAATTTTTTCGACCGACCCGTTTGCCGTCATGCCACATTTTAAGTTATCTTGATCATGTTTCTTCCCCATTTTGATGCTCAGGTAAACCTCAGTTGATTGTTTTAGCCATGTATACATGGCAATAATACCGAGCTGCTGCAATTTGGTTAACAAGCAGTTGAACAAGTGTACCAGTGTTGTACCAAGGGACCAGTGTTTCTGCTACATATTTGTTTGATAAATTGGCTATAAATATCAGCAGAAATTCTTGGATCCATATCAATACCAATAAAATCTCCAGTGACACTATAATATAAACAGATTCCACATGGTGGACCATAAAATTTGATAAATGGGTTTTGTGACAGTGTAGAATGATCTGAAAAATTTTAAAAAGTTTTTTTCATCATAACTAATTGATTGCAAACCTCAAATTTTGACCCCATTCTTTACCTGCTTTTATAAAAGGGTTAATTCAGTATATTAAAAGTTGGGTTGTGTGAGGTATTTGACAATGGTCAGTGAAGTGGCTGAATAGGCTCTCAGCAACACTGCCCCTTTAAGGAGAATGAGCTGAGAGTACAAGTAAGGTACATGGCTGTTTGCGAAAACATATTTTTCATGCAAGTGTTTGCGTTTTAGGTAACTACAAGCCATGAAACTATGTTGGGTCGCAAGTACAAATGGGCAATACATTTTCCTCCAGAAAATTAATTTTCCTGTTTGGTTCTATTTTTAAAATGTGACAATTTAAAATTTCACTATGTATCCTTCCTCCTGTGTGCATTGATTCTGACTGTTGAATCTCGTTCTGATGAATGTTTTCTTATACTCTGGTTTATAAAAGAAGTAAAAGGAATGCCATTGTTGTGTCTTCCTAAGTTCATGGAGTAAAAAAAGCAAATCAGATGAATCAATGTAATCAGGCTGAAGAACACATAGCCATTTGCTGCATGGTAAAATAGTACCAAGCATTCTCTAATTATAAGTCTTGCAACATTCATAATATGCAGATATCATTGTGCCTCACTAGTATAACTTTACATTATCTTTAAGTCAGACTAGACCTCTGTCCATGCCACCTCTTCACAGTCAAGCCATTAACTAAAGACTGAGTGGAATAGAATTAAATATGGTGGTCCAAAGTTGTCAGTATCTACCCCTATGTCCTTGGTCTTCCCCCTGTATCACCTTTATCACAAGGCATCAAGAACCTCAAGCCACCTCAAATCACCCCCTAAATATGGATTAGCAGCCTGCCGTCACTTCGACTGATATTGTCCTGGATTGCTGAGCTTGTCATCCTGTCAGGAAGACTTAACCCAGCAGAGGAACACCATCATCATTCATTTGATGCCTAAATTTAACTTTAGTCAGACAAGCATTGACTGTTAAATCAAGAGCTTTTCTTTGTTCCCCAGCCCCATGTATCACCAAACTCTGGAATTAGATTACTGCAGCCTCTGTCCAAAGTACTGAAGATATAGTCAGTCAAAAAAATTCAGCCTCAGAATTTAAAGCTTGTGTAAGCATAAACTTTCCGTTGTTCCCTCTCTACCTTAAAACACAGCTTTATAGGTATGGACATACAAACCCTAGTTAAGACAATGTGAACAAAGCCAGAATACATTGGTTTTCAGTTCCTTGCCAATCTATATTCAGTTAAATACACTTCAAGAAAAAGATATCGAATAAGAAAACTGATCAACTTTGTTTGTGGACATATGCCCAAGTCTGAATTCTATGCCTGAAAAATATTCCAAAGGTTGGAACAGCATGAAAGTTTTGGAACACTTAAACATATCTGTAACATTGCACTTGGGAGTGGGTTCGGTTGAAAATACTATCAAATTCTTTGACTAGAAAAGCACTGGGAGAGCACAGACCTCTGCCAGCACCACAGTCCTCACCTATATTGTGATTTTCACCATAAATATTAGTCCTATGTTTATTTCATCTAAATATCTAGATTCCTTGACCATGAAAACATAAAATACACAATAAGATTCATAATGATATCTATTTTAGTTCCGTAGTTTTCACAAAAACCACATTTTTCTTCATGGCGGATTCGGACAGTGATCTGGATCACTCCCAAAATCTAATCATTTGTTCCTTGTCCCAGTCTTGACATTTCCTGAAAATGTCATCAAAATTCGTCCATAACTTTTTGAGTTATGTTGCTAACAGAGAAACAAACATAAACTAACAAAACAAACAAACATAACCTCCTAGTGGAGGTAAATATGGTAACAAATCACTCTGGTAAATATGTCATTTTCATCAGAGCCTAAACCAACGTGATCAATGTTTCATCACTCAAAATATTCAAAGCTTGAGCCCCAAATAGTGGTAGGTGTCTATATAACAAAGCATCTGACAAGCTTTGGTCTGCTTGACGAAGTAAAGTTGAAAGAAAACCAAACCAAATGAAAAATTTCACTTCATCCCCAACCACAACACAGCCAATCACTTTTTAGAAGTAAAACTGACCTCACATGAGGGTGTGACATATCCCTTTATATCATCACAAAGTATGAGATCTTTAAGACACAAAAAGCCATATTCTAACAAGTTCAAAAGCATTTTTCTGGGCCTAAATTCATCTGACAGGAACAGACTGGGAATGAAACAGTGTGCTGTGGTCTTACAAGTCCACAATTCAGACTGTTTTGGAAAGAAACACAGAGAGGTCCACAAAGCTTGAAAACAAAAAAGAACCACCAATATTGTTTTTGATAAAAGCTAAAGCCAGCAGGATGGATGGTGTTGGACAGTATCACTGCCCACAGCATGGGTAACTCTTGTATTTATGAATTTACCATATCAATGAGAAGAACAGAGAGGTTTTGAAGGAACACATGCCTCCATCCAGAAATATTTTGCAAGGATATCACTGCTTGTTTCAGCAAGTCAGTGTCATACCCTGCAAAAGGTCCAATAGCTTGGCTTTAAACCAAACAAAAGCAGATGCAGTTCAGACCTCTCAACAACTAAAGATAAATGATGCATCGCAATCACATCACAACGTGTGTTTGTATGCAAAAAACAATGCAGTTTGTCAGTTGAAGAATTGACTGTCATGTCTTTTTGCAAATTTCAGTTTGGTTTATAATAAGAAAGGATTTGAAATCTTTGTACAAAACCCAAAACCAGTGAAGTTGGCACGTTGTGTAAATTGTAAATTAAAACAGAATACAATGATTTGCAAATCCTTTTCAACTTATATTCAGTTGAGTACACAGCAAAGACAAGATACTTAACGTTCGAACTGAGAAACTTTATTTTCTTTTGCAAATAATCATCAACTTAGAATTTAATGGCAGCAACACATTGCAAAAAAGTTGGCACAGGGGCATTTTACCACTGTGTTACATCGCCTTTCCTTTTAACAACACTCAGTAAACGTTTGGGAACTGAGGAGAACAATTTTTGAAGCTTTTCAGGTGGAATTCTTTCCCATTCTTGCTTGATGTACAGCATAAGTTGTTCTACAGTCCGGGGTCTCCATTGTTGTATTTTACACTTCACAATGTGCCACACATTTTCAATGGGGGACAGGTCTGGACTACAGGCAGGCCAGTCTAGTACCTGCACTCTTTTACTACGAAGCCACGCTGTTGTAACACGTGCAGAATGTGGCTTGGCATTGTCTTGCTGAAATAAGCAGGGGCATCCATGAAAAAGACGTTGCTTGGATGGCAACATATGTTGCTCCAAAACCTGTATGTACCTTTCAGCATTAATGGTGCCTTCACAGATGTGTAAGTTACCCATGCCTTGGGCACTAATACACCCCCATACCATCACAGATGCTGGTTTTTGAACTTTGCGCCTATAACAGTCCAGCTGGTTCTTTTCCTCTTTGGTCCGGAGGACTCGAAGACCACAGTTTCCAAAAACAATTTGAAATGTGGACTGGTCAGACCACAGAACACTTTTCCACTTTGCATCAGTCCATCTTAGACGAGCTCGGGCCCAGCGAAGCCGACGGTGTTTCTGGGTGTTGTTGATAAATGGCTTTGGCTTTGCATAGTAGAGTTTTAACAGATGTAGTGACGAACTGTAGTTACTGACAGTGGTTTTCTGAAGTGTTCCTGAGCCCATGTGGTGATATCCTTTACACGGTGATGCCGGTTTTTGATGCAGTACCGCCTGAGGGATCGAAGGTCACGGGCAGTCAATGTTGGTTTTGGGCCTTGCCGGTTACGTGCAGTAATTTCTCCAGATTCTCTGAACCTTTGGATGATATTATGGACCGTAGATGATGAAATCCCTAAATTCCTTGCAATAGCTCGTTGAGAAATGTTGTTCTTAAACTGTTGGACAATTTGCTCACACATTTGTTCACAAAGTAGTGACCCTCGCCCCATCCTTGTTTGTGAATGACTGAGCATTTCAGGGAAGCTGCTTTTATACCCAATCATGGCACCCACCTGTTCCCAATTAGCCTGTTCACCTGTGGGATGTTCCAAATTAGTGTTTGATGAGCATTCCTCAATCTTTTTTGCCACTTGTGCCAGCTTTTTTGAAACATGTCGCAGGCATCATATTCCAAATGAGCTAATATTTGCAAACAAATAACACAGTTTACCAGTTCAAACGTTAAATATCTTGTCTTTGCAGTGTATTCAATTGAATATAGGTTGAAAAGGATTTGCAAATCATTGTATTCTGTTTTTATTTATGATTTACACAACGTGCCAACTTCACTGGTTTTGGGTTTTGTAGTTTGATTCTACTTTTGTTTACACAACATCCAACTCTTTTGGAATTTAGGTTGTGTAAAATGTCCTCTCACAAGATCACACTGAGCCACATTGATAGAAAAGAATGCCATCATCTGGAAGATTTATTACCTGGATATCAAGACACAGCAGAGTCCTGGATACCATCCAGATCACTTGATATCTCATCCAAATAATATAACAAAAACTCAGTGGGACAATGTGCTTCTTTGCTGGATGCTAACCTCTAGCTTGACAGAACAAGACTGCAGACATGCTGTATCTGTCAGTCTACGTAAAAGCTTATTCATCTTCAAAACTGTGAACGACTGGCACCGGCAGCGGCTCCAATTCCCCATTGCTCCTGATACACAAACCCATCCTATCCCATGGGGGAAATGGGCCTCTTTTCAAGGACAAAAAAAGTATATTAAACAACAATACACCTGCTGTGTATTTGTGATGGGGTTAAAGCCTTCTCTTCCAGTGAATCCACAGATCTGATCCTCCTCTAAGCGTTTCCAAAGAGCTTGTGTGATGTAAATGCAGTCAGAACATACCCTTGGGGCTGTTCAAAGACAAAGACCACCACCCAGGCCTCCAGGTCAACGTCACTATCACTGAAATCTCAATGTCATTCAAGCAATGTACGTGACAACATGGCATCTGAGAGCCCTGATTACTTCAGTACCGATTTTGTCCTCTCCTGGCACCTTGTCAATGTGGAGACCTTGGCTGTGACCTATGCCACAAAGATTGGGACAGTCTTTTACATTTCTTGAAGGAGTTGAGTTTTGTTGAGAAATTCCGTTCATCCTTTTGGCAATATTTTCACTCACCAGTCATCTGTCCACTCATATTGAAAACAAAGACAACAGAGGCTCTCGGAAGAATTCATTGCTTGAATTCGTTCAATTGGGAACTTGTCTGGATGCTCCACCAGCCATCACGAGCGCTTCTTAGATGGTCATGTCCAAGCCAAGACTGTGCTGAAATGATCCAAGTTCCTTAATCTGTCTACCTCAGTTGCAAGAAAACGAGGCCAGCTTACCCCCTGATACCATGAAACATTGCACTTTTGGAGTCTGTTTATAAAGTTCTAGAAGAGGAACGTTACCAACAGCTTTTGGTAATGATAAATGCATCTGCTGTATTCATTAAACTTTCAAAATCTTACAGTTAATCTGAATATTTTACTTTAAAAGCTGCTGAACAATGTCTCCATAATAACACAAAAAAATAGTAAAAAAGGATATCCAATAGTTGCACATTTGTTAGTGTGACACAGTTATCTAACAAAGCTACTACCCTATGTGCTGCCACAGTGGTCCACTTTAGGAACATAAATAACTCTAAGGAACTTGCAGTGCAGATGGACCTGCCCAATTCAATATCTGTAAACAGGCAGATCCATCTTGCCAAGCTCCTACGTTCAATGACTGTGAGCAGCCCAAAGCAGGATGGTTCAAACAGTGTCTCTTAGAGCAGGAAGAGCTGGGAGCTACGAGCAAGATGACAGCAGGAACTGGTTACACAGAGATTATCGTAGATGTTAATAGTTTCTGAAGAAGTTATATCAGGTCTTGACTGCATTTCTTAATTAAATGAAAAACAAATAACACCAATAGAAACTTCTCCATAGAAAGGACACACTCGCTCCACTTCTGACAGTTTAATTAACAAAGTGGCTCATGTTCTGTCCATCAGTCCATGGCAGTAGCACCCACCTGCTTCATAACCTGACTGGCCTGTATTGAATATGATTGACGGAATGATAGTCCAATCACCTGTCAGATATGCTTCTTAAAGGTTTTGCCCATTCTCAAACACTTTCTATAGGCACTTTCCCAGTTGGTCTAGTGAAATATATTCAACAATATAGCTGGTGTATCAGGTTTTAACTCTCAATATACACTATAAACACACATGATTTGTTCAATGTCATGTGTGCCACAGGTGTCCACTCTGGAACAATTATCGCAGGGGTACCATTTTGGGGCCAGTACTATTTCTTTTGTATATGTAACCCCTTCTATTTTGTCACACTTCTGGCAGAATGATGAGACGACTCAGGGTTCAGGTTCACAGTGTTTACTGCTTACACTGCATACACAGAAATACAGGATGAGACATAGGGTGCGTGCACAGGCATCAAACACAGCTCTTGC
Organism: Scarus forsteni; assembly: GCA_036419115.1. Lineage (NCBI taxonomy): Eukaryota > Metazoa > Chordata > Actinopteri > Labriformes > Labridae > Scarus > Scarus forsteni. The sequence goes on along the minus strand of JAZDUH010000007.1, from coordinate 12,552,652 downwards.
TCCTTTCATGGGAATCCAGACAGCAAAGAGCGAACGAGCAGATTGTACAACTCTCATAAGGTGATCGTATAGTTTTTTCATCATCTACTCATACAGTGGTTTTAGCTGAGAACCTGTTTTTTCTTTTCTTAATACATAAGAATATACAATAAATCATTACGAAAATACAATATAAAGTTCATGCAAAGGCCTACTAGATCAATAAATAACTTTTTTAACACAAAATCCATACCTGCATACACAGAAACACAGGATGAGACATAGGGTGCGTGCACAGGCATCAAACACAGCTCTTGCTCCTATGAGTCAAAACAAACACACACACACAGTAACGTACACATCTCCACGTGACTGATATGACGCTAGCATCGCTAACGATTTAGCGGTTTTATCACGGACGTAACAAAGTCATACATAAAAATATTCGCACAGTGTCCGTGTCAGAAAATGTCTGTACTTCTCATATCACTGCACATCACTTGGCTCAACTTAAAACTACTGTATTGTGTGTTAAAACAAAAATATGCAGCGGAGCTGTGCATGCAACATACCTTTCATGGGAATCCAGACAGCAAAGAGAACGAGCTGCTGGTTTCCGTCACAAAGGAAAGCACGACCCTTCAAAATAAAAGTCTTCCTTCATAAACTAATAAAGTAGAGCCTTGCGTGTAAATACAAAACGTGAACATTTTCCAAAATGAAAATAGATTAGAAAACCCACAATGTAGGAACATTACGAAGAATTTTGACGGACTTTACACAAAAAATGCATTCTCGTTACATATATAAAGTATTTTATAATATGGTGATGTTCCTCTGGGGTCCATTCTGGGTCCATGAGTATTTCTGATATATACTAATTAATTGGGGACTATAATGGGGTACCACAGGTGTCCATTTTGGGACCTTTACTATTTCGTATGAATATAAACCTTTAATGTCAATATGGTGGAGTATGAGGGGTCTATTCATTGTTTCTTCAATATCAAATAACTGTTCAAAGTCTGAAATGTTTTTCCCCAACAATGCTTGATGGTGCAGATAATGCAGCTTCTGTTCCCTCTTATCAAAATTTTCAACCATTAATGTTAGTTAATGTGCCTGCATAAGAGGGTTCAAAACAAAAAAATATTTGATTTGCGTTTTACACCACCCCTACCTAGAAGTGTTTGTGTCTTCAGCTTTTCATTGCTGTGTTCTAAAGTTCACTGTGACAGCATGGGCATGCTTAGAAAAAGTCCTTTGTCTGGAGCTGGTTGTGGGCCATGCAAGCATCTGGTTTAGGGAATGTCTCCTATCCAAAGGGGTTGGCATATGTCCATAAATTGGGGAACATTTTTAATGGACTGTTTGGGTGCACATTTCCTGAAAAGTGGTGGAAGATGTAGAGAGAGTATTTTCTCAGATTTGATGTTTTGTAGACTGGCCATATGCATATATTTTCAATAAAAACTAAAAGTGTCTCTTCATATGTCCTTAAGTGTTTACCTTTAGTGTTATATATCTATTTATCTCAGTAAATTGAAACTAACGTGGTTTTGAAACGTCCGGTTTAACCAACCAATAAACAGTCCTGACTGTGAAAGAAGGTTGTACAGACCTGATAGCTGGTGCTGATAAACTACCATCAACATCACAAAAAATACATCCACTACTTGCTGTGCCATGACAAACACAATCAAGGTCTTTGAGAGGCAATTCTCTGAACAATGAGGCGTTTTCATCATTTAAATGCCAATCTCTTTGCAATTTCTTGCCCTGTCTCGCTTCACAAATAATACTTCTGCCTTCAGGCTTGGTCAGGTAGCTCCTCTTTGGTTGCCACTGTGATAACAACCCACAAACTGCCTTTTTAACAACCCACAAACTTTTCATAGGCACCAAGAAATTCAAAAAACTAGTCCTTGCACTTTAATTAAAAGTAATAGCCAAGAAAACTCTCCGTCAGTACAATGTAAACAGGAGCCTTCATATCAGGAGTTGTACGGCTCCACGTGTCAAAATTTTCTTTATCATTAGTCATTCACTGCCATGAAAGATCTCCATCCTTAAATGCAGCAGCTCACTGACAAGTTGGCGGCATACAGTGTGACGAGGGATGTAGATGGCCAGAGCTGAGTAATTGCTCTGGTATCGGGGGGACTGGACCAAATTGGAATGAGTCTTGGAGGCTGGATCCACGTTGATTGAGAAGCAGCAGAGATGGCGAAAAGGGGCAGAATCCCTCCATAGGAGCTGAGATAAGGAGGACACGGACAAAAAGAGTGGGGCGACCCAGGCATCTATTAGAGACGTGTGTGTATGTGTGAGCTGGCTCCTTGCAGGCACACACTAGTAAGCAAGGGAGTCAGAGAAGAGCCTGATTTCTCTGTAATGAGCTGAATGAGTGTAATATTTTGTGGCGCTGAGTCTAGTTTGACCTCGGCGTGGGTGGCTTCTTCCTGCTCATCTTGGGCCCTGCCATTGTTTCATCAAAGCTTAATGATCCCACAGGCACCGTGACAAGCACACAGGTTTATTACTGACACTGTGCATTCATACAATGCATCATTATAAAGAATATGCAGCACAGGCCAGTGCAATAGAAAGTATTTTGACAGTGAAGTAACTCTTAAGTGTGATACCAGCCAGGGAAAAAGTAAATGTTCATGCATTGTCACTTATGACAAGAGCTGGAAAAGTCTTTTTATTGACAGCTGGTTGTATGTCACTTGTTTTACATCTATTTCAGAGTGTATTCAAGTTTAGTCATTTAGCACTGCATAGAAGGGCACACTTTCAGTATATTTTTGGGTGGAATTACTATTTCTAAATTTGCAAATGTATATGTCTCCTACACTTTAGCCCTTTAAATTCTCTATTGTGTTCTTTTTACTCACTACTTTGCACCCGAACCTTACAGAGCAGCTGGATCTGCCTGATTCAATGTCAGGAATAAGACAGATCTAATTGCCAAGCAACAACTGTGAGAAGCCCAAAGCGGGATGGCCCAATCTTTGTCCTTTGGAGCACGAAGAGGTAGGAGCCAAGAGTGAAACAACAGCAGGAAGTGAATACTTGTAAAGAGCTCAGCACTTAGCATTTCAGCAGCAGTTTTATCATAGACCGAAAATGAAGGGTCAAACTTCTGCATAGAAAAGGGTATTTTCACACCACTGTTATCATGATTGGTGAGACTTTGTTTGAACAAAGTGGCCCACGTTTCATACTTGTCACTGTGACAGTAGCACCCGCCTACTTCATTAACTCAGTCCTGCTATTCAATGTGATTGATGGGATAATTGTCTAATCACCTGCCGGATGTACCGTTGAAAGGAACTTACATTCAGTCCAGAGAAACTGGTTAACGCTTTCATGCTTGGAGGTCACTACAGTGTACAGCTCTTCTAACTTGTTTATTCTCCATATATGCCTGTAATTTTGGGCCCTGCTGCATATACTCCACTCTAGTGGAAGCTATTGAATCATCCCATACAAAAAAATCCCATTGACAGATCACTGCAATGGGAAAAAGTAGTCAGCAAAACCAAGATGGCTGACAGACAGGGAGAAAGACCAACCACCTCAGCTATTTCGGTTTCTACCTTCTATAAAAAGATACCATTGCAGGTAAAAAAAATATATATAATTGCATCAAATAACATCTAAGGTGGCATATTATGTCAAGATTTTCCAAGTTTTGATTTTATATTTGGAGGAAATACAGATTAATCATCCGTCTATAATAGAGGGTTAAATATTTATCAATCTTTGCATTTACTGAATTTACAAGAACAACCCCAAACAATATGTTGGACAAACCACGTACAAATGCAAATGAACTTTTAAAGGACTCACAATCCGATTTTAAAAAATCATCGAACATTTATTTGACAATTTTAGAGCTAATATCCTGACACACTAGATTTACCTCTTCATATATTTAAAAAAACAAACACTACATTTTTTAGATCATAGAGTCCTTATTTACAAGAATTCAAATTCATCATGTAACTTCCAGCCAAATTCATGCCTGCAGTTAAGACCTAAACAAATACAACTTTTTATTTGACTAAGTATCAGGTTTCTAGTGGTTTCAGCCCCAAATCATCATATTAGCATTAGCATGTGACCTTAAAGCTCATAAAGAGAGACTATCATTATTTAGGGCTATTTAGACAAAACAAAACAGATCTGTATGAGGTGCTGCAGGCCACAACAAAGCTTGACCAACAAGAGAAACCAATAAAAAAGATATTGTGTTTTAGCTTTTTGTATTAAAAGCATTGTAATGGGGTTTATATGTCTCATCTGCATGATACAGTACTTCTATGCACAAGACAAAAAGTCTTTGTTCTCATGATTTCTTCCTCTATTTTTAGCACCACTGGCGACCTGAAATGCTTGTAGCACTACACTGGCACCTGAAAATATTTACCAGTGTGACATCCTACCATTGCTTTGTCAGTTGTTTATTTCCATTAGCTACGTCTGGCAAGACCAGTGTAGAGAAAAGACATTAGAATAAATATATAGATGTTAAAGATGTGGCACTGACCTCTTTTATTCCTTGAAGTAAAGACAATGTGTCAGTACACAGTGCAATGCAGGGCACGTGTTTCACAAACACACAAATGCAGACACATACCAAAGTGTTGGGTCTGCTCCCTGATCATCAGTATTAAGCCTATGATATGGATGTAGTCACTTAAATTTCTCCCTATTTTCATTGCAGTCATGGCTGGTCTATGACAAGATAGTGTAAGGGCCTGCTCACCCTCATGGCTGTAATGAGGTCACCACAATTATGTGGTAAACATGCAACCCTTACCCTCCATATTTTACAGGATAAATAAATGAAAATTTGAACTACCATGGAAAATTGCATGAAGTACGGAATTTGAGAAGAAAAAAATGATAAAACCTTATTTAGACCCCATCGGCTGGAAGTTGGCTGGTTATTGGCTGGAGCTCAGATGGAACTTGATCTGAAGAGGAAAATTGAAATGGCAGAATCAGTGCTACTGTATGTCTGAAAGGCTGAAAGAAGGAGTGTTTAACTTTCTCACATGAATAAGGAACTTGAGTTTTAAATAGAAAGCCTTTAATTAAAAAAAAAGGATTTTACTCATTAATGTTAGTATTGAAGGTGTTCTACCCCTTGGTTTAATGTAGTGAACAGGCAAAGCAGTCTTAATTCAGATAATCCAGATTATATAGTTTATTAAATTTACCACCTGAGCAGCCTTGGCAAACCTAGATTTTTATTTGTAAATGTATTTATGATGATCAAAACTGAAATCTATCATATTATGTCTACAGATGGTCTACCTTGCACAGACAATGGCCAACCAAAATTCAGCATCCACTTTGAGAGCAGTTGCCAGTGTCTTGTCACAGTCTCTGTTTAGCCATGCCAAAAAAAAAAAAAAGCGAACAAGGAAAAAAATAGCCTCCTGGTAGACATGACCTCATCTTTCCTCTGTGAGAGTCTCTGAAAGAGTCCATATTAGGCCTTAACTTTGATGGACAAATTCAGTTTTGATGACAGTTGGAGTATGGTCACAACTGCTGAGTGTTCATGGAGTGAGTACAACATTTTCATTCCCTCTCTCTGTCTGAGATGCTCTGTTAGAGGTCCTGCCCCTTTAAATCCCCATCCCTCATGGGCCCAGTCCACTCTGATTGGTCAACCAATCCGCTCTGTGGTTACAGGTCAGTCCAGTGCTGCTTGGCACCATTTTGCCAACAACTCTGCATTCATTCTACAGTCTATGGTCTGCTCTGAGCTTGCAACCTCTAGTCAATGGAACTAGACTGCACAATAAAACAATGGTAGGATGTCACACTGGTAGATCTATTTTGAGAAAATTAGGGGATCAAGCCATTTTAGGCAGCCACTGGTGTTGTCAGCAGAGGAAAAGAGAGAAGTTCAGCTGTCGTGTGCATAAAAAAGTGACACAGAGAAGATATGTTAGACAGTATTAAGGGCATTTTAAACCCCTAAAGCACAGCATGTATGCTTGCTTGCAACTTTGACGTCAGATTTGTCCTGCTGTCACTTGGACACTGTGAGCACCAGGGTTATGCCTAATGTTACAACCCTGGTCAAACTTTGTGTAGAACTGTGTTTTTTGGTATTTGTTTTGCTGTATTGGGAGGGTTCTCCTGTGCCCTCGATGTGCCTGTGTGCATGTGTTTGATAAGGTTTGCCCCCCCCCTGCCTACTATTGGACAGAGGTTGTCACATTCCCACCTGTGATAGGCTGTAAAGGGGGGAGGGAGTGGTAATGCCCTGGCTGGACCAAGCTCCAACGGGCCATATCAGCCCAAGGCTACGTTTACACAGACACTCTCTGACTTAAAATGCAAAGATTTTTCCTTTGCATATTCAAACTCGATACGCGTTCAGAAGGAGATGCTGGAAACGAATGAAACCGCTGTAGTATGCATGCCGGTTCAGTAGATGGCGGTGTAGGTTTGCAGAGAGGCAGCGTTGCTACAACACACATACGAAGAAGAAAAACATTTCACAAACAACAATGGCGAGTGGACGCACAAAGAGTTTCTTTGCTGGACAACAAATCAATTCGGACAACAAATCTGCCTGGATAGTTTTATCTGGATAACAAGCAGAGCACGGTAAGAGGCACATGTTTACTCGGTAGATGGCTGGAGCTGCTGTTGTTCCTGGTGTGAACACGCAGCCTTCATGGGAAAGAGTACTGCACATGCAGTATGGGTTTACGGAATTGGGCAATCCGCAAAGAGTTCCCATGTAAACGGAAGGCCGAAACGCAATGAAAATTTATCGAATTTGACTGTATTTGGCCTCCTGTAAACAGCCCCTAAATCTTTAGCATGTGTTTTTTCATGTTGCTATCCGTTCTTTTTGTAGATAGTTTAGTAAGGTGAATCGGTCACCTCAAAGTAATTTAAGGTCTGTTACTGTAAATATTTAAATTGTAAATAAATTGTACATTTAAGTCAGTTCAAACTGCAGATTGACTCAAGTGGCTTCTCAGAACTCAGTGGATTCAGGGTTATTCATGTTGTGTCTTAGCCACCCTTAGACGGGGCATAGCACGGACCATAAGAGCAAATGGTATGACTGCATCATCAATGAGTTCAAGAGACTCCCTCATACTCACAGGTATTTTATGCATATAGTCCTGACCCACTAAAAAAACAGCTCCACGACCCACTTTTGGGTCCTAAGCAGCCAGTTGAAACCACTCCTATTGGTCATTGCTCATGGAGGTGTACAACCACTAAACAGAAGATGGTGCTTTTTAGTCTAATTATTTATTTAATAGTGGGAACAAATTCCATCTGAACAGCCTCTCTTACTTTTTATTGAAGGGCCTCAACAATCTCTGGATCATCACAGCATCATGATACCTTCCATTTATTATAGAGGTAATCCACAAAGTCCTGCAACCAAACCTAATTCAGACTTGGTTTCCAGCTGCGGGAAAATCCACGTTGACATTTGCACTTTGTAAAAAGTTTCAGGCAAGCCGTAGAGTGGCAGCTGTGCAACCATTAAGGTAATTTCAGTTTTTTTCTCTCAGTGGATAAAGCTGGAAAAGGAAGGTTTTGGCACGTAGCTTCATTCTCCCAAAGACCCCAAGATAATTAAAAGAAAGTATAGGGGTCTTGGGGTGATCTTTATATCCTGATGCACAGCCATGGAGCTCACCATTCAAGCACCACTTGTGATCTCACAGGGCCTCTATCGGGGGACGGGAGAGGTCACAACACTGCCCGGCATGATCAAGGATTCCTCTATCTTTTGTTCCCCCTTGGTTTCCTCTCTGGTGTGCTCTTTTGCCGCTGGCAGTCTCTGCTGTGTTGTGCACCAGTGTTTAATGATACAGAATTGTGATAATTTCTTGTCTTTTAACACCCCATCAGGGGAAATTGGCAATTCAAGTTAGTATGATAATTAATATGCACTGCATCTTAATCACAGATTGTCTATATTTAAAATCTTACACTGTTTGAACTCAACAAAGCACACACGGGGCACACAGATGTCAGTGTCTGTATGATGCATGGGAGCCAGCCTGTTTTCTTTATCAGTGCAGCATACTGTACTCTCCGGCTTGCTCCCAGCAACATACCTCCCCTGACTCTCTGATAAAACATGGGGTCTGTCACACAGACTTGTGCTGAGGCCCAGCAGGGGAGCCCTAATGATTGCAATAAAAAACAAATGCAAATGATTACCTAGGGGTTCCCTCTTGTGTGGAATCTGTCGCTCAGCCTCTGGCTGTCGGGGATGGATCGCTGCCATCGTCTGTGGACGAGGAGTGTTAGGAAAATAAACACCAACTGGGCCAACGCAGGCAGCAACAATGCAATAACAATAATACTATTATCTGTTACGATGTAGGTTGGTGAGCTATGGCCATTTTCAGTGAAGAATGATGGGTCACTGCTGAGCAGGAACACTTTCTGCCAAAGCCAAGATCAAATCAGATTGTGTTCTTTTTCCTCTGTAGTTTTTGATATTGCTGTGTTTTACAACCACACAAACAGTCCAAAATTAAATCTGTAATTGGTTCAAATTTGTAAAGCTCCTTTCTAGTTTTCATATTGGCTCAGAGTTGGAAAACAGCATGTGTCTGGGAGGCATCAAGCATTCCTGTACAAAGAAAACAACACTGCTTTAGCTTTTTCATTATTTTCATCATTGTGCTGGGAAGTAATACTAAAACATTACTGCATCATCCAGTTTGGTTACTTGTCACTATGTTCAGACAGTATGTTGCTAAGATGGCTGCTCAACGTGTGCAGCTGTCAACAAAGAACTGCACAGCATTGAATAGTATGTTTAAAACTGTACTCTATCAGTCTATATCATACTGTATTGTTTCTTGTTGTATCATCACTTCAGGTTATGTATTGCTAGCTTTCATTCATGTGACTAACATAGAGGGCAGGAGAGCAAAAATAATTTAAGCCACTATTAACCACTGTGTGGAACTACTGCATAGGCTTTTTAGCCTTATCAAAACATAATGGCACACATTTACAACAGGTTTACAAATTATTCTTTTGTACTTTAATTTCTTAAAAAGTGAATAAAACCCACTTACCAACATGAAAAGTGGCAAAGAGCACTATTTTGTAAAGAAAAAAAATGAAAATTGTAAAAAAAAAAAAAAAAAAAAAAATGGAGAAAGGAGATCTGTACCCAACAGCAACTGATGGGCATGGTTAAATGCAGGACACTAAAATATCCTGTTCTGAGCCGGGCTGAAACAGAGGTCCTCATGAATATGCCAAAATCTGGTATCTTGGTGGATTTTGGGGTCAAGAAACTTAAAAATATGGTGAAAAATGTGACACTTTAATTAAAGTACCAAAAAACAATGCATTTTCCTAATACATAAACCAACACTAAGTAGTTTTTCCACCCTAATTTAATATTTTTGGAATCATTGTGATGGTACATCACCTTTCAACAGGTTGAGTGACACTTCTGTCACAGTCTTAGGGGGTATGTATCACATTCACTGCTTCACTGGCACTATGTAACTTCGATTTGGATGGTAGAAACACTTCCAAACTAAAAAAACTACACATTTTTACTGCTTTAAGGCATTTATCAAAGTACGATAGAGTAAAAATGCTCTTATTTTCCCAATAGAAAAAAGGACCTCTGGCTCACAATTCTGCATAGTGGGTGGCGGTAATGCTCCTCTGATGCTGGATACTACCTACCATTAAACAAGAAGAAGAAAAGGAAAACTGTATTGTTGTTGTCATGGTGGAATCAGCAAAAAAAAACAAAGGGACAAAGAAGTTTTATCAGAGGAGACGACAAAAGGAAAGTGGGAGAGTAACAAGCTAAATGCCCAGACAGGGATAAACATTGGCCCGGTGTTCTGTCGCTGGCGTGAGCTGAGAGACGAGGAGGGATGTCCAACTAATGCTGATTTGGCTGTGTTATAGTTTGCCTTGTAAGAACATGAGGATTTATTTACATAGACACATGATCAGACATGATCAAACATGTGGACCTATCAGTTCACGTTCATTTGTCTCTTGGGATGTCCTGTCGACTTGCTTCTCCTCCCTCTGTATGTCAACAAATGCATGTTGGTGTACAATAATGCAGTTACACTCAACGACCACAGAGGCCCCTAGAGAGCTGAAAGCCGGAATCTTACATATACCCCTTTTCCACCAAGCTGGTTCCAGGGCTGGTGCTAGTGCTGGTGGTAGAGCCTGTTCACAATTGGTTAAAGTACGAAGCGGTTCAGAACAGTTTGCTTTTCGACAAACGGGTGCCGGCCAGAGAGCTACGTCAGCACGTCAATGTATACGTCTGTATATGTCACGCCAGTTTCCCATAACAACTAGCGAACAACAATAAACAAAACAATAAACTTACTAGGCTCTGTGGAGGTTTGCTCCATGGTTGTGTCCTCCTGCATAGACTCCAGCATGGCTGTGGCCGAATTCAATGCTCCAGTAGCGCTGCACGCCGGTCGGTCCCCGAGAACAGCATCAAGCATTTTGTAATGCAGGCTGTTCAAAAGTGGCCGACCATTGCCACTACGGCCCAGCTCGGTCTTCTGGTTCCTATATTCTTTCTTTATATATATATATATGTATATATATATATATACACATATATATATATATATATATATATATATATATATATATATACATATATATATATATATATACATATATACATATATACATATATACATATATATATATATATATATACATATGTACATATATATATACATATTCTTATATATATATATATATATATATATATATATATATATATATGTGTGTATATATATATATATATATGTATGTATATATATACATATATATACATATTCTTTTCAAGCTGTTTTTCTTTTTAAAAATGGCTCTCTTCCGTGTTTTTACTCTGCTAATCCCGCCCCCAGCCCCTGGCGTAAGTGCGTAGCCCCCGACGTAACCTGGTTCTTTCTGCTGGCCCAGCAAAGAGTTGGTGCTTGCCAAGCACTGGTTTTGAGAGCCAGCAACCGGTGTTTAGTCTGTGGAAAACCAAAGAACTGGTGCTAAGTCTGGCTCCAGCTCCGAACCAGCCCTGGAACCAGCTTGGTGGAAAAGGGGTAATAGAGCGGTTTAATAACTCTGTATTGGGTAAAATGTTTTTGTTGTTTTTTTTGTGTGAGTCTAAGCAAATATGTAAACTGACAATTAAACACAGTAGTTGAACGTGTAGATACAAGTCAAATCTAGCACTGGCTTGATCTATTTATCATATGCATTTCAATAACATTATGTTATTTGTTCCATGTGTGGGATCTCTACAAGTAAGAATATGGTAATGTGTGCTCTTGTCAAGGTTACAGCTAAAAGCCAAGATGCATGGCGTTACTGATAATGTAGCTTTTTTTTCCCACATTTCATTCCCAGGTCAGGCTTAGAGAGAAACAAATGCACCCTCTCCCATCCACTTTGTCAACTTGAGGATCATCAACGGCTCTATTTTTTTTCACTGCAGGCGGAGAAAATGGAAATGAGTCCCGTGCCTGCTGTTGAATGGCCAGAGTTCAATTTGAAAATGTTTTTGGCTCTAGTAGGTCATAACTAAAGAGTTGAGTCGACACAAAATGAGAATCTCATATAAATTGATTTTTTATGAATTATTTCCTAAAGTGTGTCAGGCTTTACAGTTACTGAGGACGGAGAGGTCAAAGCAAACAACAGCAGACAAATGTAAAGAACAGCATTTCACTGTCAAAGCCACTGGTGATTTTTTTCTCTGAGGTATACAGTTGCTGGAAACTGAAAGTAGTGGTGGGTGGAAGGGCTGACATGTTTTTTATAATAATGTAAACTGTAAACATGTTGAAACTTAATGCTGCTGGTGCTTTTTACATTTTGTGAGAAGATTTGAGGTCATAGATAAGTTGAGCGTATACCTCTAATGTGTATTCTGTGCATCATAATGACTCAGTGGAGAACTGTACAAGATTGAGCCAAACCACACAAAGCATTTGCCAGATTATGCACCTCCAATCATTAATTCCAGTGAAGTTCAGATGTGTAAAATCCAAACTTCTGTGATCTTTTAATCTTGTTTATTGTCACTGAGTGTCCTAAAAGGTTCTTTGAAAATATATTATTATAATGAAATAAAAACAGAATACAATGATTTACAAATCCCTCTCGACTTATATGCAATTCAATACACGACAAAGGCAATATATATTTAATGTTCAAACTGATAAACATAATTGTTTTTTGGGAATATTCACTTATTTTGACTTTGATGCAAGAAACACGTTATTAAAACTTTGGAACAGGGATAACAAAAGACTGGAGGTTGAGGAAAGCTTAAAGCACCCACCTGTTTGTAACATTAACAGGTGACCTGGTTAAATGGAAACAGGTGATTGCCTTGATTCAGGAGAGTCATGAAAGGCTCAGTCTTTCACAAGCAATGATTGGGCAAGATTTAATGCTTTGTGAACAACTCAACATTGTTTGGTGACTCGTTTTTATGTTAAACTCTCTGAACAACTGTGTGAGCGAATAGTCCAACAATTTAAGAACAAAGTATTTAAGGATTTCATCACCTACAGTCCGTAACTTCATCAGAAGATTAGGAATCTCTGCACTTGAGAAGCAAGGCCCAAATCTAACACTGAATGCCTATGACCTTTAGTATCACAGGGGGGCTTTAAGACTCAAAATTAGAGAATACTTACTAAAAAAAATATCAGTTTGGATTTAAGATATCTTGTATTTGTAATGCATTCTATTGAGAGAAGGTCGGAAAGGATTTGCAAATCATTAGCTTTTTTTTGTTTAAAGATACTGTGAGGAGTTTCTTAGTAATTATAAAAAAGTCTCACTTTTAAATATATATGCCTGATCAAAATACACACTTTACCACCAGTTTTCTAGCATCAAAATAGGTTATCTATAAATGCTATTCCTTAGTTTTTAGCGGTCGGGTCAGACAGGGTTGGACTGGACTGGATACTCAACTTCAGGAAAAAGACAATTAGAACTAAAGCAAATTTATATTATTCAGACACGTCTTAGAGCACCGGGCTGTAAGTAGCGATATATAGCCAGCTACAAAACTACGATATTAAGTTTTCCAAAAATTGCTTGTTGTCACACATCAAAAACTACCGCTACGTAACGAGAAAGAGATACATTACCTCATCACTTTGCACCCTGTAAGTTGTTGGCAACTACATTCATTAGCATCACAACAAACGCACGCTTTGGCTTGGGTCACGTCTTTACGAAAGTCCCCGTGCATGCTCATGGGTAGCAGAGTCTTTATGTCGTCGGAAATAGATTCTCCTCATATCATCTTTAATTTACATTCTATCCCAAATTCATTGGACTCAAAGGATGACCATCAGGCCAAGTGACCTTGACCCATAATACTGATGCAAACAGATTATCATTGAGTGACAACTGCCTTTGTAGGAACATTTAAAGACAAAACCTCTCCTGGGCTACTCGGATCACAAGAACTTCAACCTTAATTTAAGTCCTCCAAACTCTGGGGTGCTCTGTCCAAAGTCAGCGTGGACATTTGAGCAAAGTTTGAAGAAAATCCTTATGTGATCCAGAGATACGAAAAAGAAAAGGAAATACAAAATTCAGTGATCATGAGCATTAAGTGACCTTCAGGAGGATATCACTTCGTCCTTCAGATTTATTGACATTTGTGTGGAGTTTAATTTAAGTCCCCCAAAGCCTGCTTGAGATACAACATCTCATCACAAGTTGGGCATTACCAAACACACAGACATTCGGTCATTACCCAAAGACATAAGACCTCTGGTTTCTGGCTGGTGCACAAGCACAAAAAGAACTGGGGGATATTTGAAATTAGGCCTTAGGGGGAGTATAAACTCTCCTTGGTTGGTCCTTGGTGGATGGAGCTGAGATGTGGTATTTGAGTCGAGGGTGAAATCTGCCTCCAGCCCCCTGTCAACAGGTGAATTGAGACTTATAGCGATGTGAGATTAGTTCGGGGAAGGCTTTTTCAGCAGACTGATGGATCATGCATTGTCTCTGGTAAGCATCCCTCAGTGTAAGCTGAACTAATCCCCAAGGAGAGATGTACTGCCTGAGCTGCATTTGTCTGAAAATGGTCAGTTTCGCAGCAAAAGAACACATATAATGCTTAATAACCTACAGATACTCCATGTATAGTGACTCAAGGTCAACAGGAGACTGCAACAGTGTTTTTCAGGAAGCTATGAAATATAAAATAGTGAGATTACTAGCTTGAGATCACATTACTGGCAGGGAAACACAAACATACCCACAGCCAGATTGCGACAGCAGGAAATGCATGCTTTTCAATTTCAGGTATTTTTTAAGGTGTGTTGTAGTCATTTGGTTGTTTTGGTCCTTCAGGGCTCAAGGTGTCTATCGGTCAAAACAATCTAAACAACAATTTTATGATTGATTTGTCACAGGGTTATATAAGAAGCTGAGATAAAGCAGACAGTGAGTCCTAGTGGAATGGAAATTCAGTTTCACTTTTTTTGCTCATGATGTTTTCTTCTAAAACCCTTGAAACACACATCAACAAAAAGATATATTTATGATCACATAGACACACAATCAACCATCTAAAGATCTCAGATATGATCTTTGCATTGTTTTCAAAATATCAGCAGTTATTAAGATGCAGAGGATGCTACGAAACTGGATAATGAGTGGGTGGACTTAATATATGTAATAAATAAAGTCAAAGTCCCATCCATTTAAAGGTAACAAAATGACTAATCTTTAGGGGTGTAGCGAAATGGTCAACTTACGAAACGATACGAAATAGGGCTCACGCTACGAAATACTCACGATACGAAATAAAGATTACGGAAAATCCCCAACAGTAGGAAGCTGTGCAAAAATCTAATTTTCTTTATTTTCTTCCTAATGCAAAAAAATAATAATACAATACAAAAAATATTGCTGCATCAGTACAAAATAAATCATCTTTAAACAAAAACAAAATTGTAGTTTTTTCCCCATATTTAGACTACAGTGCAAATACAAACACAAAATCTCATAAAAAGTGCTTTGTTGTTGTAACAATCAGGATAAGTACATTCTTGAATGAAACGGAAAACAAATAGCAGTCCTCAGAGCTGCAGCTTAGACCTATAAATGTCTGAACTGTGAACTATAATATTTAGCCTATAACAGTGCATATACTTCTGATCTTCAAGTATGATCAAATTCTGTCAACTCAACAGTAGATGCAAAAATCAAATATTGTTTTTATGCAGACTTACACAAACATAGTGGAGCAGTTCTACTGTTTGTTATGTGTTCAAGGTGGATTTAAGTGTTTCCTATGAATTGACGGTCAGTGAATGGACCAAGAAGGTGGGGCGAGCAGGTCAGAGTTCAGAAGGGGAGAGTTAGTGTCTCTGAGCGAGGAGGGAGAGAGCCGTTAGCAGGAGGTCTAGAGATTACAACTTACTGTTTTGTTCGTGAATTAAAATTGTAGTTGGCGTGGTCACAGCCCACAGTGACCGTTTAATAAAAGCAGATATTCGCAAGCCGGAGTCACCTTTATTTTTACGTCCGACGGACGTCACAATACAGCCGCTGCCTGTCTCCAGTTCAAAGAAGTTGGTAAATGTACTCTCCGCAGTATACGGCAAACTGTAGCGGTATATTTTGCACACGGTTGTTGTTTTGTCCGCAATCTTCTCACCGTTCTCTCATCTTTTACATGGAAAGCCAAAATAGGTCCACACAACCGATTTATTTGACGAAGGAGCGTCAGCTAATTCCTCTACTTCGTCCTCCTCCATATTGCGAGGAGGATTTATTTTGCCCTTTTATTCTGAGCGTCTTTGAATTTTATTTCGTCATTTGTTATTTGGTGGCACGAAATTTCGTTTCACCCCTACTAATCTTCAACCTAATCAGCCTGCTCACCTCAAAGTGATAATAACTATCGCCCTTACTGTTAAATATGCTGTTTGAGAACAAGATTTTCTAATACTTAGAAACTAAGAGAGGGTTTTCTCAATCAAATTTTAAGGGATGCTTAATTTCTTATTGAACTTTGATATTCTATTAAGTTTTTAAAAATTCTACATCATGTCCCCAGACACTTTAAAGGTCCCACATCATGCAAAATACACTTTTCAATATTATTGATTGACTTAAAAAAAAGTGGGGCCATGGCCTGTCTCCACAACCCATCAACATCACTCTTTGCCTTCTGTTGATATTTCAAATGCTTTAACCACCCATTCAAATAATAGTTTTTGTTGTTGTGTTTGTCAGCCCAGAGCTGCCTACATATAAAAGAACATATCTAAGCATATCTTTGCATGCCGGAAATCTACAGCTACAGTCACAGAATGGTCAGATACAGCTCAGAAAGTTGCATGCAAAATAACCTGTTCTGAGCAGGGCTCAAACAGAGGGGTTTATAGGCATGCCAAAATCCAATATCAGCTTTTTCAGGCAAGAAACTTCAAAATATGTTCTGAACACATTTAGAGCTGGTGTTAAATTGTTGAAAAAGAGTAATATTTGACCTTTAAACGGTTCTTTAAGAAGCTTTCGGTCATTAATGAAACTGACTGAAATTACTACTGATGCCTCTTTATGTCATAAAACACAATACATTGAGGGGGTGTCTGGTTAGGAAAAATGTCCACACTGCATTTTTTTCTGTTTTTAATCTGTACGGCAGATTTTTTTGGTTTGAGGAAAAGATGATGAAGAAGAAGATATGTTCTATTAATCCCTCACGGAGAAATTCTTTACACTCTGTTGTTGAGACTTGCTACACACATAAGCTAAAACACACATGCAAATGTACAAGCAGGTCCTATGATCATGCACTAATGGAGAGGTGTCGGAGTGATGGCTTACCACTCCTGAGGAAGTGTTACTGAGCAGTTTTGGGGTTAAGTGCCTTGCCCAAGGACTTGGTAGCTACCAAACCATCTCCCAAACATGGGAATCAGGACTTGAACCGGCCACCATTCGGTCTCCAACCCAAGTCATTCTGGACTGAGCTGCTGCAGGCCTAAATTCCTCAGCCCAGTTGGTTTTGCTGTGAAGTGCCCAGACCTTCATTAAGTTTATGTTAGAAGAAGTTACTGTATTTTATACAAAAAAAAAAAAAAACACTTTTCATCATTTATTTCCAGAAATGTGCAACTTTTTGTTTTCTCAGTAGTCCTGGCCTCTTAAAAACACACTTTTTTTATCAATTTTTTTGAATAATATGAGTTAACCTTTATGTTAACTTCAGGTCATGAGTGAGGGAATCCAATGCTTAACCACTTTATAGATGACATGCAGTGGTGTAAAAAGTCCTTGAAACCCATACTTGAGTAAAAGTAAAGATATCTTATATAAAATATACTCAACTAAAAGTGAAAGTCACTCATTAAAAAATCACTCAAGTAAAAGTCTTAAAGCAGCTACTATTAAATGTACTTAAGTATTAAAAGTAAAAGTACAAACAAAGAGAACAGGTACAAATAGTTGTTGCTCTCCCAAGCTTTATTAAGTTTAACTCTTCCTCCCTCCCTCAGCTCCCTTCACCTCTTACTCCCTCTCTCCATTCCTCCCTTAGGTAAAGTCCACAAACTTGTGGTTCATCTATAGCAGAAGTTGATTTTCAAAATTATATGGGTTCAGTCGTGCTCTTCGCGGGCTGAATACAAGTCCTGCAATGCTAAACAGTCGTTCACAGGCTGCAGAGGCAGGCAGAGGTGTGTTCAGCTTGACAGACAACTTGCAGATGGCAGGGAACCATTTCAGTAGGTCTATATGACCTGCTGAACAGGACAGGTATCCACGGATGTTCGTCTGACTCTGAATCACGACGAGCAGGTGGTGGTGTGGGGTATCCCTGCAATTGCTAGTAGACGAGGCTGCTTCCATCACGCTGTCGGTTGTTGTCGACACTGACGATCATACGCAGGCTGCGTGCGTGGTCTCGCTGAGATGAGTCGAGAGAGTCGGATATTCACGTGAGAGCATGAACAGTCCGTACGGTCCTCTTCAAAATAAAATGTGAAAATAAGTGTCATTTATATTCACATTTTATTATGTAGCGAGTAACTAAGCTGACAATTTAAATGTAACGGAGTAAAAGTATCATTTTTTAATTTTTAATGTAGTGAAGTAAAAGTGAAAGTTGCAAAAAAAATATAAACTCAAGTAAAGTATAGATACTCCCAAAACAAACTTAAGTACTGTAACTAAGTACTATTACTTCGTTTCTTTACACCACTGATGACATGGTTGTAAATCAAATAACCGTAAACACCATTGATATTACTTTTAAAAAATGTCGATCTTTTGACTTATGTGTATCCAAGCTGAGTTTATAAAGTATTATAACAATAACTGAGGCTTGCAGAGAGGTAGTGACTAAATGTGAGCTCTTTTTAACTGAGCCCTGATATCCTAATCAAGCCCTGCCTTTTAACAACATAAAGGAAGCAGATGACATTGTGCTCCTCATGCTCTTCTGGGCATGTACCAGACTATGTCAGCAAACATCTGTGAGGTGCATCTTCATCCACACTTATACCACAAAACTTCTTTACAGAGGCTTTGGAGTGGAAGATATTTCCTCCAAACAAGAATTTCAATGAATGAACAGTGCAACGAAAGGAAATTTAACTTCATATGCATCCTTTTATATTTAGGAAATGTATGTGCCATTATGAATGATATCAAATGACTGGTGCTGGAGCGGAGAATTGCAATGAAACATAACGTCATTAAGGCCGCTCTCCAAGTTTGAGGTGGACTAAACTGTCAGCTGAAATGACTTTTTCTAATGAACTAAATTTGAATAATGTATTCACAGACGGATCTGGAGCGCTGATATGGTGATGATTAGGATATATGACTAAAGACCAGATGTGGCAAAGCACCTCTGCGTGATGCACGACGCATTCACATGATTAATGACAACTTATGACGTCTGTTAAAGACGGATCCGCGTATGCAGATAAACCTCGACCTCAACGGTTCTGTGGAAGCATGTGAGATGAGATAACAGCTTGTGGATTCTGCTGTGAAGACAAATTAAAGGCATACAGTGTATTTACACAATGTACACTTACGTTATAGTTAAGTTTATTTTATTGTTTCATGGTCTACTTCAGAGGATTTTTGTCTTTGTCTCACTTTCTTTAGAAAAAAATGCTTTTTAATTTTAAATGCTTCTTTTCATGTACCAATATTGTTTTAAGTGAACAAAGTTGTAGCCTTTTTATTCCAAAATATACATGTTTATTGAACTGAACCGTGTAGCTCAGGAACAGCTTTGCTGTTTTGTTGGCTTAAACTGTAAAGATAAGAATTTTAATTTAATTTAAAATTTAATTATTTTTCAGTTGACTATAAATTATAATAAGGCAAATGTGAATGTTTTTCTAAACAAGCTATTCCGGCCATAAGAATGAAAGTTACTATTTCTGTCAAGGTTACATTAATACGGTGGCCCTCAAGGGCAAACCATGATAGCAAATAACTAAATACAACAGCAAATTAAAAAAAAAATTGGCAAATGATCAAGCACAACAGCAAATTAAAAAACATAAGAGCAAATAAATAAACACAATGACATTCACCTTCCAGAAGATGTAAGTACTGGTGGTTGCATGAGTCTAACTATTTACGCTGCTCTCTGCCCAGGCTGTTTTCTCCCACCTCCCCAAAGTCTGATCATTTATGGAAAACATTCATAGTTATCTGCTGTTGTGGTTTGCACTTCATGGCCACTGTTTTCTAATGCTTGAAACTACAGTTACTGGGTAGGTGACAGACAAAGTCGTGAACAATACACTGTGTGAACTGTGTTTCTTAGCTGAAGCTACATGTCTTAGCTGAAGCTACACGTCTTATATACGTTCGCATTTTCCCATTGTGGCAATGTTGTATGTATCGTCCCTGTCAAATAAACATTAAATAAATAAATAAAATAAAGGTAGGGTCTTGGGCAGGTGTGGCTGAGAGTGGTCTGCTCCCATCTTGAGATCTGCTACCCGTGGTACCTTTTGAATAAGAAACCATGGTTGGCTGTTGGTTTTGGCAGAGGCTAGGTGAATGTTAGAGAGCCCATGCTTCTTTTTTGAGTTGTATTTGTCCTTCTGTGTGTTTAACATGTCTCCTCCATATGATAGAGCATCTCCATGCACAATACAAACAGTTGAGACTTCTCCCTCTCTTTCAGGGACAGTGATGATATTGAAAATATAAACTGCTTGTACATTTTCTTTTTATAGATTATTTGACCAACAAGACAAAACCCTAGATGCTTTATGCGTGAAATACTTCTTGAACTATACCAGCTTCTTCAATGTCACCACTACAGTGATGACAGTTAAAATGTTGATGTTAAAACTCTACAACGCACAGCATAAGCCATTAACAACATCCAGAAACAGGCGGCTGGCACATCTAAGATGGACCGACACAAAAAGTGGAAAAGTGTGCTGTATCTATGTTTATTATTGTTTTTGGAAAGTGTCATTTTGGAATCAGTGCAAAGTTTAAAAGGCGGCATATCTCATTATATGGAGGTGTGTTAGGGCCCATGGCATGGGTAACTTGCACATCTGTAAAGGTACCATTAATGTTGAGAGGGGCATACAGGTTTTGGGGCTACATATGCTGCCATCCAAGCAAAATCTTTTTCAGGGAAGTCATTGCTTATGTTAGCAAGGCAAAGCTAAGCCTCATTCTGCAAGTGATGCAGCAGCGTAGCTTTGTAGTACAAAAGGATAAGACTTGCCTGCTTAAAGTCCAGACCTGTCTCCAATTGTAACCTCGGAGTGTTGAGCAACTTAAGTCATTCATCAAGCAAGAAAGGAGTGAATTCCACCAACAAAACCTTAACAATTAGTGTCATCAGTTTCCACATACTTTTAAGTGTTGTTAAAGAAAAATCTGATGTAAGAAAGAGGCAGCCATGCCCCTGTCCGAGCAAATATTTGGCAAAAGAAAACAATGGATTTGATCAGTTTAAACTTTAAATATCATGTCTTTGTTGTGTCTTTAATTGAATTCAAGTTGAAAAACCATGTGTTTTATATACAGTTTATTGTCCTAACCTCATTGGTATAGGGGTTTGTACCTTTACTATGCCAGTTATAAAGAAACAAATCAAAATAAAAATGTTGGTGGTCAGTTAGCTTAAAACCAAACTTTGAAAACAGATCAAATCAAAAATCCAAGGACGGTATCTACTGGTCTGCAGCAGATCACCTCTGCCTCTCCTTCCTCTCTCCTCTACCTGCTGTGAGATGCTTTTTTCCTGTAATCTTGAGATGTGGATCACACTTCCACAAACCAATTAACAAAGAGTATTACACTTCAACCTTGTGTTAAGTTGTATTTTCAGCTTTCAAGGGAGTGTATACAAGCAGAGAAAGCGAGAGTCAGGGAGATAGGGATCAATACAATTTGGCATTCAGTGACTCACTTGTCTAATAATAGCAGTTTTGTTTGTGTTACAGAGCCCCCTGCTGGTCCATCCCCCTCTGGGTTTTAGCAACTAGCTCAAGTTTTTGAAGAATTGTCCTCAGTCGTTTACTTATATGGCCAAAAGTGACACAGTGAGTGTGTTTTTTGCTCATGTGGTGCTTTCTTCCCTCTGCATACAAAGGCAGATGTGTGCAGATCGGGATTTAAGATGCTGATTTAATTAGCTTCGACTCTTGGGGCTGCCTCTAAGGTAGCTGCTCCTACATGCTGCAAAACTCATTATGGATGAATTAATGAAGTGGGACGTACACTTGGCATCATCCATGTGGCATGCGCTGATGCATTATGTATTATTATTATTATTGTAGGGCGCAAGCAAATCAAGTTTGTTTGTTGGGCGTGTATCAGGGACAGCGACGATGAGGCACATTGATTTTGAGGCCTCGTCTTAAGCGTTGTGCACTAACTCACCCAGCGCTGTCGCCTTATTCACATCACAGATCATTTTCAAGATACGCAGAATACTTTGATACTGACTGCTTAGGATTTGCATAACAATGCTCCAGCACTCCAAATCTTTCCTCAGGTCTCCATTACATAAAATATTGTTCACTTCAGCTCCCATTTATTCTGCCGAGGACGGTGTTTTACAGTGCATTTCCATCTCTTTTGAATAAATGTGGTTCCAACACAAAAGAATGAAAAGACTTGAGATGTGCTCAAGTGTGAAAGCAGTACTTTGATGCTCACTTAAGTCCTCTAGCTGGTATTTTCTTCTAATTGTAGTGCTTGATGCAGTTAAGTTACTTTCTGGAGCTGGTGTACAGGTATGTGTCCTGCATTTTTGTGATGCCATTCTTCTTTGTATGCTGAGTGGATGTATACATAAAGACTGTGTATAAGATGGACAGAGAAACACTTGCTTAGTAGCGGTGCTTGAAGATTTAGAGCAGACATGTCAAAATTTAGGCCTGTGGGCAAATTCCAAACTTACTTAATTACAGCCTGCCGGATAATTTCCTATACCTTATATTAATGGCCCTCTGTGAGCACTTCTGCCATTCATACTACAAACTCCCAAAGCACGGCAACAGTTGCCATGCACCTTTGCCAAGACCTGAGCACCAAACCCTCCACCTCCCAATTCTACAAAAGAACATTATACTGATCAGTGGCCATTGGATGAATGCATTGGCCTGTGCTTTTACAATGACTTTTAAGTTTGCCCAAAAACAAATATGCTGTTCAAATTAATATTTCTGATTTTAAAATTGACAGTTCTTGACTATTCAATAAATGTTGACACTTTGAAACAAAAAGAAGAGTCTCCAATGCACTCTCTTTATACTATTAAAATGCCTTTACTTTAACGGCATGGTCATGTAGACCTTAAAAACAAACTTCGACGCATTTCGGCATCAAGCCTTCATCAGGAAGTGTTTTTTGCACGACTTGTTGATAAATTCTTGATGCCGAAACACATCCAAGTTTGTTTTTAAGGTCTACATGACCATGCCGTTAAAATAAAGGCATTTTAATAGTATAAAGAGAGTGCCTTGGAGACTCTTCTTTTTATTTCGAGGACTTTTTGACTTTCCCAAGAGCACCTCAAACAAACTCTGTTGAGTCCAGGTAGCACTCCTTTTTTGTCTTCCGAAATGTTGACGCTCATTGGCTTGTATTTCAGATGTTGGCTTATTCTGTGATAAAGTTTGACACTCCTAATTTTAGAGCAATCCCTTCAAATTTTCTGACTTGCATCCTCATACAGATTGGACAAATCATTTACCCTTTATGACTTCCATCATGAATGGTGTCAGGTCTTAAGCAAAACTCAGCAAAACTGGAGGCAAACACAAATTACCCACACAGCTCAAAGGGCAGCTTAGGAGTCTCAAAGATGTTGCCTTGTCATTTGTTGTTAACGGTGAAGCTGTGGATGTTGTTGGTGTGGCTGTGCTAGTAGTTGGAGAAGCTGTGCCAGTAGTTGGTGAAGTTGTGGATGTTGTTGGAGAAGCTGTGCTAGTAGTTGGAGAAGCTGTACTAGTAGTGGGTGAAGCTGTAGATGTTGTCGGTGAGGCTGTGTTAGTAGTTGGAGAAGCTGTGCTAGTAGTTGGTGAAGTTGTGGATGTAGTTGGTGAGGCTGTGCTAGTAGTTGGAGAAGCTGTACTAGTAGTGGGTGAAGCTGTAGATGTTGTCGGTGAGGCTGTGTTAGTAGTTGGAGAAGCTGTGCTAGTAGTTGGTGAAGCTGCGGATGTTGTTGGTGAGGCTGTGCTAGTAGTTGGAGAAGCTGTACTAGTAGTTGGTGAAGCTGCGGATGTTGCAGCTAACCCATGGTCACCGGAGGAGGTGCGACCGGCAGCAATGCCTGGCAGGAGATTCCACTTTCTTGTACATTTAACTATGACTTCCATCATGAATGGTGCCAGGTCTTAAGCAAAACTGGAGGCAAACACAAATTACCCACACAGCTCAAAGGGCAGCACAGGAGTCTAGAAGATGTTGCCTTGTCGTGTTGTTGGATGTAAAGGGTGAACGTGACATAAATCAACTGAAAAAAAGTAGTGGTAAAAAAAGAATATTTTGTGACGTTTTTTGAATTTAATAAGCTGTGATAAATTAAGAAGTCATTTAATTATTTCAAGGTTAATTTAAAAACAACTGCTGTAAATAGAGGGAAATTCAGTCTTTGGTTAATTATTTTATACTCTAATGATTTATGATTAACAGCACACAGTCTTTGTAACTTAAAGGAAGGAACATCAAGGATGGAATAAACAAAAATAATAATAACTAAAAGTTATCACAGAGTAAAAACACCCACAGAGGCATTTCCAACTTCACTGGGTAAATGATTGCCACAAAAAAAAAAAAAAAACCTGCCCGTGTCACACTGTTCAGAAATTACTGAAAAATTCATGGATCCACATCTGGATTCAGATCATCACCAAAATCAAATCACTTTTCTCTATTCATGATCATCATTTTCTGAAAATATCTTTGTAGTTAAATGAGAATTTTTTTAGTTATTAACAAAAAGAAGGTAAACTGTCCTGTCTGCAAAAGAAAATCCTCAATCCATGTATCCTGATTTGGAAAATCAAATCACTTCCTTCTTGTGCCAAGACCAATATTCGCTGAAAATGTATCAAAAGTGGTTCTTATAATTTTGAGTTATTCTCTTCACAAACAAGTACATAAATAATTACATTTCTAACTGATAAAACTATTTACTGAAGAAAAAGTGAGTGAATTAAAAACTTAAGAGCTACAATCAAGTGATAATATAATATAATATAATTTTAGACATTCAAGATTGTAATTGTAATTTCCGTAAATTGTAGGTTAAAATACTGGAATTCAGCTAAAAAAAAAAAAACACAGGAGCTAATAGATTACTTAATGAGCTGTAGCTGAGCTTACTCTTAGCTGTGTCCGAGACATGAATAAAAATTACAAAATGAGCCTTAACTGAGCACTAATGACCCATACTGAAAAGGTAGTATATTCGCAGTTATTGAATTATAACTAATATGCTGTGAATTAGTCATAAGTTAGGAGAAAACTAAAATGCTTCACTTACAGTCACGACTGAAAATGTCATTATTAATGAGGAAGTCCTTAGTAAACTGCACCATAAATAAAAATGTTGAAATGATAAACTTTGCAGAAACTAATAGTGCCATAATGCACTGAAACTGGGCCAGAACTCGGGTCGAATGAAAAAATGCTAATTGAGCCTAAAGGTGCTACTGCTAAAGGAACTAGAGAAACTCAGATGCTGTGAATGTGCCTTAACCAAGCTCTGTTAGAGAAGTGGTGTTGATGAAGCGTCACTGATACATGCACTTTGGTCTTGTTCTATGTTTAAGTTGTATATTATGGGAGGCTGTAGATATTTTTTATGCCTTTTGAAAAGTGATAACTGTGAGACACGCTGCTATGATTGGATGACAGATTATTGTAGAAACTGGAAAAAAAAACTCCTTTGTCATGCTGGATAACTTAAAGAGACTGTGAGGAGTTTCTAAGTAATTACAAAAAAGTCTCACTTTTAGATATATGCCTGATCGAAATACGCACTTTAAGATGAGTTTTATAACATCAAAATAGGTTATCGATAAATGCTATTCCTTAGCTTCTTGGTCGGGTCAAACAGGACAGGGCTGGACTGAAGTGGCCTGGTTACTCAACTTCGGGAACAAGACAATTAAAACTAGAGCAAATTTATATCATTCGGACACGTCTTAGAGCACCGGGCTGTAAGTAGCCATATATAGCTGGCTACAAAACTACGATACTAAGTTTTTCAAAACTTGCTTGTTGTCACACATCAAAAACTACCGCTATGTAACTAGAAAGAGATACATTACCTTAAAAAAAAAAATCCCCTTAAAAAAGAAGCTGTAAATCAATGTAGAGTTCTGAGGAAGGTCCAGGCTACAACACAACAAACACACGCTTTGGCTTGGGTTACGTCTTGGTGCGATCCAGTTGTAGTCAGAAGTAGGAATTTCCAAGTTCCGTGTAGGAAACTGCAACTGGAACGACCCCCCAAAGTCAGAATTTCCTACTGGGAACGCGGTGAAACCTCGCCACCCCCGAGTTGACAATTGAAGATGGATGCCCCCAGTGTGAACAGTTATTTAGCTCCTGTAATAATCAATTTATTTGCACTTCTGACTGGAGTGTGTCACTCTAGATCAGCTGTATACATCGTATTGTTAGACTTACATTTACAAAAATGCTGCCATAGTGTTAATCAAATTCTTCATGTGATATTTGTGAACAACAATGCAGGGCGTGCTAACAACAGCTAACTATAGCCTGGTACATCGGCATGTTTTTTTCAGACTTCAACTGGAACGCCGATAAGTCGGAGATGCCACTCCCAGTTCTGAGGTTACTGGAACGCAGCATTACAACAGTCGCCGCACGTGCTCATGGGTAGCAGAGTCTTTGTGTCGCCGGTAATAGATTCTCCTCACAGTCCCTTTAACTGGGCACAATTGCTGCACATGAGAGAACATTATATAGGATGCAGGACAGAATGGACAAGTACAGCATCTCCTAAAATGGGGCCTGTTTTTGGACAATATTAAAAGGGCTAGTCGATATTCAAGTGGGTAAAACAAGTCCTTTAACTTTTGGAAACTTCCACTTTATCTGTGAACTATGTTAATTTGTACAGACACATGAAGAAATGCTGACCCTTGTTATAGTTGGGGTTGAGCATAAGGAATAAGGTTGTAAGAGTTTAGTGAAGAAAATAACTAAAAACTGATATCATAAAATAAAGATAGTACAGGCTCCTTAATGCAAGAGAGCTATTAATATGTTGAGTATTGTTTGGTTTCAGGAAAGGTCAAAAAATGTGAGGTCCAATGGAACAAAAACTGCAATAATCCCTTCAAAAACAGTTAAAAAACTAGAAACACAAATCCAAATGTCTGCTGTCCCTGTCACTTTTTCATCAGGAAGCTTGGTGTTTGTTCTGTTTCAGGCAGTAAGATATCGATTAGTCCATGACAGCTCAATTCTTTGCCACTGCAAGGACAGAAAATTGAATAATGCTCTTAAAGATTCTTTTTCATACAATACTGAACAAATAAAAGAAAAGTACTCAGTCTTGAGTGCTATTGTGCTTGGTAGCACAGTGAACAAGAGCATGCCATTCTCTGCTGTGACACAAGCTCTACTGTAGGTAATAAACTCCATCCCCCTGTCATAAATATCCTTGGCTTGTTTATTGCAATTTTATCGCGCAGCGTGGTCGACAATGCATCATTAATTTAAGAACCTTCCTAATGAATGTGAAATGAAAGACTCTCAGGCTGGCATTTTCCGTGCACTTATCACAAAGGGGGACTGTAGCGGCTGGTTTTCAGACCACACCTGGCCGTTTGTGAAGCTAGCGAGCTCTGCCGTACCGCTTCATCTTTCACCCGTGACAGAAATTACATGATTCAATGGTCTCCTGGAAGGAGTGACGGGCAGGCTGGCTCCAGAAATGTTAATAAACACTTTTTTTATAGAGCTACCTTCCATTCTTCCACCAACAAATACAGCTTTAACCTTGGGTGTCGCCCCTGAATCCGAGCGTAGAGGTTAGGGTTAGACTGGCATCTGCAATTCAATTCCAACACTCCTGTTCCTGTCCCATAAAAAGAAATACAGGAAAACAGTTCAAAATGAGATTCAAACATTGCAAATTCACGTCCTTGTCACTTCTGATCTCATCGATACACGCAGGCGGAGTATGAAAGCAAATAAAAGGACAGGTAATGTTTTCAGAGCGAGTGCTTGACCTTCCCAGTACACGAGTGCTTGTCCTCGAGGAAACGCTCCAGTGCTCCCTGAGGCTAAGTCCACCATGCAGAACACACCTAGGAGTGCAGACAAACGCTCCCATAAAGAGGCTCTTTAAAGCATCAGTCAAAGCTCTCTGATGAAAAACAGCAAGTATGTGTGCACGTATGGGGTAAAGAACACACAGGGAAGCTCAACGATTACTGACATCAGCTTTTAGGGCCACAATCATATACAATCATATTTGTTATTGAACAGTGGTGGCAGATTTAATCTCAGAAAAGGGCTCAAGCAGTTTCTTAAAAGTCTTAAAGGGTCAGTCATTGAATTTTTGCATTTTAAGGCCATAACAAGTCATAGAAAGGTCTCACGTCCTGCAAAAAGCATTTTCTTTTTCTTCCTGTTTCTTATTGTTTCTAGAAGGGGTTTGGGAAGCAGGACAACATGACCCCTTTTACTAAACTCTCAGTTCATGGAAAATGCCCCATGCCCCTTTAAAGAAAACAACCCTTAAAACACTCTTTGTACTTTCTGTTATTTATTGTGTCATCGCTGTACAACCTTCACCTACATGTGAGTTTTGTGCTTGTCACAGGCAGAAGCTAAGCTATGGCCAGTAACTCCTCCTCCCTCTCATTACACATCATTTGGGCAGCCAATCAGAACAGAGCTCATTATCATAGCCTTTTGTGGTCTCCCCGCCCCCTCAGATCAGAGCGTTTCCAAAGGAGAGGGAAAAAACACATCTGATTATCTTTTTTTCTTATTTAGTTTAAATCAAATCCTCGCTTAATAGATACTCAAGACATGATGTAAACAATCAAACACACCGGTTGTTTTTTTCCCTGTTAAAGGTCTTAGATCATGGATTTTAGACAATTCTTCAATTGTAACTGCCTTTTCAATTTTAAACAGATTCAACAAAGTGCTGAAAACATTCCTCAGAAAATTTGGTCTGTATTGACATAAGCATCACCCAGTTCCTGCAGATTTGTCACCTGACGTCCGTGTTTCAAATCTCCATTCCACCGTTTCCCAAAAGCACACTATTGGATTGAGATCTGGACACTAGAACTCATTTACCAGTTCAAGAAACTAGTTTGAGATGATTCAAGCTTTGGGGCATGGTGAGCTGTCCTACTGGAAGTTACCGTTAGAGGATGGTACGCTGTGGAAAGGGTGGACGTGGTCAGCAACATTACTATGCTAACCTGTTAAGTCTAACCTTCCTCCTATGTTTGGGTTAATACTGAACAGTTTAGGTTTTAAATGCATAAAAGAACCACTTAATATTTGAATATTGCATCAAGGCTTTTTGTCTTTGTCAGGACCCTAAATTCAACCAAAAAGACAGGAAAAAATTAAAACAACAAACTATAAAACCACTCTGTTGAAATAGTTTCATCTGTGTTCTTAGGGTCGGTTTTGGCCAAGTTATAAAAATAAGATTATAAAGCAATAATCAGAGCCAAAACCGAAATCATGGTGCATCTGTAAAGAGTAACAGTTAAATGTTCACAAATATTCATACTCATATAGTTCTCTTGCGAAAAAATACTGTGTTGCCTCTTTTTAAGTTAATGCACATGGGTTAAAATTGACCCGTCACACCATAGATGTTACTATAATTAATAATATTAGAATGGAAATGCAAATACATATGCTCTTGACTATGCAGTTTAACAGCCCTCCATAATAGTGAGGTAGAGAAACAGCTCTGTACAATTCAAACCAATATTTCCATGGGTAATGAAGCCTGACAAGGTAACCAAGGGATAAGGAAATAAAACTGCATGATAGATAATTGTTTTTAGTGTTATGTACAGCTGATTTAAGACATGAGTCAAAACCGACCCTAGTGTGAAGCGTGTATTGAGAACTCTAAAACAGTGGAAGAGTAAGGCCATGCTCAGATCAGTGCTTAAGAGCCACAAGTGAGTCAAGAAAATATTCTCCACACCAAAACACCGCCACCAGCCTGAGCTGTTGATTCAAGCCAGGATGAACACATGCTGTTATGTTGTTTGTACCAAATGCTTACCTTTCCTTTACTATCTACCTACCTTTTGAATGTTTAGGGAGAAATCAAGGCTCATCAGTACAAATTGTAGCCACCACTTCCTGTTCTTAGCTAACAGACAGAGCATCCAGTGTTGCAAAATGCTGCTGTAGCCCATCTGTGTCCAGATTTAAGATTATTATGTGTCAAGAATTGGTCTTTGGCATACTTTGAGATGTAGTTACTGTTGCCTTTCTATCATCTTGCATCACTCTGGAGAACTGCAGCTAGCTGGATATTTTCTCTTTTTCTAACAATCCTCTGTAAACCCTGACCTAGCAGTTTATCTGGATCTCCTTTACTCAATGTCTTACACATCCATCTTGCCAAGCTTCAATCTACAACAACGGTGTGCAAAAGAAAAAGGAAACACGCCAATAAACATCTTTCCGTCCTTATTTTTCTGGCTATTCCTTTAAGGTGTGATTTGATTTATAATACTAATGATGCCAATACTGCATGACTTGCAAATCAGTCAAATCAACAGCATATTTGTTCGTACATCAATAAACCAGTGAATACACTTATGTGGATTGCTTGACTGGGATATAAAGTCAAATCACAGGACCCACAAGTCTTTATTACAGTACTGATAAGCAAAAATGGTATTGATGTTGCGGTTTCAGAATATTTGGAACCAGATCTTTACTGTCCAGGGTTTGATCGCCAGTCTTAATTATCTTTTACGATGATATTTTGAGAGACATTGTGAGCTTGTTCTAATCAATAAACAATGTCCAGCCGAGCCCTCTTCTCCAACTCGACCAAAACACAAATTAGCACTGAATACTGTTATGGCTCTTTTCATCCTGTATTGACCTTTCTCTGTGATGGATCCTCTTAACTACAGTAATGAAACTTTCAGAGTGTAAAGGATGAGTCAGAGGTCTTTTTCTATTCAGGTAAAAAAGAGATTTGATGAGAGGCTAAAACATTTCAGTGCTTTATTTGATTGTAAAATTTGATCCTTCCTATAAAAGTTTCCCTTAACCTCCTCCGCCATTTTATTCTCTTTCTAAACACAGAAATTGCACATTAAAATTATACTTACACTAAAGGGTGTACAGTGGACTTTACTGAAAGCTTTAATTAAAAGACCATGTGGGGCCAAGGTCACTAATGAATTACTTTGGAAAGTGGAGGGGGTAGCTTAACCTCATCCACACACACAAGAGTTCAATTTGGAGACAATGCCATCTAGTGGACATCATCTGTAATTACATACACTCCACCTTGTATTTATGAAAAATGACCCCACAAAATCAAGCCTCCAGCAAGATGATGCTTGTTTTCCACCGTGGGCACTCAACAGTACATATGAAGACAAACAATAATACCATAAAACAAACCTGGAATTCCAGGGAAGACTGTATTTGCAGGTAGAAGTCTGTGCAATGGTACAAGTTAAAATGAATTTGCAATCAAACTGGCCATTTAAGATTTATCTTCTCTTGACAGTGGGTTGGTTTTATTTCTGTCCCTGTATCTTTCATAGTAGAAAAAGACTCAAACAAGATGCTTGTTAGTTTATTAACATAAGAGTTAAAATGTATGAACAAAATATTCAGGATAGGTCAGAAATAAGCCAAGATTTTTTTGTGGTGATGCGACTCCAAATGCAGATTAAAGGTTTATTTTCTAAGAATTTGTTGAAATTGTGATATAAGACAATTTTCCACTTTCTTTACAACAACACAGTCCCTTATGTTGGAAATGCCTGGTGAAAGTTTGTGCTCTCTGAGCTTTTCTAGTTCAATAAATGTTTTCAACATTGTTGGATTCTAAAATAGAGGTTTCTTGAATAAAGTAAAACCCTGTTTAAATCGGTACTGAAAAGGGTCTTGCCTTATTTCTTGTCTTCCACTATTCGACTCAGTAAAATTAAGTCAGGATAAAAGTAATCTTTGGACATTCACATGATATTGTGGACATATGATTGCAAATCTAATGCAAATATATTTAATATTTGGGTCATCGATGTGGTGCCTGCATGCACATGTAGCCTGCAGAAAGCTTTAAAGGTTCCTGCATGGACATTCTAAAAATAACACATTGCCAAGAAAGAGCTTTATCCAAAATACAACAAGTCTAACATGAGTCTAACTATTCAAAACTTCCTATTTTCGTTTTACATTTGACCTATGAAGTATCAAAGTTTAAGATGATGTACCTCTA
The DNA here is from genome assembly GCA_036419115.1 of Scarus forsteni. Classification (NCBI taxonomy): domain Eukaryota; kingdom Metazoa; phylum Chordata; class Actinopteri; order Labriformes; family Labridae; genus Scarus; species Scarus forsteni. Next base: position 12,520,635 of record JAZDUH010000007.1, on the reverse strand, counting down.
CTGCCACTGAGCTTTAAGCTGTACCAAAAAAAGCACAAAAACATAACTGTTTGTCACATCAGTTTAGTTTGAATACATAAATAAATTATGGAAGATGTGTATAAGTATAATGGTCTTATCATTTAAAGCAGAAAGTATACATACAGTGTCATTTGCAGCCCATTAAAATGCATAACATCAATGTTTTAGGGTGAAAAATACACATTTATTATACTCAGAACTCTTTAGTACTCTTAACTTTTGGGCAGTTCTCAGGCTCAAAAAGACTGGAGACCCCAGTATGGTCCTTTACTCCAGAAATATACATGTATCTGAGGGTAACAGCCACTAGGTGGAGCTCATCATCTTTAATTCAGTATGATGACGGCCTGATTTCCACAAAGATAGGGCTCCATATCAGACCAAAACTTTGATTAAGAGCTGTAAACAGCAGCGCAGGTGTTTCATGTGGTGCAGGTCCACCAGTATGAAATACAGTTATACCTCTAATGTATCAAAAACATAAGTGAGTGGAACTTGTGCCACTAAGAAAATCAGAAAAAAAAAGTTTTGTTCAGTCTAAGCAAATGCAAAGTCAAACTAAACCCTTGTGTTAGGTTTAGCATCCTAATCAAACAGTTTGTGTACCAAGACTAATGAACTTTCAATCGGCTCATATTATAATGGAAAACTCATGGTGTTTGTTTTTGTTTACACCTCTACACAAGCATGTTGATTAGAGGATGCATCATTTATTAAAAACACATATTAACAATCCAAACCTCAATACATCTACTTCACCTCATTAGTGTCACCAATATTCAGAAGTTGTTTGTTTTTTCCCTCAGGTTTCATCAAACTCCTCTGACAAGACTGACAGCAGCATGTTTGTTGTTATTCCTGCCTGGTAAGTTTGACTGACAGGACGGACTAATGAGATTCTGAGAGCTAAGTGAGCCAAAGTGACTTGTTAGCAAAGATAAACATTACCTACATAAGTCATTCACAGGAAAATTAATAGCAAATTGTTTTCTGTATAGCTTTATTGATGACTAACCACAGCGGTTTAGTCCCAGTTATTTTCTGTCTGGTTCTCTTGTCATCGTTTTTAATGGACCTCGTAAAGAAAACGGTGAAATAAATTGGCGTAAACGATCAGAGATTGAATGAATGAATCCTAATCAGTCGGAGAGCGCAGTGGACAGGCACAGCCCGGTGGTCCTAATATGAGGTTCAGATCTGAGAGGAGAGCAAACATTGTTTGCATAATAAGCTACATTTTAAAACCATCACCGTTGAGCTTATTATGTCTGACATTTAAAATCTGCCTGAAAATGCAAATGAGATGACTAAGTGGTCCCCCTGCCTGAATTTCAAAATACAAATCACAGAGTCCATTTACGCAGGAAAAGACAATTGGGACGAGTTATTCAAAAGACACAGTCCCAGCTGTGCTTGAAGTATGAGCAAAAAAATCACCAAAAATATCTTAAATGTATAATTACAAACTTTCAAAAGCTTCCATGGGTGTTTTTAATGGTGAGAGTCAGAATAACTTCTTTTCCAGATTTTTTAATGTCCCATGTCCTGGAGTTTGACCAGTGACTTCATGTCTTTGTTGTCTATTAATCAATGATTTGATTCAAGATGTATAAAAAATTAGAAACTTTGTCTCTGTAGAGGATCTGATACAGATCTTTTCCCCTCCCCTTTGTAAACGCTTGGATCTGAGGGGGTTGGGAGGCTACAGGAGGCTAATATCATGAGCTCTGTGCTGATTGGTTGACCAAAAAAAAGCCTGACTGGAAAAAGGAGGGCGTGATACAGGCAGTTGACTTTCAAAACAGTCATGGCATCTGCCTGTGACAAGCTAATACACACACAGTAGGTAGAGGCTGTAAAGCTATTACATCATACATCCCAGAAAGTTAAAGACAGAATATTTTAAGAGGTACAGTGCATCTTCTGTGAACTGAGAGTTTTGCAGGTTTTGTATTTTCCTACTCCAAGAGAACCTTCTAACAGGAAAAGCAAAGAAATTTAATTTGCAGGACAGACAACACCTAATCTACCAAGCCAAACATGGGAATTCAGCCAGTTCCAGCAACTTTTTTTAACAAGAAACACTGAATTCATTGGCAGTCAAAGCATATTTTGTTATTTTTTATTTCTGTTTTAGAAATTCATGAATTCATTATTATTTTTTGTTGTTGTTGTTGCTATTTTTGAGCTGTCATGACAGATTTTGACAGATTATTTAACCGTCACCAGTATCTTGGGAGGGCGGGGCTTGCCAAACAATCACTTTCTATAAAAGGCAGGGCTTGAAAAAGGGCCAATTCTGAGTTCAAACTAATAAATTACCCATCAGTAATCAAAAGAGTCATTGGCCTAGCTAGGACTGATGACAGAGGAAACACAGCATTAGCACTGCATGTATGCCATTTGTACGATAGTTGTCTTTTCTCTGGTAAAGTGTAGTAGGCAAATAAGATACATCATAGCATAGCATTCAGCCCTGTTTCCACCAAGTGGTCCGGTATGCATTTCCACAGCCAACCGAACCCTACTTGGTAGGTGGCGTCTAAGCCTGATGCCGATAGCATGACATCATTGCAGCGCAACACAGTGTAACCAGCTATTAAATACAACAAAGAAGAAAACGTGACACAGTAAACAAAGAGCAACGATGGAAGACATCCAGCAATTCCTCTTTTTTGTGATCAGCATCGGCTTTTTGTTATGAAGTACAACCAAACTTTGTTTCAGAGAAGGCTGTGTGCTGCGAGAGTTATCTTCACGAAGACAAGCGGAGATTTAAACATGGCGGGGTTATGTGTTCTTTACAACTGCTGTCACACGGGAAGTGACATCTTCTTCGACCAATCAACGGACTGCAGTGCTTCTAGCTCCACCTTCTGGGGTCGGATCGGTATGCTTGGCATCCCAACAGAAGGGTCCCAAAAAGTAGGGCTGTACGATTCGCTTATAAGGGGTCCTGTCCCGGTTTTAGGCTATGGAAACGCCACAAAAAGAGAGCTGCACCGAGACGAGCCGGACTGAACCCTCTGGTGGAAACAGGGCTTTTCAGTCTATCAGTTTCTAAATGTCCTTAAGCAGCTGATGAAAACAGATTGAGTCCTTGAGGATAACTTTTTGTTTGGAAACAAGCCCATGACTGCCTGTATTATGGTGAGTTACACTAAGCACTTTGTTTGGTTAAGATCGATGTCACTGTCTTACTATTGAGGTTTTTTAAAATTTGTTTTGTTGTTATCTTCTGTAAAGCATCTTTGAGTCTTTTTGAAAAGTGCTATAAAAATTGTATTATCATTACTACTACTACTATTATTATTATTATTATTATTATTAAAATTCCTGATGGCTGTGCTAAAAACAAATGAATTGTTGTACTTTGTATAACAAAATTCTTACTTAAAGATGATGCTCTGACTGGCACTGTCTGCTAATGAGCAGAGTAAAGCACTTTTCTTCTTTGGAAAAATGCCAGCCCTTGACAAATATTCCTGAACTGTTATATCCACTCTGTAAAAAACACCAATACCCAAAGCCATAAAGACTAGGCCAAAGGTGAATCCATTGCTGAGTAAAAAGGATGCAATTAAACTCAACATGGTGACAAAACCGGGCAGAGAGCTGTGGTTTTAAAGAGAAAGCATCCAAGTGAAAACTTAAATTGTCCAAGAGAGTGATTAGAATATTTATGCGTATGGATGTGACCAAGGTCTATTCAGGAAAGAGCAGTGAGAGGGATGGTCATAAAACACAATTTGGTGTGCTGTAAACAATAGTTTTAGTTCTTTGTCTCTGTAAAAGCTTATTTTCAATAAACACTCACAAATGGCCTCTTGTCCTCCCAGCAGTGATATATTCTGAGGCACCATTCAGTTTTAAACTGATCATTTCACCAAATGGCAAGCCATATGAGGTTTGAAAGAAAACCAAATTTCAAAAGAGTTGGAGTGTTGTATGACATGCTTAAAACAGAATACAATGACTTACAGTTCTTTTCTATCTTTATTCACTGTCACATTTTCAAAAAGCAGCCGGGGCAGGAGCATGTGGACTGCTGTGTTTCATCTGCCTGACTTTAAACACCAAGTTCATTTCTGGAGACTATTAAAAGTGGAATTCATTCTCATTCAAGTCAGGCCAGTCTGGTACCAGCACTCTTTTTCTGTGCAGCCAAGCTCTTGTAACTCATGCAGTGTGTGGCTTGGCACCATCTTTCTTAAAATAAACTTGGTATTTACCTCCTCAGTATAAATGGCGCCTCCACAGATGTTTGAGCTTTACGTCACAAGTACACATTGCAATTGTGGTATTAAGACAATTTATTGTTCAGCCCAAGTCACAGGCATTCTCATCTGTGGGATTTCTCAATTGTTGTTAATTTTCAGACAATAACTTGGACTGTAGATAGAGAAATCTCCTTGTTCTCTGCAGTCAAACATTGAGCAACATCATTTGTATACTGCCAGGCTCTAGGCCACGAGTACTTCTTTTATAGAGTGGTGCAGGAATGAGTCCAAAAACACAGAAGTGAGATAGCATTTAGGACTTCTTGATTCTGTAGCCCAAAACTATAAGTGTTTTAGAATACCAGAATGCCTAAAATAAGGTTCATGATAAACACGTACTTTGCAGATTTTGAAGTATAATAGGAAATAATAAAATTACCCTGTTGTTTTCTGCTTTTGAATCTAAACCATTGTTTAGATTCATTTAAGATGAAAGCTGCTTACTAGCTGCTAACAAAGACTACAAAAACGGCTAAGGAGGTAATGGTTACCATATCCGATTTCTTTTTTTAAATCAATAATCCATACACCACTGCCATAACCATGAGGACCAACTTGATTCAATAACTCAAACAAGAGTTAGAATCATACATTACCTATTGGAAATATTTTAGTTCAAAGTCAAACTGCCATGTTGTAGTTCCATAGTAACTCCCTAATAAGTTTTTACTGATTACGTTGAAGCAATTCATGAAAAGTATGTTTGTTTTTAAAGATGATCACCAAGAACAGAACATTTATGTTTTCTTCAATATTTGTTCACTGCAGAGCTTATTATCAGCAACAATCCAAAACACAGTAATGGGCTTATAGTGGTAGGAACCAGTGATGCTAACTTCTGTGATGGCCTACAAAAATCCGTCATCCAAGCATCACTCTACACACCATTTCGTGGTTCTATCATCTGTTAGCAATTCGCCTACTAATCTTTGGTGTTTTTTAGTTTTTCTACTCATTTTTTGCCCCTGTCCCAACTGCTTTAGTACGCATTCCAGGTGTCAAATTCAGTATGTGTGCATATCTTTAAAAGAAATTTCAGTTTATCAGTTCAATATTGGATGGTAAATGGACTTGGGCTTATATAGTGCTTTACACCACAGGTCACACTTACCCATTCGCTCTCACATTCACTCACTGATGGTTCTAAGTTTCTATGTTAGTTATCCATCAGTATCTCTAAAGGTGCGTACACACCGGACGCTACTTGTACTACCTCGGCGATCACTCTCCATGCAAAGTCAATGTACAGCTGCGATGGGGCGGGGCTAACCCCTAACCCTAGCTTGTTGCGCGATGTGAAAGTAAAACAAGTTGATCAATCAGCAAGTGTGTGCACGTGTGATGGTACACGTGACAGACAGTTATTCATCCGGACTACTGAGTAACAATCCATGTCCCTGTGGGAAACATTAGTCAGAGAGGACATTAGTTCCACCTAGACGGACTGCGGGAAACTCATAGATAATGCTGCTGCAGGGTTTTGTGGTTGATAAGTGAATGAAAAGGATACAGCTGGAGTAATGTCCGCTTACACATCCTATTATATGATATATGATATGATTGCAGTGAAACTCGAGCGGATGTGACGTCACCAAGCGACGGCTGATGGCAACGGTGACCAAAATGAGTTATTTATGGATGCGCGATGCTACGTCAGTTGGCGACGCGATTTTGGTGGCTGGGTCACTTGCGGTATGAACGCAGCATAACACATTTGCGCCCTTTCATGCCCATTTACACACCACTGACGCAATTTTCTGACAATAACTTGGATTGTAGAAGGAGGGTTAAGGTTAAGTGTCTTGCCCAAGGACACACCCCCATGTGTCGCCCGGAGCTGGGCTTGAACCTGCAACCTCCTGATCACTGACCGAGCGCACTATCCCACTGCACCACTGACGCCCTGGTGCAGACTGGATATAAAGTGTTTGCGCTTCAGTTAGACTTCTGTTGAAAGAGATGTTCAGATCTTTTTATCCTAGTTTTGCACAATGTCCCAACTCTTTTGGAACGGTGATTTTATAACACAGTGGTCAATTCAGCCCAAAATGAATTAAAGCAATTTGTACCCTCTGAAATGGAGACTGAGTTCAGTCATTTTCTGTGCGTGCAGTTTCCATGGAGGTAGAGAGGGAGAGGCACTTGTAATTGATACTCAGCCCTGAATGAGTTATTGGCTGTTTGTTATTCTCTGATGAGAGAACCAATTTGAGACTTGCAGAGCAATTAGCTATTTATGCACAGTGCCCTGAAGAGTAAGTGTGGAGACACCTAAGTGGGACCATCCAAGAGTCAAAAGCCCTGAATGCACCTCTGTAATACTAAACATTTCTTTTGTGTGTGGCCTGGCTGTAAAGTATCATCAGTGGATTTAATTGTGTTTCAAGAGGCGAGGGCTTCATGTAAGCTAATAATAGAGTGTATTACCCCCACACTTAAAGTGCAGTCATTAAACTATAGCCAGGTTATGTTATGGCACCATGGGGGGAAATGGTCTGCTTCAAGTTCCCATAAAATATCGAACTGAGTGTCATGATGAATATTCATAAATTGCCTTAATGAAGACCTCACATTGATTAAGCCCTTTCTAATGGGCTGTATCACAGAGAACGCCAGAATATAATTGGATTACGGTGACTTTGGGAAGTACTTTGAGACAGTGCCCACATTGGAAATGAAGATGTGCAGCCCGCTGACGGCATAATTGACAAGGATGAAGATGGATGGATTCAGGCGACTCCCTGGCTCTTCCTGCCCAAAGCAGGGGAGCATACAGCTGTGCCCCCCCCCCCTCACATACACACTAAGGCAAGATTTAATTAGCTTCAAAGACCTGTTTTAGTGAAACCTGTTCCTGCCTGGAGTCAATGGGAAAGGAAAAGATTTGTATCCCATTTAATTTCAGGGAAGATTGAGCTGGCGCCGATTTTAGATACAGGCAATCTCTGAGGAAGAACTAATCAAGGCTACTTTTATCCGACTGAATGAAGTAACATTTAAGAATTCAAGGGGAATCGAAATTTGTCATCTTTCAGGAGGGTGAAGTTGATTTTTTTAAGCAGATCCAATTACAAGATGGCTTGGCTCGTTCTTTATTAACCAAGGTGTAAAATGCAATCAGTGCAAAAGTCTGATTTAATCTGAGTTAATACCAATATATAATGGAATGCTGAAAATAATTTGGTATGGTACAATAAAATACCGAATGGTAGAATTTGGTCATGTAAAACAGTGTTAGTACAGTGATTCCACACCGTGTCATATCAACGGATGTAATACTGCAATTACACACAATACTATTCATGGCACAGTGCTTTCAAGACTTTTTTACAGGTTTTTTGAAGTGGGGTTGCTAGAGGGGGTTGTTGTGGGTACAAGAGGATTTCTTCATGAACTGGAGTATACAGACTTTGAGGCATGACAGAATTACATTGCACACGAATTAGGAGATGCTACATTTGCGTTGTAACAAAACTTACGTATGAATGCAAATTTCACGTGAGCAAAAAACACACTCTCCCTCGCACGAAATGTCGTCATGCAACACAAACATTTTTGTCTGTTTGGTGTGGATACAGCTGTGCAAATGAGTTTTATATTTGATCTTGACGTTGACTTTTTTGCAACTGAAACTATATTTTTAGAGATTTGATTCTAACCAAAACTTGGTTAGCTGTGCACTTATGAGAATTTTTCCAACGCCAAATGTTAGAGCCTTCTGAAATTGCTTTTACAGTTTGATTCAACCTGGTAACATTATTCCATCAGAACTTTGTGCTTGAAGTTCTTTATAAGAATTGGTAATTAAGTAGCCTTAAAAACCCCTTTAATAGCGTTAAGGGTTTTCAGTTAACAGAATATGCAAATTTGGAAAGATGTTGAAATGGAACCTGGAAATTAGTTTGAGCAACTGCAACTGCTGTTAGTTCTCACTGCTGAAACAAAAAGGGCAATTTCATCATATAGTCGTTTTTTTATTATTTGAGTCCAACACACACTACTTGAAAGGTGCAGTGTGTAGAAACTGGCATTTCAGCGACATTTAGCATTTAGATTTTGGAATAAGCCCATCTGTTACTAAAACATGACATAAGAGACAAGAGCTGTTAAGACCAAAAAGGATCCTGAACAGGGCATCATTTATGCCAGTTACAAACACAGCACCATCTTCTTCTATTGTAATACCTGCTCTCTCTCTTGATCGCATTTTGCTCTTTTTGTCCCCAAAACCCACCAGTAGACAACATGGCAGATCGCCAAGTCAGCCTCCACGAAGGGCAGACACACAGTACATGAATATAAAAAGTTTTTCTAACTTAATAAAAAGAAAACAAAGGTTTTATAGGGAAGACTGTACACCTATTCTGACAGACTTTACATACAAATAGATACATTATATCCCTTATTCGCCGTTTCTGTTTCTAACCCAACTTCTACACACTTCACCTTTAAACTAACCAACACAATAATCATGCTAAGGTAGCAACATCTAGCATTGTGGTATTTCCATGTTTACAGTGATTAATAAACCATGCTAACAGTGCCAAAATGGTGTCCATAGACTCTTGTTAGTAATAAAAACATCCTGTGACTAGTATTGTCACAGTTATAAGCTCTTTTATAATTTGCTTTGAACATCTTTACACACATATCTAGTCGCTTCAATTTTCCCCTTCCTGCCAGCTGCCTGCCAAGTCCCAGCAACTGAAAGCCTCGCCACCTCTCTGATGTTGTGCCCAAAACCCACTGAAAACACACCCATTCATGCATTTGCAGGGTGTTTGAGATGGTGCTTCCCTAGTAAGATGGCATAGCCTCAACCTTTCCTTGACTAGTAAGTAAGCTTTCAAATCAACTGAGAACAAATTTGACACCACAAATTCACCCAATTATGGCAGAGAGTTACATTATCAGACCGTCAGGGTGGGCAGGCCATGTCATGGACCAGTTAAGACCCTATCAAGGAAAAAGGGATGTTTTAAGTGGCTATCTGTACCAAGCAAACCACCACTGTTAGCATGCTAAAGTGGCCATGTTTAGCACTGGTATTCTCATGTTTACAGTATTTTGAAAAACATTTCCTTTGACTTTTGTTAATAATTAAAATGTATCCAGTTAAAAAAAAACGGACCTATTTATAAGCTCTTTTGTCATTACACATAGGCTATTAAGATATCTCCACTGTTAGCTTGCTAACATAATGGCATTAAGCACTTTGGTATTTTCTATATTTACAGCATTGAGTAAAGCATGCTAAATAATAATAAAAATGTAAGCTTGCCTTTTGCAGCTCTATAGAAATGTGGTTTGTAGTTTTACTCAGTAGTTTCTCACCTGCAGCATGCTGGGAAGAGGGTAATAGCTAAATCTACTAAATATGAGCTGTTTGAGGGGAAATTTGAATATCAATATTTGATTAAACAAGGCACAAGCTCTTTTCATTCATCAAAACTGTAATTAAATAAGCTTGCGTTGGTTGTATTGTTGTTTACAAAATGAGTATAAGCTAGTATATTAGTCACAATAAACAATAAATTCAATATTTTACATGTATTCAAAACCATGACTGACAGCTAATGTCAAAAACCCTGCTCAAAATTTAAAACCATCCTTACACTAAGCTCATTATGCTTTAAGAGCCCCTCCGTGTATTCCTGAACTTCCACATATATAAAGCACACTGTACCAAATTATGCAAATCCCTTTCTTGCTTAATCACGTCTACGTCCCATTGAAACCCCACATAAGTCCTTCAGCGGTGCATCTACACCAGCTGGCAAACAGTCCAAAAGCATCACTGTGAGGCAAAGAAATTGCTGTAGTCATACATAAACTGCTTTATACGTCGCGTCTAGCTCAAGCAGGGACGGTGCCTGCTGGATATGTTATCACAGGGAGAGGCAGGAGCACAGCTGTAGCATGTGGTCACAGAATGTGCTCTAATGAATGAGGTGATAGGCAAGCTGCAGAAGCAGAGCTGACATCTCCTGGGTCTGATTAGACTGTCGCTTTAATGGGCTTTTTTGGCAAATTCATGGATATGTGTCTGCTTGCTCATCTTTGTGTGGATAAACACTTGGTGCCCTTATAGATACAGGATAAATACTTTTGGTAGAACAGGCAACATAGGATGCTTTCATAACATCAAATCCAATAAAATGCACAGCAAAGACATTTTGATTGTGGGTCGTCATTGTGCTGTTTGGTCATTATTTTAAGTACAATATCTCATGAACACTCCAAGGCATTTTCTTCAAACTTTGTACAAACAACCATTCTGACCCAGAGATAAAGTGGTGTGAGTTTGGAGGCCATAGGCTGAAGGTCAACTTTGATTTCTAAATGCCAAATCTTAGGAATGTACCAAGGCATTCACTTGTAAATTTACACAAATGTCCATTCAGACTCAAATATTAATTAGATTAGGTTAGGTCAAGGTCATGAAATTTCATACATATCCAAGGCAGCAACCTCTGAGGCTAAACATGGAGGCCTATGTGGGGAGGCCAAACCCTGTAGTACCACAAGTGTCCACTTGAGGCTGTCTGTAGTTACCCACCACTTTAATTATCGCATGCAGGGAGTGTGTTTTATTATAGCATTAATATGAATCTTTACAACCTGGTTCAAAACAACTCAAAGATGAACAGCTTAAATTATGAAGTCAAATATCAAAGTCATTGGGCCTCATGTTCAGGCCTTTTGTATACACATAATATTTCAAGACAGTTTTATGTTTTTTTTTCAAACTTTGCACAAAAGCCATATCTGAGCCAAGACTATAATGCAATATGTGATTGCCTTATAAGACTCAAAGGTCAAGTCAGTGTGCCCCATGTTCATCTCTTTTTGTGAATCCAATCCTCAAGAATGTCTCGTGGAAATTACTTTCAACTTTGCAAAAATATCTGAATGACTCAAAGATCAGCAACATAGACGATCAATGTCATGGCAAAAGAGCACTCGGAGAGCGCAGACCTCCATCAGCACCACAGTCCTCTCCCATATTGTGGTTTTTACCATAAATATTAGTCCTACCTTTATTTCATGTAAATATTTAGAATCCTTGACCATGAAAACATACCATTCGCAATTGGTTTCACAATGATATCTATTTTAGTTCAGTAGTTGTTCACGAAAACCCCATTTTTCGCCATGGCGGATCCAGACTGTGATCCGGATCAACACCAAAATTAAATCACTTCTTCCTTTTCCCATGCTGAACATTTCCTGAAAATTTCATCAAAATCCATCCATTACTTTTTGAGTTATTTTGTTCACAGACAGACAGACAGACAGACAAACAAACTCTCCCAAAAACATAACCTCCTTGGCAGAGGTAAAAATGTGTTTCATTAGAAAGTCCAAGGTCAAAGGACTTTTAGTTCATCCTTTGCTTGTGAAAGCCAAATCTCAAGACTACTTTGATCAGTTTCCTTGGAAATTTTCATTAAAGCCCTCTCTGACTCAAAGATAAATTGCTCAAATAATAAATATTAAAAATATCCATTTTCTTTTGAATTGTACCTTTTTTATACCATTTAACCTTTTTTTTCTCTGTTTGTTTCATTCAAGATCTGGTTTAGATGGTATACTTTGACACTTTTATGACTACCATCACTACCAGTATTATGAAAAAATATATAGTTCATTATGAGCTAATGTTATCTATTGTTCAAAGTTAGCAAACATGTTAGTCTGGCTAAAATATATGCCAATCATCATTTGAAAAACATAGCTCAATGTCTGTGAGCATAATGTCCATCTTTTGCTTAAGCACACAATATGTAAAGGCAAGGTTTTGGGATTTTGGCATTCAGTTATGCTTATAATTTTCCAATGAATCACACTTCAGAAGCAACAAATCCCAGCCCTTTTCCCAACCCCAAAACTAAACTTTCAGTTTCTTTTATCTGTTAACCATGTGGATGTGTATGACTGCCAGTCGCTCCACTTTAAGCTTGGACTGTTTCAGATTTATTTCCCTTTTTTAATGTGGCATAAAACACAACAGAAAAGGTCTAAATTCTTATTCCTTGGAAAAAATAGCCTAAAGAAATGCTTGACGTCAAACTTCATAAGTTTCATGAAATCATTTGAAGAAATGTCATCTAGTGTTATTTTAGTCCCTAACCTTATGGTTGCTTGCTGACTTTTCCTCAGTGCAAACCCAGCGTCTTAGAGAGATTAAAATGCTCCAGGAAAAATGTGTTCAATAGGGTGAAAAGAAGGAACAATACGTTATTTCTAAGCGTCATGAGAAGCCACTGGGTTGGACCTTTTCACATAAAGACATGTGCAAGCATGACTTTTAATGGGTGAAGGAGGTACTTAATACCATTTATTGTGAGAGCACTGTGGGAATGTTCACATCAGAGGTCATTAAGTTTCACAAAAGAGCAAGAGCAGACCTGCTTTTAACGATCAGTGAAGTGTTTAGCAGAGGAAGGATTTCTCTTTAGTGTCTTAATCTTGATGTCTTAAATTTGTGTGCTTCAGTGCCACCATACAAATATCACTTTTGACAGATTTAGATACTTTTGAAGTGAAAGAGATCAGCACATTTCATCAAAGTCAAAGTTTTGCTTTCAAAATCCTTTTTAAACAAACTTTAAAAACATAAAATAGATTCTTAAGTTCGCCTCTTAAATTAAAATTCGATTCATGTCAAGAAAGTCAAGAAAGGTTGTTTTTTTTTTCCTTCAATTGCTGGTAAAAGTAAAATACCTGCCAGAACAGGAGGCATATTTCTCTAAAGTGTCATAAGTTTGTAGATCTTAACTAATCAGTAGTCTTTCTCATCTATGTATTAGTTTTACTGAGTTCACAGAAGGGCTGGGTTTTTCCAGCAACATCACGATACGTATCCTAATACCAAGGCCAGGATATGATATGTATCCCGATACGCGTAAAATGTGAACTTTGACTACACTTTAAACAAACTTCTTGACAAATTTAGTTTTTTCTTATAAGAAGAAAAAGAACAAGGATGACATTTAAGTTGTTCTACAACTTGAGAGACATAAATTCAGGTCCTCAAAGATGGTAGACCTAAGTTCAAATTTGGAACATGTGCTTCATTATGTAGCTCGTCTTCTACTTTAACTGTGCCACAGTTAACATTAGCCAAAGTGTTTCAGATTAGAGATTAGATTAGATTAGATTGTACTTTATTAATCCCTTTGGGAGAACTCCCTCAGGGAAATTATGATTCCAGTTGCATTATATAATAAATAAAAGATAATACTTGTAGGCTACTGCTGCTGCTCCTTCCCCTCCTCTGTCTTCCTGTTACTCCTCATCCCCCTAATTTAGGAGTTATACAGTCTGATGGCCTATAGCGGACAAATGAGTTTCTCAGGCTGTTGGTCCTGCACTTGGGGAGGAGCAGTCTTGCGCTGAACAGGCTCATCTGGTTGTTGATGGCCATGTGTAGAGGGTGATTGGCATCATTCAGAATGTCCAGCAGTTTGTCCAGTGTCCTCTTCTCTGCCACCTAGGGATGGGAATTGATAAGATTTTATCAATATCGATGCTGTTAACGATCCTGCTAATCGATCCAATTCTTTAATGATTCCCTTATCGATTCCTGCAGATTTTCCATGTGAGCAAATGTTGGTTTGATTTTTGTGGCAACAATGTCAAACACATGTCACAGCATGTATAAATGCCTCTGCAAATTGCTGGTGTGTCCACTCACTTAAGGTTGTGTAGTAGGTGCAGTTAGGATTAAGTCAAAATTCTGATGTGTCTGAACCCTGTCAGTGGAAGGAATTGATAAGGGAATTGATAAGCAAAAAAATTAATGATATCGATTCTTTGATGGAGCTGCTAACAATTCTCAACTGGAATTGGTTTTCGATTCCCATCCCTACTGCCACCGTCACCAAAGAGTCCGGCTTCATGCCAACCACAGAGCCAGCCCTCCTGATCAGTTTTTCAATCCTGGATGTGTCCTTGGTCCTTGGTATCTGATGAAACTGGCTCTTGGTAGCTGATGATAATGAAGCTGGCAGTTGGTGGCATCTTTCAAAAAAGAACACTCTGCTGGTATCCTCAGAAATGCCTCCTGGCAGCAATGATGGTTGAAAAAGATATCCATAGGATATAAGAAAAAAGAGTCTTAATAAGAAGTGCAGGAAGGTCAGAAAAAGATCAAAAAAGAAAACTTTTGAAAATTGTTACAAAATTAAGGAAAAAAACACAAAACAGCTAAAATATGGAGAGCAAACTGGACAGGCTGCTGCTGTTTACAGCGCCATGGCAACTATTTTAGTAGTAGTTTTGACACCAACTGTCAAAATATTTAGGCCGTATCGATTCTGTAGAATCCATATCGATACACGTGTCCCAAAGGAGTGCGTGACGATATTTTACTGTATCGATATTTTGAGTACAGGCCTAGTTCACAGTAGACTGTGAGGAAAAAGGGGGATCAAATGTAACATTTGTTTAGGAAACCTTTGGCCAAAGAGGTTGAGCTAGTTTTGTAATTTCAAGAATTTTTAAACTGTTGTAGTCATATTGAACCATGGTTAACTCTGCACCATAGTATTCCTCATACTTGTTTGACTATCCATCCATCCTTTAATCTATTTAGCTATCTAGCTTCTAGTCTGTGTGTCCATATTACTGTATGTCTTTCTATCAATATTTTATTCTATCCATCTCTGTCCATCTATCTGTCCAACTGTCTAAGGGACCATCTGTCTATCCATCCTGTCTATCTGTTGAATATCCAGTCATGTTTAATGCCATTTATCCATCCGTCTGTCTCTGTCTTTTTGTTTTATCTGATATTCCTTCTGTCTATCTTACTATCTTACTCGCTACATTTTCAGTTTATCTATCTATCTATCTATCTATCTATCTATCTATCTATCTATCTATCTATCTATCTATCTATCTATCTATCTGTCTGTCTGTCTATCTATCTATCTATCTGTCTGTCTATCTGTCTATCTGTCTGTCTGTCTCAATCTATCTCTACTTCTTGTAGGCTGAGCAGGCTTTTTAGTACTTAGGAAACGAGTTATTCACGGTGAACAGTCAAGCAGCCTTGCCCCACCTTTAAAGATAAATCTCACACGCCTCAAGATAAGTGAATACATGTCTCTTTACACTTAGGCTTCTTTTCTTTAAAAACTTTGTTGCAAAGTTGTTCTTACAGCCACTTAAGGTTTCAAACTGTTATTCGTTGAGCCATTCATCACAGTAATGTGACAAAGGGCCTTGAATAGATATACTTGTTTAAAGGAGAGAAGGTAGGACTTTATTTATTCAAGATTTTGTCCACATAGGCTTTTCAAAGCACTCCTAAAGGTAAAAAAAAAGTCAAAGGACTTAATTGTAATTATTAACTAGTCAGATATAGTCGAACATTCTAGTTTAATCATTTACATGTCAATATTTCCCAGTGTTAACTGTTGTGTCAAACTGCAAATGCTGTGAATAAGCCATTGAAAGACACAACAGAAAGGTACAAGAACATTAGTCTCACTAGTTTTACAGTCCTACGGAGATTAAAGTTGTCAAGTCTTAATTGGGTTCATAAAAGGTAAATAGCTGCAGGTCTCCTTCACAGCCAGTAGATGGCACTCACTACAACCACTGCTTCACATATGGACTCACTCTGCTTTATTGATTGACTCATATTCATTGATTTGTTTACCTGCAGCAGACAGGTGCTTTATCTAACTCATATTAGAAGCTCCATGAAGACAGATTTTTTTGGAAGTGTGTGCTAAGCTGCTCTTGTCCTCACTTATCGACAACAGAGCTCATGATCGATCACCGCTCAGAGGATCCTCCAACCTCATGATGCCACTCAAAAACAAATAACATCTGCCAGACTCAAGCGCATAAGAAATCTGTTACTGCTCAGATCCTCCGTCCAAATCCTTCTGCTGTGGAGAATCCCATCATGCACCGTGCTCTCATTTCACTAAAACTCGCCCTGATCAGGACGCTTAAATGCTCATCTGGTGCGGAGGGAGAAATCTCTGTCCTGAGTCACCGACTGCCTCAGGTCACAGCCTCTTCTTTTAGCAGCACAGTAACTGAGCGTGACGGGAGAGGGGAACGGAGTCCTCGCATTCATCTGAAGTCGCAGCAGCAGAGTCGGAGCAAAAAGGGACAAAATGACAAATGGGGGTGGTCAAACGCAGCACAAACCTCGCCAACCTTAGCAAGATCCCAACGGGCCTCTGAGGGTCACATATTGGTACACTGTGCTCAGGCTAAAGCACAAATACTGATGTGAAAGCACAAGTGGATGAACTGATCAAACTCATTCATAAAGCTAAAGATGCAAAAGTCAAGATGGAGAATATAAGAGAACTACAAATCTTAATTCTAATGAAGTGAGGATATTGTGTAAAACCAAAACAGAAACAGAATACAATGACTTGCAAACACGTAACATCTTATATTCAACTAAATGCACTACAAAGATAAGATACTTGAAGTTCAGACTGATAAACTTCACTGTTTTGCAAATATTCTCTCATTTCGAATTTGACGCAAACAGCAATTTCCAAAGATGCTGAGACAGGGGAACGAATGACTGGGAAAGTGGAGGAATGTGGAGGTTAATAGAATCAGTTTATGGTTGTAAAAGAAGATTCGCCACTTTGTGAACTTGAGCAAATAGTTCAAAAGTTTAAGAACAGTGTTACAAGCTTTAAACTAATAATGGATACATTTGGCCTAAGGAGGAACTACATTAAAACAACATAATTCTGAAAAGAAAAGTTTTCTCTTTCACAATGACTCACTAGAATCATGATAGTTAACTCAGACCATTCTAAACAAGAGGGTATCTTGTTAATAGATGTGTTTGAACTTTTGTTTTTAATTTGCAAGAAATTACCAATAAACCAGTAAAACTGTCGGATAATTTTTTACACTAATGTGCCTTTATTTGTTCACCTTGGTCCTAATGGAGGGTATCTTGGGGAGACAGCATAGCTCTGGACTGTGACCTTCCAATTTCTTAATTTTTCTTGGCTCTTGAGCTTTAATTCTAGTCGTACTCTCAACTATTCGCCCACTCACAGAACCTCTCTCCAAACAATGCTTTAACATTTTGTTGAAATGCCTCTGGGTAAATAACTTGTACTGCCACCAAGAGCAAAAGATTTCTGCACTTGAGATTTCTCAATAAGGGTCGATGTCCCACTGACTAATGTCAAGAAAAAGTTAAACTTCGAGACCAAGAAGGCAGTTAGATCATTGAATTATGTAGACCTGGAAGTTGTCACTTGTATGAGCAGACACCAACAGACTAAACAAACTCGTCCGCAAGGCCAGTGATGTTGTGGGGGTGGAGCTGGACTCTCTGACAGTAATATCGGAGAGGAGGATGCTGTCTGAGCTGGGTCAGGTCCTGAAGACTAAAACAAGTTTCAAGTTTTTTAACTCACAAAAAAGCAAGGCCTTTCAGTGGCATCTTGAAAACATCTGGCCCACACAACACATGCTGTAACCAAACCATTATATCCTATGTAACAGTGCCCACATAAAAATACAAACCAGATCTGCCACATGACTATAGGACCACATCTTGCCCACACAACCAAGGACAGGTTTGTCTTATAGTTTCTGGGCCCCATCTGGCTCACAAAACACATGCCCAGACCACAGCCAGGTAAATCTTATGACCATTGGACAATATCTGTCCAAAAAAACCCTCCTAGTTACCAAAGCCAGGTCCGTCTGGTTAGGTTTATTCTACATGCAGCTCACATGAAACCTACATTTCTAGCATTTATTCGTAAGGTCCATATCAATACATTTTGTCTTTATCTGGCCAAAAAAACTTGACTTAACCAGACCAGGTCTGTTGAACATCACACTTACCATTAGCCAAGTCAAGTCTGTTTGACAATCAAGCCATCAGTACCGGGCCCACATGACAGTTAACCCAAATCAGGCATTTCCTATGACATTTTCCTTATATCCAGCACAAAAATTACCCAAGCCAGGCCCACCTAATGACATTAGAGTCACCTCATCAAGCCCATACAATGTCTGCCTACAACCCTTACAAGATCAACTTTATGATGTTTAGGCCACATATGGCCCATGCCACTCTGTCTGTTACCCAAGCCAGGACTGTTCCATGACACCTGGGCCACATCTGATTCACACAGCACATCCTGTTTCCCACATCAGGTATATCTAATGGCATATTGCCCACATCTGTTTTACAAAAAAACTTCAGTCGTGCTTGGCATATGACATTAGGGCCACATCTGACCATCACGGTACTTGCCGCAATCAAAGCCATGACACGTTAAATATATTGGCCCAAAAAAACTGAAACTTGGTAAAACCAGATTTGGTCACAATCATGACATTTTCCAACATCTTTATCATGAAACATTTGCAACAACCAAGCAAGTCTGATCAATGTCCTGCCAACACAACAGATGCCATAACCCACTTCAGGTCTAGGTCAAACCTGACTCCCCAAACACTTTTGTGCCAACTGTTTACAACATAAGGCCAAAATATGTCTTCTTTGCTGCATTCTAGAATAACAAAAGTAAAAAAAAAATGATGAAAATAGATGACCAGTTTAATCTGATATCAACTATGTGATGAAATTTGTTAGCCTATCACGACAATGTCTAAATGGGACTGTACAGTTTTTTTAATGGATTTGCTTGAGGCTATGACACCAGTAAACACAACTACAACCAAAACAACCCTCCAGCTTTGTAGAGATACCATGTACTATATAAATATATAGTAAATGGTGCCAATATAATTAACCAACTATTAGAATAAAAATACAAATAAATCAACATTGGCTTGACTACACACTGCAGTAACATTTTTTATGACTTTCACCTTCTAACAAAGGTCCAATGCTTAGAATTTTTGGATGCTGTGACATATGAGTTATGTATCCCTCTGCAAATTGACTGGTCAGATTGTCAGGAGAAATAACGGACACTAACAAACCTTGGCTATGGTGACAATGAGATGCTGCCAGTTGTGGCTAAGAGAGGTCTTTTTGAACCGGTGTACACAGAGGAAGAACTTTTGCAGATGGAGTCACAGGTAGAGAAAGTGATGGTAGAAACTGTTGCAGAAACAGAGGACAGATCACAAAGTCACGGGTTATCTACACTGACCATTCATCAGATCTCTTTAATTTCACAAAACCTTTAAAACTGCTGTTGTGTGTCGCAGCCCTGATCAGTAAAATGTGCACCGTAAACTTGATGTCCTGTCGCTACAGAGGGTAGTATCCTGATATCCTTGTTCAAAACAATAAGCCCCAACAATGCCCGAGCGAATGCAGTACAGACGGAATTTTTGCCATGGTTGTCCTTTTTTATATATCTGGGATAAATACAGGAGTGACCCATCTTCTTAATATCCAGGGGGGTTAGATTTATATCATTCTGTGCTCCAGTTACTGCAAACTGGCCCCACTGCAGCACTCTGACTGGAACAGATGACTAGAAAATTTACTGGGTTGCATCACCTAATATTCCCAAATACAGGGGATTTGTGAAGAAAAGTGAAATGCTGTAAAAAATCCTACTGTAGCATCTAGTCAAGACTTTGCCTTTTTTTGTGTAGTTTTAATCTAATAGTGGGGTAATTATGAGGCTTTTGGTAGCAGTGTTGACTGTTTAATAGTGCCAGTACACTGCTGTCTGTCCTTTAAGACAAAGCGAGCCAGATGCCATGAGTCTTGAGTAACACCACTTCAAAAAATCTGAACTATCCCTTTAAAAGCAACTCACGCCACCTGTTGAGCAGGAAGTGCTTTCCTCTGTTTGTTTAATAATTCTTGCATTGACTTAGTTGTGATTGTGTTCTTTTTCATCCTGTTTAAGTTCTTCCCATTTTTTTTGTTCTTAAGATTGTTAGACAGACTTTCCCATTTCTCAAGTGTGTCAGTGCTTTCACTACACATAGTTCACCTTTTGGTGATCTTGAGATAATCGGTTTAAATTCCAAAGGAATCTCATCTTCTATTTTTTATCATCCATCTATTCAGGTCAAAAGTAATTAAAAAGCAGTCAAATTGACATCATTCTAAAAAATGCATTAACGCATAAAGTCATGGAGCTCTTTGGAGAAACAGCAATGTTTAGAAAAGCAAGAGAAGAAAAATACTCAAGAACTCATATTGAAAATTCCACTTAACTTTGGTAAAGAGAAAGTATTTGTGCTCTGCAGAGGGTCATAAAATACTGAGTTCACAGCACAGAAGTTGGCAGTATCTTTGAGGAAAATGCACAGCATAGCTTTGGACTATGACCCTGCATCAATCAAGGCTCTTGAGCAGTACTTCCAGTCTTACACTTACACTCACCCACACACTTAAACTCCCTCCAAACAATGCCTTAACACTTGTCCTTATGCCTCTGAAAGAATGCCTTGAACTGCCACCAAGAGCAAAAGATTTCTGCACTTGAGATTCCTCAAGAAGGGTCAGTGTCTCCCTGATTAATGTCAAGAAAAAGTTAAACTTTAAGACTAGGAAGGGCAGTTACATCAATGAATTATGTAGTCCTCAAAGTTGTCACAAGCATCAAATTTAGTTCATAAACTTGCTAATCCACATTTACAGATACAAAAGAGCATCATGAAAGCAAAAACCTTCTTACACAAAGAATTCATTCTTCAACCTTGGGTCTTTTACCCCTTTGAGACTTCAGAACATGGATTGTAAACTATGTACTAAGTACGTGAGTAAGTAGAAAAATCTCCTTGAGCCCATTAGCCATACAACTGACTCAATTCATTTACCAAACAAATCACAGTGTGTGCAAGCTGATGGCTTGACATGTGAAATCTCAGGTCCTAAATGGACTACAGAGCTCAGTCTTGGGATCACTTTTATTACTCTGTACATTAACTGTATCTGTCATAATGCTCCAAATGCTAATTTTCATTCACGTGCAGACAATACTTATTTACTGCTTGGCTCTCACACAGGATCAAGCCCTTTGTCTTCTGTAGGTGGCCTTTGATATTGTGCAGGACAAGCTGAGGGAGCTGAAGTTGGTTTTGATTCTGAAAAACAAAGCTGATGATGTTCACAAACCCAAAAAAGAGGTCACAGAACCTTCTCTTGTGAAAGTTCAGGGTCATGTGATCGAGTCTGCATCTTCTTATAAAACCTTGGGTTTGTGATTGATTATTCTCTGTCTTTTAAGTTCCATACTGACCAGCTTGTAAAAAAAGCAAATGCTACAGCTGGGCTTTTACTCCAGAAATAAGTCTTGTTTTTCTTTTTCTGCAAAAAGTCTCTTGTTGCTGCTTCTTTCAGGCCTCTGATTGACTATGGTGATGTTTTGTATCTTCAACCATCTTCTCAATGCCTTAAATCACTGGACACTGTTTATCATGGAGCTCTGAGGTTCATAACAAATCTTAAGGCTCTACCTCATCACTGTTCTCTGCATGAGTTAACTGGATTGGCCTCTCTGACCATCAGCGGACTGAATCATTGGCACATCCTGTTGCAAAAGGCTATTCTTGGCCTGCTTCCATTTTACTCGAGTAACTGTATTCATGTGAAACTTTCTGGAAGCTACAGCCTTCATTCTGTGACTCAGTCACAAAATCAACTTTTGCTATCTGTCCCCAAAGTTTGTCTGGAAATGGGTAAAAGAAGTTTCAGATATGTTGCTAAAACAGACTTGAATCTTCTACAAGAAAAACTGTCTTGGAAAGCTGGTCTCATTAAATCTTTTGACTAGGTTATAGGCATTAGCAGGCTGTCAGTGTTTTGAGTGATACATTTGCTGCTCTGTGACTTTGACTTGACCGGTTAACATTTCTGTATGCATCCATTATTGTTCTATGTCTGTAATCCGGACATGTGCCGCTGCCAATCTTGGCCAGGACAATCTTGCAAATTTTCATCTCAATGAGGTTCTTCTGGTTAAATAAAGTTCACATAAATACAGGGTAACAAAAGCATGTTGGATCTTATGTCTATCACCCATTCAAGTCTTAGGAACAATGAGGGTTACCAAGCCATGTTCTACCACAGAGAAGAACTGTGATGATGCACAATCTCGTAAAACTTATTGATTCAAATGACCCACAAATGAAAGCCTGTGGAAATGTGTTTGACCTTATGTCTTACCAACTAAGCTCATGAAAGAAAAGATTGTGAATCCATGTTTCATTACACAAGGATTCTTTCAGTCCCATCCTTGTAAACACGCTATTCAAACTGGTAAATAAAATAGGGAAAAGCTTTGTTTGACCTTGCATCTGCCTCCACTTTCTGTCTCAGAAAAAGCAGAGGTTTCACATTTATATGCAACAACACATGTGAACAATGCCAAAGCACGTGCCTAAAAGAATGAATACACGAATATGGTCTGGAT
Source organism: Scarus forsteni (assembly GCA_036419115.1). NCBI lineage: Eukaryota > Metazoa > Chordata > Actinopteri > Labriformes > Labridae > Scarus > Scarus forsteni. Next base: position 12,497,963 of record JAZDUH010000007.1, on the reverse strand, counting down.
AAAAATGGCTGATCAAGCACATACTATCAATTTGTTTGATTACCTGAACTCTGATGTAAAAACCAATCTTAAACTATTTTGCAAATGGTCTAGAACTACTTTGGTGTGGCTTTTTTTTATCCAAACTTGTTACGACACTACATGGCATTGTGACTAGGTAAATTATTGTACTTGCCAAAATATAAAGCCTTGTAAATTTATGCAAGCCACGTTGGATATAAAACCAGCATAGTGCCTACAGTATTTCTAGATGAATGTGAAGATCATCATCCATTAGCCTCCTTTACGGTCCTGGATCTGTAACTTTAATGCCTTATTAGAATAATATGAAAGCCTTTACAGTTCTTAAACATGGTCACAGTGTGTTAACAGACCAGGCAGAATAATGCAGTAGCCTAATTCAATGGCTGTGAATGATATTATACACATCAACACTGCTGTCTACCTTCCTCTGACACACAGGACAGTGCTGATGCTTCAGGTATTGTCTTTTCTTCTACCTTTCTTTTCCCATGATGTGACAAAAGGGGACCAGGAATTATTGGGGATACACTGTAGTGAATATAAGCCAGAACATATAACGTCCTGTATTTCCATCTTGTGAGACAATTCTGATATATAAGCATGATCCACATAAAGTGATTGAGCTCAAGCTTTATGACATACTTCAAGTTGCTCTGTGTGTCAGCTTCCAGGTTTCCTGTTTATGTACAGCTCTATTTCCATTTAATTTGGGATAGCAAATTATTCAAGATGCTTGCAGGATCGGCCTACGCTGTCAGAGAAACTGGAAGTAAGTTGGTTATTAGTGTTTGGTTCTTTATACCATTGTTCAGTTGTTTATACCATTCACTACCAAAACAGCACTTCAAATATGTTTCCATGACCCAATAGTAAAGAATTACAGGTCAGTACAGGTCAAAATCTGCAGATATATGGGCAGTTTTGTGTTGAGGATCATAATATGTTTATAATTACAATGATAATAGATATATACATTTTCTTTACATATGCACTTTTAAACAGCCAGTGGCCTACCAAAGTGCTTTACAGTAGAAAAGGCACACGATAAAAACAATAAAACAATAAAAGTAATAAAAACAAATGAAAGCAATAAGAACGTGACCAAGTGACCAACTAACAAATGAATCAAAATGCAAATATAGTGCATAACTTCTCTTATTAAAGGGACTGTGAGGAGAATCTATTACCGGCGACACAAAGACTCTGCTACCCGTGAGCACACGCGGCGACTGTCGTAATGTTGCGTACCAGCAACCTCAGAACTGGGAGTAACATCATCTCCGACTTATCGGCGTTCCAGTTGAAGACAGAAAAAAACATGCCGATCTACCAGCCTATTGTTAGCTGCTGTTAGCATGCCCTGCGTTGTTGTTCACAAATATCACATGAAGAATGTGATTATCACTATGGCAGCATTTTTGTAAATATAAGTCTAACAATACCATGTATACAGCTGATCTAGAGCGACACACCCCAGTCAGAAGTGCAAATAAATGGATTATTACAGGAGCTAAATAACTGTTCACAATGGGGGCATCAATCTTCGATTGTCAACTCGGGGGTAGCGAGGTTTCATCAAGTTCCCAGTAGAAAATCCTGACTTCAGGGGTCATTCCAGCTGCAGTTTCCTACTCGGAACTTGGAAATTCCTACTTCTGACTACAACTGGAATGCACCACAAGACGTTACCGAAGCCAAAGCGTGTGTTTGTTGTGTTGTAGGCAGGACCTTCCTCAGAACTCTGCATTGATTTACAGCTTCTTTTTTCAACAACTTACAGGATGCAAAGCGACGAGGCAATGTTTCTCTTTCTAGTTACATAGCGGTAGTTTTTGATGTGAGACAACAAGCAAGTTTTGAAAAACTTAGTATCGTAGTTTTGTAGCCGGCTATATATAGCTACTTACACCCTGATGCTCTAAGACGTGTCCCAATAATATAAATTTGCTCTAGTTTTAATTGTCTTGTTCCCAAAGTTGAGTATCCAGGTCAGTCCAGCCCTGTCCTGTCCGACCCGACCAAGAAGCTAAGGAATAGCATTGATAGATAACCTATTTTGATGCTACAAAACTCATCGATAAGTGCGTATTTCCATCAGGCATATATCTAAAAGTGAGACTTTTTTGCAATTACTTAGAAACTTCTTACAGTCCCTTTAAGACAAAAAAAAGTTTTATGAAAACTCTCACAGGTGTTTCCTAAACATAGGTCACAGCAAAGAGAACTTCTGAACTATGGACCTTATTCAAAGAAGTAACCCACAAAAACAGCTATAAAAAGACAAAAATTAGCCTTGCGTCATTCGCCACTTTTGGTCAACAGAACAACAGATGTTGCAAATCCATGTTTCATAACACAAAGGAGCTGTCTGGAAGCACAAACCCTATTAAAACCTTGTTATTCATACAAATAACCCACAACTACAGCCTTAAAAAAGCTTGTTCGACCTTGCGTCTATTGCCACTTCAAGTCTCCTGAACAACAAAAACATCTCAGCCATTAGAGCGAGATAAACAAGGGATAAATGCCCCCCTGTCACTTGCTCTTTGTATTCGTCCCTTTCAGAGGAGTCACTTGAAAGCTTTTTGTCATTGACGTTTTTCGAGGGATGAAGGAGCGAGCTTTGTTTTCAACGCCGCCTCCCCATCGTGGTGTTTTGATAACTTTCTCTTTTGAAGGATGTGAGAGAGAGAATGAGGCAATCAGTGTCGCCTCAAGACAGAATGGGGGAGGTGGGGGCTCCTGCGCACGCGGCCATGCAATATTAATCCAATCTGCGGAGGTGGTTTGGCTTCCAGGCTGTCCCCACCAACATCCCGAGGGTGCTCCTCTATTACCTCTCCCCGCTTATCTCGCTTTCTTCACCCTCTGTTCAAAAGCCCCGTCCAACTCAAAGAAAGTTATGCAGCTTTTTATGTTCATGTCCTTCTGCTTCCCCCCACTCTTTAAGACTGAAGAGTTTTGTTGTATAATTGATCAATGAGGCCGGAGCTGCTTAAACAATGCATCATGAATAAATTGTTTCATAACAGTATTGCACAAAAGACAAAGAAATCTTTTCATTAACCCCACTGCTGTGTTCTCTTCTTAGAGGAAATGAAATGTGAAACGTGAAATATTTTTCTAAAATCAAGGCAAGATGCTGTTACTACTGTGTCGTGAATTTCCGGTAATAGACTGAGAGCCTGTGTTGAAAATGAGGGAGAGGTAAATCTAAGATGCTCTAAGCTTCAGGAGATTGTCAGAAATTATAATGAAGACTGTTGAAATCCATTAATTAAATATTACCATGTCTGCCTTAGACTTTCACTGTGCATTACACTGACTCCTGAATAAAATGACAATTAAAGAGTTCTGTTCTGTCTGACAATAAAAAGAACCAGGCCTTCATTTATTACTAAAACTGCCTTATCTATGTAAAGAACATGTCAAGTCAGACTAGGATTAAAGTGAAGTTCATTGTTTTAAAGATGATTCCAGTGTGTATAGCTACCTAGAGACTTTATTTTTTTTTAACTCTCAGTGTTTTACATTTTTACCCTTTAGCCCAAATGGCCCTTTTCCACTAGCACGCCTTCACTCTGCTCTACTCTGCTCTACTTGATTTGCAGCGTGTTTCCACTAGCCTGGTACCTCCTAAAACAAGCTAGTTTTAGTACCTACTCCGCTCTGGTTCCAAGCAAGCTGAGCGAATACTAAATGATGATGTCACTGACTGCCGGCTACTGATTGGTCAGACAATGTCATCATTGATGAGTCATGAGTGCGACGACCTAGCATGCTAGCGGTAGCTACCATTAGCTTACCCTCATACATCTTTTCTTTGCCACTCAATTGCTCTGGTCCTCGGCTTCATTCTGCTGTATAGCTACCAAAACTCTCCTGTGCTTCTCAAGGATTATTTCTTTTTGCCACCTGCAGCCTTCTTCTGTTTTCCTTTTTCACTCGGTTTGTGACAAAAAGCCACAGATTGTTGTATCGCGCTCAAAATGACGTCAATGCAGTGCCGCTCAGCTGTTTGCAGCAACACTGCAACCCGTTGGGCAGGCGACTGGGGCTAATGGAAAAGCAGCACAATGCCAGTAGAGTAGAGCCAGGCAGAGTCGAGCAGAGTGGAGTGGGGCTAATGGAAAAGGGCCAAAAGCTAATGTACCATTCACTTGTAGTTTGGGTTAAAGCACCCATCATCAAGGGTGGGAATCTTCCATAAGTTGCAATTTATATGGTTCCAATTCTAGGGGTCACAATTGATGCAGAAATTATTTTTAATACAGACTGCTACATAATTTACAATGCCTTCACTATCTGCAAAAAAATCTTTTTATTTCAGGATCTGCTTCTCTGCTGGGCTCTTAGGTCAGAGGTCCTGAAATGGGGCAGGTCTAGCTGTGCTTTGGGAATTTAATAAGTTACTGTTACTCTTTTTAAATGCTATTAAGCTGCAAATACTGTAACTTTTCACAAAACCTTTTAAGGAACACTTTCATTTGCGATTAAAGAACTAGACAATAGAAGATATTACAAAGTTTCTTTTTGTAAGACTCAAAAGAACTCCTGTTTTGATCAAATCTGTCATATTAAAATGTGTGTTGTTGAATTTTTGAAATTTCAACTTCAACTTCAACTTTATTTCATTTATATGGCACTTTTCATGCACCACTATTTCTAATTTTTGCTTTGTTCAAGATACGTATTTCAAAATTAATTTCAATAACTGGATTTGATAAGATATTATGAACAAGCTTGCAATGCATGTTGAAGGGGATATTTTGCTTTATTCTGAAAATGGTGTACCTTGGAATTTTGGCTTGATATTGGAAGAGCCTTAATGAGAAAAGTTTGAGAACTGCTGTCTTAAGAGGTTTGATAACGGGTTTAGACACAACAACCTCAAACAAACATACAAATTTGTGCAAAATTAGAAATGAACCCTATACGACCTATTAAGTCGCATATAATGTTCTTGACTCAACACAAGTGTTATTCAGTTTGCACAAGAAAGGTTAAGCTAAGAATGAAAAATAGAGCTGTAGTGCTGGACCATTGGTGAAAATGTCCTTTACATGAGAGAACTTATGTACAGATGGAGCCAGTTCAATTTTTTCCACTTTCCTTGACTGAATCTCGACTGGTCCATAACTGGGATGCGCTGGGACCTGTTCACCATCGTGACTATAATGAAATCCCCTACAATGACATGACAAATACCTTTTGCCAGGTTAACACTTACACTACTCCAATAGAGGCACACTGGATGTGTTCTGGTAAGGAAAGCACCAACTTATTGGGGAATCTTGAAAATGCGTCTGGTAATTTTAGGCATATCCTCAGAAAGGTTGGGAGGACTCCCAGTGGCTAGAAGTTGGTTGGAACTTAGTCGGGCATATCTACATCACCACTCTGCTGATTTTGAATTTGATTTTTAATGTAAATGGGGTTTTAACAAGACAATAATATTTCCAGATTTGCACTGCCAAGTTGAAACTCCTACCCCCTGTCAGATTTATCCATATAGAATTCAGAGTATTTCATAACAACCTTGAAGGGTCTCCTTTTGGCAGTTTTTACAGTAGTAACATCAGACATTGGAGGGCAGAAGCATGAATTGGAGGGAATGTGACTCTTGTGTGAAGTGAGTCATCTGTAGTGGCACAGCTACTCTGTGGAGGCTGTCAGTGTTCAGCAAGCTTCAACATTTAAATGGCTTGAGGATGCAATATCCAGAGTTTGTAGGAATCTAAAACTGAAATTTTAGTAACTATAAAAACAAAAAAATTGCTGCCATATACTCTTATATTGTCATACTTGTAATATTTCCTAAGGCTTTCTTAAAGACGTGTATGTCTTTTCCAGCCATTTTGACAACATACAGCTCAAATAGTAGACACCAAAGAGGTTATGTTATAAACAAACAAAACAAACACAAAAAGTCGATAAAAAAAGTTCAGGTGAAAGCATTACTTCAAACTAAAAAGTATATTAGTCCGATAACAGGTGACTACCAGAGGTAGGCAATGCAACTAATGACCTTTCTGCTGCGTTCACACCGCAAGCGACCCAGCTACCAAAATTGCGTCACCCACTGACATAGCATCGCGCGCCCATAAATACCTCATTTTGGTAACCGCTACCGTCGGCCGCTGCTCGGTGACGTCACGTCCGCTCGAGTTTCACCGCGATCATTTCATATATCATATAATAGGATGTATAGCGGACATTATTCTAGCTGTATCCTTTTCACTCACTTATCAAACACAAAACACTGCAGCTGATGCCCTGCAGCAGCATTATCTGTGAGTTTACCGCGGTCCGTCTAGGCGGAACTAATGTCCTCACTGACATTAGTTCCGCCTCGACGGAACTCATCCGCCCTGTAGTCCGGATGAATAACTGTCTGTCTCAGGTACCATCACACGTACACACACCGCTGATTGGCTGTTGCTGCACAGCCACACACGACATCGCCTGAATAGATCAACTTTTTTTAACTTTGACGTCGCGCGACGAGTGAAGTGATCGTCTTGTACACGGCTGTCGCATCGCGGGAGGGTTAGCCCCACCCCATTGCGGCTGTACATTGACTTTGAATGGAGATTGATCGCCGAGGTAGTACAAGTAGCGTCCGGTGTGAACGCACCTGGCCTGTACGTCACAACTATCACTGCAGACTAGGAGCTCAACTACTGAAGTGGCACTTGTGTCATGGGTCAAAAAACCCTGAAAAGGCAAATGGTACGAGAGGAGCTTTGGAAGTATCAGAGTTATATTCTGGGTTTCTCTTAATTATACTAAATTTGCGCAGATAACTTGAAAATCCAAAGTAACCTGTGAATAAAGATGCCAAAACACATAGCAAAAGAGCAGAAAATAGGACAACCCTTGATGCTAAAATAAAGCTCAGAGGAGAAAACAAGATCCAGCACATAAAAATTACATTTAGTTCAGAGCTCATGGAATCAGATTGAGGTACTTTCAAACACTGTTTATATCCAACTTGTTCCAAAAAAGGCTCCTTATTCCACGAACTATCCCACATTAGAAGGCCGTCTTTAAATTTTGATGAGAAAATCTGAATCTGCACTCCTCATTTCTGTCTCAAAACTTGCTCAACAGATGTCTTAGTTTTGAGTTGCCTGCTTTAACTGCAACACAGACTTAGACTGATTTTAAAATATATATAAATCATAAGAACATGTTCTCAAACATAGAGCGTCAGAGCTGGCAGATTAGATTTAAAGTGGCTCTAATATTTTGATGGCCTAAACGTCAATAAACATCCCTATTAATTAAGAAAACTTATGGCAGACATGGTTGCAGACTGTTTCAGACAGATGATTAACTGCCATCTGGCGATGCATTAATGACTCAATTTCTGCTGTGACGTTCCTGAATTGGGAACAACCTACTGAAAAAACTGACTTCCGTAAGAGTTTGTATTGCGGGCATAAAGTGGAAAATTGAACGTACATGCAGTTTTCATCTCTGGGTGTGAATGTGTGAGACGTGGCAGGAGGAAATTAACAGCTCTTGTCCACAAGGCCTCTTTAGAGTGACTGTATCCCAGTAGCACAGGAACACTCTCCAGTTGCACTATCAACAGTTTTAAATATTTAATAGCGTCTGCCACCGGATCTCACTTTTGACATTGACGCCAACCTCTACACAACGAGCTGTCAAGTGTTTCCATTACATGACCTCTCAAGCTGAGTCCCTCTCAAGCAGTGCACTTCAAAGATTTAATAGTTGGAGCTTAATCACTGCAGAGAGAGTGAAAAAGACTAAACATCATTTACAAGCATTGCTGTCTTTCACATATTGATTCAGAATCCTGAGTTTATGAATGCACCAAAACTGTAACCTGATTAGAATCTGGTGTGAAAAGTGAATATATTTAATCAACACTGCAGTGACTTGATGAAACTATTTTGACCGATGTACTGCCTGCTTTAGAAATGGTTGATCATTTATTTAAAGTGTGATCTTTAATTTGAAAAGGTTGGCAACCATCTAGGCCAGGGGTGTCCAAACTTTTTACATCCAGGGACACATAAAAAGGAATACATGGACAACTGAGCCACTTTCCATGCCTCACTTTCAGTGTATTGAAGTTAAAGTTTCAAGGTTTATGGGTGGGTCATCACCTGTCAAGAGGCCTTGGTAACCCCAGGCTATAACTAGATTCACAGCTAGTACGGACGAGACCTTTTGAGCAGTAGAGATGGGAGACACTGACAGCTTGTCTTCACTTTTAGACACAAAACAAGAGCAAACTGCAAGAATGTTGGTGCTCCTGGAGGGAGCGTGGTCCATCAAAAATGCTCCGTAGTATCATAATTAAAAAAAGGTTCAGGATAAATGATTTTTTTTGGCTCAATAGCAATTATCTAAAATCTTCTGGAACGGCCTACAAAACTTCCCTACACTACTTTTTTGGCAGGTCAAAACGATGGATGTACAACTATGTCCTTCCTCGGTTATGGGTGGAGATCTATGGATGGAGATGCTCGGTGAGAGGTGGGTCACACTACAATGTCTCACTGTGATGTCACAACGAGCCCAGATTGGAAACTGACATCTACTTTTATATTTTCAGTTGGACCACAGACAGGATTAAGCTGACTTATTTTATACTTTATAGCAGTTCAACTTATTGCAGGCTCCTTCCTTTGATGGGAAAAATAAATAAATCCATCTCAAACTTTGCACATTTCATTTCAAATATTTCAGTAACCAGTCAGTTATCTGTTAGCCAGCATTTTATGCTATGTTGCATCAGAAGCCTTTTAGTCACAAGCACTGGAACTACTTCACTCCACACTCTTGTCCCCTGACTAATTTATCACTTTTGCAGGAGTTACCATGAACAGGAAAGACCAAGGGATTTAAAAGAAGCTCTGTGATGAGGTCTAGAGACTGCCTTATGAGGTTTGTGTTTGCCTTGTTGTCACCTGAGTGACCAGCACCATGACAAACTTCACACGCTGCATCAGCTGCTCCCAGTGGCAGCAGCGTGGCTGTAAATAGCATGTTTTTTCCCAGAAGTCCCTGCTCTTGTTGTTGGAGTTTGCTTTGAAAAAAAAACAATCAAAAGGTTGCAGCACAATCAACAATCTGCCGAGTGAAGTGAGAAAACAGCCACACAAAAGCTCTCTGGAAGACGCGGCACCATTAAAATGCAAGGCTCCCTGCAGCTAACCTGTTGGCACTGCGTCTCCATTTTCTAATTTATTTATTTATCAATTTTTTTCCAGTTTTAAATCGCACCCACAATGATAAACAAACATTCACTCTTGAGTTCCTGAACACTTGTCTGGGCTTTTTTTTCAGCCTTGCCCATTATTTTCCAAGCTTATCATGTATTATTCATTGGGTCAGATTTTGATTTCAATAATCCCATTGTTTTGCTCCAAAAAGTCATCTACATTGCAAATGAGGAATCCTGCCGCTCCATTTTTTGGGTTTGACGGCCCTGCCAATCTCTCCTCATATACGGCAGGGCTTAATTCCTGCTCATATTTTAATTACCAATGCTGCAGTTCAATATCACAGCCTGATTAAAATGTTAAAGGACCTGGGTTCAGCAGTAATTACAGATTGGCCAGCCAGAATGTGCAGAGTAAATTATTTTATTTGAGGAACATAATTACATCTACAAAATGCATCACTGTGAGCGATTTAACAGCACCTATCGGTTCTAGAGGGGAAGTTTAATGGCTCATTTTCATAAGCCCTGCTGGACATTATATCGACTGGGAATGAGTTAGGATCCTCGGCTGAATTCAGCCGCAGCACTGCTCGTGGCTGTTGTGGAAAAGCCGTGGAACAAATCTCTTTTGAAAGCGCAGCTATGCAGAGAAACCACAGATATTTTCATGTATTAGAGCTTTTGGCATGTGTTTCATATTCTGATGGTGGTCCTTGGGGTGGTAGAAAACCCTAATGCTTCACATCATAGTTTCATTTATAGAAATAAAAATTTTAAACACTTGCAGATATGTCTGGGATAAACACAGACATCAATTATATTGGCTCTCTTGTTTTATAATTTCCTCAATTATCATCAGTAATTTCTCATGCAAGTCTGTGAGGGCAGTAAGATTTAAGCTGAAGGATTCTCTGTAGGGATAAAATGCAATCAGTATTGGAAAACCTCACAGCCTCACATGAAGATAACATTTGCTCATCTCCTGAGAAATATAAGGGTTTTTAACTGAGTAATTGAGCTTACAGTGCTGTTTGTTGGCTTGCTTTGCACACTTTTGGTGTGGTCTTGACCCTAAATGTCAATGAAATATAACATGTTTACTGTAAAGCAAAGGGTCTCCGGAGTTCTTCATTGAGGGCCACAAAATATAGAAACAACTTGGCCACTTTGCAGACAACACCTTCAAAGTACAGTTGTTTTTTAAGCAGATGTGTGAGGCACATCAGTAATAAATTAGCCACAGCAGTGTTTTAGTAGCTGGTTCACATAAAGGGCCTTTACACCACAGGTAAAATTTACATTATAACATCATCTAATGATTCAATCGTTTTAATCTTGGAGTGATTTTAAGTGAGTGCTTCGTGCTTTTACTTTTTTACATTTGGACCACCGTAATGCACTTTATATCAGAGAAAATCAGGCTTCCATCACACCTTTACAGTTAGTCCAAAATGATAATACTTACAAAATACTGACACAGACACTGGGAAGCATGAACATACCCCCTCCCCTCATGCCTTTAACTTAAAAAAATCTCATTTTAAGATTTTATTGTTTGTTTTTGAATCTTTAAATGGATTTGCGCCTTGACATATCACTGATCTTTAAAAAGTCTGCTTCCAGTCAAGATCTTTAAGGTCTGCAGAGCAGCTCCTTCATGTCGTCCCAAAGGCAAGACTAAAAATATGATGTGATCAAGCCCTTATTGTAAAGTACAGAACGACCCATCTCTTAAATTAAAATGTAACCCAACCTGCCTACTTTTAAATCTGGTCCTAAAATGCTCTTTTATTTGATGGCTGTAACTCAGCATGAGGTGTGAGGTCTCTATTATGATATACTTTTTATTCTCTTAAATTTGCCTTTATCTTCACAATCGTCCTGTATTTTAGTTTTTTAAGAATTCCTCCATGTTTTTATATTTGATATGACTTTATTCCATTCTATTTAATTTTTTTTTACTATTTCTGCATGGTAGTCACTGTGCAGCACATTGGTTAACTTTCTTGCTTGTAGAGATGTGTAATATTAATAGAGTGGATCAGATTGGGGAGGCACAGGAGATTGCTGGCATGAACCCTATGTTGTTCAGGGCCTTTCTGTTTGGAGTTTGCATGTTCTCCTTGCGCATGCATAGGTTCTCTCATGTCATGCCAGCTTTCCTCCATAGACAAAAAACAGGCTTTTGAGGTTAATTGGTGGCTTTAAATTGCCCTTGGGTGTAAGTGAGGGTTCAACCTTGCCAAGCTTCATTCTATAACAACTGTGAGTGAAAGCAGGTGGGAGCTATGTGCCTGGCAACACATAGCAGTTTTGTCCGATCTTCACCACATTTCAAGAACAACCAACAACACTGACAAATGTTCTCTGTGTAAATAATATTTACATGTTTTGGCAATTGTTTGTTTTCACATTTTGTATTTTACGCTGCAGCAGTAGTGCCTGACTACTACATTATCTAACTACCCTGGAATAAATGTGACTGATTAATCAACAATCGTCCAATCACCTGCGGGATATGGTGCCCATTCCCAAATACTTTCAATGGGCTCTTGCCCAGATGGACCAGTGAAATAAATCGGAAAGTCTATCTGGATTGTTAGGTTAAGTCAGTGTGCGAATTGGTGTCTATCTCTCTATATGACCTTGTGATCAGCTGGCAAACAATCCAGGGTGTACATTGCCTCGAGCCAAACTTCAGCTGAGACAGGCTCTTTCCTCCCAGGCTCTAAAAGGGATAAGTTGCATAGAAAATGGAGGCATGGATGATATAGGATTTGAATGTTGCTATGCAATGCCTCTGTAGGTATTTATGCCTACAGAGGCATTACATAGCAACACAAGCCCACTGGCAGGCATTTTGTTTTTCAAAGGTAAAATGTCATTGTTTGGTCTGAACTCTGGTCAGACCAAACTTTCTTTCCTTTCATTATGCTCATCAACATGTAGAAGACACTTTTTGACACATGTTGATGCAGAGATTTAAGTTACATTCCACTAACGTATGTCCACAACATCACAATCAAAACATATAATCATACTGCCTTACATAAAAAGCACAACCTCATGAGGTATTTAAAATTCCCATTTATACACATCCACACATATTAACACACCACTAACACAACAGTGTGAGCAATTCTGGAGTTCAGTGTTTTGTCAACAATACATTACAACATATGACCAACATGTTGCTGTAGCTGCTATGGATCAATCCACTACCGCTCAGTTGGCATCAAACTTTATCACTGAACTGATTAATGGAAACTAGGTTGAAAGTTTTCAATTAGCTGCTGTAAGTGTAAAGAACTTTTTTACCTTAACTTCATAACAGCTTTTCATGTGCAGCTGGCGTTGTCTTTGATATTTTCACCCCTGCCCCTCGGCCAGCATGCCTCCATCCATCAGTATTCTGTGAAGATGCATTGTTCCGTTGTCAGCCCCATTCAATGCAGAGCCTGCCTTATCTTACTGAAGGCCCAAAATGATGTGTGCAAGCGTGCACTGGGAGAGAAAATTATTCACTAGATAAAATTAAACCATAACCCTTTAACCTTCTGATTTGATTGGAGCAGAAAGCTCATTCCATGCCAATTATGATTCTTAACAGAAAATGTGAAATCACTGGAAAGTTGCTGCAGTTCACCATGAGAGTCGAAATCAAACACGCCTTTCTAAACAGGACACCCGGGTAAAAAGCACCTTAGGTGATATAAAAGAGAAGATGCTGCTAATGTTTTGATTGTTCTAAATAAGAAGGTATAATCATTTGTGCACTCGCCTGCCAATTCCTTATCTCTGTGGCGCCACAAAACTGGAGCACAACAAAAGGAGCAGCAGCGTGTACATACAGCATTAAAACCAGACGGAGACGAGTGGAGACGCTTTGATCTCTCTTTTTGGCTCTGCACCTGAAATCAGGAGGAGTTTAAGGGAGGAAGAAAAAAAGAGTCTTTTAGATAAACAACCCTGTCAGAGTCTTTCAAATGCCCAGACTTCACAGCTTTTAAGTATTCACAGCTCATCTTAGTGTTCATCTATGGCTTTACATCAACCTACAATTTATACCTAAAGCTCTTTTCACACATGCAACCCTGGTATTATCAGAATAATGTCCAGGTAGCCTGCCAAGGTAATTCCCTTGGCCATGGTGATGGCGGAGGGAGGTCGGGGTCGTAAGCAAGACACAGAGTGAAATATACTTAGCAGAAGTCAGTGTTCATCATTAAGTAGACAAAGCGGCAGGTCTTTATGCTGTAATAACAATTCAGATCCTTACTTCAGTGATTAAAGCATATCGGTAGATAATAGAGGAAACTATTTATGTGTCTCTTTTTATTTTTTATTGCCTTATTTCACTTTATTAGGATTATGGGTTTTTTGGGGGGGGGGGGTTGACGTGAGCATATGAGGTTGAGAATGTGTCAGAGTCGATATAATGTGAAGGCAGTGAAAGTTTTTTTTAAACTAACTATGAGTTAAATAAGATATTTCGTGCCTCCAACTATCTTTTTGTCTTTAATTGTTATTAGTTTTCACTTTCTTTTTTTCTCCTTTGCTAAATTAAATGTTTATGCCTCATCTGTAAAAAAACAAAAAAACAAAAACGAGATTTTAACAAAAGCACATCAGTAGCATCAACAATCTAACTGAGAGCGGCACTGTAGAGCTCAGAAGTGAAGACTGTTACACAGTAGAGACAAACCTGCAGTGTTTAAGCTCAATATCCAACAGCAGCAAAAGTTGTGATATTTTTTTAGCAGATGTCTCATGTTTTACTCTCTTGACAATCAAATAAACTTCTCCTGCAACTATGTTTTTAATCCATCCATCCTCTCAAGTCTCCCTTTTCTTGATTCAAGTCTGTCGCACAGATCGATGAACCCCCTGGGTCAATGTCTTGAGTCAAGTATTTCTGCAAATTAGTCTGTGATCTTTAGTTTGCTTGCAATTTTAAAATACTACATCAAATTGTAACATTGGACATGTAAATGATTTTGGGTCCTTGGTTGTCATGTTCATATGTTTTTAATCAAGATTTTTTTGGTGGATCTTTTTGCATTATATGTAAGGATAGTAGATAGAGTAAAAAACTTAGAGAAAGGGAAACATGATGTATAAAAAGAGCCACAAGAAGCACAACCCAACAGCTCACCCACTGATCTACATACTTTTTAGTCAAATATATGAGATAAGAGAACATAAAATCTATCACATGCTTTATTTTAATTAGCGTCAGTGAATTAGAGTCATGGAGGTTGGAGGGACCAACAAATGCCCATCATTTCTGTAAAACTCAATGCCAGCCCTTTATAAGTCATTGGCAACACGAGTCAAAGAGTCTGGACACCTGTCCCCCTTTCCCCCTGATAGTTTTCCAGCACAATAACATGATCTGCACTTTTTTTTTTACAAAGTCAGCTGCCTGTTGCAACACCTATAGTGGGTGCCTGCAGCACACTGCATTGAAAATGTGTTTTCTGAGACTGCAAGTTTGACTCCAAAGCTGCTCTGTGTTTGCAAAAACCTGGAAAGATAACTGAGAGAAACGACAGCTCTAACAATACTCTGTTTGTGTGGGTGCAATGGACACAACTGAGGAGACCATGCTGAGTTTATAAGACAGTTTGACATTTTGGGAATTCCTTTGCATACCTTTTGACTGGAAGGCAGAAAAAAATAACACAACTCTGAAGTTTTCCCTTGGAATAAGTGCAAAGCGAAGTCAGTTTGCTGAGCTCAGCAGAAAGACTGGAAACTGGGGAAACAGAAAACGGTCCACCTACAGAGTGACTTTGAAGCTCGCTGATTTACATTTTTTTTTTCCGTCTTTTTATTGGAAATGGTTTGAAATGTGTTCTCTGGTGATTGATACCACTCCATCCTTTTTAATAAAGCTGGTGCCAGCAGTAATGCACAGCTAAAACTGAGAAAAAGAGCCAACCAATCGCATCAAATGTTTAGAGAAAACCAAACAATAAAGACCAGCCATTAAAGTCCTCAATAAAGGTTTCATTTATCCCGGTTTTATTGACACAAAACCTTTTATAAAAAAAAACCCATTAGCAACAATTCATATGAGGCGCTGCCGCACATCATTAGTCTTTCTACTCAGTGCATTGTTTCTCTCTTTGTAGTATTTATTCATAGTAAGCTTTAGCTAGCCTTTGAAACTGTTTTATTTCATTGGTGTCAAAATCATCCCTTTGTGAATAATTTCTCACAGCACTATTTGAGGTTTTAATCCAATTAGCTTGGGCCCACACACTTGTGCAGTTGGCCCACTCTGAAAAAAGTCTGAAATCTGACTGAAATTACTTGGGTAAGGTGCAGGTGTGAGAGCAATCAGCAGGGTTGTTCACACAGATTAACTCCAACAATTGTCCTGCCACTTTGGTATTTTTCACCTTAATTGACTAGGGCTTACAGGTGTGAAAGGGGCTAAAATGGCAAGGGGATCATATGTACTTGGCCCATAGAAAGAGTTAAGGCATGGGCAATACCTTTCAAAAGCATATCAGGCTGGTGATTAGAAGCTTGTTTTATCAATCACATTCATTACAGGTCAATTAGTTGAGAACTTTGTGCGGCTTGAGTACAATCATTGTAGACTGGAAATTTTGAAAGACTGTCTGAAATACAGACATCCAGCTGCACTGCAACATCTATTTGATCCCTGAAATAGAGTTTTCACCTTTAAATATAGGGTCATTGTACTTATGCTGTTTTCATGGGTATGACCAAATCATTCAAATCACATGTTTTTATGCTTTAGGGTCTAATAAACTATCACGGCCAGATTAAATAGCAGACATATTTTCTGGCTACCAAAATATGTCAGGAACAGGGACTAATTTTTAACCCAGATAAAAGCAAGACAATTGTTCAGGGTTTATTGACAACCTTGTCCTTAGTGACAGTGGCTTATGCTGCCTTTTACAAGCAATACTGGGTCAAATTAAGCTTGAAAGATGATTGAAATACAGGGAAGAGATGTGTTGCCAAAATTAAAACCCCTCGGCTTTTCACCTCTGCATCTGCACATCTGCCACTGAAAATATAGACTCCACTGTCACTCTATACCTGTCTCGAACACTGAGGCATGGTACTGCATTTCATGAAAACCTTAAAATTTATTTATTTTCTGACAAATTACCATTGGTACAAGATTTCCCCAGAACATATTTTTAGAGGTTACTGCTAAACATCAACTTATGTATTTTTTATTTTGGCATGCCTTTAAACCCCTCTGTTTGAACCCTGCTAAGAACACGCTGTTATGCCTGAGTCACACATTCCCGTTTCTCATGGCGATTGTGCACGACTGTACACGATTGAAGAGGCTGGTGTGATCGCTATGATACGGGATGAAATGACTGTCTCACCCCTGGACACACCCCGTAAATACACCGTCGGTAGCGCTTCTACAGCGCTCCGGGGGCGTTCGTCTCGCTCCAGCTACGTTAATACAATATATGACGAGGATTCCATGAATTTTAATCCCGCTGACACTATGTCAGCCCCGCTTGAAAAGCCCCGACTGAGCCCTGTCGCTTGCGGTGTCCTGAACAGGACACAGTCGGGGCACAAACGGGTACATCCTTGTCAGTTGTCCTCATAAAGCTTTCAGGATTGAGCCACGATCAGCCCGACTGAGCTTCGTACATGCCACGGTAATACCGTTCACATTAGGCTTCCATTCCGCTATACTGAGAACAGCGATTCTCCACGACAATTTTGAAGTACTGTTTTATTTTAGATATCCTTGGCAACAAAGTTTGATATACAGCATTTACATGCCCAAACACAAAACAGGATTCTTATAAAACCCAACAAAACCCAGGATATGCAAATCCAGATGAACTCAATCATTAACATCAATGCACCTATCAGAATGAGCTGTTTTTCAAGGCAACAAAAGGCACATAACAACAGCAAAACCATAAAAACAAGCCAAAGGATTGGAAAAAAAAACACCTTAAGTCCAGGAGTCAATCATCCGAGGTGTCATTCATCCAGTGGATGGCCTTTCTGACACTTTTCTTCAGGGACATTTCAGCACACACAAACCCAAGTAACACGAGCCAGCAACTCGAGACAGCTGTCACAATACTGACGGGGAAAGTGAGGTTCTGAAATAGCTCTTATTGATTGTTTGTCACCCATTAATAATGGCCAAAGCTTGCAGTAGATAATTTGACAGGAAGGTGATAAACCTCATCTTCAGGGCCGAACAAAACAGCAGATTTTCTCTCTCATATGAAACTTAATTAGCTTTAAATTTTAATGCAGATTTGGCAGCATTTAGGTTACACGCTTGTTTTCTGGCTCCACATCTGAACTACAAGGCTGATTCCCTGTACTCCACTTTCGAAAAAGGCCAGAAACTGTGTCACGAAACATGAGAAAGATGTTTCTGGAAAGCTTTTGAATTAGAGCTGCTTCTGAGAGGGAATTAAGGCGATGAGGAGTCACTGTTTATCAGAGTTGTTATGAGAGTTGTGACGATTGTCTTTGATGTCGACGCTTTGAAGAATCCCGCCAACGCTGAAGATTTGACTGCTGTCTAAGACCTACAGACACGTGTGAGCTCCTCTGATCAACACCACATCAACTGCAGACTATGTGGACTTTTTCTTTCTATATATTATTGGTGCAAAGTGGTGCAAAGTGAATGAATGACACAACAACAATGATACATTTACAACAGTGATGTGAGGGCATAAATGGAACAGGAACAAAAGAGAAAAATGTGAAAACTAAAAAAGAATGAATAAAAAACAGGGAGTTTATGATATAATATATTAAAAGTATAGAAAGTCAGGTTTGGTGTTTATGTAATGGGAAAAAATTCTAAGCCTGATATGCACAGTTATTTTTTGTATGTGGCATTTAACATATCTTTAATTAGAAGCACTTGGAGAGCTCAAACCTCCCCCAAGGTAGCTCACATATTGCTGTTGCATCTATAAGCAATAGTTCCATGATACACTTGCCATCATAATATGATTTCTTGACTTGAAATCTCACGCCTAGCACTCAGAGGCATGTTGATATCATTATTAGTTAGGCAGTTATTGAGCAAAAAACAATCGTTCACTAATATCAGTTATCTGGATCACCACCAAAATCAAATACTTTCCAAGTTGGGCCATTACTAACATCTCCTGAAAAATGCTGCAAAATCCATACAGTAGTTTTTGCATAATCTTGTTAACAAACACGATAAGATATAAGATAGAACTTTATTTATCCATTGGGAGAACTTCTTTTGGAATATTAAAATTCTAGCAGCATTGCACAGAACACTGGCATGAAAGAACACAGGATATCAAAAGGTAAAATACATTTACCATATATATAATGTATTAACATATACAATACCCAAAACCAGTGAAGTTGGCACATTGTGTAAATTGTAAATAAAAACAGAATACAATGATTTGCAAATACTTTTCAACTTATATTCAATTGAATACACAGCAAAGACAAGATACTTAATGTTCGAACTAAGAAACTTTATTTTCTTTTGCAAATAATCATCAATTTAGAATTTAATGGCAGCAACACGTTGCAAAAAAGTTGGCACAGGGGCATTTTTACCACTGTATTACATCGCCTTTCCTTTTAACAACACTCAGTAAACGTTTGGGAACTGAGGAGACCAATTTTTGAAGCTTTTCAGGTGGAATTCTTTCCCATTCTTGCTTGATGTACAGCTTAAGTTGTTCAACAGTCCGGGGTCTCCATTGTTGTATTTTACGCTTCATAATGCGCCACACATTTTCAATGGGGGACAGGTCTGGACTACAGACAGGCCAGTCTAGTACCCGCACTCTTTTACTACGAAGCCACGCTGTTGTAACACGTGCAGAATGTGTCTTGGCATTGTCTTGCTGAAATAAGCAGGGGCGTCCATGAAAAAGACGTTGCTTGGATGGCAACATATGTTGCTCCAAAACCTGTATGTACCTTTCAGCATTAATGGTGACTTCACAGATGTGTAAGTTACCCATGCCTTGGGCACTAATACACCCCCATACCATCACAGATGCTGGCTTTTGAACTCTGTGCCTATAACAGTCCGGATGGTTCTTTTCCCCTTTGGTCCGGAGGACACGACGACCACAGTTTCCAAAAACAATTTGAAATGTGGACTCGTCAGACCACAGAACACTTTTCCACTTTGCATCAGTCCATCTTAGATGAGCTCGGGCCCAGCGAAGCAGGCAGTGTTGGCTTTGGCTTTGCATAGTAGAGTTTTAATTTGCACTTACAAGTGTAGCAACAAACTGTAGTTACTGACAGTGGTTTTCTGAAGTGTTCCTGAGCCCATGTGGTGATATCCTTTACACGGTGATGCCGGTTTTTGATGCAGTACCGCCTGAGGGATCGAAGATCACGGGCATTCAATGTTAGTTTTCGGCCTTGCCTCTTACGTGCAGTAATTTCTCCAGATTCTCTGAACCTTTTAATGATATTACGGACCGTAGATGATGAAATCCCTAAATTCCTTGCAATAGCTGGTTGAGAAATGTTTTTCTTAAACTGTTGGACAATTTGCTCACACATTTGTTCACAAAGTAGTGACCCTCGCCCCATCCTTGTTTGTGAATGACTGAGTATTTCAGGGAAGCTGCTTTTATACCCAATCATGGCGCCCACCTGTTCCCAATTAGCCTGTTCACCTGTGGGATGTTCCAAATAAGTGTTTGATGAGCATTCCTCAACTTTCTCAGTCTGTTTTGCCACTTGTACCAGCTTTTTTGAAACATGTTGCAGGCATCAAATTCCAAATGAGCTAATATTTGCACAAAATAACAAAGTTTACCAGTTCAAATGTTAAGTATCTTGTCTTTGCTGTGTATTCAATTGAATATAAGTTGAAAGGGATTTGGAAATCATTGTATTCTGTTTTTATTTACAATTTACACAACATGCCAACTTCACTGGTTTTGGGTATTGTACATGTGCTGTATATGTTTATATGTGTATATATGTAGCAATAAATCTAAAAAAATGAATAAACTAGAAAAGCACTCGGAGAGCGCAGACCTCCGCCAGCACCACAGTCCTCTCCCATAGTGTGATTTTTACCATAAATATTAATCCTACCTTTATTTCATCAAAATATTTAGATTCCTTGACCATGAAAACATACCATTAGCAATTGGTTTCATAATGATATCTATTTTAGTTGAGTAGTTATTCACTAAAAATCACATTTTTCGTCATGGTGGATCCAGGTGGTGATCCGGATCAACAACAAAATTGATTCACTTCTTCCTTTTCCCCATGCTGAACATTTTCTGAAAATTTCATCAAATCCCATCCATAACTTTTTGAGTTATTTTGTTTACAGACAGACAGAGAAACAGACTCTCCCGAAAACATAACCTCCTTGGCGGAGGTAATAATACAAATAAAAACAAACAAACATAAGTTAGTTCAAAACTTCCTTGGCGCAGCTAAAACTGATAGAAAAATAAATATATCTATGAATTAATTAGAAGTGGCATTGTGGGGTGCTGGTTTGGCAGAGTGGTTAGCAACCAGGCACCCCATGAACTTGCTTCTGCCGGTCCAGGTTCAAATCCCACCTGTGACCATTTCGCAGAGTGTCTTCCCCTACTCTCTCAACCTCTTTCACAAGCCTATCCACTGTCTCTCTCCTATCAATAAAGGCACAAAATGCCCAAAAAATACATTTTAAAAAAAAAAAAAAGAAGTGGCATTGTACCAGTCATACTGACTCCCAGTTCCTGTAGGCCCCAGACTCCTGTCTCAGTTTCCTGTCATTTATTTTTTTCATTAAAAAAGATCATACAAACAATCATACATATACGTACACACACTTAAGGTGGCATGATGGTGCAGCAGGTGGTGCACATGCCTTACAACAAGAAGGCTGCTGGTTTGATCACTGGGTCAAACTGGTCAGTTTGCATGTTCTTGTTATGCATACGTGGGTTCTCTCTGGGCACTCCAGCTTCATCCCCACTGACCAAAAACACAATCATTAGGTGGACTTGTGACTCCAAATTGCCCATAGGTATGAGTGTGAGCATGAATGGTTGTCTTTCTCTCTATGTGATTGGCTGGCAGCCCTGTACCCTACCTCTCACTCAATGTCAGCTTAAATAGGCTCTGCCACCCCAAAAGGGATCAGTAGAATAGATGATGGATGGATATACACATATACCTTTTTTCTTTTTGCTTGGAAAGATATAAAAGTGAGTTGTAAAACATGGGTGTAAGGTGGGGGATAGCTGTCTTGCTCAAGGGCACCTCAGCCGTATCCAAGAAGTGAATTAACAGCTCTCCAGCTGTCTGCCCACTTCCCGGCTGTTGTCCAGGACCCTGGCTGACGACACTCTCTGGCTGTCAATCCAAGTCCTTCCTGACTTGTGGCCCTTTTCCACTAGCCCTACTCGACTCTACCCGACTCTACCCGGCTCTACTCTACTCGCCCTGTGCTGCTTTTCCATTAGCCCCAGCCGCCTGCCCAACAGCGTGCAGTGTCGCTGTAAACAGAGAGTGGCTCTGCGGTGACATCATTTTTAGCGCGACACAACAATCTGTGGCTTTTTGTCACAAACCGAGTGAAAAAGGAAAGCAGAAGAAGGCAGCAGGTGGCAAAAAGAAATAGCCCTTGAGAAGCACAGGAGAGTTTTGGAAGCTCTTCAACAGAATGAAGCCGAGGACGAGAGCAATCGAGCTGCAAAGAAAAGACGTATGAGGGTAAGCTAACGGTAGCTACCGCTAGCATGCTAGGACATCGCGTTCATGACTCATCGATGATGACATTGTCTGACCAATCAGTAGCCGGCAGTCGGTGATGTCACCTTTTAGCATTGACTCAGCTCGCTTGGACCCAGAGCGGAGTAGGTACTAAAACTAGCTTGTTTTAGGAGGTACCGGGCTAGGGGAAACACGCCGCAAATCGAGTAGGGCCGAGTAGAGTAGGGCCAAGGCGTGCTCGTGGAAAAGGGCCATTACGGACTGCTAACCCCAATGTCATAAGTACCCCTATGTCCCCCTCTTTGTCTTTCCATTTCACACTTATTACACTTCACTCACTCGTCTTCTTTCTCTTTTTTCCAAAATTGTATTTAATTTGATCTCATTTTTAATGTTCAGTAAACTTCTGTTCACTTGGAAGTCCACTATTGATTTCTATCACAATAAATGTTGCACTGTGGCCTCTGTCTCAGGATAGGTATGATCTTGTTAGGTTGCTAGGTTAGGTTTAACCCTACAGGATACTACAATCGATTTTCCTAAAACTTAAGCAAATGTCCTAGTTTACGAAAGGATGAACTGACCGGCTTTTGGATACTAGAGATGTTTGGGCCACATGTTCATCTATTAATCACAAAACCACAAAGCCCCCCACAGCCCTTCATTGACCCACTTGAGTACTTTCATTGTCTGCATACTGTTAACCTTGTGGAGGCTGAAACCACTGAACCACCATTCAAGTCCCACATGAAGACCTTGTTTGCCTGATACAAAAAGAGACACTGTGTTACTCTTTTCAGATGCCCTTAAACCATGACTGAAGGTAGAGAATAAATGGATTAACTTGAAATCTTTTGAGTAGCATCCTTCAACTACTCAAGGACACAGCACGTCCGTACTTCACATGCTGTAGAAATTCAAAGTGAAGGAAAATCTCTTACGAGAGCCCATGTGGTGTTACAATCCCCTCTTTGTTTATGTGAACAAAAAGGATGTAAATGTCAGCCACAAAGCCATGATCCCTTAATAATGCTGCTTAGGCAAAACATGATTCAACGTATTGACGGGTATTGATAATTCAACGTCTTCCTCGTCCAGCAGATGCAGTTTATTGGATTCTACTAATGAGAACTTTCTTGAACCAGCAAATGACCTGCTTTATTTCTCCTTCTTTTCCCATCAAATATTAACCCAGCAACTCTGCCAATAACCCTGATGAAAGTCTGTCGTAAATTGGCATGGCAACCAAAAGAAAAACACACACTAACCGGGTTGATATTGACATTATGTCTGCCAAATGTTGGCGCTGAAATTAGGCCTGGCAGAGGAAACCTTGATAAAAAATGACATGAAATAAAGAAATCTAATTCTCAGTCTTTCTAGTTTGCATGTTGGTTGTGAATGAAGGAGAGCGTTATCAAGAGAGTGGTGGAGAAACCTTCACATGAATTTCTGAATTGTGTACCTTTAGATTGCAAGACCTTGAAATGACTGTCAATTATTATTCTGGGTTATTGTATTACAATTACTCAGATCCTTTTTGAACTGGAAGCGAATTCTATTAACGCCATCCAGGCAGCGTAAAATGTTTTCCTCCTCTGGTTCACATTAAGTCGTCCTTGAGAAAGACTACCTCAAGTGCCAAGACGAGAATACATATGGACGCACTTTATCTCGCTACCTGATGCTCAAAGGCGACTAAATTAAACTCTGGGTTTTCAGCAAAGGGCACAATTCTCATTTTCCATGGCCACAGTCTGAGAAGAGCAAACATCATTACGGGGAGCGAAGCAACACGAAGGACAGCAATCTTTAAAGAGAATCAGATTGATTTTCTCAGGAATAAGCTATTATCTACAATCAAAGGCCCTGAGATGAGAAAGGGCCAGTTGGAAGGACACTATGGAGGGGGAATGCACAAAGCAAATCAGGAGATGTGGTGGGTGGTTGAAGCTTTGAGTCTATTTTTTGACAGAATATAAAGCACCTGACTATTGCTCATACTGACTAAGGCTATTAACAAAATCATTTAACATGTATATTTCATATATGACATGGCATGGTCAACAACAATGCCCACATTTAATCACCAGGAGCCTGAATTGTTAATAGGTGGCAGGGTGGATCTTAGGAGTTGATCCATAATTCTGACCCTACCATTAATGTAACAGGACAAATCAAGACTCACCAGATCAGGCAACATTTAGCCAATCTTCCTTTGTCCAATATTAGTGAGACCGAGCATATTGCAGCCTAAATGTCCTGTTTTAGCTAACAGAATGAGTAGTCCTATGCTCACGCCCTGTCTTGCTTTTTAACTTTTTGACCAGGGTACACCTAAAATGCAGTCAAAATCTCAATGCAATCTATAATATATTCATGCAATACCTTATCAGTCTGCACCATTATCTGTACTGACTAATGCAAGCAAAAGTTTGACAAACAGCTGCATTACTAATGAAATATTCATCAACAGTCATTAAAATGATTTCTTAAGTTGTTAAATTTTATAAATAAAGACACACAGAGTGCAACTTAATAACAGCAGAGAGAGAAAAAGTAATGATGACTTCACTCTACAAATATAAACTTCTGAAGGTGGCATTCTCTTAATGGACTTTATTTACGCTGTGCTGTAGCCTATTTGAGTACAGATACAATATGTGCATTCAGAAGTAATCTTCAACATACTTTGGTTGCTTATTTTAGGAAATCTTGCTTTTTTATTATCTTGAACCACTCTGGTCACACCTATACAACCTCTGGAATAAACTAGGATTTATTTTTGTTCACTGGAACTTTCCCTTTTTCAGGCTTTTCTCTGTAGATGTTGCAGATGGTTGTACATAAAAATGAACAGTAAATCAGCAGTGTTGGAAAATCCTAGACCAGGTCGTCTAGCGCCAACAATCCCAGCACATTCAAAGATACTTCAAATGCCTTTCTTTCTAAATCTGATGCTTAGCTTGAACTTAAGCAGGTGGTCATGGCCATACCTACATGCAGTGAGTTGCCACCATGAGGTTGGCTGATTAGCTATTTGCATTAACAAGAAACCGAACAGCTGTACCTAAAAAAGCTGTCACCTTATACTTGATATTTGAATATCTGATTGAGCAAGGGGATAAAAATCTGACCCTAAACTGTAAATATATATTTGAAATAAAGTAAACAGCTGAACAGCATATTCGAGCACCTGGAGCAGCGAAGCATCTTATCCAACACAACACATTCAGTCAGTGCTCTCTTGACCTCAACATCAGCTGCATCTAGTTTGCCTGAAACTGACATAAGAGGAAGAAAGTTAAAAGAAATGGATGACAGGCAAAGCCACTCTGAGTGGACAAGAATAACAGTAAAACATGCGAGGAGTGCCATGTGGAAGCACATTGGGCTCCACTGTGTGTGCGATTATGTGCAAAGCAACTGGCCCACCATGGCAAATCCACAAGCCCCTTTGTCAACTTTTTACCCACCACAGTCTAGTGATACCTTGTCAATATTAAAATGATCTGCTAGAAATGCCTTGTGTGTGTTGCAGCCTGGGTTATTAGGGTGTATGCAATCTGTTAATTTTATGTTGGTAATGCAACATAACCCTCTCGTTAAGTATTAACTGGATCAAATACTCATCATTCAAAGCTGACTTTATTAACTTGTATAACAGAAATATCGCAGTCAGCAGGTATGCATGGTGTTGTGCATTTTTGTTCTGCAATTAAATAAGTTTAAGTCTGCCTAAGTCTCAACTAACAGCTTCTCTGTCAACAGTACACAAATAGACTTTTCTCTTTCCTACCTTTGTGTTCTAGATAAAGGCTGTTGTATCTCCATGATCATGAATTATTCAGCTTCACGGCACACACAACAAACTAAATGGATGTTTTGTCCACTCTAACATTTTATGCATCCTCTCCTTCAGAGATATCTGCTAATGAATAAGAAAACAAACAGCTTGTCTGCTTTTACCTTCTGTTCACCAGATTGTTGTGCTAGCTGAGACATGAAACTAAGAAAATTAATTTTAAAAAAAAATCACATGTTTTTCCACATGTTCTGAAAATAAAACAACAGAAAGCCATTAATCTGCCTATGATACCACTGGTCTGAAATGGTTTTGTGTAGTCATGGTGACTCTTCGTTTCACCACATGAGAACAAGTGTTTCTAATTTCAGAGCGTTATAAAAGATTTAATGTGCAGACTTCAGAAACATATTTGAGGCAGTGAGTGCTGCATTCAAGTTTACAAGAACAATCAAAACATGTTTGAGTGTTTCAGCAGACATGGACAAGTGGTTAACAAAGTACATTATGTGGTAATGAAGTCGGTTAATGCCCTCAGGGTTGGAGAGAGTTTCCAGTCAGGCTGGGACATAATGCATTATTTGGGCTGTCTGGACCAAAAGCATGTGAGAGACAGATGATCTTAACTGTTTTTTAATAAGTTTAAAGGACAACACTTGAGTGAAATGGGGCAATGTGTTGATTGTTTTTTGGAGTGAGACTGTAGGTCAAGCTCACACTACAGGAGTGTCAAAACTCTGATGCTTGGTGCAATGCTATTTAATATGTGACTTAACAAATGCTGTTTCCACCTAACTTACACAGGTACACATAAATATTCTGAAAAAAATGATGCATTGCTCTCTACAGGATAATTTCAAATTATCATGTGGTAAGCACAGAAATGAATTTGATTGGGATTTGATTTTCAATTTTGCTTGGAATAGAAGACTAGGGACATTGGCTGGAAGACAGAGACCAGTGAATAAAGACAAATTAGGAAATTATTGATTGATATGGTAGTGTACAATACAAATTACAGTATCAATGAGAATCTAAGTATTTATAATACTGCAGTGTTAATACCAGTTAAAGGAGTTTAAACAACTTAATTACTTGTTCAAAGTTTAATCGGCATACTTAATCCACAGTTCATTCTTCCACTTTACAAACGAAATCCAGGGCCGAAGCAACACACCACAGGCTAGTCCATAATGTTTATTCTTTGTTGAGCTTTGTCTAAAAGCACAAAAGTATCCAAGGAGATGTAGATGGAGTGGATGCATATTTTCGAGTTGTAGGGACAATAAAAGTCAGGCATCACAGCCTCCTACCAGACCATGGATAGATGAAGGCAGAAGGGAAACTGGGTCAGCTCCAGGCCGATTTCACTAGCACACCATCAAGGTTCTACCTTTGTAGGGCACCTGGCCTGTATAAACAAACCGGACCCTTTAAAATCTCAAAACTTTCCTCTCTCCATTCATACATATACACAACATTGTAACATGATACACTAAAAGTCAGGCTAGCATTAGCATAGCTGAGAACACCATAAAATATTCAGAGTACAGAAAAATACTTATCCAACACAGTTGACCATGTAAGCATGCTAGCATTAGCATGCTAGTTAGCATTAGCATAATCCAATCCAAACATCAACATCATTTACAAAAATACACAGCCAGATCAGGTTAAACAACATGCTAGCACTAGCATTAGCATTGTGGCTAATACTAAGGTGGTTGATGGAATTTCATTCATTTGTATTCAAACTCACCAGTTCATTAGATCACGATGCACACGACAAGTTCCCCAGTCACAAGGAAGCCTGCTTGGTTTCTAAAGAGGGCTAAATGAACTGTTACGTTTCAGCCAACTTTAGATGATTTGTTGCTGATTGTTTGGAGGTACTGACCTTCAGCTGCTGTCCCTTAGCTTCTCCCCCATACAGCTGAAGGGCAGCTTAAACATTCCCTCCCAGGTACATGATTGGATCATGGGGAACATGTGAACCTGTCATATGGTGGGCAATGGAGGTGGGAGAAACCAGCACTGGATTGGAATGGATTGATTCACTTGAGCAGATGGAAAATCAGGACTGGATTTCAACCCTGGGCTACATCTACCTTGGCCAGCGATTTCGAACATTTGCATTTTCAGTGAACTAAAACATTGGTGACAAGTGGACAATAGGACAAAAAAAAACCCTCACCTTTTATGTGTGGATATTGCCTATAAATATCAACTCTGAGATTGATGGCAGCCAGTCCAGGGTGTACCCCACCTCTTGTCCAGCTTCAGCCGGGACAGGCCCTAGCCTGTCTCTAACCAATAGGACAAGTGGTTTAGATTATGAGTTGAATAAATAATCAGCTAAGCGCTAGACCTATTATTTAGCCACTTATTTATTGTGATCCACCAGCTACTGCATTCACCTACCTCGGTGACTGACTGAAAGCAGCCAATGTTTACAGTTAGCCACTGTAATGAACTGGCTTTGATAAAACATAGTTAAAGCTAATATACCAACTTCCTGCACTGTGGAGTAACTTCTGTGGTTACTTACTTATTTTATTGGCTTTTCCCATCAACATAGTAGACTGGCTACTATCCAAAAGCTGATGTTATCTGGCAACTGTCATTGCTGTTGTTATCTAGTAACCATCATTAATGTTGTTACAAAATTACTGTCATCTACTGAATGTCCTAAATAGCAGCAATAGTTTCAGTTAGCTGTCTACCTTTGCTCGATGTAGTTTACTGGCCATGGTTATGGTCAAGCTTATATGGGGGTTAGCTGGGTATGATCAGTATTATCATTTATGTAGAGTATCGTGAAAATTCTTAATAATACACTGTCCTTTTATGACATGTTTTCTATTGTCTAGGAATGTGTGAGAAAATGACAATATCTGATATGCCAATATGTCCAAACTCATTATTACCTCCGCCAAGGAGGTTATGTTTTCGGGAGAGTTTGTTTGTCCGTCCGTCCGTCTGTCTGTGAACAAAATAACTCAAAAAGTAATGGATGGATTTGGATGAAATTTTCAGGAAATGTTCAGCATGGGAAAAGGAAGAACTGATTCGATTTTGGTGTTGATCCGGATCAGCGTCTGGCCACCATGATGAAAAATGTGATTTTTGTGAATAACTACTGAAGTAAAATAGATATCATTATGAATCCAATTGCTAATGATATGTTTTCATGGTCAAGGAATCTAAATATTTCAATGAAATAAATGTAGGACAAATATTTAAGGTGAAAATCACAATATGGGTGAGGACTGTAGTGCTGGCGGAGGTCTATGCTCTCTGAGTGCTTTTCCAGTTGTCAATATTGATATTCTTTAAGGAATACAAATCTCCTGTTATTTAAAAGTGATCTTTTCCTTTAATTTTGACAATTGATTTCTGTAAGAAATGGATGTATAAAGAGAAAAAACAATATTCAAGATAAATGATACAGTTTGTTTTTTAATGAAGACATTCATTAACTAGAAAAGCACTCGGAGAGCGCAGACCTCTGCCAGCACCACAGTCATCTCCCATATTATGATTTTCACCATAAATATTAGTCCTACCTTTTCATCTAAAAATTTAGATTCCTTGACCATGAAAACATACCATTAGCAATTGGATTCATAATGATATCTATTTTAGTTCAGTAGTTAATCACAGAAATCACATTTTTCACCATGGAAAACAAGTCCTGTTTCAAACTTCTTGATGCTTGTAAAAGTTTTACTCCAACCTGTTTGCTCTGCTCACACCTGGTCTTAATAATATTACCATTTAGAGAATGCCCTGGCCTGAAACATGTGCATGCAAGCTGAGACGTGAACCTGCTGTTGAGGGCCTTTTTTAATGTGACTGCTGATGGTTTCAGCATTGACTGCAGCATGTTTGTGCCATGCTTAATTTATTCTGTTTATCCATGATGATTCCAGAGGGAGACGAGAAATGCTGAGGACTCCAACCTTTAACATGCATCCAAACAGTGTGTGACTGCAGCCTCAGCTCGGGGACTCATTATGTTACACCCTTTGACACAGAGATGCACATTTGAAGAAATGGCAAACAGTATTTTATTTGACACTAGGTTCAACCCTCCACTCTTCCTCTTTATAGTTTTAAAATTTCAACATGCAGGCTCATATGCAGTTCCCATTGACAGCGCAGAAATGTTTCTCTTTATTTTACTAGCAAAGTCGCCCTGGGGCTCCGTTCAACACTGGGATTACCTCATACTTCATAACACCTCATTGTATGGATGACGGGAAGCTCCCACAGCATGTGCAATGATGGAGTCAGTAAATGTCACATCAAACTAAGGGGGTAAAAATGAGTTTATGCCCTTTAAGCATTTTAAAAGTGATTCAGTGTGTAATATATTCTGCCCTTTTGAATTTCAAATCAATGTGGGCTTATATATAAGTCATTTGTAATTGGCGGTTGCCAGGAGGGCTTGTAATTTCCCCTGGCATGACTTCAGACAGACTCCTGATGGCAGTCCTGATGGGTTTTAATGGGAGTAGAGTGAAAGGAATGGACCAAATTTGCATGTTGACAAAGGATGAAGGGAAACAACATGATAGAGGTTTGAAAGGCTATGGTCCAAATAAGCGGTTGGATCCCCCAAGGTCCAGATTCCTATAAATGTGTCATAAATTGTCCAGAGCAGGGGATGCAGATATATACACACGTGGACAAAATTCTTGGGAACCCCTCGTTTAATTAAAGAAAAACCCACAATGGTCACAGAAATAACTTGATTATGACAAAAGTAATAATAAATAAAAATTCTACGTAAATTAACAAGTGAAAATCAGACATTTCTTTTGAACTGTGGTTAAACAGAATTATTTTTAAAATTAAACTAATGAAACAGGCTTAGACAAATATGATGGTAACCTTAACTTAATATTTTGTAGCACAGCCTTTTGAGTCAATTACTGTAACCAGGTGATTTCTGTAGCTCTCAGTGAGACTTCTGCACCTGTCCACAGGTATTTTGGCCCACTCCTCATGAGCAAACTGCTCCAGATGTCTCAGGTTTGAAGGCTGTCTTCTTCAGACTGCATGTTTCAGCTCCTTCCACAAATGTTCAACAGGATTTAGATCAGGGATCACAGAAGGCTACTTCAGAATAGTCCAGTGTTTTGTTCTGAGCCATTCTTGGGTGTTTTTAGCTGTGTGTTTTGGCTCATTATCCTGTTGGAGGACCCATGACCTGTGACTGAGACCAAGCTTTCTGATACTGAGCAGCACATTTCACTCCAGAATGCCTTGATAGTCTTGAGATTTCATTGTACCTGCACAGATTCAAGACACCCTGTGTCAGATGCAGCAAAGCAGCCCCAGACCATAACTTAACCTCCTCCATGTTTCACAGTAGGTACGGTGTTCTTTTCTTGTATGCTTCATTTTTGCGCCTGTGAACATAGAGCTGATGTGACTTACCAAAAAGCTCCAGTTTTGTCCCATCTGTCTAAAGGACATTCTCCCAGAAGCTTTGTGACTTGTCAATATACATTTTGGCAAATTCCAGTCTCACTTTTTTATGATTTGCTTTCAACAGTGATGTCCTCCATTAAGTCTACTTTGGCTCAAACAGTGATGGATGGTGTGATCTGATTTTGATGTACCTTGACCTTGGAGTTCTCCTCTAAACTCTTTGGAAGTTGTTCTGGGCTCTTTGGTTTCCATTCGTATTCTCCGTCTCTTCAGTTTGTCATCAGTTTTCCTCCTGCAGCCATGCCCAGGGAGGTTGGCTACAGTCCTGTGGACCTTAAACTTCTGAATAATCTGTGCAGCTGTTGTCACAGGAACATCAAGCTGCTTGGAGATGGTCTTGTAGCCTTTACCTTTAACATGCTTGTCTATAATTTTCTTTCTAATTTCCTGAGACAGCTCTCTCCTTAGCTTTCTGTGGTCCATGTTCAGTGTGGTACACACCGTGATACCAAACAGCACAGTGACCACTTTTCAGCCTTTAAATAGACAGACTGACTGATTACAAGCTTGAAGACACCTGTTATGCTAATTAGAGGACACGCCGTGATTGAACATGTCCCTATGGTCACATTATTCTCAGTCTTTCTAGGGGTATCATCATTTTTGTCCGGGCCAGTTTCATACATTTATTTTTTAAAGTAATTCTCTCAAACCACGGTTCAAAAGCAATGTCTGATTTTCAATGGTAAATTTTCATAGAATTTTAATTTATTTTAACTTTTGTCAGATTCAAATTATTTCTGTAACCATTGTGGGTTTTTCTTTAATTAAACGAGGGGTACCAGCAATTTTGTCCACGTGTGTACATACATACAAGGCTTCTAATAAACCACATGAAACATTGCAAAAAGGCAGAAGTGTTGATTGCTTGAGTCACCAACTGTGACTGTTAATAGGACAAGCATAGGACCACACCAGATACCAATCCTGTCTGCTAAGAATAGGGAACTGAGATGTGAGATTGGACTGATGAGCCTTGATTTCTGCCACAACATTCAGGAGGCAGGATCAGAATCCTGCCTTAACGATTCAGACTGCTGATGAAGGTGTGATAGTGCAGGAGATATTTTCTTGGCACACTTCGGACTCTTTCGTACTAACTGAACTTTGTTTAAACTCCACAGTCTACTAGAGTACGCCATGTCCATCCATCTATGACCATGATGTATCTATCTTCGGATGGCAACTTCCAGCAGGATATGGTGCTATGTCACAAATGTGCTGTCACTTTTTAACCTATTTTATGATCAAAGAGTAAGAAATAGGAGACATTGCCATGCTTTTTAAACCTTTTCTTCATGACTACATGAGTCTTATGTTCAGCACGGTTTTAATATCTTACAGTTATATCTGTTTGAATTAGGGACAATAATTTTTTCAGTGTCACTGAAGAATTAGAAGTACTCTAAGAGCACAAATGTCCACTGATGCATTTCTAACCTTTTCAGCTGAGTTATTTTTAAAAATGCGGAAAACTTAGCTGGACCATTCAAAATATTTCTTGTCCATCTGAGCAGCAGCCTATAGAAAGAGTTTGGGGATGGCAGAACCGTTCAAAACAATATCTGGCAGGTGACTGGACAATCGTTCTGTCAATCATAAACATTGCAGCCGACTCAGAAAATGCAGTAGACAGGTGATACAGCCACGGTGTAAAGTACAAAATGTGGGCCTGTTCTTACAACAAACACTTGACAAAACAAAGCTCGTACTGTTAACAAATCCTATAAAAAATCAGGATCAAATCTGTATTCAGATCACCACCAAAATCAAATCCCTTCTTTCTTTTGCCATGGTCAACATTCCCTGAAAATCTCATCAAATTTTATTCAGAGCTTTCTGAGTTATCCTGTTAACAAACAAGCAAACAAACAAATGCTGGCAAAAACAATCTCTTTGGTGGAGGCGTTTAAAACAGAAAATTATACTTTTTTCATTGGTATATTTGAACTTTTGTTCAAAATGAACTCTCATCTTAACTTAGCAGACAATATGAAACAAATTCCAGTAGGTTTTTAAAAAATATATCAGACTTTTAATTGCTGATTTGACAAAAGGACATCAAATGCACCATTAGTCTGGAGTTAAATGATCTCACTGGAGAGATCATGGAGTTCAGCTCGAAGAGAATCTCTGTGAGAAATCCAGCTGTAAACCTCTTTAGTGTTGTTAGCAAGTGTTAACTTTAGCTAATCTCTTCTGCTCCTGTTGCTCATCTGTTGACAGCTTCATCTTTTATTAACACCGGTTCGCCCTGTGTCGCAGGTGCAACGTCGAGGGAGGGGAGCGGTCTCCTGAAACACAGTCAGTTGTTGTTTAATACTAACTGACAGATTGCAGATTGCCTCAGGTTATTACTCCCACCTGGACTTGTGCTTACATGAATAACATCATTTACAGCCCTTCATATTTGCGATTGCATACAGTGTTTGTCTAAGCCTGCCTCTGCAGAATCACAATCAAAACGGAGCGCTCTGCAGCATCCAATGAAGTTGTTCTCACAAAATTAAGCTACTTACTCCGACTGTGCACGCACACACCCACGCAAGCACCCATCCTCTCCTGCTGCGGAGGATATTTTCAATTAATCAGCCTCCCTCATCAATAATGCATCACCCCTGCAGCCAGTCACTCTTCTTCAGCCATTTAATGAGGCAGCCCAGCCAGAGGGACACCATCCACACATTACTCCCATTATAGCCAATGCTCAGGAGCAAAGCTGCTGTGGTCACGGCCTGTTATTAAAGTAATGCCATCATTTGTGCCTTCCAGTCAAATCAGAACTGTCAGAGAGTGTTTGCAAAAGGACAAAAATGACAATGAGTAAACACGCCGGGAGCGTCGAGCATCGTGTCACCTCTCAGTCACCGAGAGAAATCCTCAGGTTGCTAATGTGGAAGTTCAAGAGACCAAAAGAAGTTTATATGAAGAGAGGTATAATTAAAACTAACTTTGCTGATACACACACCAAACACACATCCAGGAAAATGTCCTTGCATTTGCCATTCATCATCCACTTCACGTAAACACGATATCTCATGAAGGATTTTTTTTACTCTGACAAAAGGATACCTGTTGGAGATCATAGGTTAAAGATCATGGATCCTTCCCCAGTGTGCAATGTGACGTTAAAGTGACGTCGTCGCTGTGTCCTTTTTAGATGTCCAATTTCGGTCCACTGAAGGGGTTGTTTTGTAACATCAGGTGACGTCTCTTTTCTCCGTCTGCCAAATGTCTAGCATTGATGATGTCTTCTCTGTCAGACTTTGGACGTTTAATTGTAATGTCGGATTGACGTCTTTATGCAACATCTACCCAACGTGACGTTTGAAGTCCTAGTGTGGTCATTTGTGGATGTCTATTAAATACTTTAAGATGTTGTTTCCAGAGGTTGGAGGACAGGTGTCCAATCAGTCCATTTTCCAGAAGTTGGGATCAGCAGCAGAAAATTAAAAACCTCATTTTATTACCTCCACCAAGGAGGTTATGTTTTCGGGGGAGTTTGTTTGTCCGTCCGTCCGTCCGTCTGTGAACAGAATAACTCAAAAAGTTATGGATGGATTTTGATGAAATTTTCAGGAAATGTTCAGCATGGGAAAAGGAAGAACTGATTCAATTTTGGTGTTGATCCGGTTCAGCATCTGGCCGCCATGACGAAAAATGTGATTTTTGTGAATAACTACTGAACTAAAATACATATCATTATGAATCCAATTGCTAATGGTATGTTTTCATGGTCAAGGAATCTATTCCCTGAAATAAAAGTAGGACTAATATTTATGGTCAAAATCACAATATGGGTGAGGACTGTGGCGCTGGCAGAGGTCTGCGCTCTCTGAGTGCTTTTCTAGTTTGTCCTGTTATCATCTGCTGCTGAGGAAATTACACTTTTCTAAAAACACCATTTGATTGTCAATACAGTACTATTCCTGTTCCAACTAGGTATTAAGCCAAACTTCTTCAGAAAACCTCTTCACGGAGTCTCCGACATTTTTTTACAACTGGAATGCACCATAAGTCAAAACACAAAGACCCTCAAAGCGCCCTGTGGAGAGCACGGTAAAGCCTGTTCATTAGCCTGTTCCCAATGCATCTGTGCGCATGACCATATCAGTTTCTCCGCTGGTGTTTTCTCCTTCCATTGCAGTTCTATTTGAATGTCGGCAGAAAGCAACAACAGCACTGATGGCCTCTGGGCCATGTAGTTCTTGGGTGACCGCACCCAAGTCAGAGTTCTTCTAAGCAACTTCACATGTCTTTTTTCCCAGTTGGGTCATTGTTGGAAATCCATAAAGTGGACCTAGTTTGAACATCCAATAGATGTCCAGAATTGATCATGGACCAACGGATCCATTGAAGACCTGATCTCACATCTCTCTGAAGTCCAGTGTTTAGTGGGGCTGTTCATCTTTTGCTGGAGGCTACTTAACGAAAAGGTCCTCAAACTAAAGTCAAAGGCTGAATCATTAACAGTCTCATGTTTTCACTGACAAAAACATTTATCATAATAATATTCATTAGCTAAAGTATTCAGGGAGCTAAGAACTTTAAATATGTAGCTCATGTTGTGAGCAAGCTAGTACTACTAAGATTGATAGTTAACACAACTTTCCTAACTAGCAGATATTCTAAAAGTAGCCTCTGACAATAACCACATGTTTTTAGTTGGTTGGTGTCATTAACTAGCTCCTGCCATAAGGGCTTGCATCCCACTCTTCTCATCGGAAACACTCTTATCTTCTATTTAAGAGCTCTTCTTGCCAGCACTTACTGTTACCATGGAACAAAAGTTGACTTCTGTGTCTCTCATTTACTACATATGGCTGTTTTTAAAATCACTCCATGAGCATCATATTTCCTTTAATTCAATTAAATATAGACCTGAAAACATGAACACAGCATCATGTCATACCACTGATAGGAGCTGAAGACTAGGAGGAAGTTCACATGAGAGTATGAGGCATCTAGTTTCAGTTCTGCCATTGTTGTTTACAAAGCGAATAGCAGAAGTCCCACTCCTTCAAGATTTTGATGGGTAAGTGAGGGAGGAGAGAAGACTGTCATGCTCTCTCAGAGATTAAACTGAAAGTGCTGGAAGTGCAGTGACAAACATCACATGAACTGTTTTTTTACCCAAGGCACTGAGTGCTTAGAATGCTGGACCATGTTGGTTTTGAATTGAAAACGTATCCTTCCTGTATAAAATCCTCTGCCTCTAGACGGGCCCTTGAATTGCTGATGTAGTTAGCTGGATTCTGACATCACTAGGCTAATGTTGTGAGCTGGGTGCTGTTGTTAAAGGATAAGTTCAGTTTCTACAGCTTTCACATTGTTGATACAATGAAGTAGAACAATATACTCACCCAGAAGGCTTTCCTGATCCAAACAGTGCTTCAGGAGATATTTAGATCCAAAATCGAGCGGCGGACATTCGTATAATGGTAGCACACGGGGCATGTTAGCGCCGCTCCTAAAACTGCATTAATCGTCCAAAAACTCATTAGTTTCACCAATATTTCATCATGGTCCACTCGGGCTACTCCTCCATTACAGTCTGTGTTGCTCCATACATGTTGTGTGACTGTGCTGACCTCTGAACTGAAGAAGAATAAAACGCTTGCCTCCGCGCATGCGCAGTAGTCTCTGGAAAGCTGCCTCCGCGTCCTCCTTTTGATGAGCTCCTCATCTGTTAACTCTGGCTTGAAACTGTAAGGACACCCATCATATTCAAAGTTCTCCTCCACAACATCTTCATCCGATAGGTATTCGTCCATTTTGCACAAAACTGGAAAAGAAAGTCGTCGTGTAGCCAGCGGTCTTCCCCTGAAACAATGAGCCGTACTGCACATGCACGTAGGCAAGCAATATTCTTCTTCAGTTCAGAGGTCAGTACTGTCACGCAACATGTCTGGAGTGACACAGACTGTCGTGGAGGAGTAGCATGAGCGGACCATGATGGAATATTGGTGAAACTAATGAGTTTTTGGACGATTAATGCAGTTTTAGGAGCGGCGCTAACATGCTCTGTGTGCTACCATGATACGGATGTCCGCCGCTCGATTTTGGATCTAAATATCTCCCAAAGCACTGTTTGGATCAGGAAAGCCTTCTGGGTGAGTATATTGTTCTTCTTCATTCTATAAACAATGTGAAAGCTGTAGAAACCGAACTTATCCTTTAATTTGCCAATTTCATAAGCTAGCCACTGTCATTAAAAGCCAACGTTTTAGGCAAGGCACTGTTAGCAATGTAGAATTACTGACCAGCTCATATAGAGAATAAGCAACTGAAAGTCAAAAACCTCATTAACTATCACATTTACCTTTGGTTTGGAGGTTAGAGATCAAAGGTAGTGTGTTTCATTTTGCATTTGCACTAACTAGAAGATGAACTGGTTTCATTTTACATGTGCAGAGTAATGGCCTCTTTGGTCTCATGATAATTGCCTGAGAAATAAATGTATAAATCAATTTGAGGGATCATTTTGACATTTTTAATTTAACATTCTTGGGACAATCTCAGAAAACACGAACATGGTTCTACTGAACCAAAATGTTTCCAGATGACTGACTGGTGTCCCTATATTTTTTTGATATGGTGTTTTAAAGTACCTCATGATGTTTTTCCAGCAGCGTTCCCTCCAGTCCAAGGAATTTGATGAGGACCAATGAAAAGTACAAACTTGATAACATCATTCCTGCTTCTTGTTCCCACTGTTTTCTGCTGAGAGTGTAATCATTTTTTAATGTTAAATTTTAAATGGAGTCTGTGGGAAAAATGGAATAATGTTCAGTCTGGCTCAAGGATGGGCTAACTAGATTTTCAAGGTTATATTGTCAAGCCATTTGGCCTTATGTCTAATCCTTGTTTGTGGAAATTATATCTTAAAGGAGACATATCATGCTGATGCATGATTTAATACTTACATATAATATAATAAGTTTGAAAACAAGACCTTACACCCCCTTAATTTTCAAAAAATGAGATATTGTATTTTTTCTGATATCCTGGAATGAGATTTGATGCCTCTGAAAATAGGTCATTGCGAGATGTCCGCGAGATTTAAATTGTCGTGACGACACGAGGTACATTTCTTTTTATTGGAGTAATCTGATATAACACTTCCTCCTCTGTGATGTCCGTTAGCCACAAAACCGTCACCGAGGAACACATTCGTCCAGCAGCAGTATATAGATCCCTAGCTCACACTCACTCATTACCAGCTCTGGCCTGTAGGGGGACTCAATACGCGGTCGCTGCTTTGAGCCTGCCAGAAAATACAGTAGAAGAAGAAGGACAGGCTGGCTCTACCCCCGATAGAACTGACCAATCAGAGCACAAAGGGCTGTGACGTTGCAAGGTAACTTTAGGTCATCCTGAGATCCTCGTGTTTCAACGAGAGCTTGATAATGGCCTAAAATGAGGATTTTGAGAACGCAATTGTGGGGCAATGAAGAAACTAAATGACTAAATGGCATCCTAGTCTGGCATAGTGAAAAGGAGAAACAAGCATGATATGTCTCCTTTAAACTTGTGTTTAAGTACAGTGTATATGTGACAAAAATCAGAATACTATTGCCATAAGGGTAAAATGATCAGGTGTAAGACTTAAAAGGTCCAAGGTGTTTGGACTTCACACTCATTCCTTTCTCATAGAGCTTCTTATAATCAAACAACCACCAAACAACCCGTCCTTCCTCTTGACCTGTCTCTGTACTCTCACAGTCTGAAACTTGATTACTTTATAGAGCAATAGAAATGACAGGCGGGAGTTCTAGTTTTATGTTCATCACAACCCTAATTTCAAACAAAACCCCCGAGAGTGAGACAGCAGCTGTTGGGGATACACTCTTAATATATGTCCTTGCTTACACAAACTGTAAACTCTGCAATGTTTCACACAGGAAAGTCTCCAAATTAGCTGCAGTGTTACAAAAGCTGAACAGTAAGCTGTAAGCACAGTTTGGGCATTTACAGCAGAGTGATTAAGTGGGAGATAAAATGGCCTGGTTCAAGTCAGCTTCAAAAACATAATCCTGGCATTTAGTCAACATCCATTAGCGTTTCTGTTGTCTTTGATTTTACTGATACTTTTGGATGAAACAAACAAACTGTGGTATTTCCACCTAATTAAGAAAATGAGAGTGCCGTCAGCATTTTAAAGTCAGAGTGGGTTTTTTTTTTTTCTACTTTGAAAGGCATGGACATCTGCAGCTTTTCCTACTCAGAGGCACAACTCTGCTTTCCAGCATTCCGGCCTGCCCCTGAGCAACTCACTGCTGGAGCAAAAAACTCAGTTTTTCCATTTAGTCCAAACTTCTGTGACTGCTTGTGTGAATTTAAACACCGACTGCGGTTCAGAGCTTTCATTAAATAAATCCTATGATACAAGGAGCTAAGGACAGAGTCTCCTGTAGACCAGTTTTGCAGTAATAAGGATAACATGAGGGATAAGGTCAAAATACCAACAAAGGGAACTCAGAGTTCACAAATGGAGCTCTCACAAAAGTGTGGCCTGTTTTTATCTCACACAACTGGCAAGTGGGCCCATTGTTCATTAGTTCACCATCCCAAGAAACAAACTATAATTACGATAGCTGCTGTAAAAAGTGTACTCAAAGTCAAGCAGTCTATATTTTTAAAAGACACAATCCCAGAAAAATTTATCAAAACAAGTTTATAACTTTAAAGATGCTATGAGGAGTTTCTAAGTAATACAAAAAAGTCTCACTTTTAGATATATGCCTGATCGAAATACACACTTTAAGATGAGTTTTATAGCATCAAAATAGGTTATCTATAAATGCTATTCCTTAGCTTCGCGGTCGGGTCGGACAGGGCTGGACTGGCCTGGATACTCAACTTCCAGAACAAGACAATTAAAACTAGAGCAAATTTATATTATTCGGACATGTCTGAGAGCAGTGGTTCCCAACCTTTGTTGTATTGTGTACCCCCTGAGCCTTTTTGTCATATCATGAGTACCCCTTCACTCATAGATGTTCATGATTCTGCTAAAGCAGAACGTAACACAACTGATAAACAAATGAAAATATTTTATGTTATCTCCTTAATTTGAACATTTAGTCTTTAGAATTTTTCTCCTTTTAACTCAAATTAATAAATAGTAATATATAAAATTTTGTCTTGAAAATAAAAATGTAATCTAAATAAATAGAGACAAAATATAAATAATCAACCTGCCTTTGTTGTATATAACTGTTGCAATGTTTACCACAAAAATACCGGTGCTCCTTTGAATAAGACCCTATTAAACAGGCATTTAAACTTTAAAAATCTGGAACAAAACACTCAAAATACTTTCTCTGCAGGCTTCTCTTAAACTAACACTATGTAGCTTTTCAAACATAATATAATCCTTCGATATTCATTGTGATGGTCCACCACTTTACAATGAGTTCAATGAAACCTCTGTCATGGTCTGGGGTGGTCTGTATCCCTTTCACTGGTGCTATGTAACTTCAAGGTGGATGGTGGGAACCCTGCCACACTGAAAAACTACACGTTTGGTCTTTTACAGCATACGTCACTTCCCCCGATTCCCAATTCATTTAAAACACGGAAGTCTCGGCGAAAGCCAATCGCGGAGCTTTAACCATGGCGGAGGCAACAATGTAAGGAAGAGAAAAGTTTTGTCGGAGGATACACAACAAAGAAAGCGAGAGAAAAACAAGCTGAATGCTTGGACCAGAATAAACATTGGTTCTGCGTTCACTCGCTGGCGTGAATAAAAGACGAGGAGGGATGTCCGACTACTATCAGGTATGTTGGGCGACTAATTTATGACGAAGTTCCTCAAAAAAACTTGACAGGAAAAAAGTACAGCACAACAAATCCAGAACGTACCAGTATGTAGTTTTGTTTAGACCTATTTCAAGTGTGTGATATCGCCAGCTCGTGGTTGTCTTTACTTTTATTCACTTTATCACTTCAACAGGACGGGGGCGACTTCACGGTAATAAAACCAAGTTGAACTTAGCGAGTTTTAACATCATCATTTAGTCAAAAATAAATACATTACCTCGTCGCTATCCATCCTGCAAACAGCCGCTGAAGACAGAAGAATACTTTCTGGCTTCTATGATTCGCCGACAAAACAAATGCACACAACCGGCAGATCTGGATCCTTACGACAGTATGCGCGCGCTAGAGCTCATGGGTAGTTGAGTTCCCTATCCGGTCAAGCGAGAATCTTCCGTTGTGCTGCTTTAACCCTCTCCTGAATCCAGATCAATTGGATGTTTCAGCTGCAGGTTAGCAGCTGGTTTTCATTTAGCTTGGTTCTGGTTATTGTTTCCCTGGGAAAACTTGTTGTAGCGCACACATACAAATTCTATTGACAGGCTTAACTCAGTACTTCCAAGTTGACAATAATTTTTCCACGTACCCCCTACAATGTTCTCGCGTACCCCTTGGGGTACACGTACCCCTGGTTGGGAATCACTGTCTTAGAGCACCAGGCTGTAAGTAGCGAAATATAGCCGGCTACAAAACTACGATACTAAGTTTTCCAAAAATTGTCACATCTTTTGGTGCATTCCAGTTGTAGTCAGAAGTAGGAATTTCCGAGTTCCGAGTAGGAAACTGCAACTGGAACGTCGCCAAATGTCGGAATTTCCTACCAGGAACTCTGTGAAACCTCGCCACCCCCGAGTTGACAATCGAAGATGGATGCCCCAGTGTGAACAGTTATTTAGCTCCTGTAATAATCAATTTATTTGCACTTCTGACTGGGGTGTGTCGCTCTAGATCAGCTGTATACATATTATTGTTAGACTTATATTTACAAAAATGCTGCCATAGTGATAATCACATTCTTCATGTGATATTTGTGAACAACAACGTAGGGCGTGCTAACAACAGCTAACAATAGCCTGGTAGATCGGCATGTTTTTTTCCATCTTCAACTGGAACGCCGATAAGTCGGAGATGATGTCACTCCCCCCTCCGAGGTTACTGGAACGCAGCATTACGACAGTTTTTAAAGGCCCTTTCTGTTTTAAACATTATTAAAAGAGACTGGATTCAGCAGAATCCAATGACTTCAAATGTCTATCTATCTTGCCACTTGAGAGTCCGTGTACTGGTTTTGAATTGGTTTGTAATGAAGTCCTGGATATGGTAGACATCAAGAACACATAAAAACCTTAAGCTAGACAGGGATTTTAATTAGGATATAGCTTAAAAACTTTAAAATAGAGCATGCTGCTGTGATGCAGCTAGTCCTCAAGTGTGTCCGAAGGATACAACTCCTGAAGGATTCAACTTCTGAACTGGGACAAAGCAAATGTACTACCGAATTCAAATCATAACAGTCAAGGAGACTTTATAGCTCAATATTGATCCAAGGTGAACCATATCAGTGGTGAGAAAAATTGTCCTGTGTTCAACTACAAGATGTCAAACAAGGCAACAAATGTGCCAAGCATGGCCTGTCTACAAACATTCAAACATGAGACAAATCTCTCCTCTCACTCTGTTGCTTGAACCACCTTTAAGTACACTTCTCAAATAGTCTATCTGGAAAAAATCCCCTGATGATGTCATTAAGGGATATGCCACATGCTTCCAACAAATGATATTCCCTTGGCAAGGCGTTATTACAGACCACAGCTGATGGATGACTACACATGTGCAGGCACAGTAAACATGAGAGGACAGCTATGGGGAGCCTAAGCCAAATCCATTTTCAGATACTGGCGTGGTCATTAACAGTTTGTGAAGATTCACACCTTAGTGTATAGCATGTCAAATTTGACAATTATGTGATATTTATTATTATTCTAAATCCAGTAATTTTGTGTTATTTATATATTTTTGTAGAACCTATCATATCTTCAAATATTTAAAGTTTTCAAAGAGATAAATTCTTAACTTAATTGATGACACAGGCTGGAAACCGTTTACTGCTGCTATGAGAACATGTAGTAATGTGTTAAAGGCTACTGAACAATGAAGCAGAACCTGCTACTGCTGCAGTTCTGTCTCTACATAGTTTGTGTGGCTTACTTGTGTTGGACCACTTCTACTTTCTGACCTCTGTGTTCTGTCCTCCAAATTTCCTCCTGTAACACCGTCCCCCGATCTCTATATTTTGACATTTATATGATGAGCGGAGAGCTGCTGTCTTTTTCACCCACTTTCAATGTTGCTTGTCTTATAGAGGTTTCACTTGGTAGGGTTTCACTAGAAAAGTTGTTTTTCTTTCTGGACACTGACTTGCTTCCAAAAATGTCAGCTGGACTCCTTCGTGGTTACTGGCCTTCAACCGATCTTTGGATATTATTGGCAGGACCATATGTCCAATGTTAAACTGCTTAAGATACGGGAAAGGGAAGAATCAGCGGCTGGATACATCGTCAGGATACCTCGCGAGATTGGGCATGGGCCGCACACAGGCCTGGACAATGGCTATCAGGAGGCTTGAGCAATACAGAGCCCATCTTGAAGCAGAGAAGTGCTGACTGCGCATAATACTCCCATACGTGACCTGATCTGATACACACCTCATGAAGTGAAGATTTAACTGAAGGGGGTCTTAACTCACGAAACAGTTAGCAATAAAGGAGGGTGGAGGTTAGTGGGCCCCTTCATCTTGGCGTATTGGTGGTTGTTTCGTTTACTTGAGACCCCCCGCATGGCCAAACTTTACATACTGTGCCTTTAAACAGCCTGTTCTAAGTAACAGTGAATCTCAGGGGTTTATCAGCATGTCAAAATCCAATATGAGTGGAATCCTAAATTTTTATGTAATTGCAAGAGTACGTTTTGGAGTCAAGCCCTTGTGGACCAAAGACAAGACTGGATCACAACCTTTTGTGAGGCTTTTATTATTTTTTTCTTTCTCATCCTATAAACTTTTGTCCCTTACATAAGTCAAGTTAACTTAACTTTTAATTGAATTACATAAGAGTCTAACCCCCCTTCTTATTGCACTCTAAAGTAAAGTTAATGTTGTTTTGCTCTTGTTCCTCATCACTTTTCATCATCTTTACACTTTTTTTTTCCTTCATTGGGCCATGAATGGTGATCTCTTAGGAACATAACCATATGAGCAGAGAATCTGACCATCTGGCTTCCTCTGCCGCTAAAAAATCGCGGGGGATAAGAGAAGAGTGACGATCGTCCCCCGTCTCCCGCCGCCTGTCAGTGTCAAGATGTCTCTTTAAAAATAAAACACTGTTGTCGCGAAGCTGCTCGGCACAAACAGTGTGATTGCAGGCGGGGAATAGAAGGCCCCTCAAAGAAAGTGAACTTTTTGAAGGAAAGACAGAAAGTCACTGCAAGAGACCGGAGAAGAAAGAAAAAGCTAATTTTAAGATGTGACTTGGACTGATTCCAGAGGTGTAGATATCCGACACCGGGTGGGAGAGTGCTGATATAACATCTGTGAGGAGTATAATGATTGGGTGAGGGATTCTT
Organism: Scarus forsteni; assembly: GCA_036419115.1. Taxonomy (NCBI): domain Eukaryota; kingdom Metazoa; phylum Chordata; class Actinopteri; order Labriformes; family Labridae; genus Scarus; species Scarus forsteni. The sequence continues at coordinate 12,453,246 of JAZDUH010000007.1, read as the reverse complement.
GCACTGTGAGCTTCACAGATAAGCCAGCCAGGTCTCCTGTCGATTCTGTATTGTAGGGAGAAGCTTTTCCATTCCGGCTCTATGAAAAGGCAAAGAGATGAGAATATGTAAGTGAGGAGAAATCCTGCAGTCGTGCTTTCATTTTTGAAGACTTAACACCAATCTGTTGCTCTCCTATGATTCCCAAGGCACGCTGTGACCAATGTCATGCTGACCGTTAGTCCACCTTGAGATATAAATTCTTCTAATTAGAGATCAGTGAGTCCTGCTTGATGTAAATAGGGGCAGATAGGACGCCCACACGAGAACTCAGACAAATATTCACCTCTTTCTCCTTTCAGTCCTTTGTGGGAGATCTAAAACATTGAAGGTGAAGGGTATTAGTCATATGTTTTAGCATTAACCCCAGTTACGCCTTTTGTATCATATTTGATACATACTTTTATGAAACCTCTATCTAATCAATGTGATCAACAAATTACTGAAAAAACATCTGAATACAATTAGATGAATGGAGAACAAAAATTATCAAATGGATTATCACTTTCTAATAACACATGATGCATCAAAAGACGTACAAAAAAATGTAAGCTCAATTTTATTGAAATTTTGATCTTTGGTTTTCAATAGAAAGTGAAATCAAAATTCAGCTCCAACAAATTTGAATTTGCTGGCTGTAATTTGTGTTTTCAGGCATCAAAAGATTAAGAAGTACAAGTTAATACTTAATTTATAATTTATTGAGCACTTTTAATCATCTTTGACTAATTAGCTCTACCAAAGAGGTTGTGTTTTTGCCAGTGAATGTTAGATTGTTTTTTGGTTAGATTATAAACAGAAATACCCCAAAACAAAAGAAGAGATTTGGATTAAATTTTCAGGGAGTAGGACAGTTTTCTATAACTTAACTAAAAACTCAATACTTTCCCTGCAGATTTTGATGACATTTTCAGGAAATGCTGGTCATGGAACATGGAAGACGCAGTTAGGTTTTGAAGGTAATCCAAATTCACTGCCACAAATTTTTTAAAAGATTTCTTAACACTTCAAGTTAAGGCAGATTTCCACATTTTCACTTATAACTCAATAAGTTTCCAATGGATTTTAATTACATTGAATAACATTTCATCCATTAGATTTTAGTAGAAGTTAGAATTTATTGTCCCCAAGGAGATGGAGATCCAAATCCACATGTGGATACAGGAATTCTTTCAAGAATTTGTTAAAATTGCGAAATAGGGCAGTTTTCTACATTTTCTGCAACAACTTGCTCAACAATGTTGGAAATGCCTTGGCTGTGGTTCATGCATTTGAAACACTTGGTTTTTGAATTCGAGGTCTCAGAATTATGTTTCTGCTTTTTGCAGATGATGTGGTGGTCTTGTCTTTGTTGTGTACTTAATTGAACATAGGTTGAAAAGGATTTGCAGATCATTGTATTGTGTTTTTATTAACATTATACAAGATGCCCCATCTTTATTGGAATGAGGTTTGTACTTTCTGCAACTACCAGCCCATAATGAACAGCTCCCTCTCAACCTGGGTAGCTCTAGTCCATATAGCTTTTTATTTACCTAATTCAAACATATAAAAATATGTTATTATTGAAAACACTCGCATTAAATGCTTACTTTAGAAATAACTGTTTTTTTTCTTAGGATATTTTTGGCTTTGATGAAGTCGAGTGAGAGATACAGTAGGTAGCTTGTGGAAGGGGATGAAAGGGGGTGAAAGGAAGCAGGGGAGGGCACTCTAAATCAGCAGTTGGCAACTAACGGAACGCGGGCAAAAACTGGCCCGTCTCCAATAATATCTGGCCCGCTAGATGAAATTGAAAATCTGATTTAAAAGGGGCAGGGACGTGTCAGCCATCATGGGAAACCGGAAAAGCTCCCGAATGGCCGGCACACCTAGACGGCCGGTGACAGCAGCGCGTGCCACTGAAAATATCAATCAGCAGCCGCCCTCAGTCGGACGAACACAAGCCACCACGATCGCAAACATAGCAGCCGCACAGCTGACAAAATGAGACGGCCGGCAGCCGCAGCGCAATGCCTTGTGTTCGTCCGACTAGGGGAGGCTGAAAATATCAATCAGCACCACTATCATCCCCCGCCCCCCGCTCTGATGAACGACATTCGGCCGGTCTGGTCCAAAAAATTCCTGGCCAGATTTTCAGCCCCAGCACGTCCCTGAAAAGGACTATTTAAAAAAAAAAGTAAAATTATTTAGCTGCTATCACAAAAAATGACAATCAAAGCCTAATCCTGAAAATCTTTTTTAATAAATCTTTATTAAAGTTGGGCTCAAAGAAGTGGTTATTTTCAAAAATAAACTGCTAACAATCGCCAAGTGACTCCTTTGTATTTGCCAGTAGACGCAGGTCTAATTACCAGCAGACGAGCTGCATGGTTGTGTTTATTTTGCTCTGGTGCGTCAAGCTGATGTCATCATGTTGATGACATAATCAACACGGCGAAACATGCCCAGGTAAACAATGGAAAGGAGCATGAAGTCATGGATATGGTCAACTGTTTTCTGTACTTTGTCCGTTTGTCCCCCTATAAAAATATACAAACTCAGCTCAGACTGAAGGACATTTGAGCGCTAATGATATGAAGTGGAAAAAAGTTGTTGCTGAGATGGCAAAGAGACATAGAAGTTACAGACGGAGGAGACGGGCACAATATTATGCTGTAGGCATCTTATGTCAACATCATCTTGTAAATTAGCGTGTTAACCAGGTTTGAAGTTCCCACGGGAAGTGGATTGAGGCAAGCCAATAAAAACCTGTGCAGGGTCAGTCAACGCAGGTCTGATTGCCGATTAAAGCCTATCCCACGGCCTAAAGGAGCTGATATTTAGCGTGTTTAAACAGGTTTTTCAGCCAGTGGGAAAGGGGCATTAAATAGCCCACACCTTTCTCTATGAAACAAAATGCTAATCTCTGACTTGTCCTTCTTGATGATGAACAAGATATTAAAAAAGTTATATAAAGCAGGAGAGAGTAGAAATGTATTGTCCGCTGCACAGTCCACAGTGGACAAAAATGATTAGACGGGTCTGAGGGTGTTCAAGTGTGTATTCATCATAAAATGTTGCCCATGTAAATGAAGCCGTGTTGTGACATGCTCTGCCCAGAAGTGCTTCAGAGGAGAGGCAGCAGTCTTCACAGCCCTTTGACTGGCAGGTTATGGTTTCTAGGTCCTGGTAATGAAGGACTACTGAGTGTGTCATCCAGGAAAAAACGTCTCCCTCTCCTGTCTGTCTGTGTGTCGGCCGGCCAGCTGGATTCAGTCCCACACCTCAGAAAAACAGCAGGCCTCAGACACTGCAGCCTTTGCTTTAAAATCCAGGAACGGCTCATTAAATCAAGAAGGAGCGAACACTTTCTAAAACACAATTTGTGAAATGGAAGTCCTACACCAGCTGAATCATTTAGTGGCCGTTTTGTCTTTGTGTCTCCTTTTTCAGCTCACACATCACTCTGCTGATTTTTCTTACTGCACAGCCAGCAAACCACAGCGGTTGAAATAGGAGAAACAGAGCAGCCGGGCAGGCAGCAACACTACAGTGGCTCGATTTCCGCCAGCGTCGGATCAGCTCAAGTCGCCACTGCAAACCGTCTGCGGCGTACAGAACAACAGAGGGGATTAACCAAAATGTCAAGAGAGGCAGGTTAAGCTGACAGGATATTGGTTTATACAGAGAGGGTCCCACTTTCAAAGTCAAAAAGTCATAAAGTTTTCAGAGCAAAGACCTCGGTCAAAATGTCACGCTGGTGGAAATTCAATTTTTATAGGCTTCACATGACTTTGCTAAGGAATGATGAAAGTCAAGGTGAAGCTCTTCAGAGTGATCAGAGCTGCATGCCAGTGTTAGAGCATGAAGTGTTCTGTTACCACTGAAGACAGTGATGATTAACTCTCTTTAGACTGATACTCTTACCAATGCACCATAACAATCTTCATCTCTATGACTATGAATATTGATGTCTTCCTGTTGTTTGATAGATAGCAGTAATAACTCTGTAGACCAAAAATCAGACCATCCAGTATTTTGCATAGCGTTTTTGTGAATGTTGCAGCAGACAAAATCATGATTTTGTGAATATGTAGAAGTCTCTTAACCAAAATTATGCAGTTATTTGATCACGGAATCTGCTGTATTTCTGACAGATATTTTCCTTTTCTATACTGCGTATCCTTTATAGGGTTATGTAGGGTTGAAACGTATCCCAGCTGATGTTGGATAAGAGGCAAGGCACATCCTGAACCAAGCCAATTGCAGGGCCACATAAAAAGACCAACAACCATTCCTGCTGAAATCCTACAGGCTTTTACTGATGGGAGCCCTGACACTGTAAAAATAAATAAATAAATAAAAATGAGTCATACTTATTCATAAATTATAAAAGCGTCCTCACTTTTGACTAACACTGTTCTTTTATTGGTGGACCCATCCATCCACCCATTATCTATACTTCTTATCAGTTTTATGGTCACAGAGCTGGAGCCTGTCCCAGCTGGCACTGGGCAATGGGCGGAGTACCCACTGGACTGGTCACTAGCCAAGTGCAGGGCTGCATAGAGAGACAGACAGCTCACCAACATATAAGGGTAATAAGGCGTCACCAATTAACCTGACAAGCATGTTTTTGGTCTGTGGGAGGAAGCCGGAGTGCCCTGAAGGAACCCACACATGCGCGGGTTGAAGATGCAAACTTGCCCAACACAGCAACCTTCTTGCTGTGAGGAACATGCTCTACCCTACAGTGCCACCAAACCCCCAACACATTCATTTAAGACAGAAATAAAATCTCTCATGCAAGAAAAAAAAGTACATAATGTTACAAAAAATAAAAAGCAGAAGCCTTAGTATTAGGGACATGAAGAAACAGACTTTAATGCACAGAATATAGTTGTAGTCTTGTAGTTTTTGACCCACTAAGATTTCTAGTCTTAATAAAATCTCAGTCTGAGACCAAAACAGCTGTGGACAATTTGGCTTCAGAGTTGAGATAGTGTGAGAATACTGTTTCAAGAAAGTATTAAAGTTTTAGTAAAGTCTTCTTGTGAAGGGAAGGCATACAAACTTCAATTCAAATGAGGTTGGGACTAAACACAAAGTAGAAAAGCACTCAGAGAGTGCAGATGCCACAGTCGTCACCCATATTGTGATTTTCACCATAATCATTAGTCCTACCTTTATTAGATCTTTTTTTTCCCCTTGTCTGCATTGTCTTTTCAGCTGGGCACTGTGTCTGATGACAGGGTTGGAAAGACCAATGCATTTTTTTTCTAGCAGTTGGAGATACGTGAATATGATTCACTGCTACAGTGACCATCACCAGCCCTCCCTGTAGGCTACTCCATCAAATCAAACTTTATTTAACCCCTGATGAGAGCTGAAGGGGAGGGCCGTGCCACACCACAGTGTGAAAGAAGGGGAAATAGTGACAGACAGGACAAGACGAGCCAAGACAAACGGAAAGGAGGACAGACAGGCAGTGTTATTGACTGAACAGTCCAAGTGTTATGCTGATCTAAGCTCCTACAGGAATTAAAGGCAGTAAGGAACCAGGGACACCAGAGATGTGGGGTCTTGACAGCAGGGGGAGGTGAGTACACAAGGATCAGATATGGAGGAACATGCATCACAGGATGTGAGCAGATGTGTTAAAGTGTCCAACTCAGGATGTTCTGATGGGAAGAACTATTTCTTTACAGTAAGTCTCAACAGGAGCTTAAGTGTCTGTACAAGCATGCATGTGAAGTGGTCACCGAATACCCTCCTCTCGGGAGACCACGGGGGGCGTGCAGTGAGGTCGAGGTACCTTTATTAGATCTAAATATTTAGATTCCTTGACCATGAAAACATACCAATAGCAAGTGGATTCATAATGATATCTATTTCTGTTCAGTAGTTATTCACAAAAATCGCATTTTTCGTCATGGCAGATCCAAACGGTGATCTGGATCACTCCCAAAATCTTATCATTTGTACCTTGTTCCAATCTGGACATTTCCTGAAAATGTCATTGAAATATGTCCATAACTTGAGTTATGTTGCTAACAGAGAAATAGACAAACAGAAAAACAAACAGACGCCAGCAATATCATAATTTTGTGATTTACAAATACTTTCAACCTATTAGATTTTAGACACAATACAAAGACAAGATATTCAATGTTTAAATTACAAGATAGACTTTTTTTTTTTGATTATTTGAATCTAATGCTTGACAAACTTTCCATAGAAGGTGGGAAAGGGGCATGTTTACTGTGTCACATCACCTTTCCTTTCAACAATAGAAAAGAAAAAACTTTGTCGGTTGAATTCTTTCACATTCTTGCTTGATGTACGGCTTCAGTTTCTCATCTGTCTGCGTGGTCTCTGTTGTTGTATTTTGGGCTTCAGAATGTGCCACACATTTTCAGGGCTTTGTTGCTGGCAGGTCAGTCAATAACCTGCTCTCTTTTACTACAAAGCCACAGTGTTGTACCACATGCATGATGTAGCTTGGCATTGTTTTGCTAAAATAAAAAGTGATGTTCCTGAAAAAGATGTTGCTTGGATGGGGCTCCAAAACCTGCACGTACCTTCTTTCAGCATTAACCTTGTCCCACCCTTGCTTGTAAACAGCTGAATCTTTCAGGAGTGCTTCTTTTAAACCCAATCAAAACACTCCATTGTTTCCAATTATCCTGTTTATCCGTGGAATGTTCTGAACAGGTTATTTAGCATTCCTCAACTTTCCAGCTCATTTGATGCCCCTATCTCAGCTTTTTTTGGAACGTGTTGCTGGCATCAAATTCAAAAGGCCATTTTGAAGTGAATATTTGTAAAATTGCACAAGTTTATCAGTTTGAACATTGAATATCTTGTATTTTTAGTGTGTTCAATTAAATACAGGAAGAAGAAAAGCTGCAAATCTTTTTCTGTTTTAATTTAAATGTTAAACCACGTCTCGCTTTCATTGGAAAGGGGATTTTAAGTCTGGCTAGACATTTGAGCCTTTTTTACTCAAGTCAAAAAGGGAGGACTTTGGCCTAATACTGGTCAAAAATTTAAAGCTTGTGCCCCACTCATTTGTCCAAAGAGAATAAAGGAAGCAGGATGTAAGAACAGTATTTGCAAAACAACAAATTACAGAAATAAACCCTAATACAGGCAGAAGGTCTTAAGTCCAGATAGCTTACTCTCAAATATCCCCAATAAACCCTAAACTCCCATTTATTAGATACAAAATATTCTCATTTCGACAAATAAGGAGGAATAAATTGGCAATAAGGAGCGTGTGGAGGCTTAAGGAGTGTTCTCTAAATTTACAACTGTGATCGTGCCTCACTGTGAGAAATCAAAACACCTCATCAGCTCTGATTTCCCCATGCGATCAGACCAGACTGGGCTTCATTTGCAGTCAGCTGCTGTGCTTTATTGGCACGGAAGATCCCATTTTCACTACAGAAATGACTCTGCCACCAACTGCAAATTGACAATGCGCCATATTTCCTCGCAAGTCAACTCTTATTAATAGCGTTTACCGGGATGTGCTGCCTTCCTCGTATCCAAACACAGCAGTGTCATCAGCAGGTAATATTGAACAGAGGGGATGCTGGGACTTCACATGTTTTGTTTACTGAAGAGGATATGACTAAATATAGAAGAAAAATAGCATCACCAGCTGCTTACTCTGTCTGGAAGAAGCTGAAAGCACCCAGAGCTTATATAGGCTTTATATGATGTAAAGTCAGATATATGCTTGATATTCCTATTAAGCCGAAATGAATAATGGACTCTATATCAACTTTTTTGTTGGAAATTATAACCATCAACATATTGAAAGACTGAAGTATGGATTAAGTGAAGCTGCCTTTTGCATAAACCTGTCCCTAGTTACCATATGAAAATAGTTTAAGCATTAATGACTTGGTTGAACTTTACAATTCATTGTAGAATGTTAGCAGGGTAGGAAAGGGAAAAATGTTATTTAAAATCAAGCTTCATACTCATGTAACTATGATTAAGATGGTGTAGTGAGGCCAGTAGTCAGCTATAGACATAGCAAGATAAATTTGTTTTCTGGACTCAGATACCATTCAGCTGGACCTGAACACAGATAATACTGACCCAGATAACGATGATCTGGACCTGGATATTGATATTAATAACCAAGATAATGATGATCTGGACCTGGACACAGATAATATTAACCCAGATAATGATGATCTGGACCAGGACACTGATAATATTAACCAAGATAACGATGATCTGGACCCGGACATTGATATTAATAACCAAGATAACGATGATCTGGACCTGGACACAGATAATATTAAGTCAGATAATGATGATCTGGACCTGGACACTGATAATATTAACCCAGATAATGATGATCTGGACCAGGACACTGATATTATAAACCAGACAATGATGATCTGAATCTGGACATTGATATTAATAACCAGATAACAATGATGTGGACCTAGACATTGATAATATTAACCAAGATAATGATGATCTGGACCTAGACATTGATATTATTAACCCAGATATCGATGATCTGGACCTGGACATTGATATTATAACCCAGATAATGATGATCTGGATCTGGACATTGATAATAATAACCAGATAATGATGATCTGGACCAGGCAACCAATCATCTTTGCCCAGATAATGAGGATAAGGAAGTAAAAGGAACCTTCCTTTAAGGATGCATTATATTATTTGTTTGACGCCAGTATTGGTTGATAATCGCTTCAAGAGCTTAAATTAACGATATGTACATTTCTGCTAACCTGACAAGCCAGATTAACAGCTCAATATATCAGCCACAGAAACATTTCACTAGTCCATCTGGGTAGGAGCCCTTTGAATTTGTTTTCAGGGACAGAACGTTAAAAATAGCACAAGCTTGTTATTGGACAATCGTTTGGCTCGTCACATTCATCACAGACTAATCCACATCAAGCAGGGTTGCCTCCTATTATGTAGCATACACAGCGGCTAATGGCTAACAACAGTTAGCCATAGCAACTAACTTAGCCGCTAACAGCTAACAACGGTGAATGACCATTAGCCGCTAACTTAGTTGCTAACAGCTAACGGCCTTTTACTATCATCTTACACTAAATTGTGCCACACAGATGATTCATTTAACACTTGTATGTGACATGAACCTCGTCAAAGACAATCCCTACAAGTAAACTTCCGAGGAGGACAGAATTTGCCAAGTTTCACTAGGTAGCCATGAGGACAGTAGGCTAATCGGCATGTCCGTTCTCAACTTCCGGTTGTCGTCACGTCCGCATTCTGCTGCTCCCCTGTCTCTTCCCTGATTGGGCCGTTAAGAATTCAGCCGAGTGAATTTGTTGGACAACGGAGGCTGGCAAGATGGACCTGCAGGATTTCAAAATCAGGCAGGTCTGTCTGCTCTGCAAGGCTACATTTCTGCTGTATCATTTGCCAATATTTAAGCTGTATATGCAGTATAAGCAATAAGCTAACGGAGTTTGTTAATGAACTTTGATTTTAAAGTATAAGCTCCAAAAACAGGGCTGGTTTGCTATCAGTAGGTTTATAAATCTCTGTGTGGAGATGAAGCTGGATTTCACTGTTAAAATATATTTTGGAATTAAATCTGATGGTGCCATTTTGTATTGTAACCTCTGTGTTTGAGGGAGTGTTTCGGTGGTGGGATGGTTGGGATGGGCTGGGGTGGGATGTGTCCTGGGAGAATATCTTCATACTCATAATGCAACCAAGGATATGCCTGTGTAAATTTTGTTTATGTTCCCATGATGTGTGTTGCAAACAGGTATATAAATATATTAGAAATTAAAAACTAATAAGAAATGTTTAACACAAAATAGATTTTGGATATATATATCTATAATCTAAAAGAACTAGTGTCATTTTTTTTGACATGTCAGTATTGCTGCTATTGGCTGAAATAACTGTTGAAATATCCATGTGCTGGGTTTCAGTAATAATTCAATACTGTGCATCCTACTGTGCTCTGCTATATGATGCACTTAAATACATGAGCATTAAAGGGACATTAAACCTCACAACATTCTTAATCAGTTGACTAATTCTGCAGCACAACAGCCTCATAAGGTATCAATGATTACTCCTCCCGCTGACTGATGGCGGCTGCAGTAAAGGTTAATTAATGAGCAGTGGCAGGAGCGATGGCTGCCGGCGAGGGAGAGGCTCCTCCGGGACCTGGACTCACCAGCAGAGGAAGATAAAGGTGGAACAGGGGAGGGTATGACTACTCAGCTGAAATTGAGTCTCCTCTCTTTTTTTCTTGCTGGATATCCTACGTGTACTTAATAGTCTGAGAAAGAGACTTGATCACTTCCCTGAGCCGCTGCGTGCAGAATTAGATTATAAAGCAGCTTTTCATCATTTTCTCCTATAAAACCTTTTTCCATGCAATGATTATGTATTGGTTATCAAACATCAAAGATAATGTGAGAGCAAAAAAAAGCTTCCAGCTTAAATTAGTTCTGCAAATCTGCTTCTTGTGATCAGACTTCAAAAGGGTTTCATAATGCAGATTTGTCTGTCTGTGCAGCAGCAGAAGGCGTTCACAGTCTTATAGTCAGATGGGAAAACCCAGCAACAACATATAGATTTATTTATATCCTGTATATGAGATGCCATCACATTTCAATGGTAGAGATTAACTCTGTACACTTATCATAATATGTGAACTAGACTGATTAGCTTTAAGACAAGATGTAATTTATGCTTTATGCTGAAAGGTCTGATCTGTATTATATTCACAACAGCTATTAAAACTGTTGAAACAACCCTGTAACGGGTGTCAAACAAAAGTTAATGACTTTACTTTCAGATCATTTTTTGCTTTTCTCCATTTTGATACAGGAGAGCTATAAAAAGAGAGTAAGTGCAAAGAAGATATTTGTCAACCAGCACCTGAAGCAGGTGTCAACCTCGAACGAGCACAAGAGCTGCAACAGAGCTAAACCAGCACCCTTCAGGATGGTTCATCTGGTGGTTAAACAGGGGGAGTAAATTCTGCTATCGGGAGGCTTCTGATAAGCATGTTTTGCTAAAAAGCACTTGTAAAGACATGCTGCTCAGCTCTGCTCACATGTTTTGAAATTAGAATCTTTTTCAACAAACTGCACGACTTTAAAATGTGTTCACTAAAATGGACCACACGCGAAATATTAAGAGGAAGAATGAATTAAACATGATTTTCGAGTTTTAAGTCAAGAGCTTCTTATGAAATGTGAAGGACAGTTTTAACAGCTTTAAATCCTGATTATCCACCATTATTTAACAAAGACAATGGAATAATGTTTTGTAAAAAAAAAAAATAGTAGATGTGAAGTAAATTTTAATTAAATGAGACTATGTCCACACATTGGCAGCATATTTGGAAATAGAGATTCTCCCCCTATCTTGTGCAACAGCTGGACCTGCCTGACACAATGTTTGTAATCATACAGATTCATCTTCCCAAGCTCCAACCTACAATGATTGTGAATGACCCAAAGCAGGACGGTCCAATCAGCATCCTCTAAAGCAGGATGAGGTGGGAGCTAATAGTGAGACAACTGCAGGAACAGATTGAGTTACAGTTTTATCAGATTTTGACCACATTTCATTCTTAAACAAAAATGAATATCAAGACTACAAACTTCTCCTTGAAAAGGATATTTTTGCTCCAATTCGGCCATGTTTTGACAAGTTAGTTTTACCAAGTGGAATATGTTCTGAAACGCAGTAGTGTCCATCTACTACATTATCCGATTGCCCCATAAAAAATGTGATTGATGGAAGAATCATCCAATCCCCTGCCGGATATGCTTATGGGAGGTTCTGCCCTCATCAAACACTTGCCTTTTCTCAGGGGAACTAGTAAAATAAATTGAATAATCCACCTGGTGTGTCAGGTAAGTTTTCCAAAACATTTAATCTGCATAAAAATGTAAAAATGGTTTATAAAGCTCTTAACGGTCTTGCTATTTCTTATTTATCATGCAAAGAGGATGTATTTAACATTTAATGTGACATAAAACAAAAGTATAGTAAGAGGTATTTAACCCTAAAATGCATGAAAACAAAATTGTTATCAGAAAATTCTGTATTTTTTACTTTTTTTTATTTAATTTAATTTTATTGAAGCTGACAAGTTTACATCACTTTCTTGAAATATTAAAAACATGAAAATTTTTTATAAAATTTGACATAATATTTTTGTATCTCATTTAACACATAAGGTGTTGTTGGCAACTGATAATCCATTTGAGGACTTTTTAAAAATAATTATCTATTTATATTCAGGTAATCATGGGGGTAATTTGTTGATCATATCGATTAGATAGCGGTGCCATAAAAGTATATATCAAATATGACACAAAAGGCATTAGAGGGTAAAGAGCAAATAAGTTTGATTTTGATAATATTATTAACATTATTTGAGATTCAAGTCTAAACTAAGGTAGTATGGTTCTTTAAATATAAGGTTACACATGGAACTAATATTGTGTGGATCTGCTGCCCTTTAAAACACCATAAGGGGTCTCCAGTCCCTGGGGTTGCTCCTTTGGGGGTAACGGGTTGAAAGCACCACAACACACTAACATCCAGTAAACACAACCAAGGAGGGTTGTTGAGCAAAGTGATGGTGCAGTAAATCCACACGTATTTGTAACAAAGATCAAGAGTGAGCAGAGCAAACGAGGTTCATAGATCCTACATTGTGTTTGTGGTCCTCCGTACTTAAAGTTTAATGAGTATGATGTGCTGGAAGCCTCCGGGTCCACGGCTATTATCTGAGGCCGAAGTGTGCATGTGTGAGGAATCCCTGCTTTAAAACACTCCATTCTGCCTGTTTATTGGGTTATTCAGGCTGTGGTGATCTCAAGGATTTGCTCTGAGGAACCATTTACAGGTTTCTCATTTTCCAGGCACCCAAGATGCCAGAGGGGGGAAGTGAGGAGGATTCTCAGGGCCTATGACTGCTCGGGGGTCCTGAGATGGTATAATAGCAGCAGTATTTTGGTATTTTAAGATGTCTTTGCTCTTATTTTTTGGCATGTTGTGTCTTTATTGACAGGAGAGAGAAACAATGGATAGGCACATGAAAGGGGGTGAGAGAAAGTCGGGGAAGACACGTTGCAAACTGGCCACAGGCTGGACTTGAACCCCAGCTGGCAGAAGCATTTATGTGGGTTGTGATTGGCTGCTATATCAGCCAAACTAGCATCCAGGATATCTTTATTTATCTCTTAATAAAATTTGTTTTTCTTGTTTGTCATTGCAAAAAAGTTAATTTCAGACATCTTTTGCATGACTAAACTCCCATAAAATGACATTAACATGAAGAGAGGCCTATTAGAGCACTTAGTTTAGATTAGATTAGATTAGATTAGATCAAACTTTATTAATCTCTTTGGGAATCTCCCTCAAGGGAATGAGGAAATTCCAAAAGCAGTTGAAAAGAAGACAGAAAATACATAAAAATGATAGAAATTAAACACAAACATAAATAAATATATGAAATAAAAAAAAATGCAAATAAAATTGAAAAATATGGCTACTGGCTGTCTACTACTCCTTCCCGTCCTCTGTCTTCCTGTTAATCCTCCTCCCCCTCAGTGTGGAATTGTTCAGTCTGATGGCCTGAAGGACAAAAGAGTTTCTCAGTCTTTTTACTTTTATTTATAAGAGGGTGTTAGTATCATTTATGCTTTTTGATGCATATTTGAAAAGCTCTGTAGAAATTCGTGTCTTGGCCTGACAGGCTATGGAGTAAAATAAATGTGTAAACTTTAAAAATACAGATGCAGCTTCATAAAACTTCCCCACATTCTCTGTTAGGGTCATGGCTGGTTCGCCACAGGTTCATGATGGGACCTGTCCACCTGACAGACACAAATTGGACGTTTTAGGCCATGTTTATGTGAGTTTGAGCTGTTGTGAGGAAAGCATTTTTCGGTTAAATTTAGGCACACCCCCAGAGAAGAGGGGGGGATTCTAGAGGATGGTAGTTGGCTGGTTACTGCCTGGAAGTTGGCAGGCAGCTGGCTGGGAGGAAAACATAAACATAGGTCCGTCCTAAATCTTTGATAAGGTTATAGGATTTATCAGGTTTGAATACACCTTGAATGTAAACATAAACATGCTGAATTCTTATTGTTCAAATACCAGAAACTCACTTATAATTTATCATTAAATTTACAATTTATTGCCCAATCTTTAGCTCAACAGTGTTTTCCGCAATGTCTGAAGTTTATTTGATTCCTTTAACAGAAAAATTTAAATAATTATCCATCCATCCATTATTTATACATCTTTTTTCTCCAGCGTTATTGGAGGTTGGAGTCTATCCAAGCTGACATAGGGTGAAAGTAGGGGTTCACCCTGGACCAGCCCACAGACAACTGCAGGGCAGCATAGAAAGACGGACCACCATTCAAGCTAACAGTCAAACTGACGGTAAATTCAGAGTTAACCTATTGAGCGTGTTTTTTGTTTGTGGGAGGAAGCAGGAGTCACCAGAGAGAGCCCACACATGCACAGGGAGAACATGCAAACTTCACACTGACTCCACAGGTTTTGAACCAGTAACCCTCTTTAGGTACCTACACACCAAAAGCAACCTGAGCGTCCTCGGTGATCACTCTTCATGCAAAGTCAATGTACAGCCACGATGGGGCAGGGCTAACCCTCCTGCAATGTGACTGCTGCGTTCAAGGTGATCACTTCACTTGTCACGCACCGTCAAAGTTTAAAAAAAAAGGTGATTCTTTCAGGAGATGTCGTGTGTGGCTGTGTGGCAACAGCCAATCAGCGGTGTGTGTATGACGGTACCCGTGACAGATAATTTTTTCTTCCGGACTACAGAGTAACAATCCATGCCCATGTGAGAAACATTAGTCAGTGAGGATATTAGTTGCGTCGAGACAGACCGCAGAGAACTCACAAACGATGCTGCTGCAGGGCATCAGCTGCAGTGTTTTGTGTTTGATAAGCGAGTGAAAAGGATTAGGTTGGAATAATGTCAGCTTATACATCACATTATATGATATATAGTATGATCGTGGTGAAACTTGCGTCATCGAGCCACTGTGACAGGCGTCGGTAACCAAAATGAGATATTTATGGACACACTATGCGGCTTTCGTGGGAAGCGCGATTTTGATTGCAGAGTCGCATTCGGTGTGAAGGCAGCTGAAGTGTGAGGCACTACCTGTGGCACCACCATACAGCCTTAAATAACTATAATTTGTCTTTTTTTTTTTCAAAATCAGATTTATTTCATGATTTGCTGGGAGGATGTGGTTTAAAAAATGTGCAGAAATGGTTTGGGACAAAGTTCTGGCAGTGTACCGATTAATAATTCACAAACAGAATAATTCAATGTGGGGAGAAACTGAGCATAAAACAGTAATTTCTGTAAAAATAAATGCAAAATAACTTATATTTGAATCTTTTTGACCTATTTTGCTGGGTGAATCAGATATTCTTTCTTAGTCAAACTGAGAGAGCTGTGCACATGTTTTATGCACCAATATTTCCACTGACTCCCTGATTCTAAATCCATCAACAAAGGCCGCTGAACGAAAAGCAGATTCAAGTCCGAACATGAGGAAACCTCCCTTGTGAAGCATTTGCCTGTTAGCTGTTCTCCATTAATACCCACCGTGCCCTGCCTGGAGGGATTACACAGAGAGGACCCTGCCAGGCCTTCGACGTTACAGGAGGGATCGAGAACAAATGACTGATGAAGTAACTGACTCACTGTGACCGTTTCGCAGACATGAGACACGGCATCGCTCAGAGCCCGAGTCTGTTCAAGTCCTCATCTCAGCCCGAGCATGACATAAGAATTTCCTGACATGTTTTTAATTGTTAGCCCCTCCTCAGCCTCATCGTGGTGAACGTCAGCTGTACACAGCAATTAAGCTTCTGTCATGCATGTCTAATAAAATGGATATTCTGCTGCTGCACAAGGAGCAGTTTTCCTCTCATCTGTGGGCAGTTTCCATAGTGAGGCTGTTTACAAATGAAGATTTATGTTCCGGCTTTTGTACGCAGAGATAATAGCAGCTTAATATGAGAATATAAGGAGCTGCTTTGGGTTGTGAAATGACTTGATGCATCCTTTTATCACTGTGCAAGAAAATGTGCTAAATATACAAAGGATGATTCTATGAACTTAAAAATGCTAAGTTTGTAGAATCCACATTTTTGACTCTACAAACTCTGTTGGTTTACTAACTGGTAGCACTGAAAAACTAAAAGCTTGATCTTTTTAAGGATAAAAACATTTTTAAACAGCAGATAAACTTCCCATCTATCATTTAAGTGTGGATGTGTTTTCTTCTGAAAAGCTACACATTTCAGTAGAATAAAGCCGTCAGTGTTTTGCAGTGTGCAGGAGTTAATTTAAAAACAAAAAAATGCCCTGAACTTTCCGAAGTGATATAAATACAAAAAACATGTTTGTGTGATGTGGACTGCAGGCATATTTTTCCTGTAATTCCGATGACTGGGGGGGAAAAAGCAATATTTCAGAATCAAAACAATGCTCACATTTTGTGCAATTTTTAGACGATCTACAGGGTTTGACAAGTGAAGCATAAGCACTGGCAAAGTTTTATAGATTTTGCTGTGACCCAACTGTTTCGATACCACAAAGTTCATTTTTAACAAAGTGCAGGCGGTTGATTTTATTGCCAATAAATAAAACTCAAAGCCTAGTCAGTCCTGTACAGAACAGGAAAATGCCAATCAGACAACTTCTATTTTTGCTTCTTTTTTTTTTTTTACAAAGAAGAAGGAATCATGCTTATGTTTCAGTGGTAAACAAAAAAAATATGCAGAAGTTTGTCTGCAGTCTGATGATAAAACAGAAGAGACTTCCTGACATCATGTCCCTGTGCTTTTGCTTTGTTTTTATTAATTCATTTATACGGATACTATCTTTTTTTTTTTGCACACCTTTGTAAAAGGAACTGAAATGTAGCATGTAATTTACCAATGATTTTGAAAAAAATACATAAAAATACATACAAATGGGGTGCTGGTTTGGCGGAGTGGTTAGCAACCAGGCACCACATTTATTTGCTTCTGCCGGTCCAGGTTCGAATCCCGCCTGTGACCAGTTTGCAGAGTGTCTTCCCCTGCTCTCTCACCCCCCTTCACAAGCCTATCCACTGTCTCTCTCCTGTCAATAAAGGCACAAAATGCCCCAAAAATACATAAAAAAAAAAAAAAAACATACAAATAAATTCAACCTTGTCTATATAGGTATGGATATTTATAGTCCTGAACAAATGTATAAGACATCCTGTCATAATTAAGAGAAATTAGAAATATAATTGAAACACTGCAAAAAAAATGTTAAAAACTGTTTTTTTTTCTTATTTAATTTGAATTTTAAACTGAAATTATATTTTTATACCCAAATCTGAGTTTACATGTATTTTCTAGGAAGACGGACATTAATCAAGCAGAACCATTAAAACTATTTTATTTTTAGGTATGCAAGGCCAAAAGTGGCATGAACCTTGTGTATGTGTGTGTGTGTGTATATACATCATTTCACTACGAACTTTTCAATGGTCAAAATTTTTGGGGCAGCAAACTTAATTTTGCCCGAACCTTATTTTTAAATCAGAAAGAACTTGTTTCACAGTATTTCCAACATCTAAACACTTACAACATTTTTGGGCAATTAACACCCTACACTAAGTGTCATTGTAAAAGTTGATGACCAAATTCTGCATTATATTTTTGGTGTGTAGGAGTTTGTTTACACAGTTTTTCAGATTATTGCCATAATTAAGAGCAGTCTCATCAGTCTGCTCAGGACAACACAACATCTTTCACACTTAAAAACAAAAAATTGTCCTTGTTGGTTGTGCATGACTTCTATTGTGTTGCCATGTATTAAACAGGAACATATATTATTTATGTATTAATACACCAAAGTTCACTGTCAGTGCGACAACCCTTAGTAAAACAAACAACACATCCAGATGTATTTATGAATTTATTATTTTCTTTACATTGTCTCCACTTCCTCACATAAAGGAGAAAAAAACTTTTATAAAGAAAAATGATTGTAATTCAAGGCCACGGAAGCAAGGAACCATATCCCCACGAGCAAATACAAAACAGAGTCGGTAACAGGATTGCAACACCAAAGTGAAAGCATGTCTGCCAAGTCTACACATTCAAAGAGCACGAACATCAAACGGGTTTTCCAGGCAGTCAGGGGTTCTCAGTGTTCATCCAGAAAGAAAGTAAACACCACTGTCTCTAACCGAGGGAGGAAAGATGAATATTTCCACAGTGCGGGAAGGTTAGGTTTTAGGTTTCGGCTGCGGAAATAAAGAGTCTGCGTGTGAATCCATTTACAGATCGAAGTTGTTTCAGCATCAAAGGTTAGGAGCTTTTTCAGACCAGGACATCGAGCAGAATAACACAGAGAGGAAGTAACCTCTGACTCCTCTTCCCTTTGGCTTCAACTAAAATTCATCTGTTCAGGTCAGGGCTCAGCGGTGGTGGACACTAACAGTCCATTTACTTGAGCACTTCACCAAAGTGCATCATAACTTTTCAAGAATGCCGCTCACTCTTTAAAATAAAATTCAAGGTTTTTTTTAAGCTCAAATGAGGAAAATGAATAGAGTTTTGACATATCTCATTTGATTTTATTTAGACCTCAAAGTCCATGATTCCTATCATTAAAATTTCAGCAGCTGTTTTTGCATCCAGAAGAAGCCTCCTGATATTTAACAGCTCACAGCCAAACTTCCTTGAACTTGCATTCCTTCATCTCCTTCCCTCATGGACTTAAAACCTTCCTTGAATTTTCCAACAGGATTAACAGCACATTATTAATATTCATATCCAACATGGAGATTAGATGGAGAACTAGTCAGTCATTAAAGCTCACACCTGTGCTGGCAGCAGGAAACAATCACAGCAAATAATTTACACATTAAATACTTTGAGCTGGAATCTTCTTAACATCCTAGTCAGGTGGGTATGCACGAGTTTCCTCTGGGTACTCTGGTTTCTTCCTGCACACCAAAAACATGCTTGCTTGGTTTAAGTGTTTAACAGAAGGAGCATCAATTCATGATCTATGCTGCATTTTCCTCTTGGGGTCACAGTGGACTGAAGCCTGACCACTCACAACAAAGGTCACTTTAGGGAGAATGTTTCTGGTCTGTGGAAGGAAGCTGGAGCACCCAGAGAAAACCCACGCATGCTTATGGAGAACATGCAACTGCTACAGAATCTTTCTCTAGTTTCTCTATGGACACGACACTATGACTTGTGGGATATGTAACGCTTATGCTCAGAGCTTTGAACCAACGACTTTTCTCTATTTAGAGTCAAGATATCTGTAGGCATGATTTTTCTAGATCAGTGGTTCTCCATGATTTGGCATCACACCCTGATGTATTTTGGGAACTTTCATTATTTATTTATCCATTATTTGTTTATTTGATGTGGACTTCACAATAGCATTGGACACCCCAGATGCATTTTTGTTAGTTTGTTAGCACAGGTGCTAATTCGCATGATGATAAAATAATTTAAAAAAAAAACAATAGAAGAGAGTGAAGAAAAAGTGCAGTGTACAATAAGATCCCAACAATAAAAAAAGCTGTTTTTCCACATATTACTGTCATAACTCCTAACTACACAACTCCCAATTAATTATATTTAACAGGATGCATGATATCATCAGTATGATATCTGCATCAGCATATATTTACTTCAAAAGCTTAAAATCTGTAAAAGCAGATATTAAAATTTCTGCCATTTTTTTTTATTTATTTATTTTTTTTACATTATTTTGGTTTGAAGGTAAAAGCTGTAAGAATAGGAGCTGATTTTATTTTGGTTAAAAATGTCAAAAATCATAACAGCCGTTCTCTAATTTCTTTCATAAACTGTAATCAAACATTGAGCTCAAATGATTTAGACATTGCTGTTCTGGACATTCATTAATAAATACAATAAAAATTAAACATGTATACAAATAATGACAAGTGGAAAAAAAGGCATAACAAACGCAAAATATCCTACTGCACAAAAATTATTTAACCTCAATTATTTATTTTTTATAATCGTAGGAGTCAGGAATTGTGTTTGAAACTGAAACTTGATTAATTGCCCTTCTCTGTTTTGCACTAAGTGTAGGTGTAATTTAATAAGTATTTACAGTTTATCATATCAATATGGTTATCAGTTTGAATAAGTGTTAATATATTAGCACATTAAGTATCAGCAAAAATGTATACTGTGGCGTGCTGGTTTGGCGGAGTGGTTAGCAACCAGGCACCCCACGTACTTGCTTCTGCCAGTCCAGGTTCGAATCCCACCTGTGACCAGTTTGCAGAGTGTCTTCCCCTGCTCTCTCTTCCCCTTTCACAACCCTATCCACTGCCTCTCTCCTATCAATAAAGGCACAAAATGCTCAAAAAATACATTTAAAAAAAAAAAAAAATCATATTGTTCATCCCTAGTTTTGAATGAATTTGATCATTTACCTGTGTTAATTTAGTTGTACATCAGAACGTGGAACGTCCGAATGTGGAGAAAAAAAACTGTTGAAACAAAAGTTTCAAGGTTCGTGAAGGTGTCTTACTTTGGAAATTTTCCAATTAATGTGTGAGCTATGAGGTTTAAAAGTGTGTCACAAAGATTTATCACATTTTAAAACTGATTCTTCAGAGTAATACTGCTGTAACTCATAAAGAATTTCCAGATTAACATGGAACATTTGAACAGATACTGTAACATCTGGTAAGAGGTTAATTTCATGGTATGAACAAGGGGTGTATGAAAATACCAATACATGCATATATCACACTATTATGTGGGGAAGTATTGTATTGACATTTTTAGCGTTTGATGTTTTATTATTCAATAATTCATTTCATTTGGACATTTGTTTTGAACTTTAGTGCAGCCTCAAGCCATCAAGTCGTCTTCTACTTTCTCTCTCTCTTAATTTAAATGTCATTTTTCTGTCACTAAGAGGGACAAGGTTTATAAGTATTGCATGGACCATGCTTTAAACAGCACTGATTCAAAACTGTTACTGCATGCAGTGCTGTATCATGCTCTGAAAAAAATGACAAGCTAAATTTTAAAGAAAAAATTACAATGTGTTGTCCGGTTCATAACATCATGACATATGAAACACACATATACACTTTTTTCACTGATGTGCTTAACAAGAAATAACTTTAGTGTGCTTTTAATCCTCCAACACTGCTCTAACTCCCAGTTTTAGACAGTTTTATAGGCAGCTTTTTTTATTCTTTCATTTTTTTTAATCTTTTATTCATTTTTACTCTTTGTCCTCTTTTGGTTTTATTCATTGTCCAGCATTTTATTTCCTATTTCCTTCAATTGGTAGCTTTAGTCTCTCTATTTTGCTTCCTCCTTATCTTTGGTGATATTAATATTTTATTTATTTTGCTTTCTTTTCTGTCATATACAGCTCTTTTGGTCGTTGTATTCCTCATCGTTCTCGTTTATTTCTCTTTTATTCTCTTGTTTATCTTACATTTTGACTGTAAAGTACTTTGAAACCCTATTATGATACCTGCATATAAATAAAGTTTATTATTATTATTATTGTTATTATTATTATTATACAGTTATTATACAGTACCATCACTCATGTACTGTAATAAGCATCTCCAGATTCTTGCTAATGTTTTTTTTCCACATATATATGTATATATGCATATAGAGTATGTGTATCCATAAAATAAAATAGTTTGTCTTCATCCTGCTCTATTTAAAAGTGTATTGAGGTAACATTTGCTCTGAATTGGTTCTGTATAAAATAAAGATCGATTGATTGCTAATTCACACCTCTAGTTTGAAAACGATGTGTCTTGAGATTCTCGCCTGATTTCAGGTTGAGCAAAAACGATTGAAAACCACCGATGAAGAAGTTTGTTGGTTTTGTTTTAAGGTTAAAAACAGAGCTTTGTACATTTGGAATGCAAGTCAGCATCAGTTTAACATCAGTGTTGGCCAAAATTGTCTGTATCTGCAAACACTTATTTACTCAAATGAATGTGGGCAGAGCAGACATCAGGTTTAGGTGTTTATCTGTTAGTCATACTCATTAATTTGTGCCATATGACGGCTGATTTAGAGAAGATGTTTTCTATGAAGCAGTGAAAATGACCAGTTAGACTAACAGTGATCTGTTGGCCTGGAGCTGTGGGAGAATTACACCAAGAGGTTTTCAGAAAGCTTGGTATCAGCATCAGCTAAAACTGATCGCCATTAGCTGATTTTCACTCAAAAGTGAGCAACCATTTTTGAACTCTGTGATGGCTAAAGCGGAGAAAGACTAACTCTGATCAAATCACTGAGCATCTGGGCATTAAGAGATGTTTGACCAAGCTGATCGATGATTTGACTCACGCAGTAGAGATGGATTTATTATCCACCACCGCCTCCCGCTGAACCCTTTCAAAACAAAAGCTCCAGAAAGATCATCTAATTTGAGATAGACCGTTGAGAAAACAGAGACTTGTGCTGTTTCCACTTCCTCTGGGTCATTTTTCCTCTTTCCAGAGAAGACGGCACAGAATAAGCCTCAGTTATGGCAGATTAATACGAGTAGCTGAGGGGGGGATGCTTTGGGAAATTGCTTTGACTCGAAATGTGTCGAGGCTGACAGGTTGTTTTTTTCATCCAGTTTGATCCCTATTAAGCACTTCCCTCTGATCTAATTCAATAAATGCCAAGGGGAGTTATATTAATCATATTCCTCCCATGATTCTTTGGGAAAATGTGTCTTTGGAAGCCATAAATACTTTCTTCCTTCCGGTCGTCAGAGGTTTTACATTTCCAAGCTAACTGAGCACCTACATAAAAGTTTAGCTTTGGATGAATGCAGCACATACAATCAAAAGTAAGAGGCTGTCAAGCTGTGAAAACATCTTACAGCTTTAAAATAGTCCCTTTTTCATGAAAATACATCCATATCATTCAGAGAGAACTCATGTCATCGATTACTTTAAATATACTGCAGTATTTCTCACTTTTAAAGGGAACAGCAAGCATGAGATTCAGATATTAGATCCTTGACAGCCTGATTAGAGCTTTAAAAGTTGCTCCTGAAGCCACAAATTAAGAAACTGTCAATAAATAAGCATCCTAATAAGCCTCATAACATTTTCATACCACATCGCTAAATGTCCCTTGGCAACACCCTCCGAAATAACAGCAGTAATAACAGTTATGGATTTTTACACAGACATTAAACATGAAGGGAAATGCAAAATTTTCATCTCCAATTTAGACGTACAGCATTAAAACTGAACCCAAGATTTGTGCTGATAGAGGCACTCATCTGCATCCAAGTAGGGCTGGGAAATATGGTGTATTTGAGAAATTCTAATGTTTTTTTCACCACTTTCAAGGTGTGAGATTGCAGTCAATGTAGAACATGCTCTGAAAAACAGACGGCTTAAAGACACCTCATAGTAAAAGTGATAGTGCCAGTGTAAGTAGGGATGCACAGTATTATCAACACAAAACCACATTGGCTTTAAATTGGTTTTCAGCAGATTTCAACATTTCTGATAATATTTACAGTAGACATACTGGTTTTACATTGCAGCTCTCTCTATATATCTAATAAATCAGTGATAATCAACTGTTTATCACTCTAAGAAAATGTGGAAAGTCATCCGAGTCAAAATTTGCTATTAAAAGAAATTCAACATTCGGGGTGCTGGTTTGGCGGAGTGGTTAGCACCCCATGTACATGCTTCTGCCGGTCCAGGTTCGAATCCCGCCTGTGACCAGTTTGCAGAGTGTCCTCCCCTACTCTTTCACCCCCTTTCACAAGCCTATCCACTGTCTCTCTCCTATCAATAAAGGCACAAAATGCCAAAAAAAATACATTTAAAAAAAAAAAGAAAAAAAAAAAGAAATTCAACATCCCTCTCACTTACAAACAAAGGGGGTTCTAATTTGACATACAAGAAATAGGGATGGCAATTGATAAGAATCTATCTATACCAGCCATTATCAATTCTTCTTTTCAATCTGATTCCTTTAACAATTCCTGTGGACTTACTAAACAGCAAGCAATTGATCTTCACAAGTTTTAAGTGGCAACAATGTCAAACATGCCACTCTTTATTATTAAAACAATGCTGCAAAAACAATGCTTCAAGTTTCTGGTGTTTTCACTCACTAAAATTGTACTGCAAATGTAATTTTTCAAAAAATTGAGCCACAACTTTGGCCACTGCTGCCTCTTGTCTGACGAGATTACATTTTTAATTTCTCTCCTATTGTTTGTTAGCTGTGTTTTTTAAAGCATGCATATAGTGAAAGGAAATTTATAAGGTTATTGTTAACCAAAATGACAATGATATTGATTCCTGGATTGATCTTCAGCTGAAGTTGTTTTTGATTTCCATCCCTGACAACAACTCATGAGTGTGAATCACCTCAATAAGAATCCCGAGCCTGAGATTACACACACTGTCTTTATATTACTGAAGCCAATAGTTCCCTGGCTTTAAGGGCTCTCCCTGACAGTTTCATCATTGCATGCTCTTGTCGGTGATGTTAACTTTTTAAACAACAAATAATCTGAATTTCATCTCCTCTTACTGATGGGGCACCTCTGGATGATGAAGGTGATGCCTCAGATTCAGGGTAAAAATGCTAACTTGTTTGCAGCAGCTGCTTACGTTTATCTTACACACTCAAGAAACACCTGCCAGCTGAGAAATAAATGCTGTTCGTCTTAAACATATTGATGCAAGCCAATTCACCAACTGAGACTTTAAGTTTGTGATTTTAGAAGCAGGGATGGGAATAAAAAAAACAATTTCAGTTGAAATTCCAATTAAAAATCAATAACAACTCCCTCGAGGTATTCATATCATTAGTCTTTTTCTCATAAACTACCTTATCAACTCCTTCAGCTTTGTTTTGCATGCATTTAAATGAAGGATGCTCTCATCAGAGACAGTCAGCAGAAATAACCAAGCAAATCATGGCAGACAGGAAGCAGAGGTGGACAAAAATGTGTCTCAATTTTTGTCCAAAAAGGTGATAACTGCAAAACAGTGTCACATGTCTGACATTACAGCCACTGAAAACCTGTGTAGGCCAAAGGCAGAAAATAAGCAGGAATTCAAAATGGATTTGTTACAGAATCAGATCAGTAAGTAGGAAACATTTATGGAATTTGGATCAATAAAATTTGTAAATTAGACAATTTCGCCCCACTCAATGACTAATAATCGGTATAATCCAAACATTTGGTGCAATTTTAAGATTTTTCAAAGGCTTTCAAAGAGCTACTAGCTAGGAGCTATGAGCTAGGAGCTATGAGCTACGAGCGAGAAAACAGAAGGAAGAGATTAGCATGGATGCTAACAGCTTCAGCAGCAGTTTTAACAGTTCTGGACCACATTTTGTTTTGTAATGAAGAACAAACAGCAATACTGAAAGCCCTTCAATACAGAAATGACACACCTGCTCCACCTCTGACATGTTTTTTTTGTGATTGTTTGTTCTATGTAGCGGCTAGCATTTTTCTCCAGATAGATTGAGGGAATGTACTGAACGGTCCAACTGGTGTGTCATGTTATGACAGACAGAATCCGGCAAATCCACCTTCTTATTGCTGAATGTTAACATGTACAAAAAAACATTTCCTCTCTTAAAGAAAGAAATGCTGGTTTTCTCTGTTTGTATTTGTTCCCAGAACAAATAAACCATCACACGGAGATGGGCGGGTCAATTTTAGTAAAGCAGAGCCTTCTTACTTCTGTCAAAAATATCAATGTTGGTAATTGTGTTCAATGAGTGTAGAAATATCAACATGTTAAATATCTGCAAAAATCCAATATAGTGCATCTCTAAGTATAATTAACAGGCATGGGTATGAAAACTGTACCAGGGTGGTATGGATACAAACCAAAACATCCAAGGCCAACCAAACCAGAGCACAACACAGGTTTAGGTCCATTATTTAGTAGGGATGCACAATATAATTCGACAAATATTGATATGTATTTGCCTATTTGCCTGAAAAGCAGATAATTAATCCGATATATATATTTAAATTCTATACAACAGATATTTTGACCATAAAATTGTCCATAAATATCCCACAAATAGGCCGTAGTATTAGCTAAATGTACAATGTGCCAAACTGGTTTACCTTATCACTACTGAATGCCCACTTTTATGAATCAAAATGATGATACATGCACACAGAATGATTGCCAACAGCCTAATGGGCAGTACAGAGTGAAGCAGAATCAACTCTGTTACATTCTTGCAACGTTAAGCACCAACAAGTAGCACTTTTAAACCAAGGTTCAGAGCATTTTGAGCAGAAAAAAATCATGGAAATAATTTTTATCTATATAAAAAAGAGAAATTAGTTTGGCCCATATTTCCCAGCCCTACCTCTCCAACAGTTAAGGTCCTATGCTTCATTTGTGTGCAGCGCTGCAAGTCAAGAGTGAAGTTCTACTGAGGGAGAACAACAGCAGAAGCTCCCTTTCCCCAGTCTCAATGTAAAATATATTCCTCCCTCGCCAACATCTGTTGCTTTAGTTTGAACAAAACCTCACGTACACCTAAAAAATAACAGAAAAAAAATACATCTTTGAAATTTAAGGTCAGTGCAAAACAAAATCTTTTCAGAAACACGTTAGACTGGCAGCTACAGTAAACAAGACAGTTCTTACAGCAAAACCCTCAAATCTCAGGGAGTGTTTCTGCCGAGTTTCAAGTCCAAAATTCTCATTACACCTGATATAAGCTTCATGCTGTATACCTCACAAGCCCAGACAAGCCTCTCATTTTGAAATAGCAGAAAAAAAAAACCTGATTTGCTTGTGATGATTCAAAAATCTTGGGACAGGGCAGAAGGGGCTTGAAGCTGAAAATCAATCTTGATACGTCTCACTCTAAGAAACATCTGTCGCCCTGTTTGTGAGTTTCTTTCACACGGTACAATATTGACCCCATTTTTGCTTTTTGTAGCTTAAAACTAAATGTTTATGTGGCCTTTTTAGGTGAATGTGGCTCATTATTTTGACCAAAAACAAACACACATAGCTAAGAGTTGATCATATTAATATAACGTATCTAATTACGCTGTAGTTAAGTCAACTTTGCCTAAGCAGTTCACATAATCGTCATCTTTCAACATGTGGAGTGAAAAATAAGGCTACAAGAGATGTAGGACTAAACTGTCATCTCTTTACAACTTAAAGTATCACTGTATGTCATGTAGCAGATTTTTCAAACATCAACTTCAAGTCAAAGTTTTTAACAAGCATGTAGATATTTCTGATTGAAATTAGACAAATACCGAGGAGTCTTTACAGCAAAAACTCAAATTTTAGTAAGAGCATTTGTTTCAAAGTATAAGTCATTTTACTCATTAAGAGACAAACTCTTCCAATTAACATCTTTCTAAGAGATGAAAGCAAACAAAAGGAGGCATCAAGTGCATGTTGTTCATAAATATATTGTTAAATGAGGTGATAATTCTAAAAATGAAATAACTACATTTGAATTTGTTCGTATTGGTCATCATAGTTGAAATTTTCATACTCCATAGACCTATTTTTTATTCTAAAAAGCTATGCAGCTCATCATTTAGCTCTTTATGTCTAGAAATTAGAAGTTTACTTCAACACCTGTTGTCATTGTGGCTTATATTAGTTGCTATGAAATGTTTTGACCAGATATCAGACAATTATATTTGTTAGGATTTGAGCTTTGCGTTTTCTGACGGCAAGCACGCAAATTTAAAAAGTGCATTTAATCAAATTCTTGTCGTAATCTCACATTTAAGTTGAAAACCTGCCCAAATGGCTTACTTTAAGATGATTTTCTTCAGCAAAACGGGCTGAATTAGTCGTTATAATAATTTTTAAAAATTCATTCAATGGGATGAAAATTGGATATGGAAAAATATAAATGACAAAATCATGACTATTGATTTCGTTTCAAAAAGTCCAGTGCCAAAAATGTTTCCTTTTTGATTGCAGTCTATGACATCTTTTATTTTATTATATTAAAATTAGACGTGTATTTTGGCTCAAAATAACAATAAAAAGATTCAGAATTACACTTACGCTATTATTTATAAATGAGTTTTTGCAGTGTTCATGCAGAAAAATAATACTTCTGCAATGTTTTTTTTCTTACATCTAGTCAAAATGTCTCATTTCACTTTTATTAGCCACACTTAGATGGAAAAAGTTTTAAAAACATCCTTTTGCTGGCCTAAACTGAAAATGCTCAGAATAAAATCTAACATCACTGAAATATTTCAAACTCTTCCTCTCATTTGTAGTTCGTTGGTATTTTTGAATGTAAATTGTTTTTAAACTTTTGATAGGAAATTAGTTTTTGCAGTGTCAAAAATGCAAAAAGTCAAATCTTGGTGAGTGTGTTTGCCTCATTTCTTGTCAAAATAGGCCCCATTCACCATAAAAGTCCATATAAACATTGTAAGACAGATTGAAAGTAATTATATAAGGCCTGATAATATTTACTATTTAAACTTAAGTATGCAAATTCCAGATGCCTATAATGTAAAATGTGCTTGTCCCTTTAGTGTTTTATTTAAACATCACAAGCATTTCAGGATTTACTCTTTGTCTACAATCAAGAAAGAAGCATATCTGAATTTGTCAATTAAAAATGATCATAATTATAAGGTCATGATTGAAAAATACGCACAATAAGCTTGCTAAATTTGAGCTTAAGTCCAGCAGAATACGTCATAAACATTTTTAAAAGCACATTCACCTGAAAATATCCGAAAAACAACTTATTACAAGATACAAAAGGCAGAAACAATTCTGAATTTACTTGTAGTATCTTGAAATGGAGCAAGACATCTTCAAAGGGAGGACAATTTACTATCTTAGTGAGAGCAGTACATCTCATTTTGTGAGATAATTACTGCCCAAATAGTAAATTTTCATCCATTTCAAGGTATTCTGTAAGTATTTCTGCCTTTCTCCCCTTGAAATGAGACGCATTCTGGCTTATATAAAGTGTAATAAGGTTTTCAAGATCAGCAGACTTTCTCAGATTTGAGTTTTTGCAGTGCTGACCAGCAGCAGGAAAGTTAACTCCCAAACCTTGTGTACCCCAGCCTCTTCATCACACCCCCACATATGTCTTCTATTAGTCTGACATCCTTCCGGGGCATATTCTGCCTCCACACATTAATGTTGGCTGGTGAGATGTCTCCTTCATACATCAGGTTGTACAGGTTCGTGGAGGTGGTGAAAATTAGTTGGTTGAGGGCTGCGGGTGAAACCGGCACCCCCAAGAATGTGTGTATTGTGTCCGCCGTCTCCTGCGGGAAGTTGACCACGTCCTCAAACCTCACTTGAAGGTAAGACTCCTCGGGGAGGCTCTCGCTCACCCTCAGCACTCCTGTGGTGTGAGCCAGCCACAGATGAGCCAGAATGAGGATAGGGTTTGTCTCAGAGCGGGACAGCAGTCTCTGGATTACGTTAAACTCCGGTGCCACGCTAGGGCACCCATCCCTGACAGTGTCCTCCTTGAATATCAAAGAAAGGTGCTGCGGGATGTTTTTGAGGGAGTAAAGGCTGGGCTTGCTGTTATAAACCATGAGATAAATCCACGCTCGAGGGTCTCTCACCAGGTATATAGTTCTTAAAGAGGGTCCAACAACTTCCTGAATGAAGGGAAGTTTGAGCCCCCAGCTGCCGCTCCGCATATTAAGGACCACCCGGGCATTTGGGTACTCCGCAACGTGGCGTCTCATCTCCCGGACGTACTCTGCGTCTCTGTCCAAGCTGGCTCTGAGTTTGCCCTTCAGCTCAGACGCTGGCTCTCTCCTCCTGGATCTTTTCTTCCTGTCCCTGGAGGGGGCCGCTCTCGGGGGCTGTTTGACCCTGCTGCCCTCCACCAGCTGAATGTTCTGCAAGTGCAGCTTGGTGTTGTGGACCAGCGAGTGCAGCCAGCCCTGAATGATCTTGAACCGCCCGTGCACGGCGTCCAACCTTGACCACTCGCAGGCGTCCACCAGGGAGTCAAACTCAAACTCGGTCTCAGGGATGTCCACGTGCTCTGTGGGGACCCTGATGTAAACAAAGTCTGAGATATTGTAGAAAAGGTGCTTGAGTATTTCCGAGCCCGAACCTGGGAGGGTTGTTATGACGACTGTGGGGAGGGGGAGCCGTTGCTGCTCATAGAGTCTGATTTGTTTGTTTACTTCGCTTTTGGCACCCGCGCCTTTCCATTTTACCCCACAGAGAAGCTGATCGCAGCTGTTAGAGACAAACAGCAGCTCAGCAATCCACAAGATGAGCACAGAGAGGAGGGCGTAGCGCATCAGCCTGCTGAAGCAGACATAAAACTTTCTCTGCATGGTCAGAAATCCGATGGCCACACAGAGAACAACCCCGGCAATTACATTGACTGTGAAGCCAAAGTCAAAGAGCTGATTATCACTGCTGATTTGTTTGGGGACGAGCTGTGTCCCAAGGCCAAATCGAGTGATTTGATACCTATCCTCAACCTTACAGTGACCCCCAAATCCTAAATAAGCCAACCTCACTCCTATGTCTTTGTAGTTTGTAGCAATAGAGACGATCCTCTCTGTGTTATTGATAATTAAGGAAAGTCTCACACCATTTTTGCTGTTATCCACAAACCTACAGCTGGAAACTTTGACATATGGTCCGTGCAAAACATAAGCTACCCTGGTGACAGTGCTTGTCATTGGGAAAGTGACATTGACATACTGCGTCCACCTCTTTTTAAACTCAGCCGCCTGCTCTGCCTCCTGTATCCTCGTGTCAGGGCTGCGACCCTGGCTGTCGAACCAGAACATTTTATAATGAGCGTCCCACACGTCCATCATGGCGCCATTGTACCTGTCCATGAATCTGAAGGGGACGTACTTAAAGTCAATGTCCAGATTGTGGAAGAACGCACTGAGGGACCTCACGGGCGAGTCGTCCCACTTTTCAACATGGTCGAGCACCAGTAGAGTCTGAGAATTTAACAGAACTAATGCTCTGAAAACGCTCTTTAGCCTCATTGCGGGGGAGTATGCCGATACAGCTTCCCCACTCACAAACATCATGTCTCTATGCGATGAGGCGACAATCACCTCCCCTCTGGAGTCGCCAACACCTGCATCGGTCCAGCGTAACCACTTGGCACACTCCCCTAACTGACCCTCCCATGGATTGTTGCACTGACTTGTGGGTGACGGACCAAACACTAAGACGTTATTAAGGTAACTGTACTTTGGCCCATAAAGTGCTTCAGACACAAAAACCTGCCCATTTGGAGCAAACGTGAAAGAGTTCTGATCGGGGTGTTCGTGACCTGGGTTGAAGCTGTTCCAACCTTCCACCCAGGAGTAAGGCTTGTCATGGACTATGTCGTAAACAGCACGGCCGCCAAGTTTGCCGGACTTAAAGGAGACAAAAGTATTCCCTTGTCCAGTGGGCAGCCCTGCTCCATAAGTCACCACACCCCAGTTTGAGAAAATGTGCATTTTAGCTTTGCCAAAGTCATGCGGCGGCTGTGGCGTGAGGTGATGGTTGTACCATATGTACTCTGTGTGAAGTGTGGCCCAGCGCTGGGCTGACGACTGCCCCATGGGTCCATCCTTGGGTCGGTGCTTTCTTATTTGCTGTGCCAGCCAGTTCCCTGTCCCGTTCTTCATGACAAATGTATCCAGGAAAACAAGCTGGCTCTCTGGGCCATAGAACCAGTTGTAATTGGAGTCTGCTATCCCGACAGTTCTTTGAAACCCTGGCAGCAAAGTGGCATAATAAAACCAGAAGTGTCCCCTCAGCCAGTTGTTGTGCAGGTTGTCAATATTGAAGTGGCGCTGAGCTAAAAAGACATACTGCGTGATGGATTTGGCTGTGTAGCTCCCATATGCAACCCCCTCATCAAGAGAGCCGTCAACTACATGATTAAGAAGGAACATAGTTTTCTCCATGTAGTTCACAGCCACTTGTTTCCAGATCATTGTCTCTGGGTCCTTGTGTGACCCGACCACTAATGCACCCGTGAGAATGGCTAAAATGTTTGTAGTTTGGTGATTCTGGAGATACTGTTTCCCCCACCCTCTGTACTTTGACAGCTCATACAGCTCCTCCGTCTCAGCACGGATTTTTTTCAGATACACCTCCCTCCTCTGTGCATCCAAGTAAGAGTAAATAAAATCATAAGCAGTAGCAAAGCCAGTCAGAGAGTGTGCCATGGGGACCTCATCATTTGGCGCGCTGGTCACCTTCCAGTCTGGATACGCGGCCATCCTATCCATAAACTTGACAAGGAACTGTAGGACGGCAGAGTCCTCTGGGCACAGCAGGCAGTAGAGTGCCAGGGGAGGCAGGTTGTTCCCATAAATCTCGTTCCACTTGCTTGTAAACTCGGCATGTTTGGCGGGGGGCATGTAGGAGGGGGCATTGGACAGCATGGTGAGCGCGGCGGCCCGAATGACTTTAAATATGTGGCTGTGGGTGGTGGAGGACCTCTGCCTCAAGTGCAACACATCCACTTGGTTAAAATACAGGTTGGGGTGGGAATCAGTGGGCTGGAGTCTCAGATCTTGTGTGAGCCTGACCTGGAGCAAATCGTCCGTGAAAATGTCTCTGTCGGTGGTGTTGAAGACCCCCGAGAAGGCTGTCCCCACTGCAAAGAGGGGTTGTAAAAATAATACATATACAACCCAGTGAACAGCCATGTTTCCTGATGTTTCTTGGCAAATTTCAGTAGATTTCACACTGAAGCTGGCTGCTTTCTTTTGAATAGTGTCCCATTACTTTAGATGCATTTCAAAATAAAAGTCCCGGAGAAAAGAGTCTGAAAATGAGGGAAATCATTTCTCGTGCATGATGGGACAAACTTTAGCGCAAGAACAATCATAATCCATGTCCAAATCTTCAAAAAAGTCACATCAAACACACATAAAGTCTTCTCTCTTTGACTTAAAATCCTTACTTGCGCGTTTCCCTTCATCCTCATAGTTAAAGGTGTGCTCCTGAAGACTGGCATCTCCCCCACCTCCTCGCGTGCGCCAGTAACTCATATTGATCTCCTCCCCAAAACATTTCCCCCCTCGAGCAAACATCAGTCAGCCCCAGTCCGTGTCCGGTCCAATCACAGCCGCCCAGAGGCACCGTGTGCAGCCCGAGCAAGCTGCATCATCCGCGGGCATGAAGCGCAGCAAAGCCCGCATGTCCGCAGACCACATCGCTATGGGCTGCAGACACCTCGAGTTCAAAACTGCAAATCCTGATGTGTTAGCATTGTTAAATCCACTGCATGCGCCCGTCCTGATCTCACTCCCTCAGTGAAGTCCGGAAAGGAGGGAAAGTTGTCGTCACTCCTCAAGTATTCAAAGCATGAGACATTATTCAGCTTGTCCGCGGAAAACAGAACATCCAGAGAGGGGGAATAATCCACATGAACACCCAGTCTGTCTGCAGGTTTGTGAGTAAATCCGCCGCCGATGGAGACCCACATCTCACAAGTAAAGACTGCTGTGTGCGTAAATGTGCGCGTAAATGTGCGTCTGTGTGATCTCCGGACGCGTCTCCCGTTTGTGTCCTCGGCTCAGTCAGTTTGATTGTTTTTTCTGCCCCTCAATGGAAAATATTACACTGTACGGACTGTAGAGGGAGCCGCGAGTTCAGAAGCACAGCCTCCTCTGTCATGTTGAGAGCGGAGAGGCGGAATATTCATTTCACCTCCCTCTCTCTCTCTATCATGCTGCTAACAGGGTGTTAAAATTATGTTTTGCAAAATTCTCGCCCATTATTACGCCAGGAAAATCTTTTTAAAAAGTGCTGCGAGTATGCTCTTAGGTTTGGACAGACACAGCCTCCATTTGCCAGGGGTGTAATCAAGGTTTCAGAGGCCCATGGGAGCAGTCAGATGCCCCCCTCATGGAATTTAGCCATTTTTTTGTTTTTTATTGACAGAAAAAGAAACTATTCCTATAGAATTTTTTTTACTTTGTTTTGAAATGATGAAATCTGTTTTTCTATCCTAATTATTATCATTCTTCTTATTATTATTATTACTAACATATTAATTGTTCTTATTTTAAAACCACAGAAAATTGATGTTCCAAACCCCAGATGTGTAAGGAGAAAAAACATTCACATTGCCTGCACATTGGCTAAAAAAGTTTTTCTGTATCATGTAGACTGTGCGCAAAAACGTCAAAATTCCATTGCTCTGAATATTTGAAATAAAAGCAATACATTTTATATAAAAACTCTCATTAAGTTACACATGATTGTTATTTTTTAATGGCATTAACATCCAATCATTCTCTATATACAGTGTTTATTTCTTCATTTAAAGTTTTGAGAGTTAATTATAATGTTAAGCTTCAAAATGTCCAGGATAATTCTGATGATTTGGTCCATCTGTACCTTTAATTGCAACACTCATGAAGCTAAGACTATAGAGATAAAGATACAAAAGTTGAAACTTTTTCTCTCTAATTCTCCTCACAGATATTTTGCAAAATTTTGCCCATTATTACACCGGGAAAAAAAACATTTGTCTCTGAACTTCTAACTGTTGATGTATCATTTAAACACATGCAAAACCATCAAAGTTCAAATTAATAATCCTGACTAAATAATATTACGCATCTGATTTAATCAAAGTGAGTAATTTGGCATTTGAACATGATTTAATTCCAGATGTTTTAATAACATTTTCTTTTATAAGGTCTCTGAAGTTTTTTAAAATCTTTCAATTTTTCTTACTTTGCAGTTCTGAACAGCTGGAACATTTTTAAAAAAGTGTTACCAGTATGCACTTATAATTGGATATAGAAACAGATTTATTTTTCAAGGGACATCATCAAGATTTTTACCGCCTAAAGGAAAAATATGTAAAATTAGACCCCCCACTCATTTTCTATCTATTTGACAGTTATAAGGGCCTTTGACTGACAGGGGGTCTAAAAACTGTAAAAAGTCATACTTTTCCAAAATGAAACACTTGTCCCATTAAGCAAAGACTTTCCATTCTTTCCATCCATCCATCAATCCACCATCTTTTATCACTTATCCCTTTTCACGCTCACAGGGCTGACACTGGGCAAGAGGCAGAGTACACTATGAGCTACTTGCCAGTAAATTGCAGGGCTACATAGAGAGACAGACAACCATTCATGCCACATTCATACCTAAGGGCGATTTGAAGTCACCAGTTAGCCTTAAAAGCATATTTTGGTCTGTGGGAGGAAGCCGGAGTGCCCAGAGAGAACCCATGCATGCACAATGAGAATTTGCAAACTCCACACAGAAAGGCCCGACAGACAGGGGGGATCGAACCATCAACCTTCTTGCAGTGAGGCATGTGCACTACCTGCTGCATCACAATGCCACCCCCTTATCTATTTTGTCTTTTGTTATAATTGCAAGTAGGCATCATTGTGGTCCCCTCTGTAATGCTATGGCCCAACACCAAGAATTACTCACATTACAATTTAGCTAATTTGTCCCCTTTTTCATTAGAGAAAGTCATGGATGGATCAAGCACCAAAGCCACCCGAGTTGGAATCAACACCAATTCTTACAGGTAATAAACAACAATTCAAAACCAACTCTCTGTATCATGCATTTTCATATCAGAACACAGTGGAAGAACATTTTCCCAAGAAACAGTGTCTGGTAATGGGCCAACTGGGTCTTTGCACAATTGGGATTAATGATTGAGAATAAGCTTTGAAAGTTGGCTGAGAAGTGAAGTCTACTTAGCATACTATATTTATTTGGCACAGGGGAGATTCTTTTTCTGGATATTTAATCATACTTAGGGAGCAAACAACAGTCCCACATGAAAAAGACTAAATATAGTGTGAGACAAAAGAAATATCTCAGAGGAGCACGAAACTGTTTTATGAATACGCCAATACAAGGTTTTTATGTGCTGTACCCTAAAGATTGTAGAAATATGTTCAACTGTTTACATAAATGTGAAAATTATAGTCACAAAAGAGTATTCCTTAGTGTCTAAATAGAAACTAAAACAATATAATGATATGATATGTACCCATGCCTATGTCCATCCATCCATTCATCATCCTAAGGCTTACAAACTGAAAAAATAAACAATTGACACCACCAAAAGGTTCTCTGGAGTCACTAATCAGCTGGTAAATGTGTTAGGACTGTTAAAGGAAGCCAGAGAGATGCACACATGCACAAAGTGAAGGTGAGAGCTCCTCAAAGAAAGGACTGTCCAACCAGGACTACCAGGACTCGGTTTTGTTTTAACATGCTTACCAACACTAGCGTTCAGGCTAGCTACAGCTACGCCACAAAGCAAAAAATGATGTGAGGTAGTGTACAGGTTTAATCCATGTCATTTTTCAACTGAAAAGTAGCTGTATAGTGCTTCATGTATCAACATGTTTCATATTTCTAATGACAAGATGAATTTAAAGGCAGTTTTACTACAGCTTCAAGGCTGGAACTGTTAAATTTTCACAGCCTTCTACACTTGTTTGGTAGAGTTCCAAGTATCATGATTTTTTGCTAACCAAATCTCAACTTGCATTTTCTGCATTAACTACGATGCACTAAGATAGCTAAGAAAGCTGAATTTTGGCTCTCAAACTCATTCAAAATCATGTTTGCGCCACAGTGTACTGATTTAACTTGTCTTTTGAAGGAATTATTTGACATGTTTGGATACTTAACAGTCGGCCTTTTAATATTTTGACAGTCGTGTTTGTGCCAGCAAAGAGTGTTTTCATTGGTCAGGCGTAGGCTTTCAGGATACAAAAGTTCAGAGACCAAATTTCCAAATCACATTGCTGATTTGTATATGACTGTTTATTGACTGTCTGTAGATGAAAAATGAAAATAACATGCAAATTATTCATCTGCATTTTAAATGTTTGCCCTAAAAACAAAGTCTTATCAGACCAGGACTGCACTTCACAACATTAAAGAAATGAGTCATCATTTTGTAAAAGGTAGCAGGACCTTTATTCCATTACCACCCACTAAATCTATAAAAATGATAGAAAAACATTAACAGGACCTGAAATAAAGAACTGAAAGAGTCTTAAAATGGGAAATAGAGAAAACACAGAAAGCTTAATTTCACAAACTAACACCAAACTTAAACTTTTCTTTTTTAAGTTATTTTTTCGGGCTTTTATGGCCTTTATTTTATAGGATAGCTGAAGATTGACAGGAAAGCGGGTGAAGAGAGGGGGGATGACATACAGCAAAGGGCGGAGGCCGGGAATCGAACCAGCACCCGCTGCAGGGGGTTGGCAGCCCCCATACATGGGGCGGACGCTCTACCAACTGAGCTAATGTCCGCCCCAAACTTTTCTCTTTTAAACACATTATAAAACAGAAAGTCAACTGACTGTGTTGACCCTCCAGTGTCAAACTTTTCGACTAACCAGGAAGCACAATCCTCCTTTATAACCTCAGTCTAGCTGACGATTATCTCCCTCAGCCAGAGATTTTTATTTCTGGTGATGCGAATAGCTCCAGATGAGCATGGCAGGCTGCCATCTAGTTTTATGGGAATATCTTAGTCTATATATATAAATATCTTAATATTCAGTGGTATGTAAAGGC
Organism: Scarus forsteni; assembly: GCA_036419115.1. NCBI lineage: Eukaryota > Metazoa > Chordata > Actinopteri > Labriformes > Labridae > Scarus > Scarus forsteni. Next base: position 12,415,558 of record JAZDUH010000007.1, on the reverse strand, counting down.
CATTTGTGGTAGTAAAATTCACAGAGGCACTTTTGCACCATTTCCAGACTCAGTTCAAACATTGACAAGCAGGTGGACAATGTACTGCTGTTAGAGGAAAAATGCTCCCTAAAGACCCTTCTGGCACAACTGAGAGTCTGCCTCATGTATCATGTTGGTTTAATCTCTGTACCTGCAGTCACTTCCTGTCGTTGTTTCGGTTGTCGCTCCCACCTCTTCTGCTTTAAAGGACTCTGATTGGGCCATGCCACTCTGGGTCACTCACGATTGTTGTAGACTGGAGCTTGGCAAGATGGATCTGCCTGTTTACAGACACTGAAGAGTGAGAAAACAGACTGTTCAGGTCTCCATTAGCAACACTGAAGCGACTGCTTTATATGTTTCAGGTCTCTAGAACAATATAGCATGTCCCATGATGTGACTGTTGTGCATTCACACATCATAGTGGTAAAAAACATACAAGCACTAGTGCATGAGGGTTACAAAAACAAAACCAGAGCTTCCACCAGCAGATTCCACTTCCCTTTTAACAGTCTGTGATGGAACATCTTGTGTTTAAATGACAGCAATATACCATGCCATGAGACGCACATGTAAGGAAAACAAATTTGTCTATTTTAGAAAAGCACAACTTATTTTTGATCCATTATTAGTTTTTTGACATTTCAATTAAAAACTTTTACATTTCATGTCACAAGAACAGCCATCGTTTCAGTTTCATGCCTTTAACACCTTTCCTGAGGCACCAGAAAAGGTTTCCTATAACCTCAAAGCATCCCTCCATGCAGAAATGTGTGACATTTGCGAGTCCTAACACACAGCACGGCTCTCATTGATCACCTCATTCTGTGTATATTAGGTTTCTGTGCAGAATCTTCATTTACTGACAGATTGCTCTCACTGTACCCAGTTCAGATGTCGTCTGCAGCATGCTATCCCACAGGGAACGCTGTTGCATGATGCTTTTTCTCCCCCCTTCTCCTGTTTGAATGCACACACTCAACGCACACACGGTCGGCCTTATCAGGATCTCTGCAGGAGGCACGCACAGTAATCTCTCAGGACAAAAGTCTTCACACAGAGAGAAGAAACTGGTTTAATTTAAATACTGTTAATAATCTTAAACTTACATCAGTGAAATCACTTCAGAAGCATGCTGATTATTCCTCAAGGATCTTTATGAGGCAAGAAAACTGTAAACAAGGCAGGATATTTGAATCTCACTTCAGAAGAAAAAACATCAGTTTTCTTGTAGCATGTTTTTCTTCAACCCAACAAACGCCTACTCAGAAATGGTACAAGTTGGTGTGAATAATTCTTAATCATTATGGGCTTCAACATCTATAATCATGTTTTATTATTGTTTGTGTTTACTGCTTCCATTTCTCAGCAAAGTTTTCAACCAGCACTAATCTCTTGGCACAACTCTGACAGTCTGTTATCTCGGCAGGGCTGTTTTGTAGTTTATGTGTTCATTTTGGCAGTAATTACCTTTAACCAAGGCGGTTATGTTTTCTGCTGGTATTTGTTAGCCTGTTTGTTTGTTGGATTTGGATGAAACCTCCGGGGAATGCTAGTCATGGGACAATGCTTTTGTAGAAAATCCAAATAGAGACCCAGATGCAGGAGATTTTTAAGGATTTGTAAATATTGCAATCTGGGCAGATGTTCAACTATGTTGCTGATAACTAAATAAGATCTAAATGTATTTTAATGACAAGTGATAAGATGGTGATGATCCAAATCCAGATGAGGTTCCAGGATTTTTTTTTTTTTTTCAAGAATTTGCAAGATCAGATTGATTTCCTCATTTCTGATAACTTGCTCAACAACACTGGAAATGGATTGGCAGGGTTTGTGCTCTTGGAGCACTTATAGTTTTAGTCTTTTTTCCATTTTAAGTTTAGTTTTTATTTTAGCCAGGGCTGTCTTTAGCCACATTAGGGCCCTAAGCAGATTTTTTAAGATGTCCTTTGCCACAAGTCAGACATGGCAAATGGCAGACATTCAGATTCACACTTTCTCTTCTCTTTATATCCGTAGCCTTGTCCATGACCCTCTCTTCTGTCACCTGATGACCCACTGCAATTCATCAACCATCACTGTTTCCTAAGAGCTGAACAACTATCCAGGCATAAAGATTGCAAACTAGGGGTGTAACGATCCATGGATCTGGATTGATACATCAATTGGTTAAGCAATGATCCAATTACATCGATGGAAACTGAAAACATCGATCAACATTGTCATCTTTAATATACACCTTTACTTTGAAATCCCGACTGGACATGCGTGACAGTTTCCGCCCAACCGCGCGTCGTTCTGAAGTTTCCAAGGCTCTCAAGTCTCACGCATTCAGCGTATGAGACTCACATTTGAACCTTTTCACTCTCTCACACTCCACACCTGGTGAAATTGAATCATGGCATACTATGGGATATTGCCAAATATCGTATCATTGTCCAAAAAATCGATATTGTATCGAATTGGCATGAAACTGGTGATTTACACCCCTACTGCGAACTCCACATGCAGAGAGCAGATGGTAACTAAAACTTTGTTTCTACCAAGCAGTCTGGTTCAGTTTAGCTCAGTACTGTACCAAATTACAGGTGTTTCTGCTGTCAAGTGAAGAGAAAGGCTGCCCAAATTATTGACCTTTATGGTCTCACTTTTTACCAAACCAACCCCAATGGGTGGAGCTTAAAGTGCTGTCCTGTGTTCAAATAAACCGTGGCTTTAGAGCGATTTGTTCGCTGCTGCTTCGGTAAAGAAAGTCCACCCTTGACAATCTTCCATAGATTACTCCTCCATTGGCACTATATATTTTTACTCCTGTTCTACTTTTGACATAACTGTCATAACTGTCATGTGATGTCACACTTTTAGTCGGTGTTACTCTCTCCTTCTAGCCCACATCACGGCTCTCAAGTGAAGGTACAGCTGGGGAATAGGATCAGGGTTTACTCTCCAAACGGTTCTAAAATTTACAGGCAAACAAGGCTCAAAGTGCAGAAAGAGCACAAACGTCTGCCATGGCACTGGATCGTGAGTTACTGTCAAAAATGTAGAAAACTACCCTTTCTGGCACTGTTGACAAAACCTTGAATGAATTTGTGAATTCAGATTCAGATTCAGAAAACCACAAAAATCAAACCACCTCTTCTTTGTGCTGTGACCAAAATTCCCTGAAATTTTAAACGTCTTTCATAAAACAGACAATTGCCATCAAAATTGTTTATGAAATAATTTGGTGGACTTTACAGAACACAATGAAGATGTCATGAGTCTGGATAGTTTTAAATTCTGCCCACAAAATACTCTTTGGTTCTGGAGCATCATGCTTTTGGGACGGATTATTATTAAACTAAAAAGTGTCTTAGCCAGTATAGAACATTTAATGTTTCCTAAAACCGCATTCTAATTTTTCAGGAGTTAATCCAGTGGTTTAGCTTCCAGTAGACTTATGGCTCTTTTCCACTAGCACGCCTCGGCCGTACTCTACTCGGCCCTACTCGATTTGGTGCGTGTTTCCACTAGCCCAGTACCTCCTAAAGCAAGCTAATTTTAGTACCTACTCCACTCTGGCTCAAAGCAAGCTGAGTTGATACTAAAAGATGGCGTCACCGACTAACGGCTACTGATTGGTCAGACAATGTCATCATCGATGAGTCATTAGCACGACGACCTAGCATGCTAGCGGTAGCTACCATTGGCTTACCCTCATACGTCTTTTCTTTGCAGCTCGATTGCTCTCGTCCTCGGCTTCATTCTGTTGTATAGCTTCCAAAACTCTCCTGTGCTTCTCAAGGGGTATTTCTTCTTGCCACCTGCAGCCTTCTACTGCTTTCCTTTTTTACTCGGTTTGTGACAAAAAGCCACAGATTGTTGTGTTGCGCTCAAAATGACGTCACCTCAGTGCCGCTCAGCTGTTTACAGCGACACTGCACCCCGTTGGCCAGGCGACTGGGGCTAATGGAAAAGCAGCACAAGGTGAGTAGAGTAGAGTAGAGCCGGGTAGAGTCAAGTAGAGTAGAGTAGGGCTAATGGAAAAGGGCCATTACAAAATAAAACACTTTCCAACATCAGCTACCTGTAGGTGTCACTACTTTGACAACCGAAGCCTGGTAACAAGCTGTTGTGGATCTTGTTCCAAGTGTTGCAGCTGCCATTGTGATAAAAATAGATTATTATTGCCTTTGCTGAAAGAAGTTGGCTCCTTAGAAAAGCTTTCTAAAGTTAGCAATAACAACCGAAAATGGGCCATTAAATGCTCTTAAAGCTTAAGTGTTTGTTTTCAGAAGTAAGACTGTTGCAAGGAAACTCTGAAACAATGTAGTCAAGACATGCAGGGATTGTCTTCAAGTCCAGCGATTATATCCCAAACCAATGCAACATAGACATCAGCATAAGTCATGTAATTTTATGCTGTAACTTTCATTTATAAACTAATGACCAAGCTCATGCTCTGAAGGTGCTTTATCCAGTTATACAATTACCAGTCCATGAAAGTACAGCTGTGGGTCAAGTAGGAAAAGGGTGTTTTTGCAGTTGTGTGACTTTCTAAAGTTTTATAAGTAATGAGAAAATACAGAGAAGCAGAGATTTCCACTTGTGAAGTCCAAAATCTAATCACTTCATTCTGTCGTTCATCCATTTATTCATTTTGCGACTTTTCCGTTCACATGTACCTTCAAAATCGATCTGGTTCTTCTTTGTGCCAGAGTTTCTCATTTTGAGAAATATCTCAAAAAGCATCAATGAAATACAAGGATGATCATTTTTCCAGTGGCTCAGTATGCATGCTGATTTTCACTTATTTTCTTGATGATTAAGGCTTGCAGCAAATCACCTCGGATGAAGAGGGAACATCTGTACAAAATTTTGATAAAATACTTTGTAGAGTTAGAAAAGATATCTTGTCTTTACTGTTTTTGATATATTTGAGACTGGTTGAGGAATTCTTATGGTAATGTGTTCACAAGCAAAGAATGCAAATAGGACCCAAAGACCTTGCATCTGTCATATGATCTTTAAAATGTAAGCTTTTTATGCCATGTTTTATGATTTAAGATTACAGGTTATAGACATTGAGAATAAGTCAACAGTACATCAAGATGTCACAGATTGTACTGTTTAACACAGTCATATGAAAATCATGTTTATTGTATGGCAAAACAGTGTGGTTTTTTTTTTTTTGACGAAATATTTTTGAATAAAAATCAGACATTAACCGTAAAATTAGCCACAAAATTAACAGAATTAATATCCTTTTACTGTTATAAAGAAAAGTTGTCCCGTATTTCTTTGGGTAAAATTCCAGCAACACAGCTCCCAGTTTTTTACCATAAAATTAACAGGATTTTATTTTTTAATACAGTGTACGAGCCAGAATTGAGCGTAGTGTTGTTCTGTCAAGTTTTCGATCTTGCCAGCCTTGCAATGTTAAACAGTTGATCCAGTGTTAGCCTACCACTGCTGACAGCCAAGTGATTGCCTCTTAGCAGCCATAAGCTAAATGTACTCAGACCACCTTATTTTATCTCTTCTAGCCTGTCTACTCTTCACTGCTCCTGCTGTAAGCCGCTTTGCTACCCTCCTCTTCCCCAGCTTCTCCTATATGCTATTCTCTGACTGAATCAATGCAAACTGACTTTGTTATTCACTCTGGGGGGAATTTGCTGCTTTTCTCCCTGCCTCATGCTTTTTTCCTGGGCAGTAAGGAGGACAGAAACGTGCTCTTCCTGCTTCAGGCTCCATCAGTCGCTGTGTGGAAAGAGACCTTATCAGAGCTACACCATCAAATTAAAAATATGCAAATAAAGCCTATTCACGTAACAGCTCTTGTGTCTTTTAATTGACAAAGTGGTCCTGACAGAAGTGATTTGTACAAAGTTTGACGAAAACCCCTCAAGCATTCTTGAAATATTACGTTCACATGCAGGAGATAAAGACAGTAAGTGGCATAACTAACTTGCCCGATGACCAAAAATTAAGAGTTCCATCTTGTATATCATTATTTCCCTCTTGAGTCAGAGTGGATCCACAACAAGTAAACAACACTCCTCTAAAAAATTCTTGAAAGGATCACATGCAAGAAATAAAGATGAGGCTTGGTGACCTTGACATATAACTTAAAAAAATCTAATAAGCACATAGTCTGGAACTGTGACATCAAAAATTAAATCACTCCGGCTATGAGTCAGGAAGGACTCTTGTACAAAGTTTGAAGAATATTACAAGAAGGGTTCTAGAGACTGCATTTTAAAGTATGCGACAAACAGATGGACATCTTGAAGGCATGATGCCTCCAGCCCTGGCAGAGAGACATAAAAAGGAAGGTAAACAGACCCCTAATAACCAAAGCTGCTGCTATTTGCTGCATATCGCCCATGCCTCTTCTCCTCAGCACTTGACATGAATCTTTCTTTTGTGAGTGCTCAACATTTGCATATTTACTCAGAAATCTGACCCAATATCCTGCAGCCTGCATCACTGGAGATTAAAGATTTGCAGCTTTTCTCCGAGCTATGAGTTTTAACCACATTATGCTTCTGGCCGCGCCTTCACTCAGAGACTGGTATTTCTTCTCTGGCAGCAGCAGCAACTTGGCTTTGTGGCCCTCAGTAGGGAAGTATTGTATATACTTAGAGAAACATATCCTGATTTTCATCTCCTCCGCCTCCAAAATGGATGCCAGCTCTTTCACATCTCAGTTATCTTGTTACATGCTGCCAGTATTTCAGGGCAGTGCGTCTGACTGCAGATGTCAGTCCTGTGCGTGGATTTGGTTCACAGCGAGTTCAACTCTCGCTGGTGAGAGATACTGTCTGCACTGTCATAAAAGTTTATCTCAGCTGTAAACTTGTGATCAAGCCTCACAATGAGTTTTTATTTTATTTATAGGAAAAAATCTATAATGGGAGCTGTGGGCAGAGATTTGAATATAAACAAGTTACTGTCCTGAGGCGAGTACATTTTTTTGATTATCCATGTAAATGATTTCTCATACGAATTTCCTTCTGAGATGGTTGGCTGAAAATGTAAATGTATATGAAAATAAATGAAGCAAACAGAGCTTTACTGAGAACAATAGATGTGCTAGAGTACTGGAATCACTTTTTATTCTCGACTGAATTTGATTAGCTTTTCTTGCTTACTGCTGTTATTTGTCTTTGGCAGAGGTCACATAAGGATGAATGAGTATAGGGTTGGAAAGCAAACACAAAATCAAGTTTGGAACTTGCTTTGAATATCACCACTCTTTTTTTTTTTTTTGCTCAACAGTTTCCTCAAAATTCTTACAGCTTCATCCTGCAGGAATAAGAAAGGAGTCAAAGATGTGATCAGGGAAGACCGGAGGTAGATGTGGTCAAAACTGTGGCATAATTTGAAGGACAATCCCAATAATGGAAAATCAACCAGAATCATTACAGGATTAAGAAAGAATTATATCAGAGAATTATATATAGGAAAAATCAATAATGGCATTTCTATCAAAAAATCAATAAATAATCAATCAATAAATCTCATCATTTCCCATCCCTATAAGAAATTGGCAACTTCTAGCATTAAACTATACTCAACAAAGTATGTCTTCCCTTCAGTAATACTTATTGTAGGGCTGTGTATCAATTCAGATTTTCTGGATCGATTCGATTTGATATTGCAAGGTCTCAAATTGATTCAATTCACAATTCAGTTCTTTATTTATTGAGTCTGGGATATCTCAGTTAAAATAATGCTGTAAATTTAAAATAATGACCTTTTGGCCTGGTACAGTACTAAAAGTTGTTTTTACATTAAGAACTGGACTCAAAGCAGTTACATTAATCATATATTAATGATAAACATTGATGCATATTCTGCATATTACTTGTTTTTTGTCCAGCTAATTTTTCATACTTGTTAAATCCGAAATACGTCCAATCATCAGCTTTTTTACTCGCCAGTGATCGATCTTTGGATTTAATAGATTGATTATGAACCATTTAAAGGGAAATTGATTTTTTAAACCCAGCCCTAACTAAGTGATTGGATTTTATATTGGCATATTAATCACTTTCATAACTAGAAAAGCACTCAGAGAGCACAGACCTCCACCAAGCAGCTCAGTCATGGCAGTGGCTTTTCCACAACCCATATAAAAGATACAATTCTGGATCACCAGGTGGTTCGATTGTACGGCCAAGTCTCCACTCATGTCTATCCATGGGGAGAACTCCTTTGCTGTTGCAAGGGAAGCTGGGAGATGTAGTGAAATAGGCTTGAAAAATGTTGACATCAGTTTTTAAATAAACTACAATGATGTAAAAGGGGAAAAACCCAGCAGCTGAGGAGAAACGATGGGATTTGCCATTATTAACTTCAGTGTTTTTTTATGACATCAATGTGAATGGGATACGGATGAAATTTACCTATTTTTAATATATTATCTTATAAATTTTGAAGTAAATACATCAAGTGATGTCAGAGATATGATTGTTTAAATATAAAGCCCACTATTACAGCTAGGGTTGGTAATCTGATTTAGAGACACTTTTTGTAATACTGGTTAAAATGATCCTTATGACCCGATGGCAACCAATTTATTATGTGCTCTTAAAATAGAGTGAAAAAAAATCTGCCATCTACAGCAGGAGTAAAACATCCTATAAAACCTTTGGAACCCACATTTGTAACGCAATCAAACCCTATTGCTATTTCGCCCGCCTCCTGCACGTACATTCCACTGGCGTGCACAGACTCTGATTCAGTGCGTGAAGCTGAGCTGAGAGGGATCCAAGTCCGCTGAATGCTTACCTGTCAAGTTTTGGCTTTGAAAATAAGGGAAGTCCGCTATGAGTGGTTCCACAACCCCAACCAAGCTCCAGTATCCCTCACATTTTAAGACAGGTGTACAAGAAATCTAAAATAAACGCTTTGTTTTTCTTGGTTTGTTCCGCTGTTGGCTCTAATCTCGCGACAGCTGCCACCCAGGCTACTGCAGGATGACGTTCTCACGAGGCTTTTTCTTCTTCTTCGGTTTTACGGGGGTTGGCATCCATCATGTTGGAGCATCACCGCCCCATTCAGACTAGTGACAGAGTTCAGTTTGGAGAGGCAGAGGAATGTTTTTATCATTATATCATCACACAGGAGTTTTACAGGAGAATACTAATACAGGAGGACGTTGGGAAAGAGGATAAAATACGGAAAATATGGTAGTTTCATGGCCAAAACAGTGGACCTGACAGCTATGTGGAGAATGGCAAAGGAACTTTCTATACCCCGATCAAAATTGGGTTGTGAGTACTAACTTTCCATGTTTGCTTTTCTTTTTAAAGTTTACTATGATAATGCTTTGGTGTTTTCTTACCGCTGACTGAGACATGACTTGGTGTAGTGTAAAACAAAAACATTCTGCCGGCCAGTTTGGAGTTGAATCAGCCTTCTGGTTGTTAATCAGCCGCGCACCGTGCATGTGAGCCGGGGGTGTCATTCTAGAGGAGGGGTGGCAGGGGCTAGGCGGAGCCCTGAGGAGATGCTACATTCCAATTCATGCTAGTTTTCCAAAATTACCGACCCTAGCTTTAAGTTATGTGACTTTCTGAAAGTTTGGGTAATTTTTTGGCATCTTCTTTTGCCACATTTTACTTCCACTGACTGCCCATCAACCTTTTCTCATCAGACTTCTTTTGACTGATATCATGAAAATTCTTCCTCTAAATAGTCTCCTGTCAAGAGAAATGTTTGTCTGATGCACTAAAATCATCCCTTTGAATGATGCTCAAAAACTCGCCGGTTGTTGGAGCAGCGCTCATCAGTTCCTCCCTGTCAGACGTGTTTGTGTGTGAAAGGGTTCAGCTGAGTTTCCTAATTAGAGGGAGCCTTAGAGTGGTGAAATGATTGAACAATGTTAACCGTAGTAAACTAACACTCTAATCATTCTTATCCCCAGCTGCTCAGGCCTCAGGTTGAGCATGAGGTCCTCAAATTGTTGCTGAGCAACAATTCAAGCACATCTGATTAGAGAAGAGGAGTGGCAGATTTCCAAGAAAGCCTCAAAAACTGAATCCACGATGACTGACAAGCCGCAACCAGTGTCCACACATTTACTCCACCTCTCCTGCTGTTTATGTTTTGCTGATGGAAACTTCACAAATCTAAACTCACCTCGACGAGAGAACACACACCTCCCACTGTACAACCTGAAAGCAGAGGTGTGCGCCCCTTATTAAAAATATTTCCTGCTGCGAGCAGAGGGAGGCGCGGTCCAGGCCTCTTAGAAGACTCGTCTTTCTCCATCACTGCAGAGAATTTCAATTTCCCCCCGAAGAGTCGGCGGTTGCTCAGCGTGCTCAGGTCCTGTATCCGGCCCCTCTTGCTGGAGGCGGAGGGAAAAATTGGCTCCTACTGTTTCAGGTTTCAGAGATGGTTTCAGTGTCTTCCATTAGAGCCGTCTGTCAATCACAGCAGTCTCACAAAACAAACCTCCAAGCTACAGTGTTTACTGGATGCTTGCAGAATCAGTGTGATCCTTCAGGAATGTTCCAGAGAACAGAAAGTAGTTGATGTGAGGAGGCTAGAAACAGACGCACGCAATGCAAAAGAGCCCTGCATGCTAATATCTAGGGATGGGCACAATTAGTCGGCTAAACGATCAAAGTCAGATTAACTAATTAGTCTGCACCACATTTACAAGTTTCATTTTATTCAGCTGAACAGATTCCTAATACATAATTTTAATATATTCAGGCCTACAAGACCCTCGGTTTAAAATGCACTGGGGTCCCCTGAAGACACTTTATCTTCAGTCAATAGATATTGCCATGATGGCCGTCATTCTCCTTAACCCCTTATCAAATTACACTTGATGAAACAGAGAGGCCAGACAGCGTTTTATAAGACCAACAATAGGACCCCATTTACGAATAATAAGAAGTGAGTCTAATTAGCAAAAAGTTAAGTTAAGAAACTTTAATTCAGTTGATAATTTCTCCTGTTTAATAATACCAATTGGTCGTGAATTCTATATCATGGAACAGCCTGATGAGTCAGCTAACCCGTGTGGTACAACTTGAAAGTTTTAATGGAATGAGCAACACAGATAAATGTGTAGGTAGTGCACTCCCCTCCCCTAAAAGAAAGCCCAAGATTCGTTAGGTGGTGTTTACACAACTCCATTCTCATCCCGAGAGTTTTGATTGCGATTTCGCCTCCTGTTTACACGAGACTGAATCCGCAAACTTTTAAAACCAGGGTCTAGAGTGGAAAGTTTTGAAAACGTATGTGGCCTGGCTTCATGTAAACAGGATTTAGCATTTTAGGGTGAAATGCTGATGTCACCACATGCACAGTACCTTCACATGAAGGCTGCACGCACATACCAGAAACAACAACTTTACTTTGTCTACCAAGTAACGTGTGCTGCTTACTGTGCTCGGTTTGTTATGCTGACAAAACTATTCAGACAGATTTATTATCCAAACAACAAAGTCCTGCTTCTTCATGCGTCCAGTTGCCATTGTTTTTTTGACATCGCCATCTACTGGACTGGCATGCACGCTACAGTGTTTTCAGTCCTTTTCGTGTCAGATTGTCTTTGAAGACGTAAAGGAAAAACTTTTCAGTTTCTGGTGAAAACGTCATATAAAAGTGGCCTTAGTTAAAGCTAGGGTCTACGATCTGAAAACCAGTTTGGCTGTTGAGACAGATTTGAAAAACACAGCCTGCCCCCCCTTCCCTCGCCCCTCCCCTCTGTGTTCCAAGATCCTTCCCCCCTAGCTCGTGTCGCCTCCTAACAACACCCCCTCTCCGATAGAGCAAGTAACCGGCCGGCAGAAACTATTACATGGCATTGAAGATAAATGAGATTTCTCATAGCTGAAAGTAACAAACACGACAGTCATTCCCCTTGTAACACACAGCGGTAGCCATTTGAATTGGACCGGCGGCAAAGCAGGTCTGGCATCGCCACTGTTAGCTGATCAGAGCAGAGCCGATTGTGGACGAGGATTTACGTTTCTCGGCGTGTCTTCACCAGCTCAGTTTACGATGCTAACGATGCGTGGCTAACTTATGCTAAAATCTATTGACAGAACCCACCCGTTCCGACCAACAACGTTCAGTCATTAGCCAGTATAGGCACAGACTAACCAGAGTTATTCAGCAGACATCTCCCACTGTAGTAAACAAAGCTATTACCTGTTCCACAGAAAATCGTCTGTCTCAGCGTCAATTCTCAGTCCCAAATCATTCTGCAGCTTTTCCCACCGGCCGTACGATTCTCCAATGCTGATCTCCATTGGGACCTGTATTGCTCATATTTTGTCCTTACTTCAGCCTTTTCCTCGAAACTTTTACGTTTCCTTCCCTTCAATGTGGAGGATAACAGTAGCGGACTCCCGGTTTTGGTGCTGGTCTTCTCCGGCTCCATGACGCTTCAGTAGCTGTGCAGCTCGCTGCTCACCGGTACATGAGGGAGGTAATGGGGTGGAAGCTGGACCATGGGCGGGACGGTGCGGAGCAGGGGAGACAGGGGATTGGATGGACTCACGGACCAATCCGAATCATTGGTCAACTATTATGCCGCTTTGCAGCGGATATACTGAAAGGATGTTTTTCATTCTTTTTGGTCTTTAGATTGCGTAGATTGGACCATAGGACAATAACGGCCTTATAAACGGTGTTATTTAGATGTACCAAGCTTCCAAATCGTAGACCATCGCTTTAAGCAAGGGTAAGGAACTGGTCTTCTTGGACTACCACAATGTAGTCTGTCTTGGACTTCACCAGTTTCTCAGAACTTGGTTTTAAATTTGGAGGTGGTACCAGGGCTGACACTAAATAATGCTGTCACTCTGCATACCAAAACATCAATTTCCAGTTTCAGGAGCTTTAGGACATATTGAAGTCACAACACCACATGTTTAGCTGTGTTCTCATCCCATGAATGCATAACCCTTAGAAGTTGTGTCTTGTTGTATAGGTGACTAATCAGACTTTCCATTGATATAAAATACAATACTAATTTGTTATTACTAAAGGGACAAAACTATCAACAAATATGTTTACAAACTTTATTTGAGGAGTATCCACCAAATTTGAAACCAGCTAAGCTAATCCTTTATATACTGCAGTGGTGGCAGTTTATTTAAATTGAACTCAAATCATTTTTTACGACCAGAGCTCAAATCTATCATGACGTAACAGTGTGTCAGCTCATTAAGTTTGTAAATTAAGTTAACCCATTGATTTTAACTTGGATTTCAGCACTGGGGTAAGAAACAACCGTGACTAACAGATTTCTTTTTCAAGCTGCAAGATGCTGATAAGCTTGTAGTTCAAATTACAATTTTTGTGGTGGCACAATGATGAAAATTAAGTTATTTCACAGGATTGCATTGAGGCTAAAATACAAGTAATTTGGGGGTTATAAAAAATTGCAGAACAGAGTCTGTTTCAGTCTTTATCCCAGCCCGCTGGTTCAATTTTTTCAAAACATTTGAGGGTTTTCTATGGGTTATTGCAAAACTACTTATTTGCAGTTTTTAAGGACTTTAAGCTTCCATAGTATTGATAAAGTTGATGGAAAACGTATTTATCAGATACTGTATAGCACTAACTTATTTAATGTACAAAATGCCTGCATACTAGAAAAGAGCGTTATTTAAACTGTAACCTTTGTAAGACTGATGAGGGGTAAAATATGACCGTTCAGATGATGTCTTCAGAGATTTACTGAGTTTATCACCACTTGATGGTCGTGCCAATTAGTCGGCAGTAATAAGATCCATTATTCCACTGTTATTAAACTCAGCTGATGGTTATCAGTTTTAATGAAAACCTCTGCATCCAATCAGTGAGTGATATTCTGAATGGGGGGCATGTCTATCAGTAAAACAACCTCTGCAAAGCCTGCTCCCACGTATCCTTCATCCTCAGTCTTATGAACACTTTAGGGCTTTGGAACGGTTCTTAACTTTGGCAGGTCAGAATCGACTTGTAGTGAAACCAGGGGAAGATGACAGAGCATTTTAGTAGAAGCTTCTGGAGGTTGAGGATGTTTTACACCTCGGTGACTGTGTTTGTGTTGCTAACTCTTCATGGCTCTGATCTATGGAGCCTCCAGCTTTACAGTGTAATAACCTTGAGTATGAATTGTGCCTGAAAAGTCTTCTTGTAAATGATGCTTTCCTTTAAAAGCATCAGTTACAGCTGACTGAATCGTGCCTATGATCACATCCTCTCTTGTATTCTGTGGTCATACTAAAATGCCTGTTTCTTATCTTTAGCACACTTTTACACACTGAGTTGTTGTTCCAGGTGTGGCTGCTTGTCAGCGACGCCACCGCGTTACCTCTCAGTGTCATTTGAATCTGCCTAATGTCCCTAATACCTGCTGCCTAATGTGCTCCGACATCTGTTGTCGTCTCTGTTTGCTGAAGCCGTTTCATCCCTCCGTCGTTCATTTCTCTTTGCACATCACTTCTGTCCCCTCTGTTTGCACATTTCTTTGCATGTTTGAGCTAGTGCATCAGTGTTATCTTTGCAATTTGCACATCACTTGTGATATTTGCATTTTGCCATTGCTACAATGAGACAGTTGTTGACAGAGGCAGGTGAGAACATCAGAGGGATGCTGATGCAAAATAGTTGTGTTTGTTAAAAATGCCCCAAAATGACAACAAATTTGCATCAAGCAGGAGACAAATGTGATGATGTTTTGAATGTTTCATGAGAAAAGAAATAAAAAGTGTCAAGCAATTTGCAAGCAAACTGAATAAAATGAAACACAACCAGCAGCAACAATCTCTTAAATTTCATATCCATCTATCAGGTCTATGAGCATTTCTTGAATAAAAGTAATGAACAACACATTTTTCTTCCTTTAATCAACTTAGAAAAGAGCAAGCAAGCAAGTAAATTTTTTTACACAACAATTTTACAACATTTGGTTGCAAAGGGCTTTCAAATACTCAAACTACTTCCTGCCAGTTCGACAGACATCCCTCAATGTGCTCTGAAGTTTTCAAGGTCACAAGCAAAGGATAACCATGGGATCAGTGACGGGAATTGAAAAACAATTTAAATTCAAAATCAGTAACAACCAACTCAAGCAATCAATATTGTTAGCCCTTTTGCTCATCAATTCCTTCAACTTTGTTCAGCATGCCTTGCAAATCAAACATGTCACTCTCATCAGAGGCAGTCGGCAGAAATATAACAAAGAAGTCAAAAATCAACAAGCAGAAACAATATTTAAAGGTGCTATGAGCAGAATCTATTTCCGAAGACATAAAGACTCTGCTACCCATGAGCATGTGCGGCGACTGCCATAATGCTGCGTTCCAGTAACCTCAGAACTGAGAGTAACATCATCTCCGACTTATCAGCGTTCCAGTTGAAGTCGGAAAAACATGCCAGCTACCAGGCTATTGTTAGCTGTTGTTAGCACACCTTCTTCACGCCTTCTTCAGAGGAAGAAGAATGTGATTATCACTATGGCAGCATTTTTTTAATTATAAGTCTAACAATACTATGTATACAGCTGATCTAGAGCAACACACCCCAGTCAGAAGTGCAAATAAATTGATAATTACAGGAGCTAAATTACTGTTCACACTGGGGGCATCCGTGTTTGATTGTCAACTCGGGGGTGGCGAGGTATCACCGAGTTCCCAGTAGGAAATTCTGACTTCGAGGGACGTTCCAGTTGCAGTGTCCTACTGGGAACTTGGAAATTCCTACTTCTGACTACAACTGGAACGCACCAAAAGACGTGACCAAGCCAAAGCGTGTGTTTGTTGTGATGCTAATAAATGCAGCTTGGACCTTCCTCAGAATTCTGCATTGTTTTAGAACGTCTTTTTTCAACAACTTACAGGATGCAAAGCGACGAGGTAATGTATCTCTTTCTAGTTATGTAGCGGTAGTTATTGATGCGTGACAACAAGCAGTTTTTTGGAAAACTTAGTATCGTAGTTTTGTAGCCGGCTGTCCGACCCGACCACTTAGCTAAGGAATAGCATTTATAGATAACCTATTTTGATGCTATAAAACTCATCTTAAAGTGTGTATTTCGATCAGGCATATATCTAAAGTGAAATTGATTTGTAATTACTTAGAAACTCCTCATAGCCTCTTTAAGCAGCACTTCATTGAATATCAGCGACTTGTTTGACACTTTTGTCACTGAAATCTTGCATAGACTTTGGAAAAACAGAAGGCTCCATGGTCTTGACTGTAGACCTATAAACTTCAAATATAAATAGTTTCCTATGATTCACCCTGTCACCCTGTTAACTCTGCTTTGCTAAGCTGACTGCACTCTTACCCCAAACTCACCACTCTAAGTGCTGATTGCACGCGAGCTAAGACCACCTCTGTAAAATGATTTTGCATAGCTGTTTTCAAAAATGGCTGGATGAATGGGTCTTGATCCATAACAGGGTCCAATTGCTATGAAAATATATATTCCAATGAAACAAGCTGGGGAGGTCATAACAGTATGCTTCCAACAAAACAATGATAAATAATTGTCACAAGAAATATGTTTTTACAGACCATCAGTTTTCCAGTATTTTCACTTTTAAATCATGGGCAGTGTGCCGTAAAAAGCTTTACTTTGTTCCAGCACCGGTTTGACGGAGGAAAAATTAGTAAACCTGACATGTGTTTATCGTCAGGCTTTCACTGATCTGAGTCCTGCAGCAGGGCGCTCATGAAAGATTTACAGAAACAGGCGCTGTTGATACAGTACCTGTTCAATTCCACTGAGGTGTACAATGCAGGTTCTGAATCTAGCCATGAATATTTTAGGATGCTAATTTCAGTTTCCCAGAGGATAATTTGAATTTTAAAACAACTTGCTTCTATAAAAACTGTCAGGAAGAGCAGATAAAGATTGTGAATTTATTAAAAGATTGGAGCAAACATGCAGACAGCTGACAGCTGCAGAGGAAGCCTTTTCAGTATAGTGGCCCTAAAGTTCATAACATAATGTGATACAAGGCAAGACATCAGCAAATCAAAAAACATAACTATTCTAAAAACATGACAGACACAGAAGAAAATGTACTAGAAATCAAACAGCACAAAAACAATGGGAAAACGCTATCACCTATAAAAAAAGGGAACAAAAATAACTAATGAACAAATAAGAAAACAGAACAAAACCACACAAACAATTAGAAAAAAGGGTAAATACAATAGTTAAAAAACAACAAAAAATGACAGGGAAAAAGAAACACTGACTAATAAAAAAAACACAATAAGGAATATTTAAAAGAAATATTAACAAAAAAAAATTCAATTAAAAAAAAAAGACCAAGAAAAAACAACAGCAAAAACAAAAGGCATCAAAAAATCAAAAATAAATAAATAAATTAAAAAAAAAAAAAAAAAAAAAATGTGTCCGCTCCCACAGAAAAACAATATGCACTGAAAAACACGTGTACAATAATGATAAAAACAACCGGAGCATAAAGCTAATGTCAAGAAAATGTATGTTTACTAAACAGGATCTTAAAAATCACAACTAAAAATGCAAAATTAGAACATTTTCTATGAGTAGATGTGGATTATGTTATGTTTTGTTTTATGCTATGTATTCTTACTTTTTGATTTGTTTATATGGTTTAAAGGGTTGTTCCATTTGTTATGTTTTTTATTTGCAACTTTGTTTCTGATCTCTACGTGTGTCATTCTTTGTTTTCATCCTTTGTCCAGCTATTTTTGCATTTGTTGTAAAGTTCTTGTTTTAAGTCAAATAATGGATTGTTTGAATTGCTCCTAATTTTTTATTTGATTTTTTTTTTAGGTTTGATTTGTTTTGTTTTTTTTCCCTTTGGTTTCCTGTTTTCCATTTGATTTATGTGTTTTAAACTTCATACGGTGCCACTGTGTTCTTTATTTTCTTTTTTAGTTTTGTCACTTGTCTTTGTTCTTTCTGTGTTTGTTGGTTTCCTTTGTGTTTTTTATTTATCCTCCATTTTTTATTATTTAAAATTATGTGTTTGTGATATCACGAAAGTGGTTCTTTTATTTGTTGTTGTTGTTTTCTAAATGAGTTGTACTTTTCATTATTTTCTGTTGTGTTTTTAATTTGCTGTCATGTTTCATATATTTGTTGTGTTTCTTGATTAAATATTTATATGTTATTATATTCAAAATGACTCTGTTTACTGATACTTTTGTTGTTGTGTTATCATTATTGCTGTTTTGACTGCTTGTTGTGTTTTGTCTTCTGTGGGGGTTTTATTTGCAGCATGATTTGTTTTAGTGTTTTTCCTCGTCCTTAGATATTTACTGTTTTAAAATTGTGATTGTGGTTCTTAGTTGATCTTTTCAGGCTCTATTGTGTTTTTTTTTCTTTGTCATTGTGCTCTCTGATTTTTGTTTTGCTTTGCAATTTTTTATTGTGTTTCTTGATTAGATTCTTTTTTGTGCTGCACTCTTTCATGGGCATTATTGTTATTTGAATAGTTTTGGGATTTGTCTACTGTTTGTATTTTTCATTTTGTTCCAACATTTTTAGTCTGCTTTTGTGTTTTTTTTCTCCTGCTGTGCTTTTTTTGCACATGTAGTTTGTTGTTTTGCTTTGTGATGGTCTCTGTCCCCTTTTCTGATTTTTAGATATTTTTTTTCCGATTCATTGTTCTGTTTTTTAAAAGGTACACATTTTAAATTGTTGTTTTATCTGTATCTTTGTTTAGCACTTCAAGGCCACCATATCTGACAGTGTGGCCCTCACCAAACTTCTTGTAGTCTCATTTTGCTTGAATAGATTCTGCTGTGTTTCCCTGTTTGCTGATGCAGATATTGGTTTGTGCAACACGACACATTGACTCCGCTCTGAGACGAATAAACATCCCTCAGAACTAATTCCAATCCCAGAGAGTGACGTGTGATTTTCTACGCGGGTGCCAAATTAAACATCCCACTGTGACTGATACATCATTTACCAACAGCGTTGTGGTTCAGCTCGTCACAGAGTGGAGATTACAACTCCAGAGATGGAACATTTTCCCCCTCCTTCCTTCTGAGTCGCAACTTTCTGAGTGTCTACGGTTTTAATCTGACGCTGTCAAGAGTCATCTTTTCGTTGCAAACACATCAAAGAGGTTGGATGAGAATCAGTGTTCTCCTAGGTGCACATTATTCAAATCGGCGAACTCGCTCCTCGTAGCACGGCTTCTACATCTCATCACTTTCTGCGGGTGACATGTCGCCGTGAAGCGCAGGGAATAGGAGATGAGTTTCTAGTGTCAGTCACGGCAGCATCCAGTGGGAAACTGCAGCCTCTGAAAAGGGACTAAAAGATGAGACGTGCTGCAGAGATAACTGTGTCTGCTTCACATCATGCAGTGTTTTGGCAGCAGAGCCCAGACCTCATCCACAGCTCGCACCGCCGGCCCTTTTCCCCCCAGCTTTGACTGTGATGCACACAGTCTGGTGAGAAGAGAATGTGTGTGGGAGAGCTTTACATAAATTCATGAGACTATTTGGCCCTAATTAAAATCCATAAACAAGCAAAGTGCAAGTTCATCCGCAGTTCACAGCAAAATGTCTCATTGATTTCCTGTGTTCTGGTAATAGGCTAGGAGTTCTGAATGGTGGCCTTTCAGGGCAAATTTATTGCTTTAAAATATCTTTGCCCCTGGAAAATCATTCTCCAAATGGAAATTTATGCTGTACAGGTTTTACATCTCAACCTTTGTTTCCTCTTTTTTATATTTTGGTGTCATTGTACACAAAGAAAATGTCAACAAATGCAATACATCCAGAAAATAAACAGTTCACTCTGAGTTACAAAGGCAGCATGGCTCTGAGGGAAGTGAAAAAGCTGGGTGGTATAACACTGAAATATCTCAAACAGAACTACTGCCTGGCAGTTAGATACCGGAGCAAGACAAACAATTACCCGAGTGATGGAAGGACGCTGAGGGGTAGAGAACAAAAACTAGGTTTGTTTTTGTGGAAGAGTGATTTATAGAAATGCTTTCAGCAAGACATAAACATGAGGCTGAACCTATGAACATCCAAATCATGTTAATCTATGAGAGTTACAGCAAACATGTCTTCAAAGAATAAGGATCCCTCACAAGAAAGTCTGTGATATAATGTGTACAAGCAAGGAATGAGCAAGGGGTCTAATGACCTAAACCTTCGACCACATCAGTGGAGATTTGTGCGAAATTTAATGAATATCCCAGCCCTAAATAGGCTAAATAAAAGATTCCAGCATCTTTAACTTCAACCTTTGATCCCCTTAACTAGGGCTAGCATTTTATATTCAATATTTGAATCAGTTCAAAGTCGGGGGCAAAAATTCTTGTTTGAACTGTAAATATACAGCTCAGCAGCACATAAGGGCACCTGGAGCAGTGGACCACCCAATACAACAGAGGGCGCTCTCAGTGCACCTCGGCTTCTTTGACCTCAACAACATGAAGTACACTTCAAGAAAACAAGACAGGCAAGATGTTATTGTCTAAACAGACAATAACATCCAAGGAGTGAAGTGTGGAAGCACTTTGGGCTTCACACCACTGATGGCTGTCAATTATGTGAAACACAGCTGGCTTACTCCTCATCCATGACAGATCTGTGCGCCCATTTGTTGGCCTTTCACTTACTCCAGTCCAGCAGCACCTAGTCTGCTGCTCAGCCCCTGCTATAGGCCAAAAAAAGCCATCATGTATTGGACTGCATGATACATATTTTGTAAATGCCTCTTGTCTGAGCCTTGGGTGGCCGAGGGGTTCAAATGTCTTTGACTTTTAGCAAGTATGTGCACAAACCTTTCAAATCTGGGCTTTAGACATGTCTTTTAAGATTGAGGAATTTGAGTAGTTTTGTGATATCCTGTTCACAAGCAAGGGATGACTTTAGGACCCATGACCTTGAAAGTTGAACCAGTTCACTCTTGAGTTTGAGCAGAAACTTGTAAATGGCTGATTCATTTTATTACTTTTTAAAATCTCATAAAGAAGCATTTTGTTTTAAATGTTGGGCTAACTCTGTGACAAGGCATTAGCATGGAGATAAGCCACAGTGACAGAAATCAGCTCTACGTCCATTCAGAAGTAGTTGGCGCTAAGGCTGTCAGTTTTTCCCAAATCAAACTATCTTATTTGTGCCTTTGATAAGGACCCTGCTGTTAAAACACCGTCACACAGGGTTTAACACTTAACAAAGCCAACTGATGAGCCCGCAAATTCGCAGTGGACAACAAGTATGTAAGTTTTGCACATAACTGCATACAGCTCAGTCTTTGAATTTAGTTTTGCCATCAATGGTGTTGAACCCAAAATACTTCCACACAGCGCTTCTCAGATGTATTGCTAATTAGAGCTGCAACTATTGAGTATTTTTGGAATCGAGTACTCTGTCAATTATTTTTTAGAGTACTCTAACAAAATATACTTTTTTGTTTTTAAACAAATAAATCAATTGTACAATGCAACATGTTAGGGCTTTCAAAATCAGCAACCAAATGCCGTTTATTCCTCAGAAAAGGGTTTTTATTGTAACAACTTTCAGAAACACTGTTAAAAAAAAAGACAATACTTTTCAAACTTATAATTCTGCAAATTATATTTGTGAAGTGTGTTCTGGAGGCCATTGTGTAGTTTGGATTGAAATCCTTGATCATGTTCTCTACATCCTGTGTCCTCCACCATGGAAAGAGGGCGCATGTCTGTGATGAGCTTATTTAAAATGCTGTTGAATGCTGCTGGATAATTTACTCTTGTTGGCAACATTTTCAATGGCAATTTTACTGTTGTACAATTATTCCCTTCAGATGACACCTTCTGACAGATTTATGGTACTTAAAACAGCGACATCACGTCGTAATATATTTCACTTACCCCAGCATGCTCAGTCGTAGTGTGCCAGTCAATCAGAGCACAGCTATCAACATAGAATGGTCTTTGCCCATTCAGAGCACGGCTATTTTGGTCCCCTCGCTTCCAAGATGGCTGCGCCCAGTGTGTTTACACGTGAGCGGTACCGTAACATGAAAAAATACATTACATTACACAATGGTAAACTAATTAAGATCTGAAATATTGGATCAGAACAGTTTAGTAGTCAGTTTATTAAGAATAAGAGAAGTTTGGTGGCCATGTTTTGCAGGGAAAGAGAATATTTCGCCTTTGTTATCAGAAGTGATGTAACCGCAATGTTGGTGAGACAAAATATTTTCTACATTTTGCTTATGCTATTGCACAATGCGCACCCGAAAATTAGACCTTATTTAAACCAACACTATGTAGCTTTTCAAACATAATATAATCCTTCGATATTCATTGTGATGGTCCACCACTTTACACTGAGTTCAATGAAACCTCTGTTGTGGTCTGGAGTGGTCTGTATCCCTTTAACTGGCGCTATGTAACTTCGAGGTGGATGGTGGGAACCCTGCCACACTAAAAAAACTACACGTTTGGACTGCTTTACGGCATACGTCACTTCCCCCGATTCCCGATTCATTTAAAACACAGAAGTCTCGGCAAAAGCCAATCGCGGAGCTTTAACCATGGCGGAGGCAACAACGTCAAGAAGATAAAAGTTTGAATGCTCGGACCAGAATAAACATCGGTTCGGCGTTCACTCGCTGGCGTGAAATAAAAGAGGAGGAGGGATGTCCGACTACTATCAGGTATGTTGGGCGACTAATTTATGACGAAGTTCCTCAAAAAACATGACAGGAAAAAAGTACAGCACAACAAATCCAGAACGTACCAGTATCTAGTTTTGTTTAGACCTATTTCAAGTGTGTGACATCGCCAGCTCGTCGTTGTCTTTACTTTTATTTACTTTATCACTTCAACAGGACGGGGGCGACTTCACGGTAATAAAACCAAGTTGAACTTGGTGATTTTTAACATCGTCATTTAGTCAAAAATAAATACATTACCTCGTCGCTATCCATCCTGCAAACAGCCGCAGAAGACAGAAGAATACTTTTAAGCGAAGTCCTGGCTTCTGTGATTTGCCTACAAAACAAACGCACGCGACCGGCAGATCTGTATCCTTACGACAGTATGCGCGCGCTAGAGCTCATGGGTAGTTGAGTTCTCCATCCAGTCAAGCGAGGATCTTCCGTAGTGCTGCTTTAAGAGCAAAAAAAATTGTGTTACATTTGAGTGAGAAATTACGGTATTTTACATCCAAAAGCTTATTTACACTATGACTATGGACTTATATTCCCATGTTCGAACGACTTTTCAAATATCGAGTATAACGTGACAGCCTTAGTTGGCACAGAAGCACAGGCTGTACATTGCTCTAGCTGTTGCCATGATTCCATGTAACCAAGAATTTGGGGTGAAAATAAGCAGGAAAAACACAATGGGGTGATTGCACGCTGTATTCATAGCATTCACAATGACGGATTTTTCCCACTTACAAGCATGCTTTATATTGGCACTCTTGCTACAGCAGACCCAGCTGCACTCTCGCCTGCACAATGTCGCAAAGTCAGCAACACACAATATGAATATATTTAAACTGATTCACATAAAGCTTCAACCGAAAGCGAAGCAACAGCAGAACACTGAAAGAAAACAATAATTCCCCTTTGCCTGAATGGAATATGCACTCTAAGAACACTGCTTTTCTGGTTCATTGGAGAAAACACCTCAAACCCATTGACCTGTTCTCATTTCCCTCCATCCTCTGAGGCTTTTCAGCTCATTCTTATTGTCAAACTGTCATAATATCCTGGCTGGCTGATACACACACAGCTACTCGGAGGCCTGGCCTGAAGCTGTGGATCTGCAGGCCACAGAGACTCCGACTTCAAAGAGAGCCTGTATAAGAGTGACCGGTGGCTGGATGTTCCCTGCATAATTCTCTGCCAAGGCTGAGATTTCATGTTCCCTGCTTTGTTTAGGTTGCAATCCTAACCTGAAGGCAGTGGGGTACTGTCTGGAAAGATTTCTCATTTTCTCATTAATGGCCTCTGTTCTTATCACGATTCTTTACACAAGCAGGATGCTATGAGCCACATAATCAGAATTACCAACATTTGAAACATTGTCATGCACAGTAAGCAGTCGTCTTCTGAAATTTCTTGGAGGAAATTTCAAATTTTTTAAGTTTTAAATTGCTCAAGCGAGAGCAGTGGGGAATAAAATAAGTGATAAGGACAGTGGATTCCCTGTAAAGATGTGTCGGCAGCAGTGAGAATGTCGAGATTAAAACGTACTTTGATGAAAAATGGAATTATGAACACAGGCTTGTCCTCAGTGAACGATGCCTGAGCAGAAAGAAAAGGGGGCTGCCTTCCTGAGCCTTGAAGTAAATCCCCTGACATCTCCTGATGTGATTTTTAATTAATTTTGAAGTTTCTTTGCAAAAACAGGGAAACTTTCCCCTCTCAGGGAACATCCCTTTGACGTGTGGAGAATGACTTTTAAGGGCATGTCTTAGCTCAGCAACAAAGTGCCACAAAATCAATTGAGCTGCAGCAAGGTTACCTGTAGGGCTGGGCAGTGAGGACCAAAAAAAGATCACACCTTGACTAGGGATGGGAATTGATAAGATTTTATCAATACCAATGCTGTTAACGATCCTGCTAATCGATCCAATTCTTTAACGATTCCCTTATCGATTCCAGCAACTTTTGCATGTGGGCAAAAGGTCTGATTTTCAGTGGCAACAATGCCAAACATACATCACAGTATAGATAACTGCTTCTGCAAGTTGCTGGTGTTTCCACTCACTTCAGGTTGTGCAGTAGGTGTCATTAAAATTAAGCCACAATTCTGACGCTTCTGAACCCTGTCAATTGAAAGGAATTGATAAGGGAATTGATTAGCAAAAAGATTAATGATATCGATTCTTTGATGGAGCTGTTAATGATTCTCAACTGGAATTGGTTTTCGATTTCCATCCCTAATCTTGACAGTAGTAGGTTGGTAACCTTTTTGCCTTCAGCACCACCTTAATTTTTCAGGGGCAGAAATATTCTTTTTTGGCAATATTAACACAAAAGCATCAAATGGATGTTTAAGATTTGACATCTTAGCATCCTTGATGCTAATTCCCCAATCAACCACATCCTAAAGGGGCTCTATAGGACTGAGATTTGGTGACCGAGGAGGAAGATGGAGTACAGTGAGGTGACATGGTGCATTAGTAGTAGGCCTGTGCTCAAAATATCAATATGACAAAATATTGTCATACACACCTTGGGGATACGTGTATTGATACGAATTCTACAGAATCAATACGGCCTCAATGTTTGGACAGTTGTTGTAAATACTCTTGAGGGAATGTTAACAATAGTACAGTTGTAAGTAGAAGCCAAGCTACATCATGAAACACAGTTTCAAATGTAAAGTTAGGTGTCTCCCATCTTTGGGGACCTGAATTAATAATCTTAAGTTGTAGAGCCATTTAAAACTCATCCTTGTTCTTTTGCTTCTTGTAATAAAAAACAAAAGTTGCTGGGAATTCTGTTAAAAGCGCAGTCAATGTTCACAATTTATGTGTATCGGGATACGTATCGTATCGTGGAGTTGCTGGAAATACTCAGCCTTAATTAGTAGTCAACAGAATATGGGTGTACAGTGGTCATAATGGGATGAACGTGGTCCTGCCCATGGATGTATTATAAGAACTGGATAGCGTGGCTCCGCCTTCTACCATGTAACGGTTTTGGAGCCATAATATCCCCCGTCAGGGCACCGCCATTGTGCAGCCAGTAGAGAATCTGAACCATATCTGGACGCAGCTGTCACAAACGGTCGCAAAACTCCGCAGCATACAGCGTACACAATCATTGTGAAACTGCTGTAAACCGCGGTTATTTTTAAACTCTAATAACTGATGAAAAAGAAACTTCTCAGAAAGAAAGAGGACTTGGAAAAAACGCAGCCCAATAATACTTTCATATCACCACAGCATATGGATGGGAGAAATATTTTTACGAGGTGTATTAATTTTTTGAAGTTTCACTACGGCCTGTTCAGATGAATGGGGGAGACGGAGAGTTGACCTATACTGCAGCCAGTCACCAGGGGGAGCAGTTTTTGTGGCGACTTCACAAAAGCCCAGCGACATGACGTCCATGTCCTTTACAGTCTATGGGTCCGCATAGTGAGGCAGGCTGTGAACCACAATAGTAAAGGTATTAAAGTAAGCCGTCTGGATTGGTCTGCCGCTGTGAACCACAATAGTAAAGGTATTAACGTAAGCCGTCTGGATTGGTCTGCCGTGGCTTACGTAGTGCAGGGAGCGCGCGTAGACGTGCACTGCGGAAGTACGATATAGCACTGTTTAGGCTCGAAAAATGTACTAAATGACCTCGTTTCGAATTAATTATGGACGTTACCCGCTCAGGACACTTGGATTACAGCGGACGAGCAGTATGAAGGAAAATAGGCACGTTTTTGTGGACTTTTATGGACCTTTTTCTTCGGGCTCCGAAGTCCCCTGTTAGATGGACATTTGTTGACAGTGAAAATCCCCCCGGACCTCCAGCTGCATTTGAGACATCAAAAAAGTGCTCCAGAGTGTTGCTCAGCATGAGGGTGAGTAGAAAATTAAAGCATATCATTCTTTGGGTGAAATATTCCTTTAAGTAATGGTATATTACTGTAGGGGGTTCTTACGGTAAACAATGTTCTTATTGAACATTAATCCTGGCATCATTTCAAATAATCTTATATAATCCTTTTAATTATATAATTTATATTATCCCAATCTTTTTGCTACTTAGGACTGTATTAATAAACCTTAGAAACTTTATCCCAGCCTTAAATATCAGACTTAACACTGTGTGAGTGAAGCTACCTTTTTCATCTTAATAAAAGTGGACCTACTCTGTTAAATCTGCAATCTAATTAAATAAAAATGTCAATTCATATTCTAAAGCGCCTCCAGGAGTTTTCTCCAGCTTTGGTTTGGATCCTCTCTTCTCCCTGGCAGAGAAGCTGGTGCTAATTACAACGTATGTAGTAATTTGGAGAGATAATCTAGGCCTTCCATATTTATGAAGGCATTCGCTGCAGACTGCTGCCTCAAACACATCGCCAGACTGTCAACGAACACTCCATTTACATGAGGTTTGGATATTGAGAAGTTCTTGGCAGATCCTGAGTGTAATTATGGTTGAGCTGTTCACTGGATTGTAAATTCTTAAAAAGAAAACTGAAAGACTTTCTCTAAAAATGACAAAGTGGGGTCATGACAGCACTCTTGGTTTGTAGTTCTTGCATATAGTCATGTCAGACTTCTTTTAGTAGCCTTAATGCACAGACTGATGAAAATGCCCCTTTAAGGGTACAATATGCAACATTCCTAACTCTGATATAGAATTTTTCCAAACTGATCATACAGTATGACAACTTCCTTACCTCTTACTTATAACATGTAGAAACATAATATCCACAGAGTGCCCTGGTCCCCTGATTCAGCACTATACAACACTGTTAGTGGGCACAGCTCTTATGTGAGAACTGGCTTACCAGCATTGATTCACACCAGGATATAGCCATAAGGCTAACTGCTATTTTCACTGGTTTTGACTGAATTACAGATGCAGTATATGTTAATTTTCCTTTTGGTGAACAAGTTAGTGCTGAGCAACAGTAAGGCGTGTTTATTCTTACTCAGGGCAGAGTATGTCTATCTACTAAATTTGACAGAAATATTACAAAGAGTGCACTTATTTTCATTGTTGTTGCAGACATGTGTGTTTGATATGTCACAAAAAAATATAAACACAATATGTTTACACACTGTGTTTGTGCTTTTCTAAGAAAAAGCTTGGTTTGGCTTTACAGAATACTTCAATTCTTTAAAAGTTTACCTGAGTTGGTTACACCACAGATTAAGTTGAAATATGGCTCCACCGCCACATGGCCAAAGTTTATTTTGTTTCAGGCTGTACAGTTTAAAATTATTACATTTATCTTCCATTTTTTACGAACAAAGTGTACAATGTCTTATCTGGCATTGACACTTAATGGAGTCAGACATGTCTGTAGGGCTAGTAAGAGGCAAGTTGTTAAGGGTTAAACGACTGATATTGCTTTGAGAATGATAATCAGTAAGCTAGACCAAATATGTAGAGCTAGCTGACAGACATTTCTGCCACAGGTGTTATTATGGTTTGGCTGATGAGTCCATCTGCATAGATGCACTGAAGACATGCAAACCACTCTCTTGGATGGTTGTCTGACTTTTGATTTGTCTCCTGCTTTTGAGATGAAGTTTCCACACCAGCTACGTAAAGTAACTGGGTTCTCTTACATGTTTATGTTTCACTTTCATTACACAAATGAAGTTTTTCCACTGCATGATATCTGCTCAATGCGGCTCAACTTTACTTGATTGTTTGGTTTTCCATTAGGGATGGTACCTAGTACCTGACACAGTTTGTCATATCACCTACAGCTGTGTTCAACACAAGCAAGCCAAGACACATGATGCAGAGACCCTGTTGACCTCTGAAGGGTCCAGGTATCACCACGAGTTGGGAGTAATGATGTAGATATGAAACGCCCCCCTGGAACCTGTAGCCTCCTGGAACCCCATTGCTGATTCCAGGAGGCTACATGACTTTCCAAACTCTCCTCTGTTAAAACAGTAGACTGTGGGGGGTTGGTTTGGCGGCACTTTCACAAGCCTATCCACTGTCATTCTCTCCTATCAATATAGGCACAAAATGCCCGAAAAACAGTAGACTGTTTTGCTGCTTTAATCCCCTAACTGTTACAAAAAGCCACAAAGGGGGCGGCAGCTCTATCATCT
The DNA here is from genome assembly GCA_036419115.1 of Scarus forsteni. NCBI lineage: Eukaryota > Metazoa > Chordata > Actinopteri > Labriformes > Labridae > Scarus > Scarus forsteni. Next base: position 12,386,803 of record JAZDUH010000007.1, on the reverse strand, counting down.
CTGTTTCTTCCTTTGCTTCTGAGGATGCCATTGTGCAGCCATGCTTTGACGGTTCCACCCACCTTAAAGAGGTGCTGTTGCAGTCTATACTGCAGTGGAAAATAGGTCAGGTATAATCCAAACCAAGTCGAGTTAGGCCGAGTTGAGTTGATACCACAATTGGAAAAGCACAATTGTTGTGGTCCTTCCGTAAAAGGGACAAAGCTGTGACAGCAAGGAGAGAAGAGAAGAGAAGAGAAAAAAATATTGAAAGGGAAAACATTCGACTTGGCTTACGAGAGAATCAAGTCATGTTCTGAACACCCCATCATATCTTTTGTGTGTGAGTTTTGTTCCACTTCAAGATTTTCTCTACCATTATTTCGACTTTTATCCTCCCCAAACATTTGTGTTGAAACAAACTCTGAATCATAACTACAATCTGCAATAAAAAACAGAGCACTGTGATTAAAGTTTCTCACCAAACAAACTGTGCCTGGTCTCACTCAAACAGACAGTGTTGATGTTGCACACACTTATCATTTACACATCATTTTTATGTTAATTGGGCAGCAGCAGTCAGACGGAGCGTGCAGGAGACATTTACATGAGCTACAATGGCTCTGTGATTTACACAGTCTGCAGGAGGTGAGTTAAACCAACCGTCCAACAGCCTGTCAGCTGGCTCAACCCTCGACAAGTTTAAAAAAATCACATCATGGCCTGCTTGGATTGATTAGCTTCAGGCTCCTGCTTCTTGATTGGCAGCTTCAATTCTGCTCCACTCAGCAGGGTAACACAGTATCGAGTGTCAAAGTGCTCCACTGATTGAGCTCCACGGACCACACTGAGGACAGGGGGAGAACTTAGAGCAGATTTTAAAAATGTCTGCTGGCAGGCTGGATATTGGTATGAACATTTCCATATCATCTGTGCTGGAGCTCACACAGGGCACACACAGGCCATGTCCTGAGGACTGTTCAGGGAAAGTTCTGGGCTTTTGGTAACTCTGAGGGATTTTACAGTTCAATATTTACATATGTTTAAGCAGATTCAAGCATGTTACTCTGGCATTTATTAAAGCTTGTCTATTTTTGAAAAAAAAAAATTTGTAAAAGTTAATACACTTTTGTAAAAAAAACTGAAAACAGTGTTCAACGATGTGCAAATCCTTTTCAACTTACATTAAAACGTACAAAGACGAGATATAAAATATTCATGCTGATAAGCTTCTTTTTTTTTTAAATCATTCATTTGAATTTTAAGCCTGTAACACTTGTACCAACAAAGCTGGACATGTCTACCAACAACACCTAATTAGTGTTTGGGAACTGAGGACACTAACTGTGGAAGTTGTATAGGAGAAGTTGCTTGTGTGGCAGCATCGTTTAGTCCAAACTTTGTATACCTTTTAACATTAATGGTGCCTTATCATATGTGCAAATTACCCATGCCATGGGCAATAACGAACCATCATACAATAACAGATGCTGACTTTTTAGACTTTGCACTGAGAACAAGTTTTACCTGAGTAATTAAAAGAGTGATACTTGTTTCCTAGTTAAATTTTCATCAATGTAGCTGCACCTTTACATCTGCACTCCCTCCTTGCTCTTTACTCACCCCTCCAAAATTTAGCAAAGGCAAAGCATCTTACCTATGTTGAATACTTGCAGAAGTGCTTTAGGTCACTCTGGACTCTTTAATCAACTTAACGGCATACAACCAAGTTTTACTGTTGAAAGACAAACATGCCTTTAAGAGACTGTGAGGAGTTTCCAAGTAATTACAAAAAAAGTCTCACTTTTAGATATATGCCTGATCAAAATACACACTTTAAGATGAGTTTTATAGCATCAAAATAGGTTATCTATAAATGCTATTCCTTAGCTTCGCGGTCGGGTCAGACAGGGCTGGACTGGCCTGGATACTCAACTTTGGAAACAAGACAATTAAAACTACAGCAAATTTATACTTTTCGGACACGTCTTAGAGCACCAGGCTGTAAGTAGCTATATATAGCCGGCTACAAAACTACAATACCCAGTTTTCCCAAAATTGCTTGTTGTCACGCATCAAAAACTACCGCTACGTAACTAGAAAGACATACATTACCTCGTCGCTTTGCATCCTGTAAGCTGTTGAAAAAAGAAGTTGTAAAGCAATGCAGAGTTCTGAGGAAGGTCCAAGCAGCATTCATTAGCATCACAACAAACACACGCTTTGGCTTGGATCACGTCTTTTGGTGCGTTCCAGTTGTAGTCAGAAGTAGGAATTTCTGGGTTCTGAGTAGGAAACTGCAACTGGAACGTCCCCTGAAGTCGGAATTTCCTACTAGGAACTCAGTGAAACCTCGCCACCCCCGAGTTGACAATCGAAGATGGATGCCCCCAGTGTGAACAGTTATTTAGCTCCTGTAATAATCAATTTATTTGCACTTCTAACTGGGGTGTGTCGCTCTAGATCAGCTGTATACATAGTATTGTTAGACTTATATTTACAAAAATGCTGCCATGTTGTGAACAACATCACAGGGTGTGCTCACAACAGCTAACAATAGCCTGGTAGATCGGCATGTTTTCTTCCAATTTCAACTGGAACACCGATAGGTCGGAGATGATGTCACTCCCAGTTCCGAGGTTACTGGAACACAGCATTACGACAGTCGCCGCGCGTGCCCATGGGTAGCAGAGTCTTAATGTCGCTGGTGATAGATTCTCCTCATAGCACCTATAAAAGTACAGAAAACAATGATTTCTTATATATTTTTTAGAACATGAACAGTGGATTTAATTTTTTATCATTATTCAAGAGTTGATCAGTCCTTTTCATTATTATCATTGTGCTTTCTTTCCTTACAGACACAATACAGAACTTATGTTCATTCATTGTAAATCAATTTGATACTGCAGAGAAGAATTGTATTTTCTTTTCAAAATTTCTGTCTGACTGACTTTGTTCATTGTACTGACTGCCTCTCTTCACTTTAAAGAATATACCATCACAGCTTGCCTCTCTTTCACTCCTTTTGCTCTCTTTGGGTTGACAGTGCTCTGCTCAGCTACAGTGCAGGCACAAGCTCGCGCTCACATTAACGAGTGGTAATGAAAGTCAGTTGGACAGCCAGTGTGGATCAAAACAAAACGCAGTGGGTTCATAAGCAAAAAGAAGACTTCAAAACAACTGATGAAGAGGGAGAGTGCTGTTGAAGATGGCAGAGCCTCAGCAGATGTGTTTTCTAGCTCAGAGAGTGAGTACACCCAGCTCTAAATGCTGCTCTTCACAGACAGATGCTCCCTCTCCTCCAGGTATCAGCACCACTCGTTTGGTTGTATGCAGCACCAGACAGTCCCGGCTCACTTTCATCCTGAATATTTTGAGTTAGATGAATGCATGGCGGCTGCTATAGCTAAAAAGATTCTTGTAGTTTAGCCTCCCTATAATACACAACCTGATTACTAGATTGTGTAAAGGGAACCGCAGCTTAATTAACAATATCAATATTGTCTATAAGTATATGCTAAGTGACTGTTATTTCCCTAACCATACATATTGATCGCATTTAACATCAATTCACACTTTCTGTTGTGTTTTGCAGTTCAGTTCACTTAGCATTTCAAGCATGCTTATCTCAGCATATCTGTGCTCTTTGTGTATTCATTAGGAGACTCTGTAGCACAGAGGTCACTGCTCCTGTTTGATAAGCCCACCCCTCTGCCCTCTGCACAGCTGATTTGATTAATCGACATCAATTAGAGCGGCTTAGGGTGGCATTCTGGGAGAGCACGGTGAGTGCTCTCTGCACTGTGTGTCAGGCGACCAGTCAATCATATATGAGGATATAAGCCCTGATCCTTTAATACATAATTCACCTCTATTACCAAACAAGTTACCACACAGATATGGCTGCTCATACATTTAAATTGAAAAAAAGAAAAGTTTTTACTGCCAACAATGTCAAATGAATGACACCCCACAAGGTTTGTCCTAGTACAACATTAAAAAATGAGAATTTTCTTTGGCTTTAAAGACTTTAGAAAACATGCAAGGCAAAAGTAAGAACTCAGCTTAGGTATTTAACATGGATAAAAGATTTCAATCTGAAAATTCTACTTATGTTGTATTTCAATTCCATTAATTACACATTGATCCTTGGCTTTAAAAAAAATAAAAAGCAGAAAAACTGTGATTTTCCGTCTATTTTTTTACTATAAATAAGAGAGTGTGCCCGTTCCAGGTTGCATAAATATTTTGGCAACGAATAAAAATGGGTAGGACTTTTAAGGAGCAAGTGAGACCTCTTCTCCAGAAACAACAAAATATTCTGAATTATTTCCAATCCTGTATCTTGTTGATGATATATTGATGTAGCTGGAGAACTCAATATATTTTGCAGCACTAGCACAGTTCTGCTATAATTGCTCTACTTTAAAGGCAGTGTAATTTATTTCACGAGCAATGACTTCAAATGCCAAAGATCAGCCGAAGAAAACATGCTTTCCTTGTTTCAGCAATTTCACATTCTTGGATAAATGGCAGCGGCAGAATGCATTTGCATGGTTAGGCAGAGCGGGCCCCATTTATCTTAATCAGGACTAATATCGCCATCAGGGAGATAGAGGGGCTGAGCGATCTATCACATCCCTCCACGGCTTTCTCGGGGGCAAAAAATTACTTTCGATCAATCTCCAGAAGCAGATAAGTCTACCGCAGAGACCCGGAGCTTCATTACTTCAAAGGAGGGAGGGTGCATTTGAGGGGGTGGAAGCTGCCAGGTCAAATTCCCTCTGGGATGAGCTATTAGATATTTGAGACCACACAGTCTGCAGTGACTCAAAATGATCGCTTGTGGTAATGTTTCCCAAAACATCAGCTTTTATTCCACAGGTTGGTCTTTTAACCTTACAGTATCGATTTCAAATAGTGTGAGGCTGTGCAGAGCGGAGTCTAACCTCATATTGATGTTGGCATCACAACATATTATCCCATGATAATTTAAAGAAGTTCAGCAGACATCAGTATGCTGTGAATAACTCCTCAGAGCACTGTAGTAAAGTGAACAGATGTATGGAGCTTTTTGAAATCCCCTCTCTATCACGGGGAAATCACTGCACTGCACACAGAAATTGTCATCAACAGGCCTTTAAAGGACATAAAAGCTCAGAAAAAGTTATTGCTCTTTAGATATACAGATAAAGTTTCCTTTAAAATTTCCTATTCAGACAACCTCTATTTATTAGAGCATTAAAGGCACCATCTATAATCCCAGCACAAAGTGTTTTGGTATGCAGCACTGGTGTCTTTCCTTTTTCCCCATAGGCAGATGTAGATGTATAAATACATGCTTCTGAAAGCCTGGTGAGCCTAGTCTGTGTGCCTCATGTATGGAGGTGCTCTAAGTTTGATTCAAGCCTGCAGCCCTCTAACCCCCCCCCCCCCATAATAACTTTGAATAATGTATTTAGAAAATTCTTAAGACTGCCTTCTGAATGACACTCAAAGATATTAATACAGGCTGTCCAGTGTGTTTTAGGCATGAAATAGCAAATAGATCCAAGGACTGAGCAGAGAAAATATAGAAACAAGCTACTGTTATTTGTCCCAATGGCAATATACAGACAGACACACCACAAACTGTATCACAACATGGTCACAAGCAAGTGTCCCTACACTCAAGCATGTGCACTCACTCTACAAATTGTAAAAGCACTTAACACAATACAAAGGAATTAGCAACACTGTCCTGAAGATATGCACTTTTTTAAATTTGATAACTTGCTAACTTCATTCTGATACCTGCCTGATGTTGAAAATAGCAAAAAAAAAAAAAGCTCACTAACCCTCCTCTTAGAAAGTGTAGGAAGTGGGACTTTTTTTTAACTACGAACATAAAAGACCAAGGAAGTTTTGAAGTGTATAAACCCAAGCAGATGCGGCTTAAATCAACTTAGTGTTGTTGTGCTAAGTTTTGCCTAGAACATACAGTTAATTAGTGGTTGTGTAAAAATTAACAACAAAAAACTGAATCAAAGTGCTCTCATCATTCCATTAAAATAGGGCACTGACGATATGGGTATCTATTTTGTTATTTAGATATTAGTTCAAAACAACTGATATGTAGTTCCAGTGTTTCTTGCTGTTTGTGGTTGTGAGCACAAATTCTATCCCTGTCTTTAATGTTGCACAGGGAAGTTTCCAAGTAATGGGCAAGGCACAGAGTTCAATGTGAAGTCTTTTGTACAGAGCAAACAAGAGAGAAGCTGGAGCTGTGACTAAGAATTGTCAAAATTCACTGTAAAATGATTTGGATAGGTGTGAAAATATGAAAACATCAAAGGAGGGAAAAATTTGGTTTGTAAAGAATTTACATGCAGAACAAAATTATATTTTCTTTCAAAAGTTTGGTATTTTCACTTCTTTTGGTTAAATGCATTGCATTTTCAAGTTAGGCATCAAATAAAAACTGAATAAGTTTCCCAATCAAGTAAAATTTTGATGGTTTGGGATTTTATGCCTACATATTGTTGATCTTTATTTGGACAGAACGATGAATAAAACAGTTTAAATTCTTTTCAAATTTTCATGCATGTTTTTTCTTCTTAAAATCAACTCTCCTAAAAACTTCAAATTCCTTAAATTAGACATCAACAGAAAATAAAGTTGTGCTTTCTAAAAGTATGACCATAAGATATTGATGTGAGACAGAACTGTTTGTTTGTATCGAGTTATGAAAATCATTAGAATGAGAATACTCAATGAACTCAAGCATTTCTCAGCACTCACACGCTGATTTGCAGGAAATTTGAAGGTGTCAGTCTGTTCTCTCATTATTTTGAAGGAAATCCAATCAAAACTTAATTAAACCCCCATGTTGTGAGCGACAGTCTCTTGAAAATACACTAGAAAACCTTCATTACTGAAGATTGGAATGCCTTGTCAAACGCTGTCACTTTATGAGTGTACGCCTAAAAGGATATGGCAGACAAAGTGGCATACGCAAATCTCAACAGATTTCTCCTTTTAACTCTGAATGTTGAGCCTCCTTATGTACTGCATATCTGTGCTTACCATGTATCATACAAATTTGCCTTGTAATTTATTTCAAGACTAAAACTTAAATTAATTAAACGTATTAAGCATAATCTGTCTCTGATTCTCTTTAAACATGTGGACTGTGACTGTCACTCAATGCAATCAAAAGGAGCACATTTATGATTAGTTTTATAACGTACTGGGCACAAGTGCCAATCTGTGTCAGTTTATACGCTGAATATCATCAAACAATAACCTTGACTTTTCTGGAACGTATCGAACTGGGCCTTTATTCTCTTACCAGCCACTTCATTAGGCATACCCTGCTATTAGCCAGGTTTACATGCAGACTTTTTCATTCTGATTAAAATCATTCTGATTGAAGATCTCAGGCGAACTGTTTACATTTGACGTGATCTATTCCGATCTGGTGTTTACATGTGCCACAAAATTTAATCAGAACAGCTGTTTTACAGGCACGTGATACGCTCAGATCTATTTAAACACCACATAATTCGACAAAGATGCTGGTAAGTAGGTGTTTTAATGAATTGTTTGAGGGTTGTGCTGTTTAGCCTTATAGTAGCCAGTTTTCAGAGTTTTCCAGCGGTTCCTTATTTGTTCGACGTTTTGGTCTGTTCCAGCTTCGCTGAGATTGCGTGGACTTTTTTAAATAGTTCAGTATTTATTGTTTTGCCACTGTCTAAACGTGCAGTAATGTTTAGTTCTCTGAGAGTTTGAATTAAAAGACAAACTCTCTGGCGCAGACCAGTGCTGTGTGCTCTGTTTGAAGCGGCCATGTTTCCAAGTGAGTAAACATCACTGGTCGTTTACGTCAAGACTGAGCATGTGCAGACAGAACCCCACCTGACAACTTTCCGATTCACCGTTTACATGACAGGATTTTCCTTTTAATCGGTTTGGGAAAAGGAATATACTACCCCTGTGCAACCAAATGAAATTTCATTCGGATTTGGCCTGTTTATTCCGATTGAGGTGTTTATGTGGAGCATATTTATTCGGGTTGGGCTTCTAATCCGATTCTAATCGGAATATTAGGCTCCATGTAAACCTGGCTATTGCTACCCCTCAGTACTAACTGACTTCTTCATGGCATAGATTCAAAAAGCTGCTGGAAGCATTTCTCAGGGCATTTTGGTCCCTTCGGCCATGACAGAATCACATAGTAGTGGCAGAATTAGCAGCTTCAAATCAGTGATGAAAACCTCACGTTCCACCACACACTAAAGGTGCTCTATTGGATTGAGATCTTATATGTGTGGATGCCACTGGAGTACAGGGAAACCAACAGCATGTTGAAGAAAGCACTGTGAGATGCTTCGAGCTTCGTTACATGGTGTGTTATCCTGCTGGTAGTAGCTGTCAGAGGATGAGGACACTGTTGTCAGAAACAGATTGACATGGTTCGGAACAATACTCAAGTGAGCTGTGCTGTTTTGACAATGCTCAGACGGTACAAATGGGACCAAAGCGCAAGGAAATATCCCCCACACCAGGACAACACCATCACCAAGCTGAGCTGTTGAAAACAGACAGGATGGATCCATGTTTTCATGTTGTTTCTGCACAATTGACCCTACTATCTTAATGCTGCAGCAATCAAGACTTATCAGACCAAACAATCCAATACTAGACTCAGCTGTTGAGGTAACATGGTCAGTGAGTGTATTGTGCTTGTATTTAAAGGCCGACTGTGTTTTAAATTCCTCCTGTTTTATAATTTAAATTGCTCATGTTTCAGAATGTGCACAAAGATCTGGGATTTATCTGATGATGAAACAATGCTGGAATAATGGCAACAATACAGGTTTGTGCTTGTAATAAAGTGTTTGCATAAAGTCTGCTTTTGGAAAGCTCTACTGAAAGAACAAAAACGTTAATCCAGAAATAGAAGGTTTAATTATGTTTTTCTATTTTTTCATAATATAAAGAATATCTGCACATGAAAAATTAGTATCTCGAACACCTGCGTCTCTATTTCTTTCATCTTCAAGAGAAATTAGCTGTTATGTTTTCTAATTTGACTTAAAGTTGACCCCTCTTATGTCAGCAAAATTATTAATAATGACACAAACCTACATAACTTGAAGTGAGTTATTTTGTCAGGAATGTCATAGATCAGGGTTTTAAAATGGGACAGGAATAATAAGTCAAATAGGCATGCATCCATATTTGAAGAGCACTTCTTTTTTTTGTACTCTCTCATCATTAAAAACTATACTGTCTGCTTTCCCTGCTCCATCCATCTATCATCTATCCTGCTTATCCCTTTTGGGGTGGCAGGGGGCAGAAGTCTATCCCAGATCACAATGGGTAAGAGGCAGCTGGTCGCCAGCCAATCCCAGGGCCACATACAGTGAAGGACAACCATTCATGCTCACACTCATGCCAAAGGGCAATTCAGAGTCACCAATCATCCTATTGAGCATGTTTTGAGTCTGTGGGAGGAAGCCAGAGCGCAGGGAGAACATGCAAGCTCCACACAGAAAGGCCTTGACTGACTTCTGGATCGAACCAGCAACCTTCTCTCTATGTGGGGCATGCGCACTTCCTGCTCCTGTTGTTCTTGAATTTCTTTTCTCTGCTCTTCTGACTCCTCTACCTTTGTGTTTTACTTGCAAGCCTGGTCTGAAAGTTTTGATTGGGCAAGAAGGATCCAAAATGTTACCACCAAAATAGCATGGCCAGCTCTGTTAAGTATATTGAGTAGATACCTGCTGTAAGCCTTAAAACAGAGCTGTCTGAAATGAAAATAGTAGCCCTTGATAACACCAGAAGAGATTCACCTGTGTATGTAGCTTGGTTGTAGACTTGAATGAGTTAAGATAAAGACCTCATGCCAAATATTGATTGAGTGGTTCTTGACCCATTGGTTTTCATTAGCTTTACCTGTAGCTCAATATATGGACCACAGGACAGAGCACCATGTGAGGAGAGCGCCAAAAGGGACTCAAGACACCAGAGACAATGTAAGACCAAATTAATAATACCGAGTTTACCATTGGACATTGAGTTGGTCACAGCATAAATAATGCTACATAAACAAAAAGAAGAATCCAAAACAGAAATCCCCCACAGACAAGGTAGCTTGGTGACCATTTATGGTCATTCAAGCCACACTTTCACAAAAATATATATGCTGATCAGCCACAACATCATGACCTCTGAGATGCTCTGTGTTTTCTGACACTTTTCTACTACCAGCATTAACTTCTTCAACAATCCAAGCAACAAAAACTCAACTGTTAGATCAGCCAACACAGGTCAGCCTTTGCTCTTCAAGTGCATTTATAAGCATTGGCTGCCCAAGGACCTCGTTTGATAGACACTGTCAAATGTTGATTGGAAACACCCAACAAGAGCTGCAGTTTTGGAGATGCTCTGACCCAATCAACTAGCCATCACATTATTTCCCCAGTCAAAGTCATTCAGATCTTGCCCATTGTTCCTTACTTTGCAGGATTTAACGTCTGTAAATAGATGGCTGGAATCTACAGCAGCCCAGTCAGTGTCCTTTGAAGCAGGAGGAGGTGGAAGCGAGGTGAAATCAGGATGTGACTGCTTATATAGAGATTAGCATAGATGCTAACAGATTTAGTAGCAGTTTTGACAGATCTGGACCCCATTTCATTAAATAAAAGATGAACAACAACACTCAAAGCATTTTTGACAGATAGGGTATCTCTGCGTCTAACATGTTTTGATAAGATGTTGATCCTCAAAATGGTTTATGTTTTGTACTTTACACAGTGGCAGTAGCACCTACCTGCAACTTCAACTGACTGGCCTGTAATGAACGTGATTTTTTCGTCCAATCATCTGCAGGATATGCTCATAAAAGGTTCTGCCCACTCCACTGAGCCATTGAAATATATATAACTATTTTGAGTGTTCTTCTGTAGACAGAGAAATAGTTGTTTTAAAGGGATACACCAACACTTTTTTTGTACTAGTGTCTTGCTTCACTCTCGAGTCCATGACAAGTACATAAACACCATTCTTTCATCTGTCTGTACAGTGACAAGTAAGAGACAGGCAGACCTGGCCCACCGATTATTAGCTTAGCTCAAACACTGGGAGTCAATGGGTAGCATTAGCATGCCTCTGTCTATAGTCATCAGATAAACTCTTCAGCGACTCTAAATTGTCCTGTGTGCTTGTTGTGACTCTTTTTTTTAAATTTCAAGTTAATTTATCTATTTTTAGACTAAGATTAGCACTTAATGCAAATTTCTTATGAAATACATTTTAAACTAAACCACAGGGCACATGCACAAACCACTGTGGACATGCTTTGTTGTGTTGATCTACCTACCTACTTCCTAAGGCTTCAGGGGATAGTTCAGGATTTTTGAAGTAGGGTTGCATTCATGCATGCATAGCATTCACCTAGAGTCCCGTTAACAGACATCAGCTCTGCATTTGTGCAAAAATAGTTGGCATGGAGACTGTACTGCAGATGGTACCACCAAAGCTACATAATTAAAGAAAATTGGGGTGAACACAAGCCACTGAAACATCATGGGGTAATTTCACACTTTTCAGAATAGTTACAAAAACTTGCTTTTCCACTTGAGAGCACTTTGTGCTGCTTTTACTTTGGTACATGGCACAAATAAAAATATTGACATTCTATTGTGCTGCAATACAGTAGTGAATAGATATTTTCTTACATGCTTAGTAGACCACAGCCCCAAGTACGATACAGACCTGTCCCCTACTTTACTGCTGCTATTATTTAAAAAAAGATTTAATACAAGTAAGGATGGGAAAATTCTGTCAAAATGTGAAAGCTATTCTAAAGAAGGTTTTTCTGCTTCCTTTAATGTATATCGCTTAAAAGGGGCAATCTCAAAACTGGTGGCACATTTTCCCATCAATCGCTTCAAGAAACTCATCTGAGCATGTGTCACATGTCAACACAGATACGCTCCAATGTCCAGGAAAAGTGGGGACGACCCAACAACCAAAGATGGGAGATCAACCTTATTCCTGACACGTCAGAGTGGCTCAGCAACCTGGCTCGGCAGCACCCACCCAGCTCTCTCCCCCGAGCCTCTCATCCCTCGTCACAATCAATCCACGGCAGACCTACCGTAATCCTATTTGTTCAAATAAATAATGAAATAGCTGCAGCCTCACACCGAGGCACACAGAGGGTGGTAATTGCTGCGTTTCAGGCTGGATCAGATGGGCTCTGTGGGAGGCTGGCTCGCCTCCACTGTGACCTTGTGTGTGTTTGTAATTTTCCACAAGCTTAGTGGATACGCGGTAAGCGGGAGCCCTCAGCAAGTGCACGGGAATCCCTGCACCTGGGGAGTGAGCCAAGGCCATCCGAGTGAATGGAGCCTTTCCCAGGATGAAAAACTTAAAAGAAACACACACTCTGCGGAGAGGAAGATGACATGACAGCCATTAGGCAAGTGCAAGGCTGTAGAGCAAGTGCTATGTCCTTTTGCTGTGCTTCAATGCACTGTAATACGTCTTGTTCAATTTGTTTACGTGCAATGCATCAGTGCCTTACAAGGACTTCTGTGTAGGAAGAAAAAAAAAAAACCCCAAAGCTCTATCCTCAAATTGAACTTGGACTTCACTCTCCGGCAGATTAACCTGTAATACCAGACCTTGGATCTTTAAAATTAATGTTTATCCCTCCCTGACAGGCTGTGTTTGCACCCATAATCCCATTATCCCAGACAAAATATTCCATTATGTGGAATATTTCCAATGTCATCCTGACCAGTCAAGCTCTGGGTCACGCTCCACTCATCACAGCAGCAGCAGAAGCAGCAGCAGTCTGTGCTGTTGGCAGCAGAATCCATTTGCAAGGTGACATATCGCACAGAAGTAGGTTTTCCCTGTAGGTCCAAATGGGAAGTCATTGGCTGAAGTTATGGCCTGTTGTTGTCAGTAAGGTGTGATTGCACTGACTCTTATGGGCCATCTCTCTATATTGTTGGGACGTTAAGCAGAGTCAGGGAAAGGTCAAGCCACCGAAATGTTTCCAGAGAACGAGTATGACTGATCTAAAGCAATAGCTTTCCTCAATGGACACTTCAACCTTCCAGTTCTTTAAAATGAGATGTCTACAGATGTATGGAAGAGCTGCAGGATGGTAAGTGCCCAGGTGTTTACTGTAAGTGATTGCAGTGCTGCACAGCTAACAACGCTCCAGACTTGCGAGTTCAGATCCTGCACATAATCTCCTTAAAGCTCTATTAGGGCAATATTTATATGACCTTGGCAGCCTCTGATCATTTTTTACAATCATATATACAGAATTTATTGGTGGCAGTTGTGTAGCAGACTCAGTGAAATCTAGTATTATACTTTTACTTGGGGGATTTTTCATGATTCTATCTAAACGATAGACAGAGGACAGTGTCGAATGAAAGTACAATGACCAGATATTGAGCCAATGGTAACCACTGGCACTTCATTACTGTCTATACTTCTAAAAAGAGGTTTGGAAACATTATCTATTTGATAATAGTAATTGGTTTTGCATTTAATACTACTGGAAGCCTGTTAAGTCACATTTTACAACAAAGTACAACTTGTAAGGATTGAAACACAGCCCAAAACAAAGCACCAAAACCCCCTGTAACTGAAAGCTCATTCCTGACTCTTACCTCATTAGGGTACAGTAAGCTTCATTAAAGGGGAAGAGGGGACTTTTGAGCATTTTTTGTGCACTAACAAGTCATTCAGGGCCTGATCTACATAGATTCAAAATAATTGCACGTGCAATTAGTGGGCGTGTTGTGGGCGATCTACTATGACTGTGTGTGTAATTCATAACAGGCACTTAAGTGGTGTGGACTGCCCTCTGTAAAGGAGGATTTTTGTGCGCTAACAGCTGTCATCATAGAAAGTTTGGGAGAGCAGAGTGGCCATAAATGAAAACCAAAGTTTGAAGCCATGGAGTTAGAGGCAACACATGCAGAAATCTTATTTTGCTGTCCGTCATTTTGACGGACAATGTCTTCACTCTTCCTTCATGCCATATTTGTATATGTCATTTTTAATTTCCTTACCTGATAACAATGAAGTATAATCTAAATGCAATCATTCACATAGTTTTACAGCTTCACCACTGATATCCTCTCATGTAAAAGGCAATCTTGCAGTTAAGCGCACACAGACCGCGCAGGTTCTCTTGCCTTTTTACGCACTGACTGCGTCACACTCTCTATGTACAGTGTGTGGAGAGTGTGATCTAGTCAGCTCCAAGTGACAAAATTAGTGATTCTGGCTATGAAGGGTTTTTTTTTTTTTACATAGGTTGACTGATCTCCACGATGTAAAGCACAAAACGGAAGGGGGTTTATTTTAAGCTTGTGTCTGCATCTGTATGTTGGCACACTGGATTGTAGGGCTGGGCATTTAATCGAAACAATCGAAATCAACATTTAGATCCTCTAATCGAAATAATTTTACTCAGGTCAATCATTTTGATTATTTTCCCCCCTTCATACAGTCTATGTTCAAGAGCAAAGGATGCGCCACCAACATGGAGGAGACAAGCGCCAATCTATCAGAGGACCTTGTCACCAAGAAAAAAGTCATCTCCGCTGTTTGGGCAGGATTTGGATTCTGTGCAGAGGATATCAAGCAGAAAGAAGTTGAATGTAATACTACAGGAAGACTATTTTGACGACCATCGGTAACACCACCGAATTCTTCCAGCATAGTATAAAATAATCGTTTATTAATCGTAATCGAGATATGAGCTTCAATTAATCGTGATACTGAGATTAGGTAATATTACCCACCCCGACTGGATTGTCCCTCTTTTTCCAGGCCATAATAAAGACACACAGCCTCAAAATCTTTCCATCATTTAACAAAAAATTCAGTCAATGATGGAAAATATTTGGTGAATGCAACCCATGTTTCTCACCACAATGACCATAGCCCGATGAGCGTAATGCTGTGCCAGTTTGCACCTGCCTTTCAAACATGCTAAGTTTAGCCACAAAAACACCAAGCACTATTATTTGCGGGTTCGATAAATCACATTGCGGGTGCTAAATTACCACATTTGCATCTCCTCCTCCCAGTATTCAATCTATGTTATGTATTCTGCATGTTCATGAAGGCAAACGTGCAATATGGACTGCACGTGCTACTTAGCTCATTTGACAGATGCAATCCTCGCTGCACCTTGTTAGTAGAACAGCTTTGCGTGCCCTGTAAGTTTGTATGTGTTTTTATACACACAAACTTTTAGATCAGGCCCTAAGTGTACTCCCTGAAAGCATGATTGCTACAAGTTGCACCATGTTGTAAAGTTGATTAATCAGGCTTTCCAATGGTATAAAATACAGGGGTATTATTATACTGTGCATATATGAGATGCAGCAGAACCAATTGGCTATCAGCACTTCATGCAGTCTACTTTTTGGAAAAAGGCACCTAGAGTGTGACTTGTTCACCAGATGTTTCTGTAATTGCAGAGGACATCTGTGATATTTATCTGCTGTGAAACAACTGTGTAATTTGTTAGTATGAGTTACAATACAAATTACCTACCATATTCTAGCAAATATCCTCTGATAAACTAGCATCTTCATAATTTTTAGTATTTATGTTTTAGCCTTTATCATTTGAGAATAATAGAGGTTGGAGATATTGTTGATTAAAGATTGTAAACATTCTGTGTGGAAAGTCTTCTGTCTGATCTCACTATGGAGACTCATTTGCATCACAAACAAGCCGAATTCATTAGTGGAACCAGATTTCTAATCGAGGACATACTTGGAAGAATTTGGTGAGAAACATTTTGTAAAACTTTTACAGTTTTTCTTTTAAATGTGTTCGTTCAACTAGCTTTATGCTTCACCCTCCTTCAACATTTTCTCTGAAAATGTGTATGAAACCTAAGGAAATCACAGCATTTGTGAATGCTCAACACCAAATACTGAAGCTACAAGGTAATTCCATCTTTCCTAGAGATCCCAACGGACTAGACTTTAAGTAAATATAAGGCTTTTTATCCAACCTCAAAATAAAAACAAGCATAAAGCAAAGCCTCAATGCAATACTGAGGAGAAATTCAGCTTGGTGTGCTTAGGCATCCACCAAGAGTTGTCAACATCCTGAGGTGTCATATCTTTTTTTCAAAGGAAACATGCACTTGTTGAAAAGTAGACCTTCTTATTCATGTCTTTGCTGTTGCAAGTAACTAAACAGCAATAAGAGAAGATACAAATATGTTAACAACTACTGCTATTCCAACTAATGTCTAAGCCTCGCCCATTACTCGCCCATTCAAAAAGTCAGCTCAACATTGGACCAACACTTTGCTGTTTCCCAAGGGCAAATAAAATTCTTTCCAGTATTTGCTCACATCAGGCATTTTTGCAATGTTTTGTGCCAAGAATGACAGAGCATTTAAGATCAATGATTGCAAGTGTAGTGATGTAGTGAATAATTAGACTTTATAACTATGATCTCAATATCTATAAAAACTAGGAGTGCTCCTGAAGCACAAACATCATCCAAGCCATTTTTGACATTCTTAGCTGAGTTGTTAAATGTGGAAAACTGCAAAATTCCCAGATCCGCATCTGGAAACTGATTTCCAGCATTAACCAATGTCCCCTGCAATTTTTTTCGTTGTCTTGCTAACAGACAGACAAAGGCCAGCAAAACCATAACTGAGGTTATAGTTAAAATTAAATAATTATTATGATTAAGGTTAAGATGTTTGCCATAATCTAGCAGCCCTAATCAGGGGCATTCTGTCTGCTAAACCAGATTTTTCTTTGAACGTCAACGGTTGTAAAAAGTTTTAATCAGTCATGGAAATCAAACACATAAAAACATGGGCTCTTACATAAAGTTGTTTTAGTTCAATGTCAGACCATCACCAGTTTCAACCCATGATTTCCACACAGCCACTGAATAAAAACAAAAGACTGCCTGTCAAGGTGTTTTCTAAAAGCACAAATTTCATTCAAATACGGGGTGAATGCATCTGGCTTCAATGCAACTGCTTTTTATCTGAACAATGACCAGGTCAGGGTAAGGGAGGGCAATCGAGCCACACTAAATAAACAAAAGAGAGTGATGTAGGAATACAAACCTTATCATTGTTTTATATTAATGCTTTTATTATAGAGAATAATGCTCCTCTTATATGGAGGCACAGAATCTGGAGTTCTCAGTTTTCAGGTATTTTTGTAGGAGTAAGTGCTTGAAAAGAGAAAGATGGCTGAAGGCATAACCCTGCTATCTAAAGCTAAATGATCTAGCCTCGAGAGCCCCTGTGCAAGGTTGAATCTTTGCCACCACTTTCAGGGAACATTTGTGCTGGAAAATAATTTCTAGAAATTGCTTGTTGTGATGTATTTGCCAGGGGCTCACTACTCCTCTGAGAACATGTTGCCGAGGAACAATTTTGTGTCATGGTTTTATTAGATTTCTAATTCCATCGTTCAGCCAGGAACGTGCCGTGCAATCTGGAGATAAAAGAGAAACTTGGGCGAGGATGAAACTGCAATTTTGGTTCGGTTAAGGCCACTCTTTTAACTGCTGACTAGAAAATCAATAAGCAACCAGCAGCATGGCTCGTCTTGTCACAAAGAATAGTCTGGGCTCGACATTCCAAGAATTCTCTGATCCCTGCAGATCTAAACCTGTAATCTTTGATTCATCGCTGCCTTTTACTTCTCATTCCTTGTCAAAGCTTGGCTTTCCGCTATCATCCATCATTCATTGCTTCGCAAATGTCTCCCTGGTATTCTCCGGCCTCAGACCTCAGCCAACCCCGCAGCCGGAACAGCAGAGCTCACAGCAAATCCATCTGATGGACAGAGAAGCATATGTAACCTGTCATGTAGAAGAATGCTGGTTGAACTACAAGATATTTTCAACAGCTTTTGTTCAAAATGTTTGTGCAGCTGAAGGAACTGAAGATAGCGCAGCTAACCGTAACCTCTTTTAAACCATGGACTTCTTTCCTGTGAGACAATATTTTCAGTGACCAGTCATCTCAAGGGTGTCAGATTGGAAACAAACCCTGGGTGCAATTCATTTTGTTATACTTTATTGTTTTTCTTTTAATTCTATTTAGATGCTGATTGCTTTTGCAACAATTTACTTAGCAAAATGTCTAATAGGTGCAAATCCACTTGGCAATAAACAATTCTGATTCTGATTCTAAATCTGATATACAACTCTCCATAATTCCATGAGCTTGTCCTTACAAACATGTCTAGTTAAGAATATCTATTAAACTAGCAACTGGTTAAACTGATAACTTACAACTGAGTCTACCTGTTAAATACCTGGTTTATTGAAGTGACTTAAAATGACAAATTAAACAAAAAACAACCACAACGACTCTCTTTGTAACAGCTGCGGAAACAATTTCCTAACTTCGACACGTTATTTTTTATGCTATCAATATTATATCTGTGATACATCATAGCTCCCAGTTTCTTCTCTTGAGACTACTCTGTCCCTGCACATTTAATACACAGCTATTTCAACCCTGTGTTGCCTCTGGTGTCCACAACAAACACATTTCTTAATTACTCAAAATTACTGGACAAGGGTAAAACGGAATGCAGACAGATAATGTCAAAATGCCATTAGCTTCAATAATCAGTCAGCTTGATAATCAGTCCACTCCTACTGGGAATATAAAGCCCCAGTTACACATTCCTGTTCCTCATGGCGATTGCACATGATTGTCATAATCCTGATGAAACATGCTTTGGTTGTGGTGCATGTGTTAATGATCTGGATCAGTGTTGTATCTTTGTAGACGAATGACAGGGAACAGGGAATTAGGAACAGGATTCTTTTGAACTGTTCAAAACTGTCGTGGAGAATCACCGCTCTCGGTATAACTGGGTGGAAGCCTAATGCAGTCCTAAGGGGAATGGTACTAGTGTGGCGTGTATTGGGATCAATAGGGTTGATCGTGGCTTAATCCAATAAGCTTTCTGAGGACAACTGGCAAGGATGTATCTGACTTTGCCCCGACTGAGTCCCGTTCAAGGCGATTACAGTGTTGTTCTTACGTATCACGTAAGGGAAGTGAACGCGACAAAAACGAAAGTGGTGGGGCTCAATCAGGGCTCAATCAGGGCTGACGTGACCCATACTGTGCTTGAGCAGGGCTAACATCATGTCAGCGGGATGGAAATACATGGAATCCTTGTCGTATCGTTGTATTGACGCTGTAGAAGTGTTACTGACGGTGGGGTGTGTCTTCTTCAATTATCATGCTGAGCAAATCAGCCGTGCCATATGTGTACAGTCGTGTACAATCGTCATGAGAAATGGGAATGTGTGACTGGGGCTTAAGGTAATCAATGAAATAATTATTTAAGGGCTGTAAGTCAAGCTGACTAAAGGCTAAGGGTGAACTTTCAGACAGAAAGAGAAAAGTGCATCTCCTGCGCTACAAAATGTTAAGAATAGTAGGCTCACCTATGTCTTTCTCCAGGCAGTACATGGTTTTCTGCATTTACCTTAATCCAGCTGGTATGCATGTCCACACTGGTAAAGTATGTATGCAGTTTAAATATAGATGAAATCAGTAATTCAAGGTTAAACAGGTAATTTATCTCAGGCCTTACGTTTGGGGGGTGTTAAACACAGACAGGGAGTTCAAGATTTAAGTTTTCACATTCAAAGTACCCAAAAAAATGAGAAGGAATTAGGTTATTTCTCAAAATTTACAACCTGTATACGCCTGTAGTCTAAAAAAAGGACATTGGATTAATTATTTGTAACTGTGCAGCCTGGTGCAAAATGATCAAAGGCTCTGCACAGGTCCAAAACTTTGTGGAGGAGACCCCTGAGTTAGATCATAGAGGTTGTCTAGTGCCTCCTACAAGTGCTTGTTGTCTCAACAGAAGTTGTCCTAAATAGCAGCAAGAGAAATTTCATCCAGTGTCATCATCCCAAGCCATTAGCAAGGCTATTTGATCAGTGCTAGAGTACTGCGCAGACATGGACGCCGGCCAAACTGCAAATCACAGTCACACTGGCGAATGGATGAGAGAGACGTGCAGACACATGTTCAACAAAGTGTCCGAGGTTAAACCACAGCTCTGTGGCCCAGAAATGGCTGTGTGTGGTTTACTTAACCATGCAGTGCTTGGAGAAGTTCATGGTTCAGTGACTGGCAATGACCTGAGCGCTGCCGAGCTTGCTGAATGTGCCGAGCTGTGTGCACACTGCAGGGCAGGAGATAAGAATCCAGGCTGTATTCTGTTGACAGGAAGTGGTCACAAGTGAAGACAAGCCAGCCAGAAATGTTTGGGTTGGATGCTTTGTGATCACCGTGCATTTCCATTTGAACACTGCCTGCTCTATCGGCCACATAGAGAACAAAATCACACAGAGGTAAAGTCCTTTATTCATACTGCAGCCATGTTTTCACTAATGTCATAACCAGGGAGGAAGCTGCAATGTTGTGAAGTTGTGTTTAATATTGTAACTCTTAAACCTATAACTTTTGAATTAACATTTATATTATAGTTTTACATCATTCAATGTCAAATCAATGAGACATGTGTAATGATCCCAGCAACAATTTAATTCAAAGTAATACTTAACCACATAATTATGTCTAGAGAGTGGCTAGCTTTAGTGTTTTACCTCATTCATTCATTCATTCATTCATTTTTTTATACCCCTTTATCCTTTTCGGGGTCGGGGAGTATTTTACCTCTCTCTGGCTAAAACTACTACAAGTAAGGGACAAGTATTTTATGCATATATAAAATGTTAGTTTCCAGTAGTTCTATCTTCAAACATTGCCTCAAATCGAGTATAGAGATAGTTCTGGCAGGACTTGGAATCAAGACTGCTATTAAGCCAGCCTTCCATTGGTAAACAGCTGATCCAAAGCTAGCCTTCCGCTTATGACAGCCAGCTGATTGCCTCTAAGAAGCCACTGACAAAATGCCCTGTCCTATTTAAGCTTTTCTAGCCTGCCTACTCTTCACTGCTCCTGCTGCAAGCCGCTTAGCAACCCTCCACCACCACAGTTTTTAGACATGTATATTTCAGCAAATTATGTCGGTTAATTCATCCAATAAAAAATAACTGTCTCTAATTAAAAAATATGAAAACTAACCTGGTTAAAACATTAAGTTGGTGGCTAAGGATGTGTGAAGCAGAAGGAGGCATATCCTGTTTAACAGGAGATTTTCAATTAATGCAACACCACATAAAACAATCAGTAGTTAGCATCATGTCTTGCAAACATTGACTGATTTACCTCTTTAATACAGTGTGGTATGACAATGTCAGATTCAAAAGTTAGCAATCTACTGTTATCAGGCTAACCTTAAAGGAAAAGTTCGGTTCCTGCAGCTTTTACATTGTTTATAGAATGAAGAACAACAATATACTCACCCAGAAGGCTTTCCTGATGCAAACGGTGCTTCGGGAAATATTTAGATCCAAAATCGAGCAGCGGACACCGATATAATGGTAGCCCGTAGGGCATAGATCGCCGCTCCTAAAAACTGCATTAATCGTCCAAAAACTCATGTTTTTCACCGATATTCCATCATGATTTGCTCCGAAAGGACCGCCATTGCAGCCTGTGTCTCTCCACACAGCGCTGTGTGGCCTGAACTAACCTCTGAACTGAGAGCTGTTTACATGCTCTTCGCATGCGCAGTACTCTCTGGAGCGCGTTGCGATCGCTTCCTTATCTGTATATCTGTATACTGTGGCTCCAAACTGTAAGGACGTCCATCATATTCAAAGTCCTCCTCCACAACATCTTCATCCCATAGACATTCGTCCATTTTGCACAAAACTGGAAGAAGAAAGTTGATTTGTAGCTGCCGATCTTCCTCTGAAACAATGAGCACTGCGCTAAGAGCATGTAAACAGAGTTCAGAGGTTAGTTCAGCCACACAGCGCTGTGTGGAGAGACACAGGCTGCAATGGCGGTCCTTTCGGAGCAAATCATGATGGAATATCGGTGAAAAACATGAGTTTTTGAACGATTAATGCAGTTTTTAGGAGTGGCGATCTATGCCCTACGGGCTACCATTATATGGATGTCCGCTGCTCGATTTTGGATCTAAATATCTCCCGAAGCACCGTTTGCATCAGGAAAGCCTTCTGGGTGAGTATATTGTTGTTCTTCATTCTATAAACAATGTAAAAGCTGCAGGAACCGAACTTTTCCTTTAAGCTTATCTGCAAAGAATAATTCAGCTTTTGTCAACTGTTAAGTTATCTGAAATATGTTGTCTTAACTTGAAATATGTCCCAGTTTCACTTGCAGTTTTTACAGCTAATGGTCTCTCATAACCTTAATGTGCAGACTGATTCAATAAACAGAGAGATCCATCTTGCTAAGGTCCAGTCTACAGCGACTGTAAACGACTCAAAGCTGGACGGCCCAATTAATGCCTTTAAAGCAGGAAGATGAAGGTAAAACAACAGCAGGAAGTGAGTGCTGGTACAGAATAGCAATTTTATCTTTTCGGAACCACATTTTTCTGTTAAATAAAAAACAAATAACTCTACAATTGTTGTAGCGCCCACCTACTACAGTATCTGATTGGCCTGAATAAGAATGAGAATGAGACTGACAGAACTGTCGTCCAATCACCTGCTGGATGTGCTTTTGATAGTTTCTGACGTCTCCCCAAACTCTTTCTGTGATGGACTGGTAAAATATGTTAAACAGTTCCCCAGGTGTGTCTGGATATTTCTCTCAAATTGCTGATGACTCAGGAATCATTGTGTATTTTTCAAAATAGATAATTTACAATACTATCCGTGCTACATTGTGAAGTAAAGAGCAAGCAGCTGCTGTGTGAATTAGATGAGATTCTTTTGTAGGAGTTAGGTCTGTTTAATTTGCATTTCCTGGATTTTTTTTTCACCAAAAGATAATTTCTCCTCTATCTCGGCCCCTCCCCAAACATTGCTACACAAAAACTTGTCTCCAGACTGTTGTCAATCCAGCAGAGCGCTGCGAGTGGCCCTCTGAGAGTCGTGCTCATTTCAATATTTATTGAAATGTTATCAAAACCACTCGGAGCGACTCGCGGCAATCAATGCTGTTTAGACTCAGTGCTGCAGAGGCTGGGCTCCACACCCTCACTGCTATTGTTTGTCTTCATGCCATTCAACCTCACCCCTCCGCAGAGATGGCGGAGGAGTCACACCTCCGTAATTCTGTCCCCAAAGGAGGGGATCACAGAGACTGGATGCTGACTGACTACAATGCGTTTTAATTGACTGAGAGTATATTTTGGTCATGAGAGAGCAGCAAAGGAACATGTTAAGGGGCAGGGAACACTAATGCTGCACAGAGAGACTACCCTGCAGGGTTCCTTTGTACAAAACTCAATTAAAAGTGTTGGGAAATTGTATTAATAAAAATGAAAATAGAACACAGTGATATGCAAATGCCTTTCAACCAATTTTCATTGTAACATTTTGTTTCTCTGTTAGCAACATAGCCCAAAAAGTTATTGACTGATTTCGATGAAATTTTCAGGAAATGTCCGGCTTGAGACAAGGAACAAATGATCAGATTTTGGGAGTGATTCGGATCAGCATAAGAATGCCATGATAAGAAATGTAATTTCCGTGAATAACTACTGAACTAAAATAGATATAATTATGATCCCAATTGCTTTAGTATGTTTTCATGGTAAAGGAATGTAAATATTTAGATGATATAAAGGTAGGACTGATATTTACGGTGAAATTCACAATATGTGTGAGGACTGTGGTGCTGGCGGAGGTCTGCTTTTTAGTTTTGTTTTAATATTCATCTGTACTGAGTTGAAATGGCTGGTAACGCAATCCAAATACAGTTGGGACAGGGCAAGAAAGGAGTTATGAAATGCTCAAAACACCTGGAACATCCTACAGGTAAGTAGGTTTATTAAAATAGATGATGGTAACATGAAGTTTCTATTTTTTGTAAGACTGTGTGAATACATGTTACTAAACGTGTAATTTCAATGAATTAAAGGGTTTCACCATCTATAGTCTGTAATATCAACAAAAGACTCAGAGATCAACATTGAATACCTGTGACCTTGGCCCTTCATACACCACTGCCATAAAAAAACAGCATAATTCTGTGTTCAAACTTGAAATCAGTAAAGCAACAGAGTCAAGTGCATTGCTGTAATTACAAGTGTCAGATAGGACTCTACCATGAAAAGCAAAGTCATTTGATGAGGGTTTTTTTTGTGTGTTTATCCCAGATTGTTTTATTTGAGGCAGTAACCTGGTCCAGCTAAGAGTATCTTCTGGACTGTCTGAGGCTTGTCTAATAATAAAATCCTGATGTTTTACAGGGAGAAAGCCATAAAGATCAGCAGTTGTAGTTGGGTCGGTTGTGTCAAGGATGAAAACCCGCCATTTGCTTCCCCTATGACAATAAAATGAAGCTCATGTTCAGAAGAAGAAAAGCAAAGAATGTATATTTTAAAAGCTTCATGTAGTTCTGTACTTTGGAGTAATGAGGATTAGTGCCGGAACAGTGGGAAATACTGTTTTATTTTAAACTCTATCAACTTTTATGGAGAAGTGGAAAGGAACGATGTAAACTGTTAACAGCACAGAATCTGCGTTGGTCTCATGACATGGGGGATTTGCACATTCTTGACAGCACCATTAACTCTGTCATGCATGGTGTCCTCTACAGTAGGCAGGTATCTGGAATATTTTTGATACTTTTTAGGTTGCAGCACCATGTCCAACAACCAGGTGGTAAATTCCCAAATCATTGTCTGAAGTTTCAAAAGAATAATTATCTTTGCACATTTTTACCATATCAAGATATTGCATCATAAATTCAAAATGGCTGATGGAGAGAAAATCACGTATTATGTCTGTATTCAGATTTCAATTATTTTTCTTTTTTGTTAAATTTTGGTGTAACCTACACTTTAATAGTTTGATTAATCAGCAATAAAATTACTTGCATAGGTTTTGCTTTTTCTTTTATTTACTCTTAATAAACACTTGTCAAATATGCGTTTGTGGATCTTTATTAAACTACTAAGGTACTATTTATAATGTTGATGCATGGTGTCAACTGTAGTGGACAGATGCGTAACTCCCTCAAAATATAACACTGAAAAAAGAACATGACTTTAATTTGTTTGAAGTAAAGTAAAAATAAAAACTTTAAATAAGTGTTTCTTTGTGATTTAAAGGGACAGTGAGGATTTTCTAAGTAATTGCAAAAAAGTCTCACTTTTAGATATATGCCTGATGGAAATACACACTTAAGATGAGTTTTATAGCATCAAAATAGGTTATCTATAAATGCTATTCCTTAGCTTCGTGGTCGGGTCGAACAGGGCTGGACTGGCCTGGATACTCAACTTCAGTAACAAGACAATTAAAACTAGAGTAAATTTATATTATTCAGACACGTCTTAGAGCACCGGGCTGTGAGTAGCGATATATAGCCAGCTACTAAACTACAATACTAAGTTTTCCAAAAATTGCTTGTTGTCACCCATCAAAAACTACCGCTACGTAACTACAAAGAGATACATTACCTCGTCGCTTTGCATCCTGTCAGTTGTTGAAAAAAGAAGTTGTAAAGCAATGCAGAGTTCTGAGGAAGGTCTGAGCTGCATTCATTAGCATCATAACAAAGACACACTTGGCTTGGGTCACGTCTTTTGGTGCGTTCCAGTTGCATCAGAAGTAGGGATTTCCGAGTTCCAAGTAGGAAACTGGAACTGGAAAGTTCCCCGAAGTCGGAATTTTCTACTGGGAACTCGGTAACACTTCACCACCCCCGAGTTGACAATTGAAGATGGATGCCCCCAGTGTGAACAGTTATTTAGCTCCTGTAATAATCAATTTATTAACACTTCTGACTGGGGTGTGTCGCTCTAGATCAGCTGTATACATAGTATTGTTTGACTTATATTTACAAAAAAGCTGCCATAGTGATAATCACATTCTTCATGTGAAATTTGTGAACAACAACGCAGGGCGTGCTAACAACAGCTAACAATAGCCTGGTAGATCGGCATGTTTTTTTCCAACTTCAACGGGAACGCCGATAAGTCAGAGACGTCACTCCCAGTTCCGAGGTTACTAGAACGCAGCATTACGACAGTCGCTGCGCGTGCTCATGGGTAACAGTCTTTATGTCGCCGCAAATAGATTC
This sequence comes from Scarus forsteni, assembly GCA_036419115.1. NCBI lineage: Eukaryota > Metazoa > Chordata > Actinopteri > Labriformes > Labridae > Scarus > Scarus forsteni. Next base: position 12,360,618 of record JAZDUH010000007.1, on the reverse strand, counting down.
TGGTTTTTTGGATGGGATGGATGGATTGGATGGGTTAATACAATGAGAAAGTGCAGGTTTTGGGGCAACATATAGTGTCATCTCAAGGACTTTTTTCCACCTTCTCCTGTAGGGATAAGGATTCCAGTAGAGAATCGATAACAAATAGCTGTGGGAATTGATATCATCAGTCTTCTAACTTGATAATTCAAAATTGATGAATAAAGATAAAGAACTGTAATGACAGGCAGAATCAATAACAGCATTAATATTAAAAATGTCCTGTAAATTCCATCTCACAAGAGTGGCCCCTCTATATCTCACATGGACAAAGCCAGGCCACGTTCTGCATGAGTAACAACAGCATGGGTTCAAAGTAAATGACAGCAGGGGCTAAAGTAACCTGTGCGTAGTCCAAACCTGTGTCCTGCAAAAAACGAGAGATGCGTTATGAAGGGTAAATTATGATAATGGAGAAACTTCAAATGTAGAGAAAACAAGAATGGAAAAGAACGTTAAAAAATTGTGTTTTTTCGAGATGATATTATCTGTTGTTAGAGGTGAAGGTGAGGTAACACGGTGGTAAATGGGCTCTTGTCTTAACTGTTTTTTTAACACTGTTACAGGCATGAATTCAGAGCGGGTACACATTTCCAAACAACAAAACTATGTCCAAACATTAAATCTCTCATCTTTGTGTTGTATTAAATCAAAAGTAGGATAATTATGGTTTACATATTGTTTTTACACCATGTCCAGACTCTTGGAAATTGGGTTTGCATGTCAGACAATTATTTGCCCGTACTTAAAACTCATTTCTGACACCAGTTAACTTGTAGTCCGTTCATCAGTATAAAGATCACTGTCCACGCTCTAAGAATGCAACCTTCTGACAGATCCCTGCAAACTGTTACACTGATAACAGTAAAGGGATACAGGAGATACTAAATGATGAATGAAACACTAATCCACAGGGCAAAAGCATTCATGGGAAAATGAAACAGGAGCACTTAGTTGGTTGCAACGTCAGCACAGAGACAGAGATAGAAGTTTGTCACGATGGAGCAAGCTTTATGTTCTTAGCAGCCAAAATATCCACATCTCTTCCTCTCTTGCTGCAATCTTAAAGGGCAAGAGGAGAGAATGGATTTTTTCCTTTTGGGTGTAAGTGGTCTGAGAGGGGCACAATTAAAGAATCATGAGGTAAACAACAAGCACACTCAAACCTGGATTCAACAATAGAGAAGGGCTCACTGTGTGTGCGCCAGAGAATCCTGAGATGGCATCCATGATGACTACATAATAGGATTTCATTCAAATCATTTCATGGCACACTCTCATATACCTAATAACATACTTAATGCTTATGAGGACCATTTCTCACGCCACTGAATGACTTTCAAAGAACAAAAGTGCAAAAGGTTTTTTTCAGGGGAGAACAATGTTGGAAAAAGGCGTTTTTCTATATAACTTTAATATTTTCTTTTAAGATTACTCTGCTCTATGACATATTTATGGTAAAAAAAGTAATCGTGTTGTGTTCAGAGAGTTGCAGCAATAGGACACAATCCAAGGATCTGTCTCATTTCAGGGGGTGCATCCTTTGGACGACACAATTTCAGGCTGATACTTTGTCACATATAAAGCTAAAATAAATAATATTTTTTCAAGGAATGTTAAAATAAAGGCATTTTTTCTACAACTGAAATGTTTTCTTTTAAGCTAACACTGCTTTTTGATATAACTATGGTTAAAAGTGAACATGCTGTTTTCCTACAGTTGCAGAAATATGAAACAAACCAAGGATCTGTCCCATTTCAGGGGATGCATACTTTGTGAGACGCAATTTCAGAATGATTACTTCACTGCAGCATCTCTTAAGCTGCGTTCACACCGAACGCTACTTGTACTACCTCGGCGATCGCTCTCCATGCAAAGTCAATGTACAGCTGCGATGGGGCGGGGCCAACTCTCCCGCTATGCGACAGCCGCTTTTCACACTACCACATAGCTTGTTGCGCGAGGTGAAAGTAAAAAAAAGTTGATCAATCAGCAGGTGTGTGCATGTGTGACGTACCCTAAACAGAAAGTTATTTATCCGGACTACAGAGGAACAATCCATGTCTGTGTGGGAAACCTTAGTCAGTGAGGACATTAGTTCCGCTTCGATGGATCGCGGGAAACTCACAGATAAAGCAGCTGCAGGGCATCAGCTGCAGTGTTTTGTGGTTGATAAGTGAATGAAAACGATACAGCTGAAATAATGTCCGCTTATACATCCCATTTTATGATATCATCACAGTGAAATTTGAGCAGACGTGACATCACCCAGCAATGGTCGACAGCAACGGCGACCAAAATGAGGTATTTATGGACGTGCGACGATACGTCAATGGGCGACACGGTTTTGGTAGCTGGGTTGCTTGCGGTGTGAATACAGCAGAAGTCTGTCACATTTGAAGCTAAAATTGTGCAAAGGTTGGACGAAGGCATTCTTTACACAATTTTCATCTCTTATGACAAGATTACTCTGCTCTATGACAAAACTGCTGTAAAAGTGGACTTTTGGGGTTCAGAGAATTTCAGCAATAGGAAACAAACCAAGGATCTGTCCCATTTCCGGCGTGTACACTTTGGGGGACATAATTTCAGAATGATACTTTTTTGCAGCGCCTCTACGTCTGTCACATTTGAAGCTAATTCCATTAGAAGTTCAAATGAGTACACCTTTTCCCAGTCAACAAACATCCATCTCGGCCCAACACATCTTTGAATTCATAACATTTTATTCAAACAAGCTTGTGAACTCTTAAATTGGGAAGAAAGAAACTATCAGGTGAAGGTGGCTGCATTAAAAGCTACCACTTTTAATGGGAAAATACGACACTAAATCTTCAATACATCTTTTAAAGAATAGGTTAAGCAAGAGACTTAAACACACCATTGGCCTGTCCCATTTTAGGGGCTGAATCCTTTGACAGGCACATCTTCAAATCAGACACAGCCACAGTGTGATCGAGCTGGTGGGTGAGATCAGATTGGGGGAAACAGAGTGGGTAGAAGGGAGGAGCACTGTTCCTGTAAACTTACAACAGACGCACTGCACTGTAGGTTGGCCCAGTGCTGTACTCATTGTGGATTCATGTTGAGATTGGATGTTTACGTTTTTAAATGTATATGTGTATTTTATATGTATCACTAAAATAAAAAATAAGGCTTCAGCCTGCTCTATTGTAAAGTTTCTTGAGATAACACTTGTTACAAAATGGTGCTATAGATATAAAGACTGACTGGTTGATTGATTGATTCATTAAAATAAAGTCACTGATCACCTTTTTACCCCATTCTCTCTAGTTCATCAAGACAGCGTCTACATGCCTCAATGCAGAGCTGCTGCAATATGACTGGCTTTACACACATTTAAACAGGTGTAAAAAAAAAAAAAATCAAGTGAAGGAGGAATTTTAACCTTTTAAAGCCTGAAAACACAAATTATAGCCATAAAATTCTAATTATTTGGAGCTGAATTGTTTATTTAACTTTCTACTGAAATACAAGAAAACTCTAAATTTCCATAAAATTTGATAATGTTGTATCTTACTTGATACATTAGGTGTTCTTGGCAACTGATAATCCATCTAAGGACATATTTTTCATTTAGCTTAATGTATTCAGGTGGCTGTTTTTAGTAAGTTGTTGATCATATTAGAAGTATCATAAAAGTATATATCAAATACAACACAACAGGTTTTAAGGGGTTAATGACGAGGTCTTAGTTAAATAACATATTAACAGGTAGACATTTTTAATTAAAGTAAATGGCAGACACCAAGTAACACCAGGGAGACTGCCTCATATGGCAACCAAAAGGACTGCCCTGAAATCAATCTGTCCACAAAAGAAAGAAACACCAACAACTGGGTTTTGTAAACTAAAAATCCAAGGGAAATACTTCTATATGGATGAATGTTGATAGCAGAAAGACAAGCAAACCCCAGCCATAACCGGTTTATTTTAAAAAGCTTGGTAGCATGTCTGTGTTTACTGTGCTCTCAACAGAAGATTGTTCTGCTCTGCACAAGGTCACCAGTATTGACTCCGAATTCATGTATCTGATAATCACACTATATATCTTGTGGCTGCACTGCACTGGGGTCTATCGACGCTGCTGTGTGTGGCGAAATTGGTACCTCTGTCCCAGCGATGATGGATTTCCCCTCACATGATTGTTGAACATACTGGAGGTGCAAAATAGAAACCGCTCTCATCTCTGGCTCTTTGTGAGGGATGATGATGTTTATTGTTTCTTACAGAATAAACAATAGGAGCACTTTCTTTTAGTTCTTTTTAGATATGTAAGGATTTTTTATTTATGGTGACATTAAGACAAAGGATACAAGCAGAAAGGTAATGCACAACAGAATAGTGTGGGTTTTTCCTGCTCATAAATGAAACCCTACCAAGTACTCGGGAAGAATATCTTCCATCCAGATAAAGAAAAAAGCGCAGAGCCTCAATTGTGCATTTTGAACCATTAAGAGTTAAGTGTACCTGAGTGCCTGTGAGAGCACTTGAGGATTTCTTTGGTTATGACTATCGATCCAAGTGTTGGTAGGTACTGTCCTTTCAGCGAGACGAGACGCTCCTCCATATTGAAAGGACAAACAGAGAGTATCCATCTGCCACTTCACCTTTTGACTCATCATCCTAACAAAAAACAGACTCCTCTGGAGCCGAGCCAAGCATACTGGCTGACCCATTATACCAGAGCCTCAGCGGCACATCAGGTATTTTTAATCTGTTCTTCCCCTTCCGCTTTTCTAATAACCCTCGACGCTCATGGATTTCCCCCTCCTGTAGGGGATATCATATATTTACTGTAGAGGTCAAGCTAGACTGTCAGTGTATCACACAGACTCATTCCAGACAGACAGCCGATGTATGAACAAGTCCAGGATCTCACAGGACGCCGGGCAGATGGCAAAAAGCACACAGTGTCAGCACTTTCCCCGACTGGCAACCTGAGAGACTCACTATGGTCAAATGAAACAAGAGAACCAGCAGACACCTTCAAAACTCTATTTATATTGCTCCGTGCAGACAGGCTTTTTGTATTCAGAGGACAATATGAAAACATGATAATTGGTTCTCTGAAATGAGAGCAATCCAGCTCCAACACTGTCAAAAAAATGTCACAATAATGGAAGGTTGGGCAAAAATGATTGTATGCAGTTTGTTTTGTTGATAAAAGAACGGAAATGAAATAGGGGATTAAACAAATTGTCACAGTGCTTCACTAAGCCTAGTTAAGGGGCACAGCCTGACTCAGTGATGTACTAACCCAATTCCAATGAAGTTGGGACATTGTGTAAAACATTAATTAAAACAGAATACAATGATCTGCAAATCCTTTTACCTATGCTCAACTGAATACACTACAAGACAAGATATTTAATGTTCAAACTGAAAAACTCTTGGGTTATTTTTTCTCCAAATAGTCTGTGATTTTGAAAATGACATCAAGCCTTCTGGAGCAGAGAAGAGAGGCGGGAACTACGGACATGACGACACCAGGAACTGACCGCATGTTCGAAAACAATGGCGGCTTCCCTCTCTTTTAATCAGAAACTGACTCAATTTTTTTGTTTAAATTAGGAGCAAAGGATGTCACTTACAGCTTTTCTTACAAGTTATCATGTTGTTCTTCTCCCGAGCAGGGATCACTGCTGGGAAACTGGGAAAGAAAGCGGAAATTCTCCACGGACATGCCAGTTAGTCCAGCCATTCTCAACCTTGGGGTCCCGACCCCAATTGGGGTTGCGAGATGATTTCTTAGGGTTGCCAAATCATTTTGGAAAAATATAAATGCGCAAAATGTGTTAATGTGGCGTCCGACCGGACGTTAAAGGACAACAAGTGATTGGTCTCAAACAGGCATTTTATTACTCAAAATCAATTACTGATTTATATATCCAACATACGTTTATCGATCGGGTGTTGTTTCAGCACCGTGGACAGCGAATTTTCATTGAGTTCCGGGGGGAGGGGGGTCGCGGACAGTACTGAACGTTAAATTGGGGGTAGCGACTTTGAAAGGTTGAGAACCACTGGGTTAGTCTATAGTCGTCATGGTTACTCAGTGCTACTTGGAGAAATATGCACTCCTCAGAATTGCATGGAGAGAACTTGGTGGGGATTGTCTTTGACGAGGTTCATGTCACATTTATTAAGTAAAGGATACATCTGTGTGGTAGAATTTAATGTAAGATGATGGTCTAAGGACTGAAACGTAGTATAAGCTAACGGCTAACAACAGGGTCAGGCTGCTGCGTTATACTCTGGCTTGATGTGGATTGGTCTGTAATGGATGTGACAAGCAGAATGATCTTCCAAACAACAGCTGCTGTTGTTTCTAACGGTTCTGCCTCTGAAAACATTTTCAAACTGCTCTTTCCTAAATGGACCAGTGAATATTTCCATGGCGGATATATGGAACTGCCCATCTGGCGTGTCAGGTTATATGATACTACGATTTGTTACAAAAAAGCTAGGACAGGGCTACCAAAGACTGGGAGTGAAACATTTGTTTTGAAATTGCGATTTCCATCTGAAAACAGTTAATCAGTCCCACTCATAACCTTCGATCCCTCAGGCAGCACTGCATCATTCTGTAAAGGATATTACCCCATCAGGGATGCTTTGGAACGCTAGTCAGCTACACAGTTAACACTTCTTCGGATCTGAGCTCATCTGAGATGGACTGACACAAATGTAATAAGTGCGCTGTGGTCTGATGAGTCCACATTTCAAATTGTTTTTTGACGACATGGACTACAGCAGAAAAGGACTTTAAAGGAAAGTTCTAAAGCATCAGTAGTAGTATGACAGTCTGTTACTGTCCTCTATGCCATCACAGTGATACGTGTGATACATTAACATCAATCTCTCATTGTGTTGTCCCATTTCACAAGCATTCATACACTCTTGTCACGGCCATGAAGATTAAGTTGATCTGGTCATTTGATTAAGAGAAAATTCTCTAAAGAGAGGTCCGAACAAAACCATCATACAATACATTGGTAATATTGCAGTTGCCTCCAAGTCAATGGAACCGTCACGATGCTAAAATCTGCGTTAGCCTACGAAAACAAATCATCCTTACACCATTCTACTAGAGCACCCAAACGATTCTTTTGTTCAAGAAAGTAGACAAAAAGGTTTAAGTGTAGTTGAAACAGAGAATGGCAAATTTGCTCATATTTTTTTCAGAGCTCTCAGCAGAGGTCAGTGTTTTTTGCCCAGGGAAGTAATTTTATCGGTGTAAGACATTCAGAGGAGGTCATAAATTGCAACGAGAATACTCTTTATTTACTTCTTAATGCCAGCAGTTTTCAACAAGATTATCAAATGTGTTCGTTCAAGCACTTAAGATGTGCTATAAGATAGACTGTCCAGCCTTGAAGAAAGGCCAGGCTAAGTGTTTTCACTTTAAATCGAGCTGAGCAGCAGCTGACTCTAGCCATAAATTTGCAGCGTAGATATAAACAAGATTATCAATTTTCTGGCCCATGTCTTGGCAGAGAGAGCCATCTCAAAAGCCCCCCTGTCCCATACTTATATCTTAAGATTTATTTGGGGGCTTTAATGTCTTTTTTCAGATCGGTCAGCAGATAGAGATGGAAGCTTTGAGGTGGGTTGCATGCAGAAAAGGAGCCACAACCCAGGCTTCTCGACTCCCACTACATTACATTCTCTTTTTCATTCAAATTACTGCAATATTATGTCAAAACACAGTGAAATCTATTTTTTTATGACACAAAAGGTTGCTGTTTCACCTAAAGCAGCCTGTTGTAGTGAAAAATCAATGTAGCTATAAGTAACACAGTCCACTTCTGAGCTATAATGTTTGAGGCATGTGTGTTTAATGTATGTGCTTCAGTGTAAAGAGGGATTGTCTTTTCACCAGTCCATTGATTCAGTCCTGCTCTAATTCCATCCTGTCTCCAGCGTCCCACAGAAAGGTAGCTAACTACTGTCCAGATCCATCAGTCACCACTAACGTATTGTTGGACCAGATATAATTGTTTATTGTTTTTAGCCTTAACTTGCCTCCTGTTGAAGTTCATTGATCTCCACGGTCCCTGGCCTCGCATCATTTGTTGTTCTGTTGAAATGACTGGTTTGATCTCGAAGCCGAGCATCAGCTGTAATTACTAAGATGGGATTTCAAGTGTCAGCATGATAAATGACTGTTTGACTCTCTTTGTCTTGACCTGCCATTGGCTCGCAGCACCGGCCGTCACAGAGGTATTCTATTTCCTTTACTCAGCACAGAAACATATCGAATAGCTCTTCCATCACTGCAACAGAAAATCTTTGGATAAAAACAAGGATTATTTCCAGAGCAAAAATACCCTCGCTGAGCCGAGCTGCTTAACAAGTCAGCTCTGTGTTTTTCCACGAGGACATTTTGACTTGTTTTGGTTTCCTGCTGCCAGACACTAAAGTTTGGCTAAATTTTACCTTTTCTGTCTCTGCTCAGTCATTGCCTGGGACTGCAGCTGGGTAATATGAAAACAGCAAATAAAAAACCCAACAATGTTTTGGTAGATAGGATATCTAATATTTTTTTCCATCTGCAAAGAAAATGGTTGTCACAAAACCAGCACTAAAACATTTTGATGATTCTAGATAAACTTCAACAATACTGACAGCATTTTCTTTTCAAAGAAACCAAACTTTAGTTTATGGACACTCAATGTTGTAGTTTTTGTCTGCTATCATCAAAAATGGCAGAAAACTCAGACAGTTTTTGCAAAAACATCGGCAACTTTTCCACATATTAAAGGTATAAACATTTTCTATAAAACACATCTGCCATTATTTAACAATGAAATCAAATAGCACAGGAACTTAGTGATCTGAAATTCTATTTTAATCAGGCAAGATGGAAAGAGTACTATCCAAAGTGCTCCAATATAAAAAAAACATTTAGAAAAGTGAGTGAGACTAGTAAAAAGCACAGTGGGCCCCTCACCATTTCCACCTGTTAAAAATTATATTAGTTTAATGTATGCAGTATCCAAGAGAATGGGAGTATTTATTTAAAATCAGACATGATACAATCAATACCTAACACTGTTGTCTATCACTCAATTTTAACTTCAAACGAAAAATACCTTTAGTTTTTTTTTTTAATAATTAAAATATGCAAATAGTAAAACAAAAGAAAAAACTTAAACAAAAATAAAATTATAACATACCCTTATGCTAACTTTTTTATGCTCCAATTTTATTTATAAGGTAGTATTATAAACAGCAGAATGTTAATTATTATTTTTTAAATTCAAGACCTAATTAATACATAAATCAATACCTTTAGAAGATCCTCAAATCCAAACACACAGAAATGTTGCAATATTTCTGAACAATTGACAGTTTAAAGAAGTTAATCAACATTTATTGACAATTCATCGATATTAGAAAACTGCGCCGGGCAAAAACTGCACCATAACCATCACTGGTATTTGCTCTGCCACATCAGTGTTTTGTAGGGCTGTCACTTTGTATTCGATATTCGAAAAACCAATGGAATAAGGGGATAAATATCCGTAACCGAATAGTAAATAAATATTTGAACGTATAATATTAAGTGTAGCGGCACATCAGGGCGCCTAGAGCAGTGGATCGTTCCATTGAACAGAGGGCGCTGTGAGCGTAGCTTGACCCTCAGTCACATCTGCGGCTCTCTTGACATCAGTAAACAAAGAGTTTCCACTCCGAGCGGAGCAGATTAACAGCTCTGAATTATCTGAGGAGAGCTGTGTGGAAGTAGTTTTGGTTCTACACCGTTGATGGCAAACTTACAATCAAAGACCAGGCTGTGTGTTTCGTGAAATGCAGTTTAGTCACTCCACTTATATGCGGGCTTAGCCGGGCTTTTCATCCAAGCTATACAGCCGAGTGCAGCAGAGTTTAACCCTGTGTGACTGTGTTTTTATGGCAAGGTCTTTACCGAAAGGGAGGAGAACAGAGTCTCTGTGCCTTACTATGGGGTGCTAGGGGCCATAATCGAGTATCTTCGATTATTTGGATGCATGTCCAAAAACTGTTCGAGTTTGATTTTTAGGAAAAGTGACAGTCTAAAGGTGCGTTCACACCGCAAGCGACCCAGCTACCAAAGTCGCGTCGCCCACAGACATAGCGTCGCGCGTCCATAAATACCTGTTTGGTCACCGTTGGCGTCGGCCGTCGGTCGGTGACATCACGTCCCCTCGAGTTTTACAGCGATCATATCATATAACACATAATAGGATGTATAAGCGGACATTATTCCAGCTGTGTCTTTTTCACTCACTTATCAGACACAAAACTCTGCAGCTGATGATGCAGCAGCATCCTCTGTGAGTTTACTGCGGTCCGTCTGCAAATGTCCTTACTGAGATTAGTTCCGCCTAGAAGGAAGTCATCCGCCCTGTAGTCCGGATGAATAACGGGACCATCACACGTACACACACCGCTGATTGGCTGATGCTGCACAGCCACACACGACATCGCCTGAAAAGATCAACTTTTTTTTAACTTTGACATCGCGCGACGAGTGAAGCAGGTGGTCTTGTCGCCGGTTGTCGCATCGCGGGAGGGTTAGCCCCGCCCCATCGCGGCTGTGCATTGACTTTGAAAGGAGAGTGATCGCCAAGGTAGTACAGGTAGAGTCCGGTGTGAACGCACCTTTAGTGTTTGGGGTTCAACAATATCACCAACATTGTTGTAATCATTTGTGAGTTGAATATGTATTGTCCAAGGTATTGTGGTAGCCTATCACATGACTGTATGAATGTCTGTTAGACCACAGCAATGAGAGATCTGCCAATCACAGGTAGGCAGACTGTTTTCAGTTTACATTCATACCTTTTTCTTTGTTGACTCTGAAGGAAGAGGGTTGTACTGGCAAAACCTCAGTTTGTTTGTATTGTAATAAAATTGCCGAATTGACGTTTTAATTCAGAAGTTTTTGCTTCATGGTGCTATAAACATTTGTACCATTCAGACAGTGTGCACAAGTTCACCTGCAGTTTTTGTGAACGACTTAGGATGCATTCCAGCAAAAGTATAACATCAGTGGGACAATATTGGCTCTTTTCACAAACATCAGCTATCAGCAAATGTGGGATAAACAGGTTTTGGTTTCAGATGTTTGTTATGCCAAACCAATTTAATGTTGGCACCAAACACAGCCAACGGCTGATTCCGAGAAAAGTTTTGGCAGAAGAAATGGCCTGTTTCACAACCTCTGGTTTGTTTTTATTATCAAATATGAAATAAAGCATCAGAATTGTGTGAGAATTTAAAGAAATAATTAGGAAAGCAGCGGTATTGGCATCCAGCTAAACTGTTCTTTAAATCACACATTCCCGTTTCTCATGGCGATTGTGCACGACTGTACACGACTGACGAGGCTGGTGTGATCGCTATGATACGGGATGAAATCACTGTCTCACCTCTGGACACACCCCGTAAATACGCCGTCAATAGCACTTCTACAGCGCTTTTGGGGCATTTGTCCCGCTTCAGCTAGGTTAATACAACAATATGATGAGGATTCCATGAATTTCCATCCCGCTGACACGACATCAGCCCAGCTCAAGCTCAGTTCGCGTCACGTAAGCCCTGACTGAGCCCCGTCCCTTGCGCCATCTTGAACGAGACACAGTCGGGCACAAACGGATACATCCTTGTCAGTCGTCCTCATAAAGCTTTCAGGATTGAGCCACGATCAGCCCGACTGGGCTCTGTACATGCCACGCTAATACTGTTCGCATTAGGACTGTGTTAGGCGTCCATCCCGCTATTCTGAGAGTGGCGATTTTTTCACGAGACCCTTCCACGTTCCCCGCCGTTCATCCACGACTATACAACGCTGATCCAGACCAAGTAGCGTATGCACCACGACCAAAGCACATTTTATCAGGATTATGACAATCGTGCACAATCACCATGAGAAACGGGAATGTGTGACTGGGGCTTTATGGTTGGTGCATCACTAATAAACAAAAATGGTAAATCACACACTTTTGAGTATTGAAAACATTCAATTTTTCCTTAAAAATATTGTTTCATTAATATGTTAATTTCATACATTAAGACTTAACATTTTAAATAGACATTGTTTTAATAAGAATATTACTGCTACTCATTATTACTATTAGCATGACTGAGCATTAAGAGAAGCATTTCTTTCTTAAATCCACATCAACAAATGATATCAATATGAAACACTTCCCTGCCTTTTCCTCTTATGAAAATCTTTAAACACATCTTAAAAACTCAATAGATTCCCGAGGCTAACCATAGCCAAACACCTTTTTTCTCTTTGTTACAAATCATTAAGTTGGGTTGCAGCGGGGGGAGCTCACATGGGCTGAGATGCTTGCAGGTGCACATCTCTGGAGGTGTTTTTTGTGCATCAGTGAATGCTGCTGCTGGCCCCGGTCGACCTTAGCCCTTATCCCTGAAAAAGAATCAATGGTGCATCAAGGCTGCCTGAGCCAGCTGCAGGAGGAAGAGCACGTTTTGAGGCGTGAAGAAGATGTTTTCGCATCACTGTATGAGCTGCCGTTCTTCTGTATTTGGTAAATGTTTGTCTAAATGAATGCAGCTGCAGTTTGCCAAACGAATGAGCTATTCCTGCCGAGCCTGCTGATCGAGGTGTTTTCTTAACGGCCCTTTTGCGAGCTGCACACAACGCCCTCGAATGCCCCTTTTATAGCAACCTGTCCATTAGCTGTTAAACAAGCTGTGGAACATTCTGTCTGTCTGCATGTAGCCTGACCTCAACAGACATTTTCCCCACAACAACTCAGGCAAAATGTAGTTAAAGCAATTCATTCAGCAGCAAACAAACGCCAGAAAAGCAGCAGATTCTCCACCATGCCAGAACTTTTTCTTCCCGTCCTCCGTGGAGCATTTGCTTCCGTGGCAGTGCTCTTTCCAGATCAATTATTCCCACTAAAATAAGTAAGAGGAGGCCATGAAATATTAAAGCAGTGGCTGAGCAGGGGTTGAAAGCTTCCCTAACGCGGGGGTGTTGTATCTGTTTTATTTTTCATGACGACGGAGGGACCGTGGCGGCGAGGAGGAGGAGGAGGAGGCGCTGCAGTCGCTTGGGGCCGTTTCTGTGGTAGCTAAATTAGTCGGCGGCACAAAACCCACCAGCTGAAGACCATCCACTTAAAAGAGGACTGAAGCTTGGACCTCCCACAGTTCCTCCTCTTCCTGCCAGTCCACATCACAAAAACTCCTGATACAGATTAATGGACGAAGATGGTTCCATATCAAAAGCTGCTATCAGGATCTTTTAATTTGGGTTGATTTTGTGGACTTGATGCATGATACTTCACCAATAACTAAGTTTAAATTTAAGCATCACAGATTTAAATCCTGTGTAACGGACCTTTTATTGTTAACAAGGCAATTAGAGAATAGTCAGTCTCTTTACCCACTTTCTGTGCCTTTTTGTTCTCTAATTACCTCCACCATGGAGGTTGTTTTTACAGTTCGTTTCTTTGTGCACAAGATAAAATTATAAGGGAATGTTAGCCATGGTAAAGAAGTGATCGTTTGATTTGTTACCTGCCATGTCGGAGGTGGAATTAATGTAAAAATCATTTTGGGCTGTGTTACAAAATGTCTGTGGGCTGTTTTTGGTTAATTTTTCTTCCGTGTGGATATTATTAATTTGATAGAGCCTTACATTGAGACTTTGGACTTGCATCTTTAATTTTGGTCCACAAAGAAAAGGTATGTGAATTGCCATTTGTTTTTATGTTTTTAAGATCAAATGTGGGTAAAAAATCTAATTATGAATGTTTTCTTTATATGGTCTGCTATATATCATAATAATTCTACTGTATGGTTCAAAGTGTTCATAGTTTGCCTTAAAAAGTCCACCTTTTGCCATAGCTCAGGTTAATATATAGAATTTCTTGCTGTGAGGCACGTGCACTACCTGCTGTGTCACCATGCTGCATTGTCACAATCACTAGCATTGTAAAGGAAACTAGTGTGATGACTGTGTTTTTTTCTTTGCTATTTTTGAACTTACACAACTCTTCCAGGAGGGGCTACTTGTATATGTTAGCAGATTGTAACACGCATGTTAACACCCTCTCTAAACTTACAACCTTCAAGAGCTTAGTCAAACCTCTTTAGTTAACACAAGTGTTCTAAAGGGCAGTCTTCTGTGCTAATTGTCTCTTACATTCAGAGTAAAGGCTTTCCAATTGTTTTATCTTCAGTCTGTGCTCTGTTTCTCAGCTGACACAAAAATTCTATAACACCATTTAAAACACCTTTTTATTTTTCACACACAGCCGTGGACAAAGTGTTGTCATACCCTTCCATTAAAGAAAGAAAAACCCACATGGTGCTTGAAATGAATTGAAACTGACATCCTGAAAATCATCTAATAAAATCAGACATTGCTTAAGAATTGTGAGACAGAATAATTTAAAAAAATTAAAATAATGAAACTGTCCAAGACAGTTTGAACCACAATTCAAAAGCAATGTCTGATTTCCATTAGTTGGTATTTAGTAAATTTTTATCTGTTATTACTTTTGTCCATTTCAAGTTATTTCATGGTCCATGTGGGTTTTTTATTTCTTAAACCCAAGGGTACCAACAACTTTTTCTTTGTCTGTAATAGGTACCTCTGATCCAGGTGTACCCTTTTTGTCCCAGTCACTTTAAGCTAACCTTGTCCATGGGGTCCTATGGCCCTTTTTCCATTAAGCCTGCTCTACTCTACTCGACTTGCCTTGTGCTGCTTTTCCATTAGCCCTAGTCACCTGCCCAACGAGTGAGCGGCCCTGCGTGACGTCATTTTGAGCGCGACACAACAATCTGTGGCTTTTTGTCACAAACCGAGTAAAAAAGGAAAGCAGAAGAAGGCTGCAGGTGGCAAGAAGAAATACCCCTTGAGAAGCACAGGAGAGTTTTGGAAGCTATACAACAGAATGAAGCCGAGGACCAGAGCAATCGAGCTGCAAAGAAAAGACGTATGAGGGTAAGCTAACGGTAGCTACCACTAGCATGCTAGGTCGTTGCACTCATGACTCATCGATGACAACATTGTCTGACCAATCAGTAGCCGGCAGTTGGTGACGTCATCTGTCTGCATCGACTCAGCTCGCATGGAACCAGAGCGGAGTAGGTACTAAAACTAGCTTGTTTTAGGAGGTACCAGGCTAGTGGAAACACGCTGCAAATCGAGTAGGGCCGAGTAGAGTAGGGCCAAGGCTTGCTAGTGGGAAAGGGCCACTAGTCTGCTCTGATTGGTTGACTGGTGTTCCTTGTGGCAATTGTAAAACTGCTGCTGTGCACCATGTTATGAGCAACTCTGCATTCAAGTCTATTGACGTAAACTGCAGACAAAAACAAATGGGCTTTGGACTGGCGGGTTTATTTTGAGCACTGGTGAAGAAAACCATTTGAGGCAGCTACTGGCACTGTAAACAGAGGAGAGAAATCCTGATGCAGCTGACTTGCCGCCTTGGCAAAGACGTACCCCATCATGGAAAGGTTGATTTGAAGAACACATTTAAGGGCAAAGAAAATTTGAACAAGAGCCTTAGATTTTTTACTTTTAACTTTGATAATTTTATTAAAGGCCTACTAAGGTGTTAACTTGTAAGATTCACAATTTATGCAAAAAAAAACACCTTGTAATGCATTTCTTACTTAAAAAATATGTCAAAAGTAACTTCCCTCCTTTTGGACAGTGTGTGATTTAATAGTATTCCTATTCACAGAGCATGTCCAAAAAGCCCTGCAATGTGGCTTTGTCATATTTATACCATGACACATATATATATGTTCATATATTCTTTCATAATATCTGTTAATATTTGTCAATTCACGCTGCAATACAGCTTGGATATGTGCACCCTCATACACACTAAGACAGACTCATTGGGGCGCTCCTGTCTCCCTCTGAGTCCATGTGGCCCCCTCTCTCCAATATTACACCTCTGATACCATCTAACACTCACTTTTTCAGAGGGGTGCAGCCAGACACAGTTCATGAGGTTTTAAACTAAAACGGTCTGTTCAGGACAGGGCTGAAACCAAGGGGTTTATAAGCATGCCACAATTCAGTATCTGAATGGATTTTTGGGCAAGAGCCAGAAGAATTATTCACTAAGGCATCAGACCAGTTTACATTTATGGGAAATATGTGATCTTTAACTTATTTTATCTAGCATCTACCCCCTGACAGCAATGATTTCAGACATTCATAATTTGAATAATAAAACTATAAAACTTGTTGTTGACAGTTCTGCATGCTTCAGAAGACCATAAAGAAGGATAAGCTCTAATTGCAATCTGTTACATAACCAGCCTAATGAAACACCTCACAGGAGCTTTTAATGCCGTAGATGTTTAAACTGACTCAAATTAGCACATGCAAAAGCTGTGAGACAGTTAGCGTGTTTACTCCGCGTGCCTCACAGCATTGTTAGTGTTTGTCTTGCCTTTCATCTCCTTCCGTTAGCTTTAGCACCACAGGGTAGGAGCAGAAGATGACTAAATGGGAGATTTGTTTGCCTGATTGAAATGCAGATCAAACTTTCAAAGCAGGAACTCGGCAAATACACTGGCCTTACATGATATTTCCACCAAATTGCTGCATATTTAACGAGCGTACGGTTTTGGAAATTTTCTTCTTCAGCCCGGAGCTGAAACAGTGTCCACGGCAGCGACTTCAGCATGTGTAATACCGTGTTTTAAATGTTGCATAAAAAAGTCATGAGCACGGCACTATTCTCAGTACCTCCACAGGTCACTGTTTTCACAGCTGACATGTTTATGTATTTAACGTCTTTTTTTCTCTCTGTTCCTGCCCCACATCTGTGTTGCGGAAATGCCAAATAAGCACATGCTACAGTACCTACAGTACGGTGAGTGTATGAAATGGGGCAGCAGTGACGTGGCACATCTCCCTGCTGGAGCTTCAAAGCATATTGTTATCACCATATGCAAGCTGAACATCCGCCTTCTCCACATCAAACCACTCATTAGTCCCTGTGAAATATGACGTGCGGAGGAGATGATTCATACTCATCAGACCTGCAGAGCATCTTTTCAGACTCTGGGACTGCTTTGTTGAGCTTTATCAGTGATGTAAACTCAGTCCTTTGTCTTTATTAGAAAGATGATGAGTCTCATTGTTGTGACTTTGCCTGAATTGCGAGCTGAAGGTGAGATAAGGTTACACAGGACACAGACAGAAAACTAATAAAGGTGCAACACAATACTCATTTTTCATAGGCATTGAAATGTTATCTCAAATCCAACTGTGATAAAGGGCAGCTCACTCAAATTACACAGAGAATATTGCTTTTTCTCTCTTATCTGCGGTGATATTTAGACATGCAGATAGTTTAATGGTTCACCCACAGCCTTAAAGGTATCATTTCCTTTATTACTGCGGCTATCCAGATACAATGAATGTGATTGTGATGCATAGCCATGAGGACCCTGATCACACTCTGTTATTAATGCATGTTTATACTTCCAAAAAATGTTTAATAAATGCTTAATAAGCCAGGATTAAATGGATACACACCATATATTGACCTCGCCTAACCAGGTGATGATTTTGCTGGAGTTTAATCAGTTTGTTAAGAGGATAACTCAAAAATTTAATGGAATTTTATACAGTTTTGAGGACTGATCAGTAATGAGTGAACGGCCAAGGTTTGGATTCTGGTGGAGATCCAATTCCAGAAGCAGATCAAGAAATTGTTAACATGGCAAGATAAGGCAGTTTTCCACATTTTCACTAATAACTCAGTAATAGGGATGCAATGGTTATGATAAACTAAAGGTTAGTATTACCATTTCCTATTTTAAATACTCATAAACCCATGTTTGATTACCTCACTTTGTTGATAATTCATGGTGATGCAGTTTGAAATGTTTGACCTATGTACGGTGAAAGTATGGCAGCTGCCGCCCAGACACTGTACTGGAGATTTTGTTCATCACAAAACAGATGAAGTCTGGTCATATTTTAGATTTTATAAGAAAGCTGAGGTTGTCTACAGAAAAAAGTCTTTGGGAAGAGAGGCAGGGAAGGACCACAAACACCCCCACAGCAGCATCAGATGGGAGAGGCCTAGCTGGATTGTTGAGACAGATTTTACCCAAGCAACGAACCAGAGAGGTGAAGAGGGTCAGGTTCTGACCACCGCCGATCGTTCTTAACACTTTGGCTTCCAAACTAAGAAATAAATTTGCACCACATTATCTATTATTAATTAATAAATAATGTTAATGTATTCCTTCCTCCTCATTTAGCAACATTTCAGATTTTATTTTTCACATTACCCAATTGGGAAGCAGATATGTTGGTCAGCCTGCTGTTTGGCTTGCCTGTTAAGGGTTATCATAGGCATTAATGTTGTTTTTCCACATTAAAACATCCCACAGAGCAAAATTTGGACATTTAATGGTTATTTGAAGAATCATGGATACATTTTTTATCATCAAATTTATTTCCTTCAACAAAATTCTGATTGTAATAGGATCTGGAAGTACGTGATAAAAAAGTTCTTACTCCGATGAATGCTCCAATTGTTAGATTTCTGAGGAGCCATGCAGCAATGATTCACTTCTGATTTTCTCTCATTTTCAAATAATTACATTAGCATACAGCAGCACCAGCCAGTGGATACATATCAGTGTTACAAACACTGCTGATTAAGGAAAATTAAAATTTTAAATACAATGGTAAAGCTGCAAATAGTCAACCGCTTGGTTGCAATGCCAGTCAAAGGGTTCACATTCACATTCACTTTATTTTTTAACTAAATAAAATTTGTTAAAGGATTTCAGTGTGTGTAAGTATTTTTGGACAATACCACAAATATAATGATAACTGTGATAATTTTGGTCACAACAACCATGATATGAAATTTTCACACTCTTACATTCCAACTGAATAAGTTCTCACAGAATTTTAATGACATTTTCGGGCATTGTTGGTCATGAAGCATGGAAGAAGTGACTTGATTTACATGGTGAACCAAAACTGGATGTGGATCGTGGAATTTTTCCAAGGATTTATTAACAATGCAAGATGAACCAATTTCCACGTTTTTGACAATAACTCACCCAACACTGTTGGAAATGCCTTGGTGGATTTTTGTGCTCTCAGAGCAGTTAAAGTTCTATTCTGTTTCCAGTGCTTTGGTTAATTAGTGTTGGTTAATACTGAAGTACAACCTACATAAAAACTACAACCGTCAATGAGTGAATGTCCTAAGTTAGTGTGACCTGTGGTGTAAAAGTGTTTAGAGTAGTCAGAACGATTAAGGAACAAGTTCGTTGACCATGACTTATTAACCACTTTCAGGCCCCATCTACACAAAAACAAACCGAGGTCTAAACGCATTCGTTTTTTGCTGAATCTACGTATCATCGATACAAAGACGGCGTTTTGGGGGTCTGTAAACGATCATTTTTACAACCAGGTTCCAGAGTGGAAAGATTTTGAAATGCCGTATACACAGCTCCATGATTACTGGCTCTCCGCAAGTTTTCAGATACGCCTACGTCATAGTTTCATATCTTTATTGACACGCATGCGCCACACCCGGCAACGACAAAAACAGTTAGCTAGTGACCCTACTATCCCGGTTGCAGCAAAATCTCCTTCTCAATCACCACAGAGTTGAACAAACAATTATCGAGGACACATTACAGCACTTTATGATCACTTTATCACAATCTCAGTTTAGAACTTTTGCCGCAAGTGAGGATGCGACTGTTTGTCGTCTGTTTCCACTTGTTTCCGTCATCTCGTTACAGCGCCCCTAGAGATCTGGCATGTGTTTTACAGCGTCTTCATGCGTATCGAGTGCATTCAAATAGACGCATACATTTTCTGAGACGCCTTCGTCTTTATGACGATCGTTTTGGAAACTGTTAAGCATTTTGTCTTCGTGTGGATGGGGCCTCAGTTGCTAATCTCCAGGGTGAGAGGAGCATTTACAAGAGAACACTGCTCACACAGTTGCAGGTTTGGGACTTCACTCTAACTCCAGCCTCTGGATCTCATTCTGAAAAATGTCTTCCTACGTATCCTCCGTTCATAAAGGTAACCCTGTGCATCCACTGCAAAAGGAACGTCATTATCACTCATGTTTGGCTCATAATAAGCTTCCTCAGTTGCTTTTGTGTCTTCCTGAGTCCATCTGCTGCATCATAAAACTGCCAAACACAGAAACATCCTGGGGGGAAATAAAAAGCTCTGAAATATCATATATTCAACCCCACATAGCTTTGTGGCCTGGTTGTAGGTAAAAAACAATTGCACAAGCTAACTGTACCTGCCAAAAGCAGTGTATCTTACCAGTTCCTTAAAGGTCTAACACTCCTGGGAGCTCCTTCAGCCACCTAACAGCAGGTGCTCCTGACAAACACAGGTGAAACAGAATATAAATCTAACCTTTTGTCCTGCTCCACATACTTCAGTGTATACAGCATCTCTCAGGAGGCCTCGATCTGCAGTTCGTTTCAACTTGAATTTTATGTGTCTCTGCTCTGTCCAGTGATCCGACAATATGATCTGATTACCCATGACACATTAATGCATTTTGATTTTTCTTGCTCAGAGCGATGCCAGGCCCAATCCTTCACGCTAATGTCCACTTCCCCCTTTAAAAAGAGGGGAAAAAAAGAGCAGAAAATTGTTCAAAGAAGAGTGCTCTGACTCAAAACAAGCCTGAACATTTTAGATGCTCAACAGGTTGGATCCTATTCCAAACCCTGGGCTTAATGCTGCACATCTAAGTTCTTCCAAAGTTGTGAAAATTTAATCTGCTGTTATTTCCGGCGCTGCGGCTTTAGGTGAGCTGCATCAGTGAGCTGTAAACAAACATCCCAGAGAAAGGTTTTATACAACTCGACGAGGTGCGGAGCTGCAGTTGGCCTTAAGAGGAAACAAGGCAATCGCTGTTGCAGTGTGTGAATTACAACAGCAGCCCATGAATATTTAAAAAGCGTGATCAGGAGAGACCTCCATTATGTGAACTACTGAGCTGTAATGTCACGGCTGATTATGAGAGCCAGATCGGTTCGTGTGTTGCAGTTGAACTGGGGAGATCAGTGCCTTGTGCTGTGAACGCACGCAGGTAGAGCTGTCAATTCATGTTGAAGTGCCTGCCTGCTTGTGTACATGTGAAAAAAGAAAAAGTCTGATTACTGTGCTGGAAAAACAGATTGTTTTTCTTCTTTTTATTTCTTATTCTAAATGACTGATTGGACCTGCAGAGAAGAAAGAATAAAGCAGGGTTGAAAGCATTCTATGATTAAAAATATTGTTAGTGTTGTACTTAAAAATTTAGTAGCAACAGTGGACTTAAACAGATGGTTGATTTACCACACACATATACATGACACGAGCATGCATCAGCTTAATATCACAGTTTTTTTCTTGCATGTGGGTCCTCATGACATTATTACAACATAAAAAATGGGCCTGCTTGACCACCGTTGGTCTACAAGACTCCAGAAGTGCCAGTTGCTCTCCTCATGGCTTTTCTTGCTAGTGTCTATTATGCCTCTTGTGTTTATCTGTAATAGTGCCTTGAATTAAACTCAGCTTTTTATTTTTACTTTCTTTTGTGTAGGGATGGACGATCTGAAAAAAATTCCACCAATACTATTATGTTATGTCATATGTTTTTATTTAATATAATCTTTTTGCATGTTGAAATCTTCATCCAACCACTGAGCCGTTAAGCTAAGTTTGCTGACCAGACTAACGTCAGATGTCCATATGTCTATGGTAAAACTTATGTGTAGTCAATTCTCAGTATGCGCTATGTTATCAAGTTATGGATGTGGTGGTAACGATACCTTAGAGGGCATGGGGGGATACATCCAATAAGAAGCGATGGTTTGGGAGGGTGTAGCGTGGCTCTAAATGTGCTGTTAATTTGGGAAATCCCAGGGCTCTCAATGACAGAAAAGGGCTGGTCGTCAAGCACTATGAACTCCATCATTCTGTTGTCAATGGCTTTAGGCTTTTCACTGTCTCTTCAGATTTTTTTTTACAGTTTTCAAACTCCTGTTGAATCGGGACATCCGCACTCCGTGTTGTCGTTTTAAGCCTAAGTACCGCTAGCTGCTACCACAGCTGCTTTGTCTTCTTTTCACACCGCTTCGCCGCGATGGTGGCTTGACATAACTAGCACAACATGGCTTGTTTTGGGGCTATGCCGCCTACAAACAGTTTCCCCAACTTGAGTAATTTATCAGATCTTTTTATCTGATAAAATGTACGTATTGGGTCAATAAAAAATGAAATCATTTTTTTCCGCAAACTGGCCGATATATCGGTCCAATAAATATCATGCGTCCTTACTTTTATGCTCTTGTAATTGCTGCCTTCATGTTCTTGACTGTCTGTCAAAGAACTTTGTAAACATATTTTTAAAAGTGCTATACAAATAGTTTTTTATTATTATTTTAACTGAATTGACGACTCACTGGTGCAAGAAACATGCAATCTTGAATCATGCCAGTTTTGCCAGAGCTGTTTGTCTTAAAGCTGTTCATGACGTAATTAGGAGAAAACATGGCATTCAAAGTAACAGAAGTATAGGTGATATGCCGCTTTGCAGCTCAGCGCATGCAGCATAATGCAACACAGTTTAAGCAGCACAATGCAACACAGCGCTGCACAGTGCTGCTGCAGTGCATTAAAATGCATTGCAAAGATGTTTAACCAAGCCTAATTCAACCCAAAACCAAGCAGTGCAATGTCACGCAGCGCAATGTAACACAGCACAACATAGCAGTGCAACATAAAGCAGCAAAAAGCAAGACAATGCAGTGCAGGGCATTACATAGCACATAGCCACACATGTAACGCTATGCATGTAACAATGCACGTGTAACGCAATGCAACATAAAAAAACAATGCAAGATAACGCAGTACAACATAACGTAATGCAGTGTAATGCAACACAACACTATGCTATGCAAAGCAATGTAACATAAAGCAACACAAGCAATGTAATGCAATGTATTTCAACAAGGCACAATCCAGACTAATGCAAAGCAACACAGTGCAATCTGACATAACACAGATCAGTTCAACACAATAAAACAATGCATTTCAACACAACACAGTGTAATGCAAGACAATTTGATTTAACACAGAACAGCTTAGCAAAATGCTGAAATAACCTCAAGGAGCAACATTGCAAAGTATAATGTAACAAAGCGCAAAATGAGGCAACACAGCCCAGTGTGATGCAATTCAGCACAAGCAGCAACACAACGCAATGCGACCACAACAATGTAATGCAGTGCAACAAGCCCAACACCAAACAGCACAACACAAAGCAGCACTACAAATGCAAACGAAAGTTGAGCAACACAAAAAAACTCAAAGCAACACGATGGTACGCAACTCTTAAATCAGGCCAGTTCAGGCCAAGGCAGCACAACGAAATGCAACTCAACACGATGCAATACAACACAAAGCATGACAAAGCAAGGCAATTGGAACCCAAGTTGATGGTTCATGAGTATAATGAATATTTATATTAGAAATATTTAAAAAAAATAAATAAAGAAAACAAAAGAACAAAAAACAAAGGACATGCAAACTTGTAGAGGTGTAAAAAAATATTGATACAGCAATATATTGCAATATTTCAACCACTGATACAATATCGATATTTCAAATCTTAAAATCGATTGTTTTGTAAAAAAAAAAAAAAAAAAACTCTAATTTATCAGAGTTGTAAATAAAATATAACTTATAAATGCTTATTAACAGTTTTTTTCATGTAGCTTGTTCACTTCAGACACTGACAAGAGAAAAATATGATTTTTCAGGCTGGGATGCTTTAAATACATTGTCAAAGTGAAAACAAGAACAATTTTTTTTGCAATGTCAGTTTAAGTGACTTGACGCACTCTGTGTTTTAAGTTAAGTGTATGTATCATAGCATTTGACATATTTCAAAAACAATAAAATGGATAACTTGTAGTTCTGAGTAATATTGTGTGATTTTCATACACACCATCTCTAGTTTTTTCTTAGTTAAAGCTGTGGTCTACGATTTGAAACCGCAGCCTGCCCCCCCTTCCCTCACCTCTCCCCTCCGTGTTCCAAGATCCCGCCCCCAGCTCGTGGCGCCTCATATAAGCCCCCTCGGACAGAGCTACGAGCGACTAGCATAATATATCAGCAGCAAACTCAATCAAAAACAGCTCAGCTCAACTGAAAGTATCAAACACGACAGACATCCCCCTTGTAACACACAGCAGTAGCCATTTCAATGGAGCCGATTGTGGGGGAGGATTTATCTTTCTCGGCCTGTCCTCCACAGCTCAGCTTACAGTGCTAACGATTAGTGGCTAACAGGCTAACCCGCTCCACTACAAGTCATTAGCCAGGACAGGCACAGACTAACCAGAGTTATTCAGCAGACATCTCCCACTGTAGTAAACAAAGCCATTACCTGATCAACCAGGGGCGAAACGGCCGATGCTGAAGGTCTGACCCGCGGGCAGAGCTCCATTGGGCCCCGCAGGAGAGGGAAGCGGATTCCCGGTTTCGGAGCTAGGCTTTTTCGGCTCCATGATAGTTCAGTAGCTAATGCTGCTAGCTGCTCACCGGAAGTAGAGGGGAGGAGGCGGGACCATGACGCACTACGCATGACGCTGCGTAGTGAGGGAGACAGGGGATTGGATCGACTCACGGACCAACTCACGGACCAATTGAACCTTACAGGCTTCTAGGCTTGATTGGTCAGCTAGTATGCAGCTTTTCAGCAGATATACTGAATGGATTTTTTTCGTTCTTTTTGGTCTTTATACTGTGTAGATAGGACCATAGGACCATAACAACCTTATAAACAGTGTTATTAAAATGTACAAAGCTTCCAAATCGTAGACCATAGCTTTAACTGTAGAATATCACAATATGTCAATTTTGTGATATCATGATACATCGCGATATTATTGTATCGTGACCCAAGTATCGTCCAAGTATCGTGATACGTATAGTATCGTGAGGTTCTTGCCAATACTCACCCCTACAACTTTGTCCTACAGAAAAAAGTTGGTTAGCTGTTGTGACATTATGTTGATTAGGTTTGCTTTTAATACTGACCAGATACAAGTGCTGTTCATGTCTTACTTACTTGTTGCTCTTTACTGGTTGATACATGGTGAAAGTGGATCCGCTGGTGATAGACTTGGCACATAGCTCAATACAGATGAATCACAGAGAGCCCTGTGGAAACAAAAGTAGACTCTTCAGAGCACAATTAGCTAACCATAGCACAATGGGAATGCTGTGCAGAGATGATGCAGTTATGATTTTTAACAAAACTAAAGCACTGCCAGTCATCTTATTCTTTTATTTTTCTAGTCCTTTTAACAACTGAAAAAATGCTTAAGGTTATAATTTGGTTAAGCAGAAATTCTGTGGGTTGAGCTGAATGAATGAGTTTTATTTGAGGACAATTGGAGGGGAAATCTGATTTGTGCCTCTATGTTTTTCCTTTTGAAATAATGGTTTGATGAATCAAATCTTTTATCCATGTTTAATACTTTTTGTACTGCAAATGTCACCTTTATGATTTGGGATTCACTGCACGTTCAAGGACCTTTACCATATTGGCTTTACTAGAAAGAGATGTTGAATTAAAACCACAGAAAATCTCTGTAGTGTAAAATTCTTCATTTCCCTAATGTCCTTGCACGGAGTCAGATACATAACAAAATTGTAATTTCATTCATTAATGCGTTTTCTATTACTTTCAGGGTTGCAAAGAAAACATAAAAGATATTAAAAACATGTTTAGATATTTGATATCTGTAAATGCTGTCGTAAAAAAAAGAGGAATACTGAGAGAGAAAATGTGGACACACCATTTTTCCAGCTCAATCCCATCTCCCATAACATTTAAATCTTTGGTCACAGCCCTCACCACAGTGAAGAGAGCAGAAGCTACCTCCTTTACATCTCTCCTAATCTCAGGGGCGCTGCTGCAAATTACAATCTAGAATTGATGAATTATGGCGTCCGTCTACGCCATGAGCTGCTCTGCCCTCCAATCAATTTAAGTGACTTTCCCCCCACGGTGAGAATAGACTTTTTGTTAAATGACTCCATGAGAAAAATTATAGCTATAAATTTGAAGCCAACACCAGCTGTTATTAAGATTTATTACTGTAGTTAATGTTAATACTCCACCCAGCCCCACCACATCAAACGCTGAGGCCGCTGTAGGTCAGCCAGTGAGGTTATTCTTGTTATTTCCTTGGCCAAGAGTGAAATTAGTGTGACAGTAAAACAGTCAAGAAAAATCAACAGGCTCTGAGATAATTGCCGGTTGCCAGGTTTAAGGAGGACGTGTCCTTGGTGAAGCTGGTCGTTAAAAAATTATTTTCACTGCTCTCTTATTAAGCTTGTCTGATTCGAGTTTTTGCGGAGTGCGCCGCTGACAACACCTGTGCTTTCATTTTAGAACAACTGAACTCAAGAGTCTGCTCCTGTATCTTGGACAGGTATAAAGCTGGGGATCTCCGAATTTCACCTCAGCTTTTTTGCAAATGAGGTGGTTCTTGTTCCAGCTAAGGGCCTACAGCACATAAAGGGGTGTTTGGGATGGGGGTCAGGTCTTTAAAGTCTAAGGCCATGGGTCTCAGATGAAGCCACGAGTAAAGAAGTTCAAGCGACAGGCAAGAGTTCAAAATTGTTCCCTATCACAAATAAAGTGCTATGAGGAGAATCTATTTCCGGCAACATAAAGACTCTGCTACCCATGAGCACGCGCGGCAACTGTCCTAATGCTGCGTTCCAATAACCTTGGAACTGGGAGTGACATCATCTCCGACTTATTGGCGTTCCAGCATTTTTGTAAATATAAGTCTAACAATACTATATATACAGCTGATCGAGAGCGATACACCCCAGTCAGAAGTGCAAATAAATTGATTATTACAGGAGCTAAATAACTGTTCACACTGGGGCATCCATCTTCGATTGTCAATTCGGGGGTGGCGAGGTTTCACCGAGTTCCCAGTAGGAAATTCAGACTTCGGGGGACGTTCCAGTTGCAGTTTCCTACTCGGAACCTGGAAATTCCTACTTCTGACTACAACTGGAACGCACCAAAAGACGGGACCCAAGCCAAAGCGTGTGTTTGTTGTGATGCTAATGAATGCAGCTCGGACCTTCCTCAGAACTCTGCATTGCTTTTACAACTTCTTTTTTCAACAACTTACAGGATGCAAAGCGACGAGGTAATGTATGTCTTTCTAATTACATAGCGGTAGTTATTGATGTGCAACAAGAAATTTTTGGAAATCTTAGTATCGAAGTTTTGTAGCCGGCTATATATCGCTACTTACAGCCCGGTGCTCTTCCCGAAGTTGAGTATCCAGGCCAGTCCAGCCCTGTCCGACCCGACCGCGAAGCTAAGTAATAGTATTTCAAGATAACCTATTTTGATGCTATAAAACTCATCTTAAAGTGTGCATTTCGATCAGGCATATATCTAAAAGTGAGACTGTTTTGTAATTACTTATAAACTCCTCATACCATCTTTAAAATACCCAAAATGCACAGCAAATTGACAGTTTTAGTGACTATATATGGGTGCTAACTTGCAGCTCGTAAGCTAACCACAACCAATCGTTACGTCGCTAGCTTGCTCTCAGTAGCTGTAGTCAGCTTGTGAACCATCGTGGGCTGTTATAGCTCACAATTGTTACACAAAACCAGAGATCTTACAAAATAAAACTTCCACGCCACTGACATTTCAAGGATTTTCTGACATCAATAACAACCATTGTTATCCTCCTAAATACTCGGTTTGTTTACGTGATGCTTTGCGATTCCAACTGCATCACAGGAATATCCAGGGCATCTGCTGACGCAATGATCTTTAGAAAATTTCAGTGTAGTGTCAAAAATCTTCCCTGTGGGAATAGTGAGTGAGTGAATGAGTGAAAGGTTTCAAACACAGCTAAAGACAAAGCTTTGCCAGGAGGTTGAGATTTCAATTTATCAGTAAACTTTGTCCAAAAGCTCAACTAAGGCTATGCATTAAGTGTTGGGTAAGGACTGGATGAATGAGACTGAAGTTGATGTGTAAATCAGTAGTTTCATCATAATATGGTATAATATATATTCTTTGGATAACAATATATTACAAAACTGAATGATTTGATATTGATAAAATACAATTTATGAGCCTACAAGCAATGTTGGATATCATTTAAAAATTTCAGTTATACATGTACAAAAACCATGGACTATTTCATTGCTATAGTGTTTCTGATTAAAAAAGTTCTATTTTTGCATTGCACCATCTAACTTTGGTATGAAAGAACAGTTTATATGTAATTTTGGGACACTGAGATTTCAATTCAATGAAATCTGTGACATATTAATTTCATTATGAATTGTTAATTTTGTTATCTAGAGGAATTTTAGTTTCAATGGACAGAGATCCTTTTTAACTGGAGAAAGCAACTGGCATGGGAAGACCATTGGTCAACACACACTCTGTTTAGAAAGTGCTACATAAATCTGTTTTCATTATTATTATTATTTATATGACACAGGCAGTGGCGGCTGGTGAAAAATATTCTTGGTGGGGCAGTACTGTGCAACACTCAGTTTTTAACAACCATCCCACTACGATTCGACGCAAACTACAGGCTCATCCGTAGCCAAATGAGTCATATAGTTTTATACATTGGTAAATAACAAATATGTATATTACACCATTTTAGACCTGGATAAATTGGAACTAATAAAAAAAGCTCAAAGACATGCTGTAAATTTACTCTGACACACCAAAAGAGTTTTTTGTGTTAAAAGTACCAACTGTTTGTACCAGGTGCTTCTCTTCAACAGAGGGAGGGTGAAATGATCAGGGCTTTCTGAATTTAGGGCCTCATGACAAGAATTATTTACTGTTTCCCAGAAACAGGGGCTGGGTCAACTTACCCACTGGCTCAATTTACCCCACTCTCCCCTACTCTGACATTAATTCTGACATTCACTCAGTGAACAATCCTACCTGCCCACTCTGCACCTGTGCTGGGCTCATGGCTGCTGCTTGGTGCTGCTGCATCTCTTCTGAGGGGCTACAAGACAAAGTTTCCCCAGTTATGTGACGTCATCACACGGTGCAAGTGTCATTTTATTCAACACCTTCCCTTACCAGTTTCATCTTCATCCTCTGTCGTTTCAGACCGCGAGCTCGTTTTGTTAAAAAAGTCGCTATTTTGCACATTTTGCTGCATCATTTTCAAGCGCTTTCCTCTTTTTAATTCTTCTCTTTTCCGCGCCAACCTTGCGCTTTTTGTCCATCTTGTCGGCAGTCCAGCACCGCGGCTACTATCCTGCTCATCTCACAGACTCCGACTGGCGGAGCTAATTGTTTTTAGCCTGCGCGGACGTGTTGTTACGTCAGGATGCCTCTGAAAAAAAAAAGGCTGCCGAGGGAGACGGCCCACAGGGACAGCGGTAACAGCATGGAGGTAATACTCACTCAGTGCCATGAATGAACACCAAACCAAAAATTATAATAATATTAAAAAATGTATATTAACACTGGCCCTCACGGCCCAAACGTCAGGCCGGCCCACCAGAAATTGTCCCGGTCCTCCCGATTAGTCACTCCGGGCATGGCCGACAGCAGCCGAATAAACCCGAGGGGCGAAATAAGAATCGCCCTTCGGAGATTATTTTCGACCACGCTGATTGGCTTATCTTGCCCTAGTAACATTCCCTTATTGGCTAGTCGTCACTGTCTCAGGGGTGATATTTGCAGCGCCCCTGAGACACGGAGACAGAGACGAGAAGGCTTGCTTTTGTTCTACATTAATGAAAATTAATTACTTTATATCTTAATGGATATATATTTATGTTATATTCACGTTATATTACATATTTAGATAAGTAATTTTTGGTAATATTCATTTTTTCAAAATAGAGTAAATACATTTAATATCACACTCTCCACTGGGGGGGGCGGCGCCCTAGCGCCCTCTATTGGCCAGCCGCCACTGGACACAGGGTTGAACCGGCATAATACTTAAGGCCACACACACCTGCTGTGCCTCCATGCTGCCCCATATAGTTCTGGTCTACAACAATTGTACAGATTTTACCACCTCAGTTTCAAACATCCAAAGTTTTTCTGTGACAAACATTACAGAGGTAGTGTAAATGATGAGTTTTCAGGGGTGTTGTAGAGTGTCCACAACCAGTGTACCAAGACTTTAGTACTCAAAGCCTGGGTTCAACTGCAAGCTCCAACAATGTCGAAATAAAAGAACTGAAAGTTATCATAAAAAAAGTGTTTCTGAATATTGAAAAGAGCGGGCAAGGCCGTGGCTGCTTTCTAAGAGCAGAAATTATGTGTGTGTTATTGCAGACCGGTTATGAGTTTTGTTAATACCAAAGGATGCATAAAAAAACGACCCAGCATGTACCTCGTTAGTACACTGAGTTACAATGAGGACAAATTTCAAAACCGTGCTGGGCATGTTGAGTCATCCCACAGTGGTGAGTTGTTTGTTTTGTCAAGAGCATTACACCTGAAATGACCATTTACAAAAAGAGTGTTGAGGGTTTGGAAAAGCCACAAAAGGCCAATCAATGCACTTTTTACAACAGCACAAAATTATAACTCAGCAATCATAAAAGCCTGGGCTGAAGGGATTATGGTTTTGGGTTTTCTCTCAGGCTGGGGAAATTACTGAGAATGTGATATCTCAAGAGCCCTTTGAGGAATTTTCTTCAAATCCTGCACTAATGTCCTCTACTTTGAAAATAAACTATATTTTGAAAGTCATAGGAATAAATGGGTATCCCCTTATACACTGCTTTGAAAGCAATATTGCAAAAACCCTGTTGGAATTTCCTCAAATTTTGCACAAATGACCATGCATATGAAGTATTTTATTTTATCTATTTATTTCATTTAAAGTCATCAGGTCTACATCATCAGAGAAGCACAAGAATGCTTTAACTGATTGTCTCTAACATCAGTACAAATACCCATTTTGACTTAGTTTGATAATAGAGGTCAAGGGTCTGGGTCACTGGGTGTTGAATTCATCCCCTGCTTGCTAACGTCTACTCTGATGGGAGCAGACGTTAGCATGGGATGTTGTAGGAAAAGTCCCCAGGTCTCACAGTTACCTGCTGCTTTTGAACAGTTTATCTAAAAGATGGTTTGTGGAATTTTCTCTTGAATCATAGGAAAAAGTGACACAATTTTATACATATGAAGTCAGTTTGCTGAGGTCAAGAGGGCACTCATGACCTTAACAACAGCTACATCTCAAACATTTACAGATAAAGACGACCCCCCAAGGAAATGGAGTACTGGCAAAGCCACTCTGAGCAGACAGTAACAACATTGAAACATCTAAGGAGCGCTGTGTGGAAGCACTTTGGGCTCCTCTGTGTGTCGATTATGTGCAAAAGAACTGGTCCACAGCAACATATCCATCCATTTGGTGGCCCCAATCACCACAGTTTAGCAGTGCCTTGTCATGCGCTTAGCCCAGTACTTCTCACAACCACTACCACGAAAAAACAGAAGCAACGAAGAAGGCCATCACAGATGAGATTGCAAGCTTCAAATTGCCTCACAAGAGACTTGGGGCCTCGAAAGGGGTAAATATTAAAAAGACTAGATGGAAAAGGCTTGTGTGTGTGTGCTGAATCTGCTCCAAAACCATAGAGGGCCTCATGTTCATCCTCAAGAACAGGGATGGGAATTGATGAGATTTTATCGATACCAATGCAATTAACAGTCCTGCTAATCGATCCAATTCTTTATCAATTCCCTGATTGATACCCTGTGAGTAAATGTTGGCCTGTAGATTTCAGTGGCAAGAATGTCAAACAAATGTCAAAGCATAGATAACTGCTTCTGCAAGTTGTCGATGTTTCCACTCACTTAAGGTTGTGCAGTAGGGGCCTTTTGTAAAAAAATATAAGCAATAATTCTGACGCTTCTGAACCCTTTCAGTGGAAGGAATTGATTAGGGAACTGATTAGCAAAAAGACTTGTGATATCGATTCTTTGATGGGGCTGTTAATGATTCTCAGCTGGAATTGGTTTTCGTTTCCCATCCCTACTCAAGAACGCTTTATTCACACTTTAATCAAATGTGACTTCAAACTCACAGATGAATTGAAGACATTTTGAGAAGTACACGGTTTGAAGGCCTCACCTAGCCCATATAAAAATATGATTTTTACTGATCACTCCACCACCCCAGCCCTTCTTTTTGATCCTCAGCAGCACTCTCACTGTCCATCAAATGTATAACTTGCCGAGACATTCCACCTTCAGTAGACATTTCTAGTTAAATTTTAAACTTGTGAAAATAACACAGAAGTCCTGGCACTGCCTATGTGATGATTAAAAATATAGAAGTGTCATGTTTTTCAAGTGTTTTCACAGCCAAGTCCCAGGTACATTTGAAAGTGGCCCATTTCTTACGCAGACTAAGTAACTCTTTAAATTGTGTTTCTGTTCTAGCAAAACCTGTGCTAACATCCTCTTGATTCTCAGGTTATTTTAAAGTCTCTAGCTTGATTTTTCCACATAAAGATTAACACTTATAATTAAACACCATAATATGGGCAGATATCAGCTGTATTGTCTTTGCCCTGCTTTATTAACTTTGCTTGCACAGTTTAAGAGCACACTGTAGCCTCACTCATGTACACGAGTGCTGCTATAGCCATGGCAACCACCAAATCCTCTTGTGCTTATTGATTTAAATGCCACCCCCATAGAAACTCAATGACATTTAAGTTATTTATTGGATTAGATAAACCATTGTTTATTTCATACTTAAACTGTGAAGTGGGTCAGAAAATCCAGACAAAAGGAAAAAGTCAGAGCCGTGCAGGTCACAGTCTGCTGACCGCAAAGCCGGCAGTGGATGGTTGCTTCACAGCACAGGTCAATAAGGATTGTCCCAAACAAATTGAATGTTTTTCCTTCTCTGGCGTTGCTACTTCAGAGTGATGATGTTTATCAGAGGTGGATCAGAAACAGCTGACAGAGTGCATGTGAAGCAGATCATGAAGAGACTTTAAATTGCATTTTTCTCTGAAAATATAGTGACAACAAATCAATGACCTCAGAGAGAGAAAATAATGGGAGAAACACTTTGACAGCAGGGTTTTATTTCTGCCCACTCTTACAGAACTTCCAAAACTGTGTTATACAAATTTCTGCAGGCATCAGTCTTTATTTTGTCACACCACAGCTGTTCCTTTATGTGATGTTTAATCACAGTCTTATCCCATTACGTGCCCACAGCAGCAAATGACATAGCAAATTCTAACTATTGAGCGACAGAAATGCAATAATAAATAAAGAACGTTATTTAAAGCTACTTTAGGCATTTTGTAAAGTGATAAATGAGTCAAGCACAGACCTGTGCCTCAATGCAGCACTTTACATCTCTGTAAGCAGGCTCCTTTGTGTTGGTGTTCCTTTGTCACCGACATATCCGACATGTCCTTGTCACCTGGAGTGATATGAAACCAAAACACAGGCTTTAAGCATCAAATTAAAACACTGTAAGTCAATCAATCAATCAATCATTCTTTATTTGTGTAGCGCCAATTCATAAGAAGTGTTATCTCAAGACAATTCACAATAGAGCATAAAACTCTTCATTTTATGGATACTGTCAAGAACAATTTGACCTTTGTACATGTTGTTTATAGTTTTTTTTCATGTATTTGAAACATCTTTAACACTATTCTGAATCTCTGTATAATAATTGCTTAGCAAATGCATTCTTCAGCCCCACACACACACACTACATGGCCTTGTGCTGGCTTCTCCTTGTTCCTTTCTTATCACCTGTCTGAAACTCTGTGCACCTTTGAGACTGGTTCCAACGGTTACAGAGATGAGGAGCCTGTGCGAAGGCCACTCCACCTCACAACCCCCCCCCCCCCCCCAATGCAACATACACACATACCCTTATAAAAGAAAGAAGACAATGTATTTCTTCAGTTCAACATCACAGACTGTTTGACACTATATTGTTGTACTCCTTGCTGCAAGTAAAATTTGCCTTGATTGCATCCAGCTGCTTCTCTTCATCTTTATTCTGTATTATGTCAGGTGTTGGTACGAAAATTGAAAGCGTTACTGAGTAATTTTAGGACTGTAAGGGGAAAATCCTGGCAGATACACACATTTGAATAGATACAACACCCAACATGAATTCATGTAGCCAATCATGAATCCCTCCATCATAGCAGCAAGACAAAACCTTCTGTTAAGCAGCAGTGTTGGGTGTGCTGGTGAAGGAAGGGAGGTAAGAGGAGACAAGCGGACTAAAGTAAGGACTAAAGTTAGTGACAGATCCACGGACCAATCATAGACCTGTCGTCAAATTTGTTTCTGTTGGAAGCAAATTTATTAGAGGTTAGCCTCTTGAGATGCTGCACCTTGTTTTCAGGAGAGGTAGCATTAATATTCGGTTCTAGCCATGCTTAACAGTTTGGGTCCTAATGGTCCATCTTCTGATTCCACATCATTTGGAGAGTGATTTATGATAAACATTTCGAGGTTAATTATCTGCCTGCTAGTATTGTTTGTTATTTTTATTAAGATTTCATCAGTGAAGTGTCAGCTGTGACACAAATCTTTCTAATGCTGCTTGATTTTGGAAAAAAAATCATGTTCATGATTCTTCTGACTGACATTGAGATCACAGCTGTTAAGCACAATTACTGGCTGATTTTACAACATCTGAGCGAACAAAAATTAAATGTCTAAATAAATCATATTGCACTGAGAGACAGTCATAGCTATTCCACAGTTTCTGGTATTTATTTTGCATCATCTTAAAAAACTGATGGCATGTAATAAGACTGAACAAAGCTGAAAAGCAATGTGATCATCAAACTCATGATTAATATATAACATAAACATAATAAATCCCTTTTTTACAGCCTGTGAAATAAATGAAAAGCAGTGTTTGTTATATCTGTGCAGATGCTGTTTCTGTTGTTTTGAAGGTTTTCAAAATTAAATTATTATTACATTAAAAACATGGTACTAACTAGGGCTAAGAGCATTACATGTACAAATAATTCCAGAACCATTGACCACTGAAGCCATATTTTTAAGCCCAAGACTGCTACAGAAGGTGGAGTTGAAATTATTGTTCAATGGAGTAATTAAAACTTGATAAAGTCCTTCTTACAAATAAGACAGCTGCAATGAAATGCAATTTAACTGTAATGTTTTACATGAATTTCTGCCTTTGACAAAACAAAGTGTTCGTATTCATGTTTGGACTTGATTTGGCCTGTGTAAATTACAAATTTCCAGTTAATTCATATGCATCTCCAATATTCCCATGAAAATTTCCAGTTTGGAATATTTCTTTTATTCCCCATGGCAAGTTGCCAAAGGTTTAATGGAAAGATGCTGGATAGTTTCCAGAAATTTACCAGACATTTTTGCCCCTTTGCAGCCAAGGTCCTAAAGTAAATACAGATGCAAAATCTTAACCTAATTTCAAAGTAGAAGTTTGGGAAACAAACTGTATTGTTGTTTTGCTTCAGTAGATGTAAATGTCAGATAAGGACTTATTATCTGCAGGTACCAGTTCTCTTACAAAAAGTTGTGTTCATAAAGGGCTCCATTATGCACACAAACAGTGAAAAAAACACCCCAGAATTTTAACCTTCGCTGCAAACAAGAACAAAATCTTTTTACTTCAGCAAATCAGCAAAACAAATTGGAACAATTAACCAGTTCCTCCGCAGTGGGCTCTAATTTGGCCACTTAAGCAGCATGTTCCTCTTATTGCTTACACGGCGATGAGGGGATGTCATTGAGATCTGGTTTAAAACGACACTCTGAGTGAGTTCGTCATTACACAAACACGGAGACTCTCCATCCCCACATGCTGACTATTCAGACCGAGCCAGAAGCGAAAGTACGGAGACCCAACTGAACTCGCAGTGATTCCCTCTTAAGGGCTGTTCTCAGAACTCATTATCTTAGCCCTGTCCCTGTGAAAGACCACATGACTCGGCTTCGACTTTGAACCTCCCCCTCTGAACAGGTCACTCCAGCTCCCTACGTCCTTTTATCTTCCCGTTGGCTTTCATAAATAAGCGCTTCTCTCCCGAGGCGTGGTTGCATCACCTCAGACGGCTGCCAGCGGTGGCTCCTCATGGAACAAAGAGGAATCCAGGCAACTCTGCTCTAATCACTTTTGTCGTGCAGCGTGCTGACAACGCCAACAGACTAAAAATATGAAGACAAAATGGGAAAGTGAGAATTTCCAGGAGATTATTATTCTTCTCTTGTCATTTCAACAGCCAGCTGCGCCACACATCCCTTCACTGGAGACCCCAAATGTGCTCCAACTTAATGTACAAACCCCAGTTCAAAGGAGAATTAAGTGATTTGCAAGTCAGTTTTAACTAAAATCAATTTAAAACAGTGAAAAGAAAACTGCAACCCATTCCCTAAAATGTTGAGACAGTAGTATGCTTACATCTGTGTTGACAAAACAACACAAAGCATATGAGGAGTGTGGGCACAAATAGTTCAAATATTTTCATGTACACGTGGCCTATACTAGCGCTGAACCATATGGACGTATCTCGATATCCATCCCAGATTTCTCAATATCAATACGATATGACTCCTAGCGCTGCCTCAAACAACTATTCTGATAGTCAACTAGTCAACAACTATTTTTGTGATTAATGGACTAGTCACATCATGTATGAACTGCAGCATACCGCACCAGCATGCGGCCGGTGGTCCAAATCACTTATAATAAGCAGAACTGGCAACTATGGCTCCTGCAAGGTGGGCCTGCGCCACATGCGTGAGTGTGTTTGGGGTGTGCTAGCATGATAACCAGGAAACGGAGTGAGGAAAGGACAAACTACCAACCACACTTATGTCTTTGTAATGGACAGCTGGGTGAAAATCATGAGGGATTCACACAAGTAGAAGAGCAAGCCCAAAGTCACTTTAATGAGTGGACTTGGCAACACAATAACTGTTGTTTTAGTCTGTTTTCAACCTGCTTGCTCATGCTTTCTGCTTCCTACGGGCTGTAGTAATAACCTTTGTTCTAGTAGACGCGCAATAGAAAGACACTAAAATTGAGCACATTTTCGTGGACAGGTCATCCAAAAAAGGGACTGTCCCTAGAAATCGTGGAGGTCTGGTCACCATACTGTTGACACTCATTTTAGCAGCTAACTAGCCAATTAGCTTATCGAGACGACTGTCCCTCTTCATCAATAATTGAATCAACCAAGACGTGCTTCCTTTTCAGATGCTTATGCATCGCCGTCGTTCTGCCATGGAAGAAGATTTTGCATTGCACATTCTTCTCTTTTGTTTTGGTAAAAAGCTCCCAAACTTTTGAGCTCTGTTGCCAGTTAGCCATGATACTGTTTGGGTAACTCTTCTGATGACATCACGGCTGACTCAGATTACAGCTACTGCACAGGTGACAAAGACAGAAAGGCAGACAAGACAACAAAAGGTATAGCAGCAGTTTTGGGAGAAAAAAACACTTAAAAAGAAACGACCAGTCGAATATTAAATTAGAAATTGATGATTTTGATTGACAACTTAGTCACGACTAGTCGACTAACTTTGGCAGCCACACAGTAGATCCATCTTGCCAAACTCTAATCTACAACGATTGTGGGCCTAATAAAGCACAGCTCAATCAGCATCCTTCAGAGCAGTAAGAGGTGGAAGATACAGACATGAGGAAGTGACTGTTCAGATAGAGATTAGCATAGAAGCTAACAGGCTCAGTAACAGTTTTTATCAGATCTGGGTTGTATCTCTTTACAGAAGTGGGTCAGAAAATTTAAACAAAAAACAAACAACAAAAGTGAAAGCATCCACCTCATTCTATTTCTGACATGTTTTAGGATTTGTTCTACACAGTCGCTCATGGATTGTCTTTTAAATCGCTGCCCAGATGAACTATTGAACACATGAAATGGTCATCAGGTGTGTCAGGTTAACAGAGTGCATATAAGCCAAACCTGCTGTTCTCCCTGTTTTACACAAAATTTGCAGCTGGAGCATGATTTTTCTGAATCTATCAGAAATTCAAGAGATGTTTTCCTCTACTGTCACAAATGAATATCAGGTTGCCTTATAACCACTTTTAGCCACATCTGACTTTAACAAAAGGTATGAAAGTATGACTATTAAGCCATGAAACTGTGACTGACTTTGTTAAAAAAAAAAAAAAAAAGTTCTTTTGTATTACTCAGGATATTGGGATGCGTTTATTCCAAAGGCACATGCGGCTATGAAAATTGCATATATTGTGCATCCCTGATGGAGTTGCTTAAAACTGCATGGATTCTGTTCTTCTATGTGCACATAATGAATTATCAAAGATTGCAAACAGGTTGTCAGGATTGATGTATGCAGGACTGAGCTTGGCATTGTGTGACTTTCCTGAAAAAGACATTCCTACATTCAACATTCTACATTCGTAGGAGTTTTCTACAGTTTTACAGGCTGTTTTTGTAATTGTGGAAAAATGTCCACAATTACAAAAATGGGGGGGGGGGGGCGGGGTATTTTGTCCACCATCAGGATCTGAGCTACCTAAAAGTTTGGATTCCTCCTAAACACTCTTCCAGGCCTTTTTTTTTGGCCAGCAACAGGATGCATGGGGTTTTGCAGATGAACACAAAGCACCAAAACTAGTCAGGGATTCATGATGTACTCTGGCAAAAAAAATGCAGGCAAGTTATTTTTCTTTCCGGCATCAGTCTGATCCAAAGTGAGAGGTGCTGCTGCAGCTGAGAAAAACACAGTCTGCTTTTATGTATACACCAAACACATACAAACACATATACATACAGCCATCTCTGAACACTGTGTTCGTTCATGCACTCATCAGTCCACATAGGAGTGGATGTCTTTTACGGTACAACAGGGCTCATGAGGTGATGGCATAACACATATTGCACTACATCTGCAGGCAATGCAGAAAGTGTTCCCTGCTTTCATTCAAGACCTAATGTAGCTGCTAATTTGAGCTTTTGAGCCGTACATCCTTGGAATAAAGAGGAAGTTAGACTGAAGTGGCATGTTGATGCGCTAGACTGGAAAGATAGGAAAGCTACATTGAGCCAAAGACTTAAAGTCATTGGACAAAACTGTGAAGCTGTGCAGGATGTGCAAGGATTGGCTGAATTTCAGACTTTTCTGGAGGGAGTGAGTATTGCTCCAAAACCTGAAAGTACTTTTAATTAAAAGACATCCAATTTGCCTTAAATTAAGTTCATACATTGATTTTTGATGACTGCTAGGGTATGTTTACAATCGATAATGTTTATGTACGGAGTACCTTGAATAAGTTCAGTGCTTCTCAGCATCATGCTGTGCTGTTATGGTACCAGAGGTCACAAGCATTCAATGTTGTTCTTTTAGCCTTTCCCTTTACTTGCTGAGATTTTTCCAGATTCTCCCAAAAGGTCACAGAAAAGTGATCATGTGGGGCCTAACACCTTAGTGTTATCTGTTGTATTTTGCAATAGGTAGCAATATTATCATATTTATTACTATTACTGCCGCTGCTTACAATATTACCAGAGTAATGAGTTACCTCATCACCCTGTTTGATGTGGTCGCTGGGTCAGTTGCATTCTCACTGCAAACAAACAGCCCCAGGGGTCAGTTAGAGGCGAGCTATGGCCATCCCTTTCAAGTGAACCCAGTGTGGTTGTTTTCTGCCTGAACAGTGTTTAATTGCTGTGGGATCATATATAAGGCTACGTTTACATGGACACTCCTGACTTGAAAATGCAAAGTTTTTTCCTTTGCGTCTTCAAATTCTTCTGTGTCCAGACAGAGACGAGTGAATCCACTGTAGGATGCATGCCAGTTCAGTAGATGGCGCTGTAGGTTTGCAGAGGCAGCGCTGCTACAATACATGTACGAAGAAGAAAAACTTTTCACGTACAACAATGGTGAATAAACGCACAGAGGCAGGAGTTTCTTTTCTGGACAAAAAATCAGTTCAGACAGCAAATCTGTATAATTTTTAATGGATAACAAACCAAGCACGGTCAGAGGCTCACACATTACTTGGCAGACGGCTGGTATGCGCGCGCAGCCCTCATGTAAAAGAGTACTGCGCATGCGGTGATGTCAGCGTTTCACCCTGATATGAGTTTGCATGAAAAGAGTTTTGAAAACTCTCCACTCTGGAGCCCGTTTTCAAAAGTTACCTTTTTGGACAAAACACAAAGAGTTTCGATGTAAACGCAAGCCCAAAACGCAATGAAAACTTACCAGATTTGACTGTTTTTGGTGCCGTGTAAATGCAGCCTAAATTTCAACTAGAGAGCACTCGGCCACCTGACTAAGGTGGTTCACATACTGTTGTTACAACTATAAGCAAAAGTTCAATGATAAAGTTGCCTTTATAACATGACCACACAAAGCTCTCTGAATCTTTGTTGATACCATTACTAGTTAAGACATTTTGTGAGCAAAAACAATCATTCGCTAATGGTGGTTATGGGGTTTAAGTTGGGCCATTACTAACGTCTTCAGGGAATTTCAGCTAAATCTGTCCAGGAGACAGTGGTCATCTTGCAAACAAACAAACACCCGCAAAAACGAAACCATGGCGGAGGAAATAAACCAAGTGAAGTGGGGAAGGCGGACTTGTGTCAGACCAACTTTCTTTTTCAATCTAGGTGTGAAAAACCCCTGAATGTTTTGAGAAATTATTGGCAGTAACTGGTAAAATCCCTAAACATGACAAACCAACTGTTGGATTATTTGAAATGCAGTCTCACACAAAGTTGAAAACCTTGCTTTTTCACATATTCACATTTCACACTAACAACTTTACTTCTGACAGGTGCTACTTTTGTATTCACTCACGACACTACCTCCTGTGACAAACTAACCTACATATGGAAAGAATGTTGAAGGTTTTTTTAAACATCTTACAGCTTTTCAAGTCTTTTCTTGCCTGTGTTTTTTGAAAACTGTTGCAGACATCAAAACCAGAATGTGGGTACATCTCTCCAAAAAACAACAGTTTATCATTTTTAACTTCATGTGTTCAACTGAATATAAGCTGAAAAACATTTGCAAATCACTTCTTTCTGTTGTACTCACATCTTACACAATGTCCCAACACTTTTGAACAGGAATTTAAATATCATTTCAACACAAAACACCCACCAGCCATGAAAAAACAATCATCATTGTGAGGCAGCAGAAGCCATTTCGGTTTAGTACAGGTCTTTGTAAACACATTCAGTATTTTTCTGTTTACTGAATATCAGCGAGGAATCTAGGTGCCTGATGCAGTCCTGTAGATCATATTTGGAACATAGCCGTCATTTTAAGTATATATTATGATGCATAAATACAACCCACCAACTGCACCCAGAAATATGACAGTGCATACATTACAATATATCATGTTGGTGGGTATTTCCATATCCAGATGGCCTCTGAAAGAACATGCTGTGATTACCAAGTTACAAAAAAAAGGAACAAAAGGACGAGTAGATGGTGTCACAGGGTGCACTCTAAACGGCCCTCTATACTAAAAGTAGATATTACTTTGGTCAACATTTATGATGTAGTATGCAGAAAGAAGCATGTGAATGTTATGATAGCTGTTCAGAGGTTCTTTTAAAGCCTAGTTGGTGGGAAGTAAGAAGAAGTGGACATCATACATCAAGGAATTGGGTTGACTGGTTAGCTTTCATTAGCCACACCAGGGGTAGTCAAAAGTGGATCATTGGAAAGAGCAGAGCCATCCATTCAGAAGAAAACACACAAGACACTGGAGACAATTACAGACTGAGTTAGGGCAAATAGGAGAATGGCTGGTTGCAGCAAAGATGGAGTTACACAAACACAAACACCAGCCAACAGGGTTGCTTTGCTCTCATTTAGACACGCTTAGATATCATTTCCACAATTTTTCCCCACATAAGAAGTTGGCTTCTGCTCGAAAGTCAATAAGGCAAATATTATCATTTAGTCCATGCTGGTATAATTATCAATACAGAGTTTAAAGAAAAGACAAACTGTACATAGCTCCAAATGCTGTAACAGCAGTTGAAAAGTATACCGGATCTTCGGTATTGTTGTTAATCATGCAATTCAAAAGATCATAGTTGGAATTTTAAAACTGTTCATTCTGAATAATTTCTTAGATGTTTGGGGACTTGAAATTAAAGTATGTTGAATGTAGAATCATTTAAACCTTGTCATTTAAAGTTTTTTAGTGGCAAAAAAGAAAATAGTCACATGGAATTCTGTTAAATGTTTAGTCAATGTCCATAGCTTATGTGTATCAGGATGCCTAAAAAAATGTTGTCCTTGATATCGGGACATGTTTAATGGAATTGCTGGTAAAAAATTAAAAAAACATTGTTGTTTGGAAGACAATGGGCTGACTGGCTTTACACAAGGTTACATTCAGCTGGTGATAGCATAGCATTGTAACTGCGAACAAGTGTAACTGTTTCCAACAATGCAAAGCAACAACTGGTCAGAGACCAAAATGGCTGACTGCAACAATGAAAAATACAAACTCTCAAACTTTTCCAAGCTCTGTTGTTAAGTGCAAATATTTAACATTTTTAGGCTGTGGCTAATGCTAACTTAAAAGCCTGTTATTGCTGCAATTCTAAGACTAAACTTTGGCTTGTCAAGTTTTTGAGTTGTGCCGGTTAAGCTAACACTTGATATCACAAAATCAGCAATTTTGGCAAACTGTCAACAAGAAACCTGTGTAGGAGATCTAAGGATCTAAGCCTTTATTAGTTTTATATTTACCATTAGCAGAGCTTTTTTTTCCTTCCAAAACCGAAAATCCAACATGCCAGGCCCAGCATACAACAAAACTGCTAGCAACTGGCAGTTCTACTACATGGTTGTCAATTGTTCAGCTATAGTTTACGTACATACCCAGAATACATACATAGAATCTTGGGAATAGATTTTTTTTTTTAAATCAAGCTCTTGGCAAGTCACACTACTTTCTTTTTCACCATTCTTGCTGACAAAAGTGTTAGATGTTTAGCCCCTCCTTGATTTTCATTGGTCAGTGAGGGAGAAGTAACACTGACAAGTGCAGTGTTGTTAACTGTTTTAATTGAAGAGTTATGCAAGCATGGCAACACAAATCAGCTGATTCTCTGGAAATTTTTCCATTCAGGATTCCAAACACTTAAATCCTGAACTTTGGTTTTGTATTAAACAGCAGTGGTGCTTGTGCAAAGAAATGTCAGTTGTGGACTCAGGTCCTGAGTTATTTAAAAATGTTGTTCTTACTTTCAAAAAATGTTTAAGTATAGCAAAGTCAAATGCAAATGAGAGGAGAACTTAAATGAGATGATGAAGCACACCAACTTGAAACATTTAAAAAACATAAATCAATAAGAGTCTGCAAAGGCTTCTTACATCACACACACTTAACATATATATTTTTTATTTCTAGATGCAGTGACATTTGTAGAATATTGGATAAACACAGTTTTTCACTGTCTCAGAGAGCATGTGGCCCCATTCACACTGCTGTTTCAAACCATTGAATAGTATACGCTCCTGCTATGCTTCGCCTAAACTGTGAACACAGCAGAGACAGAGTAGGGAGAACAAGTTTACCCCCTTTTGCCAAACTATTGAGGAAGTATCAGAGGCGGCTGTAGTAGCTGTGTGACCATCACTGTCTTTGTGTGAACATGGAGGGAGTCGTTATGTCATATACACCTAACTCGTACTGCAGCATGAAATGAAACAGACATTACAGCCTCAAGCAATCAACAGGGATGTTTCACGGTGTAATGATGATGCTCTGGAGCTTTTTGTGAAATGGGCTTTTGATGGGGCTCAATCCCTTAGCTTGGTGGGAGCTTCCAAAGCATGCCTGTTTGTCTCACCCTCCACTCTGGATCTGTGTCAGTATTCACAAATAACTTGACTTTTCTTTAAATTCAACAGTTTATACAGCCTTCATTGAGCTTGATGGGGAAATTGATCATATTTTCCTGTTTGAACAATGAAACTAACTCTGGCTTCCTTTGATAAAATTCTATCCCTCCTGTTAAAGCTCCAGAAGCTTTTAAGACCTTAGCAAAAGTAATATCACCCCTTAAAACATCCTGCTACTTTCATGCTTAGTTGAGATTCTCTG
The DNA here is from genome assembly GCA_036419115.1 of Scarus forsteni. Classification (NCBI taxonomy): domain Eukaryota; kingdom Metazoa; phylum Chordata; class Actinopteri; order Labriformes; family Labridae; genus Scarus; species Scarus forsteni. The sequence continues at coordinate 12,316,335 of JAZDUH010000007.1, read as the reverse complement.
TGTTTGTACCATGTTTACTCCTTTATCATGGAGAATTACAACATCCTCCTCTTGTGTAAGGCAGAAAGGTTAGGCTGCAGCAAATGAAGACGAGTATACCATGTTCTACTTTTGAGACTGATACGTCCTCGGCAAAACAAGAGGGTTAACAGGTCAATGCAGAACTCTGCAGAGGCCTCGGGTGTGACCAGAATCTGCTGTTATTGTTTGTTCAAGAGCTCGAGCTGATTCAGCTCCAAAACCAAATGTGCTCTGTTTTGGCCCATGCTTCATCCTCCCTTCAAGTTTCATCAAAAAAGGATCAGGAGCTTGGACATCATCCTGCCGACGAGGAGACAAACAAGCAGTCCTGTAAACATGACCTCCTCAGTGTAAGTAATGATAAAAACAGGGTGAACACTAAACAAGCATCAGCACGTAAAATTTCCTTTCCTCTCTCTTTTGGTGGTGCATAATACTAGGTTTTTATATAAACCCCTTGTTAACAATGACAAAAATGAAGTGAAGATAATTATATTCAGCTGGGACTAATGTGATGAGGACAGATTTATGGTGTGGGCGTCCATGGGTTTGTCTTAACCCCGAGCTCTTATTTGTAGTTCTTTTGTCTCTGTCTGGATGGAAACATCTCTGGATGTTTGTATTTGTATATACTGTATGTGTTGATCAACCCATGAATCTGTATTTGTATAGTGCCTATTCATAACAAGTGTTATCTCGAGACATTTTAAAATATAGCAGGCTGAAGCCAAACTCTTCATTTATAGATAAACATATATGCATATGCACAAATACACGTAAATATATATTTGTGTATACACATACATACATCCAGAGATGTGTCTGTCCAGGCAGAGATGAAGGGACTAAAAATAAGAATTTAAGATAGTGACTAACAATGGAAGCCCAGATCATAAATCTGTCCTCATCACATTTGTCTCTGTTGAATATATATACAATCAATCATTACTGGTATATTTGTCTTTGTTGAATCTAAATTTATAAAAGGTAATCCCCTTGAGATGTGGCATCTCACTTTCAAGAGGGACCTCTTGTATACATTAGGGACACATGATTTTGGATTTTTGCCGATATCAGATATGCAGATATTTCTTTAAAGGAGACATATCATGCTGATGCATGATTTAATACTTACATATAATATAATACATTTGAAAACAAGACCTTACACCCCCTTAATTTTCAAAAAATTAGATATTGTATTTTTTCTGATATCCTAGAACGAGATTTGATGCCTCTGAAAATAGGTCATTGCGAGATGTCCGCGAGATTTCAAACGCCATGACGTCACGAGGTACCTTTCTTTTTATTGGAGTAATCTGATAAAACACTTCCTCCTCTGTGATGTCTGTTAGCCTCAAACCCTCACCAAGGAACACATCCAGCAGCAGGGGTATAAAACTCCCTCGCTCACTCTCCCTCATTACCAGCTCTGGCCTGTAGGGGGACTCAATACGCGCTCGCTGCTTTGAGCCTGCTGGAAAATACAGTAGAAGAAGAAGGACAAGCTGGCTCAACCCCCGATAGAACTGACCAATCAGAGCACAAAGGGCTGTGACATTGCGAGGTTACTGCAGCTCAGCCTTGAGACCAAGCGTTTCAACAAGCGCTTCATAATGCCCTAAAATGAGGATATTGAGAACGCTATTGTGGGGCAAGGAAGGAACTAAATGACTTGTACTGAGGGCAGAAATGCTTTACAGGCATCCTAGTCTGGCATAGTGAATAGGAGAAACAAGCATGATATGTCCTCTTTAATTCATTATCTCCCCTACCAATACCTACGCTGATATTTCTGGTCATGAGCACAAGCTTTGTACTCAAGAAAAATGGATAAGTGTTCAAGTATATCTTTGCGAGGAACAGATGTAGACAAGCAAAACAGCATTTAACTCTTGCAAAAAATGAAACTCTTGATTTTTAGATATATTAATGCAGTGATGAGAAGGTGAATCAATATTGTATATTAGTGTAATTTGTTAATATTCCAGCCAATATATGGCCACTACGTGTGGCTAATATATCAGGTTTAAGTATCTGCAAAAATTTGAATATTCGCCTATACTGCTAATTAACTTTTTAGGCTGATATCGGCTGATACTGGTAGCAAACCAATAATATCATGCATCCCTAGTCTGTATGGATGTAAGGACAGTAACTGTGAATAAATAAGCAATACACTCAAGTGTGGAGGGATCAATGTAAGACGATCAACTCTACGTGTGCTGTTTGCAGTTAATGTTGTTGATCTCTCTATATATACACATGTGCGTATGTATATTTTATGTGTAAATATACTATAAGTATAAAATAAAGAGTTTGTCTTCGGCCTGCTCTAATGCATAGTGCCTTGAGATAAGACCTGTTCTAAATTGGTGACGAAGTCCCAGTCACACATTCCCATTTCTCATGGCGATTGTACAGGATTGTTATTATCATGACAAAAACCGCTTTGGTCGTGGTGCATGCACTTCTGATCTGGATCAGCGCTGTATAGTCGTGAAAAAATGCCAGGGAAAACTGTTGGGGAGAATTGCCGTTCCCAGTATAGTGGGATGGAAACCTTATGCAGTCCTAAGGCGAACAGTATTAGCGTAGCATGCTCGGGGCTCAATCAGGCTGATTGTGGCTCAATCCTGAACGCTTTCTGAGGACGACTGACCAGCAGGTATCCTTTTGTGCCCCGACTGTGTCTGGTTCAGGGTGACGCAAGTGACGGGCTCAATCAGGGCTTACGTGAATCAAACTGGGCTTGAATGGGGCTGACGTCATGTCAGCGGGATGGAAATTCATGGAATACTTGACGGGTCATTGTATAATGAGATCTTATGCAAAAATGTAAGGAAAAAAGCAATGTTTTAGCAATAAAGGCAGTCAGAAGCTTTTTTTTTGTCCAGAAAGTAAGACTTATAATTTAATCATTTTTACAAAGCATGGGGATTTTTCCAATCAAAGGCTTACCTTGACAAACATAATTCTTTCCAAGGCATTGTTATCATATATTTCCAGCAATTAAAACAGATCAGACCTAGGGTAGATATAACTTTAACACCTTAAAAAAGCAGACATCCTTCTGAAACCCACAGCTGAGAAACACTTTGCAAACATCAGTCCTTTTGATACTTATCACATGTTTCTGAGCCTGTACTGAGTGTTCGCCCTCTACCTGGGTTAAACGAAATGGACTCCTGTATCCTTCGACCTTGAACAGCAATGAAGCCAAACAGCGGCTGATTTATTTTCACTTATTGCAGCACACGGGTCATTTGTTGTAAGTCTAACCCCCCTTTTAACTCTGTGACCGAGCTTGTCCCTGCAGTTCTCTTCTCCAGACCCACAGTGAAAGGCTTCATATCTTGTGCTGTGGCTGCACACCCTCGGCGCCCTCAGTAAGACATCAGTGCAAACCAGCAGCACCCGCTCCCTCAGCTTTGAAGTTTGTTTCAAAGGTACATCAAACGCAGCAGCAGTACGGATACACGGCTGACAAGTTCAATTTAGTTACCCCGTTTCATAAACTTGCGCTATCATTTTAATTGTGGCGGGTATAAGGTGAGTAATTACCTCTGCACTATTAATAGTATCACAGCGTAGCATGTTTAGCTTCAGCCTTGCACTCTGAGTGCTTCTTATACAGATGTCAGAAAGCTAATATGATAATGTAAGAACATGCTAATACCAAACATTAACACAAATCACCCCCATTTTCTTTAACCCTAATGTTCCCTCTTATTTAAAGCCTGGCTACGAATACGCCAAACTGCCACTCACCTGTCAGCTGTGTCAACATTCAGTACACATTGAAAAGGTAATTACCTCCTTCTCCTGCACTGACAGGCAATTATAGTGCTATAGTGTTTAAACATACATGAACATACTCTGAAGAAGACTATGTGTGTAAGAAAGGTAGAAAACCAAGTGCTAAATAGAGTGTAGTTAAGTCAGGAGGCATGTTTTTCCACAAGGACAATTAAATTCAGTTATGGATGATTGTGAGCCTGTATACAGATGTGAAGAATAAGTCAGAAACCTTTCCTCAGTGCAGATAAAGATTTCAAGATGTTGCAGGAGTATAATGGCTTTTATATAACTTTCAGTCCTTTATCTTTATATTCAGTAGAGGAGAAGAATGGCTAAGTTTGAGAAGAATTTCCTGTTAGCTTTGTGGATCTTACAACCAAGTTTCTTCTTATTAGTTAGAAGTAAACATATTTTAATCCAGATTGCAAATACTGCCCTTCACAATTTTGAGAACTAGATAATCACGATGAAAACGTTACAGTTCCACATGACATATTGAACTTTCCCCCTTGTTGTTTTAATAAGCACTGTACAGAGATATTTGAGTTTTACAAATATATTTCTATGTATTACCCAGTCTTAAATGTAACAAATAATTTTATCAAAAGCATACACATTCAATTAAAGTATGTGATGCATGTCTTAAAACCAAGTGATTGTGTTTCATTACCGCAATGTAAATATCTCTTAAAATAATTCTGATAATACATTTTGCTATAATCAAGCACCTCTAGCACTATGTTCTGCTTTCAGAGCCCAAGCTGGTGACTACACATACACAAATGTAGGGCCCTATAAAATCGTAATCGCGTACGGAATCACAGAATTAGGCATTAAACATGCAATTCAATACAAACACGGAAATGGCCAACATTTTATGTAAAAGCATTTTTTAGGACTAAAAAGTAAAGTATCTCTTGGGAAAATGCCCCAAGGGGCTCGAAGACACTGCAGACAATGCATGCTTCTCTTCCCTTTTTTCTTCCCTCATTGATGATGTCGACATGTCAAAGCAACTGTATGAGACACCGGCTGACCCTGTGTTCACACCAAAAGCCATCTGAGAGTCCTTGGCGTCAAGCTGGCATTCATTTTTAATGATCGCTGGCATTGAGGGGCATCGGGGGGCAACGAATGGTGTGACGCGAGCAACCTCCAGCAGCACGAAAGTTAGAAGGAAGCTATCAAACACCCGGCTAACTTCAGAGTACAGGGCAGAGTCGTTTGCTTATGATTATTATGTGTCTGGAGATCAAATATTCTGCAAATTTGTCAACGTACATAAAGATACGTGTGAGAACCTCCTGAAAGGTGAGGGATTATATATCATTATTTTAAATTGTCTCGAGGATAAAATATTTAAAAAAAAAACGAATCCTGAAAAAAAAAAAAAATGGAAAGACCAAAATATGGGAAAAAATATAAAACAGAATTTGGGGGAAAAATAACATGGATATTATAATGCCCTACAAATGCATAATGATTCAGTGTGTTGTCTGTGATAAATACATAAATAAAAAAATAATGCAGCACATGCTAGTAGGGTTGGTCAATATATTGATTAAGTGTGACCCTGCCTCCGCCTACAGTAATTAAACCCTTCAAAAGAAATACATATAAAACTAACTGTTCCACTGCCTCGGCTTCTCTTTGCGCACGCTTAGCTTACAAAACAATTTCTCCTCTGTCCTGGTTCAAACAGGTAAGGTTGTGGATCTTTATCAGTCCCAAATAAATCATCCTTGTCCTCTCCTACAAAGAAGGCCTTCCTTAGTATCAATCTATTTCTGCCCATTTGTCAGGCATCCTGTGGTTCAGTTTCTTTATGAAATTACATAAAGTGCAAATCTTAGTCTAAAAATAAAAACAAAACACAAAAAAACAAGTTTGAAAAAGCACACAGGGCCGTTTAGAGTTGCTGAAGAGTTTACCTGATGACTGTAGGCAGAAGCAGGCTAACGCTACCCATTGACTCCCAGTGTTTGAGCTAAGCTAATTAGCAGTAGGCAAGATCTGCCTGTGTCTTCCCTGTTACTGCATGAAGAGTCGAATTAATGGTGTCTAATCTACTTATCATGGACTCAGGAGCGAGGCAAGACATGAAAACAAAAAAAATGTTGGCATGTTCTTTTAACTCCCTCCTCAACATGACTCAGTTGACATATGCAGTATGGCAGCATCTGTTACAAAGGCTCCTATGGCTTTGTTTAATTCCTTTATGGTCTAATAAAGCCCCACTTTTACCAAAGGCAGCACTGCAGCACATGTATTTGTAATGTTTGTTATTGTCAAGTATAATTAAGGCTATGATCATGACGCAGATGCACAAGTACTTAAACATAAGGTTTACAGCAACTTTATGTCAAGCCTCCGTTTTTCTGACATGGCAGCTGTGACAGAGACAGGGAGCCTGTGTGTCGAGTCAGCATAATGGACACAAAGACAGATGTGACAGAATCTGTTTATTCATCTAATTAAAACTCATGGCTCACTCTGTTTGTCATAGAAGGGAAATAAAATAATTCCCATCGCCAGATACCCAATGATTCAAGGCCCAGTGTAGATCCCAGTGGATGGAGACCCCTATAATACTGCACAGCTTGAAATCGTGCCATGCGAAGGCCGACAGGAGTGTTGATGTAAGTAAACAGATCAGACAGGACTGAGGCTCATACAGCTGGGAATCACTGGTTTAATGGACTTAACTGCTTACACAAACACACTCGTGCTGTAATCCCACTGATCCGAAAGTCAATACCTGCATGGAGAATAAGATTAGGTCAGTGTTATTAATGTGTTTTATTCAACTGAGATCCAATTTAAATTGTTTTTTTCTAGGAAGTCTGATCTGTGACATTGTACAAGGGATGAAAAAAGAAAGATTATCTTCGAGTGGCAGATGTGAAAACAATATCAGCACCACTGAAATTTGAAATAGAGATGAATATAATGGTTCTTTTTACATATCGTGCTTTAGCTTGATCTATTTCGTTCTTTTAAGACAAAGAACACAGCTTGATCTATCTTTGTTGTTGTGCTTTAGTTTTGGTAAATAAACCCTAAAATTTGAAACTGTTGCTTTGTTAGTAGTGTTTTTTTTTCACCTTAGTGCTGAACTGACATGTTGTTTGCTTATACATTCTCTTTTAATAAACAGGAAGGCTTTTTACACAGGTACACATAGACATAATGAGCCTACCTGTACTATGATGCTTTATTGGGGTCTTCCTTGTATCCCGCTGATCCATTTTTAGGTTTGAGCTAGCTTTTAAAGGAGAGGACTGTAGCACAGACTACAGCTTCATTTGTCAAGACTTAAAAGTTTCTGTCATGAAATAAACTTCGCCTGGTAGTTAACACAGTCCGCTGTTATAAAACAAAGTTCAAACGCTTATTTTCTTGAGCACTTTGCAGAGACTTAAAGAAATGTATTTGATCTCAGCTGGGGGATAAGTAGCACAGTGCTTATGCCTCAAAAATATGCATTTCACTCAAACATCCCCCTTCTGATCACCTACTTCGAGGTATACTTACATTTAAAAAACAGGCTTAGAGGGGGATAAAGAAAATGACAGTGCAGTCTCCCCAAACTTGTCGGCTTGCATGCTTGTGGTGTGTAGATCTTAGAAAGTCTGAATGAAGCAAACAAGACTTTGTAGAAAGCATGGAGGTTACTTCTTGGAGAGCTCCCATCTTCCCTGCTCTGTACTTTGATCCTATTTAAATGAAGGCTACCCTCAACAAAACAGCCTCTAATTATTTCGTCTTTGAATACCAAATGAAAATACCCACGGGACGCTGGTGGAGGTCTGAAAAAGCTGCAGCTGAGGCTCATTTCCTCATCGCTCTGCGAAGCGGCCCTGGCCAAACACGGTGACAATGAGAATCAAGTGAATGGGATGCTAGATTAAATCGTGCATTCAAGGGAGGTGCAGAGAGACCTCCAGTCAATGTGTTGTTCTAGTTTTCCCAAGAGTTTGTCTGCTGTTGTTCCAAATGGCACACATCTATTGAAAAGTTTAATCTGCTTTCTTTACCGAGGGGGGGAAAGGGAAAAAAAAAACCTGGCTCTTCTCCTCATCAACACTTCCCTCTCGGAGAAAACACAATGGCAGGCTGCCACTTCTCCTCAGCAAGATCATTATATTCATCGCCATAACCAGAGTGGAAGTGTGTGAGGTGGGGACAGCAGACAGAAATATCTCAACCTCTTCTCTCCAGAGGCTGACTCCAGCCCTGTGATTTTCACCGCAGTCCACCTTGACATTTCCAGCTAATGACACTGACCGAGGGCCCCGGATCTTTCCCGGCTTTGTGTCTGTGCGTGCCATTTCTGTGATTGAACTAATAACGGATTCTTAGATGTAATTGTGTCGGTCAGCTCAGGGACTGCTGACTGAGGACGGGCTTTATGTCTCCAGTGCCTTACCTTATAGGGTGCTGCAGCTATGAGGTCTCCAGTGTAGTGGGGAATTATTTCCACTTTTCTGTTGTTAAAGTCTACAAGACCATGTTTTTGGTTAAATTGCTGAAATTATGTCTACGGTATACACAAGCTTAGGGCTCTTTGTATTTTCCACATCATAAAATACATTTGTAAGTGGACTTCCTGTGAATTTCAAGACTTTTCCATATAAGAAACAGATGGTTGCCATCAAAACATCCCATATCGACTAACATGTTGATTAATATGGGATTAATCAACATTTTCTCTTCATACTCCACCCCTAACGTTAAGTCATTTAGTTTAGTTTAGTTTAGTTTTGACGACTTTATTTATCCCAATGGGCAATTCTGATTTTGCAGTCCTCCGAGGCTACACAAACAGCAAAAAGAGACAACAATAAACAAAATATAAATAAAATAAAAGTCGGTACATGACAGAGAGCACATCTATACACAGCAGCCTTCAACAGACCCTTCCCGTAGCCAGGGTCAAGCAGATTAAATACACATCAACAATTAGTGGCAGGTCAAAGAGAACATGGAGATACCCAGCAGCGCATTAAAGATCCCATACAGTTACAACAACAAAAAACAAAAAGTACCAGTATGTCAGTCTAACAGCCTGATAGCAGAAGGAATGAAAGACTTCTGCCAAAGTCATAACTGGAAGCTGCCACCAGGGGGCTTTCAAGTCAACAAACAACCACTGATGAGTCAAGACGTAATGACTCAGTCACTCCACCCACCTGCACTGTCCACTGTTCTTTAAATTGAAGACTCTTTTCAGTAAAAATGCCACTACGTTAAGGGTATATACCAAGCAGAAAACCGGCAAAACCAACATTTTAGCTTTTTTGAAAAAAAGAGAGAAAAAAGACTTCCTGGTTCACTTTAATAGTCTGTGTAGTATGAACATGGAAAGAATTTTAGGGCATGCTTCACAGGAATCAGGAAGTTACTTTCACGGCTTTTTTATTAAATTAAATCTGTGAAACAAAACTGTTGTATTGATGACATGATATTTAGAGGTCCAGGTAGGGCTAGGTACCATTAAGTTCTTAAGGATTCTGGTCCCACTTCTGGTTCTGGTTCTTAATGGGTCCAAATTCTGATTCCACATATTTTGGAGGATGAAATACGATTAATCTTTTGGACATTAAAATCAGTCTTCCAATATTTTTGACTGAATTAAAATCTCAATAATCGACTGTTCAAGAGGTTTTAGTTTTCCACTCTTAAAAAATCCAAACTACCTTAAAAAAAACATAATGACATAAAACCACAACCTGAAATAAGTGATTAATAACAACCCAAAAAGTTAAAAAAAAAAATGTATTACCCCAAAATAAAAAATGTAATGTGCTATATGGTGTTATTTTTATTTATATTTTTTTCTTTACACATGTTGATAAAATTGAAACCAGGCCAGAATCTTTAATTTAACAAATAAACATTTTCTTTAAGGAATACGTGACAGCCTTAACTTATATTGATGTATTTGTTAGTTTAAATCTCTGTCTTTAAGAATAATTAATTTTGTTTACTTGCTTCTTTCTACAACCTTAAAAACTCATCGAGCTCTGGTTACTGTTAGATTGCACCTAATGTTGCTGACTGCTGAGTAAACTGATGTGTCTGAAAGTGTTTGCACACCTTTATTATGTACGAGCACAAATCAAGCTGTTTTCATATTTTGTGGCTCTGGTCATACTTTAGCACCTAAAAAGAAGTGACAGGAGGGTGTCAGATAAAACACTGCAGGTAACAGACGTGTGAATGGAATCTTAATAAGGTGGCATTTTGGAAAATACTCTTATCTGTTTTCCTGCCAAGATTTCAATCAGGAGATCGATACCTGCGTCATGTCTGTATGATGAATGTGGAGATACAGCTGGGAGCCAGTGCGCCTAACATAAAGACTGGAGAAACAGAAGGAGTTGGTATGGCTATGTCCAAAGATAAAATCTAATTCAAACACTTTAAAAAACAATACCATGATCATAAAGCTTTTTTTCAACCTCAGAGTTAAAATGAGGGTAAAACACAAAGCATCACCTGTCAAAAGTGCTGAGAGGAACTTACATTCTTCTGAACACAGAGATCTCGGAGGATTTTAAGTATGGATGTCATGAAGCTTGCTGATCTTGTCACATTTTAAGACAAAGAAAACTCCTGCTGCCTTTTTACTGTCAAGCTCCTGAATTTTTTGGCTGAATGACTAAAGAAAGTATGTTGTAGCGTCATTTTGTTTAATGATTCTTTCTGATATCAGCCCTGAGGCAGCCTGACAGGCAAATGGTTGAATCCAAATGGTCTAGTTTGCTTTAAGCTTCAAAAATGGCATCACTGTGAGTTTATCACAAAACCAGATTTTAACATTTGACGGGGTTCCAGTCATAAGAACAATACACAGCGGAGATAACGGTTAAAAATACAAGCCCTAAAGCTCAAAGCATACTCGGTCAGATGAGAAAATCCCACCCCTGTCTGGTCTTATTTAAAGGTCACATCTCTGACTCCTTCAACAAGTCTACTGTGGTCCCTGATGTTCATTGTTGCTTTCTTTTAATCTGCTTTTATTTCTTATCTTATTTATTTTTATCTGGAAAGCACTTTGGTCACTTCGAGTGTTGTAAAGTGCTCTATAAATAAATTTTGATTGATTGATTGAATTAAGAATCCTTTATTTTACAGGATTGTTTGCATGACTTCCTGATAAAGGCTTATTGCCAAGACATGTGAAAATTTGTTTTGAAGGACCATGCCATGAAACTAAAGGCAGTCTAATTGTTTAAAAGAGTGCCTTGAAGTCTTTTGTTTTTTGCTTCAATATATTTTGAATAAACTGTGAACTTCTAGGTATATCTTTTTTTTTTTTCAAAAAGATTTGTCTCATAAGTTATTACTGATGTTGTGTTCAACACATTGTTGCTGTCAAGCACTAACCTCCTCATCAGTGCAGAGTTGACCGTTTAATACATCTCAAGTCAATCCTGGTAACATCCCATTAAAAGTGTTTGGGATCCGACAAGCATAGAAGCATATTCGACAGGTAAGTGGATGATCATTCAGTCAGATCTGGTTGAAATATTTATCGTTTTTGGATTGAAATCACAATTTCAGACAATTCAATCATGCTATCGCCAAAGCTGCAATTTTTTGCCACACTTCTGACTGACCCAGGATCTGTTGTCTCAACTATCTTACAAAGTTGCGGGCAGTTTGCATTTACAGAAGTACTGGTAGGCAGGTCAAAAATACAAAGTCTTTTCAGGTGTAGAAGTTGGAGTATCCCTTAAATAATAAAAACAGATTATTTATCATCATAATTAGATGATGAATATTGTGGTTTGTGCTTTTGGTTATTGATTTCCTTAATGTTGTCAATATTGTAAACAGTGAATATTGCACTGAAGCATGATTTAAAGGAAATTGTGGATCAAATTCGAAATCGCATTATCTGCCAGAAAAATTGCAAAAATTATTCAATCAGACCATCAATCACTTTTATAACAGGTCAATCAGATAAAATAATATGCAGGCACTAAGGCTGTCACTTTTCCTAAAAACCAAACTCGATTAGTTTTTGGACATGCACCCAAATAATCGAAGATATTCGATTATCCCCCCCCCCCACCTGTAGTAAGGGAAAAAGCCGACGGCTGAGCCCGCAAATGAGTGAAGGACGAGTACCTAAACTGCATTTCACATAACACATAGCCTGGTCTTTGATTTTAAGTTTGCCATCAACGGTGTAGAACCAAAACTACTCCCCCACAGCTCTCCTCAGATGATTCGGAGCTGTTGATGCTCGCTCGGAGTGGAAACTCTTCGTTTACTGAGGTCAAGAGAGCAGCGGATATGGCTGGGGGTCAAGCTACACTCACAGTGCCCTCTGTTGGATGGAACAGTCCTCTGCTCAAGACGCTCCACTCAATTTGTCACACCACTCAATATTTTACATTCGAATATTTATGTACTATTCGGTTAGAGCTGGAACGATTCCTCGAATAATCTTGATTATTCGATAACAAAATATCCTCGAGGCAAACTGTGTGCCTCGAAGCCTCAGTTTTTATATAATTATACATATAAAATATATATCTGGACTACTATACAGTGCACGGTGTTTGACACGGACGGTCATTTCTGTGGCACACCGCGCCTGCTACCTCCGCTGCTGCGCGGCTTGTAAAATCATGAAGGAAGAGAAAAGAGAGGGACAGAAAGGAGAGAGTCCATAGAAGAAATGGAAGAGAGTGTCCCAAGTGTGTGGTCACGACAACAAGGGACGAAAAGAAAACAGTGCAGTGTCAAATGCTGTTAGCTTAGCATGATAGCACGTCGTCAATTCTGCAGCACATCAACAGTAAACATCCGGTCTGTGCGTCATGTCAGAGCGACACAACACGATGACACTCATGATACATCAACAGAAGCAGCTAAAGTGATCAATAACTGAGATATGGGCCAGTAAATAACCTACTTTGATTATGGCTCTGTGTAAGGGCTGGTTCAGAACGTAAATCAATGCGGAGGCTACTTGCCCAGAATCATGTGTATTTTGTTCACATACTTTTCACATCCAATAACTTTACATTTAATTTGATTACAGAGAGTAGAACAGGAAACACTGGCAGTGAGCAGAGGAAGCAGGTGTAGGGAATTCTTTCTTATGTTATAGAAATGTACATTAGCTAGTTAAATTATCTTAGTATCCAAGTGATATTATTTGGTCCTAGAAATAAAGTAAGCAAAATAAGATCATCAATATGGTACAGTAGTAAAGGTAATAATTTAGCAAAAAGAGACAAGCATGAATACAAATAAAATAAAAATAACCAAACTTGAAAAAAAAAATACTGAAAAAAGCAAGATATGGTCCAGAGTAAAAATAAAAGTATAGATTTTGATTTTGAGATCCCATTTATGCTCAGTATGTTCAAAATAAGAAAAATAAGTTGTTAATTTAAGTGACCGGGCTTTTCTGTTTTGTGTGTTACCAATAATAATAATGTGTTGTGATTTAATGTAAAAAAAAATAGCAGTGAGCGTGAAAAGCATTTCCCTCATAACTAAGCACATCATAATATACATTAAATTATTTTTAACAAGTATTAATACACGAAAGGTTGAGCGCAATGTAACAGTTATCCGATTAATCGATTAATCAACAAAGATTTGTTCAAGTAATCGATTACAAAAAGAATCGATAGCTGCAGCTCTGTATCCAGTTACAGATATTTATCCCCATATTCGATCAGTTATTAGAATATCGAATATAAAGTGACAGCCCTAGCAGGCACTACTGCTGCGGAGTGTAATTAAAAAAACTAGCCACTAAAGTGAACAAACTATCGCCAAACATAACAGATGTGGAGCAACGATATTTTGATCAAGAAATGCTGTCAGTCTCATGTTTGATCTTCATTTAATAAGAAAATGTGGTCAAGATCTGCAAAATCTGATGCTGAAGTGGCATACAAGCAGTCACTGCTGTTGTCTCATATATAGTTCCAACCTACCATACCGTAATGTAAGAGGACCAAAAGAAGCAAACGATGATCATAGATTAGAGGTTCGGCAAGATAGATCTGCCTGATTACAGACATTGAATCAGCCCAATCCATCTGAAAAGCTCTGAACTCCAAACTTGCTACTTTTCAGGAAATGGAAGAAACATTGTACTTCTGAATTAACTAATGTTGTATTGTCCTGGTTACAAATTATTTGTTGTATTTTAATTTGGTAATAAGTTTGTAAAACCTCTCACCAACATTGAAGGTGGTATTAGAATAAAAAAATGAAAATTGTGTAAAATGAAGATAGCTTTTTGCCCAACAGCCACAATATGCAGATACTTTCTCCATTAATGGTGGAGGTTATTAATTGATCATAGCCATGGTTATTCAAAGACTCATTCAAGTTTAGGATACAGAAAAAAACTGCAAACAAACCAAAACAATTTATATTTCCTTTGTTTGGGGTTAAAAGATTTTTAAAGGTAAACGCTATTATTATTACCATCATTATTTTATAGAACTTGTTATCAATCAAAATCATTTTTTGTGTTTGTCAAACTCCATATCATCTATTTTAAGTAATTTTTAATTGCTATTTAAGTTACAAACACTTCTGCTTTTTAAATTGATTTAAATATTTGTGTATTATTATGTCACCATGTAATCAACTGTTAGCTTTTTAAACCTTTAAATCCCACACCAAGACATCTAGTAGTTGGTTTGTTTTTTTGTTTTCTCTGCTCCTTGAAGTGTAAATGGACTCAAGTATGTCTGGTTCTGATTCTGAAACAATAACTTGATTTTTTTCAGTTTTAAAACATTAAATATCCCTGAATTTATTGATAACCTCTGCCAAACATTTCAGCTTAAAGGGTTAATAAGCCCAGTTTTTACTTGATCATGTTTGGATGTCTGTACATCAAACCATAAAACTCTGGTTGTTGATGTGTTCCATAGGGGTTTATCAGACATTTTATTTTACTCTTTCCTGCGTTTATTCAACATAGAGTGCATGAAGGCTGTAAATATGTCATTAAAACAGCAGGAGGTAAGTGCTGTGCTTCCTTCGGTGTTTAAGCCTCTGAAGCTTACCTTTGATTCTGCTCTGCTCTCAGCTTTGCATTGATACCATCTGGCAGGAACAGAGAGCCAGTGAGCTGGGAGAAAAGAGGAAGGGAGGGGAACGGTGCAGTGCTCCGCTGTCTGATTAATCATGCTAATCAGTGATGAGGGGTTAGAGGTCCATTAACCAGTTCAGAAAACGCCACAGACTGCCGTACTTCTGAGGAGGCGGACCCAGCGGAGCGCCAGCCACAGATGGGGAGGGTAGCGGGAAAAAGATGGCGCCACATGGAGGCAGACTTAGAAAAGGACCACCTGCTCTAATGATAGAATGAGGTGAGTTTATGAAATATGGTTTCAACACGGATTGGGTGGTATCCAATTTTCAAAGCATGACGCCTAAGGGTGCATAACAGTGGAAATCTGATTCTCATTTTAGCCAAAACTGTCAAGAGGTTATTCAAAATTACTATGACTTATATCTTAAAATTGCATGTACATCATATTCATAATGTGCTTCTTTTAATGGATCTCATACTCGAATATGAAATGTGATTGACTGATCATTATCATCCCAATAACGTTTTCAAATTTCAAAACCATAATGTGGACATGTCAGACTTTTTAATTGGTGGTTGAAGTCTTGAATAACAATGTTGAAATCAATGATAAAATATAAGGAGCTCATATCTTGCTTTTTTGAGTTTTGAGAGTTTTATACAACTTCTCTGCATGATAGGGTACTTCTATGCACAAGACAGGACTTCTTCCTCTTTCCTTATTTGTAGCACCAGTGGTTGTGTCATACCAGTGATTCATTAGTTTAAACCCACTGGCTTGGAATAGAAGCCCAAGTGCAGAACAGAGATAGAAGAATGAAGGTTGAATTGTTGACAACATGAATTTAGTCAAAGCTGAATGAGCCCATTTGGTGGAGTCTTAAAGTGGTAGTTCTCAGGCAGATTGAGCATACAGCTGGATCAGGGGTGCTCTATATGTAAAAACAGTAAGAGACTGTAAACATAGCAGTCCTCAAATTAAATCAACCTGAGTTTTGGCAAATTGTGGGCTTTTCATTATCAGTTTGCCAGGTCACTACAGTGGTGGTAAAAAAAAAATAAAAAATGAAATTGTCACGTCTGTTTATATCAAGGCTCAAATTTGTGTGTAGGTCAGGCTGCACATTTTTTTCACCGGTAACAACAGTTGGTATGTCAGACTAGGCGAACATGACAGACTACATGACTGAAACCAACTGCATGTAACAACTGATGTAATGACAGTGTACAGAGGCGAGGCATCACCAAGGACTGCAAACAAACACACTGAATTTGAGTACAGAACCTTAGTTTGTGTTAGTTGCTGATAAAAGTAAGCAGTCACTCATCAACTTGCATCTGCTGTTTCTCCACAACACTCCTCTTTCACAGTCTGTAGTAGCTCCTCTACAGAATATCAGAAGGGCAGGAATGTTTTTTTCAGAGCTTTGCAAACTTTTTATCTGTTTCGTAGTTCTCAAGTTTCTTTCAAGGCATCAACCTTGGTTTGTTTACATCCCTGCAGAGCTCTGTCTCTGACGTGGAGGAACAGACTGTACGAGACAGGACAAAAATCAAACCTGATGGACTTTTAGCTGCTAAGTTGTGTAGCATCCCAGGTTTGTTGTGGTTGGTCATAATGACACAAGACAAACGACTGATTTCATGCCTCATGGGTCACGAAACCCTAAAGGTGCATTCACACAGAGCGCAACTTGGGCAATCGTGGCAACTACGCTCCATGCAAGTCAATTTACAGCCGGGCAGGGTGAACCCTCCCACGATGCAACAGACATGACCTGGGCAACTTGGCCACGCTACCCGGTTGCATTGCTGAGTTGTCAAAAATGTGAACATTTCCAACAACATTGTGCGTGGTGCAACAGGCAATCAGTTTTGTGTGGATGTGTGAAGACACTTGAGGCAGGTTGTTTTTATTCCAATTTACAAAGTGACAATCTGTGTCACATTAAGTTAGTGAGTACATTAGTTCCACCAAGACCGGACTGCACTCACGGTGCAGCTGACAGACGATGCTGCTGCAGTGTTTTGGGGTTGGTAGATGAGTGCAAAGGATGCAGTTGGAATAATGACAGTTAAGACATCCTAATATATGATATGATATAATACTGTTGAGACTCAAACAGGCAGGACATCACTGAGTGACGGCAATCAAAATAAGCTATCTTTGGACGGGCAACATGACCTGGGTGGGTGACGCAATCTCAGTCGCCAAGTCGCATTCGGTGTGAACGCACCTTAAAACTGTCAGCTCGGGCTACAACCATGTGGAAAATGTGTAGTCTGACATCAGCATTAAAGTTATTATCTGCTGCTATCAATATTGCACTAATATCACTTTTAACTCCTAGCTAATTCCTTTCCAAATCTTACTTTCTAAAAGGTACCGACCATGGATGTATTATAAGAACTGGATAGCGTGGCTCCGCCTTCTACCATGTAACGGATTTGAAACCAAAATATCCCCCGTCAGGGTGCCGCCATTGTGCAGCCAGTAGAGAATCTGGACCATATTTGGACGCAACTGTCGTAAACGGTCGCAAAACTCCCCAGCATACGCCGTGCACAATCATTGTGAAAGTGCCGTAAACCGCGGTTATTTTTTAAACTCTAATAACTGATGAAAAAGAAACTTTTCAGAAAAAAGAGGACTTGGAAAACATGCAGCCCAATAATACTTTCATATCACCACAGCATACGGGTGGGAGAAATATTTCTACGAGGTGTATTAATATTTTGAAGTTTCACTACGGCCCGTTCAGATGAATGGGGGAGACGGAGAGTTGACCTATACTGCAGCCAGTCACCAGGGGGAGCAGTTTTTGTGGCGACTTCACGAAAGCCCAGCGACATGGCGTCCATGTTTTTTACAGTCTATGGTACTGACACAATTTAGTTGAGAATAGCTCTCTACAGTTGCTCAGATCAAGGCCATTTTACCAACAGAACATCTTTCGATGGAGTGTGCCAGATACTACACTTCAAAATCATTATCTTGTTTATTTACATTTAATTTGTTTTTTTGTTCACGTTTTAAACACTTCAATCAAGCATTAATATTGTATTTTTATGAAAAAAAAAGCAAACATCTTAGTGTTTGTTACAGGGGCTCTCAATGTAATTCAAAATTAGACCTTTCTGCTGAGAATTGTCGCATCCGAGTACAGGGAAAAACAGTGAAATGGCATGAATATGAGGGTGACAGTGTGTTCCATCTGTCTGTCTTCTCACTTCACTGATGGGATATTATTAATGATTACTCAGGGGTAATCTGTCAGTTTTGACCTCCGGATTGTCACCCTCCACTCAGCCTGTAGACAGCCTTAGGTAACAGAAGTTATGCAGAGTCAAATGTATTTTTAACTTTCTTCCTGACACAGCAGGAAAAGTGTGCAAACACAAGGTTAGAAGGCGAGTTTATCTCTGTGCTTATGGTTTCGGTCATCACAGCTATGAAAGTGACAGGGAGCCTGAGCGGACACAGTCGAGCCACACAGATAAATGTTCAAGTGTTTGTGTTCTTTAAACACTGTCAAAGAAAGAAACACATGGAAATAAAACTAACCCTGTCTTATTATATCACAGTACATTTCCGTTTAAATACTGTATAATGGACTTACCTCCTATTTGTAGTTTTCACACAAACGACACCAATGCTAGGAGACTGTAGGAAAATCTGCCTCTGTAGGGTCAGCTGTGAATGAGAAACAGGATATTCCTACGCTTGGCTAACATGTGGGCTAACATCACATAAAGAGCAGCTGATGTGGTCGGCATTTCTATTGAAATCATAATGAGCCAGAAGATTACAGAGGCAGCACACTATGATAGCTGCTTCCTGTTTTCCTCCCATCAAAGGCTTGATTTCTCCGCTACTGCAAGATTTATTGAGCAAAAATGGCACCATATGTTCAACGTAAAGGCTTCACAAATACTGCCTGAGCGTCTCTGTAAATGAAAATATCAATAAATTCTTTTGGTTTTGTTGATGGTTTGTTTTTTCTTAAGCCCAAAGTGGAAAATGTGTTTGGAAAAAAAAAAAGCCACCGAGCTGTGGTTTCACTATCTCTGCATGAAGGAGGATGTCACAGCTCTCAGTTCAGTTGGAAACCAAAGTAGCTCTCATGTTTTGGTTTGATTCCTTCAAACAGAGGAAGATGCTGTTTTGTGACCACGACCATTTATCAAAGCTACAGCCTGAGAAGAACACGGAGGCTGTGTTTTTCGTCTTTTCCTCCTTCAAAACAGACAAAAAAAAAATCTCTGCAGAGTACAGTGGGGGAGTTTTCCTTCAGAACTGGCAGGGATTGCTTTCATGGGGATATGTGAAGGAGTACTCGTGTGGAGATTCAGGAGAGAGAAAGATACTTGGAAATGTAAAAGAGGATTGGCAGAAGGTAGCTAATGCAACTTTAAATCAAATATCTCATGAGTCTCTCAGTGTGGATTAGTCGAAGAAAAAATGTCTCTTAAAGCAAAAATCCACCTTCCAGCACAATGCCCATGGTATCCTTGAAATATGAAGAAGCTCAATATTTGTTAACAATCCTCTCCTGCAGCAAGGACCCAGATTACCACGCTCTCTGAAACCCAAAGCCTCCCAGCAATGAAACTTATCCAGTAGCAATAACCTGGAAATTTCATCGAGTTAAGTTTTTTTTCAGTGTGTATCAAAGATCATAAAAAGACTCTGCCTTTGGCTGTTGATTTGACCTGGAGAGTGAATTATACAATCCCGACCTTGGGTGGTCAACTATTTCTCCAGGGAGTGGAGAGAATCAAGTGAGTGCAGGTCTCGGCTTCGCTGAACTAAAGCCTGGGCACTTGAGATGTTTACAATTATGGCTGGGATAGACTCCACAACCATTGTTGTCTTTTACAATCTCAGTATATCAGTTAAAAGTTCAAAAGTTCGTTCCTGACCTGGCTGGAACACTGTCAACCCTCAAGATTTTACAGAAAAGGACATCCCTAAAAATCTACTGTCACAATCACATGCATACTGCTGAAGTACAAATGCAAAGATCCCAACACTCCCACGCACATCAGCACAGAGAAACTGAGTTAATGGTGCCATGTTCCGGTGAATTTGAGGGTTTACATCATGTTTACATCACGTGTTATGTGTCACTAAGCAAGGTTTGATTTAGGTTGCATTTAAAAAAAGAAGAAAAAAAGGAAATCAGATGCAGCTGTTTTCCATCACATTTGGAAATGTTTGGATTTTAGGAGGTGGCAAGGCTACAAGAGGCTATGATCAATCAATCAAACTTAATTTATAAATATTTTTTCATACATAAAATGTAGCACAAAGTGTTGGAACATTCAAGTTCACAAGCAGATATGCGTCAGGGGGAAAATAATAATAAAAATACTAAAATAAAATAAAATAATAAAAAATACGAAATCCCATCCACACTCCCAGCCCACAGTTAACATAGACATCCACTCATGTGCACACTCATGCATTCAAGCACACACACACACACACACACAGGGACACTAGTCAGCACTATTCAACAACAGAGGACTGAGGAAGCGTGATCCTGAATTAAAAATGAGGAAACAAAGGAGCTCAGACTAAATGGATAAAACCATGATAGGACATACCAAAAGTGATAAAGTGCTAAAAATGATATAAAAATATTTATAAAAATAAATAAATAAATAAAACATTTTAAAACCCAGCACTAAAAGGAAATTGGTTAAATAAAAAATAGTAACTGAACCTTAAATGGAGTAAATATATATGCAAATGAGGAGAGTAAAACAAAATTCAGCTAAAAGCCAGACTTTGAAGGTACGTCTTGAGTTTGCTCTTAAAAATATGAACAGTAGGTGCTGCCCTCAGGTCCTCAGGTAGACTGATCCACAGATGGGGGCCATAACAATGAGACGATGCTTTACCGTATGTTTTGGTTTTAATTATTAAAAGACCACTACCTGAAGATCCGAGGGCTCTACTGGGCTTATCTGGTAAAAGCAAATCAGATAAATAGGATGGACCAAGACAATTAAGGGATTTAAGCACCAACTAGAAAAGCACTCGGAGAGCGGAGACCTCCGCCAGCACCACAGTCCTCTCCCATATTGTGATTTTTACCATAAATGTTAGTCCGACCTTTACTTCATGTAAATATTTGGATTCCTTGACCACGAAAACATAACATTAGCAATTGGTTTCACAATGATATCTATTTTAATTCAGTAGTTATTCCCAAAAATCACATTTTTTGTCATGGTGGATCCAGACGGTGATCCGGTTCAACACCAAAATTGAATCACTTCTTCCTTTTCCCATGCTGAAACTTTCCTGAAAATTTCATCAAAATCCATCCATAACTTCTTAAAGATGATAATGAGCTCTGCCCAACAGGAGAGGGTACAAGGGGCTTCAGGCCACCGACTACGCCCAGTATGTTTGCAAAAGAGAGGGAAATTTCTTGAAACTTTCTATGGTAAGTTAAGTTGAGGAATTTTGGAAATATTCCAAATTAGAAACTTTCCATGAACTCAAATGTGTGGCTTCAACAAGCTTGTGCTCTGGGTTAAAAAACATGGCCTCAATAGAGGCCTTTTTATTACTCTTTTGGACGATGCTGAAACCTTCCCACACCTTAATTATATCTTATGGTAACACTATTTTGAGGGAAAAACTGAGACTTTCTTTTCATTGCCATCTTTTTTGCCAGGCCAGTTGTGGCTACTATTCTCTTTTAAACACAGAAATTGAGGAACAAAGGGCCCTGTTATTTATTCCCAAATTTGGTTTTAGTTTTTCCCATATTTTGTTTGCTTCCGTTTCAACTTCCTGAGAATTCGGTTTTTAGCATTGTACACAAATGTAACCCTAAGGCAGGTGGTCCTGATACTTTACGGGTCCAGTCAGCAGTATGTTGGCAAAATTGGCAGAACATCGCCTGGCACATAATAATCCTTGGGAAAATGCTCTGCCCTGTACTTTTCAGAGACCCGAGAGTTTCGTACCTTCTTTGCCAACTTAGCTGGTGACTCTGGCAGCTGCATCGACATGTTTGCATCTTTAATGAGGGAAGGAGGGGTGGGACAGAAAGTGGAGTGTGCATTGTCCCCAACATTAGTAGCTGCGTTTCCATTACCCCTCGAATTGCGCAAAACCTGAATATCGCACCAAAATACTGGTAATGGAAACACCTAAATTTCGAAAAAACCCTCAAATATCGCAAAATGGTTTTTACGCTCTCAAGAGGAGGTTTTTCACACGTGTTGATAAAGAGAAATATCGCAAAAGCGCTATGGAAACACTTTTTCCGCAATTATACGGAAAAGGACGTGACGTACCTGGTCACATGATCACTTCTCTCGGAGTAAACATGGCGTGGGAAGTTTGGACAGAGGGAAAGAATGAGGCTTTTCTTGCCATTATTCTCGAGAAAAACACACGTGCCATAATAATCATCAAACAACAGAGGAACACAGAGTGTTTTAAGGAGATAGAAATGGAAATAAAGGAGAAAGGGTTCGTATCCATCTTCCTGCAGTGAAATCTCGCGGGATGATATTTGACGAGAGTTCCGACGCTACTGCCGAGAACAACCTTCAATGGAAACACGTTCAAATCGCAAATATACTAATTTAGGAATATCGCTTTTATTTTGCGAAAAACTGTAATGGAAACGCAGCTAGTGACTCCCTCGGAGGATTTTCCCTAGAGATACGTTCTTTTGTAGTCAGAAAAAAAGATTCAACATAAAATGTGATATTCCATGTCTTTACTGAATTCTGCGTGATCCCATCTGTGATTCTGTGATCACAGATCAATAGGACCCTGCGAATAAGAACAGAATGACAGAATGAACTGATGGACATATTTTGCTCATGCTCAGCAAACCAACTTCTTTGTGGGGTCACAAAAGACTTCTTATAGAATCATTATGGTGTGTCTCTCGCGCAGCTAGATCAGGACAAAAAGTTATCAGGAACAAAGTTTTACACTGGAAGAATACTTCTAAATTTCTGACATGTTTTTTCATCCACATATGATATTGAATGCCTTTGTAAATTTCTTTATAAGGATCTAAATTAAGGGTGATGTAGCCAACCAAACAAATGTAATCTTAAAGACACCACAGATGACCATAGTCTACAAAGTCAGCATACATTACACCGAATATCCCTCTGAGTATCTAGTCTCTTCATTGGATTGGACTCAGACAGCTGAACAATGTTCGGCACCTACTGTGTGGTTATAGACAAGTTGAATGTGAAGTGTTTCTGGAGCTTCAGATAATATTATGCATAAAGACAGCAGTGACTGTTCCACACACATCTTCTCAGACTGAGCTTTAGAGGTGCATTTTAAAAGCTGCTCATCCCTCCTGAAAGATCTGTCATCTGTGGAGTCTGAATTTGCAGCTTATATGCATGTTGACGCACCCACACACAGTCAGAAAGTGACAGAGAAAAGGAAGCAGACAGAGGGTGAGACTGGAGGAGGCAGGTGTATTAACAGTGTGATACGTTTATCTTCTTAGTCTGGATGTGTGGGTACAACCTGATCTATTTTTACAAACTGGGGAATATTGTCAGAGTTATGAGGAACATAAACAGTTTATGAGAAATGAATGAGATCATTACCACAGTTTTTGGACACTTGTTTTTACAGAGATGGTTGGAGAATGTTCCAGCATGATTTTTTTTTTTAGATAAAACAACCAGGGTAGTGTTTTCTTTATTCTGCCAAGAGCAGTAATGTAGGGTTATTTACTGTTTTAAGACATTGACAAAGCAAAAAGACAATGTTTTTTGGGCTACTGTTTAGGGGTCAAGTTTGGCTTTTTAATAGCTAAAATGTCTGGCAAGACAGCCAACCATTTTTCTGCAAGGTAAGCATAAACAGGTCTCTCTTGCAAATGAGACGCGAGTCTCAAGAGACTAACCTGTATAAATAAAGGATAAATAAAAAAAATAAAACTTAACATGCCAGATAGACAACTCAATTACAGGATATATTTCACTTGTCCACCTGGGCAACAGCCCAGAATGTGTTTCTGGGGAAGGCAGTGCCTTTCAAACCTTTATCCAGTAGGTGACTGAACAGTTGTTGTTTCAATCACATTCAGTACTGGCCAGTCAAATAATAGAGTAGGCAGGTAATTGTTCATAGCCCAGACTGAAAGGAATGATAAGATAATGAATAAAGTAATTAATGAAGAACAGTCTTCACCATCACTAGTCTTCAAAAAAAAACCTTATAGTTTTCATCAGAACCCCTGATCCAGCTGTATTCCCCCAGTCAGCTCTAAATGTTTTCAGCTCAACTCTGATAATTGGCCAGTTCAGCTCTTCCATGTCGTCAATAACTCTGCATTAATTTGCTGGTCTCATCTCTACTCTCCTGCTTTTTATCTTTTGCATACTATGGAGTTCCCAGTTGGAATCTGAAAAAAGTATGCTTTTGTCACCATAAACTTATAAGAAATAAATGTAACTATCAAAGAAGCAGGAGTTTCACATGCTGTGAATAAGATTTTCTTCACCAAACACACAAATGATTTTTTACTGCAGCAGTAAACTCTTCTAAGAGATGCACTTAATGAGTTGAGTCATAATTTTAAGCTACTCAAACAGTCAGGGTTGCAGCTTCAGTTTGGGGTTAACGGCCCAGTTAATATTCATACATCCCAGTGGGAGAATTTGTCCTCCAGCATTTAACCCATTTTGACTATTTAGAAGAAATGTGCAGCCACAGTGCAGCACCAAGGGAACATTTCCACTTCTGTGGAGCGTGCTCCGGTCAAGGGCAGCTTTAGTACTTTTTTTAATGCTTGTGTGTATCTTTTTAATGTGAAAATAAAGTCAAACATTTGGAGTGTAGAGAATAGAGAACAGAGAGCACTTTATCATCACTAATGGTTCAGGGCCTCAGTTTGAATGCATGGCCTTTTATGACACTCAGACTGAGATTTAAAGTTAGATTTCCAAGTTTACCTAATATAAGTGAGGGTTAGAGGATTTGCAAAAGAATCCAGTCTCAGAATTTTTAGCTGATTGGCAACACATATTAGGTATTGTTATGATAAGGTTTTAGGGTTAATGTTAAGCTGCTGCAAGAAATATAGAAGGTGGTACTGATTTCATATAGTAAGGGTTTGTGACTCAGTCTGGACTTTGAGGCCTGCGTTTTGAGATGGAGGAGAAAGGGAAAAGACTCAATTAAAGGTATTCCTGACACATCACTCTATCTCAGGATCAGGTTTCTGAACCTGAACAACAACTACTGAGCAAAAGCTGATCAAGGAAGATATATATATAAATGGTGGTGGAAAAGTAAGTTGTTGTAATTCATCTGAATTTTGCATGGATCAATCTGTGTCACTGTGCCAATTATTCAGGCTGGTGACATGTACATCACACAACCCCATTTCAGAAATCCCAAATTATCCAGAGCTATCCTTTTAATATAAACAATGTTTGTAACAAAACGAGCTGCGATTGTGGATCAGTCTGAATCAAAAGTTGAATCGGAATCACACTGTTACCTTCAGGATTAAAACCCAAGTGAGTCGTGACAAAGTAAAGGATTCAAAGTCTCAGATGTTTATGCCGAAACTATGTTGTGCAACATAAACTCTGCAGCATGGTTATGTGCTCAAAAAAACAAATAACCTGCTTATTGTCTCCAGTGTCTTGTTTCCTCTGGTGTGCTCCTCATACACGTCGTCTGTCCACATTTGGGTGTTTTATTAAAGCTCATTTAGCTAGTAAGTCATGGTGCATGGTGTCTGTACTGCACCTGCGTCTCCCAGCCAAACAAATACACCTACTGCTACAAGAACGGATCCAAAATGAATCCCCTTCAGCATTAACAAGAAAACCACAGCATGGTCTTTGCATATCTCTTATTAAAAACACTATTGCTGTATGCAAGTCTTTAGTTTTCCCATTACTGCTCCCTGCTGAAGCTACATAAATAAGTACCTGGAATTTAATCTGTCATTTGTTCTCTGTGTAATTGTGTTTGGTAAATTGAGTTTCCCTTGCTTTGCTATCACTCACCTCTCAGAGCAAACTTTCCTCTTCTGTTCATTTGATAAGAAACAAAACATCTCTCACACAAACAGCTTGTATACTGGTTCAAATGAAGAGAGGCTTTTTTTTGTTCATTTGCACAAAATGCTATGAATAGACTAGCCGGCATGTGAACCTATCGCAGCACTTATCTGTTTCTGGCTGTAACAAAAAGCCTCACAACGCAAAAATATATCAATTAAGGGAAAAAGATCCTCCTCTGGGTCAATACAACCGTGTAGACTAATCACTTAGTGCCGCAGAAAAAGCTTTTTAGAAATGCCAAGGCCCTATTTAACAGTGCTCTTATCTTTCCTCTGCAGATCAGACCAATCCCTGATTACTGTATCTGCTCCTGTCCAACAGTGACCTCCCTCAAGGCTTCTTTAATCTGAAATGATGTCTGAATTTAATTTACAGAAACAGCTACACTTCCTGGTCGAGATGCTCAGCATGCTTTTAAGATTTTTTTTCCGTGTATTATTACAGCAGCTGGTTAAGCAGTTGGTCAGTCTTTGTCATAAGACCTTGTTTTGCTGGACAAAGCTGTTTTAACTCAGTCCATTTCGTCTTATTCTTACTTTGTTCAACAGTGTAGTTAAAAAACACAAAGAGAAATGCATAGGTATTCAATAAGGACAAGTGGATTACTAAGTGAGTTGTTTAATTTTTTAATGTTTAAATTTTTGTGAATTAATCAACATCACTATAAACTGGCTTGAAAGTAAGGCCATTAAAAAGAATTCAGAGGAAGCAGAGCAATAATAAAAGGCAGGAGGAAACAGTTTCATTTTGTATCAGATGCAACTATAGTTCACAAATTCATCTCCTCAACTCTATTACTTATTAACGATTCTCATCAAAACCTTTTTCTGAAGGTTACTTATACACACAGGGTCTGAAATAGATATCTGCCAGGCACCAAATTAAGGTAAATTTTCAGTCCAGCAGGTAAAACTTGCAGGGTGATGCACCAAATTGATAGGTTGTATCTAAACCAGTTCATATATAGTCATGAACAGTATATGCGGTACATGCTGAGTAAACATATGACAGATGTTTATGTTTAAAAAATGCAGTTCATTCTCTTAGCTGGTAGAAAACATGCCTGGCTGGTAAAACATTTATTCATCCCTCACTTTGGCTGGTAAGACAAAAGTTAATTTCAGACCCTCTTAACACGTCACTGTGATGTTTGATTACAGGGTTTTAACTGGTTTCAACAGACATCGCTGTCTTCAGCAACTTGTCTTCACTGACTTGCTGTCCTTTTTGGAAATTTAAGATTTTACTTTTCACTTTAAAAGCCTAACTTTCACCCACAAAGGCAGCAGTAAATATGATGACAACAAACCACGACCGGTCTGGATCACACTTATATTGTTGTCCGCCTGTGCTCCAATGCACTGTGACAACACAACATACTGTATGTAGCATGGTCCAGCTTATACTAACAAGTTTGGGAGACTTTACCATGGCTGGTTGAGGAGGATGATGGTTTATCAGAAGTTTAGCAAAAGCATAAGACAAACAGACTCTTTTTACCTTTGCCAAGTAGTTTATGTCGTTGGCCCTGTTTGTTTGTTAATCTGTTTGTCTGTTACCAACTGAACAATTTTTGCTGAAATTTTCAGAAGATTTTTGGAATGGCCCAACTTAAAAATGATTCGATTTGATGGTGATCCAGATAACCGCCATTAGTGGAGGATCATTTTGCTCATTAACTATCGAGCTAATAATGATATCAACATGATTCTTAGTGCTAGGTGTGGGTTTTCAGGGTCAAAGAATCAAACTATGATCGTAATTTATCATGGAACTATTGATTATAGATGCAACAGCAATACGTGAGCTACCTTGGCAGAGGTTTGCGCTCTCCAAGTGCTTTCTTGTTTTTAAATGCTGAACTGACAGTCCACATTTTGGTGTTGTTTGATTCTCAGTACTGATCTGCTAAAAACAAATTGGCTAGCAGCTTAGTTAACCAATGACTAGGGATGTAACGGTTACCGGTAAAATGGTAAACCGCGATAAAATTTCCCACGGTAATTATTACCGTGTCCTGTTAAAATTACCGTTATATCATGTTTGATTACCGCACTGTTTTAACAACTCACGGTGATGCTGCTCTTTACCTAGAAGAGCCTGAACTATGTGTGTCTGCTCCTCGGTGAAGCAGCCGTCTCTCACAGACGGAGGAGCAGTTTGCATTGTTTGGTCTCTGAAAGTCCAGCACCTGGAGCCTCGCTTAGACTCTTACAAGTTTTCACACCCCCCAACTAAAATGTGGGAGTGTTTGTAAAACAGGTTAAAAAATATTTTTTGGCCATCTCAAAACTTTGTTCATTTACAATTTTTTATAAAGAGAAACCTGTTTAAAGTACAAATCTGTTCTTTTTTTCTTGTAATTACACACAGTTTAAGCATTTATAACATACTAATGACAAATACTTGCCAGAATTGTTTTTTCTAATGAAAAAAGTTTTTAAAAATTTACTTATAGGACATTTTCTGACAGTTATTGGCAAAAAAAGACAATAGAACTGTTAAAATTATAATATTAAAGGGGTTAAATGATTTCAAGACTGTGTAAAAGTACTTTTTGAACATTCTGAGCGCACTGCAACAATATCATGATAATAATGATAACCGTGATAATTTTGGTCACAATAACCGTGGTATGAAATTTTCATACTGTTTCATCCCTTCCAATGACTAATGACTAATTGGCATGGTGGTGCAGTTGGAAAGTGCGATTGATCAGTAACCAGGTTCAAGTCCAGCTCTGGGCATGACATGCCGATGTGTCCTTGAGAAAGACATTTCACCCCAAGTTGCTACCACTGCTGCGTCAGCGGTGTGTAAATGTGCATGAAAGGACGTGAATGTGTTTTATGATACTGATGGATAACCAACATAGATACTCAGAACCATTGTTGGTGTGTGTAAAAGGGTAAGTGTGACCTGCGGTGTAAAGCGGCTCTGAGTACTAGAAGAAAAGTGTTATATAAGCTAAAGTCCATCTACCAATTCAAATACAAAAAATTATTTTCTCAGCCCAAACACACAAGTTCTAACCCCTTGGGGACTGGACCAATTACTAAATGCATGAAATGTATTCTACCAGCATCATATTTGTAATAAATACCCCAAACACTCATATTTAGATCAGCCGATAACAACAATTGCTTCCTAACGATAGTTCATAATTCATGTTGATGATACGATTTACCTTCATTTTTCTTCATTTTTGCAGCACATTTCCCGTCTCATACACCAATTTCTATCAAATCCTCCATGGTGGTTGACAAGCCCCAAGGTAAACATAACATACCACACAGTGGGAGCACTTTAAGGCCGCCCTGCAGCACTAATAGAGGAAAAACCTGTCACAAACCAAACATGGCCAATATATCACTCAGTGCACTATGTTTCTGGTCCAACCCTGATAGGATACAGGCCAGAAAATCTGGACTCAGACCAAGGGGGCTCAACATAGGATGTGTTATTTATCACTGTAGCTATAAAACATGGGGGCTGACCAGGCAGGATACAGAGGAGGCAGAGAGGAAGGTGGGAGGGAGTCGTCATGTTAGGAAGAGGCCCATATCTCCATAGGGGTGATTGATGGGGATGAAGAATCGCTCCTGTCATGGTGCAATTACACCAGTCGGACAGGATGTGTTTGAAGGACAGGGCGGCAGACTACAGACTGGGAGGAGGAAGTGATTCATGCTGCTGAAAAGAGCAGCAAAACAAATGATGCTACGCTCCTGACCTTGTAACTGTGACAAGATATCATCTCTCTTGTTAATTTTAAATGATTCCCTGCCTGGGGGCATGTTTTATACTGCAGATTTGTTCATTAAAACTCAGGACAGTCAGGGCCACATGAGTCACTGCTGGGAGGGGTGCGGCCTGTTGGTTTAGCCCCTTTTTGCCATAATATTTTCTTCCATGGCAAGCCATAAACTGCTGTGCTGCTCAGATTTACAGGAGGTGCAGGTCTTACATCAATGTATTAAAGGTGCCATATGGAGTTTATGACCTGTTGTGGTGCAAGGGGGTAGGGCTGGGAATATAAACAGTTATTAAGATGTACTGGTGTAATTTTAAAGGCCCCATATTTTGTTCCTTTTCTGCAGTTTGACATGGATCCTTCATGTCTTCATGAAATGTTAGTAACATGCTTTGGTCCAAACCGCCTATGAATAAGCACAGCTGCATTCTATCCATGCTCACATAATCGCTCTGTTCAGAACGGCTGGTTTTGAGGGCAGTCGCCTTAATATGCTAATGAGCCAGAGCAGAGCACCAACCAACACAGTAACATACAAAGAGCTCACGATAGACCTGTAGGGTATCTCTCGAGTGGAGCGCACTGCCACTCCAGCCAGGCACTGCTTACAGTCCTGAACACACACAAACTGCAAATAATGCCTGTCACCAAATAACAGCAAAGCTCATTTCCCTCAAACATCACAGGCTAACACACAACATGCTAACCTTGGCCTAGTCACCACAGTGGGACTGTGGCAACTTAGCCTACATTTCAGGCTAACATTAGCAGAAATGGAGGGGTAATGGGGTGGGTAAAGGACTGATTGTATTCAGCCAACTGTTAAACTTCTCTTGGCTAATGTAAGAATGCTCATACATTGAAGTTTATCCTTCACACTGAACCTATGGTTTGGCAGAAGAAGGTTGGTACTGAGCCTGGATTCAGAAAAAGTCTAGTTGCCAGTCCTGTGTTGAACTGACTGAAGTTGAAGAAGTTGGACATGAAGTTACTGGCACACGTGTACAGGTTTTAGCTGACTGTAGTTAACTCATTTCCTTCAGAAATAAAATGGATCCACTGGGTATGGTGTAAGCTGATCTTTTGCTAAAGGTGAAATCAACAATGGCAATCCCTTTGCACAGAAATTTCTCAAGCGAGGGGGTGGGGCTGCTCCGGTAGGGGTAGACTTATGCAAATGAAAATGCCTGTTACATAACAGTATATGCATCCAAATACCAAAAGTGATTTTTGCATATATCCCCTTTAACACTGTCCCCCCGTCACTACCTACACTTTCAGCTGTGATGCTCATTTCACAAATGCATAAACCTCGAAAGCTGAACTTTGTTGTAAAGGTGACTGATCGCGGTGTCTAACTCTATAACACAACAGCTACTGGTATCACTGAAGGGTAGAAGTAATCAACTGAAACAACATATCCAACTTCTTTTGAGTCATACAGACTTAAGCAAACAAATCTTGAAGCTGAAGGTTCAGACATTGTACAAACTGAACTATGAAATTGCAACAGTAAAATGTAGCTTCATTATACTAAAGCTAATAATCAAACTGTTAACATACAGGCAGTTGCTAATTAGCAGTAGATTTCGAAAACAGCACATTTTAGGCTGAATTAAAGGATTGAAGAAATTTAACTTCCACTTAAGTTACACAAGCAGGACAAAAAGCTCAATAAGGTAGTCTTGACTAACTATAAAATATCCGAATATCAGCATTAAATTAAAGTCTCCAATCGCTCTGACAGTCAGGCATTTTACAAAATGTGTCGAAATATCTAACAGGTTAACAAAGGTCTAAGGATTACAGGAAGTACTAGTATTTGTCCTCCAGGAGACCATGAACATCAAACCTTTCAATATCTATTAAAATTATACACTAACAATGACTTTGAGTCTGGACAAAAGGATGGCCCAAGCTGCTGTCCTTACCAAGGGTAATACAAACAAAACCTCCAAGGCTGAAATTCTATCAAGCCATGGTTTAAATGCATTAAACTAAAAAAGCTGACACATAATACACTGCATAAAAAATGAAAAAATCAACCAAAGGGAAAATAGCTTCATCTGCATCTCCCCACAGTCTCCTCTCATCTTGGAAAGCTTTTAATCTAAGGCGATGCTAATGTTTACACCAGTTTTGGCTCAGATCCGCGGCACAAGAAATGCAGCTTTCATGCAATGTAATGGAAAAAGCTTTCATAATGTGATTAGGTCGCATTGAGTCACATTTTGTGTATGAGTTGGCAACAGGGAGGGGTATTAAATTTAATCTCATACTTTCATTACTTTGCCAGAACTTTCTATCTTTCCCAGTAAAGTCAGAGTTGATCTCATCAGCGTTAGCCAAGGGGACGTCTGAACCTGCTGACTTGGAACCGGCTCGGTCAGCGGTTCTGCATGGATAACAAGTGACCTCCGAATGAGTTCAATTCCTGAAATGGTTTGGGAATTGGTGGTGGATTTACAGCATCCTGGTTTGCCCTCAAATCTTCACAACACCTGTTATTTTCCCCATTTTT
This sequence comes from Scarus forsteni, assembly GCA_036419115.1. NCBI lineage: Eukaryota > Metazoa > Chordata > Actinopteri > Labriformes > Labridae > Scarus > Scarus forsteni. The sequence continues at coordinate 12,284,055 of JAZDUH010000007.1, read as the reverse complement.
CTGCTCCTCCATTCACTTCTTTTTATTCCATATGGCACACCAGCACATATCGTTTTTCCCCTCACGTCAGTCTCAAAGGTTTTGTCTAAATGAGCAGCTCTGGTGTGAGGATCAGCATCTCTGTGATCGGTTTGACTCAATTTCAAACTTATCTTTGCCACTGAAAAGCAGACTATATGAAAAAGAAGACCTGGCTGCTGTACTGAGGCTGCAGAACATGGGTAACCAACCTTTTTTAACCTGGAAGCTACTAAAAAGACATGTTTGATTTAATGTTTCTAATTAAAACAAACTTGTATAGTTTACCTTAGAATATTATGCATTTAATAAGTAATGCATTACACAGTACATGCACTTTTTACTTTTAATGAGTCCTCACAATGATTATAGCAAAAAAATGCATATTTAATATGAGAACAATATACTTACCTGCTCCTTTAATAAATAGTTGGGTTTCTACAGCATTGGACAATTGTTTATAGAATGAAGTAGAACAATATACTCACCAGAAAGGCTTCCTCCTGCTGATTGGTCACTAAACTCACCCACTTTTCATAGTCTCTGTAAACTCATGCAAAATAAGAGTCTTTAGCGCCGAGACACAAAAAAGTTTGTTATTAATTCACTATAAGGCCAACACTTCTGAACATTAATTTAAAAAATTATGTTTTCACCAAAAAGTAGTATTTTTCATTTCCGCTCCAGAGATGCTGTCGCTGTTAGAGATCCAACAGTCTGCTTTAAAATGTGGTGTGGCTGTAAAGTGACCTCTGAACCAGTAAGAATAAAAAAAAATCAATACCTGTTTAAATACTGCAGCAAAAAAGCTGTAAAATTACAAACAAGACCTTGAAATGATTTCATAGAAAAATTGCTGTATAAACAAAGTTTATTTTAGTCTGCAAAAATGGATGAATATCTATCAGATGAATTGATGTTGTGGAGAGAACTTCAGAATGTATTCGAATCCTGGAATTAGGCCTGTCACGTATAACAAATTTTGCTGATTTGAATAGCCAGATTGTCCAAATTACTGAGCTCTCCAATATTATTGTCATCGCGCAATTAGCAAGCGATTTTTTTTTTTTCAGGTTCATTAAGTTAATTATAAACATATGTCATAATAAAGTGAGTAAAATGGCCCCATATCAAAAGCAAGAAACTTTAATTTCTTCAGTTCAGAGTATTTAACTGTAATTGGAAGATCAAGATCTTTTAAATAACATAAATTTAACAGACAATATAATAAATTTAATAAAAAAGAGAAAAAAAAACAATGACAATGAAATGGACTGTCTTTTTGGGAAAAACTGCATATAAATAACAATGATTATACTAATCAGAACAATAAAAATAGACCCTGTCTCTGTAAAGAAAAAACGAAACCCCGCCTCTCCCCAAAGATCACATGAGGGACAGATGCTCACTCCCACAGCTTTGCTGTGGGTGTTAAAAGATCAACAAATAAAGAGTCTTTAGTGGCATGAAAGTAAAAGTGATTCACTAGTATACCAGTAAAATAAAAAATCAATACCTGTTTAAATACTGCAGCAAAAAAGCTGTAAAATTACAAACAAGACCTTGAAATGATTTCATAGAAAAATTGCTGTATAAACAAAGTTTATTTTAGTCTGCAAACTAACAAGAATTATTTAATATCTACCTAATTTCCAATTGTAAATGTATATATTTTATTAACTTACTGATAGAGTACAGTCAGCATGTTTAATCATGTTTAGTACATTTAATCATAACTGCTCCACACATGCTGATCTGTTGTGCTCAAAAGTCTGTCATAAGTGTTGCATCAAATAAAAAGGGGGATTATCTGAATTAGGTGAAACAAGGGGAAATGACATTTCCAGTACTTTCTTTATTCATTATTATCGTACATCTTTGGCATTTTATGGGAAAACAGCAAATCAAAGTCACCGGTATTATATTGCATTATCAAAGAGCTAGACAGCTGCATGCTTGATTTTGTTTGATGTGCAGCAGTAATCAAATTTAGAAAATCTGGATAAGGGATGCTGAGTCACTTTGTCTAATCTTGAGTGACACGACCTTCAGTGATCTCTCGTCTGAAAAAGCTCTTTAAATGTGCATCGGATTAAATATTCAGACTGACATCGCTCTTTCAGGGAGCAGCAGAAACCAACAACAGCAGAACAAATGTGCACGCAACATTAATAGTTTTCAGAAAAGAAAGTTTTCCTTCATTTGATTGTCATTATCTTTTATAATTGACATTGTTTTGTGTTTGTCCTCTGATGAAGTGAGAAGCTGAAGAAAATATCAAATACAAAAGCTGTTATGGGCGTCCTCTTTCATTATGAATGAATAGACTTTTCAAAGCACTGATCATATGCTGTGGTATTTCTGTAAGTTAAAATCTTTAAGGGGAAAGTTCAGACTTTTTGAAGTCGGGTTGTAAAGCTGATTTAACTGGTACAGTTAGTGAACTTAAATGTGTGACTTTTACGTAAAAACAAGCTGTGAAACCGTGTTGGGTCGAAAGTAAGATTGTGCCAAAAATTTCTGAGCATTTTACTTTTCATCCTGGAAGTCTGTGTTTTAGCACTGATTTATACTGCAGCAAATGGCTACGAGTTCTTCTAGCTGCAACTTTAAGTTAAAGCTTGTCGAATACGGCAGATTGGACTTAATAACATCCTTATTCTATCACGTATCACACAAAAAAGCACTTTGTCAATGGCTGCTCAGTAACGGATAACACATAAAAATCTTTTAAAGATCATGGTACATTGTTTTCAACTACTAAACAGTGATCTCAGACATTCCCAGACCTTATAACTGAACCATCTCACCTAAAAAAATTACTTTGATATTTGATTTGGCATGACTATAAACCCTACTGTATCAGCCCTACTTAAAACAGCCTATTTCTGAATGAATCTTTATGTATCTAACCAGACACTTCTCAAAAAGTCTGTATGGCTTCAGATTTCCAGTGAACTATTTTGCTTTAAAATTAACTCTGATATTTGATTTTGGCATGACTATAAACCCTAAAGCTTCAGCCCTGCACAGAACAGCCAGTTTTAATGAATCCTTGTGTGTTTGACCAGGCCACTTTCAAAAGTTTGTATGGCTTCAAATATCCAGTGAACTATCTTGCCTTAAAATTAACTCTGATATTTGTTTTTTGCATGACCCTAAACCCTACTGTTTTAGGCCTGCTCAGAACAGGCAGCACTAGTGTGAATCCTAAAGTATCTGACTAGGCCCCTATCACAACACTTGTGTGGATTCAGATTTCAATTGAACAATATTGCTTTAAATTTACTCAATTTGACTGTAGCATGAATTATGTACTCCACTGTTTCAACCTTGCTCAAAACAGCCTGTTTTAGTGTGTATCCTCATGTATCTGACCAGGCCCCCCTCAAAAGACTTGCATGACTTCAGATTTACAATTAACAGTTTTATTTGAAAATTGATTCTTATATTGGATTTTGGCATGACTACAAACACCACTGATTCAGCCCTGACAAGAACAGGCTTTTAAGAGTGAATCCTTGTGCTTCAGGCTACACCCCTATCACAAAGTTTGATTGGCTTCAGATTTCCAGTGAACTATTTTGCTTTAAAATTAACTCTGATGTTTAATTTTGACATGACTATCAACCCCACTGTTTCAGCCCTGCACAGAACAGCTTGTTTTAGTGAATCCTTGTGTGTTTGACCAGGCCCCTTTCAAAAGTTTGTATGGCTTCAAATATCCTGTGAACTATCTTGCCTTAATATTAACTCTGATATTTGATTGTAGCCAGATCCTTAACCCCACTGTTTCAACCCTGCTCAGAACAGCCTGTTTAAGTGTAAATCCTAATGTATCTGACCAGGCCCCAATCGTACCACTTGTGTGGATTCAGATTTCAATTGAACTGTATTGCTTTAAATTTACTCAATTTGATTGTAGCATGAATTATGTACTCCACTGTTTCAACCCTGCTCAGAACAGCCTGTTTAAGTGCGAATCCTCATGTGTCTGACCAGGCCCCTCTCAAAAGACTTGCATGGCTTCAGATTTACAATTAACAGTTTTACTTGAAAATTAATTCTTACATTGGATTTTGGCATGACTATAAACCCCACTGATTCAGCCCTGCCCAGAACGGGCTTTTAAGTGTGAATCCTTGTTTCTGACTACCCCCCAATCACAAAGTTTGATTGGCTTCAGATTTCCAGTGAACTATTTTGCTTTAAAATTAACTCTGATGATTAATTTGGCATGACTATAAACCCCACTGTTTCAGCCCTGTCCAGAACAGCCTGTTTTAGTGTGAATCCTTGTGTGTCTGACCAGGCCCCTCTCAAAAACGTTGTATGGCTCAGATTCTCCCTACTGTGCTGATATGTTTAACGTGGTTGTAAAAATGTGCCTAAACATGCTCCTTCCTCTTAAGGTTGCCTGTGAGACCAACACACACCAGCCTGTTGGAGTGTCTCTCATCTGGATGGGGTGACTTCCCTTTAACAGCAAAAACATTTTCAATGACAAACACACAAATGTTTCACAAGGTCCAATTCTAACAAAGAATCTAGTTGAATTGATTAAAGGAAAGGTCAGTCAGAAAGTGATTGAGCCACAGGTGTGAAGACAGTATTACTCCTTCACCTTCGAGTCAGACTTGCAATGCTAATGAAATTCAGCATGCTGCTCATCAGTGCAACAGGAAATAACGTTTAATTCTTTTGCAGTTGACTGTGGTGCAGTTTCCTCCAGTTCAGAACCCTTTTCCAATGTGAATAAAAAAAGGAAAACGACATTTTGTGGATATTTTTCTTTATTCAAAGTTCTGGTAAATAGTTTTCTGACAGGCACATTTCATACCTCTACATCTTTCATCTGCCAAAGCCCGTGGGACTTTCATCAAACAAAACCAAACATCCACTTCAGGATAAAAGGTCAATGAACTTTCTCTAGCATTTCTCTGTTCTTTCTGACATCTCAAAGTGCTTTTATACCAGAGGTTACTTCTACCAACTCACAGCCTCTCACTCTCACAGTCACTCAATCATGCTTCTAAGTTTCAGTGTTGGTTATCCATCAGTTTTATCTAACTCATTCATGTCTCTCCAAACGTACTGTAAGCCCACTGACACACACCAACTTGGGGCAAAGGGTCTGGCCCCAGGACATATTGGCACGTGACAGCTGAGGCTTGAACCCTCAGTGATTGGTACATCTGTCAAGGAGGGGATGTCTATGCCAGGATATGTTTGTTTGCAAAATGTTCAGGAGATGTTGGTAATGGTACAACTTAAAAGATTAGATTATCTAAGGTGCTGGTTTGGCGGAGTGGCAAGCAACCAGGCACGGCCCATAAACATGCTTCTGCCGAGCTCAGTTCGAGCTCAGCCTGTGACCAATTTGGAGTGTCTTCCTCCTTAAAAAATAATAATCTTAAAAACAATTGATTTTAGTGGTGATACCTATATTTGCTTGGGTGCAAAAAAAGGCCCAAAATGTAAAAAAATTCCATTAGGTAACATTCGGTAGAATTAAAAAAAAAAAATCAAATCTCTGCCATTTTTCTAATTAGTTCACTTCCATTTTTACTGGATAACATGGGGATCATGTATCTATCATCAAGGTCGTTCCATCTGGATCTGATTCAGACTGATCTCACAAAAAATGAACATAAAATTGTTTTGATGACATTCAAAAATTCATATAACATCAAAATAATAAGTGATGTAATAAGTGATGATGGGTTTGTACAGGATAACAATCTCCATGTACAGTGTATGCTGAGTTTGGACTGGATCCTGGCACTATTCTGCATCTGGTGTTCAGAATTGTTCCTTTATCGTGGGAAGATAGATGAATAGAGATTTTCTAAAAAACCTTTCACATATGTTTCAGAGATAATATTTTGGTGCATAACTTACTTGGTTGAGGAGGTTGAAAGTGAAAAGTCGAGGTCATTTGCCCGCATGACTGTCCCTCTTTTATGAATGTGATATCATCGAGGACGCTTTCTTTGCAAGTTTCCATTTGATTTGAGAACAAACTTATCTGATTTTGGAAATGCAAGGTCACAGTTGCTGTGAGTTGAATCCTGTGATAAATATGCACTTATTGAAGAAACGAGATCCTGACCTATCACACATCTACAAAACTCACCACAGCACTTTGTCTTGACACATTTCTACACATTCACTGTCCTGTATTATTCACGATGTCAAAGTATATACTGTAACCACCAGGTGGTAGCTCCAGTTGACATGTATTTCCACAGGACATTTAGACACTAAATATTTCATCATTTCACATGGTTGATATGAGATGAAGAGAGCAGCGATAATGCTAAACCAACCGGTCTAAACCAATCCATACTAATTTGCATGAGTAATGCTCTTTGACAGCTTACTGAATAAGACAAAGGGAGAGTGTTATTGAACATCTGCTCATATCATGTAGCACATTAGTGGTAATGATATTTTATTAAAGTAACATATCTTGTGCTAATAAGATAAATCATAAAATATTAAAAAGTCAAAATGGATGTTTTAGTTTAATCATTGTGAACTTATTCATTAAAAAATCTTGTTTCTTTAATATTTTAGCGTCATTTCCTACAAATCCAAATTTCCTGCCTCAATTTCAGCTCTGTGTGAAATGAGCCAACACATCTCGTGTATTTATTATCTGAAGACAGCAGTCGGCCATTGAGGAGCAGTTATATCGCTGCCGTGTAGCTCAATAGATATTGGCATTAATATGCATCACCCTTTAAACTTTCATTATTAACCTCTGGGCAGGACTAGTGTGTGTATGACAAATAACAAAGAAACGAAAAAACCCATCCCCCACGTCAAGCTCGAGCGAGAAAATCCAATAGTGAGCTTGGGAAATGAAAGGAGCGGTTTGATAAGAGAAATGACTGGAAATGATTATTTTTTTTCTGTCCCTTATTGTGAGCTGTCTCTATGAAAGGCCACGAGTGTCTGTCATGAGCGATTCTGTTTTCATTGAGTGCTCTAATCCGGCCTCTCCATGCTGTCAGGTCCACTGGCTCTCATTGTGTCCCTTGCCTATCTGATTATCTACAGAATTACAAGTGGCCAGAACCACATCACCTCATTGTTACAGGGATAATACGTTTTGGCCAGATCTGAGCCTTTCAGAGCCATGACTATGAACTACTTTGAATGAGTTCAGCACAAAGTCCATAGAGGACTGTAATGACATTCATAACCTTTCCTGAGTCCCCGGTCGCTCACTCTGATGATGTATTTCCCTCTTGGTTCTTGGTATTAGAGGGGCCTTGGTTAAGTTGGAAACCAGTGGTGTGTAAACTTTGAGCTGTAGGACTTTACTTTGACATTCTATTGAATGCTTTACAAAGAATTCCTGATTTACTTTAATGCACTTGCACCAGACAAAACTTTTTCTGCGCTGAGTGCAGCATTCACATCAAAACAAGAACATAAGGGTCAGTCCCCGAACCAGATGGTTGGCGGCTCAGTCCCAGTCCATTAGTGTAATATTGTCCAGGGTAAGACATTGCTGGTGTTGAAAATGCTGAGGTCAGGCTACACAATTAGAGTTGTTCCAATTCCAGTAGCAGTATTGGAAATTGCTTCAATACTGCCAAAAATGCTGGTAGCAGTATAGGCAAGTACTGGAGTCCAGGCACCATCCGGTACCACATAGTTTATGAAGTTAGTAATCATATGCTGTTTAAACTCTGGCACAGTTCTTCTTCGCCAGTCTTGAAACAGTTGCGCTGTGCTCTTAGGTGCTGGGACCTGGAAGAACTGATCACGTGTGTCAGAGCTGGTTGATGCAAGGCTTGGAGCTAAGCCAACTAGCACACTCACACTGCATCATTGCTGTATTTATTAATGTTTAACAAAGGGTTTAACCTGAGCCAGGCCTGAGCACAATTACAATCATATCATAGTCATTAGGGCTGGGTATTTCCAGCAACCCCACGATACGATACGTATCCCGATACTGAGACCACGATACGATATGTATTCCGACACACATCAATTGTGAACACTGACTAGTCTTTTAACAGAATTCCCTGCAACTTTTGTTTTTATTACAAGAAGAAAAAGAATAAGCATGAATTTTAAGTAATTCTTCCTCTTAAGAACTTTAGTTCAGGTCCCCAAAGATGGTAGACACCTAAGTTTAAATTTGGAACATGTGTTTTATCATATAGCTTGGCTTCTGCTTTGAACTGTGCCACTGTTAACATTACCCAAATTGTATTTACAACAACTGTCCAAACGTTGAGGCCGTATCGATTCTGTAGAATCCGTATAAATACACGTATCCCCAAGGAGTGCATGACGATATTTTGCCATATTGATATTTTGAGCACAGGCCTAAAAGTCATGCAGGCGTAGTATGATATTTTTACTTTATATTTTTATACTGGTGTAGGATCGGCTGATACTCACAGCACAAGTATCGCTATCGGTATCAAGAGGGAAAAAATGGTATAGGAACATCTCTATACACAATCTGTTGCCTGCTATAATGGTCATTATGTCATATAAGAGACTTATGTAGCCAGAAAATACAATTACCTTTTTTAATAATTGACAGAATCACAAAACGAGACAAGTGACACATGATTATGAGGTAGTCCCTGTGCTGAGTACATGTGCAGGGTTCCCACACATCCAGGAAAACCTGGAAAATAATTGACCAATTTTCCAGTCGTGGAAAACATGGAAAATTAGGAAAAAAGTTAAATGACCTAAAAAAGCTTGAATAGTTCGGGAATGTTATTGATCTTCCCTCTACCTTGTCAGTGAACAAAAGTCAAACATGGGAAAATAAGTAAAAATACATCATGATCATTACACAAAGTTAAACTACTTAAGGCCCAAATTTGATTAGAACAGTTTAACAGTCAGTTAAAAAAGAATTACAAAAGCAAGAGAGGGAATATTTCAGCTTTTTGTATCAGATGTAATGATGATGTTGTAATCACATTGCTGGTGAGACAAAATATTTTACATATTTTGCTTGTGCTTTTGTATAACACACCCGAAAATTAGGCCTTATTTAAGAGCCAAATAATGAGTGTTATATACGAGATATTACACTACTCAGTGCTTCAACTTTAACATAACTTATTGTGTCTTATTCAGAAAACTGAACAACATCACAGCAGTTCTAGTAATTAAGCCTTGTCATAAATACTTGCATTAGGCTTTATCAAAGTCATCTCCCACTCATCATTGTTTTAGAGTCTAAAGGACTCTGATTGGGCCGTCCCACTTTGGGCCGACGACGAACAATGTAGATCAGGGCTTGTCAACACGGATCTGCATGATTGCAGACTGATTCAGCTGCTCTGCAAGATTACATCAAATCCCTGAGAGGCATAAACAGGTCAACAAAAATCGTAAGGACTGATTATAAATGTGGAAAACTTTCTTTTATGGATCAACAACTTCAAACGACTGCTTGTAACCACGGTCCAGAGAGCAGAACAACATTAGGAGCGAAGCCTGATAAAAGTTGAGGGTCAAGAGCAGAAGAACAAAGAAAAGCATCTCTGTCTGTGATTACTGAAGAGAAATCCCAAACACTATCTCTTATTTTTAAGGCTTATTGCTCTCACACCAGAGTTTTAGAGTTGGTCTCGTTGCCATAACAACCCTCGCCTGATCATCGCTGAGCTCGCAACAGGCCCCGCATCAATAGCAGCAGAAACATCACTCTGCAATCAGCGCGATCGCTGTACAAGCCTCTTATCAGGCTGCATGCACCGACGGAGCCTCCAGCGCAATCAGATCCCCCTCATGAATGAACAAACCCAGACGCCGACTGCCACTTTTAATTTGATTGGGCAAACAGAGAATTAATGGGGGCTCGCTGGGAGTTGGACTAGTTCACAAACGGGCAAGCCCATGCACAGTGTATAATGAATGATGCCCATGCCCCTTTAAGGGAGTCATTAGAGCACTTAATCATAAAATATTGCTCCTTGGATACCCGGCAAGTCCTGCTGCATTAGAGCAAAATTTGCTCCCGGTGCTCTTCACAGCGGGACATGCATTTTTCAGAGTATCAGGCCTACTTAAAGGACAATATCCCCATTTTTTATACTCACGTCAACCCTCATTCTCACTCTGTCTTATTCATGGAGTTTCCTGCATGCTTTTGAATAATTTAAACCAGAAGATTTTATTCTGCACCAGCTACATAAATTAGTGATATCACACTCTTGTCAGTTTGTAGGAAGTATCAACTCTTTCAGGAATTCAAACATTTTTTTTGTCACATTGAACCTCGGGTGCCAGGAGATGACAATGGCTCTGAAATAGCTGGTGGATTGTGCAGGAGGAAGAAGAGTTTGAATAGAGCCTGTGTAGAAAATTCAGAAAAAGCCAAACTGATGCCAATGCTGACAGTGAATGTAACTCCTACTATTTGAGTTTCCTTAAGTTTTTCGGTGACAACAACAATATTAATAATAGCAATAATAATAATAATAATAATAATAATAATAATAATAATCTGGTGTTTTGAAAGCAACACCATAAACCTGATTGCACCAATGGCTGAGCTGGTTGCTGCTGACCCAGAGAGACATATGGAGTAGAAGAAGCAGCATACAAGCAAAGAAAAACAACTTTGCCAGTAAATGTCTTTGTCATTCACAACGATCCAGATATTGAGGACAAGATCGCAGCCCTGAAGAAATTGGGAACTACTACCTATTGGGAACAGCAGTTTTTGATACACTGAGGGGGTCATGTTAAGGTTAATATAATCCAGTTCGATTTGCCAATTTTTTATTGACGTTTATACAAATTGTACTTAGGTACATATTTTGTAGAGTTTTTGTATTTGTGAAATATTTTAGTAAGTGACTTGAAGATGTAACCAGCCCCAATTTGATTTGAACATTCAGTTGCCTTTATTAAATCGCAGATGCTCTGTCAAATGTATTCTTGAGTTCTGTTTTTTTCATGACATGATGGGACATGACGTTATTTGTTTCAAAAACTGCATCGTTGTTCAACACGTATGCTTAAGATATTTTGTTCATTGTTCTTTTGAGCTTCAAAACCCTGCTCAACTAAAAACTTTCTAAAAGACTTGTCTATCTGTGTATTTGTAAGATTCATGTAAAAAAGTATGCTCTATGTAAAACTAACCACTTAAAGAGCAAGGGGTTCTTGACCTATGAGTGCATAGTTAAGAATTTACTAACCTCAATAAGACACTGTTCCACTTTAGATTCGGTACCTGCCTTATACCTAAAAAAAGAGCACTTAAAAGTCTTATAAATGTTAATGAGCATCTTACAGTGCCTTGGAAGTGCTTATTAATTGTTAATTGACGCTTATTATGTTATCTTAATAAAGTGTTACTAGTTTTTCTGTTGGGGTGGTGGTCTGGACCCACCCATGCTACCACCACTGGTCACAAACGGCCCTATGAACTCCACAATCACGAATGGCAGATGGAATAACGGAATTGGACTTAAGGGCGGTATTCAGTATAAACGTGGAATATCACAAAAATGGCCAATATTTACGTAAAAAGTTTTTTTCTGAATGAAATTAAATCTCTCAGGAAAATGCTCCAAGGGGGTCACTAAGGCTGGTGACAACGCATGCTTCACTTCCCTTCCCCGCCCTTTCCTCATAAACAATGCAAACATGTTGAGCCAGCCGCCTGAGACACCAGCTAAGTTGGCAAAGAAGCTACAATACACCCGGCTAACTCCAAAGCAAAGGGCAGAGCAATTTCTCAAAGTTTATTGTGTGTCAGGCAATCAAATGTTCAGCAAATCTGGCAACATACTGTTGACTGGACCAGTAAAGATGTGTGTAAAGACCACCTGAGGAGTACGTGTCTATATTTCATTACTTTATACCTTGTCTCGGGGTTAAATTTGCAAAAAAATACTAAAAACTGAATTCTCAAAAAATTAAAAACGAATACAACAGAATATGTGAAAATGTAAACGAAGCATGGATTTAAACATAGCTTTGAATGTATAAGGCCATAGTCATGGCACAGACTGATTTTGGCCAAATATGAAGTAAGATCCGTAGTCAACACTATTCAGGCAAAAAGTTGGCTCCCAAAGACAATTTTTGGTCAAGTTTTTGTCATAAATACTACAGTTCATCTTTGGCAAAATACTGATTCGTAATGCCAGTGGGCAATTTTTGGTCAAATGCTGCTAATGTATGAATTAATTGTGGCTTTTTTTTTCTTATGGTCAATTTTTTTCATAGTAAACACTGCACTGAGGCTTGTTTATTAGGAAAATTGTTAATTGAATTGAAATCACAATATATAACAGAAATATGGCAATAAGCTCTTTTCCTGAAATCGTTCATCCCTACTTGTAGTTGTTGTTTTTAGGACAAAGTTTTTAAGTCATGAAATGTATGGTTGGGCTAAGTCCGAAGTCATTTTTTTGGGACCAAGTGTTGTGCTGTGATGCTGATGGTCAATTTTTGGTTGAATTTTGTCTATTATACTTGATCATCTATTTTTGATTAAAGTATTGAGTCACAAAGTTTGATGCTGATTTTGGTTTGGACTGGGTGCTTGTTTTGTTTCTGTGATTGAAGATCTCCAAAATCGAGACATTTTTTGTTGTTTTTTTGTTGGGTCAGAGCGAAAACATTTGTGCAAGGTTTAAAGAAATCCCTCACAACAGTCTTGAGACATCATATTCACAAATTTGGTTTAAAAACATGTACCAAAAGTCTGTCTATCATGCCTTTAACTCCAACTACTGCAGGCGTGGACTCACATAATTAAAACGGTTTGTATCTGATTTTAACCAACTTTCTGTTTTCAGAGGTGTTCATTTGCAAAAGGATGGAGTATTCATTCACTCATGTCATTTGCATACACTGTTCACAGACGACACCTTGTTCTATCTTGCTAATTGTTGAGACTTCTCTCTGTCATGACACTGCTGCTTCTTCATGCTTGAATTCAGACTCTCTGAATCTTAATTAAAACGTCTCCAGCATTCCGTCTTGTGAGAAAAGCACTGGCGTTTAGCTGCATATTCATGATGCTGCGTGTAGAGGCTGATTGATCGTATCAAAGAAAGTTCCTACATGAATGCTTCTTTCCACAACTTCCTGATTACTAATCCAGCTCATAGAGTCACGCAGGAAAAGCTGGTGAACACTCCAGTCTGTCTTTGTTGCTTTGCAGCTGCCACATCTCAGCATTCATTTTGGCGTTTCGGTGTATTTCAGTACGTAGCCTGCAGAAACATAACTGTTTAACTTTGTGTCACAGCGATCATTGGCAAAATGAAACATCTTATTTTTATGTCACTCTGACTGTGAAGCCGCTCGAGGCAGTATTAAAAATAACAATATACTCATCTAATCTGAGTAAATCATGCAGCCGTGCTGTGCTGAGATCATCACATCACTTCCAATTTGAATTTGTTAAGTTTTACTGCTCATCAAAATGGAAATTTATTTGTCAGATTTGATCATTTATTCAACCGCAAGAGATGACAAAATAAGAATATCTCAGTTCAAAAATATCCCTTAAAGAGCAAAAGTTCACACGTATTTTTATCCTTCTTCTTTTCTTTTGTTCTTAAAAGTTACTTTCAGTGTTTTAACTTGCAAAGAAAGCTTGAAAAAAAACAGAGCATTGACAAAATCAATATATATGTGTTGATGATTGCTTTCCACACCTACAAATGGGTTTTATCTTGGCACCGCAATGATTAACATGAGAGGGGGTTCTCTGATTGGTTGGTCAGTGGACCAATCAGAGAACCAAGAAATGATTGAGTATTTCATGGCAATGATAAATCTTCGATATCCAAATAATCCAGGTCGACATGCCCCATAAGGAATGACAGCAAATGAGAGCCGGAAGGCAGGATAGCATTATCAATGGGTTTGTATACCGTAATTTCTCAATTATGACACCTTATGCTAAATGCAAATTTTTTCTGGTGCGTAATATACACTTGTACAACAAAATACTTTGTCTTGCCAACATCGCGACTGCAACACATCTGAAACAAAAAGATGAAATATTCACTTTCTCTGTGAAACAGTCCCACCAAACTTTTGTACTTCTTATTAAACTGACTGTTAAACTGTTCTAATCAAAGAGTTTGTGTCTTTATTTGTTTAACTTTGTGTAATCATCGTTTAATTCTCAAGAGATACCACTCTCTGACAGAGTCCTGCCAACATGTGAGCAAGGCGACGCAAAATAGCTGCGCTGTGACGGTCCAAGACATCAGCATGTTGATAGCTGCTCTCTAATTCGTCGGTACTCTACAACTGAGCACGCTTATACAGAAATCCAGTAACTGTGTAAGTGTGAAGCAAAAGGTGGTTCTGCATCCGTTGAGAGAGAAAATCATGTTTTTGTAGTGAAAATATTGAAATTTCACTGATTAAGGGTATGGTCGAAAATATAAGAGCACATAAAAACCCAACTATGCTATCCCAGGTCATTTCTATCATCCTTTATGTCTGCATTTCTTCTGAAGTTTGATAAAAATCCACAAGTGTTTAGAGAATCTGAAGCTTCAATATGCAAGATTCCAGCTTTCAGCTCTCTAGGGACCTCTGTGGTCATTGAGTGTAACTGCAATGTCGTACACCAATGAGCATATTTGGACATACAGAATGGGGCAAAGCGAGCCAGCAGGACGTCCTAAGACCAAATAAACCATATGGACTGATAAGGTACAGCCTGATCATGTTTCTATTCAATAAATAATCATGTACTTACAAGGCCAACAATAACAGGGCTAAATCAGCATCTGTCGGACATCCCTCCTCGTGTTTCTGCTCACCCTTGCCAGTGAACGCCGGGCCAAAGTTTATATTTGTCCGGGCATTTAGCTTGTTACTCTCCCGTTTTCGTTTTTCGTCTCCTCCAATAATACTTTTTTCTTCAGGTTTTTTGCTGCTTCCGTCATGATAACAACCCTATGTTTGGGTTTCTTCTTCTTCTTCTCCTTGTTTAACAGCGGGTGACATACAACGTCAGAGGAGCAATACCGCCACCTACTATGCAGATGTGTGAGCCAGAGGTCCCTGTTTCCATTAGGAAAATAATTGCATACTACTTTGAACTAAATTCTGTTAATTAAATCTGTTTTAAAGATTCAATAACTGCTTTATATTCACCTTTTACCAACATTTAAGCTGTCGTATAGAGGGGGAAGTGACGTGAGCCCGAAAGCGGTCAAAGCAGTAAAAATGTGTTGTTTTTTAGAGCGGAAGTGTTCCTACCATCCACATCAAAGGGTGAATTCATACCTGGCTCATTTGGGGCAGTTGTTTTGAAACAATGAGTGATCACAATGGCTTGAGAAATATTATACTAGGGTGGAAAAAACTACTTAGTGTTGGTTTAAATGTTGTACACAAGATCAATTTTCCTTATGCCGTATGTCTCTCATGTTTTGTTTTCAACCAGCAGACATTCTGAAGTTTATTGTGTGTATAACCAGCCTGATGAATAATCTAAAATCTAGCCACTATGCCTTAAAAATGTGTCATCTTTTCATGAGTTGTTAAACTGCATCCTTAAAAGGAGAGTAGGCTGTTATGTCACCTCTGAAACAACAAATCCTGTCTCATATAACATCCTGCGTTAATTTACCAGAAAACAAAAATCATGAAAGCTTATTTACAACAAGGCAGTCAGCCAAATGAATGTGGTGACGCTATTTCTGGGTGAAAGCAGGTGAATGAATCAGCAGGCCCCGGCCTGGCAGGAGTCCAGCATGTTGGGATTAATTGCTGCAGTGTGGGTGAGCGAGCACCTGCAGGTGACTCCTCCACTGTTTCAGCACACACCTGCTAATGCAGCTCCAACAGACCCGCTTTAATGTGCAACACAGTAGGAAGTTTACTTCTCTTGCTTTTCTGTTTCTCTGATTTCAAAACAGTAAATCACGAAGTCACTATTCTATTGTAAGAACTCAAATTCCAATGAAAATGGGACACTGCGTAGAACATAAACAGAACAGAATACACTGATTTGCAATCCTCCTAACACTGGTCAAATCATTTTATGTAGCTTATGTGTACATGTTACGCAACATCCCAACTTCATTGGAAATGGGGTTTGTATAACACATATGACATAGGGCAGCAGAAAAGAAGTTCTGATTCTTCATTAACATTTCCGTACCTTCCCTCCACGTGCCTTGTCAGCATGGGGGTCAAGCATTCAGCCGCTCGGCTCCCCAGTTATGGAACTCACTCCCCCCTGACCTCCGCAACACTGAGTCCTTACCCCTCTTTAAAACAAGACTCAAAACTCATCTGTTCAAGCCTCCTACTCCCTCTGATCTCTTGCACTGTCTGATGTATTGTATCGCTTGTTCTTACACCTGTTTTTATGACTGTTTTTATGCCTGTTTTAATGCACTTTTTTATTTGTACTTTTGTAAGGTCACCTTGAATGTCATGAATGGCGCCCTTATATAAGATGTATTATTATTGTTATTAAATGAAGTTGTTTGCCTCTTAGTGACAGATACACAAGCTGTAACTAACAATCTGCCCACTGAAATCAGGGGATGGCAATACAGACAAGATATAAAGATTTTTTTATTTTTACCTTTATAGTGTTAAATAAAATGTTTTTAAGAGCAATTCTGATACATGTTTGATACTATAGCAACAAACAAAACTAACTCTTTCACATACCACAATACCTGCAGACAATCATCAGCACAATGTCTAAGATCAACAAAAACAATGCCAAGATCTCTATATACTGAGGTGTTCCAAATGTTCTACATTAACCATGATTAAATCATTTAGTATTTATTGAGTGGCATCAAAGTATGGATATTAGTGATGTCTGATCATATAATTACCCAAAAGAAATAGAGCACTCTCTGTAGTGCATGCATAGAGGATTTTAAAGTATATAATAAAACCTGACAGATGGCCATATCACTCATGAGCTATCCATTAAGCAAGGTTTCCAGGAATTTACTTTGTTAAATATACCACCTAATTATGCTTGAATTTGCTTTTGATGTGGGAAACCAATAATAGGAAGAGAATGAAAATTATACCCTATAGACATTCATTCTGTTCCCTTTAAAAGACAGATTTTTTGAGAAATTGGAGCTTCATATGGACATTAATGCACCATAAGCATGAATAGAAAACACTGAAACCTCAGGCATCAGATGTTAAGAAGCTCCAACAATCCAATTTTCATTTACTCTCAAGGCATTTGAAAATCCCTGCCTGATCAACTCCATTAAGAAATTAATCTAAAACGACAAAGGTAGTTTTTTCCACCCTGAAATGATATGTCTAGAGTCATTGTGATGGTACTAGGGATGTAACATTGTGAAATTTTTGTACCACGGTTATTGTGACCAAAATTGTCGCAGTTATCATTATTACCATGGTATTGTTGCAGTGTGCTCAAAATGTTCAAAAAGTATTTGACACACGAAATCATATAACCCCTTTAATATTATAATAGGTATTTTTTGCTTTTTGTCAATAAATGAGTCAAGAAATTACTTTTGACTACATTTTTCACCCCTTTTAATGAGAAATAAAAGTAAACAATTCTGGCAAGTATTTGTCATCATTATATTATCAATGCTTTAAAAGTGTCATTACAAGAAAAGAAGAAAACGGATTTGACTTTTAAACAGGATTCCCTTTATAAACAATTGTAAATGAACATGTTCAAAGTTTTGAAACGACCAATATATAAACTGAACCTTTTTTACATTCACTCACACATTTTTGTTTGCCTGCAGTATTAGTGTCCATGGAACAGCTCATTATATTAGACCATGTCCAGGCCTTTTATTTTTATTTATTTTTACTGATGATAGTCCCTGAAGCAGTTACCCCCCTTCATGACTCTCCTCTGGTCTCCCCACTCCCTGGCAGATCCCCTCGACATCTCCTTCTTTAATATTTTCAAATTATGATTGATTAAATTTATAAAACACGAACTATGATGGAAAAAGACGATCAATTTCAAAATACTGTGAATACATGGCAAAGGAACGGCACTCCAGAATGATACTAATGCTGTAATTTACAAGATTTATACATTATTGGACAGAGAACACTGATAAACCACCTGTTATTCACTCAGGTATGACTCACTGAATCTTCTCTCTCACACTCTCTATAGCTCAGTCTAAAGCTTCTTCTTTAGACAGGGTGACTGTCCTCAAGCACTTTCCCCTCAGCATCCTTGTAAAATCCAAAATTCGTCCAGACTTCAGAGTCCATTTCGAGAGGAAGTCTCCGCTGTAGCGTCTCTAACTTCTCGCTCTCAGACTCAGAGGCTAAACAATGCAAACTGCGCATGTGCGTCATGTGCGCATGTGGATGCCACCCACCATTAAACAAGAAGAAGAAGAAAGCTAATTTTAGCTGTATGTCAGCAAATGTATGTTTGTGTGAGATGCTGTTTTACAACAGTGCAGTTACACAACGACCACGGAGGTCCTTCAGAGTTCCCACTCTTTTCAGGAAATCATTTTCCAGGACTTTTCCAGGACTTTTTCCAGTGTCGCATAACCAACTGAAGTTACATTGTTGATGTGGGCAGTTTTCAATTCTAGTTAGCCTTCTAAAAAACAAGATTAGAGGTTGATGAACAATATCTCTAGTTATTGATCATATTGGTCTTAGCATTTCTTAGTTTCTAACTCTCCAGCACGAATATTGTCTGTTAGCCATCTGTTTAGTCTGGCTTTTATGTGTCTTACTATTATAAATTTATGGTTATTCATATTTTTTAATCTTTGTTTACTCTGCTTTTTTCTGAATAGATTTTGTTAAATTAGCCTGAATTTTATTTTGTCCATTTTTATTTTATTTATTTTTTTGTCCCCATTTTTTTGAGTTTTTATATTTTATGCCTTAACTTGCATTATTTTACCTACTCACATTTTCTGGCTACGTGTACATTAGTTACCAAGAACATTTCTACTTCATTTTCTATGTGCCAACCTAGAAGGAAGACAAATCATTTTCCAGGACAATTTAAGCTTTTCCAGCTTTTTTCCTTATTTTCCATTTGTTTTCCATGACTGGAAAATTGGGCAATCATTTTCCAGGTTTTCAAGGGAGCGTGGGAACCTTGTCCTTAGAGTGCTGAAAGCTGGAATCGTGCATAGTGTGGCTTTAAACAAGGTATTTGAGCACAAGTCTTTAAAGGCGGAGCAAGCAACAGAATAGAGGGAATTTTACCTGGGACACACGTTTTTGTATGAGGGTCATTAAAAAGTATTTGTTCAATCTAAATCCTTTAAGTCTTACTATACTGCCCAGCTCTATATCCTTAAACTTGGCTCTCAAGGCCCCTCTGCTGACCTTTACCCTACAGTTCTTACGAATCTAGACAAAGTACAGACACATACTTTTCAAGATGCTCCTTTTTTTCTGCTGACAGTCTGCCTTTACAAGTCCCAATGCGTTTTTTACAAGAACTGTTCAGATGCCCTCATGTCCCGACTCCTTTGCTCCACACACTTTTGGTGGTCCGAGCACGTAGACACAGCAACCAGAATCTCCAGTGAAAGTAACAATCACTGAGATTGTTCTCACCAAAATTGCACTGCACGCTGTTTGATTGTAACTATGCGCCCACTTCCTCTGTCCCTCGAGCAGTACAGTATAGTTCACAGGGCGACACCAAAAACACCCTACGGGAACTGGTAAGAAAATAACCTGGGTGCAGTGAAGGAAAATGCCACTTAAGCAGCTCAAACCCCCAACATCCTCAATGCCATGTCCTAAAAATAGAGCCCACAGAGCCTCCTGAGATGTTTTCAGACACGCTCCCAGGATGAAAAGAAGCAGAGTAACAGGACTGAATGTCTCCCTCACTTGTACAAGGGGTAAGTGGAAATCACGAACGACGGGCGTTTTGTTGAAAATCTGACCAGCTTGAGAGGAAAAAGTCAAACTCTATCACTCACAATACCACGTACATCATTCGTCCCCACCCCCTCTAAGAAGCCTTTTATAGC
This sequence comes from Scarus forsteni, assembly GCA_036419115.1. Classification (NCBI taxonomy): domain Eukaryota; kingdom Metazoa; phylum Chordata; class Actinopteri; order Labriformes; family Labridae; genus Scarus; species Scarus forsteni. The sequence goes on along the minus strand of JAZDUH010000007.1, from coordinate 12,264,043 downwards.
CCAGTGCCATGGTAAGCAAAATTATGTATACGCTCCTACAGTAATAGCATACCAAACTCATGGTTAGCATGGAGGAATGTCCATGTTTCATTTATGTTTAGGCGGCACAAGCGTGTAGTTTTCAAGAAAAATGATTGTGGTTTCCGTCAAAATAAGCAGAGAAGAAACTCATGAAAAGCGGGTTTTAAAACGCTGATTAAGAATGTTCTGGTCTCCACATTAAAAGGGCTCTATATATTTTATTTTTAATTTTTGAGAATTCGGTTTTTAGTCAAATTTAAACCTGAGAGACCATGTAATGTAATTCTTCCACATGTTTGCATTGTTAATAAGGGGAGGAGGGGGGGGGGGACGTGGCGAGTGCATTGTCACCCGCCTTAGTGGCCCCCTTGGAGCATTTCCCTTAGAGATGCATTCCTTTTTATTCAGGAAAAAAAACTTTTACGTAAATTGTCGTCCATTTCCGTGTTTATTTTTTATCAACTGAAAGATAATTTCGGCAAAAGACTAAAACCGAAATTAAATTTAAAAGGTCTTGTCAAAATTTACACTGTTGTGTACACCCTGAACCAGTCACAGGCCGATCGAAGGGCCAGTCGAGAGGCAATCAACCCATGCATGCATGGGCAGAACATGCAAACTATTTCATATTTCTGACAATTATTAGTGAAAAAAATCATATTCACAAGAAAAGATCAAGTATAGAACAGATATTTGTCCAACTGTTTCAAACATTGTATTGCATATTTGTAATGTCAGTCTATTCTTTAAAAAATACAAATAAATAAAAAGATAATTACTCTCAAGAGTGAGAGTAAATCAGATCTTCTCAAATTTTTGACACTTTTGGTCAACATTATTCTGATTCATTTAAAAACAAACTGGGAAACTCCAGAAAAAAACAATATAGATATAGTCAAGCATTAATTATTTGTCTTCTTTAAAAAAAAAAAAAAAACACCAACTGCCAATTTGGGCAGCAACTCTTAGCGAATTACAGATTATTGCCTGGGAGTTTTTGTTAAGACTCATTTACAGAAACCAAATTTGCATAGCAGTAGCTATTGGACAACTTCCTGTTTTCTCCCTTAAAAATCAAATTTAAAGGTGCTATGAGGAGAATCTATTACCGGCGACATTAGGACTCTGCTACCCATTAGCATGTGCAGCGACTGTCGTAATGCTGTGTTCCAGTAACCTCGGAGCTGGGAGTGACATCATCTCTGACTTATCCGCGTTCCAGTTGAAGTCGGAAAAAAACATGCTGATCTACCAGGCTATTGTTAGCTGTTGTTAGCTCGGGGGTTGTGAGGTTTCACCGAGTTCCCAGTAGGAAATTCTGACTTCGGGGGATGTTCCAGTTGCAGTTTCCTACTCAGAACCCGGAAATTCCTACTTCTGACTACAACTGGAACGCACCAAAAGACCCAAGCCAAAGCGTGCCTTTGTTGTGATGCTAATAAATGCAGCCCGGACCTTCCTCAGAACTCTGCATTGCTTTACAACTTCTTTTTTCAACAATTTACAGGATGCAAAGCGATGAGGTAATGTATCTCTAATTACTTAGAAACTCCTCACAGTCCATTTAATATATATTGAAAATTTTTCTAATATATTTTTATGGGCAAATTAATTAATACTTACTTACAAATAGTAGAATTGGACTGAGCAGTACAGTTTTTTTTGTTTGCTTTCTCATTCCACAGCTCCCCTGAAGTCCTCTTGTGGCCCCCGCCCCACATCATACTTTGAGGACCACTGATGTACTCAACCTACATAATACATGTAACTGATATACAGTATGTAACTGATATGTCACTAATGACGTGCACTCTTCTAAAAAGGTCATCTGAGCCTCTTGATCGTCTACAGCGAGATTTACTGATGATACTCCTGTCATATTTTCTTTGGTCCATCTAATCCAGAGCCACTAGACTTTGATTCATATCTTCATCTGAATTTCAGTTCTTTTATTTTTCCATGATGACTAAAACACCCCCTTGTAACTAGGGCCCGACCGATTTATCGGCCAGCCGATTTAATCAGCCGATTATAGCCCTTTTGTAAATATTCAACATCGGCCAGAGCTTTGCCGATATAACTCCGATATATTCTTAATTTCTCAGGCCTTGGTGCTTGAAGCATACAACGTCATCATAAGCAGACTCATCCAGGGGAGACTTCAACCAGAGCGTCATACTGACTTCAACCATAATCAGCCATGTTTAAAGAAGTCTGTGAAATATGTGCAGTGTCCCACAAAATATTTTTAATTTCCTCACGCACATTACCTCATGTTTAAAATAAAAAAGAGGTTCTACCTGAACTAAAACCTACTTCTGATGAACTAATAAGGACTGAACGGCAGATGTGACAGAGAGTTCATAAATAATCTAAAAGTTTACATTTTCAAAAAAGATGTTGATTTTATTTTGCAGGAATTTTGTTACAGTTTTGTACACAATTTTATTTTGTGCTTTAGAGCTGCAAAGAAAAATAAAAATGCCTATGAAAAAACGTTACCTTAGTGTTTTTGTTGCTCTCCTCTCACAGTTATCTAATTACAACATTTTTAAAGTTGTTGTACTTTTACTATAACCTACCTTTAGTTTTCATCAACAAAAAGTACAACATACTGAGTGACTCTTTTTTTAAGGTTATATAATTAATGTCCCAGAAGTTCAATGCTTTTTATCTGTATGTTATTGTACTTTAAATGATCTTACTGGTGTAAAGTTGAACACATACTAAAGGACCAAAACTATAAAATGTTGTCCCTGTAATTCCTATATTCACTGTTATGTTTTGGGACCAATTTTTTAAAAAAAATCACGTTTTATATATGTTTTAAATTAATTGGCGGATATAATCGGTAATCGGTATATTTTTCTGCCAGATAACAGTATCGGCATCGGCCTCAAAAAATCCATATCGGTCGTCCCTACTTGTAACATTTTAATATGGACAGTTCTAAAGTGATATTACCTTTGTATCAGAAAGTTATCCTTGCTTCTTTCTGGTGCTCTAAAGATACACTGCAAATATTGTCCTTGAGTCGTGTGCTTCTCTGTAAAATGAAATACACGTTGCAAAGTAAAAAACCGAGGGTCCTCCTCCCCAGCCTTCCAATTCAGCTCCAGCTTTGCCTTTCAATCCTGTGCGATCCTTGCGCTGGGTCAGCCGCTGAAGGCCGCTCAATCACTCCTTCACTCGCTGTGTTCTCCATGACAAATAGATGTGTTCCTGCCACGCTCCAACAAAACAAATGAAAGCTTTTTCCATCGTCTCCCATCAGCTCAGACCAGCTCTTTGTTTGTATTTTTGCTGAAGCAGGCAAAACACCTTGCCGTTTGTCACTTTGGTGGTCTACTGTATCTCTCTCTTTATGCTTTTGGTATATTTCAGGGAGACAGATTAAGGCATCAGTTGCCTATTCTCCGCTTGCGGCACCACAAATAACCTGCTGGTGTCCAGACATGGGTGCACTTGTTTAAGAAGATAAACTGCACTTCAGCAACTTTCCAGCAAATCTTATTTGGATTTATTCAAGTTTAAAGCTGTGCAATTCAGCATCAACAACGAAGGATTGTTTCTGCATTTGTACCTCATTTTTCATACTAAGGACATGATATTATACATCATAAGTTATATTACTGGGTGTAGGAAGTGGAAGCAAAGCAAATACATGAGATATGGTTATGGAAATATATCCTAATTATCGAATATTAAGGAGAAATCTGGGGAAACTGTAAGTCCTCTCTGCAACACTGAATCCAACGTTTTCCCTCAGCACCTGGGTTATCAAAGAACCCTTTCACAGCCACGAAAAAGTGCCTTGGTGGAATTTATAAATGAGGATGCACCATTAGCTTTTCATAAATCAAATAAACCTTGAAATTGCATTTCCAGTGGGAGAAGCTATTGATAACAAAGCCTTTTGATTTTGTTTAGGCGGGAAAGGAGAGTCCGGTTTAATGTAGTAAAAACAGCCTCCATCATTGTGTTCTCTCAAGCTGTTCCTAACAGGGCCATCTGTGTTACTGCACTACAAAGATGTTGTTAGTTTATTCTCATAGAGAGGCAGGTATTTTAACCACGAAAATGTGTAAAGAGCTGCACTTTTCTCTGTGCAGGCCCCGTGAGAAATTCATTACTAGATACAGAAAAGGAACTGACACAGATTTAGAGTCTGCTCCTGCTAATGGAGTGTGCACAGGATGTGCTGCTGCCTGAAATGAAATTATAAGATGTCAAGGAAATGTGAAAGGAGTGAAATTTGGTGTGAAGAAATCTCAAATGAATTTGTTGGATTTGTGATAGTTTTCTGTCTGCTCCAAACTGCAAATGTTTAATTATGTTTTGTTATTTTTAATCGCCTTTCTTGAGTCTAATATTTCAAAAATCCCTAAAATCTCCACTGATTTTAAAAACTTAATTTCTGGATTTTAATATGTACTTGGTTATAACACGCACCCCATATTTTAAGAAGAATAATCATAACACGTGTTATTTCAATTCGCCTTTCACAACGCTCAAGGACACTGTACAGAGTAAAACAACAAGAAAAAAAGAAAGACATCAGCAAAACACAAACAGACAATGACAGATAGATGGATAAAATGGCAAGTTGATGTTAAATGGAGTATGCAGTCCTGAACAGGTTGGTTTGGAGTCTGGATCTGAAGAGGGATAGAGATGTAAGATTTCAGAGGCAAGGTGGGAGAGAGTTCCAGAGCTGGGGAGCAGCTTGAACTGAATCCTTTGCTTACCCGGGAGCCAGTGGGGGTGATGTGATGGTGTGAGGGGGCAGGGCTCCAGACTACCGGTAACTTTTTGCAGTGGTTGCAATGGTGCACCTAAAAATTTTTTAAGGTGCACCAGCACAAAATTTACGTGCACCCAAATTTTCCATAGGGTCACCTTTAACGTCATAAGGTCACCATTTTATCACTCTCCATAGCTTTTATATAATGTGAATGATTTTTTTAAAAGAATAAGATGTTGTATAAGAGTTACCGCTCTGTACTGAAACCTGACACCACAGTCAGGCTCCGTCTGGGCTCATTTGCATACTAACAGCTGATTGGGTGATTACTGAGGGCTATTTGTGTGTGCATGTGTTTGGGTGTGAAGATGCAACGCAGTGACAGAGAAAAGAGAGGAAGCAGGTGCTGTGTCTTGTCTGTTTTTGGTTGATTTTTTCGCTACATCAGTTAGTTTCATCAACTTAATTTTGTAATTGGCCCCTAACATTTTTTCTTGGTGCACCAGTGCGCCAAAGAAAAAATATTCGGTACACTCTCACAAATTTTGGGTGCATGTGCGCCCAAAATGGTTGCACTGAGGAGCCCTGGGGGGTCTTGGTGATAATGTAGGCAGCTGAGTTCTGGACCAGATTGAGTTTGTGGATGGACTTTTGGGGGAGGCCGAAGAGGAGAGCCTTGCAGTAGTCGATACGGGAGGTGACATTTTCACAATTTTTGCCAGAAAAAAAACTGTACTCGAATAAAACATTCACCTAATTCTTAGCAAACCTGACTTTGTCAGACAACTCGAAAGTTACCTTTATTACCTCCGTCAAGGAGGTTATGTTTTCCGGAGAGTCTGTCTGTCTGTCTGTCTGTCTGTCTGTCTGTCTGTCTGTGAACAAAATAACTCAAAAAGTTATGGATGGATTTTGATTAAATTTTCAGGGAATGTTCAGCATGGGAAAAGGAAGAAATAGTTCAATTTTGGTGTTGATCCGGATCACTGTCTGGATTCAGGAATTGTTCAAAGGATTCTTTATCATTGGGAGATAGGGAACTGTGCTGCTTGGCGGAGGTCTGCGCTCTCCGAGTGCTTTTCTAGTTTAAGCTTTTAATCAATGAAATTTCAGTATTTTCACAACAAATACATAAATCTCACTCTAAAATGGATGTGCAACTACTCGATTTCTGCTTCAGTGGTGTACTGACCAATCAGAGGGCAGCTATCAACATACCCATGTTATCTACCAATCACAGCACAGCAATCTTAGGTCACTTGCCTTACAAGATGGCAGCGCTTTGTGTTTGCCACGGTTTTCGCAGAGAAAGAGAATATTTTTTTGCATCAGATGTGCTGCAATTGCGATGTTGGTGAGACAAAATATTTTAAGTAATTTGATTTTACTCGTGTATAATACACACCCTAAAATTAGAGCTTATTTAAAAACAAAGAAGTGAGTTAAAATCAAGAAATTACGGTATGTGAAGGTCTCCACTCATGATATACCTATGCACAACAAATTAGATGTCTGTGTTTTTAAAATATTCACACTTTTATACCCAAGTGTTTTTGCTTTCATTGCCTTCATGTCAGTTAGACACACCTACTTCATAACAGGCAACAGCTTAATGAATAAAGCGTAATTAAATGTGTTTAATTTACATAATGATTGTTGTTTAATTGAGCACACAGGCCTCTTTTTACCTACTTTCTGCTTAAGTAAAACATTAAATATAAAACAATGATGCATTCATTTTGCAAATGAATACACTGCTTCAAAGTAGCATGTCTTGGAGGCACTGCCCCTCAAAAGGCTGTGTATCTATTATCTTTCACTGCATTGATTTTCCTCAAGCATTTTTACGAATCATTTATGTGAAACTGATGAACTCAGTGAGTCAAACCTGGTAATTCATGTTTCTGTGAAATTAACTGTAATTGTCACACTTTTTTTCACTTAAATATGAAAATTTGACTGTTATGATACTCTTGGTGGTTTTTAATTGCACTTTTGCAATATTTTCAGCCCTTCTGCGGTGTTATAATAGTTCATTATCAAGCTCATTAGTCCAACATTTTACCCAGCAGCTTCAGTGATTTGGATATTGCACTTAGCCATTCAGCAACGTGAATATTACTTGGGTTAATGATATGGCTTTAATACTAATTAAATTTTGGCTAATTGAGGTGTCACAGGGTCTGACATAAGCAGAGCCAGGTGAGTGTTTTGTTGATAACTGGCAGTTTAAGCAAAAGGAGTCACCATATTAATAAATGATTGGTTCTCTTTTTTTCCCTTTTTTTTCTGGAACTAATCTGTCTCGCTCTTGGCATCTTCCTCTCCATTCGATAATGAGGTGCCTCCAACCTCGCCCAAGGGCTTTTTTTGTAGCTGCTCTGCCAAATTTGCACTTCTGAACAACTTTTAATTATACTCTCTGGTATGAAAATACACCAGCGGATGTCTAAAAGCACTGGCAGGTCGAAATGCCAGTTGAAAATAATCGCCATGTACTTTGAGCTTAATTTCTCAATTTATGTCTCTTCAAGGTAAAGCATATTGTTTTAAGTTTTATTCTCAGCATTTATAAAAAGATGAGTATGCTTGAGGGTGCTGAGGGTAATCTAGCTCTCATTTTTAAAGTATTGGCTGGTTTATTAACTGAGCATTAGAGGAGTCAATGATAAATTGCATATCAATAGATCAGGAATGACTGATGATAGTCATTAAAGGCTCGTGACGATGCTTTGTCAGTAAGAGATTTATCCTATTGATTTTGTAGAGGTCACAGGATATTAATTATTCCTGAAAAAAATCTGATGATTAAATTGCACCGCCAGCGTCAAGCATAATAAAATCTGAATTATACGTGCGTCACAGAAATGAACGCAGCAACTGGTGGAGAAGACCAAGTGGAGTTGGGGTACATGAGAATTAATGGTACGGATAACCTTTAATTTTCATGAGGATATTGCATGGGGAGGTAGGTTCCATATGTCCTTTATTATGTCCCCCTTGGGCCTAGGGTTGGGAAATGTAGACCAGAAGTCATGTCATGATATTTTAAAAATATTGTGATGCATAATCTATTGATTAAAGATGCAACAATACATCCAGCCACCATTATGTACCTCACGTCTTGGTCACAGTTTGTAGTTCAGTTTGGTTTTGACAGTCTAAAAATTGTGAATAAAGATTTTTCTTGACTTACTTGCATTGTCAGTTGTTTCAGTGTTTGAAAATATAAACACTTAAAATGTACAGCATATATGATGGAATGCCTGGTCAAGGCCAAGCTCATGTTTAGGCTTGTATTTGTTATTTAATTGAGAGTAAACATAAACCAGAGCGTTCCATTTTAGTAAACTGTGAAAACAGCTCAGCTTTCAGAGCCTGTGTATACAAACCTGCCAACATTTGAACTAGAGCTGGGATGATTCACTTTTCTCGCGATTCGATTTTTTAAGTTTCTTTAGGTGCCGCTTCGATTCAAATTGCGATTCCACGATATTGCCAATTTTTTCAATCTTTAGTTAGCTTTTTTAACACCAGTGAAAAAGATGAACAATTATGATTCCTACAGACAATATCAGGAAAATATGACATGACTTTCATCGAATACACATCACATGTGAGTCTGTTTTTAGGATTTATTCAGCAATATATTTTAACCAGCTGTTTATACTCTCTGTTCAAAAGCATGGACTGAATTAAAAAGTGGCTTTTTAACACAGACTTAAATAAAGCATTTAAATTTGGAAAAAAACATATTTTTGAACAAAAAAAAAGATTTAAAAAATCGTCAAACAAAAAATCCTGATACTTATGTGAATCGATTTTTTTCTCTCACCCCTACTTTGAACTAAAACCAACATTTTACACATTTTATGAAATACTGTTTGGTTTGGATCCAGATATGGTAACATAAAGCCAAAATTTGATTAATTGCGTTTTTCATCACTTGTAGGGCTTTTTTGAGAGGGAAAAAATATTTCAACATTGTAAATCAAGTGTTGTGGAATAAAATGTATTTTCTGGACGCTATCTTCCAGCCTGTTTTGAATATTGAAGTCCTTTTTCTATTGTAATCTTATTTATTTTGAGGCATTTTGATCAAATTTCATCAAAGTGGGGAAAGGCTGTTGAAAAGAGAAATGTTTTTTTAAATATACAATATATTTTTCTTTCATTAAAATTAAAAAAAAAATCCTTAACACTGTTAATGCAGTATATGACATAAAATACATGAGGAAACCCTTTATCATGCTTTAAACCCTGACAAGAGCTGTTATATCTAATTTTACACAACTCAAGAAGAAAAGAAAGACCTCCAAATAAACCTTAATTTCAGGTTTTTGGACAAAAAGAAGTTTTAAGAGATTGTATCACACACAAAAAGCATACCCGGTAGGTGATTGGACGACTGTTCTGTCAATCACATCTACCACAGGCCAATCAATCAGGCGAATGTTGGAAGCAGAACAAGAGAAGTTTGAAGTGTTATTTGTTTTTCATTTAATTAAGAAATGTTACCAAGACCTGATAAAACTGCCACTTAGCATCAATGCTAATCTCTGGATCTGCCTGATTACAGATGCTGAATCAGGCAAATCCATTAGCAGGTAAATCTAAGGCTGTATCTGCTGATAAGGCTTTAAAATGCTGCACATTGTCCAGCCCTACTCTAGCCTATTACATTACTGTCCTTGAGCCAACACGAACACCTCAGCTGCATTTTCCCCTCACATGTGTTTTGCTGTTGGGAGTTCACTAACAATCTGGTGCCTAGTAGACGTCTGAGCGTGAACACTGCCTTCATGAACCCACGCATCATAAAACTTAACATCCCCCTAAAAGTGTGGCTGTGATTTAATTACGACGAGAAGCCGCAGTCCGTTTCAGTTCAAAGGCCGGTGCTGCTGACTGCAGTGATTCCAGACAGTTTTAACCGCACTTGCACTACATTGGCGTTTGTTGTTAAAGTCTGTAATTGTTTTTAGCACTCGAGGAACGGTGGGCGGAGTGGGTGTTGGTGAGCAACAGGAGCAGAGAAAGGGCACGGGGCTCCTGGAGCAGCGTTAGCTACAACTCAGGGTGTTTTTTTCCCTTATTTGCAATTTCTAGACAAGACTCGCACAAATTAGCATATCATTACAGTGTGGGCCACATTATGTATAGTCTGCCCATTGTCCTGGTTTATTGGAGGCTGCTGATAAAACTGTTATGTAAAAAGCATTTGGCGTCTTTATTCTTTAAATGAAAAAAGGCTTAAATTTTATTATTTTTCCATTTTCCTCTAATGAACCAACCAGGGATGGATGCTGAAATGCTGTTTTATGCTTCACTGCAGTGCTTTCAGGTCATAAAGTGGGAGAAAACAGGAACAAACTCTCAGTATTTTTTATTTCATGGATAAAAAACATTACTTAAGAGAAAATGGGGCCATATTTCAAGAGGGGACAGGTTTTTTTTAGTCTTAGAATTTCAATAGACAATAGACAATTTTAGCTCATATGTTAAAATCTGGGCTCTCTGTCATATCCAGCTGTGAACAAATGTAGTTGGTGCAGTAACAGTATTCACAATAGAGGTGATATTCTGTCTTAAACTGAAGAAGATAAGGTACACAATCAGGGGCTCAAAGGACACATTTTTCACTTATGGAAGCCCCTCATAACCCACTTTAATGCTATGTATCATCTACCCTCTGATGCTGTATAGACTGCATATGCTAAGGGTTTGTCTCTGTCTAGTTAATGCCCATACCCTGCTCATTGAATATAAAGTTTTGCATTTCCTAGTTTGCTTAGTTTGTGTGTGAAAGTGAGAAAGTGAGTGTGCATAACTTTTGGAGGGCAGAACATATGTGGTGCAGCATCTGACTTTAGACAGGTTTTACAAAACTATGTTATTAGTATTTTATTTTCATTAGACATATTGAATTCGAATCAAGATCAATGCACATCATTGATGTTTTTGTTGTTTTATTGTATGGTTGGTGTATGTATGGTTAGGGTGCTACTCTAGGTGTAAGGATACCTACGTTATGCAGGGTGCTGTAGTACTACTAAAACAAAGTAGCTTGTTGGTGGAACAGTACAGTGTAAAATCATCCAAACAATGTTTTCGATTTTGTTATTATCGATAATTAACATGCATCTCTTGGCCCCGTCTGCAGCAATGCATAGCCTATGCCAGGCCTTTACTTCACTGAGCAGAGCTGATCAACATCACTATGGCTATTGTTTTACAATTAAGTGAACCTCATATGGCCCCACTTAGAAATAACAAACTATGCTTTTAATTAGGGCTGAACGATTTGAGAAAATAATGTAATTGCGATTTTTTTCCCCCAATATTGCGATTTACTCTGCAATTGTTTTAATGTTCCTCATCTTATGTATTCTGAGACAAACATAAGCAGTAGATCTTTTTATAGTAAAACCAATATGACATTAAATTAATCTAAGGATAAAAGATTTGAGAAAAAGTGGAGAAGTGAAGCAAAATAGGTATGAAATTGTAAAAACTGGGTAAAAATGGTATGAAAGCGGAAAAAGGTTAATAAATAGGTGCAAAATAGGTATGAAAAAAAAAGGGGGGGAAATTGGAAAAAAAAAATCCAAAAGCGGCTTAAGAAAATTGATAATGGCAGCAAAATTGGGAATTAAATTTTAAATTGAATTTGAAAAACCATGTAAAAATTCCAAAAATGGTTCTGATAGTGGCCAAAAAAAGACGAATAGGGGCAAAAATAGGCATAAAGTTGTAAAAACTGGGTTAAAAAAAAGGTTAAAATTGTTCCAAAAGTGGGAAAAAGGTGTATGAAGAGAGGTTAAAAAATAGGCATGAAATTGCAAAAAACATCACAATGCCAAAATGTTCAACACATTTTGGGCTAGAGATATTGAACCTTCTGCAATTTGAAAATTGCACAAGCCATACTGCGATTTAATCTAATTTGCAATTAATTGTTCAGCCTTACTTTTAATGGCATTAAGGCCCAAGGGAAATGTTTTAATGTGTTTTCAGCTCTAAAATGTGCCCATTATGCATTAGTCTAATGTAAATAATGAGAAGTTGCTCAAAGACGAATTCCTTCACACCAAAGTCAGCCCACAAACGGGAAAGTCATCTCAAAGCAGAAGTGCAAGTCAAAGTCTTAATATATATTTTCTATGTCCAAGTCCAAGTCTAAGGGTGAATCCCAATTGTACCCCTTAGCCCTTGTCTTACCCTTTACCCCTTGGTTTTTCAAGTTCACGTCAAGTAAAGTGGTGTCCCAATACTGCATAGGGCTCAGGGGATGGGCTAAGAGTAAGGGCTACACAGCCCTCATAACAAAGACAGACTGGGACCTCACTTAAAACCAAGGGGAAAGTGAATTTCCCATAATACAACGTGCTCTCAGACACAAAGCAGAGGGGAGACTGAAGGAAGTGCTTAATTATAACTAATTATTTTATAACCAAGTAAATATAAATTGTGTTTTTACTTATTGGTCGCATTTTAAAATTTCTGATGATAACAAGCTAGCTTTCATAGCCATCACGGTTACTGTCACATCTGCTTACGTCACAGCCAGTGAGCGGCTATGGGTGATGACATAACAGGAATTGAGTGGCGTCTCGTTTCTCTGCAGTTTGTTTTCAACCCTTCCCCTTAGCCCTAAAAACAGAGGCCTAAGGGGAAGGGGTAAGATGAAGGAGAAGAGCTAAGGGGTAGAACTGAGATTCACCCTTAGTCACAGAAGTCTTGGGTACAAGCACTGTATAAAGGCATAAAAAAATCTGGAAGAACTTAATGCATGAACTGTTTTTTCTTGCTGATGGATTCTGCCTTTAGCCAAAACTTTGAGGTTCCCTCCACAAAAGAATATCTAGAAGAGGTCATCCTGCCTGAAGCAGCTTCTACCCGGCCCATCCAAAACACTTTTTATTATCTCCAAGAATTAATGGAGCATTGTAATGTCAGTGGTAATGGTCTTAATGTTGTTTGAATGGGCTCAGCCTGCTGTAAAAACAGTGCGGCTCTAATTTAACAGCATTAAAAGAACACATGTAAGATTCTTTGGTACCATGTAGTTAAATTTCCAAAAGAATGTGTTCCTGTATCCACACACTATCCTCTTATCAGACTCACTATGCAGAACTCCAGCCAGCACTGGGACACATCCTCCCTCCTCCGAGATCAAACGGGATGCTTCCATCCCTCTGTTCTTGCCTTCTGTCAGGAGGGCAGAGTCTGCCTCTACGCCACTTTATCTTCCCCTGCAGCCACCCAGACAAGGCGATGGGCTGTGTCTGTAGACAAATGCTTCACTTGTTACAAGTGATAACAGAAACATGAAAACAGGAAATAGCCGGTGGGCCCGTCATACAAATGTTTGAAAACTCTGATTCATTCACAACGTAATTCAGCGTTTTCCAGGCAACGAGGACGCCAACATTTCCCATAAAAGCGCTGCATTACAACTTATTTCCCAAAAGCACCATCAGTCAGCCCATTACTCAGAAATAAAGAGCATCACAATTTTGTTAGGAGATATGCGGTCTGACACAAATTGAGCAAAAGCAGGAAACTGTAATGGTCACAAAGCTTGTTTATAAAAAGCAATATGTCCCGCTTTGTGCTTAGCTGTATGTCTTTTTTTGGAAGCGAGTTGATAAGAATGTAAGGATTAAGCTTTTGTTTATTGTTTTCTAGCATTTCAAAAACTTTTATATAATAGTATTCTTTCAAGCTTCATCATTATCATATCAAGTTTTATCCTTCTAGTAATTAGCATTGACTTTGTGTTTATAGTAAATGATATGAAGAAGGGCAATGATGTCAAGTAGGGCTGAAAGAACTTGGGTAAAGATTATATTGCACAGTCTTTCCCCCCTGTGACATGCATTACAATTTTCAGGAGAACTCACCAAAAACATGCTTTGTCTTTTTGTATGTACTCAATCATAACACACACGAGATCATATTTTCAGTTTTGGCCTGAAAAATACTGTGCTCAAACATAACATCCACCAAATTTTGCCCAAACCGTACTCTCTCAGAAAACTAAAATTACCTTTATGCAAAGTTTTTATTAATGAAATTTTGGTTTTTTCACAACAAGTATCGTAACATGATTTTACCTCTCAGAGACTCCTTTAGCTTCACACATGCGCGTTTTCTCAGTTTCTGCCTGAGCATGCTCAGTTGTGGTGTACTGACCAATCAGAGAGCAGCTATCAACATGCCAATGTCTTCAACCAATCACAGCACAGCATTCAATGTCCCCCGGGCTCACATGATGGTCGTGCTCTGTGTCTGCCTGTGCTTTTACAGAGGAAGAGGAAAATTCGGCTTTTCGTATCAGATATGTTGCAAACGCGATGTTGGCGAGATGAAATATTTTAAGTATTTTGCTTTTTCTCATGTATACTACACAACCAGAAAATAAGAGCTTATTTAAAAGCAAAAGAGTGAGTTTAAATCAAGAAATTACGGTACTTATGATAAGATTCAGCGTGAATTTTCATGTTCAATCTGTGAAAGGTCACAGTTCTATTCAGACCAGGTCATAAAGTGATGTGCATGGTCAACAACAGGACTTGAGTAGCCGGTGTATTTAACAATGCTTAGTCGGTGCTTAAAGTGTGCCAAAAGGTATCCCCTACACCAAAGCACCACCAACAGCAACCTAATTATTTGACAGAGAAAGGACTGATCTATCTATCACTTTCCTACCTCACTATCTGAATGTCACAGCAGAAATCAATCTACCCATCTTAATATTTATGTCCACACCAACCTATTGATTGAGCAATCTACCTATTAATCTAGGAAACTATGTATTGATCGATCTTTCTATCTTATTGTGTCTTCTTTCACTAGCCCTGGATTCATTTGCTCTGGAGAACTTTTGAGTCCAAGTCTCCAATGCTTTTTGTAGACCAAATGCACACTTCTGTTTAGTTGAGAAAATGATGGAAAAGCATCTACTGAAAATGAGACGAACTTGACATGGTTCCTTAAAGGTAATTTAGGACCGTTTTTAACGTAGCACTTCCTTCCTTTCTGCTCTTTTTTTCCTACAGTTTTGCATGGACTGTTAAAACATGGACATGACCATGGTGACATCATCGGTTAGTTTCTAAATATATAGTTGTAAAGACTATGGATATCAGCAGCCATACACAGAATGCTGTCTCAAACCAGTGCTCTATACTCTGAACAACAAGACAGGCTTCAGCTTCCTGGAAATTGCTTCATCATTTCCACCTACAAGTAAAGTCAGCAAAACTCTTAACTATGAGTAACTAGTAGCTCTACCATTATATTCAATGTTCCCTCATAAACTACATCTCAACAAAGGAATTTCATAACCTGGCTATAGGTTAGAGTTAGGATAAAAGCTAAGAGTCAGGCTTAACATCTGCTGTCAAATTTAAAGTTTTAACATGAATGTCAACAAGTATTTCGGAATTTTCTAACTAACCACTATTGGAGGCTGCAGGTTTTGGCACCTTTACATTTTTTAACCTTCAAGGTTGTCTTGATAGAATATAAATAAAACAAAATACTAAATTAAAAGGGTTTCTTCTTGGTTTTTGCCTTCTCACAAGTGCTTATAGCTCAGCACCGCAACATACTGAAAAGTAAAATATACAACAAATAATCAACATCTTCACCAGGATCCTGACATACAGAACAAAATGTAAACGGTCTTGTTTCCTGTCCAACAGAAAACCATTTCAGCTGCCCTTTCAAAACAGGGAAGATGTTGCTTTGTGTCCTGGTCACTTGGCAATACTGCAGCATGTATAATAGAAAAGGTGGCTGCAGTATTATCCCCCCGTCCATTGCTGCATGAGATGAAAGGCAGCAGCCTCACAATAATGGCATTGCTACAGTAAAATGCCTGAGAGCACACGGTGTGTCGATGGAGGCTGTGGCTGTTGGAACAATGCAGGCAGAGCGGCGGCAGACAAGCACATTAACCTTTATTAGCTGGTTGACCAGGGCTGCTCGGTTTGGATGGAGTAATTACTGGTGACATGGGGATGATTGATGGTTATTAATGATACTAATGGGTGGCGTCTATCAAAAACATTGGAAGATCTATGCAACATTTGGTATCTGACTCCTCATTTTGAAAAGGTGAGTTTATATGTTAACCCTTGAAACTCAAAGCCATTTTCTGCTATAATATAATCTGCATGGACTTTTTTTATTGCAAAAATGCATGTCAAGCCTCAACAGTTTCAAGCACACTGACAAGTTTTTTTAGAACCACCAGGGCTATCAGAATATCTATGCTAGGATAATTATCATGCCTACATGAGAGCTTTAATTCCTCTTTCATTCAGAATGAACTTAAATCCTCTTTAAAAAGACTAAAAATGACCATTTTAACCCTCTTATTCCAAATGAAAATGATAATTCAGAATAAAACTTAATTCCAAAATAAGTAGCTTGTTCATCCCGCTTTAAATTAATTCTGGTCATTCTGCGCATCCTCGTTCCCTTGTCCTGTCGCAATGACACATGAGACGCTGACAGTAACAGGATGGCTGCCCAAAGCAAGCGTGGGACCCAAGCCGAGACATTTTTTAATTAGAGCTTTAGAAGATTTGGAAATAATGAAAGAGTGAATGGACGTGGGCATTAGAATGCTGACCTTTTAAAAGCTGTGGTGTCCAAGTTGGACAAGGTTTCCCTGACAGAGATGCTGGAGACACTTAACTGGAGTTTTTCTTTCAGTAGACGTAAATACAACACTACGTCACATTTGCCCCTGTCCAATCAGAACCATTCCCAACCCCCAGGCCTCGAATAAAGGTAAATAAACAAGTTTTTAATGTAAACATCAATTTGGAAAGACTATCTCCATATAAACATTAAAGAGAATTTTTTAATTCCAAATTATTAAATTTTGAATACTTAATGCCAAATAAAAAATGCTCATGTAACTATGGCCATTGCCAGATTGATGTTATAAAAGTTAAATGACCAAAGAGAGAAATCAGATTTTCCAAACTTAATTCAAATGAGTTTCTTCTAGTTTTGAAATTGCTTGTCTAGGAAGTCCTAACTTTAACCTGAAATACCAGATGGATTGTTTAGTATTTTACTATTCCATCTAGGGAAGAGCCCATAGGAAGCATTTGGGAAAAGGCAGAACTTTTCCAGAAGCATGTCCTGCTTGTGACAGGATCAATCAAACTTTGCAGACTTGTAGGTAAATCATTCAATTCAATTCAAACTGCTTGATTAATTCCTACAGTAACAACTGAGTTTGAGAAGCCTTAACATAAAAGTGGACTTTCCTCTGGATCAAGAACTCCCCAAGGCCATCTCTGTGTCATCACTTATCAGCCGGTAGAGACAATGAGCAGAACTGTAGCCGAGTCAAGATCATGGGCTTATGCATACACATTCACTATGGCCCACATTTAGACATTCCGCTCTGACTCAAGGCCTTCTTTGTCCCCATGTGCTCATCTCTGTGTCTGTTGTAATATGTTGCTTGTGTTCTGAGGGTTTTCTCCAATCCCACACTGTACTCATCTGACAGGTGCCGAGTTTGGAATTGTTTTGCTTTTCCCTCGCCTATCCTCCTGTCTCCTTTTCTGCAACCCTCGGGTGAGTGGACGCTGGCACGACTGGTTGCCAATGCTCACCAGTATTTTTGTTGTTTTCAATTTGGACAGCGTCCTTGGGTGTCATGGAAGGCACTTTGAAAATAAAATGAAAAAATAAAAAGTAATAAATAACAATGTACAGAAGCTGCATAATTAGAGCTAAAAATGATCACAAACTGACCTAAAAAGAATAGTTTTATTGATTACAGTGACGGCATATACGCTGAATAAAAACTAATGACATGATCAAATGATCTCTGATAGTAGTGTAAATGTAAAGGGGACAAAAGAGTGAGCAGAGCAGTTTGTTTTACAAGCAGGTTAAACATTATGATGCCCAGATGACAGCAGAACAAGTTTACTATAAAAAGCTTCACTCAGTCCTTCAGTGAATATGCTGGATCCAAACTTCTTTGTTGCTGATATCAGATGAGTAGGTTGCCAATACTACTGTTTGAACTTACATCATGCTATAAGTTAAAATAAGGTGTCAAGTTGAGGAGGAAGAAAAAAAATCAATACACCATAGTATATTGATTCACGACTGTCAAGTGTCAATATTATTCAATATGTTAGTTTCCAACATCCAATAAAGCCGTTGGTTCTATAGGAAAATACTTTTCAAATGAACACAACGATGCTGCAGACCTACTTAGTAGGTGAGCTCAGCAGAGGTGATGTTCATTGTGCAGGAGAGAGTTAGTACATCAAACATGGCAGCACAGGAGCCAGACAAAACAAATTCACCATGAACATTTAACGCCATTATGTGGATTAAGTTTGGATTTCTAAAGAGACGGACATGATGCATGAGAATAAGTTACTTTGAAAATACAGCTTACCTCACTAAACACCACCCAGGGAAAGCAGGAGTTGATGATGCAAAGCTAATGCTAAGCTAACACCACTGAAACACCAGCCAACACTAGACATGTTTGGTTTGTCCAAGTTTTTAGGAAAACAGGGCCTTTGTTTTATGCTGGTTGGAGCCCAAGTGTGTGCCTCTGTCTCTGCATTATTCACCAACACAGCAGCACCAAAACTCTACAGAGCAGTGAAGCTAAAAGTTGAAGAGAGGCTGTGCACAGCAGAGTGGGCTGCATTATGTTGCAACGCGTGGACTGAAGTCTGTGAGTTCTACTTTTGTTTGTAGTAAAACTGGCTGAGGTGACATGAGTATGTTGACATACATTTCTGATTAAACTAAATGGAATTTGGTGATTATTTTAGGTTTCTGGATGTAAATACAGTCAAGAAAAAGGTCACAAATCACAATACATTGCAATGCTAAGTATTGCAATACTCAGCATATCAACTACCACAGTGGCAGAGAAGCAAAAAAAGTAAATTTCTAACCCTACCTCCAACACATTGGCTAAAGCACAAAAATTGGGCAGCGTTTTGGAACTGAAACACTGCGTGTGTATTTATGGAATTAAAACAGTGCTTAAATTAACTAAAATTCATTCATTATTAACAAAAATGAATTACCTCAATAACTGTTTGCCTAATACTTCTTGTGTTGTTCTTGTGGAAGCATTATTGTTGTTTACTGGTATTATTTCAAAGTTCATAAGTCTGGCGTCATGAAAGCCCAACTCCACAGAGTTAAAACTAACGATTGTCTCCGTTCCTCCATTTATACTTTATACGGTATAAAGAATGACATAAATTAGGAGTCCCGCACTCTCTGCAGAGGGAGTGGCGTTAATGTCAAGATGTATTCAGATATGGAGGAAGATTGCTTGTGAATGTGTTTTCCCCGTGATGCAACAGCGATGAAACATCACCAGTCGTGGCAGTGGTGGGAGGTTGACAGTTATGTCCGTGTTGACGTATGGCGCCATTAAGAACAAAAGCTGTACTCAGCCAGAAGAGACATGACAACAGTATCACCGTGGATCTGACAGCGGCACACATCTTCTCGGTGTCATCTCTGACCTCTATATCTCTTAGCTCCAGATAGATGCGTTTTCATGGCTGGCTTCAGGCTCTAATAGTCCATTGATTCATTCGCAATATGGCCCCTGAGTCAGCCAGGGTCCCTGATTATTTATTTTCCTCTTGAAATCACTGTGGCCCCTCTCTCGTATCTGTCTTATTAAAATGGAATAGCAAACAAAACCCAAGTCTCCCTCTCTATCTGATAGTGGAGAGAAAAACAATTCGAAGGGATTCGCGACGCTCGGCTCTGAGAGGAGAAAACACTCAGAGGTCTAAGATGAGATAGACCTCCAAATCAATCACTACCGCCGGAGGATTCCTCGCTGAAGATTGACAGGCCTCAAATCTTCAGACAGAGCCAACCTTGACCACCCGCTTAGGCAGTCTAGACTCTGTACCCCGCTGAGGTGAGGGCGGTGAGAAATTTTAGGTTGTCTGCAATACAAATGAGGGGGGAACAGAGGGAGATGGGGTTAGTGTAGCGTACAAGATATAATTTACTGCACATTAACTGCGGTGTGGACAAACGTTTGTGACCATTTAAACCCACTTTTAAACTCCTTGTCAGAAAAAAACACAAGCCAGGCCGCCACTTAATCTGTCATATGGAATCATTTTCTGTTTCCAAGAATGTTCCTTATATACTCGACTGGCATGTGATCTGAAATTCTCTCTCATAGATGGATGTTGCAGCTGGTGGGGCACTCTGCCTACCCTCTTTACATTCAAGGGGGGGCATATGCTGACCGCAGCCTTTCGGGCACGCCCTGGTAAGTCCTGAAATGACAGATGAGGGAAACCCGTGTCCTTAATGCCTATCTATCAGAGCGGGAGCTCGCTGGAGGCTGGAGTAGCTAACTAAACAGAAACCTTTAATTTCGCTGGCAGAAGTAAGAATGGCTGTGGCAGCGTTGACTTAAAAGTCCTTTATATAGACATGGAGGAAGATGTAACAACAAAGGAATCTCATCATACAGCTATTGAGGTACCAGAGCAAGCAGAGGCATAGTGGGTATTTTTACAGTTTTGGCCAAACACTATATTTTGGGATTATTGAAAAGCTAACAAATCATGTTTTGTTTTTCTTATTTTAACTACTTAACATGAAGGACGTTTGCAACTCCTTTTAGATCCTCCTACGAACTGTTCTGTAAGAAAGAGTGACTGAACGTTATACAACTTCTCAATCAACCTGTGAATTGTAAACTTACATCTGAAATGTTTAGATGCCTGGCTTGAGGATATCGATTTGAATTAGCAATCTTGCTAACCATGTTATCTTATAGTTACATATGTGCATCATCTTCTCCATCAAATAAAGACTGAAATCAAGAACTTGAAATCTGTGTGATTTCAAGCATGGATGGAAACAGAAGCAACAAGACAGCAGACGAAGGGTTTGTTAACAGGAAACATGTGTGTTAAGGGTGTTAACCCTTATATAAGACAATTCAATAGGTATCTAAACTAACAGGCTTCAGTTTAACTCACTGACCAGATAGACTGTCATGATCATGCCTTTGATTTAGCCACGTTACCCATTTTGTCCTTGTGTTTTGTTTTGTTTTGTCGTGTGTTTCCTGTTTGGCATTGTCACATCTGATCCATGATGTTTCTTCCCCAGCTGTGTTTCATCAGCCCCAATCACCTCATGTGTTTAACTCCCATGTCTCCCCCTGTGCTGTTGCCAGATTGTTGTACACCATGTCACTGTCCGCTGTTGTTTTCAAGGTCATAGTATTGATCAGAGAGATGGATGGACGGATGGACGGATGGACAGAGGGACAGACAGACAGACAGACAGACTGATAGACCGACAGACCGACAGACCGACAGACAGACAGACAGACAGACAGACAGACAGACAGACAGACAGACAGACAGATAGATAGATAGATAGATAGATAGATAGATAGATAGATAGATAGATAGATAGATAGATAGATAGATAGATAGATAGATAGATAGTATTGAATGATGTTATAGTTAAAGGAGTACTCCGACTATTTTGGACCCACGCCTTTTCCCTATCATTGACAGAGTGAGACAAGCTCAAAAATACCTTTTTTGTGTCTCTGCGTCCAGTGGCTGGCTCCCAGCTGTTAGCTCCGTACGTAGCTTAGCTCAATGGCTGGAAGTCAATAGGAGTCAAAGCCGGACCGACAAAAGTGGACAAAATACTCCTTGCAGTGGTCCAGTGGAGGGCGTATTAGCAGGTGAAGTAAATCCAAATGGTTATAAAACATTTTAAAAGACGTGTTTTCTTTCTTAAATCCGTTAAAATAACGTTTTGATAAACACAGACCTGCGCATGCGCAGTGCTCCACGGACCGGAAGTAGGAGCCGGACTGAGTACTGCGCATGCGCAGGTCCGTGTGTGTATCAAAACGTTATTTTAATGGATTTAAAAAAGAAAACACGTCTTTTAAAATGTTTTATGACCATCCTGATTTACTTTAGGTGCTAATAAGCCAACTCGTTTTCTTTCTTAAATCCGTTAAAACAACATTTTGATAGACACAGACCTGCACATGCGCAGTGCTCCGCGGACCGGAAGTAGCAGCCGGACTGACGAAAGTGGACAAAATACTCCTTACAATGGTCCAGAGGATGGCTTATTAGCACCTTAAGTAAATCAGAATGGTTATAAAGCATTTTAAAAGACGCGTTTTCATTTTTAAATCCATTAAAATAACGTTTTGATACACACACGGACCTGCGCATGCACAGTACTCAGTCCGGCTCCTACTTCCGGTCCGCGGAGCTCTGCGCATGCGCAGTTCTGTGTTTATCAAAACGTTATTTTAACGGATTTTAAGAAAGAAAACACGTCTTTTGAAATGTTTTATAACCATTTGGATTTACTTCACCTGCTAATACGCCCTCCACTGGTCCACTGCAAGGAGTATTTTGTCCACTTTTGTCGGTCCGGCTTTGACTCCTATTGACTTCCAGCCATTGAGCTAAGCTACGTACGGAGCTAACAGCTGGGAGCCAGCCACTGGACGCAGAGACACACAAAAGGTATTTTTGAGCTTGTCTCACTCTGTCAATGATAGGGAAAGGGCGTGGGTCCAAAATAGTCGGAGTACTCCTTTAAACATTTTGTGGTGATCAGGCTTTTCTCAACACTTGTCATGTTTTAATTTGACTCACTGTCACCTTTTCAGACAACAATTGAACCACTGCAAACAACGTCACTGTGGCATCTAATTGAGACATCTTAATTTTTTACAGTAGTTTTAACCCAGAAGAGGTGCAATTACTTATTAATTAACTGCTATGTATTGCCTCGTGTCCATATCCGGCTATTCCCCCTCAGAGGCAGAGCTGGCCAGTTGTTGTACAGACCAGTTTCACATGATACATGACATTGTTATTTTCCCTTATTAATTACCAGTAGATGATTTGTTTTTCAGCATGCAGACTTTGTGGATGGGAGCATTTTGTGCCAGCCTCAAGCTTGTCATCCTTGTGTGGAAGTTCTAGCCAGCTCACAAGCAAAGTAATAAACAGAAATAGATCACAATTTCTACAAAGAGCCATCTGATGTTTTGAAATGCAGATGGTTGCTATTGGCAACAAAGCAAAGAATACTGCAGAAAAAGCCATTTGCGGGTCGTTTATACCCCCTCAGTGAGCTGATCAGGATGTTTTTATTTTTTATTTATAGGTGATCATAGGAAGGGATGCTCTGTACGACATTATTTTTGTCATAGATTTGATGAGACACATGAAAGACTACAGCCTCCACTTTAGAGGTATCCATACTTTGTGTATGCTATATACAGAAGTTTAGTCAAGGATCAAACAGGGATGTGTTTTTAAGCCCATAGAACACTTCATTGCCCACTTCTAATCTCCCGTCTGTTTGGCTTAATCTGCTGATAATCACTGCTTAGTAACAACCCTGTCAGTTGAGCAGGACATGATCTTTTATTGGCTGATACTTTGAAGTGTTCATGCAAAGGACAGGGGCAGAGTGATAAATGCTTACCAACAGGCCTGCGTGTTGGATGCTGTGTGTGTTTTCCATTGTCTGTGACCCCGGCCAGAGGAAAGGTTAATTGCCGCCCCTGTGAACCAGGCAGGGAAGGTGAGGCTGGTCCTGCCCCCGGTAGATTCTACCCTGAGGCTGCATCTGCATTGCAACATGGAAAAATAACAACATCAAGCTGTGGATGAGACTGGATTACTTGTACATGTTACCTGCTTCATAGTTCTGTCTTGATTCCTGACACAAACACAGAGAGAGTGTACAGGCTGAGCAGCCCTCATTCTGATAATGAAACCTAATGAGGGGGATGATTATAAGGTGCAGAGCCGTCACCTAATACCTGATTTTCAAATATACGTTCAAGCATGGGGTAGAAATTAGGACTTGAGCCATAAATACATTAATATTTAAAACAGTTAGTACACTTTTAGCAAATGGAGGACAGGTTGATCTATTCCATGAAAGCACTTTGGGCTCCAAACTACTGTTGGCAAAAAAGAACAAGGTAAGGCTGTGTATCCAGAATATGCAAAACAGCTGGCTTACTCCACATCCGTGACAAAACTGCAGGCCCATTTGTCTGTCTTCCACCCAACTGAAGCAGTGGCGGAGTGCTCAGCCCTGTGCAACAGCATCCTCCCTGGCAAGTCCCCTGCCAGAGGCATGGAAGCCATTTCAGACAAGATTTCAAGTTCACATGTAAGGTCAAGTGCCCGACTGACGACAACTCAGGAAAAGTAAATATTAAAATAATCTAGCAGCGATTCCTTAATCTGTCATGCCCCTGAAAAAAAGATCATCCATATGGCCAGTGTGTTTGTTTGTTTTATTCTTTATTTCATATACAGTCAGTATACAGTCAAGGTAAGATTATTTCCCAAATTAAAAAAACTGTGCAAACGTGAATTGGTTGAGGCAACAACTAATGATAATTTAAGTTAATCATTCACTGAATGATACCTTTTTTTTTATTATTCACTGATCAATTATTAAAACCAATGAACAGATACTGACGAAAAAATCCCTGTTCTCCTAAAGTTATTATAAATTATTCTTTATATTTCATTAGTAAACTTTAAATGTATAAACCTATTGGTCACTTTATGAACACCCATTAATAGGGATGGGAATTGATAAGATTTTATCAATATCGATGCTGTTAATGATCCTGCTAATCGATCCAATTCTTTAACGATTCCCTTATCGATTCTTGCAGATTTTCCATGTGAGCAAATGGTGGTTCGATTTTCGTGGCAACAATGTCAAACACATGTCACAGCATGTATAACTGCCTCTGCAAATTGCAGGTGTGTCCACTCACTTAAGGTTGTGTAGTAGGTGCAGTTAGGATTAAGTCACAGTTCTGATGCTTCTGAACCCTGTCAGTGGAAGGAATTGATAAGGGAATTGATAAGCAAAAAAATTAATGATATCGATTCTTTGATGGAGTTGTTAACGATTCTCAACTGGAATTGGTTTTCGATTCCCATCCCTACCCATTAATACTCATTCAAGTGCTTGTTAATATAGATAGCCGACTGGGCAATCACATGACAGCAGCTCAGTGCATCTAGCTATGGTGACATGGTCGATGGAGTTCAAACTGAGTATCTGAACGCCAAGCAAAAACCTAATATCTCCAAATTGCCACTTGTTTTAAAAACTTAAACTTGGACAAGTGGTCAATAATTCAATCCCCTGTAATGTTATGTATAATTTATACATGTAATTATTTCCAGGGCCTCTAAGTCACCCATATGGTCACAGCTCTTTTAGACTACCCTTACCTACGGTGATTTCCACGACCCTAAACTACTTCCCCTACTTTTCAGGATTCAACAATATCCATTAACCTCCACTTGTCCTCTCCTACTCTCTTGCCCCACTTGACAAGTCTATCTACTGTCTCTCTTTCTTTTCTATCAATAAAGGAACAAAATGCCAAAAAAACTAACTTTAAAAAAAACTCCACTTCTCCAGATTCATGCAGAAACATATAATTAAGAGGGATTCTCTGAAACCAATTCAGTTCTTCTTGGGAGTGATGTAAAGAAAAACGTCTCAACAAAATTGACGACTCTGCCGTGGTATGCGAGGTAGTAAAATGTTGGTTTGTGTGCAGAAAGGATGTTTACACAGCATATATGTAGAAGCAGAACAAACTTTAGTCAGGTGCTACACTTGTAGAGCAATGGAACAATAAAGCCGCTTCTATATCAAGTTTTAGATGTTTTGTTATTTATATTCAGTTATGTCATGACCTTGGAAAAGTAAAGCTACATCTTATACTCACATGTGAATGCAAAATGTTTCCATAGAGACCTACGATGTGTGCTTGAAAATGTTTTGAAGAATTCTTTATACATGGCATTCACAAGCAAAAGATTACAACAAAAGGGGATTATCTTGACCTTCAACTTTTACAATGCCCTCAGCTCATCTTTAAAACTTTTGCAAAGCTTATGGAGGAGTACGGCAAATATTCTTGAGATACTGCATTCACAAGATCACATTCAAAAGTCAAGGCAAGTTTCTCTGAATAGTCCCTTTGAGCAACAGGGGAAATCAAAGTGCTTCACACACTGCATCACAACACAATGATGGAGGAAGAAAACACACCAGAATAAAACATTTGGCAACAGAATCAATGAAACTACAGAAGATAAAAAAGAAATAAAAACAAAGAACAAGAGAAGAAAAATTGAGCTAGACAAAACTAAAATGTAAAAGAGATACTTTTTCTGATTAAAATACAGAGCTCAAAACAAAATTAAAGAAACAGCAACAAACAGTGCAGAAATGAGGTGAAATAGGGACTAAAGCAGATTTAAAAAAAACAAAAGTTAAGAAACTAATGACATGTACAGTGCAGTGATTGTAATAATATACTTCTTAAATACTAAAAGCCATATAAGGTTGACCTAATTTGATTTCAACTGAAATCTTTTTATAGTTAAGTTGTTTAAATATATTCTTTTTGCTTTTGCTCTGAAATTAAGGTAACTTTTTGCATTCATGCTTAAGTATTTAGCTAAATAAAGTTGTAATATAAAGTTGTTGACATTAATTCCATAAGCCATCTTTGCTGCTGTCAAACTGCTTCAGAGAATTAGCTACTTACTGTAATTTCTTGAATAGTTTTCTCATTTTTTTGCTCTGAAATAAGCTCTAATTTTTGGGTGCATAGTATACTCGGGCAAAAGCAAAATAATTAAAATATTTTGTTTGTGAATGCGACTGCAACAGGTGGTATAAAAAGCCAAAATATTCTCTCTCTTTGCGAAAGCACATGCAAACACACGGTGCTGCCATTTTGTGATGCAAAATAGCTGTGCGGTCATTGGTCGAAGACATCGGCATGTTGATAGCTGCTCTTTGATTGGTCGGTACACTATGATGAGCGTGCTCCTGCAGAAATCAAGTAACTGCGCATGCGTGAAGCAAAAGGTGTGTCTGCATCCATTAGAGAGAGAAAACCAAGTATGGTATTTGTTGTTAAAAATATTTTTGATTAAGGTCATTTTTGAGTTGTCAAAGAGACTAAAGCTTGGGCAAACTCTGGGTTCATGTTACATTGGAGAACAGTGTTTTCCTGGGCAAAAATTGTGAAAATATTGGGTGCTTGTCATAATTGAGGGTCTGTTATAATCCAGTAATTATGATATCTCTTACTCACCTACATTGACAAGATAATGCAACTGTGTTGGGTCTGTTCTGAGCAATCATCATTGATACCACCCAGTGTGGACAGTTCCACTGATCAATTGTCCACAAGGAAGTCCTGATTTGAGCCTTTAATTTATTTTTTATTTATCTACTTAATTCAGTTGTAGAATATGCTTACATTTAAGTTAAAAACAGTGGTTAATTTGCAATTCAAAAGTCTACTTTTTTTTTACTGGATTTCTTGAGATTACTTTTCAGGGTCTTCTAATTTATTTTTATTTATTTGATTTAATTATACTGTATTCTTATGTTTAAGGTCAAAATTGATTGAACCCACTGGTTAATAACAAATTGGTCAGTTTTTCTCATACCTACTATTTCTGATTACTGTTTTCTGTTTGAGTAATCTCACCTGATCAAGCCTTTTCTTAAAGTCCACACTACAAAATAATTAATAAAAGTATTTATGATTCTTGCTGATATCGTATCGGATCGATATCGGTATCGTATCAGAGGTGAAAAAGTTGTATCGGGACACCCCTAAGGATAATGGCAAGACTTCTATCCTTTGATCGATAAACTCCCAAATCTATTACATGCATCCATAAATCTTGACATGTAGCCAAAGTTTAGAGAAAATCCCTTTAAAAGAATAGACCATTTGTTTTGTTTTGGTGTCTTGCCGCAGTGGAGTCCATGTCAAGCAGATAGACACCATTATTTGAAGTGCACATTTAATAACAAGGGAGATTGCTACTTAGCTTAGCTCAAACACTAGGAGTCAATGGGTAGCATTAGCCTGCCTCTGCTAGAATCATATAAAGTCTTCAGCAACTCTAATTGGTGCCCGTCTCTTCCTTGTTACTGCACTCATAATCGAAATAATGGTGTCTCTCTGCTTGTCATGGACTTGGTAGTGAGGCAAACACAAAAACAATTTTTAAAAAACTAGCATTTCCCTTTAAGATTTAATGAGATTTCATGTTTACTGGCATGTATGGACAGAAACCATCAATATCACATTTGGCCTCAGCAGTAGGCGGTGTTTATACATAAAAAAATAAAGAGACATGATTCATGTAACATATTGCCCAGCTCAATCACATGCGCAGTATTCCAGCTGGTCTGGGGTTTGGTTATTCTTTAACGAGGTCAGGTCAGCGTGAAAAACAAACATGTAAAATGAGCTGCTGTCTGAAGCTGAAAGTTTCTGAAGCTTTTTGTTATCAGTCTTGCCTCCAGCAGCTGGAATCTCAGCTCTCCCTCTGAGGCATGCAGCCTGAGGCAAATTAGGTCTCGGGACAGTGTTAGGGAACACAATAGACACAAAAACATCCATCACTACAACACAGACTCTTCATCCAAATTCCAACAGTGCTGCTACAGCGCGACGCACTTGTTGCCAAGGCCACGGTCCTGTCTGCGGAGAGCTGCCATGAATACCTCGGTCTACTTAAGCCTCCATGTGGTGAACACTACGGCCAGAGGGATTATGTTTTCAGGTCGTCTGTCAGCGTGTCCAGGCTGCTCTTGTGAATTTAATATGTAAAGGCTTATTAACACATCAACATGTTTTGGCTGATGTCGAGATCATCAAATTTGGGTTAAAGCATGTTAGCAAGGTCAATTTAGCTGTGTTTAATGCAGATTACTGTGTTTAAGGCCCGGTTTGTTTACATGACAACATTGTCACCACAAACAAAAAGTTCTTCTCTTAACGTTTTCAGAAGTGCTCTGCATTCACACAGAGATGGTGTCTAAACAATCCACATTCACACAGAGATGAAACAACTGAAAACAAGACAGCATGCATGCCAGGCCAGGAGCTGGCGATGTAGGTATGTAGTGAAATAGCGATGTTTCAATACACATCTGTGCACCAACACTTTTCGGTGAAGAAAAAACTTTCAGTTATATTTGCCAAGGACTCAGAACATCAATGCTTCTCCGCTGGGCAGAGTTTTGCTGCAGAAAATCCACATTTTGTTGGGGGAGCCATAACAAACATAGCGCAGTTAGCAGCATACGTATTGCTCAGTAATCAGCAATAGCTGTTATTGTTTTTAGGTGTTTGCTTAACCTTTATCTGAAAGGGTACTGCGCATGTGCTGTGCATCACCGTTTTCCCTGGAATTGCCTATCATAGGGCCCTATAAAATCTGTGATCACTGAATTGCGGACAAAATCACGGAATTAGACATTAAACATGGAATTCAATATAAACACGAAATTTGAGCCCTATAAAGTCTGTGATCACAGAACCGCAGACAAAATCACAGATTTTTTTTCTGATTAAAAAGGAATTTATCTCTCGGAAAAATGCTCCAAGAGGGCCACTAAAGGCTGCAGACAATGCACGCTTCACTTCCTCCCCCCTCATCTTTAACAATGCCAACATGTCACAGTGGCCACCTGACATACCAGCTGACCTTGCATTCACACCAAAAGCGATCTGAGCTTACTCTGCATAAAGCTGCCATTTATTTCAATGATCACTGGCATCGAGGGGCGACAAGCAGTATGACGCATGCAACATGAGCGACCTCAAGCGCTGCACAAGTCAGCAAAGAAGCTACAAAACTCAAGAGTACAGGGCAGAGCAGTTTGCCAATGATGATCATGTGTCAGAAGATCAAATGTTCTGGACGCTGAAACATACATGTGAAGACCACCTTAAGAGTGAGTGATTATATTTCATTGCTCTACACTGTGTCTCAGTGTTACATTTGCATAAAATACTGAAAAATTCTCAAATATTGAAATGGAAAAACAGAATATGGGAACATCTGTTTTATTTGTAAAAATAACACAGGTGCTTTAGGGCCCTACTATTCCTGCTTAGACGGAGATAGATACGAAAATATCTTCAAAACTTTTAACTGTTCTCGTGTTAATGGAAGGTGCGAACTCAATGGAAACCCAGTTTTCAGCTGTTTGCACTGTCATGTAAACGGCCACTAAAGCAGAGAGAATGTTGTGCTTGTATGTCCTGATGGTTGGCTGACTGATTGTTGACAGATTTGAAATGTTGACCAACACAGATGTAATGAATGTTTAGCACGCTAAACTTAGGGGAACTTTGGCCAAACATTTCTTGGCACTGCTGAACATTGCAAAAATGTTTTGCAACATCACTCAACAAATGTGGGGTGCAGCTGCAGCTGGCCTCAGGATTCCAACACCATGCCTAGAGGACGACAGACAGCTGCCCTCAAATCGTACGACAGGGGTCCAGGCCTGAGGAGGAAGCAGCTGACTGATGAACGCAGCGGTAACTGAGGGTAGTAAAGGAGTAGAGGTCAACTTGTTTGGATTTAGCATTTACAGGCTAGGTCAATCACCAGAAACTTTGAAGCATGATCTTTAGGGATTTGTAAACAGTTGTAGGGACTTACAATAAAAAGAAGCTCCTTGAACCATAAATTTTCCTGACCATCTCTCAAACTGATGACACTCTGCAGGGTGAATAGGATGCAATGGAGACCCT
Source organism: Scarus forsteni (assembly GCA_036419115.1). Taxonomy (NCBI): domain Eukaryota; kingdom Metazoa; phylum Chordata; class Actinopteri; order Labriformes; family Labridae; genus Scarus; species Scarus forsteni. Next base: position 12,233,573 of record JAZDUH010000007.1, on the reverse strand, counting down.
AATGTGGCCCCCAGGCTGCATGTTGATCATCCCAGTGTTAGTGGGTCAAGGTGATCTGTTATGAAACAAACATCAACAACATTACAAAAGCCCATTTCTCCTAGTCCCACTTCCACAAAAACCACCCACCCTCCTCTCTGACCCATCACTGTAGTCTCACTGTCTCACTTGTATGCCTGGTGTAGCTGCCAGGCGGTGGGTCTAATTTATATCTGAAATAAAAAGTACCACAATGAAGATCTCCCTCCACCTGGGGCTGAGTGGGACACCCAGTTTTCATCAGATGCTGCACTGCCAGAGGCCTTTTTCTGTCCCAATCAGTTCTCTGAACTCTCAAGAGAAAACAACAGGGGTAAAAATCTCCTCCGGCTTTTTCTGAGTCTGTGTTTGCAAACTCAGAGCAGAGTCTCCAACACTGTGGGTAATTTACGGTTTAAAAAAGAGGGCAGTAAATTAAAAGGACAACATGGACGGTCATTTATCACCAGCATACCTTCCTGCTCTGAGTCAGACCTTCCATTAACGCTAGCCTGAAGCTAAGCCCTGTCACAGATTTTGTTGGATATTAAGCCTTAAATTGTTTAGTCTTTGGCACCCCACCAAGGGTTATAATTACTAAGACATCATCGCCATAGGAGGTAAATGGGAAGGAACTGAAGGTTAAATGTGTTTCCACATGGCTGTGCTTCGGCTAAAAGGTAGGGATCAAGACAAAATCTAGCTCAAATATGTAGATTATCAAAAATCAAGTTATTAATCATTGCAAAGTCCTAATCACAGCTGGGGGAATGATATCACGCTGCTGTAACAAAAGACGCCCAGCTCCTTTCAAATGAAAATGCCACTGCCTTTCTCCAGGGATCATTTCTCTCTGCATCTCTGTTTTAAATTAACCACAGACAATTCCTGATGGCTGGATTTATGCGGTGGCTTTTTCATAAAGGACACTTCTTAATGATATATCAACATACGAAACTCCAAACGCAGCACTAAACACCCTTTCTACAAATCTTCATGGAATAAAAATCACTTTGTTATCTGCTGCAGCTAAAGCCATGTTGTGTTCAGTGTTTACAGTCATTAAAATGCTCCGTATCAGGGGACTCACTGTCACTGATATCAAACTCATCCTTGGGAAAACTGCAGGTTTTGCTTACAGAGCACATTAATTTGCTTGACAGATTGCTATTCTGGATCGGTGGACCTTTCAGCTGTGAATGCTAATGACCTACCCCAGTGCGTGATCATTAAAAAATATAGAAACTTAGAAAAGCCCTCAAATTTTCACCTCATTAAATTACAAAAAGTGTGATTTCAGATCTGTTGACTTGCATGAAAATGAAACAAGTCTCTAGTTATGATTTTTAGAAGGGAAACAAAGCTGTTTTTAACAGTGCTAGACTCAGGTTTTCTACTGTACTTTCAGAGGGGTTAGTGCTGCATGTTAACAGACAAAGCTTTACAAAACAGCCCACTCTGAGACCTATTCAGGCATTAAATGGTATCAGCAGCTCTTTGCGACTTAAAGGGATATGCCAACATATTTCCTCACATGTCTTGCCTCACTCTTGAGTTCATGACAAGAAGATAGACACAGTTCTTTCGACTCTGCGTTTCAAGAAAGAGACAGGCATAGCTTGTCCATTGCTAGTTAGCTTAACTTAAACACTGGGAGTCATTGGGTAATGCTAGCCTGTCTCTGCTTACAGCCAACTCCAAACGGTCCTGTGTGCTTTTTGTTAGGGATGGGAATTGAAAACCAATTTCAGTTGGGAATCGTCAACAGCTCCATCAAATTCCCCTATCAATTCCTCCCACTGACAGGGTTCAGAAGCGTCAGAATTGTGGCTTATTTTTTTTAACAAAAGGTGCCTACTGCACAACCTTAAGTAAGTGGAAACAACAGCAACTTGCAGAAGCAGTTGTCTAAGCTGTGATGTGTGTTTGACATTGTTGCCACTGAAAATCTGCAGGAATCAATAAGGGAATTGTTAAAGAATTGGATCGATTAGCAGGATTGAATAGCATTGATATCAATAAAATTGTATCAATTCCCATCCCAACTTGTTGTGACAACTTTTGTTATCCTGATAAGTTACTTTATCATTATATTATCTTTATTTACTCCTCAACATAGGCTTTTCTTTGTTGACCTACTTCCACAGTGGTTTGCGCCAGGAATGTGATGCTCGCAAACAACTCAATTCTTTTGATTGACTCTTTTGTAAAAGAGAGAGAGCAAGGCTTGTAAATAACTTCTAAATCATTCACTTAAAAGAGCTGTCCAAAAGACTCAACTCATTTACAAATGTGACATTTCTGGCACAAGCCCCTGAAAATGGGTCAACAAAGCAAAGTCTTTGTTTAGGAGTAGAAGAAGATAATATGATGATAGTGGACGATTGCATAAATTAACCCACTAAAAAACTGAGTCATAACATGGAAATGTTGCTAAGGAGTTTATCTGATGACTGTAGGCAAAGGCAAGCTAGCTATACCCCTTGACTCCCAGTGTTTGAGCTAAGCTAACTAGCGCTGGGCTAGCTAAGGCTATCTCTTTCTTGTTACTGCATGCAGAGTTGAAAGAATTGTGTCTGTTTGCTTTTTGTGGGCTTGGGGAAAAAGGGAAGTCACGAAAAAACAAAAAAGTTGGAATATCCCTTTCAGTCTTAAACTGCCTTTATTGAAAATTTAATTAACAAACCAAATAACAGCCCCATGAAAAATGATATATATCTTTCAGGTAGAACACGGGCAGTCGATTTTCCATCAGAGATGATCAAAAGAAACCTTTATCATATTTGTTTTTGATTTTTTTTTCCTATAGAAGCTACGAGAAATATGCATCTGAATCCTCCACAGGCAACACTGAAATAACAGCACTGACGGCAGATGTGTAAAATGAGTTCAGTGGTACATTTCACTACATTTGATTGTTCTGTTGGTCTGGTTAAACATTCAGCTTCCCCTCAGTCAACATCTTCTAACCCTAGGTCTATACATAAGAGCAAAGTCTGTTTTTATATCTCCTGAGCCATAAGGTGGGTTTTTAATATGATATAGAAATATTTTCTATGTAACATGACATTTTGATGATTAAACAAGAGCATACTTCACTTTGATTTAATATAGTCCAGGGTTGGAGACCAAACATTACATGACAGATCGAGGTAGGAAAAGATCAGTTATCACATAAGACAGTCTAATAGTTTCAGTGATAAAGGCTACACGGAAAAACATTAAAACATTGAGTTCTCAACAGTAGTCCAACTGGGAAGTACTTCTTTTAAGAGGTGTAAATTCTGCCAAGGAAGATATAGTAAAACTGACTATTGATTCATTGACTTTATTTATTTTGATTAGGGAAAAACGAGATACTTTCCTACTATTTCCAGTAGGACCATCAAGAGTCTACTTTGCTTACTGGCCACAATATAATAAACATGACATGTTTGATCTCAGTGGGGAATTCTGATGATTGTTTTTTTTTCCAGGGCTTTTTCACTAGTGGTAAAAACTAAGTGACACCGATGCCTTTTTGATACCACAGCTATAAAGTAGGGGACATTAAAAAGTTTGAGAAACATATTAGTTCAGCAGTGGGTTAAAAACAGATGCAGCCATTTTCCTCCCCTTTGGAAACATTTGGATCTGAGGGGCCAAGTAAGGAAGTTTTGTTAATGAATTCTCCACCCATTAGACTGCCAAAACGATGTCTAAAGGGTGGAGGAGGAGGGTTTACAGAAACACTTTCAAAACAGTAATGGTGTTTGTGTGACAAGCTGAAAACTAGCAAGTAGGTGGAGGCTGGATAGCTATGATGTAATAAATCCAAAGCAGTTAAAAACAAAGCATTATAAGTAGGTATGTTTCCATGAACTGAGAGTAAAGTCAGTGTCATCTCCTGCTCACCATTAACCTTCTTAAAAACACTGAAAAGCAAAGGAAATTCATTTTTGCAGGAACATGGGAAATTATGACTTGACATTAAGTTCAATTACCTTCTTGCTATTACGACCCTCTAAGAAATGGAGATTTCATTATTTTGAAACACAGCATTTATGAGAATCAAAACATTTTTACATCCTCAGTAAACAGGGATGCTGCAAACATTTTTGTACAATCAACAGTGGCAGGAATTTGCCTTCAATTTCAGCAAAAAATGCTTGCCCAGGACTTACAGGTCTGATGCTGTAGTATCAAATGATGTGGATTTGATGTATCTGATGCATTAAACTTGTCTACTTGCCTTAATTCTGTGTTTGGTTTATTGTTCAGTTGTATTAATTAAAAAATGAATTTAACAATTGATGAATGGGCACTGACTGGCTGAATTTTAGCTATGAACTGTTACTATTTCCTCTTTTTAAACTCTGCCCACATGCATTAACATTAACCAACTTCCATTTTGGGTGTTCAGTTACTAAGATACCTGCCCTCAAATATGTGCAATTCTGATATGCAGTGAATTCAAACCAGCATTCACGTGTTGAGTATCGTTGTGTGCTAGATGCAGATAATTGGTGGGAACTGGCCACAATATAGGCGTGCTAGCAGAGCTCTTTAATAGTTTTTCATCACAAATCATGCTACAAAACTACTGTGGTATGCAGTTTAGCAGGCTGGTCAGAATTAAATTACACTTCAAATCATCACAAAAAGGGAAAAGCAGGTCTTGATGTGTTTGCTGATGAGTGTTTCTTTTGAGTGTACTCTATATTTATCACTCTATCATGTGACTGGCAGGAGATGGAGTCATGTTATAAGGAGGTTCTCCTTTTTCTATTTCTTGCTTTTAAGTAATAGACATAACCAAAATGGCAAGTAGCTTGAAAGCCAAATGCCGAGCTCTTGTTGCTAAGCTAACACAGATCACCTGAAACAGCTGCAATTCCCATCACCACATGAAACATAAAAAAATAAAACACATTTTTCTTGTTTTTTTTGCTTACTGCAGACTACATTAACTGACAGCACATGTTTTAAAACATGTTAATCTGCCCTTGATACATTCTAGCCTGTGCTGACAGCCCACTTTTGCCGTTAGCATTTGGCCTCGTGACATTGGCTTCATTATAACAGATCAGAAAAAGGTCTTAAAGAAATTTGAGATACAGAAATTATTTTGCCATTATTTTGCCAAGGATATCTGGCTATGAATTTTGGACCGTATTGTCCTGCCCTACATGAAGGCAAACACTTCTTTGCTATCCTTACATGCACTTTAACTGAACTATTTCAGTCTATCTTTGCAAACAGTCTGCTTTCTCCTGCTTGCAGCATCTGTTGAGAACCAACAGTTCACACCCACACAACACATGCTGTATTTATTACAAAGAAATAAATTATTAATGAATAAGCTTTTGGATTTGGTGATAAAACAAAGTTACATTGCAAAACTGCTCAAGCTGCTCGGGCTGAGTTATTATTGTACAACTTCTGTACAATAACACAAAAGTTAAGACAGTATAACATCCAGGGCCATGGTGACATTATTTCCCCGACATGTATTCAGACGTATAAATCTGCAAACACTGGAGTCAAAGAAACCTGTGTGTGCAAGGATGATGATTGCTCTAAGCAAACAAAACTGATACATGCTGCATATCCTGACAATATGAATCACTGAACACAGCAAACATATACCTAGTGTTTGTTATACTGCATATACACCAAAAATAGATGGAGTTCATGAATACTAATGCACGAGAATGTTAAGGTGTTGATGAAATTCACAGTTCAGGCCATGTATGATATTAGCAGGAAAGTAGAAACAAGCATGGACCATTTTCAGAGCTGATTTGGTGGATGCAATATGTTAAGCTTTTAAGAAATATCAGATAAACTACAAGATTGCCAGTAACACAGACATTACCAATAAATAAATCAGGATACAATAATTTGCAAATCCTTCTAGACTGATTTCAATTGAATACACTAGACAGACAAGACAATTAATGTTTAAACTGGTAAAATTCAGAATTTCTTTGCAAAAGTTCATTCATTTTTAATTTGATGCCTGCAATATGTTCCAAAAGAGATGGGACAGGGGCAACAAAAGATTAAGAAATGCTGAAAAAAACACCTGTTTGGAACATTCCACATGTGAACAGGTTAATCAGAAACAAGCAAGTGTCATGATTGGGTATAACAGGAGCAAGCGAGAGGCTCAGTCACTCACAAGCAAGGATGGAGTTCACAAGGTTGACAACTTTCCGAATGAAAAAAAAACACTGTCAGATAGTGCAGTTCATTGCTACATCTCCAAGTGTAGGGCCCTATAAATTTTTTTTTAATTCATTAGGTTTTTGTTATTCATTGGGTTATTTTACACAAATTTAACTGTATAAAGTAATGAAATATAATCACTCACTCTTCGGGTGGTCCTCACACGTATCTTTATGTGTCCACTCAACAGTATATCGACAAAATTGGCGGGGCATTTGACCTCCTGACACATGATAATCATTGGGAAACTTTTCTGGAGCTGATGGGAGTTTCAGACTTTTTGTTGTCGACTTGTAACTCGAATCGCAACGCCTCATCACTTTTGGTGTGAACACAGGGTCAGCCGGTGTCTCAGACAGCTGCTGTGTCATTTTGGCATCGTTAATGAGGGAGGGAGGAGGGGGACAGGAAGTGAAGCGTGCACTGTTCACAGCATCAGTGATCCCCTCCGTGCATTTTCCCAAGAGTTGCGTTCCGTTTTAGTCATCTAAATAATGCTTTTACGTAAAATGTCAGCCATTTCCGTGATATTCCATGTTTATATTGAATCTGGGTTTAATGCCTAAATCTGTGATTCTGTCTGTGATTCCGTGATCGCTGGTTTTATAGGCCCTACAAGTGTAAGTTAAAACTCTCCCACATAAAGCCATATATCAGCAGCACCCAGAAATGCTTCCCCTTTCTCCTTTCCCATGCTTATCTGACATGGACAGGCACATGAGAGATAAACTGATTAAATATGGGAGGTAGGTGACCACCTCTCTATTGTTACTCTCTGGGAATGGAGGCATAAAGCCACCACGAGGTAGTTTCACTTGATCCATATTTTCCAACCAAAGAACTCATCTGAATTGCCCAAACTACTGTACAGAAAAAATAAAGTCCTTTTAACCACAATATTGTCAAACAACAGTGCTTATCCTTCTCCTTCTCTTGTCTTGCTTGTACATGTACCTGGATCGAATACTTCATAAATAAATGCAACAAAAGCTAAACTATTTTAACAAAATAGAGCACTGGCTACAGGCATGGTGCCCATAGAGAAAAACCTCTCCGATGTACAATGGAGAAACTGCTGTTTAGCAGACAATAGCGGGGTCTGTTTGGCTGAGACCCCCTGAGATCCAACAGATGTCCTGTAAATGCACTTTGATGGAGGGTAATGTGTTTCAGTCGGTGCTCTTTTACACCAGCATAAAATGAGAAAGGCACCTTTCTGCTTTCTTTTACTTTGTTCTCACATAACCGTGGAGATTTACAGGCCATTGAAGCAACATGGTGGAATAAAACGGGCAGCTTTCAATTCCGCATCCTAGAGGCGTGTAAAATCTAAAAACATAATATTGACACATGTTCCACAGTTTGTGCAGCTCAATAGTTTTTAAATTGTGACTGTGGTGTGGACTGCAAGATCTGGATGACATTCACGGTCATGAGGGGATGAACCATTCCGATTGTGTAATTTCTTTAGTTTTCTATTTTCCTTTTTTTATGACCAAGCTTACACAAAAACTACCAGACAGATTTTCTGAAATTTTCAGGACATGTTGGTAATGGCCCAAATTAAGATTGATTAGATTTAGGTGGTGATCCAGATAGCTTCATTTGTGAAAAATCATTTTTGCTCAATAGCTGGTTTTACAGGTTCACAGAATCATATTACAATGACAACTTTATCATAGAACTATTACTTATAGATGTAACAGCAATCTGTAAACTACCTTGGCAGAGGTTTGAGCTCTGAGTGCTTTCTAGTATTAAGTATTTGTGATGAGATAACAATGACAGCTGGTACAAAAACTGACGACATCCCAGAGGATCAGGCATTAATGGTACCAAATAACTTGACAAAAAATAATAATAATGGATGCAGTCTTTATTTGATTTGTAAAGTCCATTCTATTACAAACTGAAATACTTCAATCCCTGTGAGACTTCGACTTTAGACGTGGACTTCTGAATAGGGCTGCCACAAACAACTATTTTTGCGATTAGACTACTAGTCACATCATGCGTGAACTGCAGCGTACTGCACCAGCATGTAGCTGGTGGCCCAAATTGCTTATAATGAGCAGACCTGGCAACTATGGCGCCTGCGTAGTTGTGCATGCACCACATGTGTGAGTGTAAAGAGTATGGTGTGATTTATTTATAGTCAAAGATTCCTTTTGACAGTTTAATGCCTAAAATGCATTAAAACATCCAGTGTATGCGCTGGAACTTATCTTTAGTATTTCTTTGCTGCTTTTCTTCTTGGATTAAAGGTGACAGACTGATTTTTCATTGGTAGAAAACATTAAAATTTCCTCTGTTGCAACCTGCTTCTGAAAGCTAAGAGCACAATATCTTTAGAATAACTTTAAATCATTGTCTCTTTTGTTATTTATGTCAGCTCCGGCTTGACGACTCTCTTTTAAAGAACCACTTTTTGAAGAAATCCTCCTGATTTACAAAAACATTTAAGTTCAGACTTAATTGCAAAGACCCCGAGGACGCCATCACACACTCCTGAATCATTCTTGTTTTTGAGCTTGTGTTTCTGACGCACCAAATAGGATGAAAAGAATCTGTCTGGTACATTGGTTCACTAATGAATCTTTAATGGGAAATATATTTGTTGCAAATAACTATGCTCAGACACACTGTTTGATGCAAATAACTGCACTGGGTGGTTTTCTGACAGCAAGGCTGAACAAAAGAGAGGCTGCTGCAGACACATCACTGAGCGCCTCCTGTCAAAATCCCTGTGACTCATCACACTGAGTAATATGATACTCACACATTTGCATATTTGATGCTAATGTGCTGTTTGTTTATGATAATAAGAATCTCTAAATGGATTTTAATGTATGACAGCAGAAATGGCCTGTTCCGTGAAGAGGTTTTGCATTGTCTATGACAGTGATGGCATAAATCTCAGAAGTGCTGAAAGGTGTCTCTCATCTCCAGTTATGCCTTGAACCAGTCAGATTTTAGTGTATGCAATAGCTCTTTAAACAAAATATCCCACTGGCGCCATTAATTCAATTAGGAGAATCAAAAAAAAATAGTAAATGCGACATGTAATGAAATGTTGCAACCTCAAATGTGTGCACATGCTGTTGGCTGAATTATGTCTAAATAATGTATAAATATTGTAAATAATAGCATTAGTATCATTCTGGAGTGTATTCTTGCCGTTCTTTTGCCGTGTATTCGCCGTATTTTGAAATTGATTGTCTTTTTCCGTCAAAGTCCGTGCTTTATGGGTTTAATCTATCGCACTCTGGAAAGATTTGAGGAGAAAATATCGAGGATATCTGTCAGGGAGAGGAGGAGGAGACCAGAGGAGAGTCATGAAGGGGCTAACTGCCTCAGGGACTATCGTTGGTAAAAAAAAAAAAAAAAAAAAAAAAAAAAAAGGCCATGACATGGTCTAATATGACGAGCTATAACATGGACACTAATGCTTCAGGCAAACAAAAATCTGTGTGTTTGTAAAATAGTTTATTTGTTGTTCATTTTCAATTGTTTATCAAAAGAATCCTGTTTAAAGTTCAAATCTGTTGTTTTCTTTTCTTGTAATTACACACAGTTTAAGCATTTATTACATAATAATGACAAATACTTGCTAGAATTGTTTACTTTTATTTCTCATGAAAGAAGGGTAGAAAAATGTACTCAAAGGGCATTTCTAGACACATCTATTGACAAAAAAGACAAAAAAGAACTGTTATTATTATAATATTAAAGGGGTTAATGATTGCAATTTTGTGTTACAGTACATTTTGAGCACACCGCAACAATACCACGATAATAATGATAACCGTGATAATTTTGGTCACAATAACCGTGATACAAAATGTTGATATTGTTACATCGCCGGTTAGTTTTATAAAAAAAGAGCCTGATGCTCTGCCATGCTCAGCCTCTCTCTAACATTAAGTTTACTGCTCTGAGGAGCTTTAGTACTGCTGTGTTTTTAGTGAAATATTGCAAAAGCAGATGTTAACCATGAAGGCACATACCTGGACTCCAACCAATTCAATTTGTAACAACATTCTCATGCGTCATTCCTCACAAACTGTCCATCCCTTAAAAAGTCCCAAATTTCTTGAATTTCCTTTTTTAATTTTTCCCTATCTTACTTTTTCTTTTGTTTTTGGATTTTGGTGCACTTCTGTGTAACTTTTTTGTTTTCAATATGAAGGTAATGGGTGGGATCATTTGGAGCACATTAATGATGCTGCACTGCAAAACAATGTTGGTAACTCATGTTTAATTCTGTGCCAAAAATAATCAAAAGATGTCAGACAAAAAGTCCAAAATAAGCCCACACAACTGATCTAAATGCTGACAGTGTATCCTTGTGCTGCCATGTTGGATTTAGTAACTCTTCCACACAATGAACGTCACCTCTGCTAGCCTCACCTGCATTGGCTCCATCATTTGGACTTCAAAAGTAATCAGTTTAATTTTTACAGAAAAAAAAGCTTTTAATAAAATACAAAATATTGGCACTTGCCATTCGTAAATTGATACACTATCCCCATGAAAAAATATTGCAATACTATGGTGTATTGACCTAGCAATGGTGGTGGAAAATCACAGTAATGTACATACTGTTACTGCCCATCTCTGATTTTTTTCCCTCTTTTTGGCCATCATTTGCTGAGTGTCATTTTATCTGATTGGGACATGAAGGTTAAAGAGCTGTTTGGCATTATTTGTGACTCCTTTCAATCTAATGGAATTGTTCAGCTTTCACATTAAGCACTCACATTGTGTAGAGATTCATGCATCATTTGTATGTACAATGGATCCTCCTGTGACACTCAATCGATGTCCCGGCACAGCTTCCAGTGACTGTTAGATGGATATCTCTCAGTCCTCCCCATCCTGCAACCACAGGAGACCCTCAGCCCCATCAATGGTAGCAGACCAGGGGAGCCACATTGAGCCATTTAAATTAAATCATTGTCTCCAACTCCTTTAGTCACAAAAGAAATTGTATTTAGACCTACTGGGAGGACTCAGACGGAGATAACCAAAATGAGTTTCCAGTGATGGTAAGAACACTTGGCACTGAATCATGTTTCAGTAGAAGAGTGATTTGAAACTCATTTGTTTTGGTTTTGTGATCCAAATTTTAATTGCTGACACAGAAACAAAGCTTGAAATTTGGGCAGCTTGAATTAATTCTGCTGTTATGTCTTCATATATTCAGAGTTATCATATTAAGTTGAAGAGAAATATTGTTTCATTTCAAAATCAATTATTTAAATCATTGACTTTTTAGTGTAAACTTTGAATACTTTGTTTATGTTTAACTTAGAAAAAGACTAAACGTAAACAGTGTATAAACATGGACATGATTTCAGAACACCATCAAATCAAGTAATAAAATCCAATGACGGCTGTGACCATACTGGAATCTATCTTACCTCAGGAAATTCACAAGCTAAACAAGTACGCTGGTTTACCGCCCCGCAACAAATAGTAATAACAATAACTAAAATTAACAAGTAAAAAAATAAATAAATAAACAAGGTATTCAAATCTCAATAGTAACAATAAGCAAAACTAGAAAGCACTCATATTAACATTAGTAAAACATACTATGTTTTATTTATTTGGCACTTTTCTGAACTGTCATTGATCAAATCATAATACTGTTTTTATCCATCAGTGTCAGCAAGTTGAGAGCCATTTTTTAACCATCTCCATACTTGACAAAGTCTAGATTGGCTCTTCACATCCATTTCAGGCAGATGAGGATAACTTTTCTTGCTCCAGGGTGTTTTATGAATCTGCTCTGGAGTTGTCACAGTTTTTTATTTCAGGCCATCCAAAGGTAAGTCAGGTTCAGCAAAACTAAAGTAGAAAAGCACTCCGAGAGCACAGTCCTCCACCAAGCAGCTTACTTCTACCTATAAATTGTGATTTCCATTAGGGTTGCCACAAACGACTATTTTGATAGTCGACTAGTCAACGACTATTTTTGCGATTAGTCGACTTGTCACATCAGGCATGAGCTGCAGCGTACCACACCAGCATACAGCTGGTGGCCCAAATCGCTTATAATGAGCAGACCTGGAAACTATGGCTCCTGCGTAGTTGTGCATGCGCCAAATGCATGAGTGTGTTTGGGGGTGTGCTGGGTTGATTCCTGCAGGCGTGATAACCTGGAAACAAGGGTGAGGAGAACAAACTACCATCCACACTCATGTCTTGCTTTGTAGTGAGCGGCTGGATGATAACATGTGGGATTCACACAAGCAGAAGAGCAAGCCCAAAATCACTTTTAATGAGTGGACTTGGAAGCACAATAACTGTTGTCTTGGTCTGTGCACAACCTGCTCTCTCACGCTTTCTGCTCCCACATGGCTGTAGTAATAAGTTGATGTGCAATAGTAAAACAATGAAATTGGAGAACCTTATTTGCGGACAGATTTTACTGTGGACAGGTCATCCAAAACAGGAAATGGAGGATGTCTGGTCACCGTACTGTTGACGCTAATGTTAGCAGCTAACTAGCCAATTGCCTCATCAAGAAGAATGTCCCTCTTTGTCAGAAATTGAATTAGCCAAGACGTGCTTCCTTTTCAGATGCTATGTATCACCATACTGCCATGGAAGGAAAGGTCTGCCTTGCAGATTTTGCATTGCACATTCTTTTCTTTTGTTTTGGTAAAATGCTCCCAAACTTTCAAGCTCCATTGCCGATCAGCGATGATACTGTTTGGGCATAACTCTTCCAGATGGTGACATCACGGCTGACCTGGATTACCACTACTGCGCATATGTCAAGGACAGAAAGGCAGACAAGACAGCGGAGGTACAGCAGCAGTTTTGAGAGAAACTAATGCTTTAAAAAACAAAACCAAACGTCGACTATTGAATTAGTTGTCGACCATTTTGATTGTCGGCTTAGTCATGACTAGTTGACTAATCATGGCAGCCCTAATTTCCACGCAACATTATAGTCCTATATTTATTTTACAGGCACATTATGTTATGAAAAATATCAATTTGCAAGAAGTGTGATTACTGTTGATATAAATAAAATCCAATAGAGTGACCCAGTCAGTAGTGGATCTTATAACTTGTTGACTGAACCAATTTGCGTTCGCTCTATGTGGAGCTGAGGCCTTAGGCTTTTCCTCACACACACACAGACTTCTGCTATGGCGAGCTATTTGGGTAATAGCATTATCAGTAGCTTTGTTTCGAGTGTAAGAGGAATGTCTGGAGAGACTGCAAGTGAGCACAGCTGCCGTACATGTTTCTATAATGTTTATGGTCTCACAGTATTCTTACTGGTAGTTGTAAGTGCAGACAGAGCGATGTGGAGAACTCCTCCCCCTGGCATTGCAAAGGAAGCTGGGAAATGCAGTGACATAGGCTTGAAAAACTACACGTCAGTTTGCAAATGAACTACAACTCTCACAATGTCGTAAATCAATGGGATTTGCCATTATAAACTTTTTTTTCTTTTTTTACGTTGATCATTTCCCCAATCTAACAGCTTCGTCCTTGGACCAAACCACACCTTTGGTAAAATTTTCATGAAATTCTGTGCAGTAGTTTTTGCATAATCTTGCTAACAAGCAAACAAACAAATAGACTGCAGCGTAAACATAACCTCATTGGTGAATAGGGATGTATATCGTTATGATTTTATCGATACCGATACTCTTATCGATACTCCTTATCGGTATCGATACTTATCGATACTCTTATCGATACTACAACATGTAATTTTGTGTGAAAAATAAAGACTTTACAAGATATTATAAGATTCAGCCTTTTTTATTACCACAAGGTGACAATAAAGCTTCAACAGAATAGAAGTAATGTATTACAAATGCTTCTCAGAGGCAAAAAGAAAGCTAAGGAGATGGCAAAACCCCTTTATGCCACCCAACAGACTGCATGTACAGGCAGACCTATAGATCTTGTGCTGCTAAAACAGATGCTGTAAAGATGACTACTAGGGCCTTCACTTTATATTAGATAGTCATATAACCGTTTGAATATGGGGATAAATATCCGTAACCGAATAGTAAATAAATATTCAAATGTAAATATTGAGTGTAGCAGCACATCAGGGCGCCTGAAGCAGTGGACCGTTTCATCCATCAGAGGGCGCTGTGAGCGCAGCCTGACCGTCAGTCACATCCGGTGCTCTCTTGACCTCAGTAAACAAAGAGAGTTTCCGCTCCATTATTAGCATTATTAGCTCTGATTAATCTGAAGAGCCGTGCCGCTTTTCATCCAAATTATACAGCCGTGTGCAGCGGGGCTTCGACAAGAGTTTAACCCCGTGTGACTATGTTGTTTTCGGCAGGGTTTTTACCGAAGGGGCGGATAATAGAGTCTCTGTCGGCGATGCAGCCTCTAGTGTTAGCCGGGCTGCTAACTCTGCTCGTGTTGCTATAGCAATCAAACAGCCTACACTCCTTTAGCTTCATACTTAGCGCGCTCCAAGTGTTTGGTGATGTTGCTAGTATTTCCTCCCTTGGACACAGCTTCTCTCTGACAAAGAGAGTTTTGATTAACTTTGCTGAAGTGAGCCCAAACCTTCGAGCGCTTAGCCCTGACCGACATGCTTGAGCCGGGCGGCGCTAGTGTCATAACTACGTGACAGCGGAAGAGACGTTCAAGTACCGATAACGGTACCGTTTATCCGGATTCTTAACGGTGTTCGGGTACCGACCCAATTAGGAACCGGTACATGAAAGTACCGGTCCACGGTATACATCCCTATTGGTGAAGGTAATGAAGTGCGCTAACGTTCTTGGAGTGTATGCTCCTTCTGCACAAATATGATGGATGTCCACGAATCAGTGGTTTAAAGGGGATTGTTTTGTGACAGGGCCACTCGGGTCAGAAGCCGTACTGATTTGCTCAAAACTACTGATTTTCACATTGTGAGTGGGGTGCATATTGCTGCCTCTCCACTCAGATCAGTATGTTTCTTTCTGAAACAGGAAAGGGCAACGAATGACAGCTGTTTGTACTCCAAACCAAAAATACCACAATTCAGACACGTATGTACGCTGCACCAACAGTTGGGTATTTTATTGAGAATTGTTGCATCCCTATAAGATGTTTATGTTGTCTCACAAGACTTCTGATGTAGGCTACTTTGTAGGTACTCTAAGTGTGTTTTGAAATTGCTGTGTACATCTTTAATTGAATTATATATTAGAAAATTTGAAGCGAGGTTCCAAAAAGAAAACTATATTCGACTGAGAGCATTCTTTATCATTTTTTGGCATACAAATTTGCTCCTTGGACATTATCGCACAATCCACAGGAAAAGCAGTCCAAACAAAAACTGCCCTGTACACTCACACTAACAGAAACAACCTTTACCTACAGAAACGGAAGATTCAACAATGAGACAGTCTAAGGGCAGAACAATAAATGTTTACTTTCTAAGAGCTGAGACTTTGTTTTACAAGTCCATGACTAGACACATCTATCAAAAACCATCTTAAAGTGCTTGGAAATATCACAGTTTATGGCTGTTTCTTTATGCCTTGTCCTTGTCAAAACTTTTCAGAACGACATATTTTCCTCAATTCAATGATGTACTTAAAAAGCAGAATGTTAAAAACATCAAAAAGATGAAAAAATATTTGATCCAATACTCCTTCAGCAACTTCTTATTCATCTTTTAAAGCCTTTAAACCATCTGTTCTTATCTGTTTGACTTTCACTTTCATTCTGTTAAAGCATCAGGGACAACTCTCTTTCTGCATTTCTCTTTCATGCAATAGGTACTTATCTCATGGACTTACAAATTCCCTCTGCAAAAAGCTGAGACATTCAATAAAATACAGAAATAAGGCACGATATTTAATATTTAACTCGTCAGCTCCATTGTTTTTGGAAGTATGGACATATTCTGGAATTGATGGAATCTTTTAAAAGTTGCGTGTTCGGTTAGCTTTTGTCAACATTTGGTACACATCTGTGGACTAAAGACACTTGTGTTGAAGTACTGAATGTGGAGTTATTCAATTCTTGCCTTCTGTATACCTTAAATAAATAAAATAGCTTAAAGGTGAATGATTTTCAGTGTTACTGACAGGTCATTTCCATTTCAGCCCAACTCAGGAGTACTCTCATTTTCTTTTTCCATTACAGTTTATTTTCTAAAAGTACCTCTCTAAGGTAGATGAGACCATCATAGCCTGGCAGGGCAAACTACCATGACATCCTCAAAACAGCTATTAAGGAAACACAGGTCACAGAAATACTCCCCTTGGATTGTGGCTATTTGTAGTAGTAAGGAGATGAGTCTTGTTCCAGCAACAGTTGCAGGCAGCTGAACAACATTTTTCACATGTAAAAGCAGACAAAAGTGTGAACGGTCAAAAAGCACTCTTGAGCTGACAACAGTAGGAATTTTATTTCTGCGTGTTATTTTTTTCATTTGTTCATTAGGATTTTTTTCTATAACAAGGTATACAGATAATGGCTGTATTCAACAAAATTAATATATTAATTATAAGGAAAAAAGAGGATAACAATGACAATAATACAAGACAAAAGAAAACACAAAATGCAAATATACGTCTATTTATTTCTGTTTTTAACCTCCTGATGTGGCAGTGTCCCCACGTTCACACAGCCCAGTAAAGTTGGGTCAAGATGAGATGATACCATGTAGCGAAAAAGCCCAATGTGACGCCACGCTGTCGTAACTGGTTCAGAATGTAGACTGGCATTGTCTTGCAGAAATCAGAAAAATACGCTTTTGTAAAGATATACTCGTATGTAGGGGTGGGCGATATGGCAAAAATATCATATCATGATTTTTTAAAAATAAAATCAAGATCACGATTTTATCACAATTCTTTTTTACGTTGATTTTTCTAGACTAATTTGCATGTTTGACCATTTTTTCCCTATGTTTAACATATAAAACACGTAAAACCCTAAAAGAAAAAAAATAACAATTTAAGCCAAATACACTTTCTGAACAGGTTTTGATTTAAATAGTGCAGTTTTCATAAAAATGTGCAATAAATGTAAATATAAAAGGTAATGAACAACAATATCAACATTATCTCGTAAAGTGAAACAATTTAGAACAAATGTTATCTAACTGCAATGTCTATAATCTGAGTGAATAATACAGCTGCTTTAGAAAAGATTTTTGTTCAGACATCTTAAAGCTTTTATCTCCTTTTCTCTTTCCGCCATGGCTTCACGCTACATAACCAAACAGGAGATCCCACCATGCACTGCGCGTAATGTGCTACGATTGGCTAGTCGGGTGTGCGATAAAGTCTCTGCGCCCACACAGATGATCTGACGATCTTTCTGCTTTATGAGATCATCCCCACGTTATAATCCTTAACGATTTAATATCGTCATATCACACACCACTACTAGCATGTAGCACATGTTGATTCAAAACCTTTATATCTCTAAATATTAATGTTGCCTTTTTAGATGAGCAAGTTACCCATAGCATGGGTAATATCACACCCACACATCAGAGCAGATAGTGGAACTTTGAAACTTTGCATTTACAACCACCTGTCTGGTCATTTTCCTCTTCAGTCAAGAGGACTGGACTTCTACTACTTATGAAAACAATTTGAAATGTGGATTTTTTAGATCACAGCACGTTTTTCTCCTTAGGTAAGTCTGTTACATTTGAACTCGGACCCAGAGACGTTTGTGGCTCTTAAAAATTCTGCTGCAAAGGTATTAAAACTAAAACTCAATTTTTGAACAACCAACAACATCTGAGTTCAAGGACTTGTCTACTGGGTCTGGATGACGAACTACCTGCTCATTTTTGACACAGAAATCTCCTACACATTCTGTTACATTCTGCTTGTTAATGTATGTAGCTTTCTCAACAGTTAAAATAAGTCTTTCTCTGCATTCTGGTTTGATTATATTAGGGAGTGTAGATCGTGAAATCTCGAGTACTCTTGTTAATACACTGAAACACACGTTTCATAAACAGTGAACAGTGCTGGAAAGAGAGCAAGAGGGTGAAGGACACCTTGCAGGAAAGTGAGCGCTTTCACACACAGGTATACAGGGCTCTCAACAATCTACCAGGCTATAGGCATCCCATCCTGGGTGTGTGTTTTAAGTGTTCCCACTATTTCCCTTTATTGTTTGCCAATATCCCAACTGTTTTCGAAACTAACTGTGGGCATTATTTCAAGATATGTGTTTATTTCTTCTCAAAAAGCTACAGCGTTTCTCAATTCAAATATTAAAAACGTGCCTTTGTTCTGTAAGTATGGATTAAAAATTGAAAAGGATGTACTATGTTCTGTTTGTAGAATTACCCCAAGTTTGGAATTTGGTCTGGTCAAGTTCCCCTTGAGAAAGACAGTGTGACGCCTCTTCATAAGTGCATCATCATATGATTCGTTTTTTTCAGCAGTGACCTCTGCATATGTATGAACTCCATATATTTTATTTTTCCACTGGGATTCAGGAAATAAATGGAAAAAAGGAGACTTTCTTAATTTGGATTTGGACCCTTGGATGTTTTTTTAAGCCCTGCCTCGGCACTGGACTCGGTGAATCTCACCACCTCTCATGGTTTAATTTCAGCACCAACGCTTTTCTCCTCCATTTTCCAGAGAACAAAATGCTCTGAACTCCCATCCTCTTAACAAGAGTGAGCCGAAGCTCTGAGTGCAATATCAAACCGGGCGGCGCTCGCTTCCAGCCCATGTTGCCATGGCGATAATGGTTGAATCCATAGTCTCCTGTCTCGTTGCCGGTGCCTGGTAATTCGGTTATTCTAGCGTGAGAGATAGATCCCATCAGTAATACAAGTGAGCGCCGGAGACCTGAATGAAACGAGGAATTAAATTCTGAAGATAAATGTGTTCGCTCACTTCATACAACGTGATTGAAAGATAGAGAGGG
The DNA here is from genome assembly GCA_036419115.1 of Scarus forsteni. NCBI lineage: Eukaryota > Metazoa > Chordata > Actinopteri > Labriformes > Labridae > Scarus > Scarus forsteni. The sequence goes on along the minus strand of JAZDUH010000007.1, from coordinate 12,214,442 downwards.
AGTGAAACACATTTAAAACTTCATAACTCACAGGGTACACGGTTATTATCTAAATGTGTGCTGCTTACATCTATAGGACCGAAAAACTCCTTAGATTCAACAGAAGATGCTACCTGAAAATCATAGAAAACAAAATGCCAAATGTGTTAGCTAGTTGTCAGTGCACAGATTTATGACTGAGATCAACTATGACTTCCTCTGCCACCGCCTCAACACTGATGCACTGGTTATGTCTCCACTGCAGTCTGTTACCTCACTCAGCAAGAAAATGTAAACAACCAACAGTGAGGAGCACCAACAATGCTACAGTAGCACAGCTAACATCACCGTATTCCACTCTACAGACCAGCTTCACATGGTTTATTATTGTAATGTACATTTTGTGTTTTCTGTGTATTATTGTTATGTATGTTTTGGTGTTATTTTTGTATCTTTGTTGGGACCCCCTCAAAATCGAGATGCTGCATCTCAAGGGGCTATCCTACAATAAATTCAAATTTGCATTTGCATTTGTGGGCCAACTGGTAGATGATCTCAAGCATGGTGGTGATATCATCAGTTTGATATCGGTATCTGCTCATTTCAGCCTAAAAGTTCACTGCAGATATCGGCTGCTATTTAAATTTAGCAGATATTTACTCCAGATGTATCAGCCACATATATCGGCCATTAGGGATTCTGCAGAATTCAGCCAGTTAAATTTGAAGCTTTTAATGGCATTTTAATGCTATCCTGTAAAAATTTTAATGCCATGACTGTGAACTAAAGACAGGACACAGGTATGTTTTTTTTGTAAAAGATGATTTTTATATGAAAGCTGTCCCTCCAAAAAGTTACTCTTAAATATATCACAGCTTATGGAGCTGTGAACTCATATTACACTGCAGGGCGACCACAAGCTCCTTCACCTGGTCCGGCCCGCCAGCCACTTTACAACCTCCAGTTTTACAGTGATTGTACCCAATTGCCCAGAAACAATTATCACAATGGTTCCATTTGTTTACATCGATGTAAATACATGGTGAATCAGATTTTATAATTATATATTATTAGGTATGCACCGAAATGAAAATTTGTGACCGAAGCCAAAGCTGAATAAAATACAACGCTTGGTCGAATACCAAATATCCAATGCAGAGGCTAAGTAGTTCACTATATTTTTTCATTGTGCATAAATAGCTTAGAATACATTTTTAAAAGAAAGTAATTGTTTATTGAATATTATGACATGTTTTAATATTCCGGTAGCCTTTGCTTTCCAAAAAGAGCCCAACAAAGTTTTTCATTCATATTAGGCCTTCAGACAAAACAAAACATGCATAAAAAAAATAAAGTGCATTTAAGCGCATAAACGCACAACAAGTGAATTATTGTCCTATCGAAACAAGTCTGCTTAGCCACAGTCACACGCAATGACGTATTTGATTTAGTCATTGCGTCACACAGTAATATTCGGCCTTGCTATAACCTCACTCCACCAAAGGCCGAATATTCAGTGCATCCTTATATATCATTATATTATTTTTATTATTACATTATTAAATATTTTCTTGGAAACAAGAGAAAGAACTTTTAATGCCACTGAAAATCAAATTTAATGATATCTAATGCCATTAAAGGCCTGAATAGTTGCAATATTAATTAAATGACTAATAATGCCTTTTAATGCCCTGCATACACTCTCTGTATGTCAGCTGGAATGGCGGCAAATGACACAAATGTACAGTACTGATAAACCTTGTCATCACTGCATGGGTACATTTAGAAATCAAGGGTTTTCATTTTTGCAAAGGTTTAATGATGTTTTTCTTGTTACCTGTGCCAAGGAGGCTATGACATTGCCGGCGTCTTCTTGTTTGTTTTTTTGTTTGTTTGTTTGTTTCTCTGTTAAGCAACATAAGCCAAAAAGTTATGGACGGTTTCCATGAAATTTTCAGGAAATTTCCAGATTGGGACAAGGAACAAATTATTAGATTTGGGGAGTGATCCATATCAAAATAAAACCGCCATGATGAAAAATGTGATTTTCTTGAATAACTACTGAACTACAATAAATATCATTATGCATCCAATTGCTAATGGTATGTTTACATGGTCAAAGATCTAAATATTTAGATGAAATAAAGGTAGGACTAATATTTATGGTGAAAATCACAATATGGGTGAGGACTGTGGTGCTGACGGAGGTCTGCGCTCTCTGAGGGCTTTTCTAGTTCACCATCTTTTCCTCACAAAAAATAATGTAATACTGAAAAAAGCTATTTTTGTCAATTACAGAACTTGTGCTCTTGATATCAGTATCTGAAATGATATCAGTGATAATGAATTGAAGATAGTGGAATATCAGAAATCAGCAAAAATCCATATTGTGCATCCCTGGTTAGCCTGACTGCATACAATGCAGGTGTCTAAACAATGCGGTTGAGGACTCATCATTTATCTCATTTGACTGCAAAATCCAGGTATGGAGTTAAGTCACATGGGTTCATTTGCAGCTTCAGAGCCTGTTGTCCCTGACATGTTATCTGCATCCTGTGGCTGATGTAATGGTATCACCTCTGAGATGTTAGCAGATAAACTACACGTTCTCCAGGGCTCCATACCATATGGGAAGAAGAGCCCCAGCGGAGCAACATATGCTCTGAAAACAAGGAGCGCTCATAAATGTTAAATCTGCAAATGCAAAAGTTCAATTTACATTCAATTAAGAGCTCCACAGCCGTGTCTCCTCTTACTGTACATGCGTAGAGACATTTTCTCTGAGGGCAGACTCGCTCTCTATGAACATTTTATGATTGATCTGGACATTAGATTAAAAGCTCAACATGTAGCCGTGCTTACAGAGCCAAATGTTCAAAGGGGAGGCAGTCCATGAGCTATTTATATACTTAAGTATAAATAAAGCACGGCTACACTGACAATACACAAGCTTAAGTAAAAATATGTACTTCTACTGCTCAGTATATTAAAGAATACTGTAATAAACTGAACATGAATGCAGATGTATTTGTGTGAAACAAGCTTTTGAGCGTGTAAATATTATACTTGATTAAGATATTTCTCCATCGCTCTGTGTGATTTCCCATGGAGGAGCTGATATGTTACTGGAGACACATCCAAAAGCTCTTGGGTGTGATATAGCCCTCATTAAAAGAAAAATGTGAGTAAACACCTCCAATTAATTCATCCCAACGAACAGCTGCTGTGTCAGAGTCAGTCTCTCAGTGAAGTGTCTAAGCAATATCTCCCTGTAATGTCTGAATTAATGACATCTTTCAAGTGAACTCAGATTAAATTACAAGCAAGTAATCAAATCTGTGACTTGTGTGCAGTGTTTGTGCCAAAATTAGCTCACTGGTATTGTCTGCACCCTACAAAAGGTTTGACTGTCATCATAGGTTTGAGTTATGGATGCACGTTTAAAGCCAGTACTGCTATCAGTGGATAATTGCCCGAAAAGTTGATTATGGGAATAAGCTGTTGGCTGGTGTTAACAGCTAATTGTGACCATAAAAATTGGACATAGATATCCCATATACATTGGTTTTATTTTGCAAAATATGCCATACACCATACTGGTTTACATCATAATCTCTCAATGACCGTGTGAAAAAAATCAAAAGCCTCCTTTATCAAAGAATAAAATGCTGTTTTTCTTGCTTCACATCTGTTTCTAATTCAAATGAACAACAATGACTGAGGGAATAGGTCAGTCAATTTTAGTTAAGCAGAGACTTTTTTGCTCTTAACACAAAAAAACAGGTATTAGAACTAGGCCTGAACAAAATGGACAAAATTTAATATTTCAATATTCAAGCCCGATATCTTATCGATACGATACAATATGACTACAGGTTCGGTGAAAACCAAGCAGTGCATTCAAGGGCAATTGTAAAAATGAAATTTGTTGTGGCTTCCAGAGCTGTACATGCAGGGCAAGCAGAGGAATTAAATTAAAGCCCAGCATATCATAAATCTGCAAAAATCCAATGTTATGCACCCCTATTTTAAACTATTTGGGTAAAATAGTCCATAAATGCCTGTGCCTTGGAACAGCTTTTTCCATCATTGGCATCTGACAAACAATTGCCATTGCTGGGTTATGAAAGCCGATTTACAAGATGCTAGTTTGTTCTAAATTTTCTGCTGTCTTAACATTTGGATAAGATTAGATTACATTACATTAATTCCTTTGGAAATTCTCTTAGGGATATTAGGATTCCAATCACAGTTTCAAAAGTAGAAAAATAAATAAATACGTATTTTTAAAAAATGTGCCTGTGGGAATGGGAAATGTAAAAATATTAAGCTAGTGCAGAATGCTAAACACTGACAGGCCCTAAACATAAACTCTAGTGATGGAAATGGAGAACTGGCTCAACATACTGGAGCCTAGAGCAGTCATCTCGAACCTAAAACAAGTTGTTACAAGTTTTAAAATCATCCATATGTGGTTGATGAAGCCGTTGTAAAGAAGACTAAAATTGCTGCAGTGCTGAATCCAAGCAGACCATGTTAATCTTTCCTGCACAATCTGATGAAGCACGAACGTTATCTCAACACTGCTGTTATATACAGACTGAAACTATGAACCACAGTGCTGAGCAGTAACTTACAGTCATGGTGTTCACACACATGCACACTACATGTTAGTCTCTCAGAGGTAAACATAGGACAGGGTTGAACTGAGCTGTCAGGTTTGAAAATCTCCACCCGTGCAACTTTTATGTGCCCATCATTGTGATTGGTAGTTGGAGGATTCAAGCTGTTGGTGTGAAGTAGGGACAGGCATTTATTAATTACATGCATCATATTGTTTTGGCTGAAAAAAGAAATAATGAAAATTTCCAATTTTCAAAATTGCTGGTCCTGCAGGTACATTTTAGACTTGATTACATTTGTTTTTAAATCATAATAAATAATAAAATAAAGTTTCATGTTGTTTTGTATATGCAGACAAGTGTGCAGATGTCCAAACTGCATAATGTATCTCTGATAACAGAATTATAGCATGACCGAAGTTCAGTTTTTCTAATATATTTTGACAAATTAAGGCAAAACTTGTTTTTGTGTACTTTATGTCATTTGTAGTTGTTCTTTGTTATTTCTTTGAGAAGGACAAAAGCAGGTTTTATTCATGCACTTAACATGTATTGAGGCTCTCAAGTTTGATTCCAGTCTGAGGCCCATTTCCTACTTGCTAACCCCCTTAATTATCAGTTCTATCCATACATAAAAGTCAGAAATTGGGTTTTGTGAGGGAAAATCAGGGTTGTGGCATGCTGCCCAGCCCTAGAGTGGCATGAACTTGGTCTCCCTTATGCACAGCTACACAACAAAACACCATTTTGAGACTGGAAAATACAAAATCAACACCACTCAGCACTAAAATCCGGCCACTGCAAAGACAAACTTTTCAACAAAGTTTGTAGAAAAATGCATTTGGAAATTTAGTATAACACTACATTTCAACTTAAATTGTCGAGATATAAAATGCAAGTGGAACGTGAATAACAGTACAAGAGCCAAATCTACACAAACATAGAAAAAGAGTGGATGTAAAGTCTCCCACATTTATAGGCAGTAAAATCAGTTGAATAACTCACAGTCATTTCTGCTCAGCTCCTGCCAATAATGAGGCTGATTAATCTACCTTCTTCCAAAACTGTCTGGATGATTCAAATATAAACTGCCTGTGAATCCCAGAGTCAATATTCAAACATTTTAGCTGATAAAACAGACTCGAGCTGTAAATAATGTGTTGGACTTGTAGCCAGATGGACACTTCATATCCTCAAATTGAATTAATCGAGTTGAAGGACAAAAACAGCCCCAGAAGTCACGATTAAGAAAAGCCACCCAAGATTCTGGGTAATTCTATTAAAGGGCACGAGTCCTTGAGACGGCCTTTTCAAAATAAGACTCCATATCTGAAATTAGGGATCAAAAGCTACAAATGAAAGATTTCTCTGCGACCTCAGTCTTAGGAGACGGAGCTCTCACAAAGGCCAGTGGAGAGGCTTGAAGATGAAACACCCTTGATACTGGCACCCACCCACCCTCCTACTCCTCCTCGCGCTCTGTGAGGGAAGCAGGAACGGCGGTCTGCTGCTCCCCGGGTGCACTTAAATCATCAGGGCCTGATAAAGACGGCGCAGGATGGGAGCCTCATTGGAATTTTAAAACTGCAAGCTCCACAACCATAAACAAGGCGTATGCTACTTTTAGAGGTGGCAGCAGAGACGTAGCATGAGCTATTACTCCAGGGTCCAGCCGCTAACTGGCCAGCAGTCCTTGTTTCTCCTCAATTATGCTCAGGCCTCGCTCCCTGTTGGGAGACTGCAAAGAGCATTTCACTGCATGGAGCTTTACAATGCTCCTCGTGCATACATTAGCCTTGTATTCTTGTTCTTCAAAAGTTCAGTGCAAGCATGAGAATACAAATGATTCCCCGCTGAATTTTTATTGGTGTAATATTGTGATGGTAGAGAGATGGGCTGAATTGTAAAGCTGAGCAGTCGATCCAGTTGTCAAGATAAATCAATTTAGTTTAAAAGAAGATATACCTGTGAGACGGAGCATTGATCATTGTAAGATCCACAGACAGTTACAGTCTTCACCACAAAATACATCTGATATGCTTAGTCTTAATGTAGGGCACTATAAAATTTGGGATCACAGAATTGAGGATGGTATCATGGAATTAGGCATTAAATGTACAATTCAATATAGACATGGAATATCACGAAAATGGCTGATTTTACATAAAAGCGCTTTCCCTCATTAACGACGTCAACATGTCACAGTGCCCGTCTGAGACACCGGCTGACCCTGCGTTCATCGAAGCGATCCAAGCTTCCTCTTCATCAAGCTGCCATTCATTATCAATGATTGCAGGCATCGAGGGGCGACGAGCATCAGGACACAAGCGACCTTGAGCGCCGCGCAAGCAAGAAAAAAGGTGCAAAACTTCTCAGCTAACTCCAGGGTGCAGGGCAGAGCAGTTTGCCAAAGATTATTATGTGTCAGGAGATCTAATGTTCTGCAAATTTTGTCAACATCCCAATGACTGGACACGTAAACATATGTGAGGACCACCTGAAGGGTGAGGGGCTATATTTCATTACTTTATACAGTGTCTTGGGGACATACGCCTCAAAAAATCTTAAAAAATCAATACAGAAAAAGTTGAATTTGGGAAGCAATAACAGATTTTACAGGGCCCTATTCATGGTTGTGAACATTTGTTATGTTTTTATAATAAACCAGGGTATGTTGTGCTTTCCATCCAGCTAAAAAAATATCTAGATATGATGTTTTGGTCCATACTGCACAGCCGTGGAGTCAGCAGGAAAATATATCTGTTCCACATTCACACTTTTGGCACAAGGTGTAGCATTGTGATAACAAAGAGAAGGATACAGTGACGGTCTCTACACAGTGGCCACCTTTATGGGGTGGTATTAATGAGAAAAAAATAAATCAAGTTCAAGATTTTCACTTGCAACCTCACCCTAAGGGTCGTTATCAGTTTGCCAGGCGGCAGCATCATGTCGCTCTGAAATGTCAGACACGCAGACACGCGTGCCGTGGTCCATTTTTAATGATGCAAGACACTAATCAGGCTGGTTTTCTACCTGCCAGCTTCACACCCTCCCTCTGCTAATGCACGGGCAGACAGCAGATCACGAGAGCAGCATATAAGAAAGAAAGGAAAAACAGGAATGGAAGGGGAATAGTTTCAGCGCTGACATGAAATACCCAGGAAATTGCTGCTGTCTCAGATCAACGAGGTGCAGATGTGAAGACTAGCACTGTCACATGCTTGTGGTCTCCCCCCCCCCCTCTCTGAAATGATGTTCTCTTACAGCCCAATCTGTGTACTCTGGATGTTCGAACAGGCAGTATGATGTTGGACTGCTAATTTAGGAAGTGTGTGGTGCATCTGGGACATCTCTATCACTGCTGGGACAGTAATGAGTGCTGTCATAAATTGGCTGAATGGAAGAGGAGAAACATGGGCTCCTAAAGCTTTAATCATTTAATTTGTCAGGATGGAGGTGCCTCCTCCATCTCTGCCTGTCTCCACCCTTAGCCAGGCCGGCTGGAGAAAATCCTGTTGGTTGCTATTTGAGGCTCTCTGGTTGAGAAACAGCTGGATGGAATTATCCCTGAGAGCGTCACTGAAGAGGAGGAATGACCAAATTAAAGCCTTAAGTCTTAAAGTACTCGTGTTCTTCACTCTCAAACTCAGGTTAACGTGTGATCCCAGAGGATGTAGAGTGGTGAGAGTGGTTGGAAATTTAAGGGCCATGTGTCAAGAAGGATGACAGGATGACCCTGTGATTACAGGCTGTTAGGATTTAAAATATGGAGGTATAACTCTTTGCACATTGCTAGAACTGTCAGATTACTGGCAAGTCTTTAATACACAGTGCAGCACTAACAGGATGTTATGTCTCTTATATCAGCTGTTTGATTTTGGTTTTTAAAGAAGCCATGTGAAGCTGAATTAAGGCTTGCTCATTCCTACTTTGTACAGTGTAAAAACAGAGTTTTACACTGAAGGAAAAAAAGCAGTCCACCTCTGTAAAATATAAAGTCATATATCATTGAGATTAGGTTGTATCAGGTTCTTGAAAAAGTTAGTGAGGTGGCTGAAAGAGCCAATAAGCACTGCACCTTTAAGGAGAGCGAGCTCAGACTTCCAGTAAGGTACACTGTTGTCAGGTTAGGAATATAACAGTTATAAAATGATAAACCGCAGTAATTAATAAGACAGTATTACCATTTCCCATTTTAATTACCTTTAAAACAGTGTTTAATTACCTCCCTTTGTCAATTGGTCACGGTGAATGGGGCGTTGGTGGCGCAGTTGGATAGTGCGCTTGGTCAGTGATCGGGAGGTTGCAGGTTCAAGCCCAGCTCACACACATGGCGATGTGTCGTTGGGCAAGACACTTAACCCCAAGTTGCTCCCACTGCTGCGTCAGTGGCGTGTAAATGGGCATGAAAGGGTGTGAATGTGTTAGAAATACTGATGGATAACTAATATAGAAACTCTGAACCATCAGTGAGTGAATGTGAGCCCGAATGGGTGTGAATGGGTAGGTGTGACCTGCGGTGTAAAGCAGCTTTGAGTAGAAAAGCGCTACATAAGCTCAAGTCCATTTACCATTTACCATTTATGCTGTTCATTTCCCAGAAAAGCCAGAACTATGTGTCTGCTACCCCGCAAAGCAGCAGTTGTGCCTCAGACAAGGTGCGCATGTGCAGTTTGTAATGTTTAGCCTCTGAACGTATGGCGCCCACACGGACTGGAAGGTTGTCACTTTTCCTAAAAATCAAACTCGAACGGTTTTCAAACATGCACCCAAATAATCACAGATATTTGGTAATCTCCCCATAGTAAGGGACAGAGACTCTCTTATCCACCTCCTCTAACGGTTGAGTCCACCAATTTGATGTGGAGGAAGAGTGAGTGAACTGCTATGCACGTAACCGACACACAGCCCAGTCTTGGATACTAAAGTTGCCATCAACAGTGCAGAACCAAAAATACAACCACACAGCTCTCCTCAGGCGATTCGGGGCTGTCAGTGTCCTCCCAGAGAGGCAACTCTTTGTTTATTGAGGTCAAGAGAGCAGCGGATGTGTCTGAAGGTCAAGCTGCGCTGAGAGCGCCCTCTGTTGGATGAAATAGTGCACTACTCAAGGCGCCCTGATATGCTGCCACACTCAATATTTCACATTTGATTATTTCTTTACTTTATAGATATTTATCCACATATTCAAGCAGTTATTCAAATATTGAATTTAAGATGACCCACACGGACTGTATCAGAGATTTTTTCCCCCTCAAAAGAGAACAAATCTGAAGTCTGGTGGTATTTTGGATTTTACAAGGATGCCGAGGACAGTAACCCTGTCTGCAGAATTTGCAGAAAAATGTCTCGGTGAAGGGAGGCAGGGACGAACCACAAAACACCGTCAGCACCTCCATCACAAACACACCCCAGGGCAGCATCAGAGGGGAGGGGCCGGGATGGACTGTTGAGAAAAATGATTTCAGCAAGGAACCAGAGAGGTGAAGAGGGTCAGGTGGTTTTAGTTTCACATTATTTTTTTTTTAATGAAATATAACTTTGTTGAATGATTTCGTTGGCCTTTTCTTTTTGCTAAAAAATAACTTGAAAAGAAATTTGCATACCATAACATGGGAACAATTATTTTGCATAATTGTGTGAGTTTCACATAAAAACAAGCAACAGATTTATGTTGGATCAACTGTTCGATTGAGCACAATTTCAGAGCGCTTTGTCTTTCCCCATTGAAGTCTCTGTGTTTGGCACTACTTTACAATGCAGCAAATGGCTTCATGTTCTTCCACCTGTGCACATTGATTCTTCTGTGCTGCTAACAGAATGAGATTCTGAATCAACGTACATGCATTCACTGGCTTCGTTTTAGCAGGACACTGGTGTATGACGTACAAGCAAATAGTTATATAAAGGTTTTCACTTGAGAGCTTGAAGTTAATCAGTGTCAAAAGCAGATCTCTGAGGCTAGGACACTTGAAGTTTCCCTGTTGGAAGTTTTTCACTGTCAGATTGACTTTAAAACAAGTATTGTAATATGGAAATAGGACTGAACGATCTGAGAAAATAATCTAATTGCCTTTTTTTTCCCCAATATTGCGATTTACTCTGCAATTGTTTTAATGTTCCTCATCTTATGTATTCTTAAACAAACATAAGCAGTAGATCTTTTTATAATAAAACCAATATGACATTAAATTAATCTGGGGATAAAAGATTTGAGAAAAAGTGAAGAAGTGAAGAACAGAAGAAAAATAGGTATGAAATTGTAAAAACTGGGTAAAAACTAGGGATGGGATGAAATATCGTTTGACAATATATTGCGATACAGTACGTGACGAAACGCATCAACTTTGAAAAAAATGGATCGCAAAATAAAGACGCCACATCCGGTAATAGCGCATGTGACCAGAAGTGACGACAACAAACATTAGCACCAACTACCTTGTCTCCAAAAAGCCTAATGATGGAGTCGAATGAGGTCAGATTTAGGACGCTCCGCCTGGATACAAGTCATCTGTCTGGCAGTATTTTGGCTTTCTCATTAAAAAAGATGAAGACAGCGAAAACGAGCCTACTGCTCGTTAGCATACACTCTCTCTAATTTCTCTATGGTTAGAGAGAGCGTTATTGTTTGTGTTTGGCCTGTTAGGCCTTGTGTTTTCCTTTGTGCAACTCAAACAAAAATAAATAAGTTGTAATTTCACAGTAATATTTTTTCTTTTTTACTTTTTTGATATTGTATCATGACGTATCGTATCGTGACCCGGGCATATTGAGGTGCAGCATATTGTGAGTTTAAGTGTATCGTCCCATCCCTAGTAAAAATGGTATGAAAGTGGAAAAAAGTTAATAAATAGGTGCAAAAAAGGTATGAAATTGCAAAAAAATTGGGGAAAATTGGCAGAAAAAAACCAAAAGTGGCATAGGGAAATTGATTATGGCAGCAAAATTGGGAATTAAATTTGAAATTGTTTCAAAAACCACGCAAAAATTCCAAAAATGGTTCTGACAGTGGCCAAAAAAAGATGAATGGGGGCAAAATAGGCATAAAGTTGTAAAAACGGGGTTAAAAAAAAAAGGAGAAAATGTCCCAAAAGTGGGTAGAAAGTGTATGAATAGAGGTAAAAAAAAAAATAGGCATGGAATTGCAAAAATCTACATCACAATGCCAAAATGTTCAACACATTTTGGGTTAAAAATATTGAACCTTCTGCGATTTGAAAATTGCAACGAGCCATATTGCAATTTAATCTAATTTGCAATTAATTGTTCAGCCCTAGATAGAAAATACCTCTTTCAATTTTTACTTTCATAGTCTACATATTAGATTGTTGAAAAGAAGTAGCATATTATTCCAAAATACTGTTCATGAATCTATTAGGCTGAAAATAACCACAATGAAATGTTCACCAAAAAGACAGGGCACAGTTTCTTGACACTCTATCTGCACTACCTGGAGAATGAAAATAAGCCTTTTTCTGTAACAAAAAGCTTATCTGCCCCTGCATGTTCACCTTGAGTGACTCAGCTGTTTTGGATTTTTTAAGTATTTACAGCCTTACTTATTAGGATATTTTCCTCATGGTTGCCCTCATACCACCTTTGTCAGCCTGACATTCAGATACTCTTACATTCCCCCATTATCATCTGAGACAACGCCACATCTCATTTCAAGCTGAATTATATATATATATATTTAGATAAAGCGAGCGATGTCTGAAGCTTTGAACATATAAATAAGCTGACTATTTTTGGGAAGCCGTCTCCCTCACATCATCCTTTTCAGACGCGGCTCAAACAAGAATTACTGGTGAAAGTCAAAGGTAGTCTTTGACAGAAGTACAAGGTGCAGTGTTGAATGTGCAAGGCGGCAAATGTCAGACGCTTGTTTATCAGGAGAGAGGAACATCAGTGCTCTTTTACTGCAGTATTTTTGTGCCGGTGCTAAGGGAGCACCTTGGTGCTGCAGGGGATCAAATGACGCCCTCCTTTTTTATTTTTCATGAACGGCGTTTTACCGGTGACACTTTGTGATCACACGCAAACCTGATGTGGAGGATGTGAGAGCTCCAGATTTTCTCGCAAACTTTTTCTCCGTGTTTTTTTTTTTTCATCATGAAGAGTCATTTTAAGTGTTAATCCCCCAAGAAAACACAAAGTTGGAATTGTCAGTTGACTAGAATACATGCATAATTTAAAAGTGTGCCTCGGTTGGCAGTGCTGCAATTATAAAGTTGATGAAGCTGAAATGTTCGCAGCACATTTTGAATTCTCACGTGTTTTAATTGGCTCAAAGACTCATTTGTAGTCTGGTCAAGTGTAAAAATTGCAACATGTTTAGTAATTAAGTATGGAGTAGACCCTGAGTTGACTCCAGAGGTGAGTCATTTTGAAAGTTAATTTACCTGGAACCTTGTTTCTAGCTGTGTCCTTGTACATCTGTCCATGTGAGACCAACATAATTACAGTCTGTTACCTGCTGACTCAGTCCCATGATATTCCTGTACTGCTTTGTATGGTAAAGCAGAGTATACACACAAGGATTTCCTAAATCTGAAGAGATTTTTGATCTGTTAGAGACCCCACACACGAAGACAGAAAAATCAGGCAATGAACAGTTTTGGGAGAACGACAGGCAAATCGGTGTGGCGTCAGCAGTGATACGGACTCTCCGGGAAACTGAGCTGGAAGGTGAAGCTCTCGATTTACCACTCGATCTTTGTTCCTATCCTCACTTACAGTCCAGGCTGTGGGTCATGACTGAAAAAACAAGACTGCAAGTCCAAGCGGCTGAAATGACTTTCCTCAACAAGGTGTCTGGACTCTCCCTTAGAGACAGGGTCAGAAGCTCGACAATCCAGGAGAGGCTCGGACCAGAGTCGCTGCTCTTCCGCGTTGAGAGAAAGTCACATGAGGTAGCAGCTGGCTTGGGAACGCCTCGGGATCCCCTGGAAGAACTGGACGAAGTGGCCGGGGAGAGGGAAATCTGGACTTCCCTGCTTAGGCTCCAACCAAGAAGATAGGTAGGGCCGGGTATTTCCAGCAACTTCACGATACGATACGTATCCCGATACTAAGGCCACGATACGATACGTATCCCGATACACGTAAATTGTGAACATTGACTATGCTTTAAGCAAAATTCTCGACAAGTTTAGTTTTTCTTATAAGAAGAAAAAGAACAAGGATGAGTTTTAAGTGGTTCTACAACTTGAGAGACATAAATTCAGATCCTCAAAGATGGTAGACCTAAGTTCAAATTTAGAACATATGCTTCATTATGTAGCTCGTCTTCTACTTTGAACTGTGCCACTGTTAACATCACCCAAAGTGTATTTACAACAACTGGCAAAATATTTAGGCCGTATCGATTCAGTAGAATCCGTATCGATACACGTATCCCAAAGGAGTGTGATACGATATTTTGCCGTATCGATATTTTGAGCACAGGCCTAGTAGCAGCTGGCTTGGGAACGCCTCAGGATCCCCTGGAGGAGCTGGATGAAGTGGCCGGGGAGAGGGAAATCTGGACTTCCCTGCTTAGGCTCCAACCAAGAAGATAGTTGGTAGGGCAGGGTATTTCCAGCAACTTAAAGATGTGATACGTATCCCGATACTAAGGCCACGATACAATACGTATCCCGATACACGTAAATTGTGAACATGCTTTAAGCAAAATTCTTGACAAGTCGATATTTTGAGCACAGGCCTAATAGTTGGATGAACACTATTGATCATATCATGTTGGCTGTACTCTGATAATCTCAACACAGTCCTCCAAGACAGAAATCTGGCGTAATCAAACGTGACCGAACAAAAACGAAGAAGCATACCAACAACCACAAACGTTGTCTATGGCAGCAACCAGAAGACACAACACGCACCATGAGAAGGAACACGAGGGAATTGATGACGGTCTTGGGACTATATTTGACAAAAGAATTGAAAAACTAAATAAAAGAAAAAGACTGTGGAAAAAATCCTGAAGACACATGAACACGTGAGCTGGGCTTCCTTTTCTGAGATCCACCGTACTTTATTTTTGTGCCTCAGGTCGGCCATGCTCGTCTTTATTTACGCCTGCTTCCTCGTTCCTCAGTCAGCTCACTGCTTGACTGGCATCATTCTGTTCCATATCACAGTTCAAATGAGTCACCAGCTTTCCCCACACACAAAGATTTGTTGTTGTTGATATGGAACAAGTTTTATATTCACGACTGTCTGCCCCAACCCGTTTCGCATCTGATTATTGAGACAAATTTACTCTTAACACCTCAGACCACAGGATAATCTTACAGGATAATCTTACAAGACATAAGATGATTAGGTATGTGCCATCCTTGGTTGGGCAAAGGGGAAGGTCGGGACAAAAACAGCCTGATAATCTTTATGTGTGCACCCCGCTTTAGACTAACCACAGAAGACTCCTTCTGTCCAAAAGAAACCACATGAAAGATGATATTAGAAACACTGACTTGAGCAGCTCTGACTTAAAAGTAAATGTTTTATTTGTATGTAAAAGTAACTTGAGAACCTACCAGTCATCTTAGCCATAGATGTTATGACAGATTAGAAACAGTGGTAAATCCTCGAAGGGTGATCGAATTGTATTAATGAAGAATTAAGCTATAATAAAACGATTGCATTTTTCAGGCAAAATTTAGGGCTGCAAATTAGCCTCAGCTAATCTGCAGATATTTGGCCCTTTTTACAAACACTGACATCTGCCAAATGATGTTGGATTAGCAGATATCACTTGCAGATGTTTTCTGTTGTGTCATATAACTTTAGTGCTGGTATCTGGCACACCTAACTGCTGATTTAGAGGAGACTGATTTTATAGGGTCATAAAAATGACCAGCTGGACAAACTGGGAACTGTTTTCATGATCATACAGGAGAGAAAATGCAGGCACAATTATGCCACAAGAGGTAAATAGAAAAACAGAGGTATCAGCATCACCTAATAAAATTATTTTAGACATTTTTAATGGCATTGGCCTTGATTTTCACAATCAGTGCTGAAACAGAAACATTTTGTTCCCAACTTGATTAAAATCGTTTTAATATGGATGTGTATAGGACTTCTGAGGCTTTAGAGGCAAGCTTCAAGAGGACACTGGAGGAACGGCAGCTGTTTTGCATCGCAGGATCTCATTAAGTCTCACATTAAAATATCAGGTTCTACAGCCCAAATTAACATGACAGCCTGGTTTGAAAACAACAGCAACCTTTGATGATCTGTTTGGTGTATGAATTTAATTTTCTTCAACCTAAGACTTTGTTAAAAATTTGCTTAGTTAGATGCATGGCTAAGATGATTGACAGGTGACTGCAGTATAGCAATCAGTGGGTTAAAATGAAATGGCCAGCACCGAGGCGTAAAGGGCAAAAGAGTTTAGGATTGAAGCTTTTACCTAGGCCTGTCACGATAATCAATAAATCAATTAACCGAACGATAAATAAAAACGTCCTTGGTAAGTTTGCCGGCCTCGATAAACTGACATGTGCATGTGTGTTTGTTTTCCTCCTCTCTTTCTACCAAAGAGGCTGAATGAGAAGATGGCTCACTACATCCATCTTTCTTGACACCGGGGTGCATCGGTTCTATAGCAGATTTAGTGGATTTATAGCAGAGTGAGCATTTGTCGCTCATGCGATTTTTGGGGGGGCTGCGGGGCCGCTCGCGCGTACACTCGTAGAGAGCTGAAATGAGCGCCCTGAGGAGTAACGAGGAAACAAACGCTAATATGAGTGATGGCACAAAAGATACAGTTCTTAAGCCGAATACCACAGTCCCAGTGTGAGAATGTGTTGGTTTTAAACAGATTGAACAAGGTGTGAGCTCATGAACACTGATGAGCTGATATGTCGTATTTGTTTGAAAGTAGTGACGAAGAGGGGAGGTGCAGCGGAGCCTTCGTCCTGACAGTCAATGCTTACTGAGGCGTTTGGTCAGCAAAGTAAATATAAATTAAACAGAGTGAAATGGTGCACGCTCACAGACAGTGTCCTTCGCTACATTGCAAAAGAAATGCAGCCCTTTAATATGGTTTAAAAGCCAGCATTGTTACAAACGTTTGGCAAACAGTATGGATTGACTGGGATAAAGTACATGTCACAAACAATTCCTGTATAAACTCCCTTTTATTTATTGTTTTTATTGGAGTTTCGTTTTTTCTTTACAGAGACAGGGCCTATTTTTTTATTGTTCTTGATTCGTATAATTATTTTTATTTACATGCAATTTTCTTCCTAAAAGAGAGCCCATTTCATTTTCATTTTTTGTTTTCTCTTTTTTATTAGATTTATTATATTTTTTGTTTAATTTATTTTATTTTAAAGATCCTGACCTTCCAATTACAGTTAAATACTCTTGAGAAATTAAAGTTTCTTGCTTTTGATATGGTGTACTCACTTTATTATGACATATATTATAATTACATTAATGAAAAAATTAGAAAAAAAATCAAAATATATTGACAATAAAATCGTTTATCGTCAATAATTTTTTGGACAATTAGTGTCCAGCAAAATTTGTTATCGTGACAGGCCTACTTTTACCATTAAATTCCAAAGGGAAAAGTGAGCCCAATGTAGTCCAAGCTTCCTAATCATCATCTCTGTATGTAACCACTGACAAATACAGAAAGATTTAATACAATTAATCATTATGGTGGATTTATCTACGTTCATGTGTTAATTTTGACAGCCTTCATTTTTTTCATACTCATGAAAAAAGCACACAAAAACCAGAACCAGTTTGTTTGATGCTGTTAGGAGTAAAAGCAATCTGTCCCATATAGTCTAAGAAAGAGACATAAGACTCATATGATGAATTTACAAGTTTGCACAGTATTATACACTTGGATGAAGGAAATAGGAGTAAGCCAAACAATTTAAAGTCAACTCTGATTCATCTGATTCAGATAAAGCCCTTCGAGCTGCACAGTTGTTAACAATCCATCAATTAGTAGCTGAGAATAAGAATGCATGACTTGCTCCTGTTTCCATGGTCGTCAAACTAATCATTGATAATCCTCGGATCAGAGAGTAAAACAGACATTTGTTAAAAACAGCCCAGGATGTCTTGCACCAGAAAAGAAATCAAGGCGTGGGAGTCTGCAGATAATAATACTCTCCGATTCTCAACCTTGTGCACCATCAGACTCTTCAACATACTTTCTGCAGGTATTGTTGTTTTCCCTTCAGTAGAATATGTTAATGTGTATTAAGACAGAAAACAAGCAGAGTTCTTGCATTTCATCCGCCTAAGGTATCAAATCCCGCGTGTGTTCTAGGTCTATCAGAGGATAAACACGGGGAGAAAAGGGATTTTGAGTCGCGCAGTAAGCAGGCCTTGAAATAGCTGCATTTCAAATGCTGTGTTTGCTGTGAAAGTGACACGCTGCAATAAACCTGAGAAGGTAAATACTTTTCCAAGACACAAAAAGAAACATGAGAATTGTTTTTTCTGTTCCAGCACACTCTAAACTAGCTTGTTATTATTTTCGCGGCTGCCTCAGCGCTGCCGTCATTATGTCCTCAGGGTGCTGGAACCACATTTCAGCCTCTCATATGCTCTACAGTTGACCAGCTGGCAGAGAGATTGTTAAACTCACTTTTTTGGCCAAACAAGACACTGCTCCTCTCTAATCCGCCTGGCCCTTGTGTGTGCTCCTTGGCCTGCAGACCGGGTGTGTTATCATTTCTCCTCAGACCGCTGACTGGATCCCTGGGCCCTGCACTGCTCCAAGTAATGCTGCTAATGAGCACGAGGAGGCTCGGTAGCAGGGATCAATGCTTGGAGCAGTGTGCGTGTGTGTGTGTGTGGAAGAGAGGCGTCTGCCCCGGCCTGACCGGCTGCTGCCCTGCATGCACGGCGGCCCTGCTGACTCCAGCACTGCTGAGACGCTCTGGGCGACACGGGGCCTTCGGGTGTGGATGTTGCTATAATCACCTGTTATCTCTCGCCTACCAGCACCTGAGCCTCTGATACTGTGAGGACCCCTGTATAAGCACTACAACAGGTCTCAGGCTTCCTCTGCTTCCTGCTGGCATGTTACCAGAACATATCCTGAAACGAGTTCGTCAAAGAGGGGCAAATCTGTACTGTGTGATGAATGTTAATGATGAAGACTATGTTTGTATGTGGAGCGACAGTTTGGAGAAGATATAGGCACGCTGAAAATGGCTGTAATTATTAAAAGATTTGCATTTCTTTAAACCATGTCCACCTTATTCTCAATATCCAAATATCCAATATAGAAGGTACAAATATATAACCAAAATCATCCAATGTGTCCTTGAACACCTTCATAAAATCAAGGACAGGCAAAGCCACTCCAAGCTGACAGCAACAACATCAAAACATCTGAGGAGCGCCTTGTGGAAGCAGTTCTGGCTCCACTGTGTTGATTATGTGCAAAGCAGCTGGCCCACTCCTCATCCACAACAAACTCACAGGCCCATTAATTGGCTTTCTACTCACTGAAATCCAGTAGTGCCTCTCCCACCTAAGATGTGGAAAAAGGTAGGGCCTTTAAAATCCGCAATCACAGGCAGAATCACCGAATTACACATTAGACGCGGAATTCAATATAAACATGGAATATCACAGAAATGGCCGACATTGTACAGAAAAGCTTTTTTCTTACTGAAAAATAACGCATCTCTTTGGAAAATGCTTTGAGGGGGGTTCTCTATGGCTGGGGGCAATTCACGCTTCACTTCCCCTCATTAATGATGCCAATATCAAAGTAGTCACCTGAGACACCGGCTAAGTAGGCAAAGGGGCTACCAAACTCCTTGCTAACTCCAAAGTACAGGGTAAAGCAGCTTCATAAAGATTATTTTATATTAGGGGATTAAATGCTCTGCAAATTTTGTCCACATATTGTTACCCCGACCCAAAAAGATACGTGTGAGGACCACCTGAGACGTAAGGGAGCATATTTTGATACTTCATACTATGCCTTAGAGTTAATTTTGCATAAAATTACTAAAAACTATATTCTCAAAAAATTAAAACAGAAAAACGAAATATGGGAAAAACTAAGAATGGAATTTGGGAAAAAATTCCATAGATCTTATAGGGCCCTAAAAGGAAAACCACAGGCAAGACAGCAAAATTTATGTGCAAGAAAAAATGTAAAATGCGCCAATAGAAATGCCTTGTGGCTAGTTGGAGTGGTCTCATATCTTCTGTTATTAGCATGTACGCTCAAAAACACACTAAATTTGATTTTTGTGGATAAATGAAACCTGTATTGTCCACATAACTGATGCCGTGTAGCATTTTTTGTGCCTGTATGTCAATTTGGTCCATACTTTTAATGTAAATCAGATCATTTTTTTAAAGCAGAAGTCAAGGAAACATTCCAAACTTAAACCATCTCTGTGCAGATATGACAGAAACTGTTATTTGTTCTACAGGTTATGTGTATTCAATAGAATAATTACGATTCAATTGTTCAATTGGTCAAAGTTTTTTTTGTACAATCAGCCCTTTTATATTCTAACTTGTTTTAAAAACAATTCAAAATAATTTGCAGAATTATTCATACTGCTGTGACTACTGGAGTGTGAATAAGGACACAAAAAGAAGTTAGTCTGCAGTTCTTGGTCATAAAAAATATGAAATAAGAAACTTTAAGGTGCCTCTAAATTGCATTTTTGTTGGTTTGCTAGTAAAACATATTACATTTTGTTTTATTTGCCTGAATTGAATTGAAGGTTGATAATCTGTTACCCTGACAACCATTCATTATGATGTTAAGATGGATTACTTTGTCAATGTGTGTTTGGTTTGACAAAAGGGGTTTGGGTTTTTTATTATAAACGTCCTCCTGTTCCTCCAGCCATCAGAAAAAAGTGAATTTAAGGCCTTACTTAAAGTGATTATTCCAACACTGTTGTGGTAAGCTTTGTTTAAGATCGAAACAGTTTTTCCAGGACTAATTTTACTCATATATTATTCAGTATTTCTCAAGGTCTTATGCAAAAGATATACCCAAAATGGAAACAGCTCAAATGTGTCTTTCTAACACTTTTCTCTATGTGACAAAAGATTATCATGAGATCCTTTAACACCATGCAATAAATCCACAAAGACATGAGCTTAACAGTCTTTGTGAATATTTTTCCTATGATTCCTTGCAGGATGTCTACAATAATCAATAAAACAGCAGACCCAAACACTTCAAACACATGAAATCGACGACCTTGGAATAATATTAACGGTTGATACAGTTTTCCTCATGGTTGCATCATTATCTGTCCACAGTGTTTTTTTCCCTAAACAAACAGGTGACTTTGAGCTCAGTCTGAAACCATAAACAAATGATTCACCACACCGTAAAGTGAAAACAGCCACTCGTATCGGAGCCAATTTCAGAATGGATTAAGGATCTTTAAGTGGCTCTCACAGACAGATTGTGATTTCACTGTGGAGCGATGCTGAGTCATCGAGCAGCTCAAGCGGCTCACATAAGTGGGCGGATGTTCGCTCCATGAGTAGACTCTCATATGGAAATAAGAGACAGATACAGACAGAGTGAAAGCTGAAACATTGTGCTGTCAGGTCACCTTTGTTCAACATTTGTTTAATTGTGTTGTGTGGTGTGCTTCAACATTTTATGACCGTGTCAGTCTGATGTTTTACTCATCACAGAACAGAGATGATTAGAGGGATAACAAGGTTACACAAGAGATCCAGATACAGTGATTCTGTTCTGCTAAAACAAAAGTTACTGTTTGCAGGCCACATAATGTTGAGGTTATGCTGTGCATGTGGCTTGATGTTAGCATGTTAGTCTAGCTGTTAGGTGGATCCATGATAGAGTTTTTTATGTAAAGAACACAAAGCCTGTCCTCTGGTTTTTATCTTTTACCTTTAGGTCAGTCTATTTGTTCCTGATGTACTTTTTTTTATTAACACTGTTTTTGTTAAAAGTAATTTTCATTTATCATTTAATTTTGTTCTCTATTTTTAGATTTATTTTTACTTCTCTTGTACAAGAGGAAACAACTGCCTCAGTCAATCTGTTGCATGTGTGGCACACTTCGCAATAAAACTCTTTCAAAAGCTGTCCCTGTGTCAGCAATTATCAGACGGTAGAGACTATGAGCAGGACTGTAGCCAAGTCAAGGTCACGGGCTTATGTGGCACACATTCAGACGTTCTCCTCCAACTCAGTGCATTCTTTGTCCCCATGTGTTCGTCTCCGTGTTTGTTGTAATATGTTGCTCATGTGCTGAGGTGTTTTAATCCAATCCCACACTGTACTCCCCTGACAGGTGCCTCGTTTGGAATTGTTTTTTTCTTTACCCTATCCTCCTGTCTCCTTTTCTGCAACCCTCGGGTGAGAGAACACTGGCAGGACTGGTTGCTGCTGCTCTCCAGTATTGCACAGCGTCCTAAGTTGTCATGAAAAGTGCTTTAAAAATAAAATGTATTATTATTATTGACCAAAAAACTATTCTGCAGATACTAAACAGTAATACTCCTATTTGGGTCCACAATAGATTGATAATAACCAATTTACAAATGCCATATTGAGAGATTTTCTAACTATTATTATCATAAATAAATCTCTGGCTGCCTTGGACTAATCAAAGGAAATACAAACGTTGAAACATCAACATTACTTTTCCAAATTCACAACACTAAGGGCTAAGGCTCAATGATACATCATCTTTGCTCAATTTCAATGTGCACATGTGCAACAGTCACATCACAGGACATGTAATGAGTGTGTAAAACTGTAATTTCTTTGGTAAATAGAATGGTGCTGGAATAAGTCAAAAAACTTGAAATTTAGCTGTTGTTTCCAACGCCGAGAATACCTTTTTGGAAAAATGCCTGAAATAAGGTTCATGATGTACAAGAAATGCTCATGGTCAATTTTAAATAATAATTCTCTCCCCAGTTAAAAGCCCTCCACATGTTTACCCATGAAATGTTGTGCCATCTGAAAGTAAACCACCAAAAATGCTTGAACAGTCCATCTGTTTTCCTTCAGCTGGTTCTCCTTCACTTACATCAACCGAAAGTTTAAAGGGCAGGAAAAAAAGAAATGCAGTTTTGACATCCATAGAACAATCAGGACCAAGCTTGTGTCCTCCAGCGTGGTAAAAAGCCATGTTAGCTGACATTTCTCCACCATTGATTCCCATCATTGGTTCAACCTTTGCGAGTGCTTCGGTCTGACCTACACAGACTCCACAGGGAGGCACAATGCCACCGAGACTCGCACAAAGCGGCCTCCTATCGATCAGAGCTTTGCCTAAAAATAAAGCGGAGGGCTGCGCAGTGACAGAGAGGCGGGCAAAACACCGGTGTCTGCTAATCAATTGTGACCTAGAATTTTATGTCCTGGGTCGATACATCATGCTTTTCTCTTGTGATCTAATGATCTCTTGGATGTGTCTGTCTCTGGAAGGGTTGAGGAGATGAAATGTCAGGGGGGAAAAATGTCATTGCCGCTTGTTGGTTTGATGTTTTTGTGGTAAATTGCTTGTTGGAGGTGAATTAAAAATGTGTAGGAATGTCATTTCCTGAACAAATTTGCAAACAGATGTGACCTTTCCGGGCAGTGTAAAAATTTAATAGGCACCGAGGCAGATTTACAGTTGTGAGGGATTTAATTGCCCACTGGTCATTCTTCCACCTGTCCTCTCTTTATCTCGGCCTCACTAAATCTCTTTTTACACTTTTCCTTTTCTCTCCCTGTCTTCCTCTTTCTCATCTTCATCCTTCTATCTCCGTCTTTCTCTCTGCATCTCTCAGCAGGAGTTCTGCTTTGCTCAAGGCTATGAGCTATCTCTCCATACTCCTCTCTGGTGAATATTTTATCTTCCTGCTTTCAAGTATCATTTTCGCACCCTAAGAGGGGCCTGCAGTGGTTTCACCTGCTGAGCCCGTTGTTGAGAAACATCTTTGTTTCCGACAAGGTGACAATCTGTTTGTATATTTTGGAGAAGCTTTTTGGATATGAGGATGCAGATCAGGAGGATAAGTTTGGATGAACAGGACCCTGAGATTGCACATGAGGCAAAAGTACAGGTAGACAGGAAGGACCAAAAATATTATCTCAGTATTTTTTTCAATAAGATGATTCACAATTAATATAACTAGAGATGTTTTCTACACGATTGTCATCATAACTATCAGTAAAATTAAAGTAAAAATCAGAAGATGCTGATACCTGTTTGATACCATCTCAACAAAAATAGCAATCCAAAACACAAATGTTTGATCATTATGAACAAAAACAGAAAATCTGACAAACCATAACTTCTTGATTTCGACACGCACCCAAATTTTCACAATACTTAATCCTCTCTCTTAATCCTCTCAAACAAAAGAGGAAACAACTGTTGCTTCACGCATGCGCAGTTGTCAAATTTCTGCCCGAGCATGCTCAGTCGTAGTGTACCAACCAATCAGAGTGCAGCTATCCACATGCTGATGTCTTCCACCAATCACAGTGCAACTATTTTGCTTCCCCTTGCTCACAAGATGGCAGCGTGTTGTGCTTGCCAATGAGTGGTGACAACGTGACAACTACTTAAGACCCAAAATATTTGATTAAAACAGTTTAATAGTCAGTTTACACCAGCTTAGCAGGAATATTTCACAGAAAAAGAGTATATTTTGGCTTTTTGTATCACATGTGTTTCAATCACAATGTTGGCAAGACGAAATATTAGGTATATAAGTATTTTGCTTGCACTCATGAATAATAAGCACCCGAATAATTAGAGCTTGTTGTAATCGAGAAATTATTTCTGAAGTACTCGTAAAGTACTTTAATAGAATTTCCCATTAAACAATTATATTTTGTTTTATTTGGGACACACTGTTATGGTTTAGTAACTCTAGTCAATCATATTCTGCTTCTTCTCAGTGCAAACCTCTGACTGTAGGGCAGACACATACACACACACACAGTAGAAGGAGGAAAAGTACAAAGAGATCATTGGTTGCAGTGGCATGTTTCTGTAAAGCTTGAACTATATAAATAAACATGCTGTATGTTACTTTGTCACCTAAACAACAGGGTGACAAAGTAACCGATAGAATATTCAACCGAGGTTCAATTTGTGTGTGTGAGAATTGTGGTATTATCATTTTTCAACACAGTGTAACTTATACTCATTGTTGCTCCTCTCTCCAGGTGTTTGCTCTTCTGTGTTTGTGCCTGCAAGTATCAGCAAGTAGGGATGTCCTGATCCGACACTGATATCGGATATCGGTCAAAAAAACAAATATCGGATTATATCGGCCTGCATCCTAAATCTCCGATATCAGCTCAGATACAAGCAGTCCATTCCAATATATTTATTTCTTATTTTATTCAGTTGTAGAATATGCTTATGTTTAAGTTCAACACAGTGGTTATTTTGCAATTGGTGAAATATGTTTTTGTTTGATTTATTGAGTTCACTTTTCAGGGTCTTCAAAAATGTTTTATTCATGTTGTTTTAATTGTAGTATATTCTTATGTTTAAGGTTAAAATTTATTTAACCTATTGGTTAATAACAAACGGGTCAGTTTTTCTCATACCTACTTTTGCTGCCTACTGTTCTTTGTTTGAGTAATCTCACCTGATCAAGCCTTTTCTTACAGTCCATACTACAAAATAGGTAATATCGGTATCGGCCAATACTCAAGGCTGCAATATCGGTATCGTATCGGAGGTGAAATAGTTGTATCGGGACACCCCTATCAGCAAGTATCAGCTAACATATCAGTTTGCTTTCAGAAAGGGGGTGCAATATTCAGGTAATCTGTTGTAGGAATAAAGGTGAAGATAGTCCAGCATTTGCAAAACATGAAATTCAAAAACATGATATTGTCAGTGATTGTCAGTGATTACTGACCAAGCGTCACTTTATCAAATCACCAAATCATTTATTGCACAGGTGTTTAAAAACTGCAACTGCACATCAGCAGTGTGCATCAAGTAGTACTTTAAATGTTGCCTCTGATGAGTCTGTTTAGGCCTCCAGACATTTCAGACTGGCTTCAGAAGTCGGATGAATCCACTTCATCTGCTCAAAATGACTGAACAACACTGCCAAACTTTTTTTTAATGTTCTGTTGGTTAAAACTTATTCATATTAAAATGCTTAAGTCGGTTGTATGACTGTTAGATAAAACTAAACAAGCCCCAATGTAGTGGATACATCTTGATGTGTTTAGTGTTAGTTAAATAAAAAAATCTAAATATCATCATCAGGGTGTATTCAAATAAAATCTATAAAAAGAGAAATTGAGTTTCTTGTTTATTAACTTGAATTTTTACAGCTGCTTGGGGGTTAATTTGTTCATCAGCAGATTTTAGCCAGGGGTAGAGAACATTAAAATGCTGTTTTTTTTGTAGTGTGTTTATTTCTCTATTTTGTATCAAACCTGGGGGGAGGCTTTTTAACTTAGAATTTTAAAAAAATTGTTTAGAGAGAAAATACTTTTTCATCTTAACAGCCCCTTACTGTTCTTGTAGAATTTTGCTCAAACGCCCCTGGGTGGAACAGAAAGAAAGCAGTTTAATGACCAAGGCTGTCAAAACCACACCAAAACAAACCAAACTGATAATCAAGACCCTAAACTGAGGTACATACCCTCATTACACCAAGTGTCTTTAAAATGAACATACACTATGTTAATATTAACAACATTGTCTTACTTTGTTTATCTTACTTTAAAAATGTATGAATGTATTTTAAATATTTGATACATTGTCCAGCCCTAGGCCATTTGGCCCTGTGCCCCATACGTCAAGCTGAAATATAAATGTTTTACATATTTTCTGTGGCCTTTGTGGCCTTCAGTGACACGAAAGAGCTAATTATTTCCTCATTTTCTCTCTCTCTTTCTCCTCCTCACCCTCTTTGCTGACTGCGTCATTGCCCAGATTGACGTGATTTAAGCCGTCAGACTTTCAAGGCCTAAAATTCTCGACTTAGTGACTCAAATTTCGGATCAGCAGATCCTACTTGTTTGCATTTGCCCAATTTATATCCTGGGGCAGCGCTTCCTGCATGGTAATTGTCCAATTCACTTTTTTTTGGCAGATAGCAAACGAGGGGAGGAATGGAAAAAGGGCAGATGGAAAAAAAAATATGCTAGCGTCAGTGATTATGGAATAATGGGGAAAGGGGAAGGAAAGGAAGGGGATGAAATCTCAGGAGCAATCTGGAGCGTATTCATAGAGTAATACTTAAATCAATGTATGTGTTTATTCACACATGTTTTATTCATCAGGCACATTCTCATCGGGGGACACAAGAACTACAGCTGGATGGTTTTATGCCTCTGGATTTGTTCAGAGCTGGAAAGAAATATCTCAAAGCGTTGTTGAGAACTCACATCTGAAAGAAACGGATTATCACGGGGCAAAATGACCTTCAATCTTTGATCCACAAATCAGTTTATCCTTGAATCACAGAGGTAATCTGGGCAAAGTTTAGCTAACGATTCCTAACATGATAGGGAAGGGAATCGAAAACCAATTCCAGTTGAGAATGGTTTCAGCTTCATCGAAGAATCAATATCATGAGTCATTTTGCTAATCAGTTCCCTTATCAGTTCCTTCCACTAACAGGGTTCAGAAGCGCCGGAATTGTGGCTTAATTTTCTACAAAAGGCGTCGACTGCACAACTTTAAGTGAGTGGAAACACCAGCAGAAGCAGTTATCTGTGCTGTGACATGTGTTTGACATTGTTGCCTCTAAAAATCAACAGGCCAACATTTGCCCACATGGAATCAATAAGGGAATCGTTAAAGAATTGGATCGATTAGCAGGATCGTTAATAGCACCAGTATCAGTACCAGTCAATTTCCATTTCTAATGCTTAATATGATTAGTTAAATTGTGACTGCTACACAGTCACAATTTAACTAGCTCATCCTTGAATCAGAGTGGACAGTTATCCAATATTTGTGGAAAGTCCCTTAAATCATTTACGGATCAGAAAAGCACTCATAGCGCAGAGCTCCATCAAGCAGCTCAGTTCTGGCAGTGGCTTTTTCCACAACCACTGTAAAGAATACAACTCCGTATCACCAGCAGTGTTAATTTTTTCGACTAATTATTTTCATCATAGTTTTTGTCAACTACCTTGTTAACCCTGATGAAAACTAGACTTTCACTAAAAAAAAATGTACATTGACAAAAACTTAAAAAATTGACTGACATTTTTATCAACAAATAAAAACTAGACTAAAATGTCTGACAGAGACTAATCCAATCAGACCTAATTTTGTCATGTAGAAAGTAGGGACAAGTTAGGAATCCCAGCTACTTTGTTTGTGTGGAAAGGCTGGATGTGTTAAGAGGGACATCCAACCACAGCTGCCTTAGCTTCATGACAGTGGGATTCAAGAGTAAAACATGACTTCAGAAATTCAAAGAAACATTTAAAATGCCTTACACTTTACACTTCATATTTTAGTTGACTAAATTTGCGGTAGATTTTGTCGACTAAAATGTTGTGAAATTTCAACAACTAAAACTAGTTTAGAATCAAAACAATTTAGACGATTAAACTATGACTAAAACTAAAATAAATTGTAGACATAAGATTGAAACCAAATTAAAAATTGCTGTCAAAATTAACACCACACTTCAGATCCAGAGTAGCGTCAGGATCTGGACCAAACTCAGCACGTATATGGAGGTTAATATTCTGTACAAACACAACAAGTTTTGGTAACATCATTTAATATTTTGATTTTATATGAATTGTTGAATGTCGTCAATGGAAATTTCCATTCTACAGTTCAATGTTCTTTGTGATTTCAGTCTAATTGGATCGAGTTAAATTATACCTTGATGATAGAGATATGGACCCCATATTATTCTGTAAAATCGGAAGCAAATCTGTTAAAAAAATGGCAGAGGTATGATTTTTATACTTCCGTATTCCGTTAATTTATGTGATCTTCCAAAATTTAAGGAATTTTTGCATCAAGACAAATATACATATAACTAGGTCTGGGAAATATATTGATTAAGTTGATGAATTTAAATTGTTTTCTGCCGAAGATTTTAAAAATAAAAATCGAGATTTTATTCATTAATTTCCTTAAATTGTAAGCTCTTCCAAAGATTAAAAAAATATAAATACTGAAATTACCTGTCAGGTTTTACACAAGCAATTTTATAGGCTTGTATTTCTTTTAATTAGATTAAATATTGATCAGAGAGTAACATGTTAACAAGCTGTTAAAATCCTGCAGCTTTCAGTCTTTATGTAGGCAAACCTTCCTGCAGTAAAACTACATTATCAACATTTTATGACACACAATTTAATTTTAAGAGGTAAGTTCTGATTGGGTTAGAAATATTTTTTGACAACATAAAGGCAAAACTTGATTTATGTCATTTTTGTGTCACTTGGGTTTTTTTTTTTTTTGGTTTGAGAGGGAAAAAAGTGGAATTAAAATTGTTAATCGAGTTCCGTGGGGAAAAAATCTGGGGGTTTATTTATAGCCCATATCACCCAGCCCTCCATACAACCACCAAAATGTAACCATTTTTGAGTTGGGAAATTGCCAAGATCTTTTGAAAATTTTAGCAAAATCTACCCCGTAGTTTTTGCTTAATCTTGCTAAAAAATTCAGACAAACAAACAGACAAACATACACTGGCTCCTTGGCGAAAGTAATGACTGGTTCACAATCAAGGGATAACCATTAGATTTCATCACACTGACCTCTAACATCAATATTTTATTTATAATTTCTCAATATAAGTGGATATTGGAGTAAAAGTTGATAGAATGTCATTCATTTAGATGGTCATGACAACAAATCACTTCCTGCCTTTGGCCTGTGAATCACATGATTTCATCAGTGGGTCAGTGTGGACATAACTGCAAAGGTTGACTGAAGCTTCTTGAGGAGTTCTTGAGATAGTGGATCCACAAGAACTGGGCAGACTGTAGGATGCCCTTAAGATTTAGCATTATGATGTTTCTACAAAGCTCAAGTCTGTGCATTAATCCGCTCTGGCACAGGCCTGTACACATCTGAGTGCATATACAGGTTCTCCTGATATGAATGCATGCTTGGACTGATGTGTGTCTTTCCTGTGAGAATGTAACTGTCACAAAGCTTCTGATCAATCCTGAGTGCTGATGGGGATCACAGGGGGCCGCCCAAAGCCCTTCGGCATACATCAGGTATACCCATCAGGCTTTACGTTACACCTCACTTGCATGACCTCTAAGGAAACAGTGGAGGAGACGGAGACTGGAGGAGACAAGACGGAGAAGAGAGATATGCAGCAGTGACATAAACAGGATTTGGATGAAAAGAAAAAGAGCTGGGACATACATCATTTAGTTTCCCAGCATTCCAAGAAACTGATAAATCACCCCCTCAGCATCGTGCGGATGCAGGCTAGCCAAGACGCCAGATCTGGGTTGGGATTTAGAGGAGACAGAATCTGGGTTAGCTAGTGATTTAAAAATGCTGAAACCACGGGAAAACGGCCTTTGATAGAATCACATGTTCAGCACTTACAGCTGGAAAACTGGGATACACACCGGCTGTGTCACTTTGTGGTTCACTTTTTTACAGCGGCAGCCCTTTCTTTCTGTCCTCATTAAAAATAAACACACACAAACATATGTCCAACTCCTCTGCTTTAGGCAGGTGATGACAAATGACCACTGTTAATTAGAAAAAATAAAAGAACATTTCTGCTGTATGATCTGGCCCATGCCCGGTATGATAAGAGATTTTCAAAGAATTTCTTCATAGTAAGGAAATGTTTCTTCTGTTTGGGGTTAATTGGATTATAGAAAGGTCAAAGTGCTTGCAGACCTTTGGAGGATAAACCTACAGGAAGGAAGCTCAAACAACAGATCTTAATGATCTGGTCTGGGATTAGGAAGCTGTATCTGCATAAAAATGTAAAAAATATATACATTTATTTTATTCTAAGACATATACAAAAAGACCCTTTCCAATCTCTATAGTGAAGCCAATAGCTGAGTATAGTCACAATCCATTACAAGTTAGCAGCAGAAAACAAAAACGAGATACAGATACTGGATGGCAGCTACCACCGGGAGTTTCCACTTCCCAATGGCCACAGTTACATCATGTTTTTGAATTCAGAGTTTTAAGTATTCAGAATGAAATAAATCAGAATCACAGTGTTGTCCTCCATGTTTACATAGAAATAGTAATTCTGGATTGAGGTTTACATGGAAAACATGTTTATTCACCGTTTTTAAATTCCACTTAATGTCTGGGGGCTGGAAATGGTTCTGATTGGACAGGGGGTGGACGTGACATGTTTACGTCTACCGGAAGAAAACAAACTCTAGTTCAGTGTCTCCAGCACTCTGTCAGGGAAGCCTCGCCCAACTTGAACGACTTTAAAAAGTTCTGCATGTTATTCTTACGTCAATCCACTTCTCATTATTTCCAAATCTTCTTAGGCTCTAATTAATAAGTCTTGGCTCGAGTCAAATGCTTGCTTCGGGCGGCCATCCCATTCACATCAGTGCAGAGTAGGGATGGGATTAATACGATTTTATCGACACCAATGTTATCAACAATCCTGCTGATCAATCCAATTCTTTAACAATTCCTATATTGATTCTGCGTGCATGTCAAAGCTTAGATAACTGCTTCTGCAAGTTGCTAGTGTTTCCACTCACTTAAGGTTGTGCAGTAGGCGCCTTTTGTAAAAAATTAAGCCACAATTCTAACGCTTCTGAACGCTGTCAGTGGAGGGAATTGATAAGGAAATTGATTTGCAAAAATACTAATGATATTGACTCTTTGATGGAGCTGTTAACGATTCTCAACTGGAATTCGTTTTTGATTCCCATCTCTAGCGTGGAATATGTGCATCATTGCAACAGGACAAGGGAACTGGCATGCACAGAACAACCAGAACTAATTTAAAGCAGAATGAG
Source organism: Scarus forsteni (assembly GCA_036419115.1). Taxonomy (NCBI): domain Eukaryota; kingdom Metazoa; phylum Chordata; class Actinopteri; order Labriformes; family Labridae; genus Scarus; species Scarus forsteni. The sequence continues at coordinate 12,182,897 of JAZDUH010000007.1, read as the reverse complement.
CGTATACATGATCAAGAAATTATTCCATTCGGAATTAAAATCAGAATAGACCAGCCACCAACTTCAGAATTGAGTTTGATTTGGAATGGTCATTTTGATTAGGAAAAGGGTGTTTACATGGTCATTTCCAATCTTTTAAAGAGGCTTTAAGTTTTTTTCTGAAGTAAAGGGGAGTTACAGCTCTCATGTGAACGTTGTCAATCAGGCAGGCTCTGTTTCAAAGGTAAATGGATCTGAGCTTGTACTGTAAAGAGTATTTTTAGTCTGCCTGACAGCTCAAAGTGTTTTTACACCACAGGCCACATCCACCCATTTCCACTCTTATATTCACTCACTATCCATCAGTATTAGTGAACGTATTCATGCCCTTCACGGCCATTAACACGTCACTGATGCAGCAGTGGGAGCAGCTTGGGACACATCAACAAATGACAGTCCGAACTCAACCCTCAACCCTCCAAATGATGGTGAAACCCCAATGACAAGCATGTGGTCTCTTTCATGGTGACGCTCGTCGTTTCAGCCACTTGAAGAGTTACTCCCACAAGGAATGTAAAAATACCCTGAGCCCTCTGTCAGGGTCTTTGGTTTGGTTCAGTCTTAACAGCCCAGGTCATTAAAGCGTGTCTGTCTGTTCAATTCAGAGGTGTTTCAGGGTACTTTTACAAGAACAGCAAGGAAAAATCACTTTATTAACTCCTAAAAAATGTCTCCAGAGTTTAAGTCCAGCTTTATACATTTCTTTAATGTAGTTTTTGACTTTGGATAAAAAAAAAAACCCATAAAAATTACACTTATTTTCTTTTGTCTGGAGCTGATATCCGTTGATTTTATAATGCTGGAAAATAAACAAATGTGACCTCCCAAAAGTTTTACCCAAGCAAAGGGGGTCCAGGGCATGCTCCCTTGGAAGAAAAGGTTGCATATTTCACATTTAAAAGCTCCAATCTGATGCATACTGGGAGAAAAGTCAAGTAGAATTGCAGGACAGTATGCATGTAAAATAAAGTATCTATCTATACATGGTCATGTTATGCTATACAAGAAACAAGACTAACAACTTCTCTCATGAAATGCGTTAGCAATTAATTTTCCACCAGAGGCTTGTTAGGACAGCTACGTTACATCTCCTGCTGTGTAAGCTAACGTTACGAATCAATGGCACGACGCCTCTTTCAGCAAGTTTTATTTCTTGTAGTGATATATTACCTGTAGCTAATGTTAAGCTTGTGCCAACATAGCTCATGGGTTACTTAGACATAGCAGAAAATATTGAAATTATTGAAACCATTGCTACCCAATTTAACTTTAGCTTTATTCCACTTGGATTGGCGAGGCGTCTTTAGCATCCGAATGCTTTGGTCTGCACGAGCGAACTGCTGTCAAACTTCACAAACCAATCAGGTAGCAGTATACTTCCCACAGAAAACACAGGTAATATGAGGCCCTTTGCCCTAATATTTCCATGTTCTCTCGCTTGTAGAGTGAAAGTGTTTTATCAAATTTGAGGCTCAATTCAGGCGCATGCACATGTTCTCAGATCACTGATAATCTCTGGTATACCTCCATGACCCGTCAATGTTATATTACACAGATAAATTATTTACTGAGAATTGTTGCATTCTGAGTTTCTACTATGAAAAAAACAGGTATTTCTCTGGCTTTGTAGACTTTTAGAAATATTTAATGTACTGTAAATGCTTATCTATATCTATAAAAATAGTCACTTTTAAGTCAATTTCAACATTTTGAGGAAAATTTAACCCTTTTATGCATTAATTCATTAAATCACAAGAGAGAGATTACTTAAAGATTAGAATATTTGTTTTTTTCTTGTTAGTTAAAAATAAAGAGCAGTTTTTTAGTATGTTATATTTTGAGTGAGTTAATAAATAACTCAATGGAACGTTATATAGATCTGCAAACACATATTTGTTGAAAACATTTATTAAAACTACCTAAAATAAAATGCAAAATCTGAAGTATATTAAATATTGCTGCTTAATTAAACTATTAACGTGCAACTTTCAACAAATTTGTTATGAAGTTGAATAATAGAATTCGATAAAACAAGATGAGCCTTAGCATGATGGGCCAGTGATGGATGATCAGGTAAAACCATAAAACACAAACAAACCCTTGACCTAATTTTAAAATTTTGTTATTTTGAAGACTTTCTACAACCAGACAAAGAAACAAACATCACTATTATTCAAGATTTGCTTTTTAATCATGTATGATTAAAGTTGATTGACAACAATTTTAATGAGAATTGTTCTTCCAAAAATGAGTACTAGTTTTTTTCATTGAAAAAAATATAAAATAAAATGCAAAATGTAAAGTATACTGAATATTAGTGTTAAAACTATTAACCTGTGACTTTCAAAAGAAAAAAAAACAAATGTAAAAGGGGAAATCTACATACAGGCATAATACACAGAGTACATATTTACTTTTTAACGTCCTCTCTCTGGAGTGGACAGATTAGTTTTTGGTCAGCTAAGCAGAAAAATATTTTCAAAATCTGCATAAAAGTGTTCCTAACATTTCATTGAATTAGATTATCTGTTTTTACCTGACTGATTCTTTAAGAATACAAGGATGTAAAATATAATCCTGAAGGGTCAGGTGCATTTCTCTCTTCATTGAACATTTTGGATTTATGATGTAATATTTCAAAACTAACAAAAAGATACAAAGATCGTATTTTGCTTAAAAGGTGTTTATAACCTGGTAGTTGGGGCATTGTTAGCCTTAATCAGGGGTGTACAAACTATAGCTGGGGGGCCAAATGCAGCCTGCTGCCCATTTTGAATTGGCCCCTGAAACAGCTGAATGATTATGACATTTTTATTACAGCAAAATACCAACAATCATGAACATTTTCTACCAAATTTAATTTGTCTAAAGGTCTAATTTACAGAGTATATTGAAATATTCATCTTAATGCACCAACATACTTGCAGTTTTCTCTTGTTTTGTATCTGACAGCAAAGATAAGTCTTCAGTGTCCCCATCTCTGCTGCTCAGAAGGTCATTCTCACCCTGATAAGGTGTGAATCCAGTGATAGCCCAGGGTTACAAGGGTCCCATAACCCACTTTAACTTAAATACACTAAAAGTGAAGAGCAGCAAGTGGCTCAGCCCATGTATTCCTCTTTCTGCAGCCCTTGATGTGAAAAGTTTGGACACCCCTGGCCTTAATAATCTAAAATGTATTTAAATATCTGCCCACCGCATGTGATACTGTGCGTGAAACGGTTAATAAATGTCCCTTAAAACTGCCAGTTTTCCCCCTACAGTTACCGCACAGTAGCCGTTCAATCTTGTGGTCATCCAGCTGAGTCAAATCTACAGGCAGCCACAGGAAAGACGAGGCCAGTGTGACGCACCTTTCAGCAGCAAGACAGCTAAAAAGTGCTCGAGCTCTTCAGACGTGTCCCATCATGCAATGCGTGATGACTGCTGAGGCTGTGAAACCAGCAGCAGCTTTGCACGGACACACAACGGTTACAGCTGATATCTGCTAAGACCTGCTGCTCTTCTGACACATCTACAATCTGTGAGGTGTTCTGCGACCATAGCTCACACGCCGAGGTCATCACGCCACCTTGCAGGGCGGCCGGCCCACGCCTGACTTTCCCCCGGACACGGTGTGGAGCCAGGGCCGACCGCTGATGACAGATGGGCGCTGAGATACCAGCGAAACGCATGGTAGCATCATTCCCCCAAAGACAGTGTGAGGAGGCGGCCATCAGACGCTTATAGAGCGAGGGGGAGGGGCCACGGGTGAACAGAATGATGGGAAACGATGCAGTGCTAGGCAACAGGGTTATAATTCACCCGCGGGGATCAGTCACAGAAGTCACACGCAGGCTGTGGATAAGAGGAGCCGACAGAGGAGGGAAGTATCATGACATGAGAACTCCTAATTGGTGCCATTTACAAGTTTGACGCCGAAGATGACGCTAAATGCTTCACTGTGAACGTTCTTATTAAAACTGTGGTTTTCTGGTCCACAGTTTGAAGCTCTGAGGGTTTTCCTCAAAGAAAGTGGAAACTGAACAGAGAGATGAACCATGTCGGATCTTTTTATAGTCCATCCAAACACGTGGCATCACCCATTGTTATTTAAAGCCCAACAACGGGGGGTTACATATTTGAACTGCTATCAAAAACTAGCCTTGGGTAAACCTAATAAAGTCTCATACTTTAACGAAAGGAGTGTATCTCTGCAACCACAGGGTCTATTTGAATTATTCTGGTGTCATAATAAAAGTGACACTAAAGAGATTTGTCCAGATGTAACTATCAGTACATGTGTTACTGGAACAGAAAATTTCATCCTCGCCTAAAAATCATATATATGTATATATATATATATATATATATATATATATATATATATATATATATATATATATATATATATATATGTGTGTGTGTGTGTGTGTGTGTGTGTGTATATATACATACATATATGAATATCTCTTGGAAATGATGCTGGAGAGGTTGTAAAACTCTAAATATGAATAATAAAATATCTTTACATCATCTATGAAAATTACTATTGTTAAAAAGTGATGCTGAGCACAATTAGAGAGGTTTTGTAACAATATGGTCAGGCGTTTTGAAAAACAATTTACTTTTTCTTACATTGCAAGCATTCTGGAAATCGGGTACTTTGGGACTGTAGAGGTTAAGCTTTTCAAAATAGAGCCATAATACCCCTGCCTGTCAGTCAGATTGATCATACAAATTCTGGAGCACCAAAAGCCAAAATTGTTACTAGTATTGGAAACCAAAAACCAGTTTCACGGTTTTAAAATCTGAGGGAACAATAAGGGACATGATTTCCTGTCCCACTTTCAGCTCCAAAAGCCACATCTATCTTTTTTATTAGTAAAATCTAAGTTAGGATACTACCGTCTATAAAAGTTTGGAGGCAGCTGAGAATTCAACTAAACTCTGCTACAAAGATAACAACAAGTCTTGCTGTCAAGATACTTGGTTCAAACGAGGCATTTACACTGACATTTCCTTCTACACAGTGTCAAACACCATGTTCAGTGGATTACCATCTCAATGCTGATGTGCTAAATAGCATTTAAATGAGCCATGATTAGAATTGTAGAATGTCAAAACTGGATGCAAACAAGCCTGAGCAAGATGAATGTTAACTTGTCCATACAGACACAGGTCCATGCCATAAGTAAACACTATATACAGGCAGCATAACAAGGTACTGCTAAAAGCAGGAAAACACTCCCTGAAGATCCACCTTGCATATTCCCATTTATTCCTCATTTCTGTGTCTGTGAATAAAGTAGCAATCATATGAAGTCTGAATACGAATACAGACAAACACACTGACTCTGCCCAGTGATCAGTTCTCGCACTACAGATGCTTATATGAGATTTTTATAGACTGTTGGTCATACCAGCAAGAATGCTGGCGAATTATGCTGCAGCTAACAAACATATGTGACTGCATGACACTCTCATGACTAACGCTGCATGTCTTACTGCATCACTATTGTGCATGCAGACATCACAATCACAGTTGAATTTTTTTTCAGCCTCTTTCAGCATTATTTTGTTTGAACTTCAACAAAGAAAATGTGTTAAATACTTTGATGGTTTGTCTTAGCATCCTGTCAATGCCAAATGTTTGAATAAAATGCATTTTGAGCCCATTATTGCTTCATGAGGCCTCTCTCTCTGTCTCATAGCTGCCCATATCACATCTTTTTACAAAATAAATCTGGAAACCTGCCGGTGGATTTATGAATGCAAAATTAAATATGTACGCTATTCATTATAGAGTGAGCAAGAGTATCCTTTGGGTGCTTTTTAGGCCTATAAAAGTGTCCAATGGCTGTGAAGAAATATGTTTTGAGATTGATGAAGAGTAAAAAAAGAAGGTGCAGTGCATCCTAACTCTGCGGCTTATTCATGCCCTGAGGTGTCAGCATATTCATACAGCCGGGTCTATCTGTGTGTTTTATGGCCACAAAAGCCGCAGCAGATTTGTGATGGCTTATCATTACAGACCGCCAATGATTTCACAGCTCATAGATTCATTTGGCCTGCTGAAAGATGCCTGTGTGTGCAGGAGTGACAATAAAAATCCTGCTGATGCACACACAGTAACATTAGAGATGCAGAGGAAGTGCACAGAGAAGTCACACCAGGAGACGTCTTCTATGTGCATGTGTAATTTGTTTATGAGTGGGAGGGAGAGTGAGGTCTCGGCTATGCAAGTGCTACACCACGTCTGCTGCCCATGAGTTATTATTCACATAACAAGCGAACATGAAGCTCTCTGATCATGAGCTGTTAGGAGTTTCAGAGGGAGAGCAGGATTGTTAGCGAGTGCTTGTTAGTCGACACAACAACACTTCATTATCACAGGCTCAGGCGACAGCCAAGACACTTGAGGATCTGACTCTGAGGAAGCTGTTATGGTCATGTTAAACTCTCACAGCCAAGCTAATGTCGCAGCAATGAATCAGAAAGATGACACTTTGGAAAGGCGAGTTTACCTCACAATTGGAAGTTTACGTCCTGTTAAGCAGGGCAATAGATGCTGTGTGATGGGTCGTCAGCTAACACCTGCGACCAAATCATTCATAACACTCACACAATGCTCGGAGTTCTTGTTTAATTTTTTTTTTAGACAATTTGTCAGAAACTGCACGGGGGAGCAGTGGGTAGTGCTAATGCTTCACAAGAGCACTGCTGGTTGCCTGGATTCTGCAGGTTCTCCCTGTGTATTTGGTTTTTTTTCCAGACGCTCTGATTTATGTCCAAAGACAAAAACACACTTACTTGCTGGGTTTACTGATGACTTTAAATTGAGTGTGAGATTGGTTGTTTGTCATTCTATGTGGCCCTGTGATCAGCTGGCAGGTTCAGGATGTACTCTGCCTGGACTGATGAACAGTGGCGTAAGATAATCAGCATAAATTCTGATCCTGATCAATTAAAACTGTAGATATTGACCCCATCTGATATTTTTGATCAGTATAATTATTATCATCTGATCAGGCAGGCCGGCTCTGTGGTCCGCATGAAGCTGGACTCTTCGGTGATGGTGGCAGAGAAGAGGGCACTGGACAAACTGATGGACATCATAGACGATGCAATCAGCAAGAGGAGCCTGTTCAGCCCAAGACTGCTGCCTCCCAAGTGTAGTACTAACAGATTGAGAAAGTCCTCTGTCCATCAAGCCATCTGACTGTACAACTCCTCACCAAAGGAGAGAGGAGTGGCAGGAAGACAGAGGATGGTAAGGGGCAGTAGCCAGCCTGTAACATAATATTTTTATCTTTATTTTATATTTATGTATATCTATATTTACTTGTGCTGTCAGATGATTAAAAAAATTAATCTAATTAATTACCAGATTTATAATTAATTAATCTAATTAATTGTATTTTAATCTCATATCTGCTTAAAGTACCCAAATAAAGAATTTGAATTCTAGGATATTATAAAATTGTAGTGCATGACTAATCAAATGAATACACTAAGAAGTGAAGATTTGTAAATCCACATTTTTATTGGTGACTAAATAAAACCAAAGTCAGGGCAACTTGTCCAGAAAATTCTAAGCTCAATCAGGTAACTCAAATTACACTTTAAGAGTGTTTCATAAATCAAATTCAAAATAAGAAAAAGGTCGAGGACATCCAGCAAAACAATTCGGCCTGATGCATTATTAAAGAATGTGGTACAAATATAGATAAATACAATCAACAATAGAATAAGACGAAGTCTTGAATATGCCATTCCTGTTGTCACCTGGGCTTTGTTTGGTTTGACTACAGACGCATGTGTGAAGTGACGTGCCACTGCCATGTACGGGTCCTCCAGCTGGCCAATATTAAAATGTTTGTGTGCTATGATTAATCTTGCGATTAATTTTTACAACGCATTAATTTGCGGTGTAATTAATTAATCAATCTAATTAATGCACTAAAGTGACAGCCCTAATATTTACATATATTGATTAATAGTGTTATTTAGATCTACATATTTTTATTTTTTTTATATCTTTTTATCTGTAATAATGAACTGAAACTGATTCCTAATTTTCCCGAGGGATTTTTTCTCAAAGGGATTAATATATTCTAATCTAATCTAACGTTTAAAAATGCAATGAACTAAGCACAGAGGTGTAAGGGTACACATATGAACCATGAAGGCCAGAGTAGGGCTAGGTGATACCATGGATGTATTATAAGAACTGGATAGCGTGGCTCCGCCTTCTACCATGTAACGGATTTGAAGCCAAAATTTCCCCCGTCAGGGCGCCGCCATTGTGCAGCCACGACGTAGTTGTTGTAATCTGTCGCAAAACTCCCCAGCATACAGCGTACACAATCATTGTGAAACTGCCATAAACCGCGGTTATTTTTAAACTCTAATAACTGATGAAAAAGAAACTTTTCAGAAAAAAGAGGACTTGGAAAACACGCAGCCTAATAATACTTCTATATCACCACAGCATACGGGTGGGAGAAATATTTGTACGGGGTGTATTAATTTTTTGAAGTTTCACTACGGCCCGTCCAGATGAATGGGGGAGACGGAGATTTGACCTATACTGCAGCCAGTCACCAGGGGGAGCAGTTTTTGTGGCGGCTTCAATTTGAGCCCAGCGACATGGCGTCCATGTTTTTTACAGTCTATGGATGATACAGCCTAAAAACAAAATCCCCCATTTCTTTCCCACTACACTCAATACATTAATTTACTTGTTTTTTTTCCATCTCAAAAATAAAAAAAACAACTGACACAAAAATGATCTGAGTTAAATGTTGCTTCTTTGCTGTCAAAATATAATCCCAAACAGAGTTTCTCTTTTTAAAGTTTAAGTCTGTGTCATAAAATGTTGATTATACAATAGCCAGTATTGTCGACATATACAATGAAAGCTGAGGTATTTTTACCGGGTATTAACATGAAACTAAATTTTAATCTCATCCAAAAGAACAAATTTAAGCCTATTATAGTGCTCATGAAAAACCTGGAAGGGCCTTCAATTGTGAAAACTGTACATTTTCAGTATCTATACCATTGCAACAACTTACAAATGGAGCGTTAAGAAAAAAAAATCTTCTGCAGAAATTAATTTTAATTAATCAATTTAATCGATTTATTGCCCAGCCCTAGGTCAAAGTGAAAGATGAAATAACACAGGAATCAACTGGAATACATCCATATTTAAAACAAAATACAAACTCTCCTTAACTAATGCACCGATGCTAATAGTCCTAATTCAAATATATGGAATCAGAAATCTCACTTGCTAATACAACATTTCCTTTGGCTGAACAGTTGAACCAGTTAGAACAAGTCACATATATTTTTTGAAGTGCAGCCAGTGTTGTTACCTCTGTGGTCGGTAGAAAAAAAAGGTGTGCAGTGGAAAGTACAACAATAAACAGGATTTATGACTTCCTAAAATGAATGTGGCACAAACAAAATAGTCCATTTTCATGCTCTGTGCTGGCATCAGAAGCACCTTAACTTCCTTATTCACACGGGGACGACCAACCCGAGCGACTGGGACTTCTCTGCGCTTTATTGTAGCTGACACATCCACTTTATATACTGCGTCTGTAAAATCTCATATTTTCTTGTGTTTACTCTCCCCTATGACTGACATATACACACATAGGCACAACCTTGTCCGCCTTCACCTTAAAAAGCTAATCAAAAATAGGATTAAAATGACCCCAAACCCACTCAGGATGCAGAGAGAAGCATTTGCTCATATCTGTGTAATTTATTCCCCCCCTCTCGCTCTCTCTTTGGCTTCTGTCAACAGCGTCTGATATCGGAGGGAATCTGAAAACTTGCCATTCTGGGCACATTAGCATGCAGGAGAGCTTCCGTCTTTTTGCATGTGAATAAACAGCTATTAAAATTACAGTGTGGCTCTGGAGAGGTTCAGAGATTAAACGCTTACACTGATTGACACTTTCTGATCCAATTTGAAACATTCATTTGAATAACTCTGTGTTTATTTCAACCTCCTGACAGCCGCCACTTCAGGCCGCAGACAGAATAACCTTCAACTGGATGATCCTCCGCCGAAATCCTCGTGTTGTGTGTGAAGTGTTGTGTGTTTGAGAGTGAGCATTGTTGTACAGAATCACCCTTTGTCTGCAGCCGAGTAAGCACTCTCACAGCCAGTTCTTTTTTTTTTCCAGATAATGCTCAGTCAAACTTTGTCCGTATAAACTTTTTATGACACTTCTAGTTTCTTCTTTTTGTCGAAAAATGCTTGAACCAGAAACTCTGCAGATTCCTTCCAAGTTTGCCTGTTAAGATTCAGAAAGTTTTTTGAGCTTGAAGTCTAAGAGAGCTGAATAAAAGAGTGCACATCAACCAGCCATCCTTTATTTAATCATGACATATTTAATATATGCACTTTATGAATTTCAAGGCATTTATGACTAATTAATCTGAGGAAAAGCACTGAAGAAGCCGATAGAAGTAGATTACTTTCACAAGGATGTTGATGTGAAACTTTGGGATTGTCTCTTGTTCAATGGGAGAGCTAAAAATAACGTCCAAGGAACAGAGATGAAGCTTATTTTATTTAGGTAAAAGAAAGAAACATAAAAAAAAACAATTAAGGCCACATTTACGTACTGGAAGAGAGAGAGCACAAACATCCGCCAAGGTAGCTCACACTTTGCTGATACACTTAGAAGCCATAGTTCTACAATGAAGTTAGCGTCTTGTTAATATTATTATTAGCTAGGCTAAATTTACCATAGATTTCGTCGACTAAAATGTTGTGTGACTTTGGAAGACAGCTCAAGTTCCCAGTCAACATCACGACCACCTCACTCCGCCTGGACGTGGCACAAACATCGGGATGGAAGTGGTCATCCTGGAACAGACTGTCCCCTGGGAAACCGGGGACGTTTTGGTCTAGCGTTTATATGGGAACAGTATACGAGTTGCTTGAATCAGGATGGAGAGTTTTTAAAATGCTCCACCATGCAGCTCCGTCTAAACCAGAGTCTGAGTGTTTCAGGAAATGTTGACGTCACAGAATGTGCAGTTCTCTTTCACATGAAGGCTGCGTGTGCATACCAGGAACAAAGACAGCTTTGGACGTCTACCAAGCAACATGCTTACCGTGCCCGGTTTGTTATCCAGATAAAACTATCTAGACAGTAGGGCTGTAAAGTCCAAGTCGACTGGTCGACTAATCGGTCGATGCGTGCTCAGTCGACCAAAATTCTGATTGGTCGACCAAATATGTCAATTTATTTTTTCCCCAGCAGTTCATTTCATAAGGAGAAACATATCAAGTGAAATGGGGGATTTTTCTGAGCACCCCCATCATGTCTCAGAACACCACTAACCCCCCCCCCCCAATTGGTCGATTTTGGTCGACAAATTGCTGTGTTTTAGTCGACCAACAATTTCTTTGGTTGATTACAGCCCTACTAGACAGATTTGCTGTCCAAACTGATTTGTTGTCCAGAAAAGAAACTCCTGCGTCTTTGTGCATCCACTCTCCATTGTTGGTTGTAAAAAGTCTTTCTTCTTTGTACGTGTGTTGTAGCAGCGCTGCCTCTCTGCAAACCTACATCGCCATCTACTGAACCAGCATGCACGCTACAGCAGTTTCATTCGTTTCCAGCGTCTCCGTTGATGAATGTTGATGAATGAACTGAATGTTGATCCAGTATGAATACGCAAAGGAAAAACCTTTGCGTTTATGTCACAGAATTTCTTGTAAATATAACCTGACAGGCTGCAGAGAGGGCCTTGCTGTCGCTGTGGATCCATAGGAGGGGATCCAAGGAGGAACTTACCACTTGGTCACAAGCCAGGGACTGATCGCCTCAGGTTGGGTCACCGAGGAGAGGGCATACGTCGATTACAGACTCGTAACACCCTATGACCTCAGAATCTTCACTGATGGCGTAACCAAGTAGCTTCAGAAGGTGTATTCTACATCTGAAATTTCATCAACTTAAACTGGACAAAATAAGAACAACTTAGATGACAAAATTATCACGAAAACTAAAAGATATTTTAGGCAAAAAACTAAAACTTAATTATAAAGTGCTGTCAAATTAACACCGTTCTGGTTCACTTTTTGGAAAGTTCAACTGATTTGGGGTGATGTGAAAGTTCACACAAACTTGAGTGTGGACCAAAGAAGTGACCTCTGGAACACTGAAAGTTTAACAGAGTGATTTTTAAGGGCACAGGTCAAAGGCTACAGTGTCTCAAAACGTTTGATTCTTTCTATTTTGCACAAATGTTCACTTTAAAAACTTGTGAATTTGATATGTCAATAACTCTGAGAAATTTCTGCCTCTGAAATGTTTAAATCCTGGTGGAAAATGTCAGAAAAAAAGGTAATTGTGTCTCATTTTCTGCCTTTCTAAAGATTTCTCTCCTACAAAAACCACCCCGCCATTGTTCCTTGACCCACTATACTTCGACTCTCTGGCATATTATCCCTCCCTGAGGCATAAACCACCATGCAATAGTTCCCGTTATTAATAATACTGCTTCATAATACGTCACAACAGCTCCACAAAAGAACACTTTTTAAAATTTCTGTTTCAACTGCATGGCTCATTAACTGTTAAAGGATGTTGATGGTGTATTGAACATACAGCTTCAGCCTCGATCCATCACTGTGTGTGTTTGAATTTTGTGCCTTTCCAACACGGATTCAAAGGCTGTCATTTATAAGTCAGCTGGGAATCTTAATAATCCACCCAGGAGCTGTTTCACTCAAGTATGAATAAGAGGGGTATCCCGTAAACTTTGACAAAGACAGTTTTTTTCTTTTGCTTCACTATAAGGTCACAACTAGTCCACAAAGTCATGAAGAAACTACAGCAGAAATGAATATCTCCTGGAAAATACCTCCTTTATGTGCTTGTCAACATATTTATATATTGTTCCGAGAACTTTCTTTTAGGATCGGTACACGTGTTTGGAAATTTACTCTATCATACTGTATATGTCATTGTAAATATTACTTTCTCTATGGATTAGTGTGAGAATTGGTTCTTAATTGACCTACCTGGTAGAATAAAAGGTGATCACTATTATTATTATCATTATTATTACCATTATTATGTATAGCCACAAGTGATTGTTTCAAATAATATGTTGTTTTATCAGGGAAAATGTTATTGAAAGAAAAAAATACATTTTAATTATTTTACCTAATTATTTAAAGGTTTAGTGTGTAGAAGTTGGCAGCATTTGCCACATAGAAACTGTGAATATAGGATATAATGTTTCTATTTGTATGTAAAGCCCGTCAAAATAGATGTACAATCATCACCATAAAACTTTTGTTTTCTTTATATTAAGTTAGAAAAAGCTTTTTATATCTGTGTACAGCAGGTCTACCTTTTGTGGAGGCTGACATAATGATCTGCCATGTTGTCTACTGGTGGGTGTTAGGGACAAAAAGTGCAATTTTTGAACTTGAGTCTACAAAAGTTTACGAAACCTATAACTGACCTATAATCTATCAAAATAATAGTTAAAAATACAGTATAAATGAAAAAACCTCACCTCGTCACTGTTGTATAGTGTTATTGATGTGATGTTTTCAAAACGGTCGGGCTCATTCCAAAATCTGAACACTAGATGTCACTAAAAGTGCAATTTCTATACACTGCACCTTTAAAGGACATTTGGAAACTCAATTAAAGCAGAGACCTTAAAGGCTGAATTAACTAAAACTATTTCTAGCATTCCCTTTCCTATATTCCTAAATAATCGATCCATGTTGCTTATTTCTGTAACAATGTGGAACGATTATTTCAACGTCCTGCAATTGCAGTTGCCAAACTGGCGATCATCTCAAATAATTAAGCATGTCACCTAGGGCTGGAAAATTAATACAAAAACAGGGGTGTGCAATATGACGATATTAAATCGTTAAGGATTATAATGTAGGGATGATCTCATAAAGCAGAAAGATCGTCAGATCATTTGTGTGGGCGCAGAGACTTTTGCGAGCACCCGACTAGCCAATCGTAGCACATTACGCGCAGTGCATGGTGGGATCTCCTGTTTGGTTATGTAGCGTGAAGCCATGGCAGAAAGAGAAAAGGAGATAAAAGCTTGAAGATGTCCGAACAAAAATCTGTTCTTAAGCAGCTGTATTATTCACTCAAATTATAGACATTGCAGTTAGATAACATTTGTTCTAAATTGTTGCACTTTAAGAGATAATGTTGATATAGTTGTTCATTACCTTTTATGTTTACATTTATTGCACATTTTTATGAAAACTGCACTATTTAAATTAAAACCTGTTCAGAAAGTTTCTTTGGCTTTAATTGTCTTTTTTTTCTTTTAGGGTTTTACATGTTTTAACGGTTTTAATGGAAAAAATGGTCAAACATACAAATTAGTCTAGAAAAATCAACGTAAAAAAATACTCGTGGTAAAATCAAGATCGTGATTTTATTCTAAAAATATCATGATATGATATTTTTTGCATATCGCAAACCCCTATACAAAAATAATCAAAATCGACATTTAGACCCTCTAATTGAAGTAATTTTCCTCATGTCAATTATTTTGATTATTTACCCTGTGCAAGTCCCATGACCCCACCCCTTCTGGACAGTCTGCGTTCACTTTCGCCAAGAGGTTGTCCCACCAACATCATGGAGGAGACAAGCACCAATCTATCAGAGTATCTTGTAGCTATGAAAAACGTTGTCTCCGTTGTTTGGGCACATTTTGGATTCTCTGCAGAGGACATCATGCAGAAAGAAGTTTAGTGTAAATACTGCAGGAAGACGGTGTCGACAACCATTGGTTTCACCACTAACTAGTTCCAGCATAGCATAAAATAATCGTTCATTCATCGTAATCGAGGTAAGATCCTAATGTCACCTACATGTTAAAACATGTCAATCTCACATTAAATCCAGCAAAAGCCATAATAATGCAAATATCAAACATCCAGAAGGATGTGGGACAACACAAAAAATCCCATTTAAACAGCATAGAACAAACCTTTAATCTTTTGATACCATTTATTTTTATTAGTTTAAAAATAAAAATATATATGCATTTATTTTAAAGGATGGATATTTTAATAAGGGGCCTTCACTCTTTGCTTCTGAATTCAGCTCCAAGTGGACCCTGGAGGTACTGCCCTTTTTCACTTCTGTACAGGCTTCATTTTCAATCATTGGATGCAGTTGGTTGTTCTTGCTCCTGTTGTGTAGCAAAAGGGCAGCGCAGCTCAGTGAAAGGTCAGACGTTTGTGACTTTTTGTGAGCAAACCTTTTCCCCTGGACTGGCCTGCTGTGAGAAAGAACTCTTGACTTGCAGCTCACCATCTGTACTGGCTGAAAGTTTTTTGTTTATTCCCTAATAGGACGATAATCAGCGTGGTGTCATATTAGTATTGATCCAAACATGTTGATTTTCATTTAAAGAAGTTGTGAGCTGTGACAAAAACAAACCCAGGGTGTCCTCTGGAGGCATTTGAAGAAAAGGGTAAACTTTCAGAACAAAGAAACATTTTGTTCAAAGAAAGACAAATGGATAAAGCAGTGGAGCCGGTGCCTCAGCATTCATCATTTCGGGGGATTGTCCTCTTAATTGTATTGTGTTTCCTTCCCTCCAATGAGAGCAACAGCTCGGCAGTGCCAGGCACTTTTTGTTTTGTGTCTCTCTCAGACGGATGAATAAAATATGAGTTTGAAGTGCTGGCTCCAAGAACAAGAGCACAAATTGTTACAGATGTAGTGATGCTTCTCTTGCCCTGACACATAACAAGCATTGTTTTTTTTTCTAAAGTGAGAAATAGTATCTTCAAAGAACAACATAAGCCATTCTAATGGTATGTTTAATACTTTGCAACATCTTAAATTTATGCGGAACAAGTTGGTGCACTTTGGTATAAGATATCCGAGCTAAACAAAGCCAGATTCATTTAAACAATTTGATTTAAAGGGAAATCTTGTGTTTCCTCCAACAAATTATTATCTGGGGACTGTGCTCAATTTGACTTTAATGTCTTGCACAAATCACCTGTTTTGTTTTTTCTAAATTGTGGGGTGGAGCTGAAAGTGATGATGCAAAGGGTTACATTTTTCACTGACTGGAACAGAAGCATTTCCCACCAGCCCCCTTAGAAAGTTTACCAAAGTGGTACAGCACTACATGTTTGATTAGAAAAATTGGGCTTTCCATTCTTTGTTGCAAAAGCCACTGAAAAATTAGGCTATCCTTTTATTTGTTAGCTTAATGCTAACGCTTAATGGAAAACAGGTTCACAGACTTAGCACCACATGCAATTTCAAGTTAAGAAACAGTATATCTAATCCAACGATGAAATAACTTCAAATACCACTGGAAGACTTCAAGCTAAACAATGTATTTAATGGGAGTATCACCACTTGAAGTCCGCCAGGTATTTCAGGATCAGACTGCAACAATTTGCCTGATGTCAAGAACAAAGACCACACAAAGCCCCAGTGCTGGGTGACTACATAACACAACATTTGACAGGCTTTGGTTCGCTTGCCAAACTGCAGTGCGAAAGAAAAAAAGTGTGAAAAAGAAAGAAACCTCCACCAAGGTAGACCACATATTGCTGTCACATCTATAAGCAATAGCTCTATGGTAAGTTACCATCGTTATATGATCCCCTCACCCTGAAAACCTAGCACTCAGAATCATGTTAATATCATTCTTATTTAGACAGTTATCGCGCAAAAAAGCACTGTTCAATTGTCACCACCAAAATGTAATCATTTTTAAGTTGAGTATTTCCAACATCTGAAAATTTCAGCAACATCCATCCAGTAGTTGTGTAATCTTGGAAACAAATAAACAAACAAATGCCAGCAAACACATAACCTCCTTGGCAGACAAACTGAAACAACGCCATAGCTTCATCCCCAAACGGAACAGAGTCTGCCAATTATTAGATGCCAAGACAAACTTTAATGCTCTAGCTTAATCTGCCATTTTTGCATCATGTCCCGGGACCTGAGATCTCACCTGGCGGTCCGTGGTGCGAGACTCCTTTTGTTTTGTGTGTCTCTTCAGATGAATAAATACAATTTGAGTAGGAAGTGCAGATTTCATGTATAAAAGCAATTAAATTGTTTTAAAAGTAGTACAGTTGGGGTTAAAATATTAATTCACCAATGCATTGCAATATTTCACCACGTCAATCTATATCGACTCAGCATATCCTCTGAATCTATTCCCTTCCAGGCCAGTGGGGGCGCTGTGCATGTGATTCACTTCATATGGATGAGGTACAAAGAGGTAAAAGCACTGCCACTCTCCACCACACTACTACTCAACTGGTTGTGCAATTTTTTTTTAAGATGTTCTATTGTTCAGAAATGTGAGGCTTCTTACTGAATCGACATCAAAGCATCAAAATCAATATTGAGTCGAATCACAACCTAAAGAATCAAAACTAAATCGAACTGTGAGGTTCCTAACATTTCCCAGCCCGATAATGAAGTGATGCTTTTCTTTCTCTGACACACACCCAGCATTAGGGATGGGAATCAGAAACCAATTCCAGTTGAGAATCGTTAACAGCTCTATCAAAGAATAGCTATCATGAGTCTTTTTGCAAATCAATTCCTTCCACTTTTTCCTCCACTGACAGTATCAATTAGTATGTCATTGAATTGTGGCTTAATTGTCAGAATTGTGGCTTAATTTAAATGTAAAGTAAGGTAACTGCACAGAAGCAGTTATGCTGTGACGTAGGTTTGTGTGTGTTGTGTTTGACATTGTTGCCACTGAAAACGCTAAAGGCCAAACGGGAAAAAAGGAATCTAAAAAAGAATCAAAAGAAAAAATCGAATCAATAGGAACTGGATTAAAGAATAATTCCCATCCTTAGTTCTGTTTTTATATTTAGTTATCGTCTACAAATAGAATATCTTGGGCAAGTTTGCAATTTGACATGTCAAAAACTGCTAAGACACTCCTACTCAAAATCCAGACATGTTTGCTGTATCCTGTGGACGCAGAATAAAGCATTGTAAATGTGCCCATTACAGAGTGCAACCACCTGGTGGTGTTATTATCTTTAGTTTATCACCTAAATGTTATTAAATCATACAGAGTTCTTGGCCCCATTTGCAATGTATACAAAGGCTTAGTTCAGCCTTTCTGTACATGGATAGAGCTGGTCAGAATTGCTGTGGCCAATGCTTTTTCTATTAAAATGAAACTAAAACAACCCACTTAAAATAATACTGAACCCTCTCTTTAATGGTTGATATCTTGTTGCCAAAATGCTCTTAAGCTTGGTATTAGCATCTGTATCACTAAAATCTTCAATTCACATCCCTATCCAGCATTTTTTCACCCTGACTGGAAGCTTCCTTGATATCACAACTTCTCCTTCAACAGTAGCTGAAGTTCATCATTAGAACATTTCTTCCATTAACGAGTGTGTGCATGTTAGACCCTGCTTGTTATAAGCATCACGTTTTCTCTCTAAATCTGATCCTTGTCTCTGCGCCTTCTTCACTGACAGTAGAGGATTTTGAGGCAGATCCTTGACAGGAATGTAGACAACAAGCTGCAGACATCACATGCCCTTTTTGGTGCGATGGGAACGTTGGGCATCTGTTTCTCTTGGTGCCTCACACGGCTGTCATGCCGCTCTGATTGATACAAACTGGAGCCACAGAGGACTGTCGAACAGACGACACTGTCTGCTGCTCCGTTCTTTGCTTGTGACAAATGTAGCCTCTAAGTGTCTGTGGCAGCCTGTGATCCTGTAGGACCCTTCACGCTGAATATGAACATTACATTTTTTGTCATTAACTTCAGGTGCCCTGTGCCGTCTCTGTCGTTGTCCGCCGGAGCAGCACAGCAAATGTGAAGCCGCTCTTTCAGTTTCCGCTCTGTTTAAACCAGGTCCAGATAGACGGAAAACACATGACAGACCATCTCTGCCCTACTTGCACGCAGGCACGCACATCACAGAGAAAGAGGGCTTGAGAGAGGGATACACGCTGAAGTGAATGGGCAGAAGACAGCCCACTTTGGGAGAAAAAACAGGGCTGAGGGCCAGTCCTGAATCCGCCTCTGGCTGTCCTTGACGAACCTCCGGGCCAGAGCCTCCTGGGTGGTCTGAGCAGCGTGGAGCTCTGAGAAGATTTATCTGGATGCTTGACAAGTTGTGCGCGGCTCATCCCGGCTGCTCGTGTCCCCACAGAGAGCACATGTCACTGCCTTAAGAGCAAAGCTGCCTGACAATGACATCGCGGGCTTGTTTTTATCTGGGATTCACTTTATTCCAGAGCGCTTTTGAAGAAGTTTGGAGGGGAGGAAGTACAGTTTGAGTTCAGACTTTTGTTTGCTCGGTTACAGATTTTGCTTTTAAATTATTTACAAGGCTGGTGTTTGTGTGTGTGTGTATCTGGAACCATATTTCAGGTGCTGGATAAAAAAACACAAAACAACTGAACACTAAAATGCTGCTGTGGCATCATCGACCAAGTGAAGGCATCACAGATGACCAAGTCATGTACAAAAAGGGGTGGTGATCAAATCCAAGGACACATCCAGGATGGAGAAACTGGTCAGGAGAGCCAGCTATGTGATTGGCATGAAGCTGGACATTGGTGACGTTGGACATTATGGACCATGCCAGTCACTCTCTGCACACATCGTCAGCAACCACAGGAGCCTGTTCAGCCAACAAGTTCAGACTGTGAAACTCCTTCAGACCATCAGACTGTACAACTCCTCACTATGGGGAGGTGGAGGAACAGGAAGACTGAGGACAGGAAGGAGTAGTAGTAGCCAGAAGGACTGGAAGATTTTTGGAAAAGATCTAACAGCAATTTTCTGGCACAGATAGTGATTTCAACATGATTCATGATTAAATCAAGCTTCAGTGCAATATTCCATGTTTACAGTATAGACAACAGAAAGGAAATCAATGATTAAAGCACAAAACACATTATTTGTCATCTAAATAATAAATCTAAATGATAATAATAAATATATATATTTAGATAGATAGATAGATAGATAGATAGATAGATAGATAGATAGATAGATAGATAGATAGATAGATAGATAGATAGATAGATAGATAGATAGATAGATAGATAGATAGATAGATAGATAGATAGATAGACAGATAGATAGAGAGATAGATAGAGAGATAGGTGAGAGAGGGGGGGAATAATAAAGTTCTATCTAATCCAATCTAATAACTAGTGTTGCCACTTATCTTGAAAAAGTAATTACCAATTACTCATTACTCCTTTAAAAAGTAATGTATTTACTTACTGGTAACTTGGTTTTAAAAGTACCAACATTTGATTACAAGTTACTTTATATATTTTTAATCTATAAAATAATATACATTATATCTTTACTTAGTCAGCCGTGTTTTAGGGCAGCATTTCCTCTAATAACATCCTACCCGACCAACTTCTTCAACTCTTCCTCACTTCCTGGTTTTGCACTGAAGTCCAGTTTTTGTTTGTTTGGGTGGTGTGGGTCCTCCTGCATTATAATCGCAGCTCTCTGCCTCTGCCACTTACAGAGAAAGTGGTACTTTCTCTGTAAGTTTGACTGTGCCATGCTGCGACTCCAAATGTTTCTTCAAATCTGACAAAGTTTTTGAAGCGTGATAACACTGTGGCCAGTACAGAGTGTACAAATCAACTTAATATTGTCATCTTTAGCCAACACAAACTCTAATTAGTGACTGCATTTCTGGCTAGAAACACGCTCCTCTCTCCTCCCTCCATTGTAGTTTACATTTGTCTCACTGGCTGTAACACAAACGCAGGGGACAACGTACATTACACCTCTGAGTTGTTCTACTGAAAACATGACTTGCTGCATACATGATGCTACTTCACAATACACAAGAGGAAAGCAAATTTATCTTTTTCCTGTGGAAAATGACAGAAATCATACAGTGACTTGAATAAGTAACTTTAATCTAATTACTGGTTGGAAATAGTAACGCGTTAAATTACTCATTACAGCAAAAAAAGTGGTCATATTAGAGTAACTCATTTAAGCAACACGTTCCCATCAGCACCAGTATTTACACAGCAGCTGAAGGTACACAACAACAACATGACACATGAGCTTTAGTCAGAGAGATGTTGGTCAATAAAAAAATACAACCATGTGACTATCAGTAATTTGAAACACAACAAAAAGCAGATCTTTCAGGACATTTGATGGCATAAAAAGTGATGACCATGTAAAAAAAAATGTAACAAAAACAGAGAAGGGCTTTAATTTTGAAGCTGCACCATCTGAAAACTATGTTCTGTCTAAATGGAACATGAAGTGGAAAAATTCGGCGCTGTGCTTTATTTGAACAGAACACGTAGCCTTTTTAAGTGGCTGCAGATGTTCAAAACAAGAAAATGGCATTTGGCTGTCTTAAATGTGTGACTGTCTTTAATTAAAATTTAAAATGAGCCACCCTGTTTTTTCTTTTTCTAGTCTTAGACGTGAAGAGAGCTGCACCGGGCATTTTAAAAGTGAAATGACCCACTTTTAAAGCAGTTAATGTTACTTTGAGGAGCCGGGAATCAGGTTTTAACCATAAAATTATATTTTCACAGCTAAAATTCATTCATAATAAGTTAATTTTAACATACTGGATGGGATATAGGCTTGCTTGGATGATTGGCAGCAGCCCAAACCAATTCTAGGACAATTTTACTCTGAATACATTTAATCCAGACAAAGTCGCTGATTCACTTATTTGGAAAGTTGATTGATTTTGGTTGATGTGAAAGGTCACACTCTGGACTCTGGCCTGCCTTAGATCACAGGGTCTTGCTTTTTTTTCTACACAAACCAAAGTTTGGTTTGCGGTGGTGTGAAAGACATCCAAAACCAAACAAGACAAGTGAAATAAAAGCAGTTGTGGATGACTTTTAGCCACATGAATCAACGGTAGATGAGCTTACCTGGCCTTTATGTCATAAAGTAACATCACATTGATCTTTTGGAGTATTGTGGAAAGTCAGTAAAATACAACAAACTTGCAAATGTGCGGCATTCCCACAACACCTGCCCCTGGGGTCTGTCTCCACTAGAGCTGGGTATTTCCAGCAACCTCAAGATGCGATATGTATCCCGATACTGAGGCAAAGATATGATATGTATCCCAATACACATAAATGGTTAACATTGACTGAGCTTTTAACAGAATTCCCGACAAATTGTGTTTTTTATTACAAGAAAAAAAGAACAAGGATGACTTAACATAATTCTATAACTTAAGAAACTTAAATTCAGATTATAGACCTAATCCTGCATTCCATTAGCCTCGGAACTGGGAAGAGGGAAGTGAGGGAAGAAGCCCCATCTTGTATGAATATGACTGCCTAATATCAGTACAAGTATAGTGTATTTTAGCTAAAATCAGATAAATTCAAGCAACTAAGATGTTCATTTTAGTAGGCTTTTTTCTGTCATTGTGTTTTAACTTTATTATTTTCTGTCTGTTAAATTTTGAAAATGGCAATAAAACTGTCAAGTACAAAAATTATGAAAAAAAAACTACAATATACAGGAATTTTATCTAATAAGTTCTATACTACTGAAAAAAACAAACAAAATAGTGTAATTATTCGGTCTAATTAAAGGCTGTAAAGAATTTAAATTTTATTTATACTGTTTGTTTACAATGCATCTATATTAGGGAATAATGCAGTAACCTTAGCATCCCATCCTCCTGAGCCTGTATTGTTACTGCAATATGAAAATTAAATAACTATGGGCTCTCATGTTTGATGTCCATCAGCCCACAGCTTCAGAGTCATCTATGTAGCTTAAACACTGTCGTTTTTATTCATGCCCTTTCAAATATTCATTTACCGCTTCATAATGATTTCCCTCCGTGTTTATGCCTGCAGTCAACAAATATTTGCATCACACTGCGGTATAACCTGGCACATTCACAATAATTCAGCACAACAGTCAGAAATAAACTGTGCATTATTACAGCCCAGAGGGTTTTTACCACATCCACACACAGGAGGCCCAAAGGAGAGTCACACACTGAAAGAGTTTCAGGCCTCCAGCCTAATTTCTGCTTATTTTAAACAGCATTTCTGAGCCATTTATTATCAAGACTGTGTTTTAGGAGATCACCTTCGGGTCATTTTAAACCAAATAACTGCTCACAATTATGTTTTTCTAATTATGATTATTTCATGATTACACTCCAGTGCTCCCTTGCTGGAGTAAACACAACATGATCTCTGGGCTATTGAGGGAAAGAGGTGACAATGTCACTGAAACCAATTAAAAAGCGATCAGAGTGAGCTGAAAAAGAAAACATTTCCTATTAGATTGCAGATTTAACCACTGGCCTGAGCCAAATGTGGCCACAGGAGCAGTGAGATGTTATTACTCTCTGCAGGCGTCGTGTTGTTATTCCTCTGTGTTGTTTGATGCTAAAGTGGGCTCAGTAATGACCACTAACAGCACTTCACGCTGCTGCTGGGAGGGATCATCACGAGCTGTCGTCCCTGCTCTGGCTGTCACAGCTCTCAAAGGCGTCGGGCAGATTTTAAATGAATTATTTTTCTCCATTTTTAGGACGCAGGGCGGCGTATGATGAGGCAGGCTGAGATTTGTTCTCCTTAATAAAAGACCCTGACACCAAATAATACATTTTTTAAGATGCAACAGCCTAGAACCTAAAATGCTTTCACTGGTTACAGATAAAGGGGTCAGAATGGATGTCTAAGGAGCTGAAAAGCTTATGAGGAAGTCCAAACATTTAAATGGGAGTACAAGTCCATAGCATGATTTTATCTTACAACTGGAAAAGCACTCGGAGAGCACAGACCTCCACCAGCATCACAGCCCTGACCCATATTGTGATTTTGACCATAAATATCTGTCCTACCTTTACTTCATCTAAATATTTAGATTCTATGAACATGAAAACATACCATTAGAAATTGGATTCATATTTATTTTAGTTCAGTAATTATTCACGAAAAACTTATTTTTCATCATGGCGGTTTCACGCTAATCTAATAATTTGTTCCTTGTCCCAATCCTGACATTTCCTGAAAATTTCATTGAAATCCATCCATAACTATTTGTGTTATGTTGCTAACGGAGAAACAAACAAACAAATAGACGCCGGCAATAACATAAGCTCCTTGGCGGAGGTAAAAATCCTGCTTTGAATTGACATTTGTCAGAATCAGAGCTGGAATGTTCTAGTGGAATGTGACTTTGTAAACTGGCGCAAAAACAATCAACATATACTCAGAATAAAAATAAAAGAGGAGGAATACGATAAAATATGAAAATTGGAAGAAAAAAAGTGCAAAACTGACTTTGTTTTTTATCAGAAATATACAAAATATACAATAGGTGCAAAAAAAGAGCAAAATCTCAACCCAACCATATAAACAAAAGGTGTGGAGATGGAGCTGTACGGAGAGCACTGAACTGTTTAGCAATCAAAACGTCAGTGCTTTAATTTTTTCAAAATTAAAACTTTTTTTCAAATCATCAAAAACTGTTAAAGAGGTCACTCTGTTGGAGCTCTGGGGAAATTGGTAGATTCAGTGCATCATTCCAACACCGACGCTCTGCAATGAGCTTGCTACCACAGCCTATGAGCTAATGACAAAATGACAAAATAATGGTAGGTTGTCACACTGGTACATTTATTTATGTGAGCCAGGGGATCTAGACCTTTTAGGCAAAGACGGAGAGACAGATAAGTCTTAAGGCCACAGGCTTTTTGTTTTGCAAAGAGATGTTTTATAACACATAGTGGACATGTTAAGCACACTACATTGCATAAAAATACATAACCTGACTTCTTTAACTCTCCTTTCTACACTACACATGAATGAAAAACTGAATGTCACTGTAAATTGTGATTATGTTCACAGATTAGTGATGATTTCAACCCCTGGATTAGTTCTAAAAGGCTTTTTTTAGCGAGTTATCAGGCCCCTTAAACCATCAAAAGAATAAAGACATGATACAAGCAGCCATGGCCTGATTCGAAGCATATTTTCAGTCCATGTCATTAATAATCAGTTTTCTTTTTGATGTCTTCTTTTCTGATGATATTATTTTAGAAATATCTGCTTCAGTCTGTAAAATCAATCCTGTTTTAATGAGGCAAGACTACAAACTAAAACAAACACTCTGCAATGATACAAAAATAAAGATGGAAGTAAAATCTGACATCAAACAAGCTTTAAATAATTGAAGATGCCAGTGGGTGTCCAAACTCTAATTACACATGAATCCCACGGTCCACCCTTTTAGCTACAGGTGTGTTCATAATTACAAGCTCCATCAATCTTTAAAGACATGAAGAAATTAACTGTTCTCACTTTCTGTCTTTAAAGTGGAGATGTCTGCTCTGAACTGGGACTTCAAATGCTCATGAAGTTTTCCTGAAAGGATTGTTGTGTAAAGCTGAATAAAATAGACAGCTCCATATATCCGCTACAGAAATATTTCACTGGTCCATCTGGAGAAGAGCCCAAAGAAAATGTTTTCAGAGGGCAGAACCTTCAAACACAACTGCAGTTGGTGACTGGACAATCGGTCTGCCAGTCACATTCATCACAAACCAATCACATCAAGTTACAGTATGATGTAGCAGCTAGACTCTGTTGTTAGCGGTTAGTTTAAACTATGTTTCAGTCCTTAGATTATTGTCTTACATTAAATTATGCAATAAAGATATATCATACTACCCGATATTAACTCTAATATTAAATGACCTCCTGCCGGCTGGTCTTACAGTTTGCAAATGACAGGCCTTGTTGGCTGGCAAGAACACTGGTGGCTTTTTGTTGAAAGCCCATCACTGTCTTATCTATTCAGGGTTGGCTTCTTATTTATTTGGCCAAAGCTTACTGAGAGGTTATTGCCCATACCCATAGAGTAAGACTGTCATTGAGATGTGGTCTATGGTCATAAACACCCTTCAAAAATGCTTGAATTTTTAGTTTTTTTATACAGCTTTTTATGTCGCTAGGGGTCTGGATGTTCGTTTGGTTGGGTTTTGTTGTTGTTCTTTGAACACTTGCACAAGCTAGTGTACAACATGCTTGTCTGTTAACTCATGTACCGATACCCAAAGGGAACCAGCTGTGGACTTTTGCACAAGTACTTTGGTACTAGAGCTGAATGATATGGACAAAATTTCATATCTCGATATCCAAGCCAGATATCTCGATATCGATAGGACACAATATGACTACAGGTTTGGTGAAAACCAAGTGGTGCATTCAAGGGCAATCGTAAAAATGAAATTTGTTGTGACTTCCAGAGCCGTACATGCAGGGAAAGCGCAGGGGAAATTTATATCGTTTATATAGTTGCTTTTTCGATAATAATATCTTGAATGTTTATATCTCAACATAGATGCGATAACAATACATCTTTCAGCCCTATTTGGTACAAGGACATCTTTATTCCTCAAGCTCAAAAATTTTTGTTTTTCATTTCCGTTTTGTTCATCTTTTGTTAAATGTTGAAATCAAAATATAAAGTTGATCACAAAAAAAAAAAACATTTACAACGACAATACCCAGCAAGTTCTCCCAGTAAACTTCTGAGGAGAGCACATCGTTCAGAAACCATGACTACCATAGATTAACTGAAATCATCCATGAAGTATTTCCGCATCTCTCCCAGTTTCCCAGCAGTGAATCACAGCTTCCCAGCTTCTCTGATTTGCTCGTCCATGAGTGCAACAAGCAGAGAAATAATCATCACAATGAAGTTTGGAGTCCTTCCATTTTTTTCACAACCAGAGGAGCAGGTTGGTAGATCAAACTTCAAAAACATTTCCCATAAGAAGAGCTTTAAGTGCAAGAGCTTTTTTGCGGAGTAAAGATGGATCTAAGTGATTTCAGACGATGAATCAGGTAGGTCCATCTGCACTGCAAGGTTAGAATAAAACCCACTTATCCTCAAAATACAATCAGGATTATCAAGAAATGCTACTGGGACATGAAATCCTAGTGCTGCAAGAGTTAAAGAGTTTTTTTTCTCACCGCCGTCCCCCATAGCTTCAGCCTGGGTGTTAAAAGGTGCTCACACTGATGGTGAGAGCATTACTGTTGTGACTGTACAGCCATTAAAACCCAGCTGGCTGCACCCACTGTAAGCACAGGGGCTTGGATATAAGCTCAGGACTGAGAAAGAGAGAGGCACGACATCCCTCAACATCCGTGTGGAGGGAATAAGGATCAGATTAAAAGCAGCTGCAGCACATACAACCCAGGGCTGTGTTCATCAGCCTGATGTGAAGCATCAATAACAGCAAAAATGAGGACATGTAGCCTTGACCACAAGTTGGAGGGAATTTAGAAAATGAAGGTGCAATGTTGTGTGAGTGTTAGCCTTTCACACACATGCCAACAGCATTTTAAGTCGCTACAGTCACGCAGGGGGACTCCTGCCTGGGAGAAGATTTTTAAAAGTGTAGTTCACAGTGTGGGGGGCACGGTGGCACAGCGGGTGGTGCATCTGCCTCACAGCAAGAAGATTGCTGGTTCAATTCCGAGGCCTTCAGGGCCATTCTGTGTGGAGTTTACTTGTTTCTTCTGTTCATGTGTGGGTTCTTTCTGGTAGGGATGGGAATTGATAAGATTTTTGATACCAGTGCTATTAGGGGTGGGCAAAAAATATCATATCATGATTTTTTTAAAATAAAATAACGATCACGATTTTATCACAGTTCTTTTTTACGTTGATTTTTCTAGACTAATTTGCATGTGTGACCATTTTTTCCCTATGTTTAACATATAAAACATGTAAAAACCCTAAAAGGTAAAAAAAGGTGACAATTTAAGCCAAAGAAACTTTCTGAACAGGTTTTAATTTGAAGAGTGCAGTTTTTATAAAAATGTGCAATAAATGTAAACATAAAAGGTAATGAACAACAATAAAGTGCACTTTTGTAGCATAAGAACTAAACACACCAAATAGCTTATTGAAAGGGGTCAAATATAAATACAAACTTAAGAAACTGGTTATCTCTTAAAGTGCAACAATTTAGAACAAATGTTATCTAACGGCAATGTCTATAACCCGAGTGAATAATACAGCTGCTTTAGAACAGATTTTTGTTCGGACATCTTCAAGCTTTTATCTCCTTTTCTCTTTCCGCCGTGTCTTCATGCTATATAACCAAACAGGAGATCCCACCATGCACTGCGCGTAATGTGCTACGATTGGTCAGTCTCAGCGCCCACACAGACGATCTGACAATCTTTCTGCTTTATGAGATCATCCCCATGTTATAATCCTTAACGATTTATTATCGTCATATCGCACACCACTAAGTGCTATTAATGATTCTGCTAATCGATCCATTCTTTAACGATTCTCTTATTGATTCCTGCAGGTTTTTCATGTGGGCAAATGTTGACGTGTAGATTTTCCGTGGCAACAATGTCAAACACACGTCACAGTATAGATAACTACTTCTGCAAGTTGCTGGTGTTTCCACTCACTTAAGGTTGTGCAGTAGGCGCCTTTTGTAAAAAAATAAAGCCACAATTCTGACGCATCTGAGCCCTGTCAATAGAAGGAATTGATAAGGGAATTGATCAGCAAGAAGACTTGTGATATCGATGCTTTGATAGAGCTGTCAACGATTCTCAACTGGAATTTGTTTTCGATACCCATTCCTACTTTCTGCTCACACAGACCAAAAAAGGAACTTATCAAGTACATTAGTGACTCCAAATTGCCGTTAGGTTTAAGTGGAGCACGAATGGTTATCTGTCTTTAAATATCACAATCGGCTGGCGAACAGTTCAGGGAGCAAACTCTCTCTCATTCAGTGTCAGCTGGGAAAGGCTGATTCTGAACGGGATACGCCGTCAAGCTAATAGAAGGATGGATGGTTTACAGCAGGGGTCCCCAACCTTTTTAAACCTGAGAGCTACCCTAAAAATGAAGAGTATCTATACTTGCTTAACTTAATGTTAAGTTATAGAAATTGTATAGTTCCCCTTGAAATAATAAATATTATGCATTTCGATACTGTTTGCCATTTACTCCTCATCATTTCTAATAATAAATATTCCTACAGAGTACGAATATGAGAACATTTTTCTTAAAGCATCTTGAGAATTTATTTTTCTATTAAATCTGGTGCGATGTACAACAGTTACAGCTTTAAGAATTTAGCACTCACAGTGAAAGAGGTGTGGTGTCAGCATCAATGTAAGCTTCGACCCCATGCAGGTCAAAGTTTAGGCAAAAATAAAAGGGTTTAAAATGTAATGTGCATGCTACTTTGTTGTTTTTGAATCAATTTATTTAGATTTCTCAGCAAAACACATTGAAACTAAAATTTTTTTTTACTTCAAGTTCCAACCCTGGAGGCACCTCATTGGCCCCCTGTGGGCTTCCAGGTGTTCACAGGCACATGTTGGGTGCCCCTGATTTACAGTGTTCATGTGTAGAAGGGATTTTGGTGGTGATACAAATATGAATGATTAAACAATTCATCAACATTGGCATGTTGGGTTATTTTCCCACATTGCTGCTTATAACTGAAAAAGTTCACAACAGATTTTGACAAAGATTTGTACAAAATGTTGCTCCTGACACAAAGCAGAAGTGATTAGATTTTGGTGCTGACCCCAATCCGTGTGCTGATTAAGGATTTTCTTTACAGATTTGTTATATTGAGCGATATGGCAGTTTTCCACATTTTAGACAACAACTCAACTAAGAATGTCAGAAATGATTTAGTGGAGGTTTTGCATTCTTTGAGTAATTTCCCATCAATCTGGACGAGGACTTGAGTCACATGTAGATGCGTCCATGGGCAAGACATGGACACATCTACATGACACTAACCCCAAGTTGCTTCCACTGCTGTAACCGTGGCCTGTAGATGAACAGAAAAGAGCATGAATGTGTGATACTCAGAGCCATGATTGAGTTAAGTGTTGAAAGGTAGATGTGGCTTGCTGTAAAAAAAAATTAAAGTAGTCAGAAGACTAGAGAAGTGCTTTATAAACTCAAGACACCATTCAGTCCATTTCACCCTTGAGCTGATGAGGTTCGACAACACAACAGGTCTCTTTTTAGCTACCTTAAAAATAAAGAGCATTATGGAGGGCTACTTCCTCGATTTAATGTTAAGTTATAGAAATGATCCAGTTTCCCTAAACCCTTTAATTACCAGCTCAACTGTTTGGCTGAGGTCATCAATAAATTCAGTGATATTTAATGTTTTAAAAAATAGAAAAAGTCACATCTTTAATATGATTCATTCTTTGATATGGACATTTCAGGTAACATAGAAAACTACAAACAAGGCAAACACCAGATATTTTCTTGGTGTTTGATTTAAAGGTTTAAACAGTTAATATTTGATAATGTGATAAATAGGCTTGTGCACAAAATATCGATACGGCAAAATATCGACATGCACTTCTTGGGGATACGTGTAGCGATACAGATTCTACAGAATCAATACAGCCTCGATGTTTGGGCAGTTGTCGTAAATACTCTTTTGGTAATGTTAAAAACGGCACAGTTCAAAGTAGAAGCCAAGCTACATGATAAAACACATGAGCCAAATTTAAACTTAGGTCTACCATCTTTGGGGACCTGAATTAAAGTTCTTAAGCTGAAGAATTATTCAAAACTCATGCTTGTTCTTTTTCTTGTAATAAAGAAAAGTAATAAATGTAATCTTGTAATAAAAAACAAAAAAAAGTTGTTGGGAATTCTGTTAAAAGCGCAATCAACGTTCACAATTTCTGTGTATCAGGATACGTATCGAATCGCGGCCTCAGTATCGGGATACATATCGAATTGCTGGGTTGCTGGAAATACCCAGCCCTAGTGATAACCTAAAAATGCACAAAACCTTTGGGACAAAATCCATCAGAAAAGGAGAAAATTGTTTGTAAATAAAGCAGCACTCAAAAAAAAAACTAAAATATAAGATACTGTGTTTAACACACATTTTTTGATGAATAACAGATTTTATATAAATAAATCATCATATCAGTAAGTGGTTCAGTATTTAAAATAGTAATTATTGCAATTCTAATAAAAACTTACAGTTTTTTGAACCTAAATATAAGTTATTTGTCTGTTTGCAGTTTTTTTCTGCATCCTAAAAAAGTGACTATTTTTTAACAGATTAGATATTCCTGAATTTATTGACCTCTGCCAAACAGTTGAGCTGGGAGTTAAAGGGTTGAAATAATATTATGCATTTTCATACTGTTTGTTTGCCATTTATTCTTAATCATTTCTAACAATAAATATTGCAACGAAGTATGAATAATATGAAAACATTAATCTTACAAGCATCTGGAATTATTTATTTTTCTGTTAAAAAAAATTCAAGACACTAAGATAGACAAACATTACAACAACTGCCAGCTGTATGCTGCTGGAACACCCACATACTAAATACCACATGTTTTTTTCTCAAAACAACACAGTTCAGCACTTGCTGCGGTCGGCCATGATCCTCTTTTCTGAGCTTTTCATCACAAATGACATGATGTTACATCAGCACAGCAGGTCCTGGCTGTTAAGTAGGACTGAGATCTTTGATACCAGACCTTACAGATAGGAATATGAATGGTAAAACTCTCACTGAGGTTAAAAAAACAATCAATGAATCCCCAAAATTTACGATCAGCTCTTATTACCAAACTCTCAAACTCACACCAAAGCAAAAGCAGCAGTTTGTCTACATGCTAATCATCTTGATGCCATCCGGATATCTTATCAAGGCTGCATGATGAAAATAGCCTGTGGAAATGGCACCACCAGCTGTGCCCAGGTACATGTCGTCTCCTGTGTAACAGCTCTGTCTCAGGTACTGTAAGTCACCCTTAACCCCCCGGGGGGGACAGGTCCCTTCAGTAAACGATAACAACCCGGGCAACATCATTAGGCGGCTGCTGTGGCAGAGGCTCCTCGGTGCGGAGTGATAACAGAAACACTGAGCAGGGGAAATGCTTACAGTGCACTTGGAGGTGACAGGGATAATGTGGGCCATGCTCTTGTTATTCTCTGCAGAGCTGCACATCATTTGTACGCTCCAGCTATAAATAAAGATTTGTCACAAACTGAGATATGGAGTCAGGGTGAGGCAATGAGCTGAAATCCTCCGGAGTTTTATGGTTGCTGGTTGACCCTGCACTAAACCCATGCCCCTCAGTCCAAACACGGCATAACAACCGCACGGGCAGGTGAAGGTGGGCGACAGCAAACCAATCACATGGCAAAAAAGTCTGGCTCAAATGCTGTCATTATGGGATATTTTGTCATGTATGACACTGAGTATGCTGACAGTTTTTGCCTTATTTGGTGACACCACTTTTCTTGCCCCTTATGATGCATGAATTTCTATGCTACTTGCTACTTTTAGGCTTAAGCTGTTTATCTAATATCCCAAAAATACAGAAATTTGGCATGCTGTATGAAGGCAAAGCAGGAGTCAATGACTCACTGCATGTGGGAGAAGACCTTTAGTCGACCTCTTGGTTAAACGTAGACCGATGGGGAAAATTAGAGCAAAAGAAGGAAGAAACGGGGTTTAAGCTTTGCTATGTGAGCACCAATGTTGATGCAATGAATTAAGAATATCTGATAAATTGGAAAAACATAATTTATCAAGTTAGGAGTCAGATGTTTCTTTGATATATTACAGTTGTGCAAGTATTTAAAAAGACATTTTTAATATAAGGCAGATAACAGGGCTGAGAAATGAAATTATTATTCAAATGCTAAAATTCTATTCGAGAAAAAAAAAAGAGAAAAGCTGCCCCAGAACAAATAATAAATGCATAGATGCACACAAACATGATGTAGCATGGATAAAGGAGGAATACTGATATTAATCCTTTAACTTTCAACTAAGAAACACATTTATAATAAAATATTTGTCAGTAAAATTATGGTACTTCCTCCTCATTTAGCAACATGCAAGGGTTTATTTTTCTTATTACTCAATTAGGAACACATATGTTGGTCAATGTGATGGTTGGTTTGTCTTCTGAGGGTTATCCTGGGCATGAATTTCATTTCTCCGACAAAATTTTTGTTCTTTCGTATGAAACATCACAGAGCGCAAAATTCAGATACCAGTGTACCATATGTACCCAGTTTTCTGGGCAATCATTGATGCATTTTTTTTAACATCAAAAATGTATTTCCTTCAACTAAATTATTATTGTTAGAGGGTCTGAAAATATGTGAAAATATTTCTCTACTCAATGTATGCTCTTACTGTTAGATTTCTGAAGAGCTATGCAGCAACGATTCACTTCAGATTTTTTCTAATTGAAAAAAAATGACATTCCTACAGCTGCACAAGCCAGTGGACACATACTGGTGCTACAAACTATTCAGAGAGGTGAATAAAGAAAAAGAGTCAAAAACGGCCTTTCAAAATTCTAAAAAGAGTGGTAAGGTGGCAAATAGTCAACCACATGGTTACGATGCCAGTCAAAGGGTTACTGAGGAAAAACATAGCATCACATCAAACTTTTGAAGCAACAAAAAATCAACCAGTTTCATTTAATATTATCAAGTAAATCACATTCTTAACTTAATCAATCATTAAATAGTATTCAGTAATATAGACTGAAGTTTAAATAGGTTGATTTAGTATCTTAACAATTTCCTCCTCTGTTTTATGATAAGATTGAAAAAAGTCAGCATTCAGATATGCTACAGGGCCCCTCTGAGAGGAGAACCTCAGAGCAATCAAGTGCCAGTGAAATGAGTGGAAATAACATTTTTTAAGATGTGATATAGTCAAAGAAAATCTTTGACAAGTTGAACAACTACTCTTTGAATATCAAGAAGTCATGCTGAATTTATGCTTTGTGTACAATGTATAGTGTATTTTACAAAAATGAACAATATAATAATGGTTTGATACTGATACAATACAATATGTGCCTAAAAGTTGAATACCGTGTGGGCCAGTATTATTTTTTGCCAAAAATCACCATCAATAAACCTGTCATACAGATCACCGGGATATTGGCTGTATTATCCGCAAAATACACAAATGTACCTTATTGCCACACCACAATCCCTGCATCTACATCTAAATCTCAAGAGGGTTTTTTTCAAGAGTTAAATGATTTTTCCTTTTATCACCACTGTTCCTACACATAGACTTTCACACTGAAACCAACAAGGTAGTTCTCATAAATAAAAACATTTGAACTCATCATGAAAATTATCAGTTTGGGGAATACGATAATGAGTCAGCAAATATCAACCCATTAGATATCAGCAAAAATTCAATATCGTGCATCCCTATAATCAAGATATGACTTTCGGCCTATAATGCCCAGCCCTATTAGAAGTATTACTTTTCTTTAAAAAAAAATAAAAAATACAGATAAAATGTCACTTACAAGTGCATCTCAACCCATTATAAGCCCTATACTTCTATAATCTCAATAGATAGATAGATAGATAGATAGATAGATAGATAGATAGATGTGTCTATTAATAGTTTAGCACTTAGTAGGACATTAGCCCACAGTTACAGCAGGTAATTGGAAAGGTAGGACTAATAAAAATAAATAAATAAATAAATAAAGTAGCTTAGCCAACCAGCCAGAAACAGAAACAAAATAAACACAACAAACTTTAAGGTTGGTGAAAACCAAAAAACCACAAAGTCACACCACATAAGCAAGCCATATCACCAACAAACACCGAACGACCATTTTGTAAAGTTAGCAAGCGTCATGTTTACTGTTCTGAGAACATAAGTAGACCCGGCAGTCTGAGGTACAAACAACAACGAAAAGAGCAGATTGTAAAGAAGCTTAGACAAAGCCAGTCTTTCAAAACAATAAATTTATATGAGCTTACAGCTGACGTCTTCATCAGGAGTCTCCTCTCTCGGTTAGTCCTCATCTCCTCATCAGGCTCTGTGCACGCGACTGGAGCAACGCTTCCTTAGCTAGCTTAAACGGTTAGCTAACGATAAATTCGCCTAAATATACCACTTTACCTTCCTTTATAATGCAAAATAAAGGCCTATTTGTTGAATATGTACTTCATAGAAACTTCACAAAAGAAGCGTTGGCTGGAATTCTTCAGCCCCGTACAACCTCACCGGACAACACCGCACTCATGAGCCAAAAGTTATTGAGAGTTGACACGGTCACTTTGAATAACACCGGGGCAGTTAGCATTATCCTGTCCGTCTGGATGATTCATTTGGTGTCAAAATTATTATTAAACTGAAAACAAAAGAGCAAGCAAAGAAAAAATAGCTGTCCCTCTAAAAAAACAAACAACAAACCAAAAATGTAATCTTGTCCATATTGTGCAAAGTGAGCCAGAAAGGAAAAGATAATTATTGCATTCGCACTTAAACATTTGGATCATTTTTAGTTATAATAAAGACTTTTTTGCTTATCTGCATTTGAATCCTTCTTGTTTTTTGTTAGTTCACTTTTTTGACAAATCCTAACAGTAAATGTCAAATGAAAAATACAAAAATAGCCATGCTATTCAGTTAAAAAGTAATTAAGAAAAAAAATGTTGCCATAAATGCAGATAAAATATATTCCTGTTGAGTCCAATGTCTAAGAGTGTTTAATGCATGTTTATGGTGTTTTTTGATCAACAACTGAAATTTTATCAACTTAAAAAACACACACAGGCTCCCAAGTGTGTAATATTTGGTGTCCTATGTTTGAAAACTGTACCATTAACAGCATTAATAACATCTTTAAATGATTTGAATTATGTTTCTGTAGCTATGAGCAATAATATTTGATATTTTGAGGTATCCTAGTAGGCTATATATTCCAGACACCAGTTTGGTTTTGTCTCTTATGTGTTGTTCTTATCTCCTTTTCAGCCTCCAGGCAGTATCCTCTGCAGCCGTGTGAGTGTTTGATGAGCTTTGATGGGCAGCAGTCGCAGGCAGTCATTTTCCTCGAAAAAATCTTTTCCAAAATGTCAGGCCATTCAGAGGAAAACAACAGTAACAAGCACCATCTATCGACTGACAAGCTGACAAGCGGCTATTAAACCAAGCTGAACCTTTGACGTGAAGTCGCAGCAACAAAAAAAATTGCCAGACAGCCAGGGCTGCAAGATATTATCGAACTGTTGATAACAACGAGAAAACACACAAAATGATCTGTTTACTGCTGTCTCTGAAGTGCAATTTTGCCCCGCATTGTTTGCTTAATTAGGCATTTGGGGGCTGTTTTTTTTAACAGACAGGAAACAGATGGACCATTCCCAAAACAGATTTCCTCAAATATCTCCAACTTCAGAAATGTGTCTTTGCACTCAACAAAGAAAATATACGACTTTTGATTTTCTGAAGCAGATCATACATCACCGTCCTCACTAAAGATGTAAGTTGAAACTGCAAAATGTTGACAAAACACCACCAAAAAGCCATTTAAGAATTCTATCCATGACATTTTGGAAAAGATCTAGAGACGGTGTTAGATAAAATAACTCAAGGACGTGTTTCCCAGTTATAAGTGACAATATTGGGAGCCAATTTAAAACATATGTAACTCCGTTTCACTTTATTAAATATGCATAATGTGCCAAAGATAACTCATAAAAATGTATGAGATGAAAACCAAAGACGGACAGTTTATGCATATTTTTGGCATTCAGTTCTGTTTATTAGCTTTAGAGTTCAGTTTTACATTTTACCAAATGGTCTTAATAAAAGATTTAATATTTATTCCTTTTTTAACTGGACAAAATGCCAGATTTTCAACTTGGAAAATGTAGCCTTTTTATTACTGTAACATACATTGGTGCATTTATATTGTTAAAAAATATCTTTTCAAACCTTGAGTAAGTTTCTAAAGCAAGTTTTCATTTTTGAGACATTGTCATTGTAGAAAAACATATACAAGGCCACATTTGAAGGCTTTCGGTTTTCATTGGTGTCTTTATTCAAAGCTTTCCCCAGAGAAGTCAGTAACAGAAATGGAGATGTAAAGACCTTATGCTAAAATGGTAAGTTTGTTGTCACTGATTTTAAGACATATTAAATGATAATTGTTGCTTATTGTATTTTATTTGTGCAAAAGACTGAAGATTAAATTAATAGAGGGGATACAAAGTCATACAAATTGCACAGGAAGGAAAAAGAAAAACCCTAAAAGAAATTTTTTTCATTTTTTCTTTCAACACACATAAAATCCTTTCCCAGTAGAAACCTAACCTTACAAACCAGATTGACTGTCGTTCAATATTTTTCATTTGTCCATGTAGGAAGAGCAAAAAGAAACAGTCTAGGAACAGGCCGAACATTTAAAATGCATATCCAACAGGTGAGTGGATGATAGTCCCATCAATCACATCCACAACAGGCCAATCAAATAATGTAGGCGGGACTACTGCCACAGTCCAAAGAAAAGAATGTGAGCCACTTAGTAGAACTCAAGGAAAAACATCAAGAGTAGAGCAAAAATATTCTTACCATAGATAAGTTTGTTTTTCATTTAAAGAAGAAATGTGGCTCAGATCTCAGAAAACTGCTACTGATGCTGTTAGCATCTGTGCTAATCTTTGTTCAAGTAGCCCCTTCCTGCTGTTTTCACACTCCCATCTCCTACTTCTTCCTGCCTTAAGCACTGTGATCACGCTGTTCAATTTGGGCCCTCAAAACTATTGTAGATTGGTGCTTGGCAAAATGAATCAGCTTGACTACAGACATTGAATAAGGCAGATCCAGCTGCACTGCAAGTGTAGCGTGAGGGTCAGGTTAAGATATATAATTTTGCTGCGACAACGCCACCTGGGGTGAGAAAATTCACCACCAGGAAATCCTAAACCAGGTGATAACTGAATAAACACATAAACCAGGTCACACAGGATCGTAATCACCCAGAGCTGAGACGGTTTCAGTTAAAATGAAAATAAATTTTATTAACCAAACAAAGTCAACACAAGCAATAATCCCAAAACAACTCCAATAATTAAGTAAATCATGAAAATTCTAAATTATAACTGGTGCATCAATACCTGATCATTAAAACTTGCACTAAACAAAAGGAGGTCCCAAGGCAAGGGCTGAGGCTTACCATACGGCAGAAAGGGATTCTAATAAGGAAGGGATCTTCAAACTAATCACCCGTGACACTGCACACCAACAAAAAAGGGGAATCGTGAAAACACCACCACCAGGGAACCGGACTGCCGCTATGGGGGCCTCAGCACCTGAACACAAGGAGAAAATAGTTAGAACCCAGCAAGTGCTATTTTAAAAATTGATGCACCAGTAATGAACAAAAGATACAAATTAAACACAGAATTAATAGTAATGATAAGAATAAGAATAAATTCCCAAAATAATCAAAAGCAAGGAATTAACAATCCAAAATAACTCACTTAACGTTCAAATACAAAATCAAAAATAACAAAATAAGAATAATAATCCCAAAAATAATCAAGAGCAAGAAGTAACAATCAAAGAAATAATTCAACAATAAAATACAAAATTCTCTAAAAAGGTGATCACCCCCACAGCCCTACTGCTCCTGCAGCGCACGCACGGCCAGGTCAGCGTCCATAGAGGGGGTTCAATTGAGAAGGAACCAAGTCCAAGAAAACCTTAAACAGCCTGAGGCAGAAAACCCGGACCTTAAACCCGCAGGACCGAGCTTGAAGCAGGGGATTACACACGGGACACGCAGCGGAGGTGAACTGCCAAACGAGTTCAAACAAGACTAAACAGCAGTGATCGCTAGGCGATGGCCGACCTGATTGCCTGCAATTAGCCACTGGATACGGCGCCGACGAGCGCAACGGGCGCCACCATGGAGAGCACGGAGGAGGACGAGGAATCACTCAGCTCTTCCCCAGCCTGTGGCTCCACTACCACCCCGACAAGCTCCGGCAGGGCAACTCCAGGCCACCCGCTCCCAGTCAGCCACCAGCAGCCGTCAGCCGCGCTAAAACACGGAACCCAAATTAATAAATGTCCAGATCATGCACCAAGGAGACCGAGGTATGTGCGCATTACCTGCAGACAACGATGGATGATCATGTGGCAGCCACGCCACACATGGTCCATGCCACGCCAAACAAAAGGACTCCACGCCGCGATCACTCCAGGAGATGGGCAGAAGGAAAAGGGAGCTCAAGGTGTAACCCACCTGCCCAAATAGCCGCGCGAGGTGACGCCCCACGCTCAAGGTGACGCCCTGCGCTAAAAAGAGCCAACAGAGACACACAGTGCCGTGCAGTGGCATGGAGGTAGAGGGCCACCTGCCACATCTACCCCCAGCTTTTGCATCGGCGGCCCGACGATGGGCAAACTAACACCAGGGTCTAAATATGTCAGACTGAGCATTGAATGCCAACTGTTGATGTTGGACGGTGGCACCATTACTGTTGCCAACTGATTGAGGAAGACGGTTAGGATTAGAATGATTGCCAGCTGTAGAACGAGTTGTTCGTCGCAATGCCTGCTGGCTAGTACTTGGCTGGTCAGAAGGGGACCGTGATTGCACTGGAGGGACTGAACTGGCCGCGGTGTTACCAGGTTGAACCAGGTCTTCAACTGGGGTCACGAAAACAGGCTTTGCGGGAACTGTAGCACTTGGCCGAGCTGGAGGAAGGGGAGTTTCAGAGACCAGTAGCCACAGATCACTGTCACTCGAGTCAACCTCATCCACTGCTGCCATAACAGATGGAGATTGCTCAACATGGAGTGGAGCAGCAGTTTCTGGCCTAACAACAGGCTTCAACATGTCCCTGTGCACATTCCTGACTTTTTGCAAGTCATCCAATGGGGCAACGGTGTAAACTGCGCCTTCTCTGGGAGGAGCCCTCACCACCTGGTGAACCACTGAGCTCCAAAGGTCCTGGATTTTGTGTCGGCCTCTAGCTCCATGATCTCTCAAATAAACCAACTGGCCAACTGAAAGAGGAAAGAAACGGACTTGCTGATCATGGCTCACCTTCCTCTTATCGGCTGCAGCCAACAACCGCTCACGAGCACCTTGAAAAGCAATACGAAGTCTGGCCTGGTGCTCAGTAACCCAATCCTGGACTTCACCTGGCACTGGGTCTTGGACTCGACCTAAAAGGAAGTCCACAGGAAGACGAGGTTCTTGTCCAAACATAAGATAGAATGGAGACTCCCCCGTGCCCTGATGAGGAGTGCTATTATAACAAAAAAGAACCTGGGGAAGACAAGAAGCCCAATCATGCTTTCGTGATGTAGGAAGGGAAAGAAGACTATGAAGAGTTCGGTTGAACCGTTCACATTGTCCATTGCCTGCAGGATGATATGGTGTGGTACGAGATTTTGCCACGCCATACAAAAGACAAAGCTGCTGAATGAGAGAGCTTTCAAAACTTCTTCCTTGGTCCGAATGAAGCCGGCTTGGGACACCAAATTTGTAAAACCATTCGGAGACCAAGACCTGAGCCACGGTGGAGGCCCTCTGATCTCGTGTGGGGACGGCAACAGTGTACTTGCTAAACACATCAGTCATGACTAAAACATTCTCAAGTCCATTTTTGGAAGGCTCCAGCAGTGTAAAGTCAATGGCTAGGATTTCATTTGGCCTAGAAGCCAACAGATGACCCATGAAGCTGTGTGGTGCATGTCCAGAATCTTTTGCTACTTGACAGCGCTCACACTCCTGAATCCACTGCTTTATATCTGAAGTCATCCCTGGCCAATAGCAGCGTTCTCTGACCAATTCAGTTGTACGCTCAATGCCTTGATGGCCATGCTCATGATGAAGCTGCTTCAGAACCTCATTTTTGAGAGCAGCAGGCAAAATCAACTGAAGGAATTCTTCTCCTCCATCGACGAAAGACTTGGCGGAAAGCACCCCATCCTTCTCCACCAAGCGGTCCCACTGGCCTTAGGAGAGAAACCATGGCTGGCCTGGAAAGCTGCCGCCTCTCAACTGGATTAGGCAGCATTTTCCGTCTCCAAAACACTAAAATCTCCTGCAAAATGGGATCAGCTTCCTGCAAAGAATG
Source organism: Scarus forsteni (assembly GCA_036419115.1). Classification (NCBI taxonomy): domain Eukaryota; kingdom Metazoa; phylum Chordata; class Actinopteri; order Labriformes; family Labridae; genus Scarus; species Scarus forsteni. The sequence continues at coordinate 12,141,860 of JAZDUH010000007.1, read as the reverse complement.
GAGATCAACTGCAGAGACAGAGGAAGAGCCGAGCCCACAGACTGGGTGACAGATGGTGCAGAGGCAGAGTTAAGATTTTCCTGCAGGTCAATGGGGACAGAAGTGCCAAGCATAGACTGCTCAACCGGATGTACACCAGACACATATTGGCGGGAAAGGGCATCAGCATTCCCATTGCTGCGCCCTGAGCGATACTTAATATCAAAGTCAAAGATGGCAAGTTGGGCCGCCCACCGGTGTTCGCTAGCTCCCAGTTTGGCTGACTGGAGATAACTCAGCGGATTGTTGTCTGTATAGACAATGCACTTGTGCCCCAGTAAGTATTCCCGGAATTTCTCTGTCATAGCCCATTTAAGTGCGAGAAATTCCAACTTCATGGAACTGTAGTTGGACATGTTTCTCTCCGTTGGCAAGCCCCTGCTTGCATAGGCCACTGGCTTAACCCCACTGTTTGTCTCCTGTGAAAGGACAGCGCCCAGGCCACAATGACTAGCGTCGATTTCCAGAATGAATGGTCGAGAGAAATCTGCGTAGGCCAGGACAGGTGCCGAGACCAGTTTGGACTTCAAAGCCTCAAAGCTTTCCTCACATTGAGGCGTCCAGGCAGCACCAAGAGACTGACCAGACCCCTTCTTAGACTTGGTGCCTGCAAGTTGTGCCACAAGATGGTGCAAGGGACTAGCCAGCTTTGCAAAGCCCTCTACAAAGCGGCGATAGTAACTCGCAAAGCCCAAGAAAGAGCGCAACTCTGAGACGTGGTTGGGGCGCTGCCATTTAGCCACTGCCTCAATCTTTTTGGGGTCTGTAGAAACCCCCTGGCTGGAAATAATATGCCCCAAGTATCCAACCTCTGTTTGAAAGAATGCACATTTTTCAAGTTTTGCTTTTAAGCCTTCTTTTTGGAGCCGATCAAGCACCATTCCCAGCCGCTGAAGATGTTGCGTGACAGAGGATGAAAAGACAATGATGTCATCAAGGTAAAGGAGAACAGACTGCCCCTGCTGGTCTCCAAACATTCTCTGCATGAGCCGCTGAAACGTGCTCGGAGCATTACACAAGCCAAAAGGCATGCGGTTAAACTCAAAAAGGCCGAAGGGCGTGCAAAAAGCAGTTTTGGGTTTGTCTTTTTCAGTTACTGGGACCTGGTTGTAGCCGCTGACCAGATCAATGGTGGAGAACCAGCAGGCCCCAGAAAGTGTATCCAGGCTTTCTTCGATTCGAGGCAGTGGGAAGGCATCCTTTCGAGTCTTACTATTGAGCAGGCGATAGTCCACACACAGTCGCAAACTTCCATCCTTTTTGCGGACCAGCACGATAGGTGATGCGTAGGGACTACTGCTCTCTCTAATCACTTGAGACTGAAGGAGCTGATGGATGTGCGTCTTCACCGCTTCATACTCTGAGGGAGGAATGCGCCGATATCTTTGGCGGACTGGGGCATCATCCAGCAAGGGTATGTCATGGGACAAAAGGTTAGTACAACCCAAGTCACCGTCATGGGCCGCGAAGACAGACTGGTAGTTGTCCAGTAATGACCTTACGTCCGTCTGTTCCTGCTTGGTCAGTGCAGACAGATTCAATGACTGTATTTTGTCTGGTACAGATGGAGCTTCAGATTGGGAGGAAATGGTCGCCACAGTGGACCTCACTTCGGTCACCCCAGCAGGTAAGCTGATGACCTGGGCTGAGCTCAGGACACCAAGATCAGTCCTTGGATAAAGGAGGACCTCAGTCGTCCCAACATTGACCACTGGCACATAAACTGTACCTTGGACAGCCTGTACAAGACAAGGGGAGGCTAACAGCCCAGCTGGTAACCCAGATTCAGGGGGCTCAAACAGCACGCTGTGTCCAGAAAATTGCTCAGGACATGTGCTAGCCACGAGTTTCATAACTCCACCAGGAATACGCACCGCTCGCTTACTAACAGTGCCCGTAGGTTCTGTGGACCCTTTTCTACAGACTGATGACAGTTCTGGAGGGCCTCAATGACTGGACCAGGCGCCTGAGACACCGAGGGAGAGTTAAACAGCGAGGGGCCGAATGCTCCAAAGAGCTCTTGGTAACAACGACGAATAACATTCATCCCAAGAATTCCAGGGGCAGAAGACACAGCACCTGGGGGGTCTTTAACAACAAGAACTCCACAGCGAGGCATCACCTTTCCACACAACTCTACATCAAGCTCCAAGTAGCCGATATATGGGATCGCTAGGCCATTAGCTGCTCGCAGCTGTAGCCAATGACAAGAGCGCAGGTGATCATGGCCCCGAGGTGAGAACTGTGCCAAGAAGAAGCTTTCTGGGATTGTGGACACCATGGAACCAGTGTCCACTAGACATGAGACAGAAACTCCTCCAATGGAAACATCAATAGTTGGACAAGAGGCAATTAACTCAGTTACCTCACCTTTCTGTGAGCCAGAAGACTCCCCAACTGAGCTGTGGCTCAGCAGCTCAGTGGGTTTCAGTTTTCCGACTGCTGTGAAAGATGGGGAAGGCCAGCAGCAGTAGGGTTCAAGTCAGCAACCACACTAGCATGACGCCGGGGAATAGCCCGCTGACCATCACACTCCCGAGCAAAGTGGCCAGGCTGCTGGCACCTCCTACAAAGTAAAGACCGGTTACGGGCAGACAGTGTCTGGAGACGGGGGGCCTGAAGGGAGGCTACAGTCTGAGTCAGCTGGTTAAGTTGTTCTTGTTGCTGTTTCAAAAGATCCATCAACTCACTGAATCCTGGCCCCTGGGACATACTGTGAGTTGCAGGGTTAACACGACCCTGGACACCATACTGAAGCCCATAAGCAGATGGCAAAGATGAGCTACGTCCTCTGGCCCCCCCTGGAAGACCCTCTCTCTCCCACCGAATAGCTTCACCACGCAGTTCCAAAAGGGTGGCAGTGGGCTTGCGACGAACCGATTGTTTAAGTTCCCGGCGAAGAGAACTGTCAAGAACGTGCTCTATAAACTGGTCTCGAAGAAGCACATCTGCATTCGGCATTCCATCGGGCGCGTACTGCTTTACTCTCTCCATTAGAGCCATAAGGGCCAAGGAAAACTCTTGCAGTGTTTCTCCTTCAAGCTGGCGACGTGAAAAGAAAGCCTGCTGCAAGGTAACATATGACTGATCACAACCATATAGCTCTTTCAAGATGGCAATGACCCGAGCAGGGTCACCTCGCTCAGCACTAGGGCGAAACTTAATCTCCTCCTTCGCTTCTCCTTCCAAGTGATCAAAGATGAAGAGTGCCTGGTCAGCAGTGGAAAGGTGGCGGGCACGCACACATGCTTGCATCTCCTCAATCCACTCAGTTATACCCATGCCTAGTTTACCATTGAACATGGGGCACCTACGGTCTCTTGGGATGACAACCAGGTGCTCCGTGACAGCAGCAGTGACACCCACAGCTGGGGCTTGACTGTTTGAAGCAGAAGGGGCCGAAGCCGCACCACTGGAGTCCGCCAGGGAGGCAGCACGATCCTGCAGGAGCCGCTCGTTGTCAGCCTGTAGCCGCAACACTTGCTCCTTAAGCTGCTGCAGCTCCTCCTCCATGCTAACCAAAGAAAAGCTGCACCCAAGCTCCACAAAATGGTAAGACAAATTAGTGAATCCTTAAGAACAAGCACTGCTGTTTTGGCTCCTAATGCACACAAAACTCACAATAACACCGGTTCACTTGGTTCAAAATGCAATCAAAATTAAACACAAAAAAAAAATCAAGAAACTGAAACACGTCTCTTGCCCTTTAAGGTGAAATCCTGCCGACAACGCCAGATTGTAGCGTGAGGGTCAGGTTAAGATATATAATTTTGCTGCGACAACGCCACCTGGGGTGAGAAAATTCACCACCAGGAAATCCTAAACCAGGTGATAACTGAATAAACACATAAACCAGGTCACACAGGATCGTAATCACCCAGAGCTGAGACGGTTTCAGTTAAAATGAAAATAAATTTTATTAACCAAACAAAGTCAACACAAGCAATAATCCCAAAACAACTCCAATAAGTAAATCATGAAAATTCTAAATTATAACTGGTGCATCAATACCTGATCATTAAAACTTGCACTAAACAAAAGGAGGTCCCAAGGCAAGGGCTGAGGCTTACCATACGGCAGAAAGGGATTCTAATAAGGGAAGGGATCTTCAAACTAATCACCCGTGACACTGCACACCAACAAAAAAAGGGGAATCGTGAAAACACCACCACCAGGGAACGGACTGCTGCTATGGGGGCCTCAGCACCTGAACACAAGGAGAAAATAGTTAGAACCCAGCAAGTGCTATTTTAAAAATTGATGCACCAGTAATGAACAAAAGATACAAATTAAACACAGAATTAATAGTAATGATAAGAATAAGAATAAATTCCCAAAATAATCAAAAGCAAGGAATTAACAATCCAAAATAACTCACTTAACGTTCAAATACAAAATCAAAAATAACAAAATAAGAATAATAATCCCAAAAATAATCAAGAGCAAGAAGTAACAATCAAAGAAATAATTCAACAATAAAATACAAAATTCTCTAAAAAGGTGATCACCCCCACAGCCCTACTGCTCCTGCAGCGCACGCACGGCCAGGTCAGCGTCCATAGAGGGGGTTCAATTGAGAAGGAACCAAGTCCAAGAAAACCTTAAACAGCCTGAGGCAGAAAACCCGGACCTTAAACCCGCAGGACCGAGCTTGAAGCAGGGGGATTACACACGGGGACACGTACCGGAGGTGAACAGCCAAAAGAGTTCAAACAAGCCAAAACAGCAGTGATCGTTTAGGCGATGGCCGACCTGATTGCCTGCAATTAGCCACTGGATCTGGCGCCCGGCCCGCGCGGCGCTCACCATGGAGAGCACGGAGGAGAGGACGAGAATCAGCCAGCTCTTCCCCAGTCTGTGGCTCCACTACCACCCCAACAAGCTCCGGCAGAGCAACTCCAGGCCACCCGCTCCCAGTCAGCCACCAGCAGCCGTCAGCCGCGCTAAAACACGGAACCCAAATTAATAAATGTCCAGATCATGCACCAAGGAGACCGAGGTATGTGCGCATTACCTGCAGACAACGATGGATGATCATGTGGCAGCCACGCCACACATGGTCCATGCCACGCCAAACAAAAGGACTCCACGCCGCGATCACTCCAGGAGATGGGCAGAAGGAGAAGGGAGCTCAAGCTGTAATCCACCTGTCCAAATAGCAGCAGTGGCGCCCACGCTCAAGGTGACGCCCTGCGCTAAAAAGAGCCAACAGAGACACACAGTGCCGTGCAGTGGCATGGAGGTAGAGGGCCACCTGCCACACAAGGTTACTCATGAGAGACTGTCAACTGAAACAATAACAAAAATGTTCAAAATAATGTTTAATGATACAAGACAGCGGGCAGAAGTGGCCAAAACTGTGGCTTTATTTTTGACAAAAAGATGTTTATTACATAGAAGGGGCAACAGCAGCAGCTTGCAAAAAGAATTATCTCTATAATATGGCATGAAGAAGCTGGAGTGACACATTGCATATGCAATGTTGTTGCTGTTTTTTCTTTATTTAAAATAACAAAAAGCACAAGATCAATTGACCTTGTTGACTGCCATGCTTGGGTTTAGTGGCAGTTTCTTCTTTAAAAGCAACAGGTGTAACTGGTTTGGTGCAACCAGTCTTCTTCATGAAGACATTAATATTTACCCGGGAATGGGGAATAAGATGCAATGAACTAGCTTATTTTTTAATAGTTTTCACATTATTTGTCAAACCTTATTTAGAAAACACAAAGTGTTTCAGTATTTGTTCTGCTTTGTCTTCCAAAAATGCATATAATTGTATTTCAAAATAATCCTAATATAATGTATTTTCCTTTTTTAATTAACTTTTTATTGACATTAAAAGTTATTGAAGCTTTTACAGAGGTTACAAAGTAATATGCATACACTTTGCCAGTTTGTTTGTCTAAAATGTCATATGAGAAAGGGATTTTTGCATCAATATGTTTCTGTGTTTTTTTTTTAATTAAAGGAACAAAAACAATCCAGCAAATGAATAAAACAACAGCGGGTAGAAATAATGTCTTTAACAGAGGAATGAAAGCTTAAGAAAAAACAAAGTCTTGCCTGAGAGGCTCTATATAAAATATATTTTCAAGTGATATATTAAAAGTAACTAACTGTTTTTATAATTACATTTGCATACTTTATTTTTTTAACACACTTTTTATTTGTATTTTCCACAGTGCTCAAACAGCTATTTTCTTCTTTACATCTTTTTTACTTACACACTGAATAATCAGCAACAGCAAAAACAAACAAACAACAGAGATACAAATGCAAAATAAAAATGCGAACCATAATTAAACTTTACAGAACTTCCCATTTAGAGATAGACAACCAACAGAGATGAAAACAAAACAAGAAGATTCTAAGGTGTAAATACATATAATAAACACAATGAGTTTGACATCATTACCATCCACATACTTTCTATGTGTAAAGAATAATTTAATATGTCAGTTTTTGCTGTGCTGTGGTCACACCACTTGACATTTTCAGGGACAATCTGTCTTTCCTTTTGTAAAAAGAAGGATGAAATTCTGTAAGGGACAACTTTGGCCGCACAGAAAATTTAATGGAATTGATAAGGGAATTGTTTAAGAACCAAATCGACAAGCAGAATTAATAATGGATTTTGTATCTATAAATCTTATCCATTCCCATCCTTAGGGTGAAATCAGAGTTACATGGCAACAGGGGAAAATGGTTCATACTGAATTTCTAACAAGATCAACAAACACCCTCTGTGGCTTTGAGAAGACATTTTCACTGAAGGAAAAAAACAGTCATCTGTGTCTTATATACATGATGGACACAAACCAATCCTTGTAGCATTACACCAATGACTACCCATCTCTTTACCTTGACCCAACAAACAACCTGAAACCATTAAACACCTCCTCTGTGGTCCAGAAATGAGATGATTACTATCTCACTTTAATTTCAACATAAGACAGGCGTCAGAGTGAGCAGCAGTGTAATTGCCCTTGTCTCGCGTGTATGATTGTTGGTCTTGAGAAAGAAAAAGAGACAGCAGGCCTCCTTCATTTGCCACACGATAAAACTCATTCTCAGATTATACGGCGAGGTAATTGAGCGATGAATTACTTTTGCGTCAGCAGCGCTCAGTGACACTGATTCTGATGTAGTCATATATTATCTTCCCCCCTTTGCTGTAATTTATCCCTAAAATGACATCAGATGGAAAATCAACATCCTCCTTTTTTTTCAGACCATAAAATCAACCAATCAGACGTCCCATAAGTACAGCCTTTAGTATGTTTTCAGGAGGCACGCTGCAGTGCAGTGCTGCTTTCTCATTATGCAAAGTGATGTTTCTAAGTGGTGAGTGACATTATTCCCAAAACAGAAAACAGCGTTTTGCATAATCTAAGAAAAGCTGCTAAAATTACTTTGTTACCATGGGGAGACCAGCACTGTTATCCTGAGTACATATTTAAAATAAAATGAAAGAAAATAAGTTGTCATTATTCTGCTGTATGAGCACTGACCTCAGATCAGTCAGACCTGGAGGACTGATGTTACTTATTCATCTGTTCAGCTGCCTCAACCATCACTTTTGACACAATATCACAGAACATCCAAGGTCATTAGGCATTACTTCCATCTCCTGCTTGTCAGTTTAATTTCTTGTTCTGCCAGAGGGGGAGAGTCAGACTCAGCGTAGAAGTGTGCCATAAACAGTCGAGTCTTCAACTCTGAAAGGCAGATCAGAAATCTGTGGATCAAATGGAGTTTGGTAATTCATTCCACCTCTTGGGAACAACAGAGGAAAACGTGATTTGAGCCTTGTTGGATGAAGGATTCCAGGTGAACAGGAGCCATTCTTCTCACTGTTCGTAAGTCGAGCTAAAAATTATATTCGATGTGCAAATGAAGAGGCGTGTGCTCAAGCATATACTGATTATTCTACTGAAAAAGGTTTGGAAATGTTATTCAATTGTTTTTCCTCTTTTATAAAGGTGCTGTGAGGAGAATCTATTACTGGCGACACAAAGACTCTGCGACCCATGAGCATGTGCGGCAACTGTCGTAATGCTGCGTTCCAGCAACCTCAGAACTGGGAGTGACATCTCCGACTTATCAGCGTTCCAGTTGAAGTCTGAAAAAAACATGCCGATCTACCAGGCTATTGTTAGCTGTTGTTAGCACGCCCTGTGTTGTTGTTCACAAATATCACATGAAGAATGTGATTATCACTATGGCAGCATTTTTGTAAATATAAGTCTAACAATGCGATGTCTACAGCTGATCTAGAGCGACACACCCCAGTCAGAAGTGCAATTAGATTGATTATTACAGGAGCTAAATAACTGTTCACACTGGGGCATCCATCTTCGATTGTCAACTCGGGGGTGGTGAGGTTTCACAGAGTTCCTGGTAGGAAATTCTGACTTCAGGGAACGTTCCAGTTGCAGTTTCCTACTCGGAACTCGGAAATTCCTACTTCTGACTACAACTGGAACGCACCAAGGCGTAACCCAAGCCAAAGCAATTACAAAAATTACTTTTTTGCAATTACTTAGAAACTCCTCACAGTCTTTTTAAACCAGTGCTTATTTTACTTAAATCATTGGAAAGCCTGATTAACCACCTTTATAAAGAGGTACAACTTGTAAGGGCCGTGCATCCATGAAATTAGGGACACAGTTTAATATGTGTACTGTCAAAAATAAGCATATTCGTACCATCAGTAAGTCCCAAATGCATATTGCATTGGCTGGATTAACAGCTGCTTAAAAGATGATCGTAGTATGATGGAAACCACCCCACTCACTTACTCTAAGACTCTGGGTTTTATCATTTATGGATGTTGTCTATCTTGAATTGTCAACTGCTCGAATATATGGAGCCTCTGAACCTTATCTGCGTAACTGGAGAACTGCAGCAGAGTCACTAAAGGATCTTCTGATTTGATTTTCTCCCTTCAACCGCAATGTCTTGACATACTGTATTTGGAATATACAGTTTGAGTGTATGATATGTATATAAGTACATAAATGGTTTTCTCACTGTACTGGTAGGAAGGGGATTGGTGTATTTTATGGGGGAATGCATAATCCCAGTGGCATCGCATCTAATTGTAATTTATTATCATTATTTATTTTATTTTATTTAATTTTATTATTATTTTATCTATATATTGTATTTTTATTTTATTATTAATTTATAATTACCATTATTTTTGACCTAGGTGGGTGGGGTAGGGTTTTGTTTCATTGTTCATTTTGTCATGTTTGTTGTTGTTTCTTTGTTGTGTTAAAGAGGACATATCATGCTTGTTTCTGCCTGTAAAGCATTTCTGCTCTCAGTACAAGTCATTTAGTTCCTTCATTGCTCCACAATAGCATTCTCAATATCCTCATTTTAGGCCATTATGAAGCTCTCGTTGAAACGCTCGGATCTCAGGATGACCTAAAGTTACCTCACAACGTCACAGCCCTTTGTGCTCTGATTGGTCAGGTCTATTGGGGGTAGAGCCAGCCTGTCCTTCTTCTTCTACTGTATTTTCTGGCAGGCTCAATGCAGCGACCGCGTATTGAGTCCCCCTACAGGCCAGACCTGGTAATGAGTGAATGTGAGCTAGGGACCTTTATACCCCTGCTGCTGGATGTGTTCCTCGGTGACGGTTTTGTGGCTAACGGACATCACAGAGGAGGAAGTGTTATATCAGATTACTCCAATACAAAGAAAGGTACCTCGTGTCGTCACGACGTTTGAAATCTCGCGGACGTCTCCCAATGACCTATTTTCAGAGGCATCAAATCTTGTTCTAGGATATCAGAAAAAATACAATATCTCATTTTTTGAAAATTAAGGGGGTGTAAGGTCTTGTTTTCAAATTTATTCTATTATATGTAAGTATTAAATCATGCATCAGCATGATATGTCTCCTTTAATGTTCTGGTAATTTGTTGGTGTCGTTCAAGAACATGAATAAAAATTTGATCACAGAAAATTGCATAGATTTACAGTAAAAAACTGTAAAAGTGTAACAGTAAAAGATTAGAATATGTTAATTCCAGTTTCAGTTTTCATTTCCAGTAAAGTCAGTCCCTTTTACAGATCTTTTAAGTAAAAAAAAATCACAGCTCTTTACTGTAAAATGCTCTGCACTGTCTTTTAAACAGGAAAACAAAGAGTTTGATTTAAGCTTTTAAGCAGTGCAAAAAAAAAAAAGTTACGGTTAAATATATTAAAAGTGTTGATAACAGTACATGCAGTCATATTTTAAACAGATTATGCTGTAAATTAGTAACTTTATATTGAAAAAATACAAGTTGTTACTGTAATTATACAACCAGAGTTTATTATGGCATTGTTTTTTTTACTGTTGATGATTCTGCAATTTTTACAACTTTTTTTTCACAAACCAATAAAATTATTTACTGTTGATTATACTAACAATTGTTTCTAAGTTGGTAAAATGATATGTTTTTTAATATAAGTAGTCAAGTGTTTATGACAGTTATTACCTGTAATATGACAATTCTTTAGCACAGACACAGGTCCATATTAAAAACATGACAGACATAAAACAGACAGAATATATATAAAAATATATACAATATTTTAAACAGCTTCAAAAGCTAATAGTTTTATACAAGTATTATTAAAATAAAAACCGGGATATTTTCCACAGGATAACTGTGAATTAGATTTGACAAACAGCATTATGATATTTGCATATTATTTGTTAAAAACTTAAACTGTAGTTGAGGGTTCAGGTGTGCTGTCAGGGCTTGAGCACTAAATCAGACTAAAATACATTTGTCGAGAAATCATTATTCTCTTCCTCTGGAGTTTTGTTTTTGAGTTTCCTCACAAACAATCACTTAAGGTTTATCAGGGTTCATGTTAATTGGGCATATTATTATCATGTATGGAACTACACTACAGCTATAACTTTATTCATAAATATATACCTTCCTTAACAATAGTATCTTGTTGTAAGGGAAACAAATCAGGCTTTTCAAAGATAGAACAGAATACCAACTTATATTAGTAACAGGGAGAAATAATCAACCAAAAAAATGCTACCAAACTCTTGAGAAGTATTTATCTCTTTGTGACACAACACACACTACAAGGATTAAATTATAAACTCTGCCATTATTTGTCTTCATGTGCAGTTTCTATCACAGCTTAAAAATTCAGGTTGATAAAAAATCTGTGTGTGCCAGTCCTTGGAGCAGCACAGTCTCTCTCAGAGCGTTTCAGGTGGACTGAAGCCTTGAACGCACGTAGATGAAAACGTTTTCATTGTTAAAGCGCTGTATCCATGTGGACAAAAAACCTATATGAATAAATTTGTCCTTGTGTACAGCCTGAGAGTACAGCTGGATCAGGGGCACATCGAAACTAGAAGGTTTTTTGAACACTATTAATTGTGAGTCGTCAAAAATAGATACATAAATCAATACCAGAGGAAACATTTTTTCAGTTTGGAAGCAAAGTGGCAAAGCTCAAGATTGTGTTCAATAAGTGATCAATGGTAATGAATGCACATGTATCAACAATACAAAAGACACATTGCAAAACACTCATCATTGATTAAGTAACCAGGTAAATGATGATTATCATTCTCCAAACATGGCCATAACATATGGCCCTTTTCCATTAGCCCTACTCTACTCGCCTTGTGCTGCTTTTCCATTAGCCCCAGTTGCCTGGCCAACGGGGTGCAGTGTCGCTGTAAACAGTTGAGCGACACCGCGGTGATGTCATTTTAAGCGCGACACAACAATCTGTGGCTTTTTGTCACAAACTGAGCAAAAAAGGAAAGCAGAAGGCTGCAGGTGGCAAGAAGAAAGGATGAGAGCGATCGAGCAAAGAAAAGACGTATGAGGGTAAGCTAATGGTAGCTACTGCTAGCATGCTAGGTCGTCACGCTCATGGCTCATTGATGATGACATTGTCTGACCAATCAGTAGCCAGCAGTTGGTGACGTCATCTTTTGGTATCGACTCAGCTCGCTTGGAACCAGAGCGGAGTAGGTACTAAAACTAGCTTGTTTTAGGAGGTACCAGGCTAGTGGAAACACGCTGCAAATCGGGTAGGGCCGAGTAGAATAGTGCCAAGGCGTGCTAGTGGAAAAGCGCCAATAGTGTCTGTCTTTTGGTTTGAATTGTGTGATTAGATAAAAGCTCATTTACCTCGTAGCATTAAGAATGTTGCCTTGGAGGAGCTTCCTTCGAAAGAGCTTTTGGTGTTCACGTTAATAGTGTGTTATTCAAGATCGGTCTTGAGACCACATTTTGAAGGTCTTGGTCTTGTCTCAGACTCAAGAACATTTTTACTCGGTCTTGTCTCGGACTGGCTGTAATTGCAATTTTCTGTCAAGACCGACAGAGACCAGCACTGATCTGCTGTTCTTAAACTTCTTTAATGTAAAGAGGAGCACTTGGCAAAACAACAAAAAGCTTAAATTCATTTGTTATTTCCCTTGTGATGACTGAAACCTAGCATTGCAGAGCAGACAAACCTGCCTGATTCTGAAATCCTGCAGGTCCGTCTTGCCAGCCTCCGTTGTCTGAATTTACTCGGCTGAATTCTTAACGGCCCAATCAGGGAAGAGAGGCGAGAGCTGCAGATCACGGACGTGTCGGCAACCAGAAGTTGAGAACCGGAAGTTGAGAACGGACATGCCGATTAGCCTATTGTCCTCATGGCTACTCAGTAAAACTTGGCGAAATCTGCCCTCCTCAGAAGTTTACTTGTAGGGATTGTCTTTGATGAGGTTCATGTCAGATATAAGTGTTAAACGAATCATCTGTGTGGTACAATTTGAAGGAAGATGATAGTATAAGGCCGTTAGCTGTTAGCAGCTAAGTTAGTGGCTAACGGCTAACAGTCATTAATTGTTGTTAGCTGTTAGCGGCTAACGGGCATTAACTGTTGTTAGCTGTTAGCAGCTAAGTTAGCTGCTATGGCTAACATCCATGAACTGTTTTTAACTGTTAGTCATTAGCCGCTACATTAGCCGCTATGTATGCTACATGATAGGAGGCAACCCTGCTTGATGTGGATTGGTCTGTGATGAATGTGACGAGCCAAACGATTGTCCAATCACAAGCTTGTGTTTTTTTTCTTTAACGTTCCGCCCCTGAAAACAAATTCAAAGGGCTCCTACCCAGATGGACTAGTGAAATATTTCTGTGGCAGATATATGGAGCTGTCCATCTGGCTTGTCAGGTTAACTGCAACCTTCCCGTTGTTGTGACTGAGTGATACCCTCCTTAAATGTTCAACCTTGTCATGGTTATTAATACTTTTTGTGATGGTCTTGGTCTTGGTGCATTCTGGCCTTGGGCAAGTCTTGGTCTCTGATAGAGTGGTCTTAAGCACAACACTAGACGTTAATGACAACTGTATTGTAACAAAAATGGCAGGAGGTGTATCTCTTTTAAGGAGGCACCGTGCAACATTACATCTTTTCATTATGTAGTCACATCTCTGGCTGGTGAGCAGCGTTATTCCCAAAAGAGAAGAAATAAATGAGTTTTACATCGAGTAATGCAATCAGCCACCGTTGAGCCGAGATCTCCCAAAATTTGATTATGCGAGCTATAATTGAGGAGGCACCTCTACCTCGGATTACGCTCCCGAGAAAGAACAACACTCATATGTGTGATAATTGGAGGGAGAGATGTCTAAATGGAAGATAATTTAAAACGGATGTAAATCAAATGAAAGAAAGCAGCCGACAAGAAAAAAAAGAGGACAATCTTTATTTCGATTTTTCAATCTTGTAATAAAGTGTGACAGTCTCAATTCAAACCCAAAACGAAGGAAGTTTGGCAGAGAAAATGGTCGGCAACTACAAAGACCAGAAGGCAAGGCGAGGGCATGGTTTCCATATGTGCGGTTTCACAGTAACGACACAGATCAACTCTGTGCATTAAAAACAAGTGTGCTTAGGTTTAGGCGCCTAAGTCCATCAAGGTACAAGTTAACTGAGCTGCAAAAGCACAATGAAAGAGCAACCTTTAAAAACAGATCCTGAAACCATTACATCAATCAGCTTTATAGTTCACAGAATGGGCATCATAGCAGAAACAGCTCCAACATTCATCAGCTTTTGAAATCTTAATCCAAGGTCTTAAAGTCTCCCGCCCTCATGATGAAATACGACTAAAAGCTTAAAAAAGAAAATGAAGATGTGGGTCTCTGGATCAAGATGTAAGATGGCTGTGCTGCACTTTTGTTCCCAAGGTCAAGAATAAACCCAACGCTCATTCATTAGCCCATGTAGAAGCCCCACTCCAGAGAGAGGGGGCCTGTTACAGAAGCGTTCATCGCTCATTTCCAACTTATAATTACTTTGCAGCTCTGTGCGTTAAATATAATGCATGGATGTTTCTGGTGAGTAATGTCAGACAGAAGTTATTTCCCACTCCAGCTTAGAACTGGAGGAGAAGATTGGAACACATACATCGACTGAATGGTCAAAAAGCTAGAGCCAGCAGCTGATTAGCTTCACTTATCTTAGAAGTGTGACTAGAAGAAGGGGGGTGCAGCCAAGTTTGTGCTGTCCAAAGGGGTTAATAACTTTATACTCGATCAGCAAACTCATATTTACATTTGTTCAATTGTCAGGAGACTTCCTGTTAAGAGATGTGACGAATGATGAACGAGTGGCATACGAATGCTGCTTTCCTTCAACATGTTGCTCCTTTCTTGCATGTTATAAACCACTTTCTCTCCTGATTTACAGCTCCGCCATCCATCACATTTCTCTAATTAAGACCTGAAAAGCGTACATAAGTAATCACTTTTATGGGAGTTACTGCTAAGGCTACTTTACACTTCCCAAATTATATCGAAAAACTCAAATATCGATACTTGCTTCAATACCACAGCAACAAAAAAGATGTCCTTGATCACCAAATTATTGTTCTTAGTGATCAAAAGTGCTCACAAAGGTCTACAAACTGTGTAAATATAGGTATATTTTTGCAATGTTTCTGTACCAATGCACTGCCAATGCATTTGTGCAATTCCGAGAAAGCTCAGAAGGTTGCTTACAACTTTTGCTAACCAGTATAGCACCAAGGGCACAAACATTTTCAACATTTTCAGGCAAGTTTCTGTCCAAAAAGTGAAAAACTGCCCTATCTTGCACTAACAAATTCAAGAAGAACTTCCTGAATCACCACCAAAATCGAATAAGTTCTCCATTGCACCTTGATCAACATCATCTGAAAGTTTAATCTAAATCTGTTGAGATCTGTTCGAGTTATCTTGCCAACAGTCAAATTCTTGCAAAGACAAAACCTCTTTGACAGAGATAAATGATTCCTCACATTAATATCTGTCTCAGCTGAGCTTAGCCCATGATCTCACCGCATGTTTATCCAACATCATTTATTTTTTTGAGTGTGCTGACTGCCTGCAAGCCACAAAACGCTAAGCTGTGCGACACGACCCGGCATCCTGTTTCTTTTCCCTTCTGTCATTCACGGCAGAGGTGCTGGGGGAATTCTCTTGATCTACTTTCACTTGTCTCACCTAAAAGAGTTTGTTTGTACAGAGTTCGTTGTGTGCATATGGTTGATTGAATGTGTAATGATAACGTTCTAAACCACAGTGAAATGTATTTGGCCCACAATGAGCTCTATATTTTAACTGTAATTACTTGTCAATGGGAGAACTGTTCGTCCATTTGTAACACAACAGCACCTGATGTTCACCGGGGAAAACACAAGGCACAAGATTAAATATTTAAGGGCCTGTGTCCACATCAGTGCTTTTTTTGTTGTTCCTCTAAACCTTAGTTTCGGAGGGCTGTTCAGCAGCCCTGAGTGTTACTGAGTGTTCAAAATTACATATTTCCTTTTGTTTATGTAAATGTTGTCAAAAACAGACTAGAAACAAAACAAAACAAAGTGAAGCAATCATATCCTCCAACTGACAGCTGCTTAAAGGGCCAGTTCATTATTTTGTTGTTGGTTTGTATCATGTACTTGACAAAATTCAGGGAGGTACATCTTAAAAGAGATCAAGAGAGGTACTGTTGTAATTGGGTACAGTTATTTTGTGTAATTGTGTGTGTTACCTAAAAACAAGCTGCAAAATATGTTGGATCGAATGTATGATTGGGTGAAAACTTTTTGAGAGCTGTATTTTTCTCAATATGAGTAATATGTGATGATGACGTTCCTACTGTTGATACGCTTCACCTTTTACGCACAAGCCTATAACCCCAACTCTTCCCGATAACCTGCTTTGAGATGTTTTTGCCCAATCATATATTCTACCCAACTGTTTGTTTCTGTTATGTTTTTTTTTCTTGTTTTTTTGTTAAACTCAATTTCCCAAAATAACTGTGCTTACAAACAGCAGCGTACCTTCCCGCTCATCTAAGCTCATTCTCCTAAAAGGCGCAGTGCTGCAACCCAACTTCAAAAATATTGAAACACCCTTTAAGGACAGGGGTTCCCTTGAAATTCCGTATCATATCTCTCTTCCACCACTGTTGTTTACAATGTGGATACCAGAAGTCCCTCCCCCTTTTGATTTTGATTGGTGAATGAGGGAGAAGTGACAAAAACCAGCCCCATGCTGTTCCAAAAGTTGAATTGTGTTTCACAGAGGGAGCTGAGAGTACTACAACCAAAAGAAGACAAAACTAAACTTTTTTTTTCACTTTTTTTTCAGTCTTCACTAACCCTCAGGATACTGGCTGGGTTTGTGTAGGCAGAATCCCTGATGCATCGCCCTCGGATAGAGTTCCGCCTGGTATTTGCCACAGGTTTTGCTTGAAGAAAATCGAACAATTCAGACCCAAGGGAGCCTTGTCAACTCAGTTTGCCTCTAATGGAACACTTCCTTCTCTGTACATTGAAAAGATTATTGTATTTTTTTCAAAGTTTGTGGTACTATTGAAATACTGTGATATCATAATTGAGTTTTAATGATAAGATTTTATACATGAGATTCATAAAAGCTAGTTTTTATTTTTGTTGGACCAAATTGGCTTGCTATTTGCCTTTATTTTGTATTCTGGTGAAAAGCTAAGCTAAGCTAAACAGCTGCTGGCAGTAGTTTTGCGTCACCATTTGATTATGAGAACAGTAAAAACTTTTCTGACCATCTCTTAGCAAGATATCAAAAACATATTTACAAGACATCAAGCTATTGCTACATAATTATATTTTTACTATTTGTTATGTTATCTGGTGTACGTTATTATTTTCTGAACAAAATCTTAGAAATTTGTCAACTTCATATGTGCTCTTCTCGCTGATTTGTCATGGTTGTGTACTGTAGATTGGAGAATGAGGAGATGTGGTACCAGGCAACAACTGGGAGAAAAAATGTTGCTTAAAATGCCACAAAACTATAACTAGGTGTCAAATTTCTAAATCCTGAGGTTTTAACTTAAGTAAAATGATTTCTCTGATCTTTTTTTTTTCACTAAACTCTCAAGATAATGTCAAGTTTTCAGGCGCTTTGAGTCACCTTGCTGTGTAAGAGGCACCCACTCGGCCCTTAATCCACCGAGGTGCTCTCCACTGTGCGTTTTTCATAAAAATGGCATTACACTGAGTGCTGCAGATTTCAGGAACACTTGCTCTTTTCATAAAATAAAGTGGCCACCTGCACCTCGAGGAAGCTATAACCCCTTCTTGATGTTAGATATTACGTACACTTTCTCAGAGGGGGACGAGGGGATGTAGATGGATTCATATGCCTTAAGAAAGTTGAAAATAGAATTAAACTTCTCTGCTCATATAGACCAAAAATGGAGAACAAAGAAGAAGAAAGTAGAGGGATGGTCCTTATATTTCTTGCATCTGGATGTACACTTCAACCAGACGTCTGAATTCAATAACAGCAACCAGTGATGGAGGACAGACTGTAATATGGAAGCAGACAGAGGCAGGAACACGTCTTGTTAAAAGCTGCAGAAACTACTGGAGCATGTTATGGTTGTCTGCTGTGCAGGTACGACCTGACTACACTGAGAATTTCTAACAGGTTGGACTGAAATAAGTACATAAAAAAAAGACAGAGAATGTCCATTGGCCATATTTCAGCATCAGACAGACTGAAACCAATTACCACTCCAGCTGTTCTCCATCAGCTGTGTTTATGAATGGACAATAACAGCTAACAGGTGGCAGGGAAGAGTCCAAATGTAAAATTCTCGGCACTTTGCATTCCTAGAAAAGTATTTCAGGCAATAACGTACAAAAGAAAAAAAAAAGCATGATTCATTTATGGCGGATTTTCCTTCTTGGGCACTTTCTAAATCACTTTTCATGATACGCCTGCACTTGGGTTTGAGGGAATGGGGAAGAAATGGCTGTGGATGAAGTATGTAGTTTAAAGGCAAGATTTATCTATCTACAAGTAGGGATGGGCACTTTATGGAAAATCACTGACTGCTATTATTTCTAAGGGGGAAAAAAATGGACCAGGATGTGTATCTAAGAAGGTCAGCTTGATGCTATCATATAATGAAAACTGCCATTTACTGGCAAAGAGATTTAGCACTGATAAATGCTCAGTTAAAGGGATAGTTCAGTATTTTTGATGTGGGCATGTATGAGGTTCATGTCAATAAATTGTTCATTAGCCATAGTGATTCTGATCAGCTCTGCTCATGTAAGAAGAGAACCAGCATAAAAGCTAAGTTGTACCTTCCAGCTGTAGGGGCCAGTAAATTTTAGGTGAAATTCAGCTGGAAAAACAGCATCTGGAGGTAGAAGCTTAGTGCTTGACAAACGAAAAATGCCTTAATTTTCTGCCTTGTTTTGGTAACTCTGTCAAATCGGTCTGCATAATACCTGTATTTTGGAAGAAGAACAAAACAAAGGGGCTTGCTAGCAAGAAATATATAGCATTGTAAATGTGTTAATTACAGTCTGACCCAAACAGTTTTTTAGCGTGTCTAAAAAATTTACTGCATTAAAGCTTGGAGCATTTGGTCCCTGTAACATCTACAGTGCTGTTCTCTCCTAACAGGAGCAGAGCTGAAGGCCATCAACAAGCCCCATTCATGCTGCCATTTCAAACTGTAATATCTGCACCCCTGTCATGTTTTGCCTCCACTCTGAACGTTGCAGAAATGAAATAGGAGGAACATATTGAACCCACCTCTTTGCTCCATTAGCACGAGCAGTATCAGAGGCATAATATTAGTGAGAGAGGGGCACGCAGACTCAGAGAACTGTGAGAGAGTGTGCCTTTGTGTGTATGGGGAGCACCGACTATGTCTTCCTAAAAGGATAAATATTACATCCTCAGAATTATCTGGACAGTTCTGAGGTGTAATGACGTTGAAGCTTTGTTGTGGCAGTTTCACCTGAAAGCACAGTGAAGTGCTACTGTAGCTAATGCCTATATTTTTGTCACAAACCTCATACAACCCTGTTTCATCAAAACTGAACTATATTTCTAAAGTAATCCTGCATAGAGAGGCACGTTGACTTTATCAACTTAATATCACCATCTTTTAAATGCATGTTGTACAAGAAAATTCAAAGTTTTCGACATTTCGTGAAAACATTTGCATGTAGACTGTCATTGTTGGGCAATGCACTCTGGGTTGTGATATCAGACAGTTGTATTGATCATTCCTCAATCTTTTACATTGTACTTGCTTGGATCGATGTTACATTATCCTCTTGATTATTAAAGTGCACTAATGTAAGGCCAAAGATAAATTTGTTAGCCATGAATATGCATCATGGCTGCCCTGTGTCAGCTTAAAAAGTCAGCAATGCAAGTCCTCCAGAATAAACCCAATGACAGATGCAGCATGGGTGTGACCATTAGGACTGGTATCAAGGTGGAGGGACAGTGACACAGTCAAAACAGCAACTGAAGCAACGACAAGTCCAACTTTCATATCTTAAAAACTGACTGGTGATGACAGATTAGGTTTCAGAAGCAACTTAACAAAACTAATGGAAATAAGTGCAATGCATTAGTAGCACAAGTTGAATCTAAAACTGCTGACTTTCATACACAATCTCGACTGTTTTCAGTTTTAATGTCTCCCATAATATCAAATGTTAAACCTGCACCTTCCATATCAAACTTTTCCTTCAACAAGTTAACTAAAACAACAGCAGGGTGGCTAAATTGATATCTGTCTTGAAAAGCTGGTGTGTCAAGAAGTAAATGAAATGTTTATAGTGTGCAGTTTAAGTCAAGACAAAGTGGGTGAGTGTAGGTCGCCAGTGTGCAGCAAAGTGAGAACTAGCTAGCATGGCAAGACTGGGGCTGAATCTAACACGTCAATTCAGACTCTTTACACTGGGACAATTAAGTCAGGGCAGTAAGTAAAATGTTTTTAAGAGTGCAGAGTTGCTGACTGTATGGTCCAACCACCAGTCTATTGCACTTTGATCAAAGATTTCATCTGTTATTCTCCATGTTTGTAGTTTATTTCCCACACAACAGGCAGTTGTTTAAAGCCTGAGCTCTCTGTTGTGCCTTTTGTTTGAATATTCCAGTATTACACATCGTATATGGGCAAATATATTCTCAAGAACCCTCATAAAACCAAACACATGGACAAACATTAAGTATATCCATCCACCTATACCCATTATCTATGCAGAGGCAGGGGCGACCACACAGGCATCCTAGAGAGACAGACAACTAATCCCTCATTCAGACCCACAGGCAATTTAGAGTCCACAATGACCCAAAAAATCATGTCTTTGGTCTATGGGAGGAAACTGGAGGCAACACAGATGTGCCCTGACTTACATGACAAGTCAAACCGGCGAGCTTCCTGCTTTGAAACACAAGCACTGACAAGTATATCTTCAGGAGATAAGAACACAATCTTTTGATATCACTTCCCAGAGTGCATTGAGCAAAAATGATAGCCTACAGGTGAAGTAATTTGTCAAATGGTAGAAATTTACTGTGCATCTTTGTGTAATGTATACATAATAGACACTTTGATGATCCAGAAAGTCAACATGCTTTACGTGCAGGGTCCCTTTTGAATGATAATAATATTCTCGATAAATCTTCATGTATTTAAAACAACTGCTTGATTGTTTAAATATTCAAGAATCATTGCCCATCCCTATCTACAGCATCTAACTTACTATCCTATCTCAGTAAACAGAAAAACAAATCTGGAATATGACAGAAGACTGTAGTAAGATCACTGAAGTAGTAGCAAAAACAATGTAACATGGAGAAATCCACCAGTTTGTCGAATCATAATAAATACGTTTGGTTCACAGCCATCCCTTCTTCAGTGTTTAGTTTTTATGCTCCATCATCAAAAAGGCTGTTGGTTTGAAACATGATTCGTTGCTCCATTGAGCAGCTGACCTTACAAACTGACACACAGAACTCAAAAAAAAGGAGTAAAGTCTGTGCTAGAGGGGCTTCAAGGGGAGAGTGATATGAAAGACAAAGAGCAGAACGATATTACATTGATATGTCTTTGAGTTTCATGCCACTGAATTGGACTAGAGGCCTATCATCCTGTATCCGCGGGGAGGAAGCTCCCAGTGTTAATCTGTTTTCTTCTCCTCCGGATCCTTCTCTCCGTCGTCTTCCTCTTCGGGGCCCTCCAGCTCGGCCGTGCGTTGCCTCTCCTCCTCCTCTTCCTCCTCCTCGTCGGTCAGGCCCTCCCTCTTGAGCGCATCAATGTCATCGGCGCCGTCGTCCGACTCGGCTGTGCAGATGCCGTAGCACATCAGGCTAATTACGCCCAGCGGTAGGCCGAAGAGGAAGCAGCCCAGCAGAGGGGAGCTGCGAAACACTGACTGATGTGGGGGACGGAGATGACAAAAGATGAAAAGGGAGACAAAAAAGGGAGAGTGTGAGAGAGATGATGGAACAAAACAGAAAGAGAAGACAGAAGAGAGAAGAGTTCATGCCTCTTTGGGAAGGAGGGTTGTCCAACTTTTATTTCCGTATCATCTTCTTCTAAACAGAGGCTTTGTTTTGTGACCTACTTCTGTGGTGGTTTGCTCTGTGAGATGTGACGTTCATGAACGAGTCAAATCTTTCATACAACCGCCATTAGCGAATGGCAGTTTTTGCCCAATAACTGTCTAACTAAAAATTAAGAAAAGCAAACAGTGAGTGCAGGACTCAGCCAAGCAGCTCAGTTCCAGCAGTGGCTTTTCCACCAGATACAGAATGGAGCCAGGACCTGGACCAAACTCAGCACAGACATTTAGGCTGTTATCCTGAATGAACACAAGTTTTGGTAACATCACTTAATATTTGGATTTTATGATCAGTTGTCAATGGGATTTCCCATTCTTAAGTTCAAATGTTTTTGTGATATCAATCTGGATCATATCCAGATGAAATTTACCTTGATGATACTGACATGAACTCCATATTATCTTGTAAAATTGGAAGCAAATCCGTTGTGGAATAGCAAAGTTATGATTTTTTTTTGAGGATTTTTTTTTATCCATACCAATATCTAAGTCACCACCAAAACTTTATGGCTTCTTCTTTGGACCAAACTACACCTCTGGTAAAAATTTTCATGTAAACCCATCTAGTAGTTTTTCTGTAATCTCGCTTAAAAAACAGACAGACAGACAGACACTTGTGAAAACATAACCTCCTTGGCAGAGATAGTGATATCAACATGAGTTCGAGTGCTAGGTGTGGGTTTTCATGGTTCAAGAAACCATACGATGGCAACTTTATCATGGTGCTATTGCTTATAGATATAACAGCAAAGGTTTGAGCTCTCTGAGTGCTTTCTAGTTTCATGTTGTCAGACTGAATTTCTGATTTTGCTTGACACAAGTGACGTCCTATCAATCACCCTATAAGGCATTTCTTATTTCCCATTTCCCTCAAAACATGGTCTTTAAAAAGCTTAAATCACACAAACAAATGACCTCAATCTTTTCGTTCATCCTGTGCCTCACCAAAAAAGCAAAGCCCATATGCAGAACAAGTACGGGGCTGTTCAATAATAGTGTAACATCTGTAATTACAGCCACTGTTTACAGCAATAAGAGCCTCACAGCTACGAGGTAAAGTGAGTTAAATTGCCGTTTGAGAGCAGATCTGAAAATGTTTTTCTGTATAGGACTGCTGGCTGGCTTTTATAGTTTAAACTGCGATGCTGCATTTTTACTCATTCATATATTCATTCATTAGCATTAGACCATTAAGCTTGGCGAGAGTATTCAGCAGCCAGGTCACAAATCATTCGCAGAAACTCGGCAGCCTTTAATATTTTAGTTCTAATTAAATTTCAGTCGTATAATTTAAGAGTGTCTGGACTGTTTTATGCTGTTCATATTCTAGCTCGTTTCATTTGTCTTGTTTGTTTTGATTTGTTTTACACTCTGAGCTTCATTGAAGAGCTGTAGCTTTTTATCCAGAATCATTGGGGACCCTTTATACTTTTATACTGTTCAGTTTAAATTACACCTAATGAAGAAATCCTCCACTTTAATCAGGCAACTGTAATACATTAGAATCTTTAGTAGTAGAAGATCATCACAGACATGAGCATGAAACTTCTTTTGTTCTTCCTCTTGAAACACTCACCTCAAATGATCACAAACTCAAACATACAGTGTCTAAAGTGTGCGAAGGTTACAGCTTGACACTGACAGGGTGCTCTTTTAAATGTCACTATTCTGTAAACTATATGTTTGAATGGTTTTTACATTAAAATGTGTTTCCACAACTGCCTAATGCTCACTTCATTTTTTCAGAAAAGACAGTCGAAAAAGATTCCTCCAAAGATCTTATAAGAGGATATGCCAACCCCGTCAGATTGGAGACAATTCCTCAGTCAGGTGTCTCTTCCACAGCAAAAGCAAAGAAATTCTAAGAAAATCAGCAAATGTGCAGTTAACATTAAAGCATAGTGCCAGGAGGACAAAGCCACACCCACTTTTTGAAAGGGGCGTGGTCAAACATAGTTCATAAGGGTTTACAGTAAAGCAGCTTGTTTTGAGCAGGGAGGAAACAGAGGGGTTTATAGGAGCCCAACATGAAAAAAATGAAAATACAGCTCCATTTATACATGCCATTACTCTGAAATTTCCATTAATTTACCTGAAAGGAGGGTCCTTAGCCCAATGTTACCATGTCCCTGTTGGTCTTGTAGTAACTTTATACTGCGAACTTTAAGGCCTCATCCACACGAAGACAAACCGAGGTCTAAACGCATACGTTTTTTGCCCAATCTGCATATCATCCATACGAAGACGGTGTTTCGGGGGTCTGTAAACGATCATTTTTGAAAACAGGTTCCAGAGTGGAAAGATTTTGAAATGCCGCATACGCAGCTGATTACTGGCTCTTTGCAACTTTTCAGATATGCTTACGTCATAGTTTCATATCTTCACTGACACGCGTGCCGCAAGTGTGCATGCCCACTGTTTTTTTGTCTGTTTCCGCTTGTTTCCGTCATAACATTACAGCGCCCCTAGAGGTCTGGCATGTGCTTTACAGTGTTTCATGTAGACGCGCACATTTTCTGAGACGCCTTCGTCTTTATGACGATCGTTTTTGAAACTGTTAAGCGTTGCGTCTTCGTGTGGATGGGCCTAAGTGTGACAAAAGGGTCAGGAACTTTTCTGAGAAGGCCATCTTAACATATTTTAGAAAATGTCAGGGTTGCATTTGAAAAAGGAGCTTACTGAAGCACGGCAAGAAAATGCCAGGGTAAATTTAAGATGAAATAACCCCCCCACAACTTTATTACTTTAACTTTTTATGTGAAGCTGTGGAGGGATGGGGCTGGGCAAAGTACAACTCTATTCACACATGCCCTAAACCTGATAAATTCCAGAATTTAACTTTCTGCAAACAGCAGAATTTTTAAACCACAAATTGCCCTTAGGCTTCCTGTTAGTCCAATATGTTCTCCTCCCTCAAAATTGATAGACGGGGGTTGGGGGGACAAATGTGATGGAGCAAGGCTGAAATTTTCTCGGTAGGTAACCCTGACATCTTATATTACATTTTTCAAGTTGAATGTGGCCCTGGAGGTATTCCCCCCCACTGATACACTTAGTGTCCGTTTGCACAACAATGAAAGCGGAAGAAATCTGGATGCTTTTGCCTGAATCAGCAAACTTTTGAAACCAAGGTCCTTGAGCAGTGTTGAAAAAAAATGTTTTGTCTCCATGTAAACAGGATTCACCATTGTCAGTGAAAATTTGGAAGAGTGGCGCATGCACAGTAGTTCAGATAAAGGTGTCGTGTGCACCTAGGAGCAACAACAACAGCTAAGGCCCACCCGAGCAACATATGTGGTGCTAACTGCGCTAAGTTTGTTATCACTCCTACAACAAAATGCGGATTTGCGACATCAATACTTTGACCGGCAGAGACGCACTTGCTATGTTGTTTGCGAAAAGTTTCTATTCACCAGAAAGCATTAATCCACAGACACGTGTTGTTACACCACTGTTTCACTACGACTTACATCGCCAACTACTGGTACTACTGGCATGCTACCAATTCTATAATGGTTCCGTGTGAATATGGAGTGCTTTCGAAAACACCTTTAAAACCTTTCAGTTCCTGGTGACAACGTTGTCATGTAAACAGGCCCTTAGTGACAATAAAACTGCAGGGAATGTTTTTTTTTGAGGAAGAGGGGGGAAAGGGTTGAGGAAAAGTCCTGAATTTTCTGGGCAGATACTCCTGATATTTAATCTGATATTTCAAAGTAGCATGTGTGTAAGTGGCTTGTTTGGACAATAGCAGGAACATGTCAATTACACATGCAGCTCTACCAGATAAATTCAACTAATTTTCAGGGTTTCTGTGCATGTGTGAGGCCGTTTTGACACTCCACTCCTTGTAAATTGATCCCTCATCTCTTAATGATGCATCAAAAGCTGGGGTTACCAAAGGACAACCCTGCATGTTCTTCTTCGAGCAAACCCAGTAAAAAATTGCATCATTTAGCCTTTCTATAGCAGGATTCGTCATTTGGCCCTAATATAACAGGATACTTCAAAGACAATGTACCCAAAAGGGGGCATTCAGTCATATCTTCTGTCAGCCGCTGAGCTGAGGAAGAGAAATTTTCACATCCCCTCCGGTCACTGCCACAGGAAGAGGGATGGTAATTGCCTCTGCTGTGATGCTACATGAGGTGAAGATGGGAATGCTATGCTAACAGAGCCGGCTATGAGTCACTGGCTCTAATGGTTGCTTCCTCGTGCTGCTGCCAGACGTGCGTTTAGATAGGCTCTCTGGGGGCAAGGTGATGGCTGCTGCCTATCTCCTCTGTGTCATATCACTAAACTGTGCGCCGGAGTAGCCATGGTGATAGTTAGTGAAGGTGCTAAATTTAGGGACGTGGGGGGAGAGTCGTTTTTCCTGTCTCCTACAGGTGCAAAACTGAGCCATCAGACAGTGAGCAGGCTCAGGTGCTTACAGCGAAGCAAACACAAACCCACAAATTAGGCTTGTACGTGGATAAAAGGGTTGCAAGGTAGTTTGATGAAGGCAGCATTTTGGATGGCAAAGCATGATATAAACAATTTTGGAGGGGTGTGGAAGAATGCAAGTATTTACGGTAACACAATTGTAGATTTTCATTTGGTTTTACAAATATTTAGGAGACAATGATACTCATTGTGAAAACTCTAGTTCCAAAGAAGTTAAGATGTTTTGTCAAACATAAATGAAAACTGAATACAAGGATTTGCACATTTTTTTTCAACATACACTCTCTACCGGATATACCGTAATTTCTCATATATAACACCAATTTTTTTGCTCTTATAAAAGGTTTAATTTTTTGGTGCGTGTCTTCTACAAGCACAAGCAAAAGTTGTATAATATTTTGTCTTGTTAAAATCGTGGTTACTACACATCTGATACAAAAAGCCAAAATATTCTCTTGCTCTATGAAACATTACCGCCAAACTTTGTAATTCTTATAAAACTGACTGCTAAAACTGTTATAACTCAATATTTTGGGTCTTTATTGGTTTACCTTTGTGTTATGATCATGTAATTTTCCATGTTACTACCGCTCACGTGTAAACATACAGGGCGCTGCCATCTTGGAAGTGAGAGGGACCAAAATAGCTGCGCTCTGATTGGTCAAAGACATCGCCATGTTGACAGCTGCACTCTGATTGGTCAGCACACCACAACCGAGTATGCTGGGGTGCGTAAAGTATGATACGACACGAAGTCATTGCCTCAAGTACTGTAAGACTGTCAGAAGGTGGATAGAATAATTGTACAACAATAAATAACAGAAAATGTTGGCAAAAAGATAAAGTTACCCAGCAGCACTCAAAACAAAGGTGATTTAAGTGACTGAGGCAGTGGGCAACAGAGAAACTGGTGGGAAATTTGGTGTGATCGAAGCTAACATTCGTGGCTGGAGGAAAAAGAAAGCAGAGATAATGAAGGTCAGACTATTGGGCATTTGTCTGAGAGAGTAAGGTTTGGGCAAAATTTGGGTGCGCATTATTTTTGAGCACAGTGTTTTTCTTGGAAAAAGCAAGAAAAATGGTGTGTGTGTTATAATTGAGTGCGTATTATATTTGAGAAATTACGGTAGTTATTTTGCAGTTATTCACTCGTTATGTTTTCGGGAGAGTTTGTCTGTCCGTCCGTAAACAAAATAACTCAAAAAGTAATGGATGGATTTGGATGAAATTTTCAGGAAATGTTCAGCATGGGAAAAGGAAGACGTGATTCAATTTTGCTGTTGTTCCGGATCACCGTCTGGATCCGCCATGAAGAAACATGTGATTTTCGTGAATAAATCGTGAACTTAAATAGATATCAGTATAAAACCAATTGCTAATGCTATGTTTTCATGGTCAAGGAATCTAAATATTTACATGAAATAAAGGTAGGACTAATATTTATGGTAAAAATCACAATATGGGAGAGGAGGTGCTGGTGGACGTCTGCGCTCTCCGAGTGCTTTTCTAGTTTTAAATTTGATGCCTGTAAGACCTTTCAAAATGATTTCTAGAATCAAAAGGTGGACATGGTTCAACATGCTGGTGCGACACAGACAATGTGCAGGACTTTGAAGGTAATTTTGATCATGAATCCAATGAACTAGAAAAGCAATTGGAGAACGCAGACCTCCACCAAGCAGCACAGTTCCCTATCTCCCAATGATAAAGAATCCTTTGAACAATTCCTGGATCCAGATGGTAACCCGGATCAACACCAAAATTATATCACTTCTTCCTTTTCCCATGTTGAACATTTCCTGAAAATTTCATCAAAAACCATCCATAACTTTTTGAGTTATTTTGTTCACAGACAGACAGACAAACAAAGTCTAACGTCCTTGGCGGAGGTAATAAAACATAACAATGAAGGATATTATTGACACAATATCTGTATCGGTTGATAAAAGCTTTAGAAGCTTACAATCGCATTAGCAGATATGAAAATTTCAGCCATTATCTACTGCTGATATCATCTTTGCATAACCATATTACATTTGCATGTTCTGAAGTAGAACAAATGGCTACCTCCCTGCTCAATGCTTTTTAATGTTTTCATACTTTTCCCTAAACTTTGAAGGTTTTTCTACAGCAGTGACAGGCAGCCTTGGTTACTGGATTGACCACGATTAAATTACCTTCAGTGCCAGAGGGACAATTTTTCAATTTGAAAGGCTTTAAAAGAAACAAAAAAACTGTATATACCTGTCATAAGAAGTTTTCTTATCTTCAGCTGTTTTGTATTCACTCAGATACAGTTGGTGATACCTAATGAATTGGGCTGGACCCAGAATTCAGGGCAGTTTCAGCTACTGTTGGATGCAGGTTTCAGAGCATTGATAGGAAATTAAAGTGTTTTTATTTTACAGTTTGATTTTCAATTTTGACACATCATTAAAACAGAA
The DNA here is from genome assembly GCA_036419115.1 of Scarus forsteni. Taxonomy (NCBI): domain Eukaryota; kingdom Metazoa; phylum Chordata; class Actinopteri; order Labriformes; family Labridae; genus Scarus; species Scarus forsteni. Next base: position 12,112,972 of record JAZDUH010000007.1, on the reverse strand, counting down.
TTTCACAGAAGCAATTAAGACAAATTAAAGCTGTTATCAGAGTCTTACTTTGTCTAGTGTTGACAACGACAACTGTGTCAACTTTTCTTCATGAACATCCATTTAATTGAGTTATTTTTAGATTTTAAACCAGCTGGTGGGCCACATTCGGGCAATGAAGCTTCACGAGAAAACTACAGCTGATTTTATGTTGATTTGATTATAAGGTTGTCATTTAGATGTACTGAATATATAGGTGTGATGTTTAAGTATATATGGATATGAGTAGGTAATCAGATAGGTAGAGTGGTATTTACATGTGTATAAAATAGGTAGATGAATGTTTAATATATTTCATTAGTCCATGTAATTTGCTTTCATGATAAGTCTATTGGAGTACATATGTTCAACACAAGTCAAATATGTAACAGGGAACAAGGGGTAGGACCAGATAAGTTTTACTTCTTCCTACTCCTTTTCGAGTATGTACATCGTAACTTCTAATGAATATTATACATTAGTTATCTGCTTTCTTATTATTTCCTCTTATTTTTTTGTTATGTATATATTTTTGTTGTTAATATGTTCGAAATAAATAAATAAAATAACAAATAAAAGAAATAATTTTATATTAGAAACACATGCAATACAGAGAAATACATTTTAACTTTTATATCACTGGATGTCCATTTTTGAAGATGGATATATTCACCATTTTTGAAAGAATCAAATATATTCTTATATTAGTTTTATAAGTCACTGTATACTGCACTGATATACAGGGAATTATTATTTTGTATTAAAAAAAGAAACTGCCCATACATTGACTTCTTTATCAACTAGAATAAGTTCTGAAATATAAGTATAACAAATAACATTAACATTGCAAAATAGAGCTTGATCTTATTGGGTATTCATCTGGTTGAATAAAATAAAATAAGATAAAATTAAAATCCAATAATGGGTTCCCTTATTGTTAACAAGTATTGGATTTTCAGTTGTTGTGGTGTCAAATAGGAAACAAAATGATTATCATTATTTTTAAAATAACGAATACCATATATTAAATGATAGTTTCTCTATCTAAACTGCCTTAACACTCAACAGTAGCCTGATTAAAGTCAGATTAAGATATATTATTAAGAAAATACACAATATTTATATAAACTATGTTCTACCTTTTATACATATACATGTATATATATTAAGGATATCCATGCACAGTATGTTACAAGCATGACATATATCTCTGCCTCAAGTTATAGATCCACAAACTTCTGACAGCTTAAGACAATAAATGGGCTACAACATTCAATTTTACTGCACAAATGGAAAGTTAAATTTCATTTAAAATCTCTATACGCTCCAGAAGTGACTCTAACTTTTATTTCACCTTCTTCCTAAAGAAAAATCTGTCATTTTCCTCTTAGAGCTCTCTGCATGTCTTTAAGGACACAGTTAAGGGCAGCTCTGCCCGTGGTTTCAGTGCCACCCGAGCAGCTTAACAACACAGCTGTATTTACATTCCTCTCACACCCTCAGTAAAAATACACCCGCTCTCCCAAAAGAACCGACAACTTAGAGAAAAAGTGGGAGGAGAAGCCAGTTCAGCCTCCTGACCCTCTCTGCTCCCTCATTACTCCACCTCCTCGTGCTCGGCTGCCTGTTTTCTCTCCCTGCCCGCTCTGTGTTTACTGCCTGCATTGCATATTCTCGGTTGTACTCCACGTTTCGTCCTCTGAATGTTGTTTTTCTCCCACAGGGAGCGGGGAGGCCACTCGGGCATTTGTTTTACATTTCTTCTGAACTTAGAGCAGGTTGCATATATACACTGTATTTGCCCTTGATTAATAACCAGTCAAGGTGAAGCAGGGTAAGAAGCATATTAACTAGTATACAGCGTTCAGCAGAACAATAATGAGAATTGATTTAAATGTGGTTCTACAGAGGGAATAGGATTGTAAGAGCTTGTATATTTATGATGTAGCCGTTCCAAACTGTGAGTCAAACAGAAATTAGGAAAGTAGCATAAAACTGAAATTAGTATTTTGGAATAAGAATGCGGATGATAGGCAAACACTTTTTATTAAGAATGGACTGAGATAAAAGATTTACCTGATGTTTAACTACATTTTAGGTTGTTTTATGTGCATTATCATCTGTTTATTATCAGTTTCTAATGGTTAATTTTAATATTATAAAATTAAAGCAGTACATTTTAACACTCTCTAGAACTTAAGTTAGCTCTACTGTTAACTATAACTTAGGTTTAACTTAGATTAAAGTATCTTAACAGACAAACCTCCTTACTAGTATTCACATTTGTGTAACAATATATTTATACTACATTATTTTGTTCTTTTTTCAAAACAAATACACACACAAATACACACATATATATCAAAAAAATGTTTTTTGATGTTCCTATGTTAACCTCTGTCAAGGAGATTATGTTATTCAGCAGGGTCTGTCCGTTTTTTAGCAGGGTTACGAAAAACGACTATAGAAATCTACATGAAAATTTTACTGGAGGTGTAGTTTGGTCAAAGGAACTGCGCTTAATTTGGAATTTTATTATTTGTTAAATGCTTTTTCTTTTATTATCCTGTTTAAGCTGATTTTATTATGCACCTGATGTCACACTTTCTCACTTTACAATATTATTTATCCAACTTTTATTTTAGATTGTTATAATATTTTATTTATTTATGTATTTACACAATTACTTATCTTACCCTCTAGCATTTCCGAGTATTTTTAAGTATTATATTAGTTTTAGCCCCTGTGTTTCCTCATTTTTAATTCAAGATAGCGTTTCCTCAGTCCTCCAAAACTGTTTTCTATCAGAATTTCCTTTTTTATGTCTTAGTGTGTTTGAGTAAGTGAGTGTGTATACTGCATGTGGTTTAGGGGAGGGGGGTTGAGGGGGTCTTATGTTTTCATTTTATGCAATTTTCTACTTTTTATTCCACTTATTGTTATTTCATTTTATCTTTTTCCCATGTAAAGCACTTCTTTGTATTACAAAGTCCTGAATGAAAAGTGCTATACAAATAAACTTTGACTGACAAAGTTCGATTGAAAGGAAGAAGCCATAAATTTGGGTGGTGATGAAGATATTGGTCTAGATTTTTGAAAAAAAAATCCTCGAATAAAAAAAAAAAAAAAACAGCAATATTCAGTGGAATTTAAAAATTCATATCTTAGCTATTTCTCCACAGATTTATTTCCAATTTTACAGGATAAAATGGGGTCCATGTCTCTATCATCAGGGCAAATTTCATCTGGATCCGATCCAGATTGATGTCACAAAAAAACTATTGAACTTTATAATGGGAAATCCCATTGACAACATTCAACAATTCATATGAAATCCAGATATTAAGTGATATTCCCAAACCTTCTGTTCACACAGGATAACAACCTCCATGTATGTGCTGAGCTCAGATCCTGGCTCCATTCTGGATCTGGTGGAAAAGCCAATGCTGGAACTGCGCTGCTTGGAAGACTTCTGCTCTCTCTAAATGCTTTATAAGTTGTTAATACAGCAGTTTATATTCTAAAGCTAGAACATTATCACTCTGTTATTCATGAATTTTCATATTTAATGTTTAAAAAAAAAAATCCTCATTCCCGTTTTAAATGTATGTCCAATAGCAGCAACATTTGCAGCTTTAGACTTTGAAAGATTTGTAAAATATTCATGTATTCTCATTTTTATGACCGACTGTCCCATGTTTTTTTTTAACACTATATAATTACTTTAAAAACTTGTTTACATTTTGCTATTTGAAGTCGTCTTCTGACGATACATTGCAGTAAATGTTGCCGCTAAAAGCCTCATAATTAGGGTAAAACAACAACAAAACAACAATTTGGCTGCAGGATTAACACAGCATGACCCATCTTCTAAATATCTAGGAGAGTTAGTTTTTCATCAGTTTGTGCCACTACCTGACCCCGCTGCAGTACTCTGACCTGGTGAGAGCTGATGAGAGGAAAGTAGCAGTTTGCTGGTGGAAGGATACTTGGCCAAGGAAAGGATAAAAAAAAATAGTTTGATGCTCATGAAAAGAGTGAAGAGCTTTAGAGAATCTTACTTGATCTAGCATTAAAGGCCATGTTGCTCAGCCTTGGCATGTGATTGTATTTATTGAAAATAAATTGCATACATTACATTTGTTTCTCTAATGATGCTTTAGAGCCCCATTCAACACTAAAAGTGTTCTGCCTGTGTGTACAGAAGCCTTGTATGAACTATCACAGACTTACCATAATGGTTGATCTAGCATCAAAGGCCACGCGTTTGATCCTCTGAATGATGCCATCTCCTCCGTATGCCTGTGGGAAGACGGAGCGTTTAAGTCCCACCATAGTTTCAAAAGCCCACATAAGAAATCCTGCAGTTTTAAACGACTAACATGATGAAATTAATTCAACCGAAACACAACATGCTGATGAAATCTTACTTATGAAGCCGGTATGATCTATGATCGGTTTGATCAACTCCTCTGTTTGTCGTTTGTTTACCGTCCAGCAGGTCCTGTCTGTCTGAGCTCATTTATTGAGAACAGCACCTGGTCGGCCCATGAATGATCCGTCCTAACGCTAATTCATCAGGACGGCCAATTAGTGTGCAATGACTGAGCATGACTTCTGTGAGCCAGTCGGAGGTGTGCATGAGATGATTTCGGTGAAAACAGCTGTTGCACAGACTTAGGCTTACGCTGTGTGACGACTGCATAAGTAGTCGGGAAGGTTTTATTTTGTCATAAAGATGGTCTCTCTTAATTCACTGGTGGAAATGACAGTTTGTCCATGAACCAAAAGACTTGTGAGTGAAAATGTGTCTAAAATGTATGTTTTTTTTAACCAAATAACCTGCAAGAAGCTCTAATCCTGTCAACCCTGTCCTGCTCAGGCTGGTTTATGCTTCACAGGAGGCTAAAAATTCAGTCTACTGGCTTTAATGCTTCTGCTTCTCAGGCAGTTTGTAAAAAATCAGGAATCTAAGACATCACGGAGGTAAATTTTCAGCTCTTCACATTTTCAAGAGGAAAAATAAAAAGTGCCTTATCATACTGAATGTCATTGAACACACTTTCTTTGGGATTTGATGCATCACATTATATCTGACGAAGAAAGAGGAGAAAAAGAGGAAATCAACATGCAGGAAGGGAGTAACAGCCTCGATTTAACCCCAGGCTAACTGCTTCAAGGCCAATAGCCTCTGCACAAGGGAACATGACCATGAGGCTTACCAGCACCAGTTAATATTGAAATTTATTGCATTTTCAACTCATGTGATAAAAACAAGTTACTTTTAATTTCTAAATATTCCAGAGGTCTAATTCAGTACCGTACACAACTGTAGGTGTTTCCAGTAGAGAAAAGCAACAAACAACTGATTCACGTTGTCCCTTTTTATTAGGGTGCCCAAGCTAACTCCCCAAGGTGGATCTAATGCTGCACTCCAGATGTACTGGGAAGTCCGGATTTCTGAGTTCTGAGTGGGAATTTTCAACTGGAACGCCCCACGAGGTCGGAATTTCCTACTGCGAACTTGTGCGATTCTTACTGCTCCCAAGTTGACAATCAAAAGCCCCGTTTCCACCAAGTGGTCCGGTATGGATCGGCACGGTTTCACTCAGGCTGGATCGGTAAAGCCTGATCCTGTTTGCATTTCCACAGCCAACCTAATCCTACTTGGTAAGTGGCGTCTAAGCTACAGATAGCATGATGTCATAGCAGTGCGATACAGCGTACCCAGCTATTTAATACAACAAAGAACAAAACGTTTGCTTATAAGGGGTCCTGTCCCAGTTTTAGGCTATGGAAACGCCACAAAAAGCGAGCCGTACCGAGACTAAACAAACTGTTGGCCCTCTGGTGGAAACAGGGCTAAAGATGGCTACACCCAGTGTAAACAGTTTATTTTTCATATTTGTTTATCTCCTGTAATATTCTGTTTATTTGCTTTTCTGACCAGTGTTTATGGCACTAAATCATCCGTATACACAGGATAGTTCATGTTATATTATGGAGATCATGCCATAGTGTTAATCATGTGGTATTTGTGAACTACAATGCAGGGCGTGCTAACAATGGCTTAACAATAGTCTGGTAGATCAGCACTTTTTTCCAACTTTGTAACTTGGAGATGACGTCATTCCCACTTCCTTCTTCCCAGTTCTGAGGTTAATGAAACACAGCATAAAAACCCTGAAGCCTGTTGATTTGTCATAAGAACTGACACTTCCTGTGTGAGAGCTGTTAAAATGAAAACAGCTTTCTTCGCCATTTTTAAATCACCTGAGAATCAGACTGAGCGACTTCACCACTTCTCTTGCTGTAAAGACTGTCTGCTCCTTGGAGTTCTTTGGACTCGTGCACCTCCCTTGCCATTGTTGGAAGTGCAGAAAAGGTTGGACTCTTATCCTCTGCCTCACACCTCTGCCTCCAGTTGAGGGTTCAGCAGGCAGTAAAAAGGCAAGTGAGATCAGGGCAGCTTAAAGGGATAGTTCAGATATTTTGAAGTGGGGTTGCTCGAGGCTCATGGCAAAAGTAAATATAACTGCCAATAAAGCAGCTGGCCAGCTCTGCCCTTGAGGGATGGTAGCTGGGTATTAGCCGATGTGCTTGGCGATACAAAGCAGTCAATGGTGCCACTGGAAGCCTCGTATTTACCCCACTTTAAGGGTCAGCCAGCAAAACTCTGCTCTCCTCTTATCAGCTGTTCAGATTGTCCGCCTCCAGAAGAAACAACAAACACTAATCCCACTAAAAGAGTCTCCCCTCAGGGGAAAGCTGGCCAGCTGCTTTATTGGCAGTTTTATTTATTGTGCCATAGGCTGTGAGCAATCAAACTTCAAAAAAGTCTGAACTATCCCTTTAAACGCAGCTTAAAAATCCCCACTTGGTCAGCATGATGGAGGTGCAGCCAACAGATCTGCAGCAACTGTGTGATATCACATGAATATGGACCAAACTCTCTGAGGGTTGTGTCCAGGACTTTGCTGAATCTTTGGCATGAAGAATAAAGGCAGGTCTGGGGGCAAAAGGGGGTCCAACCTTGTACTAGTGAGGTTTACCAAAAAAAATGGCCCATGAGTGTATATTTGTGTTGCTGCAAAGAGCAAGAAGAGATGAAAATTTCAGGGCAGATCCATCTTTAATGCTAACATAGCTCCCTTGCAGTGTTTTGAGCAGGGGTGGGCAACTTTAAATAACAAGATGGATGCATCACTGTTAAATATTATCGGGCACTCTCAATGAGGAAAATAATACATAAATAAATTCAAAATATATATACAAAGCTTAAAAAAGGATTAAACTAACATTAATATATTTATACTCAAAGAGCATGATTCAGCCTAAAGCCAATTCAAGATTGTTTTAGCAAAAAAAGCATTAATGTTTAACAGTTTTAAAGCACGAATAGATAACCTTTGCCATTGTTTCCAAATACAGTTTTCACTAATACTATATATTATGTTTCAGTGCCTCATAAAAGATATTTAGAGATACAAGCATAGCAATAAAAGTTCTTTAATGACTTGTAAAAACAGGAAATTTTTGATCACCTATTCTAATTTGTGCATTATGTAGTACTGGTTACTTATGATGAATTGTATTTGGCAGTTGTTGTTGAGCTTCCTTCATATTTTTAATTTGTTTTAATTGTTTCTTTTGAGGAAATGGTTGGTGGGCTGCATTGACTGAGGTGAGGGGTAGCATGTGGCACCCAGGCCAGTTGCTCATTAATGGATTGGACGCACATACACAAGTATTAAAACAAGTATTAAAACATACACTGCCTGGCCAAAAACAGAGTTGCCACCGAAAAAAAGTTGCCACACACTAATATTTTGTTGGACTGCCTTTAGATTTAATTACAACACGCATACCCTGTGGCATTGTTTCGATAAGCTTCTGCAATGTCACAAGATTTATTTTCATCCAGTGTTGCATCAATGCTTCACCAAGATCTTGTATTGACGATGGGAGAGTCTGACCACTGCACAAAGCCTTCTCAAGCTCCTCCCAAAGTTTCTCAATGGGGTCAAGGTCTGGACTCTGCGGTGGCCAATCCATGTGTGAAAATGATGTCTCATGCTCCCTGAACCACTCTTTTACAATTTGAGTCTGATAAATCCTGGCATTATCATCTTGGAATATGTTTGTGCCATTAAGGGAAGCAAAACATCCATTGATGGAAAAACCTGGTCATTCAGTATATTCAGGTTGTCAGCTGATCTCATTCTTTGGGCACATCATGTTGCTGAACCTCGACTTGACCAACTCCACCAACACTAGATCACAGCACTGCCCCCACAGGCTTGTACAGTAGGCACTAGGCATGATGGGTGCATCACTTCACCTGCCTCTCTTCTTATCCTGATGTGCCCATCACTCTAGAACAGAGTGAATCTGGACCCATCAGATCACATGACCTTCTTCCAGTCCTCCAGAGTCCAATCTTTATGCTCCCTAGCAAACTGAAGCCTTTTTTTCTGGTTAGCCTTACTGATTAGTGGTTTTCTTTAGGTTACACAGCTGTTCAGTCCCAGTCTATTGGGTTCCCTTCACATAGTAAGTTTGGAAATGCTCTTACTTTCACTATTAAACACACCCCTGAGTTCTACTGTTGTTTTTCTTCCACTTGATTTGGCCAAACTTTCAAGTGATCGCCCGATCAAAATCATTCAGGATTTTTTTCAACCACATTTCTTCCTTGAAGACGATGGTTCCCCACTATCCTTCCAGTTTTTTATAATGCGTTGGACAGTTCTTAACCCAATTTTGGTAGTTTCTATAATCTTCACAAATGTATTCTTTGCTTGATGCCAATGATTTGACCCTTTTTAAACAGACTAACATCTATCCCCGACCCGATTGTGTCTTTTGACATGGTTGTTTAAGAAATAAGAAGCAACTAATTGCATCAGCTGGAGTTAAATAACTTGTTTCCAGCTGAATGATAATGCAGTAATTCTCCAATAGGAGGATCTTACCTATTTGCTTAGCTAAATCCAGGTTGTGGCTTAAGTTTTCGCCAGGTAGTGTATGAAGAATCAGTCTTGTTGCCAAAAGTGTCATTTGACTTTTCAAGTCTTCAAGCAACTTCTCTTATGATTCCAATCTCCAGCATGACCATGTGAAAACTCACATAGAAGCTGAACTATTATTTTTGTGTGTTTTATTCATGTGAAGCACAAAACCAGCCTTGAGACACCTCATGGCAGCCATTAAAGAGGCTGAAGTTGTCCAGGCTCTGGACTACAGAAACATGGAGGCTTCTGTTTCTGTTTATTTGGTGGGAGGAGGTTTGTTATGCCAGGCAAAAAATAGCTCGGACCTTTGTTGAAAGAGAGAGAGAGAGAGAGAAAAAAGAGACCTCTGGCTGTTTGGCTTATGGTTTCATACATCTGGTGAGTATCGTGTATAATGTGGGGAGCGCGGCGACATTTCTTTTCCAGATTAGAACACAATGTGGAGTCATGTAGTAATTTCAGTGTGTGACTAAGACGACAGAGTTATTGCAGATAATCTATTCAGAAGAGACAGCAATATGAAATCTAAACATGCAAAAGAAGATTGCAAAAACGCCTCATCTGGGGGAGAATATTTTCCAGAGGGGGGACTTAGGATGCAAGGCAACATGTTTGATTAATGAAGACTACTGGTGTGATTACAATGGTACAACACAAGAGAGGGAGGGAGAGGGCTGTGCTGAGCTGAATGTGTAAACAGAGAGCAGGAAACGGAGAGGAAGATGGAGAGATTTGGACCTGTGCGGAACCGTTCAGAACGCTGTTGATGAATTGGACCAGCTGCTCCATGGTCTCGATGGGCTCGCCGGGCAGGAAGTACTGCTCATTGGAAGTGTTGAGGATGATAACAGAGGGCACTGTCACCTCGCTGTGGAAAAACAAGAAACACAGCTTTTTAATCGTCTTAACCTCGGCACCTCGAGCTGCTGTTTATCAAAGCGCATCATTAGATAGGAACAAATTGTGGTTTCTTAAGGAACAAATTGCAATACAGAGATTACAACGGAGGGATAAACAAAGCCTTTGTACTCGGAGGAACCGAACTTTTCCCATGGGTGTGCTTTCAAAGGGAGGATTCTGCAGCCTGGCCTATTTCAGGGTGGCATTCCTTCTATCTTTTATGCAAACAGCGTGCAACTCAAGGGCTTTATGGGTCCGCGCCGGTCACAGTTAAAGAGGCCTTTTGCAAATTACAGCTGACAAGGGAATCACAGGGAGTCCAGCAAAGCAACTCCACGCTGGGACGAGACACCCACGGAGAAGCCGAGGCCTCCAGTGATGCTGCTTCATTCCGGCAAAAAAACAGAAACACCACACTGTTCGCTCTCGAGCCCACTTACTTCCACAAATCAGCAGAGGAATTACAGAGCTCAGCGAGATAACAAACAAGGTCATATAAACAAGCAATCCCTCTTTCACATGTCTCGCACAAAGCAGCAAACCCGGGCTTAGATAAGGTATCCGAGTGCTTAGACACACACACACACACACACAAGCACTCTGCACACGAACGGTCCATCACACTCTGCCACACTCACATCCCTGCGGTGTTACTCAACCCGGCAACAAATTTCACACGCGCGCACGCTCGTATCCATCACTGTCCCAATCCACCACCCAGCTGAGATCAGGAGCGCAAACACACGTGCGGCCGAGCGGTAGACTCATCAACGCCTCACAACTCGGTCCAGCTGAGAAATGCAATCACAGAAACGTATACACACAACGCGCACAAGACTGGTGTGTGTCCCGCCTGACATCCAGCCGACTCCAACAGATGGCGCCCATTTAAAATAAATATGGATTAGCCTGTTCACCTCTGTGAGTGGAGACTGCTGGGGTTTGCCGCCTGTAATGAAGGGTCATATGCTGTGCTATGGCATTAAAACAGACTGAAAGCACACATTAGCATCAAGATCCTGTCACAGGGAAAATGGGGCTGTGGTAAAATTAGCACTAATCATTATTTTCATTTAAATTTATGATGATTATTTCATGAATGTTCAGAGTTTTGAGGGAAACATTTGGTGTCTTACCTATACATTGAGGGTTCACAAACTTCTTAGCCCGTGACCCCTAAAATAACAGGGCTGGACACAAGGGACCCCCATGGTGTCTGGAGGAGATCTGAAGATGTAGTGTGTAGAAGTTTCTTTTGACTGTATTCTTGTATTGGATTTTTTAAATTTATTTTTTCTTTTTAATTTATTCACTTTGTTCTTTTTATATATTTATTTTTTTGTTTTCTTTTTCTTTAACTCCCAGCTCAGCTGTTTGGCAGAGGTCAATGAATTTAAGAATACCTAATATGTTAAAAAAAAAAAAAAGTCTAAACAAGAAAAAACTGCAAACCAAAACAAGATGTATTCTAAGTAATTAGATTCATCACAATTACCATTTTAAATACTGAACTGCTTACTAAATGATAATTTATTTATATAGCACTTTTTTTTCATCAAATTTTTTGATTGCTACTTTATTTACAAACATTTTTGCCTTCTCTGGTGTTTTTTTATGTCATCACATTATCAACTAGAAAAGCACTCGGAGAGCGCAGACCTCCGCCAGCAGTATGTACATGTTTTATTGTAGACATAACTACTATCACTGTTATTATCACCATCTCTATTTATAATAATACCAACACCCAATTAAGTCCTAATTTAACTTCTGACCATATGCATTATACATGTGTATGTTTTGGCCCTTTTCCATCAGCCCTACTCTACTCTACTTGACTCTACCCAGCTCTACTCTACTCGCCTTGTGCTGCTTTTCCATTAGCCTCAGTTGCCTGCCCAACAGGGTGCAGTGTCGCTGTAAACAGCTGAGTGGCACTGTGGTGACGTCATTTTGAGTGCGACACAACAATCTGTGGCTTTTTGTCACAAACCGAGTAAAAAAGGAAAGCAGAAGAAGGCTGCAGGTGGCAAGAAGAAATACCCCTTGAGAAGCACAGGACAGTTTTGGAAGCAATACAACAGAATGAAGCCGAGGACGAGAGCAATCGAGCTGTAAAGAAAAGACTATGCGGGTAAGCTAACGATAGCTACCGCTAGCACGCTAGTTCGTCGCGCTCATGACTCATTTATGACGACATTGTCTGACCAATCAGTAGCTGGCAGTCGATGATGTCATCTTTTAGTATCGACTCAGCTCGCTTGGAACCAGAGCGGAGTAGATACTAAAACTAGCTTGTTTTAGGAGGTACCAGGCTAGTGGAAACATGCTGCAAATCGAGTAGGGCCGAGGCGTGCTAGTGGAAAAGGGCCATATGTGATGTATATGTGTATATATATGTGCATGTATCTATAGGTACATATAGTATATTTACTTTTTTAATTATTATTACTATTACATCATTATAATCATTACTGTTGTGCTTTATGACCCTTATTTGTGTACCTGAGTGATGTTTATGTGTTTTTGAGCACATTGATGTGTTAGGTGAATAAGCATGTTTATTTAAGGTTGTTAAAACAATAAATATAATGTTTTGGGGGAAAAAAACTAATGCCACTAAATATATTTAGATTATGTCAATTTATTTAAATATCAGCCCTGTTTTTGTGCAAGTATTTACTCATTTTAAATGTTATGCCTGTAATGCATTCAAAACTGCTGGGACAGGAGCATCAAAGGACTGGGGAGGTTGAAGAATACTCAAAATAATAACTGGTGGGAACATTTCACAGGTGAACAGCTTAATTCAAAACAAGAGTGTCAGCTGAAAGGTTCAGTCATTTACAAGCAAGGATGAGGCGAGGTTCACCACTTTATGAAGTGAACAGATGTCTAACAGATTCAGAGCAGTGTTTCTCATTTCTCTTGTATAATTTCAAGGAATGTAGAAATTAATCATCTTCAGTTCATAATATTATCAAATGATTCAGACAACCTAGAGAAATCTGTGCTCTTGTGGCAAGGCCAACATCAAATGCTGTCGGCATTCAATACTTTAAGTGGTACGGAATTAAAACCATCATGACTCTCTGAGGTATATTACCACATGGGCTCAAGAACACTTCAGAAAAACCACCTACGTATTTTCAGGGATGTCCCTGCTTATTTCAGCAAGTAACACAATGCCAAACCAAATGCTGCACGTGTTACCATAGCATGGCCTCCTGGTAAAAGAGTGACAGTATTAGATCATATTAGATTAGATCAAACTTTATCTATCCCTTGGGAAAACACCTTCAGGGATATTAAGGTTCCAGTAGCATTGTATTGTACAAAAGTATAAAAGAAGACCAGTTATCTAAAAGTTAAAAAAAAAAAAAAAATTGGCATAAACATACATAAATAGATAGATATCTATGTACTGTATAAGTACACATTAATAATTCTAAGTAATAACATGAAGTTAAAATTAAAAAAATGAATTATAAAAAATAAATATAAAATATAATAACAAAAATAACAAAAATGAAAATAAAGAATAAAAAATAAAATAAAATAAAATATGGCTACTGGCTGGCTGCAACTATTACTGCGCCTTCCCGTCTTCTACCTTCCTGTTACTCCTCACCCCGCCAAGTCCTGAACTTGTGACGGATCAGTCTTAGGGTGGACAGGCTTTTCTGGTTGCTAATGACGGTATGCAGCAGGTGACTTGCATCGTCCATAATGTCCTGCCTGCAGTCCTGATCTGTTTCCCATTGAAAAAAATGGATTGAGTGTTGTTTACAGGAAAGGTGTAACACAAACCTGCCTTGTCACAGCTTTTTTTGGAAGGGGATCCATCATCAAATTCAAAACGAGTGAACCAATTAATTTCATCAGTTTGAACTTTGTTGTGTATTCAAATGAATAAAAGGTCAAAATGAACTTGCAAATCACTTTATTCTGTTTTACTTTACACTTTCAGAAAATTGTCAGCACTACTGGCTTTAGAGACCAACAGAGCATAAACTAGAGGGAAAGCTTTTTCCTGTCACCAACAAACTAACAAGGTCTAGCTTGAAGTCAGCATGAGCTCCATCCTTCCTCTGAGGGATGTGTGTAGGCTACATCTGTCTCATTTACCTCCCAGCCAGAAAATGAAATATCAGATTTTTTAAGTATAATTGTAGATACATATCTACAAAATAACACGCATTGCCAAAGATCCATAGCACACCAATTTGTTTTTCCTTTTTGTTGTTTTTTTCTTGACTCTCTTAATGAGACCCTGGCTCATTATTAGCAGTTCATTAGTTCTTTTTCCACAAGTTTTCCTTTCACTTTCTGTTACCGGGGGCATTTCTCTGAGCTTTAATTATTGAAGGAGGACTTAATTAAAACCCTAACTGTAAACTTGTTATTCCAGCCTTGCTATTGTCACTCGTTAGCTCGGGAAATAGCATTCATTTCCCCCCCAAAAAAACATTTATTAGTGCTTCCACAAAAGCAACATTTAGTATGCAAATGACTGCTGCTTTGTGTGGATGTAATGATCCCTCCAGTCATTCACCTCTATGGTTACAACTCCTCTGTTCCCACACGGACTTTACAGTCACCTCACATCACTTTGAGTTTTTCACAGCCTACAGTGCATTCTATATAAGGGGTTAGCAATAATCCCACGTTTAAACAGAGGCAGAGACAGCCTCGGGCTTAGACTGCTGCTCATGTTGTGTGTGTGTGTGTATGTCTGAATGTGTCTGTGTGCCTCTGGTGAAAGCAGGGGCCGTCTAACTCCAGACAGACCGCTGCCAGAACACAGTAATCGCTGTGATGACAGAACGAGGGATAAAAAGCCATCAGATTTATTTCCACGGCTTTCCTCAGGGAGAGAATTAGTGGACATTGACAGGCCAGGATTTCATTCCTCAAAGGAGGGCAATTAATCCAGTGCTGCAGCCAGAATCAGTCCTGCTAAAGCCGAGGAAATACATATTGTATGTACTCATAAAAATAAAACTATGAGGGCTTATCACCTCTTTAATCCAAAAATGAAACACTGTCTCAGAGTCAGGGCTGAGCAACATGAACTGGATATTTTCAGCTTAAAAACATCGATGACATTCATTTTATTTTCTGGAAGTTCAAAAACTTTGATATCTAATTGGTAAAAATCAAACTTTTGGTCAACAGCAGTTCCAAGAAACCTGATACTGGGCCCCTACGGCTTCTTATCAGATTCAGAAAAAGTGTTGAGGAAGCTTGTGTTTGAGGGCATCCTATTTTATAAATCCCAGCTGTTTGAGGTGCTGGTTTGTCAGAGTGGTAGGCAACCAAACACATCCCATATAAGTCTCGTTTTCACCAAGTGGTCCGGAATGGATCGACACAGTTTGGCTCAGGCCAGATCGATAAAGCCTGTTCCTGTCTGCGTTTCCACAGCCTACCGTACCCTACTTGGTAGGCAGCGTCTAAGCCGGATGCAGATAGCTAGGCTTGTCACGATAATCAATAAATCAATGAACCACATGATAAATAAAAACGTCCTCGGAAAGTTTGCCGGCCTCAAAAAACTGACACGTGCATGCATGTTTGTTTTCCTCCTCTCTTTCTATCAAAAATGCTGGATGAGAAGATGGCTCACTCCGTAGATCTTTCTCAACACCTGGGTACGTTGATTTTATACTGGATTTAGCGGAGCGAGCATCTGCCAGCCATTCGATCTTTGTGGGGAGCAGTTGAAAAGCCTGCATTTCGGGACATGTTACAAACATTTCACATACAGTACGAATTGACTGGGAGAAGGTAAATGCCACAAAAAGTTCCTGGACTGTATAAACTACATTTTTTATTTATTGTTTTTATTGGTGTGTGTGTTTTTATTAGAGTTCTTTTTCCTCTACAGGGACAGGGTCTATTTTTTTTTTATTGTTTTTGATTAGTATAATGATTTTATTTACATGCAATTTTTCCCAAAACACAGTCTATTTCATTTTAATTGTTTTTTCCCCTTTTTTGTACGCCAAATTTATGATATTTTTTGTTTATTGCTTTTGACATGGTGTACTCACTTTATTATGACTAATATTTTAATTACATTAATAAAAAAGTATGTTTCAAAATAATATTGACAATAATATCGTTTATTGGCAATAATTTTTTGGACAATTATCGTCCAGCAAAATTTGTTACCGTGACAGGCCTACCAGTTGCATGACATCATAGCAGCGCGACACAGTGTACCAGGCTATTTAATACAACGAAGAAGAAAATGCAACACAGTAAACGAAGAGCAACAATGGAAGATATCCAGCAGTTCTTCTTTTTTGTGATCAGCATGTGGCTTTTTGTCACGAAGCCCAACCAAGCTTTGTTTCACGTTTTTTCTTTATGAAGACAGGTGGAGATTTAAACATGGCGGGGTTATGTGTTGTTCTTTATTATCGCTGTCGCACGGGAAGTGACGTCCCCTTCGACCAATCAACGGACTGCAGTGTTTCTAGCTCCACTTTCTGGGGTCGGATCGGTATGCTTGGCACCCCAACAGAAGGGTCAGAAAAAGTAGGATGGTACGGTTCGCTTATAAGGGGTCCTATCCTGGTTTTAGGCTATGGAAACGCCACAGAAAGTTAGCTGTACCGAGATTAACCGAACCGAACCCTCAGGTGGAAACGTGGCTAAACATACTTCTGCCGGCCCAGGTACGAATCCATCCTGGGGCTAGTCTGCAGGGTGTTCTCCCCTATTCTCTCTCTCACTCGCTTCACAAAAAACAATCCACTGTCTCTCTCTCTACTGCCTCATAGGCACAAAATGCCCAAAAGCTTAAAAAAATCCTCGCTGTTTAAGCACTTTCACCATTTTTGTTATAAAGAAAGATTTCATATTTGTCATTTCTGAATGAGTAAACACTGTCTAGACCAGGGGTGTCCAAACTTCTGTCAGCTGTTACCCACAGTTCACTTTTAATTGGCCCATGTCTAATCCTTAAAAACAAAAGGAAATGTGGCTCATGTTAAAAAATAACTTTTGTTTAATGGTTGAAAACAGACAAAAATGGACCACAGCGGCACAAAGCAACAGCAATCATGCTCACATTTCCCACTTTCTGCCCTATCTTGAGGTCCCATAAAAAAGTAACCTGTCAATATAAATAACTATGAAAATCGTCAGATACATGCAGTTTGTTCTTGTTTTGTGTCTGAATTTGAAGTTAAGCTTTCAGTAACTCTACTGTCTGCTGCACAAAGCATAATTTTTATCCTGTTCAGGGGCCTGTTTAGTGAGAGTCAAGACAAAATTAAGCCCCTGAAAATGATTGACTGAATATTTACCCTGGAAATCCATTTTTTGAAAGATGTGATGCAGACTGTTCATTTCTCTGTGGAAAAAAAATCATTATGGAGCAAATCTTTACCTCAATTTTATTACCTTTCATTACACTAAAAGTGAAGTGGAAAGTGGCCTGTTCATCTTTTTTTATCTTTCAATGAACCTCTGTGAAAAAGTCAGGACTCCCCTGGACTAAACAACAAAATCTTCATCACTTTACTAATCAGCAATATCAGAAATTACAAAATCGTCAAGATCTTCAGGCTTAGTTTTTCATTAAAGGAAGAGAGTAAGTGAAAGAGAGAGAGAACTCTCTCCCAGTCCCTGTTCACACTTTTCCCACAAAAACAGTCAGCATTGTTGCATTTTCACAATTAATTTACACAGTAACAGGTTTTAAGTGACTAAAACAGGAAGGATAACTGAAAAACTGATAAAAGTGAGGTGTAAAGTGATCCAGTCTTCTTTATTTTTATCTTTATATGGCCTACTGTGAGAAAAGTTAAGACATTCCTGGTCTAAACAACAAAATCTCTATCACTTCAACAGGCTTAATTTTTCATTAAAGAAAGAGAGTAAGAGAGAAAGAGAGAGGGCTGTTACATTTTTTCCAATAAACAGTAAGCCCCCATGTTCATTTTGACAGTACTTTTTAAATTTATTTATAGTCTTTTGCCTAAAACATCTTTAGTTTTAATCATACTTTAGTCATGATTTAGTCAAACATAATTATTTTAATTTTAGTCTAGTTTAGTTGATGAAATATCACAACATTTTAGTTGTATATTTCTACTTTAAAGTGTTCAGTGGAAGGCATTTTTTGTTTCCTTAAATTTCTGAAGTCATGTTTTACACTTGTCTTGCCACAATAAGGCTAAGGCAGTTGTGATTGGATGTCCGTCTTAACTCATCCAACCTTTCAGCACAACCCAAGCAGCTGTGATTCCTAACTTGTCTCTACTTTCTACATGACGAAATTAGTAGTGATGTCCCGATTCAATATTGATATTGGTCTGATATCAGCAAAAAAAAATGAAAAATCGAATTATATTGGCTTGCATCTAAAATATCCAATACAAGCACTCTGATACAAGTAGTCCATTTTAATCTAATTTATATTTATTTGATTTAGTTGAAGAATATGCTAGGGCTGGGTTATTAATAGAAAAAGATTCGAAATTGACATTTAGACACTCTAATCAAAGTAATTTTACTCATGTTGATTACTTTGATTATTTCCCCTTTGTAAGTCATATGATCATGCCCGTTCCATACAGTCTTCGTTCACTTTCGCCAAGAGTGAAGACCACACCACCAACATGGAGGAGACAAGTGCCAATCTATCAGGGGACCTTGTAGCCAAGAAAACTACCATCTCCATTGTTTTGGAGCATTTTGGATTCTGTATGGAGGACATTGAGCAGAAAGAAGTTAAGTGTAAATACTGCAGGGTGACCATGTCGACGGTCATCGGGATCACCACTGATTTGTTCCAGCATCGCATAAAATAATCGTTCATTAATCATAATCGAGTTCAGACCTTCAATTAATCATGATATTGAGATTATGTAAAATCGCCCAGCCCTAGAATCTGCTCATGTTTAAGTTAAACACAGTGGTTATTATAACATTTAAAAATATATATGTTATGTTTTTAAAGGATTTCTTGAGATTACTTTTCAAGATCTTCTGATTTATTTTTCATTTATTTGATTTAATTGTACTATATTATTACATTTAAGGTTAAAATTAATAAACCCATTGGTTAATAACAAATTGGTCAGTTTTTCTTATACCTACTATTGCTGACTACTGTTCTCTGTTCGAGTAATCTCACTTGATCAAGCCTTTTCTTGCAGTCTATAAAACAAAATAAGTAATAAAAGTGTGTATGATTCCTGCTGATATGGTATCCAATTGATATCGGTATGGGCCTGTACTCAAGGCTGCAATATCAGTATCGTATCAGAGGTGAAAAAGTTGTATCAGGACACCCCTAGAAATTAGGCCTGATTGGATTTAGTCTCTGTCTAACATTTTAGTCTAGTTTTTATTTGCTGATGAAAATGTAAGTTAACTAAGTTTTTGTTTTTGTCCATGTGCACTTGTTGTTTTAGTCATAGTCTAGTTTTCGTCAGGGGAAAAAGGTTGTTAATGAAAACAACGACTGAAATAATTAGTCTACAAAATGGACATGGGTATGCACTTGCCGCATTTCGGCAATCTGTTTACACAGTAACAGGTTTTAGGCGACTGAAACATGAAGAAAATCTCAAAAACTGATCAAGTTTAATTCTGAGAAGGAGTGACAGCCCTGGTCGACACGATGTAGGAAAGCAAGCAGAGAGCATGCCAGGACCAAAACAAATATCACACTGATGCACGGGCATCAAGACTCAAGATGGTGAAGGTGTAGATTTGACACATTTGTAAAAACAAGCCATCACAAGAAACTACCCAACACTACCGCTAACCTCTGAGCTGCTCCACCAGCTGCCTCAAACACTGCAAAACAATTTAGACGGAGTGCAGGACAGGCCCTCAGATCTGATCATGAAAAATAAAGAAATAACCAAAATCCAGTTTTTAAACTTTTATTTTTGTTGCTATGATATGCACAAAGTGAAAATGCTACTTACATATGTTGTAGCACTTTGAGCTACATATGTTGAAGGAAAAGTGCTATATAAATAAAGTTTGATCGATACTTATTGACAATAAAGACAATATTAAATTATTCTCCAATCAGGGTTTACATTTTGAGAAGTGTCTAGCGTTCAGAGAGCAAATTGCTGCTTATCTTTTCACTAAGCCTTCAGCCTGACATCTATTTTATATCCACACCAATTCAAACTACATTATTAAAGTAGTATTATTTTTCTCATATCCCTCTTTAAAAATATAGGAGTGTTTCTTATAGACTAAATACACTGTCCAGCCCTTCTAAGAATCTATTTATCGAGTGGCATCACACTTCCAAAAACAGCCTCTACTGTAAACAATGACTCACTTTTAATTACAGCTGACTTCAGGGACCCAGTCGGCTATAATCTCCATCATACAAACAATAACATGCTCAAATTAAAAGAACATCCTGTAGCGGTCTATTACGCTCGCCGATTCTCGAGCACTACACCCACAACATTACAAGAAGACCTCATAATTAGATACAGAGGGCTGGTAGACACAAAATAGACACGCCAACTGCTTCAGCCCTGCTGGCCTGAAACACTAGCGGGGCTCTGTCTAATTAAAAGAGTGGGATGTCAGTTGCAGGGGCCTCGAGTAAGAAGCGCGTACAGTCGGCCTTGGCTTAGGTGAAAAGGCTCTGCAGTGAGGCTTTCGGCATCATTAACGCTGCTCTTTGACAAGTTATTAAAACACGTGACCGCTGAAGATGTAATCCTTGCATTGCTTTATCCCTCATACACCCCCGTTCACTTTCCCGCCCTTCACAATAAAAGGATTTTCTCCACCTTTGTGTGCTTTTTTTTGTAAGCGTCGGTGTGTGACGGCGGGGGGTTTAAATTGCCGGGAGCGCTAAAACAGAAATGACAGTCCGTCTGTGTAATTGACTCCTCCACAAGAGAGCGTCTTTTACAGCAGGAGCCGGCGTTGCGAGTCAGTCTCAACCTGGTTAAGTAGCTGACAGAAGGTAATGTGAGGTAAGGAGAGGGGTGGATGGCGTGAGGAAGAAAGGAAGTTGGATGTGAAAACTCACCCCATAATTAGGCTGTTAATGTAGTCGTTCCCGTCCATGTGGCCAAACTGGAAGTCTCTGGGGGAAGTAAGAGAAATAAGTGGCATTAGAGAGGGAAACAAAGCCTAAAAAACAACATATACATCACTAAAAATAGACTTTTTTCAATCTGTGTCTCAGTGGATTTCATATCATTGGAGCAAACTGGGACACAGCATTTCAGGTACAAAAACAAAACTTAAACAAGCATCTAGTGTTTATATCATGCTGCAAACAATACAACTGTCGGACAGTGGCAGTACAGAAGTAGGCTAAGAGAACAGGATTTTTGACATCTTTTTTGATTTTGTCAGTGGTAGAGATCTTATTACCTCCGCCAAGAAGGTTATGTTTGTGTGTCTGTTTGTTTGTGAGCAAGATTACACAAAAATACTGGATGGATTTTGCTTCCATTTTTAGGGGATGTTGGGAATGGCCCAACCTAAAAGTGATTAGATTCTAGCAGTGATCTGGAATTTTGTTTGGATGCAAAAAATTCCCAATGTTTCATAAAAATCTCATAGGTTAACATTGGGCCAAATTTGATAAAATCATATCTCCGACATCACTTGATGGATTAGCTCCAAAAGTTACACAAAAATATATATAATATAACTCTATTATCAATGTAAATTTCATCTGGATCCAATCCACAATGACATCACAAAAAAACATTGAAGTTTAAAATGGCAAATCCCATTCATTTCTCCTCGGCTGCTGTGAGCGCTCTTCCCTCTTTCCTTCATTATGGATGTTGAAGTTTACTTGCCAACTCGCGTCAACGGTTTTGAAGCCGTTGTCACTACATTACCCAGCTTCCCTTGCAATGCCAGCAGAGAACTCCTCCAAATGGACAGACAAGAGCGGAGACTTGGCCGTGGATCTTTTACAGGCGTAATGGAAAAGCCACCGCAGTAACTGAGCTGCTTGGCGGAGGTCTGTGCTCTCTGTGTGCTGTTCTACTTTCAGTTGTGAAGGTTCATATTTTTTAAACCACTTTAAAGGTGATTATTTCATGCTTTTCGATTTGGCCTGTGTGTGGGGCATAACATAAACCTGAAGATTAGCCACAGTGACAGAGATCAGCTCTACAACTGCACAGAAACAACCAGCACACAGGCGTAGGCAATATAATGCTGCAGATGTCGCTGCTGATTTTGCACAATTTATGGAATTTTGGGTGAAAACAACAAACAAACAGCATGGAGTGATAAAAGTATCTACTACAATTTAATTTTCAATCATAAAGCCTGAGAAAAACTCCAGTGTTGCTGCAGGTAGTGTGCACGCAGAGAGCCCTTGCTGCAGCAGGACAGACATCCTTCTCATCTGCTCAAATCAGCCTTAAAAAATCTTCTTAAAGGGTAAGTTTATATTTGAAAGTGATGTTGCTAGAATCCCATGGCAGTGGTGAATATGATAGCCACTAAAGGAACTTGCGAGTGCCACCGAAAGCCTCACAATTACCTAACTTAAAGGTTAAACTTACTCAAAAAGAGCCAATGTACAGCCGGGATGGGATGAAATATCGTTTGGCAATATATCGCAATACAGTACGTGACGAAATGCATCAAGTTTGAAAAAAATGGATCGCGAAATAAAGACGTCACGTCCGTGATAGCGCATGTGACCAGAAGTGATGACAACAAACATTAGTACCAACTACCTTGCCTCCAAAAAGCCAAATGATGGAGTCGAATGAGGTCAAAATTGAGGACGCTCCGCCTGGATACAAGTCATCTGTCTGGCAGTATTTTGACTTTCTCATTAAAAAAGACGAAGACAGCAAAAACGAGACTAACGCTTGTTAGCATGCATTCTCTCTAACCTCTCTAGGGTTAGAGAGAGTGTTATTGTTTGTGTTTGGCCTGTTAGGCCTTGTGTTTTCCTGTGTGCAACTCAAACAAAAACAAATAAGTTGTAATTACACAGTAATATTTTTTCTTTTTTACTTTTTGATACTGTATCGTGACGTATCGTATTGTGACCCGGGCATATCGAGGTGCAGCGTATCGTGAGTTGAAGAGTATCGTCCCATCCCTAATGTACAGACTAGGACAGAAGGACAGATCTCAAACTACCTGGTGGTGCAAATGCATGAAGCGTGAGCCAATGTTAGCAAACTCTGAGCTCCGTCGTTATCATCTGTTGAACTTTGTAACGATGCTTCTCCTGAACCTTTTGTTAGCCTTTTAAACTGCTGTTGTGTGTCGTGATCCTGATTGTTAACATGGTCAATGCCAACATGCAGAATCCATATTAACAATGAGGACTACCATAATATTTGGATAATTGTAGAGATTAATATTTTTTATTTATCTCTAGAATAATGCTGCATTTCATGTACACTGGACATCCCACTGGGGAACCTGGGACTTACGTCATATCTGGGTTGAAGTGGGTTCCAGTTTCACTCCTGACCAGAAGTTGGAAAGCACTTTCACATAAATAATACTTGCATTATAAAATAAAACTATTCCTGCAACTTAAGTGCTAAAACACTTTCCCGAAGATAATGTAGTGGGACTTAAGTGAAGTTAACACACTTTGAATTGATCAACACCAACACATGAAGCTCCAGCTGCAGTTAGCATATTTAGCTCATAACCGACATAAATGACACACTACAAGATGACTTCACGCAGAAGTCAACGTCACAGTATTTTCACATGTATGTGATGTGTAATACTATGGATGTGATTGATTTCAACACATAAGAACAGCCCTAAACTGTCTTGTAGGTAATAACTTGTCCAACGTTTTTAGTTAAACCTCCCACCTTTCAGGGCGTTCCAGATTACGTTTACTGACTGGATTTGGAGTTTACGATTTACAAGGTTAAGGGAACGCACGTAAACATAAGACTCGATGACTTGTGACCTCTACGATCTAATCAAAACCTTCTTTCAGGGGACTTTTTATAATGTTTGAAGGATGTGCTGCTACATGATGTTGAGACCCTGTGCTCACAAAAATGGGCATCAGCCGAACCTACAAGCTGAGAATATCGTTCCTCTGGCCCTCACTGGCTTGCTGACTGAGGCATAAAAATATAATTTCATGGGAATACATGTCTCACTCTGGAAAACGTGAAAGGAAGAGGAAAACTATATAGTCTCAAAGCTCCCTCCTGGCCGTCTCCTGTTTCCTCCACATCTTCTCTGACCACAAAACCAACTTAGGTGATTTATCTAAACGATAAGGCAGGAGGAGGAATTCAATTTGTATCTCATTGTGCTGCACAATGTCTGAAAAGAATGTATTATGGGTAGACTGGGGGAGGACGGGGAGGGTTGGGGAGTCCGAGGAGCGACTTCCACTGAATGACTGATTATGGAGGCCTCTACATATATATTATGTCCTCACTGAAGCACAGCTACATCTTCCACGTATCCCCTGGGTGCTGCCTGAGCTGATATCAATGACATGGTTATGAAGAGGCTGAACCTTATGATAAATCCTGCTCGTGCAATATAAAATCTGTCTATGTCGATGATAATCTTGCTGACAATAGCAGGCAAGACGGGGAATAAAGCTCATTAAGAAGTCAGTTTGTAACATCTGTACAAGTCTGAGACTGACAGGCTGAGAGATGGAGGCTCAGATATTGATGCAACTTTATTTTTAAAACTTTGCCTGCTCTGAAACTTCGCATATTTACAGGCTCTGTTTCCTGTTTAAAATCCATCTTCATACTCCCACTGACACTTTTTGGCCAGAGCGTCGAGCGTACCGGCCAACAAGGGTGAGTAACCAACCGAGAAAGTTGCATGTGTTAGAGAGAGCATGGAGCAATCGGAGGGCAAGAGTGAGCAACACATTTTTCTCTGAAAGTTCTTCTAGTCTTCTGCAAAAGTTGAGAGTTTTTGGCCACTTAGTCAAACACTCCCTCTGGTGAAGTTCAAGTGTCTACGCTAATCACGACACTTGTAAAATATTTTAAAATCTGCAGCATTTGTAAATGTTGTTGGACTCCTCATTCGGCTGTTTGTTAAGACGAGTGTTGAGGCAGGGTTTCAAGAGAACTGATATCCAAGGAAATGATTAACAAAATAACAGTGTGTGGTTCTCAACAGATCAGAACATTCACCAGAAACCATGACATCCTTTAAAAATCAGGCTTTAAAGGGGTATTTCAGCATTTTCAATGCTGGGTTGTATCAGGTACCTGAAAACGGTCAGTGAAGTGGCTGAAAGGGCTCCCAGCAGCCCTGTGCCTTGACAGAGAATGAGCTAATCTGATCGGGTACACTGCTGTTAGCAGGTACAATTATTACCTCAGACAAGGAGGTTATGTTTTCACCATGTGTGTGTTTGATCGTTTGTTAGCAAGATCATGCAAATCTACTGGATAGATTTACATGACAATTTTACCAGAGGTGTGGTTTGGTCCAAGGAATAAGCCATTACATTTTGGTGGTGATCTACATATTGTGTTTGTCTGGATGCAAAAAAAATCCAAAAATTTGCAAAAAAATCCCATGATCTAACATTGGGCTGTATTTTAAAAAGGGATATCTCAGACATAACTTAATGGATTCGCTTCAAAATTTACACAATGATATATATAAAATAAGCAATCAATCAAACTTTATTTACAAAGCACTTTTCATACATAAAATGTAACCTCCTCACCCACATTTAACACAGACAGCTAACATGTACTCAAGCACTTTTTGGCCCTTTTCCACTAGCATGCCTTGGCCCTACTCTACTCGACCCTACTCGGTTTGCAGCGTGTTTCCACTAGCCTGGTACCTCCTAAAACAAGCTAGTTTTAGTACCTACTCCACTCTGGTTCCAAGCAAGCTGAGTCGAAACTTAAAGATGATGTCACCGACTGCCGGCTACTGATTGGTCAGACAATGTCGTCATCGATGCGTCGTGAGCGCGACGACCTAGCATGCTAGCGGTAGCTACCGTTAGCTTACCCTCATACGACTTTTTTTTTCTGCAGCTCGATTGCTCTCGTCCTCGGCTTCATTCTGTTGTATAGCTTCCAAAACTCTTCTGTGCAGCTCAAGGGGTATTTCTTCTTGCCACCTGCAGCCTTCTTCTG
Organism: Scarus forsteni; assembly: GCA_036419115.1. Taxonomy (NCBI): domain Eukaryota; kingdom Metazoa; phylum Chordata; class Actinopteri; order Labriformes; family Labridae; genus Scarus; species Scarus forsteni. The sequence continues at coordinate 12,086,925 of JAZDUH010000007.1, read as the reverse complement.
CTTTCCTATTTACTCGGTTTGTGACAAAAAGCCACAGATTGTTGCGTCACGCTCAAAATGACGTCACCACAGTGCCGCTCAGCTGCTTACAGCGACACTGCACCCTGTTGGGCAGGCGCCTGGGGCTAATGGAAAGCAGCACAAGGGGAGTAGAGTTGAGCCGGGTAGAGTCAAGTAGAGTAGAGCAGGGCTAATGGAAAAGGGCCATATGTGAGGACTCTCAAAAAAGCCACAGAGGACTGAGGAAACGCACTCTTCAATTGAAAATGAGGAAGCTAAGACTAAACTGACCAAACAAATAAATAAATTAAATCATAATAAGATATAGCACAGGTAATAAAATGCCTGAAGTTTATTCAGATAAAACGGTTTTAAAATCAAACAATACATAAATAAGAAGTGGTGAAAAGTGGTAAAACATGAACTAGTAACTCTGCAACTAAAATGGAGTAAAACCATATGGTGCGGATTAAAAGACTAAAAAGAAAATCAGCTAAAAGCCATATAAAATAACTATCATCAAGTTAAATTTCATCTGTACCAATTCAGATTGATATCACAAAAAACACTTACGTTTATAATGGCAAATCCCATTTATTTCTCCTCGGCTACTCTGAGGGTTCTGCCCCCTTTACGCCATTATGGGATTTGAAGTTTATTTGCAAGCATCAATGCTTTTCAAGATCGGTACATTACCCAGCTTCCCTTGTAATGCCAGCGGAGGATTTCTCCACTTGGACGGACTTGAGCGGAGACTTGTATGGTGATCCAGAATTGTAGGTATGCGCTCTCGAAGTGCTTTTCTAGTTTTGAATTTGAATTGTGTTTTACATATCATTAAGACACAAAACTATGCTTGGTCGAAAGTAAGCTTAGTAAAAAAAAAACATTAGAACATTTTATTTTTCCTCTAAGAGGTGTCTGAAGTTTTGAAAATTTTGAAGTTTGTCTGTGTTTGGCCCATTTTCATGATGCAGTAAATGGCTATGTGTTCTTCCACCACTTTGCATTGACTCCATTCATCTGCTGTTTTGCTCAGGAATACAACAGCAGAGGAAACGGATTCTGAACCAAATGATTAATTTGACTTTAGCGATCATGGTGTTCGTTTTAATTTGAATGCATGGGATTACCCTTATGAACCGGAGTACATATATTATACAAGAGGGCTGAAAGAGACACAGGACAAATTCTGCAGAATCAATACTCACAGTTGGAAGAACACAGCCATTCTCTGCATCCTACAATAATTCCAAATGCAAAGATGTCGGAGGAAAAACACTGCACTCCATAATCTTCTCCTAATCATGTATTCAACCTATTATAGTTTCGTGGCCTGTTGTTTCGTAAAACTCACACAGTTGTGTGAATTAACCTTACAGCCTCAGGTGGTTCCTCTTTAATGTGCAGTGCTGCTGGGAGCCTCTCAGCCACTTCACTGACTATTGTCAAGTACCTCATACAACCCAACTACAAGAATATCAAATCATCATTTTAACCTTTGGAGACAGACTTCAAATGCAGTCCTTATGGGCAGCATACAACTTGCTTTATTTGTACAACCTGCACTGAATATTGTTTGTTTGAAGCATAGTTAAAATAGCACCTTGGAAAACTGCCTATCAATTCTGCTAATATTTAAGATTTGACTGGTTAGTTCAGTGCACCTTCAGCCATTTTCTGCAGCCCAGCTCCTCTGTTTCTGTGCACATTTGAGTCAAATGGCTTTGTTATAAGGCTACAAGTCAGACTTTCTGGCTGCAGTTCTTCTACAAAGTTCACTTTTTGCCAGACTTCTCCAGACAGTAGGTGGGTGTATTTGAGTCCTTCTGGTTTCTGTTAGTTCTGAGCTGATGGCACTGCTGGGATTCTTCCAACATTTAACATTTTCTTTTCATCTGTTCCACACTAAAGCTAAATCCCAATACACCCCCTGCCCCCTTCTATTTAACCTTATGCCACGTGATCACATGAAGGGGTAGGGTGACCAAATTCTTGATTGAACTGAGCTGGAGGATGAACAGATAGACTCGGGAGTCCCACTGAAATGTGTCAAGGCATTTCTTTGATTGTAGTCACAGTAAACACTAGAGCCCAGCACTGGAAAGCTGCAGTCAAATCCAGTTCCATAAAGAGACATGGTCTGACACGGTCCATAGAGATTTGCACTAAAACAGCCTTTTCTAGGCAGGGCAGACACAGGGATTTTAGGCATGCCAAAATTTAATACATGAGTGGGTTTTAGGAAAGAAACTTTAAACATATGTTCTACAGACATCTGTGAACAATGCAGTGATTATTTTGAAGAAAAAAAAACTTCAGTATTAGTCTTTTGACCAAAATATATTTAAGTTTTAGTCATAATTTAGTCATCTAAATTGTTTTAATTTCAGTCTCTGTCTGAGTTTCAGTTGAGGAAATTTCAGTTTTAGTAGACTTAAATATGGAGTGTAAAGTGTGTTGTCCAACTTGTAAGATGTACTTCCTTGAATTTCTGAAGTCCTGTTTTATACTCATTTACAACTCATCCAACCTTTTCACACATCTGTAGCTGTGATTCCTAACTTGTCTTTACTTTCTACATGACCACATTAGGTCTGATTGGATTTAGTCTCTTTAAGACATTTTAGTCTAGCTTTTATTTGTTGACAAAAATGTCAGTTAATTTAGTTTTAGTCCATGTGCACTTGAAAACTATGACAAAAATAATTAGTTGACAAAATTAACACAAGACCAATGTCGACTTGAATAAGAGTAAATATTCATAAATAGGTGTTTTATAATAACTATAGATAATAACAGTTCAAATATAGGTTTTCAAACTTAAAAAGGCGGCATGTCCAGCAAAAATCTTTTCATTTTGAGATTGTTCATTCCTGGTGTCCAAAACTACAAGCTTGTTGGAAAACTTTTTCTAACAAGGCAGCCATTTCTCTGCTCTTCTGTTACAAACTTTCTGTGCAGCAACTAGCAGAATAGAGCTGAGAAAATAATGACTGTAGACTTTCAACCCACTGGCTGATGAAATCAGACTTTCCCACAAGTGCAATTTACTCACATGTAGACATGTGGATGAAGGGAGTTTCATCCATGCTGACTAATCCCCTCTCAGATCTGATGTTTGATTTCACTGCTCTGTTAAAACACTAAAAAGGACAGTCTGAGCTGAACACCAACGCACTCAGATCTACACCGCCTTCACCTGTGATCTAACGTTTTTGCACTTCCTTTTCCATCCACTGGGGGCAACACTCAATCCTGTGATTTGTAATTACATATAAGTGAAGGTGTGTCAGAGCATCACTGGTAATTCTGATCTATGTGAGGATCTCGCACTCAAAAATGTTCAAAAACCCAGGAGATGCGTTGCAGATTGCAGTCTTACTGAAGATAGGATCGGTGTAATTCGATCAGTCCTAATGGGAACGCCTAGAGAGGGAGAAACACTTTGATCATACACCTCTTCACTCAGATGCAGGATCTATCTAAAGAAGTGATACAGATTATGATGGGGCAGAAAGAGAAGCTTAATCACAACATAATGAAGGAAATGTGGGAAGCGTTTTGCTATTAATCATTTTTAGGGTATCCTCTTGTAGCTCACCGCCCTGCTGGGAGTGTTCAAAGATACTGGTCAGCCACAAAGCAGCAGCCTTACAGCTGATCTGAGCGCAGCAGAGCTCATTTGTTCAGGAGGGGACCCTTAGCTGAGGAATTACCTATCCACTGTACTCACTGCATCAATGAATTCTGGGGGTTATGGAAGTTTGCTGTGTCCATGCAACTTTTATGTCAGAGAATGAGAAAGGTAATGCAATATTTCAAATTGGTAGCATTCCATGGTAATTATGGGAGTAACTGGAATATATTAGAATTACGTGGAAACTGGGGGTATTCAAACAAACTGTATCCTACACCAGCACAAATATAAACAATTTCTTTCGTTGCAGGCAGACATAGAACATTACTTTTATTTTATTGAAAAATGAATGTCAGCTTCAAATTATATAGTCTACAGGCTCAAACTAGTGTCTTCAATAGTTGAGTGCTTTTGGTTAAAAATCCTCTGTGCATGTCATGGAGGGATGAACAGTGCATGTAGAGGGCATGGCCACAGTGTACTATATGCATAAGGCAAAAATATTCTCAAGTATACTTACATGAAATCTGTTTTTTGGCATTCCTATAAACCATCCTATTTCAGCCCTGCTCAAAACAGGCATATAGCATAAACCCTTAACAATGTCTAACCATCCCCACTCAAGAGCTGGATTTCATGGTTATCATTTTTAAATCAATGCATTTAATGTTTACTAGTATTGTATCCTGGTTACAAGTTTCAGTGTAATGACAACATCTTAAAAACACATCTTTGTAGATTTTGCTATACTGTTGTTTATTCTATTCAGTTTTACAAACCTCAGATCCAATGATGATTGGAAGTTGGTTAAAACAGAAATCAAACCAGAATACAATGATTTGCGGATCCTTGTTGACCAAAAGTCTATTGAAATGCTGTAAAGACATTGTATTTAAAGTTGAAACTGTTAAACTTTATTTTTTAAATTACAAACTTTTACTAATTTTGTATTTGATCCCTGCAACACGTTTGAGAAAGCTACGCTGATGACATGATGTAGTTACCATGATTTCCAAAATAAAATTAAAATGTGGACAGCAGACTTTTCCACTTTGCCACAGCTCCAATTTCTGGTGTTTTTTATATTTGGCTTTCACTTGCATGGTAGAGATGCACTTGTAATAAATAATGGTGAGTATTCCTGAGCCCACGTGCTGCTATCCTTTATGAAATGCCAGTTTTTAATACATAGCAGCCTGAGGCATAAAATGTTGATTTACTCGACGGAGACTCCCGATTCTCTGAATCTTTTGATGATATTTAGGACTGCAAACGACGAAATTCCTTGATTTCTTGCAAGTGTACGTTGAGAAATGTCGTTCTTAAACTGTAAGACTCATGCACTTGTCCACAAAATGGTGAAACTCGCCTCATCCTTGCCTTTTAACAAATGAGCCTTTTGGAGATTTTCCTTTAACACTCACCTACACCCACCTGTTTTACACAAGCCTGCCAACCTGTGGAATGTTCCAAACAGCTGTTTTAAGCTTTCCTCAACTTTCCCAGGCATTTGTTGACCCTGATCCAGTGTATTTGAAAGGTCTTGCAGGCACTTTCAAAATTAGGGATTTATATATTCAGGAAAGAAGTACCGGTAGTAAAGCTATTTGCATTGTTTCTATTTTTATATTCTACTGTGCAGTTATTTACCCAAATTACCAATTCAAATACCTCATAGGGTTTCACCTGCATGGTAATTAACACTAAATTTGGTTCTAATTATACTATTTTCTTTTACATTCTACTTTCCGTCAGCTTTCTCGCCAACCTTATCTAGTTCTCATGAGAAAAAAAACAAGAATAAAACTGGTGAGAGACTCCATATTTCTGCCGTGTTCCCCTTTTGTATTCACTTCCCTGTTTAATTGGTTCCTCTCCAGTAAAAGAGCAGGTTGCACACCGCAGCGTGTAACATAAAAATCCCATCCCTGGTTGTTATTTCACAACCGGAGTGGGGAGAAGACAAAATTATGCATTAATACAAACCGGGCGCAGGAGCTGTTTTTTTTTTTTTGACTGACAGCTGAAAAGAACACCTATATTTGGAGGCTGACATTTTGCATAATTACCTTTTTCCTACTGAACCTCAACAGAAAACAGACAAAAGGCATAAACTTGCTTGTGAGGAAGACAGGCAGCTTTTCCCCGGTGAGCGTACCATCCCAGAATAAATGCAGAAATTGGATGTTCATCTTTTCACCTCATCGTGGAGTCGTGCCTTACCTGTTAAAATGCTCTCTGTATTCCTTCGCCACCCTCTGAATCATGGTCTTTAATCTAAAAGCAAATGAGAAGAGAGTGAAATGCCACATGAGTCAAAGGAGAGCAACCTTTTTTTAGCCCCTGTCTGCAATTTGTGGGGAGGCTCAAAAAATAACAGCACTTCTTATCTTTATTCGAGAGCATTTATTGTGGTAACTGTGGGAGAGTTTGATACACAACCGTGCTTTCTAATTTCACTGATCTTTGTACCTGCCACTCTTGTCTGTGGGGTCCTTCTCATCGATGACTGCAATCGCCACCAATTTGCCTGCAGTGTCAGACAGGGATTACAAATCACAATCATGCTCGCACAGGAGAAGACAATAGCGGGCAGATAAGAGGCTCTGGAGGAGACGAATCACCTCTCAACATGTGGGGGAAAAAGAAAGAAAGAGGGCTTTATTCATTCATCACTCAAACATGGAGCCAACGAAGGCTTTCTGCTCTGTTTGAACAGGAAACAAGTGGTCACTTTCAGGTTGAAGAGCTATTTCTGAGCCATTCAAAAAAAACACCAAACCGACGACATGACAAATAGGTCTACTTAAAAGAAAAAAGAGCTGTTACACAACTTAAAAGGTCTGTGTTTCAGGCTTGTATGGTTTGAGGCCAGAAAAAGCTTTTTACGAGGGGAGGGAGAATCAGCCTGCCCCCTGGTGGCCACTGGTGGTGGTTAAATGGAAGGTCTGTCTGAATTTTCACTTCCAATTTCTAGCTTTTCTTTTCTAGTCATGGACTCTTGATAATAAATCATACTCTTTTGGCATACTGTTTATCTTATTTAATTGCATTTCATGATTACTCTGTTTTGTCTACAACTTTTATCAATGATAGAAATATTCCTCCTAATATGTCTTTTTCTCCTTCTACAAGCATTTTTTTTTTAATTTTTGTGATGAATATGCAGTGTGCTTTTGCAAATACCAAAACAACCATATAGAAGGAGGACCATATTGGTATCCTAAATGTTATCTGTAATATGAACAACAGCAATATCAGAGGTCTTATTGTTAGTAGTTTGTATTATTTCACTTTGGACTTCTGGTGGGCAACTGGTGGCCCAAGGACAACATGTGTCCCTCATTCTCTTACTTTGATGCCACAAAGTCAATTTTAAAGATCAACAACAATTGATCCAGAGCAAAAACCTCTGCCAGCGATTTCCAGCATTTTCTACAAGTTATTGTGCTAATTCAGCAGCAAATGGGAACAACCTCTCCTTTCACAAGCCTATCCATGATCTCTTTTGTTTCAACAAAGGCGTAAAACACCCTCAGAAATGTATATAACCTTAAATAGCACACTGCCCTAACTTGCATGGTCAATAAATCCACTTAAAATCTACATTAATATATTTACACCCTGGTTCAATTAACAGCTTCAGTGCTCAAGAACGGTACATTTTTTTTAAAAAATTATATATATATTGCACAAGTTTCTATTTTAATGAGGATTAAATTTTGGATGGTTAGAGCCTGCAAGGCGTTACTTTTGGTCAGATGGCTCCAAGTCCCACTTCAACTTGTCAACCTGAAGTTAGTTAGATTGAGAAGGTGTTTACAGTATGGCAGCATCCATACTGTAAAGACTCTTTTCATAACCAAACAGCTGATGTCATTTGGCTTTGTCCAGTTATTTTAACGGTCAGTGGTTGCAGCTGTAATAAAGTACAGTCTAACAAGTGAACTGTCATGTCACATTCAAACTTTTTTTTGTTTTAGCTGTGTGAGCTACAAAAATGTTTTAACTACTCCAGCTGGGCTCCTGTGTCTATTTGCTGCTAGCTGCTGAAGAATTAGCTAATATTGGGTTCTGTAAATCCTTAAAAAAAATTCCTAAACCCACATCCAGACTTTAATCACCACCAAAATCTAATCACTTCTTTCTTGGGCCCTGACTAACATGTCATCAAAATCCATAGAACACTTGCTGAGCTATTAGTAAATATGTTCAAACCTAATATGCTGCTGTGATGCTGTGTGTCTCAGCATCATATACTGGTATATTGGTCTCACTGATGATACTCTTCAAGTGAACAGATGGTCATCAAATGTGTGTGTAATCCACTGATTTTACTGCACTTAACACGCTGAGCTGTTTAACTGATTTTCTAACATGACACGGACTGGTCCATATATGCAAGACAGAATGAACTGCTTTTCACTTGTCCATCTAGACAACAGCCGATACAATGTGTTTGGGAAAGGAAGAAAGTTTCTCAAGCCTATTCAGCTGGTGATTGGACAATCGCTCTGTCAATAAAAGTTATTACCAGCCAACCAGATAATGTATTGGTGAGTATTAATGTCGCAAAACATGAGCTGTTTTGTAGAACAAAGCAAAACAAGAAATGCTCTGTTTTATTTGACTCTGATTTAATAAGGAAATGTGGTCCAGATCTGACAAGACTGCTACTGTAGCTGTTAGCATCTACGCTAATCTCTGTCACTGTTGTCGTCACACTTGTAGCTCACAACTGTCTTAAAAGATGCTGCTACAGGCCGAGGACAGTAGCTGTACATATGAGCTAAGAAGATCGATGTGCTTGACTACAGACATTGAATCAGGTGGATCCAGCTGCTGCTTATGGTTACTGATTTCCTGTTAAGACAAAAGTTTTAAGATTTGTGTTAGCATGACTCATTTTGTGTGTTTCTGTTTGTACAGCTGTGAAAAGTCACTCCAACTCTCCATAACATGTTTGAATGTACTAAACCTGATACCTCATTGAAAACCCCTCAGAGGGAAGGCTGTCGATTCTGTTTATCCAATTCCCTTCAATTTCAACTCTCCAAACTAACTTATTTTTAACAGACAGGAGCCTCCGACTGTGCCGCCTTTGATCAGTCACACACTGTTTATCCAATTAAAATGCTTTGGAGACTTTTCTGCGTTCAGAGCTGCCAATATTGAGAAGCACATTTGGTAGAGACGTGTTAAACAAACTGAACGCAGAAAGAATAAAGAAATTCAACCGCTGAGCTTCACTGATATGAGTAAGAGCACATTAGAGGTAAATACTGTACCTAATATTAGAAGGCACAGCTCTCTCAGTGGAAAACATCGATTCAATACCTTTAAGAGGCCGTTTGTGTGTCGTTCTTGAGCTTAAATGTCCTGCTCGAATGAAATGTGCGAGCATTCAAGTAGACAGAGCAACAAAGAGGGGACATTTTGCCCAATACAGCTCCAGTACAGGTCTTAAGAGGTTGTTTTACAAAGGAGAATTGACATGTGTGCTTCATAGAGTGTGACTGTTAAGTCTTTCTGTTGCTGAGAGGATATTTGTTGGTTAAGGAGATGTATAGTAGGGATAACAGTGTGATATACAAAGATTAAAGCAGTCTGTAAGCAACAAACTGCTGTTGCAAATCACAATATGAACACTCATCAGTGTTTGCTCTGCATCTTAAAGGCAGAGTTTGAAGTGCTCCCCAAATGTTGGCAACAGCCCCTGAGGGTATCGTCTGTAGACCATGAGAGGTGATTTACCTGCTATTGAGATTAAACTTAAATTATTCCAAACCAAAAGGCAACCTCCTGTGCTGAAAAATTAAGCCACAAAAACTGCACAAAACCGTGGCTTTCTGTTTTGCTCAGGTTGTGTGAACTACAAAAAATGTTTAAACTCCACCAGATTGAAGCTGGGCTCCTGTGTCTATGTGCTGCTCGCTGCTTAAAGGGATAGTTCAGTTTTTTTGAAGTGGGGTTGTATGAGCTCCATATGACCACTAAATACATTAGATACAGTAGAAAGTTCTCTCTTCTCCCTCAGTAAGCCACAGTCTGTAAGAGTCGGTGATGAAGAAATAGACGCCAACAGGAAAGTACTGTACCAAATACAAAGGCTATTTTCTCCACCTACAAGAACTCAAATCAAAATATAGTACCACATTTTAAGAGTACGCTACATATGATTGTTTTTAAGTGCATTAACCTTTCGGAAATATAAAGTTTATCTAGACCTAGCTAACTCGTGTCATGTAACCCTCCGCTAAATCACTTGTTCTGCATATTTGCAAATCAAACATGTCACACTCTCATCAGAGGCAGTGAACAGAAATGATAACCGCGGCATCAAAAATAAGGGCAGATGGGGGTCTAAGAAGTCAGAATTGTACCTTAATCTTTGACAAGGATGCATATGGCACAACAAATTCGAGAAGTATTTCTCTATGGCTCACAGCACCGAATGACAGTGTCATGTGTTTAGCATTGCTGCCATTGCAAATGTGTGTTGGTCAACTTCTGCCCACACAGAAAATCAACAGGGATTAAGAAATCATATCCATAAGCAGAATTGTTGATGGCAGTGGTATCAATAAAATCTTACCAATACCCATTCACTAGGTAATCCTATCACAACACAGCAGTTCCTTAAAGATACATGTAACTTCAGTAGATAGCAGCACCTACACTGAGGAACCAAAACTCATGCACCCAATCAAATCCATGAATCCTGAAAACTTGGAACAGGGACCCGTTCCCAAGCCTTGTACACACAACGGGCCCTATTGGCACTAAATTAAGCTACAACTTTGCCCCAGGTGAAGACAGAAAGTCTCTTATAAGCCTTTGGGGCTTGGGAAGTGGGATGTTTCAGTCCTTCATTTGTAAAGTTGAGGTTGAAATGCTTCCAGAGTTTGGAGAGTTTCAGGACACAGCGCTGTTCTGTCAGGCCACTGCTGGTGAGAGTTATATTTTGCTCTACTGTCACAAACACTCACTGTTTGCTCATGCTGCTCTCAGAAAAGATAGCCAGGAGAGTGAGATGGCTCACTGCTCAAAAAAAAAAACTCTGCTCTTGAGGACAAGGTAAGGACCACACACACCTTGGATAACTTGCAATGATGTGACAATTTAAAGACAAGGAAATTTGTTAGTGAGAAATATCAGCATTGAATATTAGAATCAGCTAACTGCTGTATCAACCTTTCCATTCTAACATGTGTAGCACTGCAGAGACAGCATGTAAATAAAATATCCTTTGTCACTGATGGTCTTCTTTGCTTTTGTAGGTCAAATTAGGGCTTGGCGATGTGGCCTGGAAATAAAATCCCAGATTTTTTTCCCACAACACTCGATTTACGATTTTAATTGATTTTTCCCTCCCTAAAAGAAACAAAACTCCCAGTGATATAAAAATGAAACAAATCAAGTTTTGCCTTTATGTTGTCTACATGTTTCCCTCTTAAAGTCAAAGTCTGGGTCATAAAAGGTTGATTATGTAGCATAAAAGTAGGCAGGTATGTCTACATAAACACTAAAAGGCTGGGGTATTTTTACAGTATTAGCCTGAAACTCTCTGATCAATATTTTATCTACTTAAATAACAAATACAAGCCTACAAAAGTGCTTGCGCAAACCCTACAAGGTGGACCATCATGAAAATTGAGACTACTTTCAATTGAACTAAGGCAGGAATAAAAACCTTGATTTTTAATTTTTTAAATCTTCTGCAGAAAATAATTTGAATTAATCGATTTAAACGATTTTTTGCCCAGCTCTAGGTCAAATAAAGGCATCAAATATTTCACAACAAGTTAAAAAATCCTCTCATCCATTTTAATTTATACTAAAAATGACAGTTCCCCCTTGCTCAAATTCTAACTTCGCCTCTGTGAGTGCTCAAATGCATAAATATTCATTATGTTTTTGAGAAATCATTAATCACAATACAGTGTACTTTAGAGAATCATTTACATAAAACTGTAAAGATGAAAAGACTGAGATGTTTGAGACAGGGGGACTAATATCGTAGTCAAGTGCACATTATGGATGAGAAATCTGATGCACACTCCACCTGTTTCTCCGAGCTCGTAAAGCGTGAACCCATCAATCTGCAGGTACCCTTGGAAGCGCTCCTTGTTCACCCACGATGACAAACTGGCGTCTTCGTACTCTGCAAAGAAATGAGACAAAATCTTCTCAGAGTCAGACACACAGGCAAAACAACGAAACAAATAAGCCCATCGAAAGTCGGCTCACAGACTGTCTATATTAAAAAGAAAGCAGAGGAGTGTGGTGACGGCAGGATTTGTGAGACTATCGGTGTGTTTACCACCTGTTGGCTGTCTGGGGAATAAAGAGAGGCACTCAAGCTCGGCGTTCAGAGGCAAAGGTCAGTAAACAATGATCAGAAATTGTTTGGAGGGAAGGGTGAGATATCAGGAAGGTTACGGGCGCTCTGAAACAGCTCATTGTGATCAATTTAGAGGAAAAAACAAACCAAAATTTTCTCTTCAATTTAAAAAAGAGACAGAAACATATGCATCTCTGGCTGGATTCATCTTATAATGTGGACGGTAAAAGATGATTTTGCTCCTCTCCAAATTTTAGTGCTTTGTCCTCTTGGCACGGTTAGATTCCATATGGCCTCTCGGTCAAAATTAAGTTATTCAAATATGTTTTTGGCAGCTTGTGAACAATATTTACAGGGTTTTTTAAAAGTGTTAACTGTAGAGTGTGTTGAAACTGTGCAGAGCAGCGATTAACTGACCAGTTAACACAGATCACATCATTTTACCAATCAGAGGAGACTGCGTCCATGAAAAGAAAGAAGCCTTAAAGTGACAGGAGCTCTATAAGAGCATCTCAGACAGAGTGAGAGTAGAGGTGGATCAGGGGGGTTAACTATGTGGAAACTGCAAGGTTTTTTTTAACATTAGAGATTGTTAACATACTCCAGCAGTCATCATAACTTAACATATGGACATGGGCTTAGGAACATAACAGCCTTAAATATATACATATAACTTAAAATTGTCTTTTGTATAAAAAATATCATTGAAATTTGGACTTTTTCCGATGTCAACTCCCTTTTGACATCTTAACGTTCTGTTCCCAGGCATTACATTTTTATGTCATACCTAGAATAAAAAAAATCGAAAGTTTTAACTTTACTTTTTATTTTTATCAAGAAGTGAATGATACTGGACTTGGGCTGAACAATTAATCGCAAATTAGATTAAATCGCAAAAAAAAATTCCTACACTTTTTTCCTACTTTTGGACTATTTTTACCTTTTTTTGACCCCGTTTTTACAACTTTATGCCTATTTTGCCCCCATTCATCTTTTTTGGGCAACTGTCAGAACCATTTTTTGAATGTTTACATGGTTTTTGAAATTGAATTTCAAATTTAATTCCCAATTTTGCTGCCATAATCAATTTTCCTAAGCCACTTTTGGATTTTATTTGCCAATTTTTCCCTTTTGTTTTTTGCAATGTCATACCTATTTTGCACTTATTTATTAATCTTTTTCTGCTTTCATATCATTTTTACCCAGTTTTTACAATTTCATGCCTATTTTACTTCTGTTCTTCACTTCTTCACTTTTTCTCAAATCTTTTATCCTTGGATTAATTTAATGTCGTATTGGTTTCACTATAAAAAGATCTACTGCTTATGTTTGTTTAAGAATACATAAGATGAGGAACATTAAAACGATTGCAAAGTAAATCGCAATATTAGGGAAAAAAATTGCACTTAGATTATTTTCTCAAATCGTTCAGCCCTATACTGGACATGCCAATATTTCAAAACTCATCATTGTCTATCTTCATATTTTTATAAAGAGTACAATCTTGCTTAAATTCGACCCGTGTCTCCCATGGTGACAACGTATTTGTCTTAGAAATTGATGTGGATCAAAGTAAACAACATCTTATTCTCTAACAGAAGACACATTTGTTGTCAAAGGTAAACATTTAGCAGTAATAATGTGAAGCATTGTACTGCATTCATTCATTTGGGTATAACAGTCAATAAATGTGCTATTTGTTGCTAATATGCATGGCTAAAATATCGTCTCGATATATTGGCGGAAATTTCAACATCTGCCAAAACTGATCTTCCACTTTTTAAGCTAAGATCTGCCCATAAAATAGGGTGCAGATAATATTGTGCGTCCCTGAAAAAAGGTTTATTACTCACTCTGTACATAATGACTAAACTTTGAACTCCTATTTTTCAAGACTGCTCAAACAATTTGTTATAAAATGCATAAAAACAGCATTTTCATCTACAGTCATCATGTCGATCTGACTTATTCCACACTTTTTCAACAAGCATGTATTTCTGTTCCAAAAATCAGATAAGGGATGCCAAATGGATGATGTCTTAACACCTCTGTGTTATGTAACATACTTTTTAAAACTGACATTTTGACCAAATGAACAACAGGTGAGTGGATTGTCAAAGTCTGTAGAGATTATCCTCTGTGTGCTGTCAATGTTTGTGCCAAATTTAAAGGTAATTTGTCAAACAGTTGCTGACATTGCATTCAAGAAAGATAAAACATGCTCAAAAACACAAAATGAGACAGTGACAATTTCATATAACTTTTAAAAAAATGCAAAAATAAAAAGTAGAACAATGGAATCATTCCTGGCTCACCAGTTGTGTTCGATTATTTGGCAAAAGGTGTTAGAAAACTTTGATTAGCCCCATATCTGTCATACTTAGTTACATTTTCACCAAGTTTGAAAACATTTTCTCCACTGACGTTACAGAAGATTCATTTAAGACTAAAATAAATCAGCAAAAATAGAGTGTAAAAAGTTTAACTTTAACCTTATGTTCGGCAAAAGCTCAGAGAATCACCAGCTTCACATATCCAAGAAGACTGTGAATTACTTTATTAATAAATCTTTAATCACACAGTGCAAAATCGTGACATTACTCAAGACACAAGACACTACTCAAGGCAAAATCGACACCAAAGAGATGCTGAAGAAAAACTTCTACTGCCAGAATTCAGTTTTCTTCCAAAATAGTAATTTTGACCTAATAAAAATAAGCAGTAGGAGGACAGCCAAATTTGGCAGAGTATATTTGCTGGAGGCAGTGAACGTCTGTGCCAGATTCCAGGCAAATCCATCCAATGATTTTTCAATTATTCCACTTAAAACTAAAAAACTCTTGAAAACAGACTTGAAAAGTGTAATTTTGACATAATACTGGACAAAACTAAGATGATTGATAAAGTTTCAACAGTTTTTCCTCTTGATCCAGTATATCACTGTACTAAATTTCAGGGCAATATATCAGTTTATGAGATATATCAGACTTTTCATGTTGAAATTTTCAAATTATACATGCTATAATGTGAGTTTGCTCATTTCCAAATTTGGTGTTTCATATGAAACATCCGCACGGTAATTTTCATTCACAGTAAAACAGGTTTTTGTGTTGAGCCGGCTCACTTGACCTCATTTCAGTAACAAGCATGCTCTTAAGTCTTCATTGAAACCCATTTGGTTTGTAAATGACTACAACATTCCCCCACATTCATTTTCCCGGTGAATTATTTTGGCAGGTTTTCACACGTTAAAGGTGGATGCATTATTCAACAGGCGCATTTTGTGCAAAAACACAAAATGATAACGTGCAAGAAATAAATAAAAAATGTGCCAAAGTGAAATAATGGATTGCTCCCTTAGTGCAAGCCACATGTTGTTGCCTTCCTGAACATCTGGAGGCAACATGCAAACAGGAGAGCCGGCGCCCTTCCCTCCGGGGTATAAATAGCACGGCTGCTTAAACGACGGCGTTCTCTCCGACTGAGGGAGGCTACGGGATGCTCGTAATTGATGTCAAATATAGCGGAGACCTCATTATGACATGTTAATAAGTTATCACGACCTTTCTGCAAGCTTTGCAATAATTACAAGAACACTGATGACTTGAACATGATTTTTTAAGCTGCAGGGAGCTGGGAGAGTGCTACTGAACATGACAAGCTAAAACCTGAGCATCAGTTTTAAACCCCAAGGTTGTTGCTGGTGCTTGTATTAAAGAAACTGACCTTAATGTAATGCAGTCAATTTCTGCTGCCGTGCAGAGGCGGGGCAGCATTATTGTTTAAGCTGCTGAGTCAGGAGATCTGGTAGACATTCCTGAAAGTTACTTCCACAGATGTTTGGCTTTACAGACAGCACGCAGCTGCCCGGAGAGAACCGAGAGCCCCCATACTGGGATTTGTACAGGCCTGATGAGCCTCTATGCCGAATGAACCCGCTTCACCTTGAAACAAATTAGAGCTGTGAGCTTCCCGGGTGCCAACATTGCAATCTCCATACTGCCCTACAGGAGCCTGTCAGCCCCAGAGTTCACACAGCGGGAGACTGGAAAGAGAAACATGAGGGGCAGGAGGGGAGATGGAATCAGGCAGAGGGGGTGGAAAGAGGATGATCCCGTGCCAGAGATTTTGAGCGGAGGGAGGAGGCGGTGCTGACACATTTCAAGGATGAAGGTTAATCGCGCTTAAGACCTCTAAGACAATGCAAATACAGGGGCAACAAAGCGAGAGGCGGGAGGGGAGGGAGTGGCGGAGGAGGAGGGTAATATCATCAAAGAAACACAAACTATTCGAGACAGAGCACTGATGTATTTAAGAGCTCAGAGAAATGACAGAGCAAGTCAAACTTTCAGAGAAGATTAACCGTGAAAATGTTTCGGAAAGCTGCCAAAAGGCACAACAAAAAAGAGACGGCAAAGTGTGAAAATTATGTCAGAATTAGTGACAGTTCTGGGAAAAGCAACTATATTTCCCGGAAGACTGACAAAAAAAGGCAAAAAATAACCAAGTCTTAGCCAGTAGACGAAAACCAGGTGTTAGTGGTCACTCAGTCCAATACTTTTAGTCAAACTCTTCAGCAGCTAACAAGTCAAGAAGTACAATCAAGATTTTACAACAGTCTAAAGTAGGAGAGTTCAAAATGTTTTCACCAGGGCCACATACAAAAAGATGGTTTGCTCCATTTATTGAACTAATATTTGTGAGTTAAGTAAAAAACACAATTCAGTGTAGTTTAAAGTTGGATACGTTCTTGTCTTGTTCTTTCTATTAATGTCTTGACAAAGCAAATAGCCAATCAGTGAGGAGGATTCAAGGTCAGTGTGGCCAACCAGGTTCAACACTTTAATCATTATATTAAAGAGACTGTGAGGAGTTTCTAAGTAATTACAAAAAAGTCTCACTTTTAGATATATGCCTGATGGAAATACACACTTTAAGATGAGTTTTATAGCATCAAAATAGGTTATCTATAAATGCTATTCCTTAGCCTTCCGGTCGGGTCGGACAGGGCTGAACCGGCCTGGATACTCAACTTCGGGAACAAGAAAATTAAAACTAGAGCAAATTTATATTATTCGGACACGTCTTAGAGCACCGGGCTGTAAGTACCGATTTATAGCCGGCTACAAAACTACGATACTACGTTTTTTCAAAAATTGTTTGTCGTCACACATCAAAACTACCGCTATGTAACTAGAACGAGATACATTACCTCGTCACTTTGCATTTTTGCATTGTAAGTTGTTAAAAAAAAAGAAGTTGTAAAGCAATACAGAGTTCTGAGGAAGGTCCGAGCTGCATTCATTAGCATTTCAACAAACACACGCTTTAGTTTGGGTCGTGTCTTTTGGTGCGTTCCAGTTGTTGTCAGAAGTAGGAATTTCCGAGTTCCGAGTAGGAAACTACAACTGGAACGTCCCCTGAAGTCAGAATTTCCTACTGAGAACTCGATGAAACCTCGCCACCCCGCCCGAGTTGACAATCGAAGATGGATGCCCCCAGTGTGAACAGTTATTTAGCTCCGGTAATAATCAATTCATTTGCACTTCTGACTGGGGTGTGTCGCTCTAGATCAGCTGTATACATAGTATTATTAGACTTATATTTACAAAAATGCTGCCATAGTGATAATCACTTTCTTCATGTGATATTTGTGAACAACAGCATGGTAGATCGGCATGTTTTTTTCCGACTTCAACTGGAACGTCGATAAGTCGGAGATGACGTCACTCCCAGTTCAGAGGTTACTGGAATGCAGCATTATGACAGTGGCCGAGCGTGCTCATGGGTAGCAGAGTCTTTATGTCGTCAGTAATTGATTCTCCTCATAGCACCTTTAACCTCTGTTCAGGATAAAATGACACTCAATTCAGCATATAATCAGACAACAAGTAAAGCAACTAATGGACATATTATGCTGTAAGTCATGTGACCTTATTCCTCACTCAGTCATAAATATCATTTTATCTCCACAATTTGCTCCAGGCCAACTAAAAGATGGACGTGGGTTACAGCTTGTCTCCGGCTCATGGTTTGGTCACCCCTGGTTTAAAAGGGAAATTTTAGTATCTTTGAAGAGAGGTTATGAGAGGTTTATTTAATTAAAAAAACATAAGCCAACATTATTTTAATCAGCTCTTCTGCTGTAAGGAAAAGACTTGCCTGGAAGTTTGGTTTAACTGGACATTGTCATAGAATGCAGAGTCATGGACACATTTGCGCAGAGCAGTAACAACCTCACCAGTTGCCACAGAACAAATCAGTTGACCAATGACAGGGGACTGAGCCATGAAAAGAAAGAAGCCTTAAAGGGACAGGACCTCTATAAGAGATACTCAGACAGAGCAAGAATTGAGGTGGATCAGGGGTAACAAGTATGTGAAAGTTTTTTTGAACATTTGAGATTGTTAACATGGGTTAAGGGACATATGTGCTTTTTAATACATAACTTCCAACATTATTATTGAAATTTGGACTTTTTTCTCAATGTCAACTCTTGTTACCTCCTCCAAGGAGGCTATGTTGTCGGGAGAGCTTGTCTGTCTGTCTGTCTGTGAACAAAATAACTCAAAAAGTAATGGATGGATTTGGATGAAATTTTCAGGAAATGTTCAACATTGGAAAAGGAAGAACTGATTCAATTTTGGTGTTGATTCAGATCACCGTTTGGAACCGCCATGACGAAAAATGTGATTTTCATGAATAACTACTGAACTAAAATCGATACCATTATGAAACCAATTGCTAATGGTATGTTTTCATGGTCAAGGAATCTAAATATTTATGTGAAATAAAGGTAGGACTAATATTTAAGGTAAAAATCATAATATGGGAGAGGACTGTGGTGCTGGCGGAGGTCTGCGCTCTCCAAGTGCTTTTCCAGTTTTATATATATTTACATTTTTCCCAAGCATTACATTTTTATGTTAGACCTAGAATAAAAAAAAAGTTTTAACTTTACTTTTTATTTTTATCAAGAAGTGAATGATACTGGACATGCGTATATTTCAAAACTTATCATTGCCAATCCCAATATTTTGTTGGAAAGAGTACAAGGTATATCCTTAACTAAATTTGACCTTTTTCTCCTATGGTGACAGTATATTTGTCTTAAAAGTAGATGTGGACCAAAGAAAATAACAATTTATTTTCCAATAGAAGACACTTTGCTGTCAAAGGTAAACATTCAGCAATAATATTTTACTTTTTTCCCAACTATTATATTTTACGTAATGTCTAGAGAAAAAATGCTCTCCTTTTGGGATTTCTTTTCTCCTGCCTTTCTTTTGTACAGATGCATCAGAATACAGTTCTAAATGTATTCTTAGATATATAACTAGAATATATAGAGCCATAACTATTGTGATTGTAATGACAGTCTTCACTAAAAACACATCTCAAACGTTTGAATTTATCACAATCAGTGTAGTCAAATAATGATTCTGGAGATGTGTTAAGATTTATTTGTGTCAATTAAGTGGAAAAAAGGGTTTTGGGTATTTCAAATTTAACAGAAACATGTAAATGAACTTGAGCTTATAAAGCACCTATCTAGTCTTTCGCTACTCAAAGAAACATTAAAAAGAAACAACAGGTCATACCCATTCACTCACTGATGGTTGGAGTTTCAATGTCAGTTTTCCATCATTATCAACTAACTTATTTACACCCTTTTTCCCATTTACACACCACTGATGCATCAACGGGAGCAACTAGGGGTTAAGTGCGACACCAGGAGCTGGGCTGGAACCTGTGACGTTGCGATTACTGAACAAGAGCATTATCATAACACTCTTCAAACTATTTTTACTTGCATGGTCATGGCCTGTGGCCTTGGAGTCTTTCCTCTTGTTCAACAACTTTCTGAATCCCATTCCAAAAAGCACCTCAAGCAAATATTTCATAAGTCTAGGAAGCACAGTTTTCCTTTGTCTTTTAATCCTGTTTTTAAAGTTTTGTGACATAATCTTAATAGTGCCACATTACAGTGGATATGACCATTAATATCACTATCATTTTTGGAATTCACAAAGACTGCTTCAAATATGAATCATCAGCATATTCATAAATTCCTTCTGTTTATATTACAGCTTATACAGCTCATACATCTGCATTAAGTGAACACATTTTAATTTGTAAGTTTAATCTCCATAACATAAGGCTAATGTTCTGTTATTAGGTTGTTAGAGATGAATCATAGCTCTTAAACTACAGAAAAACTCTCAGTAATTTTGATTTCCATTGTTAGTTTTCTAATGTTATTTGAACTATTGGCATTTAGAATATCAGCAAATAAAATGCATATTTACCAGCTATTGTTAAAGTTCAGGGGGCATATGACTTTGTTTTTTTGTTAAATATATGGATTAATTTGTGATTCCTTTAGTTCAGTGAACTTTTAAATAGCACATAACCTCCATTGACCTCATTGTCTTTGTAAAATTCAAACAGTTTATGAGGTGAACACTGTCCATGTGTGCCTCCACAGAGTGTTGTCAGAGTGTTATCACCTTCTCAGGCGTGATCTCATCTTGTCATCACATTCATGGGCTGTTAATCTGACTGTCACTCAAGCGCTCCCAATAAACCTATGCAAATAGTTCTCTCTAACATCTGGTGGCATTATCTTTCACTCCATACAAGGAGTGACAAGGCCAGGCTGTAAACTGTTGAGAAGCATTAATGGAAAAACTCATGCTGGCCTCTGAATGTTTGCTAATGTGTATTAACATAAAAAAAATGGCTTGAAAGCTAATTCCATGCGAGTGGAGCATCTGCAAAAAGCTGACTAAAACGCAGCTGAACACACACAATGATCAAAACCATTTAGCCCTTGAAGCACAAAAACAGAGCAGACCTGAAGAGCAGTATGAAAGTGAGGATTTCAGCTATTAAATATGCATGAGACTCTGTGCTGGACTAGTTTCAAAAAAGCTCTTAAAAAGGGATGCCGCTGTTTGTGATGTGCACAAAACCAATCAAAGCAGATATTATTTTACACAAAGTAAATGATGAAAATGACTGGGTTGGTACAGTCTGTTGAGTAAGGACTGAATCCCAGACTTCTTTTAAACAAAGGCTCAGGGGTTCGAATACAGCTCCTGAAGTCACATGTTGACGTGTCCTTGAGCAAAGACAATTACACCTGATTAACCCCTAATGCTCAGTATTTGTTGTGTAAAATGTGCATGTATGTGATTTTCTTGTACTAGGGCTGTCACCTCATTTCTATATATTCAATTATCCGTTAGATCATGGGGGTAAAACTGTGTATAAACACTGCAATTGAAAAAAAAAAACAGTTTTGCGGCACATGAGGGCTCCTGGAGCAGTGTTCCTCCTGATCTGAAAAAGGGCACAACCCAACCACCCCTTGCTCTCTTGCCTTCAACATCAGGAAGTACAATTTGAGAAAATGTAGGACAGGCAAAACCACTCTGTGGAAGCAATTCGGGCTCCAAACAACTGATTGCAAAACTCGAACAGGACTGTGTTGTGTGTTGATTATGTGCACAGCAGCTGGCTTACTCCTCATCCAAGACAAATCTGCGGGCCATTTGTCAGCCGTCCCACCAAGTGGGGCAGAAGAGGAATGCCCAGTCCTGTGTAGCCATGGAGAAAAGCAAAATTATCTAATAGAAAAGCCTTGTGTCTGTGTTACAGCTGGTTTGAATATCTTATATATATATAGTTTTTTGAGCATACACACTCATACCAATTAAGTTTGAGTTTTGAGGAAAAAATGGCAGACACAGCTTATGTTCTTAGGCAAAAATGTTGCCCTTACATTGGCTCTCAATTCAAACCCTTTATAGATCTCTGTCATATCAATGGCTGCTCCTGCTGCTGCTGCAGGTCAGACACCCTCCTCCACTCAAAACATCAGTGCAAAGATACCCGTGTTTGGATCAGTTTGTTAAAATGTTAAATTTTGTGACCTTTTTTTGACATGGCAACAATATTGGTAAACAAACATTTATGCTGATATCTATGGAAGATAAACTCAACCATCAAAAACACAATAAAATGTATCACAAAAACACATAAGCCATAATTTCTCAATTATAAAACACACTTTTTTGCTTTAATTTAAGGTCTAATTTTTTCTACTCATTAAACATGAGTAATAGTAAAATACTTATCATAATTCATCCCTCCAACAGCGCGATTTCAACACATCTGATTCAAAAAGCCGAAATACTCCCTTTCTCTGTGAAAACAAAGGCAAACACAGAGCGCTGCCACCTTGTTAGCAAGGGGACGCAAAATAGCTGCACTGTGATTGATTGAAGGCATCGGCATGTTGACAGGAACTATGCAGTGCCAGATCCACCTGGCCTACTCGATGGCCACGTCTGACCTATGTATCTGAAACACAAGAACTGCTCTCTGATTTGTTCATATACTATGACTGAGAATGCTCTGGCAGAAATTCAGTAAATGCACATGCGCGAAGCAAAATGTGTCTCCGCATCCATTTGAAGGAGACAATCATGTACGGTATTTGTTGTGAAAAAACTGAAATTTCATTGATTAAAACCTTTAAATAAAGGTGCAGTGTGTAGAAATTGGCATTTTAGCGACATCTAGTGTTCAGATTTTGGAATGAGCCCGTCCATCACATCACAAAGTGACGAGAGCAGGTGATGAACAAAAAGAATCGTTAACAGGGCATCATTTACAACAGTTACAAGGTGAGGGGTTTTCATTCATATTTGTAACAATTATTTTAATAGATTATAGGTCAGTTAAGATGCCACATGCCACCCAGGTAGATTTCAGAACCAGCGGCCAGACTTGTATTCGAAAATCGCATTTCACTATTTTTGTCCCCAAAACCAAGACAACATGGAGGATCGTTATGTCGGCCTTCATGAACGCGATCCACGGTTATTTAAAATTTTTTAAGCTATTTCTAACTAAATAAAAATAAAACAAACGTTTTATGGGGATGACTGTACTCCTATTTTGATGGACTTTACATAAAAACAGAAACATTATATCCTATATTCACCGTTTCGATTTGGCGAAATGCTGCCAAATTCTACACACGGCACTTTTAAATAAAGGTAATTTTTTATTGTTTTTCTAGGCAAATATCATGAAAATATGGGGGCTTTTGTAATCTAGAAATTACTGCAATACATAACAATAAATATGATAAACTGTACATGATCCTAAAATAATAAAAAGCCAATATTTGCCTTTGATCAAAAAATTAGACAGAAAAATTCCCTGCAAAGTCAAATGTTTTCATAAAAAACAGACTGTTACAGTAAGAGAAGTGGATTAATTCCAACACAGGAGAGGCCTGGTGTCCTATACAATGAAAAACGGATGAATAATATTATTGTCATGACAAAACAAGTTTGGAAAGATCAGCACACTTAACATAGCCAATATCCAATGCTGTGCATCCCTTTGTATCAAGGTATGACTTTCATTTATGTAGCTCAGCCCTGGTGAACAGCGATGTAAAAAGCATACAGCAAGTTTGTTTATCTGTAAAAACTCCCAACAGGGGACAAAAACCACAAAGAACACCTGACTGCACACCGTTCTGCTTTCAACATGCCTGTACTGTCTCCCCAACATTTAATGACCCGATCATAAAACAGTGCCACTGGCTGCTCATGCAAATACGTCTGATGTTTAGCCAAACAGAACATCATGCAAAGTGAGTGACACAGAACACACCGAGGCGCCTCTGTCTCATTTATGCCAGAATTCAACCTCCAATGAGATGATTTTCAGCAACAAGAGAAGCACAGCAGAGCACAGCTGGAGGAAACCCAGATGCAGAGGACCACAGGTGGTGCAAAGAAAAGCAGAAACAAACATCCTCTTATGCAGAGAAGGGAATGTTCTCTTTGTAGGTGAGTGCTTAATGAACCACTATTTTTCATTCATTTTTGCCAGATAATTTATTCCTCTTTTGCTCTTAAAAGGCATTAAAGGAAGAAAAGAAATCCACTGTGTGAGGGAGAAAGGACACAACATGTCATTTTGCAATGCTGCTCACCTTCTCACTCCTTGACAAGCTTAATACGCTGTCACTATGGCAATGCTAGACATCCACCACATCCTCCGTATCAAGGTCCTGGAGGACTCTGCAGAGAGTGGAGTTTTTGTCATCAGAGTGTGCTGCGGCGAGCCTCTCCTGCTGAGATTCTGGCACAGCAAGTCTCCTTTTCGGAACAGCCAGGTGGAGCAGACGGATGTGAGCTCCCAGGGGGCGCCCGCAATGATGGACTTTGTTCTGCGGGCTCTCCATCGTGCGCCAAGCCTACCCAACAGCCACTACTGGGGCCCGTTTGTGTTCGCGCTGTGCCTCGACGCTCTTCACTTCCGCTTCCGCCTCCCAGCCAAGGCTCTCAGCGGCAGAGAAATCCAAGAAATCATGGAGGAGTGTGGCGAGCTGATGTTGCTGCGGTAAAAGGCTTCCAACTGCCTCAAAACACATATATGTTCGAATAAAGCTGAGCATGAAAAGACAGAACGGTGTGTTCCTGCATTTTGGACTTAGACTGCTGAAAAGTTTTTCCACACTTCAGTTCTGAGGATTCTTCAGAGGGAGGGCTAAATGAGGGGCTCAGAGACACATCTTGTTTTCTTCTGTATTATTTGAGTGAGGAGGGAGAGGGAAAGATTTTTAAAAGCATGAAGCACATTGGCTTAGGGGCTGCCCACACAGAGACAAGCTTTCGTATCTTAAGGGCGTTTCATCCATACAGAGCCGTCATTTTGAGAGCCTATAAACACATACTTTTGAAACTGGGTCTCAGACTGAATAAGTCTTTAACTGCCGCCCTCGCTTTTCTGTGTTTACAATGAATATGCATATTTTCAGCAACAATGATATCTTTGCCCCACCCCTCCCTGAGACCACTAACCGCAGTAACAATGAAAGCAATGGCTGCATAGACTGTTGTGTTTACACTGCAGGAGCTACAGAGCTTGCAATGGATTTTACAGCAAACCCTCTGCTCCTCTACAACCAGCAAGAGCAACAGAAGGGCATGGAGGACAGCATTAAGGATGCATGATAGTATCAGATTTATATTGGTATTGGGAGATATCAGCCTAGAAGTTTAAGAATCAGTATCAGCTGATATTGAAATTTTTGCAGGTATTCACAGCCAATATATCAGCCACACATATCGGCTGGAATATTTGCAAATTACACAAATGTACAAAACTGATGCATAGGCCTGTCACAATAACAAATTTTGCTGGACAATAATTGTCCAATAAATTATTGCAGATAAATGATATTAATGTCAATATTATTTTGAAACATATTTTTTCATTAATGTAATTGTATGTTGTAATAAAGTGAGTACACCATACCAAAAGCAATGATCTTTAATTTCTTAAGAGTATTTAACTATAATTGGAAGGTCAATAGCTTTTAAATAAAATAAACAAACAATATAATGAATTAAACAAAAAATGAGAAAAAAACAATGGAAATGAAATGGACTGTTTTTGGGAGAAATTGCATGTAAAAAAATTGCAATAATAATCAAAACAATAAAAAATATGCCTTTTCTCTGTAAAGAAAAACAAAACAAAACTCAAAAGCACACACAACAATAAAAACAACAAATAAAATGTAGTTTATACAGTTCCTGAATTGTTTGTGACATGTACATTTCCCCAGTAAATTCCTATTGTCTGTCCAACATTTGTAACAATGCTGGCTGCTCAACCATATTGACAGGCTGAATTTGTTTTGCATTCTAGTGAACACTGTCTGTGAGCACGCATCACATTGCGCTGCTTTACTTCTTCGTCGCCACTACTGTCAAACAAATACATCATATCAGCTCGTCAGTGTTCATGGGCTCACACCTTGTTCATTTGATTAAAACCAAAATATTCCCACACTTGTACTGTGGCATTTGGCTTCGGAACCATAGCTTTCATGCCATCATTCATATTAGTGTTTGTTTCCTTTTAATTCCTCACGAAGCTCGCTTCAACACTCTGTGTGTGTAGGTGCGAGTGGCCCCGCCTCCCCCTTACAGACTGCATGAATGACAGATGGATCACTAACCCTAACCCCGCTCATTACACTATAATAAAAATGTGCCAAGGCGTTGAGAAAGAAGTACAGAGTGAGCCATCTTCTCATCCAGCCTGTTTGCTAGAGAGAGAGGAGGGAAATAGACACGCATGCGCGTGTCAATTTATTGGGGCCGGCAAACTTATCAAGGAGGTTTTTATTTAACGAGTGGTTAATTGATTTATTGATTATCAGGACAGGCCTACTGATGCACCTTCTCATCAATGCATTTGGGCATTTAAAGATCAAGGGTTTCATTTTTGAAAGTTATATGCTTCTAGTTTCACATCTGTTAATTGCAAAAATATACTGTAAAACTGAAAGAAAAAAAGTCAATTATTTGAAGTACAGAGCTTGTGCTCTTGACCAGAAATATTGGTGTTGGCGATAGTTAATTAAAAAATATCAGCATACCAGATATCGGAAAAAATCCAATACTGAGCATCCCTAGACAGCATACCTCACATTTCCTTAAAACTACAGCAGAGAACATTAAGAAGGGTTGTCTTCTTCTTCTGTATGTTTACATTGTAAACAGGGACTTAGAAATAAGTGCTAAAAATTGATCAACTGCTAAATCCCTGTACTTTTTGGGCAGCGTACTGTGAGTTGTTTAACATAAAAGCCACAGAAGCATGCAAATAATACAAGTAATGTAACAGTGTAATTGGTAAATTTAAATGCAAGACTTTTCACCTCCTGACATGGAGCGAGGCAGCCAGTAGAGGTGTAAGAGACAAAGATGTATATAGATACATCTATTATCCAATCAAATCAACTTAAAGTTGTGGTCATCCAAAAAGCTGATAGAAAACCTGATTTTGAAGGAGTACTACGAGGCAATAGGACACAACTTAGATGCAGTAAACCTAACAAAATTCAGGTATTTCTAATACAAATGCAGGACAGCAAAAAAAAACTTCAAATCACATGCAAAACCTACAGACCAGAATGTATTTTCATGCCTGACATTAAAATAAATTCACACTGTTTTAGAACAAATCTATCTGCCCCTCATTACATGAGTCAGACTCTGGCTCTGGTGGCTCAAAGGCTGAGCAAACCAGTCCAACAGAGGAGACAGAAATCCTTCAGTTTTAGGTTGAAGCATTTTTCTAAAACTCTGAGAGGGTCATTCATCCTGAGAGTGGACCAAATTTCATTATATTAACCAGACATGCCCACAGTTTCCTCGAGCAGAGAGTACTGCATCATTTTTCATCAGAAACGAAATTAATTCTAAATGCTAAACTTTTGGCTTGTCTTGCTTGACCGACAGAGATGTGTTCTCCAGTGGGTCAGTCTGACCCCACTCTCTTGTAACTGTCTGGAAAGCATAAAGGATCACCAAATTGTATGTTTTGTCTTTTTCAACAACTCCATTTCAAGACATCCATACCAGTTCCATACTCTTTTTTTTAAATGATGGTTTAAGGCCATATTTATATAACATTATTCATTGGTTTTCAAGCTTTAAAAATATTTCTTAATATTAATGTCTTAATTTTTCAAACCATTTTTATTTGATTTTTATAACAGCAGATTCAAATAGTCACACTTGTCGTCCTAGTGGGTCCAACTGACCCCCTTTGGTTTGTCTCCTTTGAAAAAGAGGAGAAAATAAAGACAATTTATCACACCACTTTAGCTCTTCTTTTTGGATTTTATGGTTAATTTGCCTTTTACAGAAATGCTGCACAGTTTTTAAGGGTCAAATTTAGCTTCTATGTTGGATTATTTTGGAATTAGTAATGTTAACAGCAACATTTTCTGTTGGACTATTAGTACAGGGCAAATCCAAATTTATTTCAGAATAACATTTTGAAACTATTTTGATTTTTTGAGTGGCAGGAAATAGTCACACTTGTCCTCCTGGGCTAAATTGATCCCATCTGGTTTCATTTGTTATAAAGCATAACAAATATCACATTTTCTAAATAGTTGTTAGTAGTTACCTTCTGTGCAAAACATTGGTCTGTTAGTGACTAACAAGTCCCTCTGCTTTATAAAAAAAGTTGGAATGCATATGTTTATGCCTTGACAGGGATCTCGATGATTCTGCAAAGTTAAATGGACTTAAAAGCATTTTCTAGCCATCATACTATTAATAATGCCTGACACCACAGGTCACACCGACCCTTTCTTCCCTGGTGGTAAAGTGTTTTATGTAAATACCAATATTAGCTATTTAAACCATTGCTAACACATAGCTAACACATTCCAGTACTTTTAAACACATTTACACACCACTGGCGGAGCAGTGAGAGCAGCTGTAAGAGAGTCCTGCCCAAGCGCGTGCAAAAAGTGACTGCTGCAGCTGGAATCAAACCTCAAACTGCTTCAGGATGGCCTGTTCTCCCACTGATTGCCCTGGTGGCATGCAAACCTCTTCACATCCATTCCTGCTTACTAGCATAAGCAGCATTGAAACAACAAGAAATCAGGAGGAATGGCAAGCTCACGCTGTTGCGGTGAAAGCTTTCCAACTGAGCGACAGAAAAAGAAGCTCTTATGTCAGTCGTGATGTTTTTGCAGGGACTTGACGGCTGCTCCAGTGATTCATTTTGCCTTGTAATGACTGTATATACTGTAAAGGCTCTGCTCTGGTTTACTCAGTATAAACTGTGGTCTCTCACGCCCCAGCCAAACCCGGCCGGCTATGTTATGCGTGTCCACCCAAAGACAAACCGCCACAACATCACTGGCCTTGCCGCACACACAATAGTGGGCAGAGCCTGGGGAGCTTTATGATGGGCCAGGCACACCATAGCTCAGCGTGGTGAAGGAGATGAAAGAGGGATGGGAAAAACTGGGGGAACAGTGCCAGTGAAAACAAGGACTGCAGGGAAGGCAGGACAAGGAGCTGGATACAAAAGGTTCCCTGCTGGCATCTTAAATAATTTCTTCTCCCTTTACAGAGACAAAACCATTAAAGATAGCAGAGAATAAAGAAAGAGTAACAACCTACTCACCATCATAGGTAAAGTAAGCTCCGTCCTTAAAGACTACTACAGCAGGGAGCTCTGGCAAGGTGACGGACTGTTGAAAACACACAAAAAGGTATTCATTAAATCAAGAATGACGGTATAAATGTTTCCCATGAAGAAAGAAATCTAAAAACTGGGATCCTGCTTCTGTAAAAACAAAAAAATACACATTGTATGACATTTGAGACTTTAGTCCTTGTAAACTAATATTGAGATATTCTTTGTTTGTGAAGCACCTGGTTGGTTTAAAATAATGAATACTGAATATACTGCATTTATTCATATGGTACTTATCTAAACAAGGTCACAAAGTGCTTCACAAAACACAAAATAAAACCAAAGTTAGGTACATTAAAAGCTTCATGAAATACAAAGATGAATAGGATCAACAAAAAAGAAAAGTATAGAACACAGTCGGTAACAAATTTGTGAAGAAGAAAAAATAAAATAACATCAAATAAGACAGACTATAACAGCATCATAAGATGATTAAGGAAATGCCATAAAATATCCTAAAAAACAACTGAAATTGTCATAAAAAAATCAAAAAGAAGAATAAAACTGTACTGTGTCAATATGTTCATAAAACAGACATTTTATATTCCTAAATTTTGAAAATACTAGAACAAAAACTAAAGTATACAAGACATTTTTCTGTTAACTTTGTAGTTTTTTAATACCACAGATAATTAAATCAACACCATTAGTTGCTTTTTGACAAATAATATGGTTTTTTTTTTGCAAAATATCAAAGTATCAGTCAGTATAAGTCCAGGGAACATATTTCCTGAAGTTTCTCGCCTAAAGATTCACTCAGATTTTTGATTCTGGTACGCCTCTAAACCCCTCTCTTTCAGCCCTGCACAAAACAGGCTGTTTCATGTAAATCCTGAAGAGTGTGACAACGGTGGTTTAAACTTTTCAGAACTGTGCTCTGGTGTTTAAGGCAGGTCAAAGGCCCACTTTTCAATTAAAAACAGTCAACAGATTGATTCGCATAGTTCTTGCACTTTCAATTAGCCTTTTGCTTTTATGAATTATACATATACAGGTTTTGTGTGAAGGGTGGATTTGTAGGGCTTCACTATCTGTGGTCTTGAAAAGTTTAAAAGCAAAATCCAACAACCTAAATAAGCACTCAAAAATCCATTGAACATGCTATGAAATCTTTAAAGATTTGACAATAAAAAACAGAAAACAATGAATTATGAGCATAACATGTGACATTAAAAGCTATTAAAGAATATAAAAAAGTATTGAATCACCAACTATCCACCAACTTAAATATTGAAACTTTAAACTTCTTCTAAGATGACATGCAAATTTGTTTTTCAAATTTCACATATGGTAAAGGAACTACTCTAAAATATCTGCTTGTCCACTTTACTACAGTCTTAAATACAAGCAAAGAGAGAATCAAGTACATGATGCACAATACTCAAGAGTCTCAATAATAAATGATGACAAGAGTGATGCATATTTAAGGAGTTACCTCTGGTAAGACTTCCTCTGAGGCTGAGAAGAAGTAAGTGTAGACGATTAGCTCAGAGGCAACGTCGCTGTACTTCTCCTAAAATGGCGAGAGGTTGCTTTCCATTAATCAGACTTTAAACAGATGAGTCATTAGACAGTATTTAACACAATCTTTCTCTCTAAGAAGTTGTAAACAATAGCAAAGTGCTGCTTTCGTTATTCACTCACTGCAGTGTTAGCACTGTGGTCCATCTTAAGAGGCTGCGTGCAACATTGCATAACAATGAAATTCATGTTTAGGGGGTCATAAATATTGCTTACTTTCAAGGGAGACTCCCCACCGACATACACAAAAAGCACATCATGTCTTTTCAACATGTGCTCGAACATCTGCTTGCTGGGGAGCGCCCGCACGGCTGGTCTGCAGAGGAAAATCAAACAAACATGAGATGAGTCCATTCAGACGAACAATGGCCCTCTGATGTGACATAAAAACTCCACGATGGTCCTGCTTCTCATTTCTGTGCTGCTGGCTCCATCCAGTGGAAGTTCAACGAACTGCAACCCTGATTCTAGTCAGAGCCAAGCTTTTGATCAAGCCCTCTGTCACGGAGCTGACTCGATTTCCCTCAAGGAGGAGAAATCTGTCAGGCTCGGTGATACAGGGGCTTAAAGTGGAGCATCAAAAGGTTGGAATCCACAGAGCCGGGAAACAAATATGGCCTGCATTGATAAGCCAGTCTGTTCGGTTTGTATTTTCATGGCATGTTTACCTTTAAAAAAAATCTAACTTCTACTTTTTTATCAGTTTTGACATATTGTGTTTTATAAGATTGAAGGCTGTGACTCACCCTGCCACCCTGTTTGCAAACTCTACAATGTCGTCTCTTGTCCTCGGGCCTTTGTAGGTATAGGCGAGATCTCCCTTTAACCTGAGGATGAAGCACAACAAGAAAGAGTGAGGTAGATAAAGCTGCTTAGATGTTATTCAGTTCCTCTACTGTATAATTTGTTAGCCGATCAAACTCTCAAACTACAACATAAGTCGATCAGTTTTGTGACAGAAATTTGAATGTACAGAAAAAATGGAGCATGAAAGATAAAGGTTTGAACAAGACAACAGTCCAAATTAATTTGTTTTGTTTGACCCACAGAAAGTGTTTCATGTCTTGGCCCTATTGTGCATCCAGTGTATAACTTTTTAGGGAGCAGCACTGATGTCTTTCCTATTTTCCATCAGACATAGTTTTTATTCTTAAGCAAAACTCTTCTGTTTGTGAGCACTTTCATCAGATGTAGTGATAGGAATCAAGAGGTTATTCCAGTTGAAAATCTGAGGTAGTTTTTACACCCAATTCTTCTGAACGTTCTCTGCTATGCACCGTTCTTTGGCATTTATATTAACGCAGCAATTAATCTCTGTATTAGGAATAAACAATCATACCATGATCGCCTGACATGAGTGGCTTTGGCTCGTTTCCAATTGACATCTGGAGTGCTTCATTTGCAGTTAGGACAAAATCGATCCAGCAACCAACAGAAGCTTGGTGATGAGTTAGCTCATCACACTGCTGTAGTAGTTCAAATTTCAATAGAAGTAATGTGAATAACAGTGCCCAGGATGCTAACAGTGTACAAACTACTGGGGCTGAACGATTCCTTAAGTAATTGCAGTTATCTGGTTACAAAGAAGCTTTGAGGAAAATGATGTGCCTCGTGGCTTTGTTAAAATCCAGACCACCATGCAGCGCACTGTGTTTGACACAAATGGTCATTTCTGTTGCGTAATGCATGTGCTGCTGATCAGTAACTGTAACGTAGATGTGCAGCGTGGATTGTAAAATTATGCAGAAAGAGACGCACAGAAAGACTCCAAAGAAGAAAGTGCAGAAAGTATCCCGAGTGTGGCCTCACTACAAGTTGAAACAAAAAGAAAACATAGTGCAGTGTGTCTATTGTATAATGGAGTTAGCTAAGCATAATAGCACATCGTCAATGCTGAAACACCT
This sequence comes from Scarus forsteni, assembly GCA_036419115.1. Classification (NCBI taxonomy): domain Eukaryota; kingdom Metazoa; phylum Chordata; class Actinopteri; order Labriformes; family Labridae; genus Scarus; species Scarus forsteni. The sequence goes on along the minus strand of JAZDUH010000007.1, from coordinate 12,054,404 downwards.
CAACAGTCTGTGCATCAAGTCGGACTGGACATACACATGATACGCTCAATTTTTGTGATCAAAAATTGAGATTAGGTCGAGTAAACAATGTTCTTTGATTATGGTGCTGTCTACAGGTTGGTTCAGAGCGTAGATCAGTGCAGTGGCTATTTGCTTTCTATTATGCATATTACATAATTTTCACATCCAATAACTTTCCTTTTAACTTGATTGCAGCGAGGAGAACAGAAAATACTGACTGTGAGTAGAGGAAGCAGTTGTAGGGCATCATTTCATACAGTATATTAAATAAATGAGCATAGCTAGTTGAATTATATTACTTGGGCCTAGCAATGAAACATAATAAATTCATTTTAAAAATCTTACTTAAGGCAGACACGGGTCCATATAAAAACAAGACAGACATTTAACAAAATTAGTAATTAGTAAAGGCAAATATGTAGTAACAATAGATAAGCATGAATAAATGCAAATAACATAAAAATAACCGAACTGAAAAAAGACAAGCTATGACCGAGAGAGAAAATAAAACTGCAAGAACAACAGAAGCAAAATTAATTTAAAAGTTCAAAAATATGAACACCATTGCACATAGATACATACCAGTATAATTTGAGTAGTTTGAATTAGTGCTCACTGAAGAGACAGTTATCATTACAACTAAAGGACCTGTTTATCTATTTAAACTTTCACTGTTTGTATGAGTTGTGCATCTTAAAGTTATCAGCCGTAGAGATGTCGGCCTTCTCTCTGGTGTAACTAGACAAATGGCAAAAGTCCCATGATTCTCAAAGCACCAAAATTAAGTTTGGAAAATTTAAAACCAGAGTCTAATTCAAAAAATCATGACCTGGTTGCTCAAAATACACCGCAGACCTTGTTGAGAGCAGTTTTTATGTACAAACTACTTTTTACCAACAGAAAAAATATGCCTTTTAATTTTGGGATCCAATTTATTCAATAAAAATGTTTAAAAAAATGAAAAAATTAATTGTTCATTTGAGAGACCTGGCTTATTTTCTGTTTCCTGTGTTACTGATGTCCTCCAATAAAGTGATTCAATGTAAATGTGCCCTATGCATCTGTTATCCGGTTACTCAATTGATCGCCAAAGTAAACGATAGACAACTTGATTACAAAAAGAATCAATAGCCGCAGTACTACAACCTAATACTAATGTTTTTATTCCCACATTGAAGGAGTGGTTTGAAATCATTTTTGAGATGTACAAAATGGAAATATTAACTTATTGCCAGGGAATTCAAAAAGTTAAGTTTGACCAAATTGGGGCAAAATGGATTAAATTTGTTTCCCTGACACAAATTGAATGTAGCAACTATAACTAACCTTATTACAATTTTTTTTCTTCCTGTTAGTATACTGTGTAAGCCGCCTTGGTTCATGAGTTTTAGCATGTTTATTCATATCAAAAAAAGGGTAAAGAGGAGGACTGATGTTGTAAAATCAAGTTGAATAATATTGAAAATGTTTTATACATACATATATATTTGTATGCATCATTTCTCTAATAAAAAAAAACAAAATAAAGAAATATTGTTTTATTCCAAGGAGTCACTTTCTGTGCACAGAAACAACAAACCATGAGAATAGCATCAGGGTAACATTACTCACCATCTCTACAGAACATCATCATTGATAGACCAACATCAACTGATACATAAAAGTCTTTTAAATCCATAATTAAGTCAGCTCGTTCAAGCAGGAGTATTTCAAAAAATGCCATAAAAAGCAAATCATCTCAAACTTGAACGTGATATAGAGCTCATTGTACTCCAGGTCCCTCCACATTCACCAGATCTCAATGCAACAGAGCACCTTTGGGATGCGCTGAATTGTGGAATTTGTATTATGAATGTGCAGCCAACAAATCTGCAGCGACTGCATGATGCTATCATGACACTATTGAACAAAATCTCTGGGAAATGTTTTCAAAATCTTGTTTAATCAAAGGATGAAGGCAGATCTGAAGGCAAAAAAAGGGTCTAATTATGTGCTAGCAAGGTCTCCATAATAAAGTCCTCTGTGAGTGAGTTTAGAGTATTTCTTATCTGCTGTATTTATTTTGAAACATTATTGATTGTGAGCCCTGGTGAATCAAGCTCAGATTTAGTCAGTCAAAGTCTGTCTCTAACATCTGAGACCTGCGAAATCAACCTCTCTCTGATGAAAGAGCTAATCCATCAGGAAAAGTTCCTTTGGCATGAAGGTCAATCCATCATCACACCTCTTCAGGAAAAACAACAACAAATAAGTGGTCCCTAATTGAGTCCCAGGCAGGCAGAAAGCCTCTTTCCTACCTCTTCTTTTATTCAGAGTGCTTTAAGGATTGCTAAGGTTGCATCAGCCCAAAGAGCTGTAATGAACTCTGGGGGAAACGGACTCTAAATCAAGTCTCCTTCGGTCTCTAAGGGAGCCGTCTCAAGCCTTCCATAGATGTTTCATCACCTGCATGGTTTGATGTTATGAGCCCTGCCGTGATCCTGTGGCACACTGAAACTAAATGGTGAGCCCATAATGGCAGTGAGCTGAAAATGACTGTGTTAGAAAGATATGTCCTATGTGGAAAGAACATTTCTCTTGAGCAGAGGGTGTCTACCTTTATCTGTTCATTTCTTTAAAACTTTTAAACTCTGAGAAAAACAAGTAACCAAACACACAAGTAATAAGTAGACAATAGTCGAAGCTAACATCAAATCGCTTTATTCATAGATCCATTCATCACAAGGTAACTATTTAAGGATCTACCTAAAAGATGGCATTACTATGAAATTATTTTAGATGATTTTTAACACACGTCATGCCCAAATAAGTGAGTAATTAACAACATCCAGCAGTGCAGCAATAATAGAAATTACCCTCCAAAGGTGTGAGAAGAGTGTGTCGTTTATTAAACCTCAAGGAGGCAGCAACAACACCTTATTCCCGCCTGAGTAAGATCATCTCAACAGGCTTTGCCATGTGGGGAAACACAGTTGAACAGAATTAACTTCACAACAAGCAGGAACTTTCCCCAGGAACTAGATAGGTTTGTTGAGGAGCTGTTTCCATTTGACAGCATGGACCAGGGATGAGCAACTTCGTTTATGACAAGGGCTGCATTATCGTTGTATTACTGCTACAATGACAGGAAAACTATAAATAAAGCAATCAAAAATGTCTGAGCATTACCAAAATAATGAGTATCTGGCTTCTATCAGAAAATATATTTAGATATTCAAACATTAAACAAACAATAAAGCTACATTTGTTGAGCTTACCCTCACAACCACACTCCAATAATAATAGTAACACTTATTAAATCAGGGATCTCGTTCTTGTGTGATTAATCACCTGGCTTTGTATATGCTTGTATTAAATTATGCGAGGCCAAAAGGTTTATTAAATACTCATTTTCTCAACATGATACATCCACACATTACACTTTCAATTAAGTGTCCAATCACCCACATTTGTTATATACTAGGGATGTAGAGGAATGAAAATTTCATAGCAAGGTTATTGTGACCAAAATGATCACGGATATCATTATTATCACGGTATTGTTGCAGTGTGCTCAAAACGTTCAAAAAGTACTTTGACACAGTCTTGAAACCATTAAACCCCTTTAATGTTATAATTTTAACAGTTCTTTTGTCTTTTTGTCAATAACTGCGTCAGGAAACGTCCTTTAGGATTATTTGCTTAAACTTTTTTCATGAGAAATAAAAGTAAACAAGTCTGTCAAGTATTTGTCCTTATCATGTAATAAATGCTTAAACAGTGTGTAATTACAAGGAAAGAAAAAACAGATTTGTACTTTTACCAGGTTTCTGTTCATAAACAATTGTACATGAACATGTTCAAAGTTTTTAGACAGCCAAAAATAAATTTGACCTATTTTACATACACTCACACATTTTTGTTTGCCTACAGCATTAGTGTCCACGTTACAGCTCGTTATATTACACCATGTCAAGGCCTTTTTTTAAATGTATTTTTTGTTTTACTAACGATTGTCCCTGAAGCAGTTAGCCCCCTTCATGACTCTCCTCTGGTCTCCCCTTTCCATGGCAGATGTCCTCGACATCTCCTTTAATATTACCAAATTAGGATTGATTAAATTCATAAAACACGAACTATGACGGAAAAAGACGATCTATTTCAATGAAACAAACGGCGAAAGAACGGCAAGACCACACTCCAGATTAATACTAATGCTGTTATTTACTACTTTTATACATCCTTTACACAGAAAATACTGATAAACCGCCTATAATTCACTCAGGCATGGCGCACTGAATCCTCTCTCTCTCTCTCTCTCTGCTCGTTTACTCAAGGAGTTACAGCAGTTTTAATCACATGCATTTTTGTCTTTCACCGCAGCTTCGTGTTTTACACAGGGTGACTGTCGTCAAGCAGTTTCGCCCAACATTATTGTGAAATCCAAACTTTGACCAGACTTAAACCGTTTTGAGCGGGAAAACCTGTTAAGAGTCTGAGCGAGGCTCCAACTGCTAAACTTTCAGACACTAAACAATGCAAACGGCCCATGCGGACCTCCGTTTGTGAGACACGGCTGCTTCATTGGGGGCACACATATATAGTTCCGGCTTTTCAGGGCAGAGAGCAGGATCACCGCGAGTTATTGATACAGTGTGGTTATCAAACTCGTTAATTTTAATAGGACACGGTAATGATTACCGTGGAAAATTTTACTGCTGTTTATCATTTTACCGGTAACTGTTACATCCCTATTATATACAGTACATGTCAAAAAAAGCGGCATGTTGAACTCCTTAGGTTGTTACCTATAGGCCAAGGTTGTAATGTTTTTGTTGTACGTCTGTCTGTTTCTCTGTTTATCAGCCTGCTAGCAAGATGACTCAAAGCTATGAAGGGAAATTGATGATGTTTTCAGGGGAATGTTGGTTCTGGCACATGAAGGAAGTGATTTATTTTGGTGGTGATCCAAGCTGGATGTAGATTCTCCTGGTGCAACATGATTTTCCTGAATCTAAAAGAAATCCAAGAAACCTTTTCTCTACTGAACAAAAGGTGCAAAATACGGGCTGTCATGTCATCAAACTTTGCTTGATCTCAAAAACAAAGTTATTCATATTTTAGTTGAATGGTGTTCATTATGTCTTCAAATTTCTTAGCAACAGTTTTCTTTTTCTTGTGTGCTTTTAAACACTCTGAAACACACCTCTAAAAGTCCCTTTTTATTTTTTTGTTGTTTTGTTTATCATTCACTCCTCCTGTTCTTATTCATTAAGGGGGCAAGAGAGTTATATTTGCTTATAATCAATACTTGTTTTTATTTGGTTTTTGCTTTAAAATGTGAATGTGACACTCTCTAGTTGGGGGGATTGTTGGTGTTTTAAAATGGGTAAAAAATGGTGAAATGTATTCTTACTGATTGGGCATGTATTTTAAGTTGATAACCCAGCAAAGAAATATATGAAAAAAAAGGTTTGAAAAGTTAATAACTGAGATAAGTGAGCGTCAACTTACAGTTTTATCGTAGGATAACCCCGGACACCAAACTCTGATGCCATTCCTGCAAATAGAAAACATTACAACAATTAATAAATACACTGGGATACAAAACCTACTCTTTGGCATAGGTTAAACACATCATGTTATTTTTTCTTCTATGTATGAAAGCATACTTTGTCAATACAAACTGTAACAGTATAAGCGAGAAAGAGGGCTGTTTCCAATCAGAAAAGGGAATGTTTACGGAGAAGTGTGAGACTTTTTTTTCATTTTAGAAGAGCCCGACTACTGGCTGTTCTGATCTATCAAAACCAAAGCTAAGCTAACTCAGCTTTCAGCTTTAGTCATCTACCATATTTGACTTGCTACAAATGTGTTTAAAATCACAATGTAATCAAGTTCTTTTCTGAAATAGTAAATCAACTTCAGCTTCAGTTTTGCTGCAGGCATCAGCACAGCAGTACATGAGCACAGGTGAAAATGAAAGGCACTTTGACCACAAAAAGCTAAAGAATTAGACAAAGCTCCATGAAGTGCATTCAGTCAGTGAAGGGGTGTGCAGTAGATAAAATAAACAGCAATGATGAATAGCTGAGGTAAAGGGGAATCAATAAAAAGTCAAGGATTACAATCTAAAAATCAATCTTATCCACAAGGTGCATTAAATACAAGAAAACTGGTCAGACCAGTGAATTAAGGTTGTCAATGGAAACTGGAATAAAAGAAGTTGTGGCACATCTTGTCTTGTTTTAGAAGGGAGATTAAATTTAGCAAACAGTTTAAGTTAAGACTATGTTGGGCACTAATGATATGTATGCTGTAGATATCCTGCAGCTGATATAGCTACTCCACTAACTGCAAAAAAGCTGAATGACTTATGTAAGAGTGAAGTGTGATATGGCAACAATGATGCCATGTCTTTTTCATATGTATTAAATCATAAAGTCAGACAGTGAGGTTTATCAGAGGCCTGTAATTTGACTGCATTTTCAAAGTGCCTGTCCTTAAATCATCTCATCTCTCATACTGAGTGATCATTTCACAAAAATACATAATTACAACATCACATTGACCAACACTTGTCCTTGTTTATAGTTATTTGCTTAACCCTGACAGCCATCTCCTTGTTTTTAACTATGCAGGTTCATTAAGTCAAAATTTTCTCTCCGGTATATAAAATAAGAACGGTGGAACAAAGACATTCCACATAGAGACACCGAAATGCTTCATCGCTGACTCACCAGAGTACGCAGTGGCATCCATCTTTCCCACACGGACCGGTGACCCCGAGCTCTTCAGCTCTGCTCCCACATCATACCACACTGGCTCCAGCTTTTTACAGTAACCACACCATGGTGCATAGAACTGAAAAAACAGAAGAGGTAAGCACTAGAAAATGCTAGACACATTTTTAGAATCACACTTTATATACTGAATAAAATAAACATTTCTGATGCAAATAATCAAAGACAGAGATAATAAGGAGCACCTTAACCAAGTAAAAATGTGTAATGAAGGTTTGTTAAGTTTGGTGAATCAGAGTTTTGGTTTTGACCTTTCAGAGTTTAAACAGATTTTGCTTTGACGCTCTCGCCCTTGAAAGTTTACTTGTAGATGCTTCGATGGATCTAAACAAAAGCTCTGATATAAACCCCATCCAAGCCCCCCTGGCTTTGGCCGCCATGCATGACTTCTCATCCACTAATCACAAACACAGGGACAGTCTGCACACACACACACACGCTCGCACACACACACACTCTCACATCCCACCCTAACTGCTCTCACTTCCGCAGGGGATGATGTAGACAGTGGCGTGCTGGATAAAAAAGTAAAGCAGAGCGGAATGAACCCAGACTGGTTTGTGTGATTGTGTGAAGTGTGGGACTCACATCCACGAGCCAGATATCGCTCACTCTGGTGTCCTTAAATCTGGAAAAAAAAAAAGCAGAGGGCATGACTTAAACAGGACAAAATGATCTGTGGGCAATAAAGCCAGCTGTGTTTTGATGACATACTCTGTGAGACGTCATAGACACATTTGATACTATGAAATTATATCACAGCAGATAGAGAAACAACTATATTTTCGGTGGTTAAGGGGGTGTTATTACTCTTAAAAGTTGCAGAAAAAAATCCCCAAGTTAAAAAGAGACACAGTACAAGCACACAGACACACATAAAGTGAGAGTGTTCTCATGATACCAGAATTTAGGACACAGAAACACCTGTATGTGTATGTGACATAACTTTAACAGCAAAAGGGTGAAACGGGTGAAATAAAGCTGATTACATCCTTTGAAAATAACTGTTGGTGTGGTTATATTAATAAAGTTTATATTAAGTTAAATATATAATATTCAGGGTTCCCACTCTTCTCTGGAAACCCTTTTCCAGTTTGTGGTCAATTCTCAGGTCAATTTGTCTGTCTAAATATCAATATTCTATCTCTAGCTAGCTCCACAGTATCCTATTGAACTTGAAATTTATATATTTATAACTCTCAGGCATGAACATTGCCTGCTAGCTATCTTTATATTCGTGCTTTTATGTAGGGTCTAGCTATAATACATCTATATTTTTTTAATCTTTACTTACTCTACATTTTAATAAGTGCATTTTGTTGATTTACTTCTCAGTAGCCTAAATTTTATTTTGCCATTTTTATTCTCTCTTTTTTTCACCATTGTTTAGAGTTTTTAGATTTTTTTATTCCTTAACTTGCATTATTTTACCTACTCATACTTTATGGTAAAGAGTGGATTTGGTACAAAGTACATTTTACTTCACTCCCCTTTGGTTGATTTTGTTCAAGAACAAGGTAGAAGGAAGTTAAATAATTTTCCAGGACATTTTACTTTTTTCCTCACTTTCCTTGTTCCCATGACTGGAAAATTGGCCAACCCTTTTCCAGGTTTTTTAAGACCTGTGGGAACCCTGAAAACTGAAAGCAAATTGTCCAATAAAGGAGCTTTTCTAAAATCATACTAACCTTTTTTCTTGTTGTTGTTTTTTTGTGGAAAACATGACAGTAAACATTTTCAGAGCATTGGTACAATTTTTACTTTGTCAAAATGATCAACAGGGATACCTGACAATGTATTTTTTACAATACAAAACACTGATAATATTCCCAATATTAACTATTCCCTAAATGTTTTAGTTGATCTATCTATCTATCTATCTATCTATCTATCTATCTATCTAAATAAAACATTTTAAGAAAATAGCTGTATTATATTAAAAAATGTATTTTTAACAGAAACATTAACACTGAACATGCCTTGTTTTATTGATTTACTACTTTCAAATGTACTTTCTTATAACAAAACAGAAGGCTTGCAATAACTTAAAAAAATCCTACAGATAGGTCAGACAATAATACTTGCAGTAAATATTTATTTTTATTTTAAATAAGTACCCATATGACTTCTGTAAAATACATTTACAATAAAAGTCCTATGTTGTGTTTACAGCCAAGTGTACTTAGAGAAACAAACAACACTTTCTGATGAAACAGCTCTAGATTATGAACCCACCAGACACACTCTAAAAAACAGAGTGGGCCATCACAGGCCTTTTTAAGCTGGCTGGAGGGGTCCTCACAAGTACTTAAAATGGAGTAAATATGTGACCCACATTGATTTCGTATTGCTTCAATATATTACTGGTACCACAAAAAGTGAACAACGTGCATAGAAGACTTGCTGGTCAGATCTCTCTGACCTTAACTGCTAACACTGATGATTAGGTTTTGTAGCTCTCATTGACACTTTAATGAAAGCATTGATTAAGGATGCATGATATTATCTTACCAATAGTGGTATCAGCACATAAGTACCTGGAAAAAGGGCATTTTGAGTATGTGCTGGTGTGAACATTTTTGCATCATATATCAGCCATACATACTGGCCATACACTTGCAGTTATATCTGCAAAATACACAAATACCATAATGCTTCACCTTATCACAACTGCGTGGGTATGTTTCAAAATCAAGTTCTATTTCTTCCAAGAGTTAAATGTTGTTTATCTTATTTTACATTCCTATCACAAATTGACTGACACATTGAAAGCAACAAACCTATTTTTTAATAGTGTTCTTGACGGTGAAGAAAAATATCTGTATTGGTGATAATGAGTGTGGAAATGCCAGCATGTCGGCAACAATCTAATATCATACATCACTGATATTTTAGTTGTACAAATTGGGTATGAATATCCCATATACTGACGGAAATATTGGCAGAATGTACAAATAAACCATATTGGTTTACCTTATTATCACTTTATGCCCATTTCTATGTATACAATTGTGTATGTATTTTTTTCAAAATGCAGTTTTTCTTTCTTCAAATCTGTTTCTATCACAAATAGACAGTCAGCATGAAAAAAAACAGTTTTATTATAGTACGTAAAGACCTTGTGCTCTTGACAAAATGCATTGGTAACAGCAACAGTGAAGTTTTAAATAACAGCACCTTGAATACAGGCAAAAATCAAGATTGAGGATCCCTCCGATTAATGCCATGCATTCCTCAAGTATTAAGGCCTCTTCAACAATTAACAATGATTTTTTTTAACATTAGGCATGTTTATTTGAGTAAACTTTTGAATCTAGAGTAGTTTGGGTTATTTAGGCTTCTGTTTTAACATTTAGTTCACAGTTTGAGTTTTCCATTGTGAGGTCAATGAATAATTGGAAGGCATTGCCAGTGTTTTATTATAATTTAGACAATGTGCTTGTATTTTCGAGCTAATTTTAACTAACTTATCACCTTTCTTTGCACCTGTCCTCTGAATTAGAGAATGTTTTTAAAGGCTTTGGCACTTTCCTCAGCCAGTTATCATTGCACAATTGACAACTGAGTTGTCTTCATACATGTTGCATCAGAAAGTATTGACATTTTTAAATCTGGCAAAAATATAACAGCAGACCTCAAACTGCAGGTCATGATTAAAAAGCTTTGTGCAAATGAAAAAAGGGCATAACTAGACCACTTAAATGTTTTTTCAACTTTTAACAACACTGTCTATTTTGGTGAGCCTGACAGCCATTGTGAAGGGATATATAATTAAAATTAGTGCATTTGCAGCCACCTACACATATGAGCAATGAGTAGGTGGGTACAGGAAGCAAGACAAAACCAAGCACTGCTTTCACTCTGATTTGCATCTTTACATTGTGGTAGGAAGTTGTTTATGTCATAATACACTTCAGTACAGGAAGGTGAAGCAGAACATTCATTCAGGAGGACATCACTTACGTATCATCAAGATCTTCAACAAATGCAAGCACTGCTGAGCTCAGAAAGGCCGCTATGACTGCAACAGTGAAAAAGAAACAAAAACATGTTAACCTCACGTAAACATGAGCTTTCAACATCTCTATTCTCCAGCCTCACAGCCTGAAACCTCATGACAGAAGCATCACCAGCTAAAGCTGACGTCCCCGGCTAACTCTGCAGCCGTTTCCCTCATTATTTCAAAAACAAGAGCTGTAATGCACATTTCAACACAACCCGGGGTAGCAGGTACAGTAAAGACACAAACGTACATAGAATGAAAAAGGAAACGTACCTCCATAAAGCAGGGTAGCTCTCACTTCTGCCATCGCTTCGAGTGGAAACAGCAAGCAGGAAATACAGCTGCTAAATGTGAATCCTCTGCGCATGCGTAGGGTCAGAGACTCCTGGAGGATGTGGAGGCGCCAACTGAAGCTTTTATTGTAAAACAGAAGAAGTCAATGAATGCTTAAAATGTCCACATCTTTTGCTTAGGTTAGGTTTTTGTATTCTTTATCAACCAAACCAGTTACATTATAATCTAAAACTGTGTTATTTTACAGTTTTTATATTAAAAACAAAGATAGACTGATAGCACTTACAGGCAGTCAGCACAAGATGGCGCCTTAAGATAATTAAAATAAGTCCACATCCCCTTCTCCCCTGTTAGTCCCCCATAGTCTTTATATACGCATACAATGTCCATGGTTTTAACCTCTTCTTCATTTCGTGGATTCTTGTTGACAGTCGCACAACACAAGAACAGTGAGGTGAATAATTTATGTAAATTAAGTCTTAAAGACAACAAAACAGTTCAAAAATATTAAAGAGAGAAGCTTACTACAGATACTCTTGAGGCCTTTTAATTGGACTTCCATTTGATACTGAAGACAAAAGTTATAAACTTAGCACACAAAATCAAGATGAAGTCATCTTGTCCAAAAAAAGTTATGTTGTGCCAAAAATATTCTTTACTTTTTGGGATTTCAAGGGCACAAGAAGTGATCCTTATAGGATTTCCCTGAACTACTTTTTGCTTATTTAAGCAAAAAGTAGTTTAGTAAAATGTAGCTACTAGGATAAGTTTATTTTGTTCTAAAAACTGTGGCAGTAGCCTATACTTGCACATTTTTTTGTATAGCCTATTTTACATACTTAATAAACAGGCCTACTTGGCTTACATTGAAATAAAATAAATGTCTAAGACTAAATAAATACTAAGACTTACACTTATACTTTAATACTTAAACTTATATGTGTATTTAAGTACACTTTCTACTACTTTCTAAGTGCTAATACTTAGTATATTTTGATCCAGGTACAGAATAAGGTCAGGTCGTTGTGTTTACATTTATTTTAGCAGAATACAAATGCTTTTCACCACACACATCCAGTTTACAGAATCACCCCTGTTATAAACATACATGTTCAAGATTATATAGTGCTGGAGTTTAAAAGTTGACAGTAAATACTATGTGTGCTCAATTCATTATGTACCTTTAAAAAATATACATAAAAAGAAAAATATTTGACTTGACTTTCATGATCAAGTTCTTGTCCATTTCATAATGGTTTGGCAGTGGTGTTATGTACACATATGTTTCATCAAGTACACATTTTTTCAATTATATCAGGCCAGACAGCATGAAAATATATTTAACCTCAAATAAAAGTGCTTTGTACATTCATGTGAGTCTTTACAAACTGCCCTTTCTGATTTAGTAAGAACCCAGCTAACACACAACATTGTTTGACAAATGGATAAATAGCAGAAATTGGATGTGAACACGTTTGTCTAAAAAGGAATTTAAGAAAATGTACAATCTTTAAGCATACAGCACTGTTGTATTTCTTATTTAGTCTGTTATAGTTTTGACTGTGACACAGATCATTTGAGTCTAATCTGTGCATGAAGGGGAATTACAAGAAAGCAGAACTTACAAGTAGGCTATACTTAGAGTACAACAATGAGTAAACTAGTATGAGTAAATAGCAAAAAATAACATTGTTTAGTTCCTAACAGTGTACCTAAAATATACTGTAATAACCCAAAATGTGGACTGGAAGTTTATACAGTACACTAGCAGCATATACTGTACTGGTTGTATACTTGAAGTGTACTTTTTTTAAAGTTAAAATTACCTTGTAAAGTATACTTAAAGTACTTTTGTAAAGTTAAAAATGTTCTAATTTAGTCTGAAGAAGTATTAAATTGGTATACTATCTAGTGCACCGAAAGTAAATGGCTGGAGTATATTTTCCATATTTATACTTATCCTCAAGCATACTAATAAAATGAACTTCAAGTATACTACTTTTTGCTCAGGGTAGAGCACATACTATAGCCATGGTATTTCTTACAATATTAGAGGAGTTGTTGTCAAAGATGTGGAAAACTACTTTAGCTTAGTAAGGCCACGCAGACTTAGTTGGGCAATGCTGATGTTGATCAGGTATTTAGAAAAACTTCTAGCAAGCTTAAAATGTCCATATATTGATCAAAAATGTTTGTAAACATGTTCAAGAGTTCACCTCTGCTCACCTTCAGCATACCTTCAGCTGCAGTGTTCATCTTTGTTGGCGAACATTAAGGACCTGCCCACCTACTGACTCCTGCTGTGCAACTTGAGGCACCATTTTGGGAACAGACGTCTTTCATCCTCTAGGCATTGTGTTATTATACTGAAACCCAGTGTTTTTCTCTCATGTACAAAGACCTGCGTTGAAAACAGAAATATTGACTCTGGTGACTGTATGCTGATGTGTGACAAGAGGGCAAGAAAGAGGAGTCCTGATGCTATGGACTCTTGAGCATGGAAGTATTCCTTTGTGCAGAGGAGATGTGGAAACACACTGAGGAGCATTTAAAAGTATGGTTGATATTTGTAATGTAGAAACTAATGCACAAATTAAGATTACAGGAAACCCAATTGGTGGAAAAGTGGGTTAAAAAAAATAAGAAAATAGTACCTCACTGTCAAATATTCCACAAAAAAACACCACACAAACATCTTTTATGAAAAACATATTTATTTTCAGGAAGTTTGGAATGAATATCTTGTTTCTAATACTGTCTGAATATCTTTGAAGTCATACAGAAACATTTTAATAAAATTTTAATTGTCAAAATTATCTTTGCACAATGGCTCTACCACAATCATACATGTAATTCCTCACATCATTCATAAAGAAAGGGACAAAATAATATGACAGAACATACAAGAGGAAGCTCTCTATGGAGGTCCTTAAAAGACAAACTTCTATAAAGAATGTTTTACTCTTGTTTTTCTTTAATTCATGTAAATATCAGAAATTTCATCCAATAAATTAATTACCCACAGAGGGAAAATGATCATTTTTTGCCCAAAAAAAGGCAAATAATCAGATATATTGTGAAAAAACAGAAATTTATCAATGATAAAATAAAAGCAGACCAACCAATAACATCCTTGCATTTTCTCTGAGGGCTCCTGTACTGCACTGAATCGGCTGAGTACCATTTCTGTCAGGACTATTTAACACATCAGCTTGTTAAAGTGTCTTCAGGCAACGTAGAGCCTGCAGAATACTTCATCTTTAAATATATGCACACACTGGAAGTTCTTAATTGATTTTTTAAGATGAATATGCCCACTATAGACAAGAAGACAGGACTTTTTCTAAACAAGACTTGCATGTACAAAGGTGAACCATAATGTCACGGCCTCATTCTTTAAGAAGGAAGACAAAGACAAAGTTTTGCACCCTGAGAAAGAGCTGCACTTTCTCATGAGCTGAATGGTGATCATGACTGTGTTACTAAACAGACTCATGTGGAGGAGCGTCCTGCTGTAGTCTTGCGTGCCAAGTTTGTGCGGGTCGAATGATTTTTGTACTCTGAGGGGGCAAATACACAAGAGACACACGCTGGTAGCCCACAATGTAATGCAACATTGACTTCGGCAAAAACAAATCTGTCAAAACAAAGAATACAGTTGGACTTCATTGCATTTAGACGAACACAAATATATGTTTTTCATCCTCTGATTGCATTCAAACACTCATGTAAAGCACTGTTGGGTTCCTCAGTTTCATGAAAGGCAGTATGAGGAGTGAAAGCACAGCAGGAGGGCCCATGAAACATACAAAAGCGTGAATTTAAATCGACTCTTTGCCATTTCACACAACTTCTGCTACAGCAAGTTTCACTACAGGACAGTCATTTGTCTTTCTTGGGATAAAAGAGGACTTGTTTTGCAGACTCCCACAGTCAGCTGTCGGAGCGAACCAACACACGTCATCTTACAGGACGGCTCAAATGTGACCTCAGTTGACCCCTAAAACAAAAGCTTTCTTTGCCCCGTTTTATCACTGTAACACACGAGAGCAGTGAGTCCAACCAGATATACACAAAATAAAGGCAACACTCATACTCTGCTGTAGAGTTAAAAATATAATACAAAAGCAAAAAAGGTAATCAAAACTATATTACACTTATTTCTTATACTACATTCTAATTTATACACTTAAGGCAGCATTTAGCTCTCACTTTGGAAAGAGTGTGTTGTAACAAAGTGATAATGTTTGTGTGTAATTTGAGCTACACAAGAATCAAGTAAACATGCATTTAGAAATTAATTAACGCAATAATGTCCACTTTGTTTGTAACACTGGTCATATAAGACATTATTTAGCAAATTATAAATATGCCCTATAACTGAATACATTCACTACTCTTATTTGGTTTGTTGTTTATAGCTCTGTGTTTACACTAACAGCATAGCAAAGGAGGTTACGTTTTTACCAGCAAGTGTTTGTCTGTTCACAGAGTTACTCAAAAAGCTACAAGCAGCACTGGATGCAAGCTTCAGGATTGATCAGAAATGGCCCAAGTACTTATCTAGTAGATTTTGGTGGTGATATAAATCTGGACGTGGAGCAAGGTTGTTTTTTTTAATTATTATTAGAATTACGAAACAGCACATTTTCTGTAATGTTGAAGATGCCTTGGCGGAGGTTTATGCTCTCAGAGAACTTACAGTTTAGGTCACTTTTGTGTCACTCAGGTGTTCGAACTTTGTCCGCTTTTGGTTACTATCGCCACTGAGGTTATGTTATTGCCGGAGTCTGTTTGTTTGTTTCTCTGTTAGCAACATAACTCAAAAAGTTATGAACGTGTTGCGATGAAATTTTAAGGAAATGTCCAAATTGGGACAAGGAACAAATGATTAGATTTCGGCAGTGATCCGGTTCACTGTCTGGATCCACCATGATGAAAAATGCAATTTTCGGGAAGAACTACTTAACTAAAATAGATATTATAAATCCAACTGCCAATGGTTTGTTTTCATGGTCAAGAAATCTAAATATTTAGGTGAAATAAAGGTAGGACTAATATTTATGGTGAAAATCACAATATAGGTCACGACTGTGGCACTGGCGGAGGTCTGCGCTCTCCGAGTGTTTTCTAGGTTATACTTATATAAAGCTTTCTGAGGACCTTGCCAACACGGCAATGTACAAAAAGAAACAAAGTTAGAGTTTGGTTGCAAAAGTTTCAATTTTAAGGCAAACAGACTTCCAAAGACAAAGTTTGTTTTTTCGTCTTAACAGTAACGAATATAAAATCAACTCTAAAGTAAACGTCTGACTGGTGATAATTAGTAGTAAATTAAAACTACATATAGATCTGCGTCTAACAGTAAATTAATGATGACATTTTTAATGCTAAATAATTTGTTATCCATGATTTTTGAAATTTACTGTTCAACAAAGAAACCCAAGAAAAATAGTAAAGCATCTTATTTTTTCTTGATTAAGATGAACGAGCTGGCTCAAATTTTGGTACAAGAAGGTGGAATCAGTTTGAAATTCTCCATTCCAGTTCAAAATGCATGTCCAATAAAAAGCCAATTTTTCAGTTTGAAGCAAGTTTTTGACAATTTTGAAAATATTTATCTTAGTAAGCACTGGACACATGATTTGAAACCATGGCACAAATTAATCTGAGGTTTCTTAGTGAGATGAAAAAAAATGATGACGCCATCTTGTCAGTGTGAACACAGAGCTGAGAGCAACAAACACAGGGAGTTTGCATTGACCTCCAATGTTTCATACTATATTGGCATTGGCTGTATCTGTTATTTGCTATCTTAATGTTCAAACTAACAATTTATAAAACTTTGAGAGTTTGCATTTTGGGTTGAATCTGGGAGATTTAGCTGCAGCTTTACTCTCTACATTCTTAATTAAATCCTATGATCTTTCTTTACTTACTTGGATTGTAAAGTACTCTTAAATTCTACATAATATCAGCAACAAACCCAAACTTATTCTGTTAGCATGATTCTTTTCTGTGCTTTGAGTGCTGGTATAGAGTACAGCAGCTTCCTTTGTTCCCTCAGGAGTAAAACACAGGGGATAAACCTTCCTTAAAATAACGTTTAAATGTCATCTTCCTGTATAGCTGCAGTAGAAGCCGTGACCTTCCAACACTGTAATTTTCCACATTTATCTCAACATGCATCCCTCATTCTTGATGCAGTTGCTGTTTGCAGCTGCTCAAGAACAGCAGGGAGATCCATTTTTGCAGACAAAGGCTGAGTTGGATCACCATATCCTTTCTGTCAACATGTATGTCATCCTGTGTTTTCTTTTCTTGAAACACTGACGTAAGGCTCTTGAGGCACGGCGGTGATGTTGCTTTAAGTTACAAAAACTCCTCCTGAGTTGTGCCGGGATGATCACTGGCAGCATAAACTTGGAGCAGCTTCGCACAGCTCTGCACATTCGGTCTCTGTTTCTGGTTAATTATCCTGACATGTCCATCAACAGGTGTCCTTTCTTTATTCCAGGATGTCCGTCTCAAAAGGGACCAGATGGTAGTAAGAAAGGTTGGTGACATATGCCTCTGTTTCCTCATCACACAAGTCAGTTTCCAGTGGCAGAAACTCTGATCCATCATCATACCTGCCAACAAAACAGAAGGTTTATTACTGAAAGGAAAATATGAGCCTGTTTTGGCAACCACGGGAATCATAAGTGTTTTATTTGAATGACTTTATTGTCTGAATCATCTCATGAGGTTGTGATCCAGTTGTAAGAATCTGAACTATTTCAAAGTTATGCAAAGTCTTGTTTTGTGTTCCTCTTTTGCTTCCTGCACACCCAGGGAAGGAAGAGGTCCACAGACACACTTCCTGTCTGCATGGAGGGTCCTTGAGTTGGTTCACATATAAGCACTTCCACATTTGCAAACTATACAAACACTGGAACTTCATGGAAAACAAGCAATATTATTACTTTGTGATAATTCTGAGAAAACTCTTCCAGAATAATCTATTAAAAGCCCATCATAGCACAGACAGCAGTACTGAGGAGTGGTCCTTTTACTCACGTGTGCGCCACTGAGTCTGTTGAAGAGGGTCTTTCTTTTTCTTCAGGTGGACTGTGATCGAACACAATTGTTTCTGTGTTGGCCAGACAGAATCCATTGGACCGCATGATTTCTGAAATGGTACCAAGAGTAATTGTTGATTGGCTTTCCAAACTCTGTAACATTTATATTGTAAACAGTGTTAAAACCTAAATGCTAAAAACTTTTTCAAATGTTTTTAGGTGTTGAAATATGAATATGTAACTACTGTATTCACATTTCAACACCTAACACCTAAAGCACTATTTAACTGTGGAGTAACAAACCATCGCAGACATGATGTAAAATTAACTATGTACATTATATACAGTGCAAAGCAAATGTATTAGACCACCACCCACTGTAAAATTTATGCCACGGCTGCCCTGGACAACAACATTGGTTATTATCAAAATAATTTTTATGTGTCTGCAGTAATTAATACACCAGTATGTAGAAACTTTTAAGCCTAAATGATATTTTCAATGCTAAAAAATGACTATTATTTTTATCCTTGAATGTTCAAATATAATGCTTTACAGAAAACCAATAAAATCCATCACAGCATCGTGTGGATTTGCTGTTCATCATGAGACTGGGATCCACATTCAAGATTTCCTGCTGCTAAACAGA
This sequence comes from Scarus forsteni, assembly GCA_036419115.1. Taxonomy (NCBI): domain Eukaryota; kingdom Metazoa; phylum Chordata; class Actinopteri; order Labriformes; family Labridae; genus Scarus; species Scarus forsteni. The sequence goes on along the minus strand of JAZDUH010000007.1, from coordinate 12,035,594 downwards.
AGGTTTCTTCTTGCCCCAATGATGGAGGGATTCATGATTGGCCATATGGATTCATGTTGGACATTGGATGTATATAATTGTATATATATGTATATGTGCATTTTTATATATGTGTATGTATCTATTCATATATGTGTATCCATAATATGAAGAGCTTTATGCTCTATTGTAAAGTGTCTTGAGATAACACTTGTTATGAATTGGTGCTATACAAATAAAGATTGATTGATTGATTGATTGATTAAAAAAGTAAAGCTTTCTTATTTTAATGTCAGAAAATATTTATTATTTAATGTCATGTTCATCACTTTAATGCCACTTTCAGCACTTTTAATGTCACTTTAATCACTTTAAAGTGTAACACCTCCTCCTTGTGTATGTTCTGGACAATTTGCACAAGTCACTTTCAGAGTTTCTAAGTGCGTACTTAAAAAATCCCTTAGTTATTTGTATATGTTTAAATTCTTGTTATACCTTGTTTACTTTTCTATTTTATGCTGCCATAGAGGATGCCAAACTATGTTCCAGTTTGCAAATTCTGTTGCCTAACAAGTGTTTGATACTGACAAAAAAAACTATTCTATTCTATTTATTTATTATTTATGGTTATTCACTTGCATTCCCTAACGTAAAATAGTGTCAGTGGTTGAATGTTATGCTTGATCATAACTGACTTTTCAGAGAAGCCCAGTGAGCTCAAACTTTAGTCTAAAAGGATGAATTCAGTTGAAATTCCTCATTCCAGCTCGAAATGTATCTTAAAAAATAACAAAGAAAATGTTACAAACACACAGCAAGATATTGGATTGTGAGTGTTGGACTATAAAAAATTCAAATTAAAATTCAGTGAGCCTCAGCGTTCATTAGAGCAGATCTGATCATTCTGGGCACTACATGGCTGATGACTGATGTCAGCTCTGGCTCAGGACACCACGGTTTTCAGACCAGGCATGCGTGTCACGTTTTGGCTGCATCTCCCTACTACCTCATCTCTCTTTAACAGCTTTGCCTTAACAAAGGCAGTTATTTTTTTCATTTTCTTTCCTTTAAAAAGATACTTATTTGCCTTTAATTGTAGTGTAGAGAGCAGGTGGACTTGGAAAGGGGTACAGAGAACAGAGGAGGACACACAGCAGATGGGATTGAACTCAAGCTAGCCAGACAAGGCAAGAAGCTTTACACATGGCACAAGCTTGATTACTCCCCACTCTGCCAAATCTGAACCCCAATATCTAACCACAAAAGTTAAAGGCTATACTCAAGAATGTGAAGAAGTAATGCCCCATATGTACAGAGTATAAAGCTAAGCTAAAAATCTAAGCACTGGGCTTTACTTTCAACAGCACAAATTATTGTGCACTGTCTCAACTGTTTATCTTGTCTGAGCCTTATTCTGAGGTTGTGGACATAAATTTCTGCTAAAACGAGGTAAGTAGGACTTTCTATTCTTCATTTCTATAACTTGATTTTTCATTTTCTTGAGTATTTAGCATGCAGTTTGTGTTGGAAATAGAAAGCCTGCAATTCTCACATGCTGCTTATGATGGCAGTCTGAAAGCTCCAACTTGATGTAATGCGTGCCAAATTTAACACACTGCAGCCGTCATGCAGAAAAAATGCTGTCAGTGTGAAACAGCTGTGACACAAAGCACAGCATGGAAATCTTGTAAGATAATCTTGAGATTTTACCTAAAAATATGAACTTCCCTGACTTTCACAGGGGAAAGAGTGGAGTCCTAAACAGCCTTGTTATTCTGTAATGTGTACAGGCTTACTAAAGATTACTAAATGTGTACCTGAGATCTTGATGGGGCTCTCAAAGCATGGCTGGATTCTGTGGACTTTGTCATTCCTCAGCACCTGATCCAGAGGTGATCGCTCAAAGAAAGTCAACATGACCTCTGACCTGGAATACTGTGGAGAAAGAGTTTGTTATTTTAGTCAAGTGTTGAACATTTCTTTAAATCTGACTGTGAAATACCTGACATGAGACTCTATAGGAACTGTGAACACTCTAACAGAGAACTGATTGAATTATACTCTGAACTAACCTTGCAGGGCATGTTGATTGCATTCTTCAGCAGTCTCTCCACCTCGTTCAGTTTCTCCTCAATGTCATTTGCCTCTTTGATTTTTACGAGCCCTGGAAAAACAAAAATGATCATCTAAAGTGAATTCATCAGCATTAGCAAGTGCTGAGCCTAGAATCATCACATTATCATTCGCATTCATGCTTTAATGAGGCAGAAAAACACTGATTAAGACAAGGTGGTATTATTTATCTATCAAGAAAAACAGCACACTGGGCAGATTCAATTTTTCAAATTTTGGACTTTGGCAGGGCGGAAGTGGCTCAGTCTGTAAGGGCTTGGGCCAGTCCAAGTCCCGCCCGGACCATGTTTGTAAGTTAGTTTGGTAGCTGGAGAGATGCCAGCAGACTTCCTGGGCACTGCCGAAGTGCTCTCGAGCAAGGCACTAAACCCCCTTCCAATAACTGCTTGGTAGCACTTCTTCAGGAGCATCGAGCCATCACTCTTGGCCCTTTTCCATTAGCCCTAGTCTACTCAACTCTACCCGGCTCTACTCTACTTGCCTTGTGCTGCTTTTCCATTAGCCCCTGTCGCCTGGCCAACAGGGTGCAGTGTGGCTGTAAACAGCTGAGCGGCACCGCGGTGACGTCATTTTGAGTGCGACACAACAATCTGTGGCTTTTTGTCACAAACCGAGTAAAAAAGGAAAGCAGAGGAAGGCTGCAGGTGGCAGGAAGAAATACCCCCTGAGAAGCACAGGAGAGTTTTGGAAGCTATACAACAGAATGAAGCCGAGGACGAGAGCAATCAAGCTGCAAAGAAAAGACGTAGGAGGGTAAGCTAATGGTAGCTACCGCTAGCATGCTAGGTCGTCGCGCTAATGACGACATTGTCTGACCAATCAGTAACCGGCAGTCGGTGACATCATCTTTTAGTATCGACTCTGCTCGCTTGGAACCAGAACGGAGTAGGTACTAAAACTAGCTTGTTTTAGGAGATACCAGGCTAGTGGAAACACGCTGAAAATCAAGTAGGGTCGAATAGAGTAGGGCCAAGACTGGAAAAGGACCATCTGACATCTCTCGCCATTAGTGCATGATCACTGGTCCTGTTTGCATGTGCATGTGTATTTCAACCTGTGTTTGTGTAGCATGTTCAACAGAGTGTTAAGAAGGGAATTTCCCCATGAGGGAGTAATAAAGGATGTCTTTCTTTCTTTAAAAACTGAAAAACTTTTTTTTTTCATCTGAAATTCTGACTTTTAAATGAAAAGGGGATATGTTCTTGTCTTGTGAAGCTTATTTCAATCTGTGTTGCCTGACGTTAGCAGCTATTCACCACTTTAATAATCTCAGAAATGTATTTTTCCTTTTCTTTCAGTCTTTTTATTGTTATTCTTAAGTGTCTCAAGTATTTATAACTGTATAATTTTCAACTAGGTTATTATTTTGTTTGCTTTCATAGCTGAAGGCGAGCATTAATTTCAGTCAATTTCCATAACCACTGACAAACCCCTCACAGGAGCTTTCAATAATAATAATAATAATTATAATAATAACTTAAATTTATATAGTGCCTTTTTAGGAACCCAAGGTTGCTTTCCACAGTAGAGGGGACAAACTAAAAAGAATCAACAACAAAGACCAAAGCAGGAAACCTAATTCGGACCTAAGCTAGACATTTAAACAGAGAAGGCCAGGGAGAACAGGTGAGTTTTGAGAAATGATTTGAAACAGCCCAGAGTGGGAGAGTTGCGGATTTCTGCGGGGAGAGAGTTCCAGAGGGTGGGGGCAGCCACACTAAAGGCTCTGTCACCGAATAAAGTTGGTTGAGCCACTTGCATGTTTAATCGTTACAAAAATGAATTTGTTGGTGAATTCCACAATCTATCACATAAAAAAGAAAAATTTCACAAGGAGTCAACCACTCACAAAGCAGTCCCCTATCAAAGTGTGTTATTTTTTCACTTTCTGATAAATAAAGTTCAGCCACTTTGACCTTTGCTGCCACAGGACTATTATTAGTTCAGAAGGACGAAAACAAAAGGCTCTGCAGGTCTGTAAATGTTTCCATGAGTCCATGTGAGAAGATGTTTAATACTGTAACCTTTTTGAATAACAATGCTGACCGATGCTTATCCCAAAACTGCTTATCATTGTATTTAGAATAAGTGCACAGAGATGTTTTTTGGTAACAGAGGGGAGTAATACCAGCTGTAGAGACTCTCCATCTGTGATAGCATGGTAATCCAGAATAAAACCGGGAATGTAATATGAGAGGTGCTCAGAGTGTGAAATCAGCACTTTAAGTGTTCCTGGGTTGCCGCCCACGGGAGCTTGTAGCAGCGAGTCGAGCATCGTTTACGGCCGTGCTGACAAAGGGATGTGGTGAGGAGAATGATGATGCAGACAGCAGACACACTGATGGGCCGTGTCTGCTGTAAGTAGTCACACAGCGGTTACTGTTACATGGAAGTACTGAGTCAGAGGTCCTGGAGCAACACAGTGCACAGTCACAGGATCATTTATTTATGAAGGCTGGCGGTGGTGACATCACGCCGCGGGGGACGAGAGGAGTAATGGGCTTTAAAATGTTAAAGGGAACTAAGTGAAGCTCCCACGCGGTCTGAACCTTGTAGTGACTCTGGATCATATTCTCTAGTGTGAATTCTTTCTTTATAAACTTGTCAAATGTGTTATACTCTGTTTTTGCCTGAATATTTTTGTCTTTTCAGGGCAGAAATCCAGAGAGTTTAGTCCTACCAAGCAATAAATTGACAGGTGCATAAGCAAATGAGGTCTGTTGTTATGTCATAATTTGTATGTTGAGTTTTTTAGGCACCGTAACTAGGCTGATGTACATGCAACTGCAGTTCCTCTAGTGTCCACTTGAGGCTGGCAGCAAAAGTCAATGCATCCTTATTAGGCTCCATGATAAAATGTCAAATTTTGCAACAGAAATTATCAGAAATATAGCCTTGTTCAAAACGCAAATGTTGTGTCTATAAGCTCTGCTGTGTGGTTTACAAAAATTTGAACTCTACACAGCAAATTGAGATAAGTTAAACGTTGTTATTGGCAAACTGGATGGAGTCAAATCCCAGAAAATTCGCTCTTGGTTGGAAAATGGTTGGTTTAAAAGCAAGAGTCGAAATTATTTTTAGTAAATCAAATCAGTAGGTGTCACTGTACCATCTTTAACTCAGGGCTTTTCACTCTGAACTCTGAATCTTAAAGTGACACTTGTTAGAGTCAATCTTCACACCCACCCTTTATTATCTACGAGTGCCATCAGACGCTTCAAGCCCACAACAATGTTTTGTTTGTTTCTTTTTAACTATGTGTGTCTTAAACAAACACAGTATCTTCATTCCAGATAATGTTCCCTATTAAGGTACAGTAAATCAGTACAGCATTGTCAACTTTATCTGACATGAAAATACTTTTGCACAATTACAATCAAAGTAACTAACTGCTGTTTTCTTAAATGCATTATTAACTCAGTGTAATCCTTAAGCACTAATGAAAGGCTTTATCATCTCTTCCCTTTCCAACAACAAGCCATCAGGTAGGAATACATTTACATCCTGTAAACATTACAGAACGACAGCAGTGACACACCCCAGAACACGCTCCCAGAATAAGCAACAAAGGTACATTAAAAGGCAAAACAAGGTTCCACACTCTGCTTTAAGGTGATGGTGACTCCCCCTCATCAATATTTATGGGGAAGGTGAAAGGTTATAGGTCACTATGCCATCTGGAGGCTTTGCTTTTTCCACACCTTCAGTATAGGTTGAGCAATATTTAATCACGTTAACTGCAATGAATAGTGTTTGTGTGGTTGCAATTTGCCATGCACACTTTAGCAATTAGAAACAGCAGATTCATCTCATACTTGCAGCCATTTGAAGTTAATCAACTGAGAGGCATTCATACGAACAAGCAGACTCAATCTGGTTTACCTTAACTCTCTCTCTACCACCCAAAAAAACAGTGTGTTGCAGTTCCTCTTTCATTTCCAATCTTGTAAAATGAGGCTAAAACAGTCAATTAAAGAGGTCTGGCTGGTTTTAGAAAGTTAATGTGGGTCTCTTGAGTCAATGAAAGTGTTTAAGGGCACACAGCTCATGGGCGCACTGCTGACTTTGTCCAAACAAGCAGGCGGGCATGACAAAATGTAATCAATCTTGACGCTGAAATTGCAGAGCACCGCTTAATTGTCAGAGTCACCCCCTCCTCCTGCTACTCTCCTTCCAGCAAGGCACATGGGAAAACACTAAAAATACCACACCGGGCACATGCAAGGACAAGAAAACAAAGCAGGTTTCATCTGCCAAAATCTCAGGTTTGCTGTGTTTGTTGAAATTACAGGGTGGTCCTCTGGAAAACATCTTCAAAGTTGCTGACACAAAGTGCAGCTATGTGTTTTCTCCACCAGAATTCCTCAGAGTATTTCCTCCAATTTCCTGTGAAGAGTCCATTTCCTGTGGTCCAGCTTCCTGCATGGTTACAGTGGTTCTTGTGTTTCAAGTGGGGGGTGCATGTCAATGTCTTAATTCTGAGATTATTCAATTATCTCCTGTCAAATTAGACCATCATCTACAAACCCATAGTGTACAACAAAATAACAAAAACCACAGTAATCTGCAAATACAATTGACTTACTTTCAAGTGTATACTCTACAAAGACAAGAGATACGGTGTTCAAACTGATACACTTACTTTATTTTGGCAAATATTTTGTATTTTTTTATTTAGGTGTCTGCACCACATTACTAAAAAAGCTTGGACAGGGGTATGTATACAACTATGTTACATATTTGACAACACTGGTTAAGCATTTGGGAACTGAGAGGACTGTTGAAACTTTGCAGGTGGAATTCTTTCACGTTCTTGCTTGACAGATGTCTTCAGCGGCTCAACAGTCTAGTGTCTCCGATAACATCTTTTGTGCTTCAAAATACAGCACACATTTTCAGTGGTAAACAGGTCTGGACTGCAGGCAGGCCAGTCCAGTACCTCCACCGTTTTACTAAAAAGTCACCCTGTTGTAAATTGTGTAAATTGTGGCATGATATGGTTTTGCTGAAATAGGTGGGTCACCCTTGAAAAAGACTTTGCTTGGGTGGCAGCATATGTCGCTCCAAAACCTGCATGTACCTTATAGTATAAATGGTTCCTTCATAGATGCGCAAGTTACCCATGCCATGGACACGAACGCTGTTCGGTGTCCAAGCCGCGCAGAATGACGACGTGAAAGATGGCGACGCGTGTTGGTGGCGGCTCTTCTTAGCTCTCTGCTGGTTGCTGTGTGTATGAATGACTCGCCTACACTAACACGGAGTTGCTCTTTTAAGCCTGAAGGTCCGACATGACGAGCAACTTTCCGCAGTGTACAATGTCCCGCTGCTGCTGGACACAGAGAGAACACCGAGCCCTCTGCTAGTTCGGCTCGGATCAGCCTCACAGACAGACCGGGCACCGCCGAACAGTTTTCTGACCGACGCCACCTCTGTCATTCTCAATACTGATGAATTGGACCTTCTGGTGGCAGGGGATCAGTTTAGTTGTGACTGTTTTATTGTGCTTATGACGGAAATCTGGCTTAATCCTCTTGTTCCCGACATGGAAGCTAAGCTAACTAGCGTTAGCACAGCACCTCGGAGGCTACGTCATCATCAGCAGACTCCTTCATGGGAGGCTTCAGCGTTGCTGGGGAGTTTAATCAGGCTGTTAAAACAAGTTTGTGAAATATGTGCAGTGCTCCACAAAATATTTTGATTTCCTCACGCACATTACCTCATGTTTACAATAAAAAAGTGGTTCTACCTGAACTAAAACCTGCTTCTGATAAACTAATGAGGACTGAAAGGCAGATGTGACAAAGAGTTCATAAACAATCTTTATATTTACATTTTTAAAAAGGTGATTTGCAGGAGTTTGCCTCAGTTTAACACTCTTTTATATTGTACTTGAAACCTGCAGGGAAGAAAAATAAAAGATGCCTATGAGAAGAATGTTACCTTAAGTGTTTTTGTTCCTTTCCTGTTAACAACTTTTTAAAAAGTTGTTCTATCTTTACTATACTCTTCCTCTAATTTTCATCAACAAGAAGTACAAGATACAGAATGACTCTTTTTCTTTTTAAGGTGATATAATTAATTTCCCAGAAGTTCAATGCATTTTTGCATGTTTTTGTACTCCAAATTTCCTCTCTGGTGTAAAGTTTAACAAATATTAAAGGACAAAGTATTGTGTATGTGTATATGTATATATATTTATATATATATATGTATTTCCTTAATTAATTGGGCCGATTAATCGGTAATCGGTATTTTTTTCTGACAGATATCGGTATTGGCAATGGCCTCAAAAAATCCATAGCGGTCGGGCCCTACTTTGTAGTACTCAATTGAATATATGATGTGAAAATGGTCTTATTCTGTTTTTACTTGTTTTACATAATTTTCCAACTTCATTGCAATTGAGGTTTTTACAACCACATACAATTCAAAAATATTCACTCATAATTATCTCTATTTTGTGAACTGTTGCTAAAGAGAACAGTAATCTGCCAAGTCCAATGAGTTAGGGAAATGTAACAATAACAGTGGTCCCATGGATGCATCAAGTTTTTAACAGCATGCCTGATTCGCCATTTTCAGCCACTTTATGTATTGGCCAAAACAACAGAGCAGAGTTCAAACGTAAAACAGGAACTCAACTCTCCAAGTCATCCTGTGAGCAATATCTCAGCACTCATCAGATGTTGCAAGCAGCAGTTACTTTTCAGCTGTCCTCTGCGTGGATCTGATAAGCTCATGTCAGCAGCCCAAGACTTTATCATCTAACTGCTACCTCTCGTCTGCTTCATCAGTGTGTTATTTCTGGACATCTCTGTCAGCAGGCAACAAGCAACTCATACCCTAATAACAGTCATGTCCATGAAAAGGTCAGAGTAATTATGTCTTATTCCCAGCACCAATTACCAGCACTGTCTTTGGCTATGATGTGTCCAACCTCAGCCTGGGCTCAATAGTGTGATATGTATGTCTATATCTGTCTATATGGAATATGGAATACAGATGCATTTTATAATATACTACATGATACAAAACTGTTGAAATGATGGTATGATGAAACTACAAAGCAAGGTAGCTCACATATTGCTGTTACATTTATAAGCAATAGTTTCATGATAAAGTTACCATCAAAATATGATTCCTTGACCCTGGAAACCTACACCTAGCACTTAGAATCATATTGATATCATTAGTTTACCAGTTATTGAGCAAAAACCATTGTACACTTATGGTAGGTGTCTGGATCAGCACCAAAATCAAATCATTTTTAAGTTCGGCCATTATCAACATCTCCCGAAAATTTCAGCTAAATCCATCCAGTATTTTTTGTGTTATCTTGCTAACAAGCTGACAAACATCCGCTGGCAAAAGCATGACCTACTTGGCGGAAGTAGTGAGACAATATGGCACAATACAAAAGGATGAGATTGAATTTCTTAAAATGATACAATTATGATACTGTAAAATATAATAGGGTGAAATGTGATGTGATACGGTATAATACCATGGATTTAACAATACCTTGTGTTACAAAATCAACACATTAAGAAATGCAAACAGCTTCTTGTCAACCTCCTCATTTGCCACCTGCCCTATGGGAGCAGTTTCTGGCTTTAACTACAAGTCCCAGAAAGGAATCAATCTTCCTCTTGGTAGTCTTGTTTTCTTTTGTAGGTCACTAGCACATATTATTTAGTTTTGTCTCACAACTACAAACCATCTCAAAGCAGCTTAAAGTCTCTCACAACCCTTAGAACACCAAATAATCATGATCCAATAATGCTTCAGCATCAAACTAAACTAATGTTCTTGATCTTCTAAGAAAAACTTTTGGGTGATTTCATTCGCGGCCTGTGTCAGCACTCCTCTCAGCAATCTGATTCACGTGGAATGTGAGCCATCGCTTCCTGTCTGCGTCTGCTCTGGGGTCACATGTGAGGTACGTGTTATGAGGCCTCGGCGGACTACAGGGACTAAATATGGCATGTCCACTCCTATCACAGTCTGTCTCATCATGACATCAGTCTGAGAGCTCTGCACGCCTTCCCTGTTGCCTGGGTGCAGCCGGGAAACAAGAAAACATGTGGCAGAGCCAAAAAACTGGAGGAAAGAGGGCAGAGAAAGGCCAAAGCTGGGGATTTAAAATCTAATGGGTCATTAAGGATGCATTTAGGTGCCAGTGGGATTCAGGAAAGAAGAATGTTACTAACTGCTAAAATTCCTAAATAGCTTGAGTCCGTAAAGTAAAAGAAACATCGCCTTTAGAGTCTTTGTGAAGCCTCAGTTGTATAAAGCTTTGATTAGGATATGTGGGAAATTATAGACAACCATCAATTTATATGCCATAGCAGTGTATACAACTGCCACACAGTGAAAGTGCCATCATGGGCCAAGAAAAAACTAGGTTTAAAGAAAAAGAAAAATTTTCTTGAGAAAGCATTCTTGAGATGTTGACTTCATTAGTAAGAGTTGAACAGGGGACTCAGTCTCAATTGATTTTGCTCTATGACGTTTAGATCTAAACTATCCTCGAGTTAGAGTGGACATCTGTACAAAGTTTTGACAAAACAAAGAACCCTAACAATTATCCCCTTAAAGCCTGTTTAAGCAAATTATTGCTGGAAAATTCTAGTTGTTTGGAGCTGAAATGTTATTTCACCCTACTGAAATGAGAAAAACATCAAAATTTACATACAAGTTTACATATATATATTTTCGTATCTCATTTAATACATTTGCTATTACATTTATCTAATTGTATTTAGATGTTTTTTTAGTAATTTGTTGATCATATTAGTTTGATAGAGGTATCATAAAAGTATGTATGGCTTTAAGTGGACAAGATATTGACCTCTAACCTATGACATCCAGAGTCTTATTTTTTTTCCTTGAGTGAGAGAAGACATCTCAGCAGACTTGGAAGAAACTGTCCTCAATCATTCTGGTGATATAAAAATAAAAGCAAGTGGTGAAACACCAGGAGCTATGACCTCCAGTTTAAAGACAATCCTTGAAGGCATTCTCAAGATATTTCATTCACAAGCAAGGTGTGAATATCAGACCTGATGACCTTGATATTTGACCTTTGACTTTGAAATTTAAACCTTTCACTCTGAAGCAAGAGTGAACTCTTGTGCAAAGAGAGTCTTGCAAAGGTTTCCTAAGATACTCCACTTACAAGCAGTGAATGAACACATGGTACAGTCATGTTTGTCTTTGAGTTATGACTGCAAGTTCTATATGTACATCCTTAAGTCAAAAGTAAATTTGGGAATTTTGAAAAAAAATCCCACAATATATCTCAAATTCCCTTTTCCATTTTAAATATTGGATAAAGCAGCAAGGGATGCACATGAGGCCTAAACACTTGGCCTTTGTTTATTCTTACACTGGAGTGGATAAATGAGCAAAGGATAAAGACAATCCTTGAAGGCATACTCACCATATCCCATTAACATGCAAGATATGGATACAAGGCCTAATTGTCTCGACCTAGGACCCATGACTTTTACATTTCCTATCAGGTCACCCTTGAGTCAGAGTGGACAATTGTGCAGAGCTAAAACTCTTGAAGTTCTTGATGAGATACAACATTCAAAAGCAGGAGATCACTTAGATCCAGTGGTCTTGACCTTTAATCTATACTACCAAAGTTTAACTTGTTCATCTTTGAGTCAGAGTGCAGAGTCGCGCAAAGTTTAAGGAAAATCTCTCAAAATGTAAATGAGATAAGATATTCAGAAGCAAGAGATGATAATGAGGCCAATAAGGGCCTAAGACTTTGAACTTAACAGAAAAATTATATCGGTGCATTCTTGAGAAAGAGTGATTATTCTTTACAGCGTTTTTTTTGACATCATGTTCATTAACATTCCACAAACACAAGAAACAACAACATTGACCTTTGGCCTATGAGCACAAAAATCTCAGCAGTTCATCATTGGGTCGATGTGGACAATGTAAGACAGTTTAAAGAAAACCCCTAAGAATATTCTTGAGATACTGAGTTCACCAGAATGGTCCCGTCAAATAAACAACCCAAAAACATCATTGCCTCTAGCCCTACTTATACTGTTACTGAGGCATAGAAATACAAATAAGTAAAAAAATGAGCCACAATGCCCAAAATGTCCCTTCCTCTGAAGCACTACACACTTATTCTGCATCCACAAAGCTGTAAGCTGTTGACAAGATGTCAGCCAATTCAGAGGCTGAGCAGGAAGTGAAGCTTTCCAGTTGCCACTAAAGGGATGTTTCCAAACAGTTTGTGTTGGCTAAGTGGGTAGAGACAACAGGACGTGCCAAGAAGACTTTGTGGGTAGATTGTTCCCACTGAACAAGTTGGGACCTCTGCCAGGCTTGTTGGCAGTGCCATTGCCATTTAATGTCAAAGATCCAGGCCTCGGGAGCCAAAGGTTTGGACTGCATATGGATGATGACTGCCCTCCACAAAGCTCACGCATGAGCATCACAGCCTTGTAGTTTCAAGCCAAAATGAGATTGGCGGAAGGGAAATAAAATATTAAAAACAATCACACGTAATGAAAACAAACACACAAAGCAAAATAAGGTGATGTCATGCATTTTGCAGAAGAGTGCTCCGCCAGCGGAGAATCAGTTGGGGGTCACGTGACATGACAAAGTATTGCCAAAACAATTAACTTACTGGTGAATTAGTACAGCAAACAACTTCATTTTTGTTTTTTGTTCTTTTGCTCTTTTTTATCAAACATTCAAAATTGAGCAGAAAAGGAATCCATCTGCAAGAAAGTATAGTCTATCTTCCATGTCTATACTATTATCATGTTTCTTAATTAAGCTGAGCACACCATCATTTCTGCTGGCCAGCATACCTACTTTTGACCTGTAAGTCATATGATCCCAATTTAACATCTCTTAACTATCCCTTTAAACTGTTAAAGAGCAAGAATGACGGTAGCTCTTCCTTGCATGTATCAAAATAAGAAAGATCCTAACTCCCAGATAGTTTATGCTACTATGTAGCTGGAATGAAAATGTATATGGTTGGGATTAGCTAACACTACATTGTAGTGGGCCCTCTAAAACATTAACAATCTTTGCTAGTGTTGCTTTAAAAGTCGCTTTCATCCAGAGACTAGAGCAACACAAAGCAGCAAAATTCATTGTTCCATTGACAATTTCAAAGTGAAAAAAGCCTACAGTTACTAAAGTTTCTACTAGATGTCTGTTCAAAAAGTTATAATAGTCTCATTAGCTTCAATGTCTTCATGCTAGCTTTTATCAAAGGAATTAACATGATTCAACTGAGTTCAAAAGCTCTAGTTCTAATGGTTTTGGGTTCTGTTGGTACACTCTACCTTCATTTCTAGTTCCATCTGATTAGATTTGGACAAGGTGTGGTGCATAATGATTGGTGTGGCTTATTTAACTTAGATGAAGACGTGAAATTGTTTGAAAGGGGGAATAAGGCCTTGGTCTTTAACAACTCATTACCTCTCTCTAGGCAGAACAAAAGTAAAACCTGGTTCACAACTCTGCAGCTCTATCATGATCATTCATACTAGTGCACTTGTATATCCATGTCACTCTGAAGTACTCAGCCAAAACAAAGGTGGGCAGTGAGATTTGCATTCCGTTCCTGATATATTCTCTTCATGTTTACAAACTAGAAACTATTATGACAGGAGCAGAGCATAGAATGTTGGAGCACAGAGCTGATTAAAATGAATCAGCAATAAAGACAGACATCTGAGAAGTTGAAAAATAAGGCTTCTGAATCAGCCGAGGAAGAAGACAGGGACTTTTTTAGTGCTTGTTTGGGAACTGAATGAGACACAAATGAGGAAATAAACTTTTTATATATCCTCAAGCAAATTTGATATGTTGGAATATCTTCTGCAGCCCTTATTTTGCATTACAATTACTTAAGAAGATGAACTCAGAGACTGGGACACATCAGATGCTATGCAGCAGACCAGACTTAAGACTTGCAGGGTACATTTTTGGGAAGGCAAGTGTCAGTTTAGGGGTACACAAATCTACAGTGTAGATACAGCACAGCTTTGACACAGCAATATAAAGCAGGCTTTAGTTTGAGACAGCATTTCCATTATGGCAGCCAAAACTCTGCTTCAGAACCAGTGGTTGATGTCACCATGACTACAACCATGTTTTGTACAGTCTTGGGGAAGCCCTAACAATCGACCTAAGTCCAAGTGTAGAAAAAAGCATGATCTTCTATCATGACAATGCTCAAGATGCAAGCCTTTGGATCTGCACCACATCGGTCTAATACTACAGTAAAGTAACATCTCCTCCTTTTGAGTAATGATGCTCAGTTTTACGGGCAGCAAACATCAACATTACAGGGATTAAAGTAAAGGTCATTTTAGCAAATTCCCATAGGAAATACAACTTTAGAGGCCAAAAAACAGTGAAAGGAAGTCCTCACAAACCATACAGCCTTTTACCTCATCAATATTGACAAGAGTTTAAAGGCATGCTAACAGCATGTTGGTCTGGTGGTCAACTGGCCTTACGATAGCTCTGCTAATGTGACAGCTGAAAGCAAACTGTTAAAAATTAACCTGCCCAAACTCAGCTTTGAAGCTGATAAGGGTAATATTTGTATATTCCTCTTATCTTATTTGAATTGTTGTTGTCTACTGTTTTACTCCTTGAACTTATAAATATATGTATTTTAATACCATGGAGCAATACAATGTAACAAAATCTAAAAGTACCACCCACTGTATCTATAGCTTGTCTTTCTGGTTATCAGTCTTGCACTAAAAGTTTGTGTCATTATTCATGGAGACGGTTAGGGGGTAGGGTCTTACTTAAATCCCCAAAAACAATTTTCCCAAAAGCAAAAGAGAGCAGCTGTTGTGATCCTCCAGACAAGCTGCAAACTGGGAGTTTAACTTCTCAAGGGGGTTTTCCTGTGCAAGCAAAAACTAGGATTATCTTGGCAATCCACTGTAGTGGAGTGTCCCTGGTCTGATGGAAGCAAAACGCAAAAACAATATCATATTATAACATATTTAAAAACCTTTATGTTAGTCAAAACAGCAACTAAAGTAGAGGTTTTAAAATCACAGAAACAATAATTATTTAGATAGTTAGTTACAAAGTAAACCCTTAGTGTCTTTTATTCTAGTCTGTATTTTTGCTGCTTGCCACATGAGACAACTGACAATTTCTTTCTAGGGCTTGGACACGTTCCATCACAGGGTTTGACTCCAATATACTTGTTCCTTTATGGTTAAATATTGGTTAATAATGGCTGACAGGTAGATACAACATGAAGTCTTGCCTGATTCAGGAAGAACATGAAGACAGTGGACACGAACGAACAGTACCCAGTAGCCATATATCTTTATTTTACTTTTATTTTTAACATTTACATATATTTATTTATATTTTTCTATCTTTTCTTTCTTTCTTTCTTTCTCATTCTTTTTTTTTTTACTTTTATCTTTAATAATTTACTGTTAATGAATCTCAATTTCCCTGAGGGGCTTTTCCCAAGGGAATTAATAAAGTACTATCTAATCTAATCTGATAAATCTTAATTGTTACCTCCTCTGTGGTGGTTTTGTCTTGCCATTATCAATTTGTCTGTTTGTGAACAGGATCGCTCAAAAGCTTATGAGTGGAATTTGAGGAAATTTTAAGGATAGGTCAGAAATTCACCAAGGACTTGTCACTTAGATTTTGTCGGTGATCCAAATCTGGATGAGGATTATGATTGTTTTTCAAGGATTTGTATTGCCAGTTAGGGAGATTTATGACACTTTGGTTAAAACTGCCTTGGTGGAGGTTGGCACTTCTATTTCAAGGGAATACATTAATAGTTAAAGGGATCTACTTTCAAACAAGATACTCTTATAATCACAAAAACATTAACCTGGATACATTTTCTGTATTTAACATTACTGGGGGGGATGAGAAGCTGTTGGGGGCCTGATGCTGATGTCTGGTGTCAGCTGATGATCACTCCTGTAGATAGTGAATATTGTTTGGGGCAAAACTTGAGGCTATGTTTTCTTTGACATCGATCATTGGATTATACATATACACCCAACAAAAATATAAGTAAACAAACTCTAAAGATTACGTTACAATAACCTTTCCCTTACTATGCTCCAAAACCTTATTTATCTGAGTATAGACTGCTTTGCTCAAATCCAGTGCCCTAGTCCTAAATCAAGGCAACTGCTGCACATTTTCATTCTGTTCATTCATTCACATGATTTTTGTGCATTTATATTTTTGTTGAGTGTACATGTTACATGTTATATAATTATGTTGCTTTTATGCAAAATAATATTATTGTGTAAAATAAAAAAAAAAAAAACAGATTCTGGCTTTAAATCAAAAGTTTTGCTGGGGGCACATTTCACTTGTGCCCCATAGATTTAAGAGCTACGCCCCTGCTCGAAATGCATCCTTTGGTAGCGGTATGGATGCTTCCACACTGCCTGTCTCCAATACTCAAACGTCTGCTTTATTCCGGCATTGTCCCGTTATTTCTCGTCACACCCACCTTCTATGAGCGGAGACTTGGAGAGATCTCTCCTGTCCTCAGGGAAGGACTCCGCCAGCCTTTTAAACAGCCGTCCCAAATCCGAATAACTCCTGTGCAAGTATAGAATATTCCTGTCTGACCACTCAGTCCGGATCTCGAAGAAGTCCTCTTCCTCTCCTCGCTGGCTGATGATGAGTCTGCGGATCCCGTTCACCCAGCAGTCCCGCACGAACATGTTGACCAGCGACGTGCCCTCAAACACCGCCGATGCCATCCCTCAGAGCCCGTCAGTCCAGCATGCTGCCCTGCCTCTGCCGGGACGGACACAGATACAGAAATAAACTAAAGTTGATGAGTTCCGTCCTGTCCGTCTGCAAAGAAAGGGGTCAGCTCATCACATGCGTAATCTCAAACGTGGCATGGTTTGAGGAAAAAACAAACTGTTTAGAGTCCAAGATACCGCCCCTGTGAAACTGATCTGATGATATCGATCCTACAAAAGTTTATCTTCCACGTCATCCTCTTTCACACGCTGAGAAACTGTCCTGTAAAGTCCAAAGATCAATGCTGTGCTTTTAAAAGTCAGACTTTACCTCACAGCTTTTCAAACCCAAAAGATTTCTCCTCGCACTGACTTGATCTGCACTTCGCTGGTCTTCTTTCTGCAGTTTCCTCCCCTCTCCTTCCTCCCTCCCTCCTTCCTTCCTTCCTCCTTGACAACAGGGTATTATTATGCGAAGAATGCACACGGCTGCAAGAGGAAAACTGTCCATCAACTTCTCTATAGTCAGGAAACTGTTTTTGTATAACTTGTATAAAATATTGGTTTAAGTTTTATTTTACTAATTGTGCAGCAAGTAAGTTTGGACTAAAGTTTGAGGTGTAGCAAGCATGAGGTATTGCAGGGAAAGTTTTGGCTCCAAGTGGGGTTACTCAAGGCTTAAGGCACTAGTAAATACACTGCCTGGCCTAAAAAAAAGTTGCCACCAAATACAAGGTCACACACTCTAATATTTTGTTGGATCATCTTTAGCTTCGATTACAGCACACACATTCACTGTGGCATTGTTTCGATAAGCTTCTGCAATGTCACAAGATTTGTCACCGATCATACCACTGCCCCCACAGGCTTGTACAGTAGGCACTAGGCATGATGGGTGCATCACTTCACCTGCCTCTCTTCTTACCCTGATGCTCCCATCACTGTTGAACAGGGTAAATCTAGACTCATCAGACCACGTGACCTTCTTCCAGTCCCCCAGTGTCCAATCTTTATGCTCCCTAGCAAACTGAAGCCTTTTTTGTTAAGTCTAACTGATTAATGGTAAATAACTTGTTGTCAGTCAAAAGATAATCACCCAAGCAGTTATCCAATAGGAGGCTTGTACCTATTTGCTTGGTTAAATCCAAGTGGCAACTTTCTTTTTGGCCTGGCAGTGTATGATTGCAACTTGTGCAACTTGTGAGCTTAGCCCCTGAGTGGAAATAACCAGGTACCAAAGCTAAATTAAGTTAGTAGTGACACCAAAAGCCTTTTAATTAACATATTTATAGATAACAACTACCCACAAAACAACAATGGCTTGACCCGTGACTGTAAAATTCTTAACAGTGATGACTTTTCTTTTTAATAGTTAAAACAAATTGGATATATCAGCAAAGTTCATGTTAGGGTCCTCGTTTAATGTGAATTTCTAGATTCCCACAACTGCAGTAACACACCTGCTCTACCTGCAAGTTTCTATAATGCAGATCAATATTCTTTAAAATTATATACTACCCACTTAAAATGTGAGGCCGTCTGTGTCTCCCTACCTGAACAGATAAATTGAAGAAGTGAGTACTTGATACTCTTTACAAAGTGTGTACTAGACAGGTGATACTTCACAATGGTTACTTCCAATTCAGTGAAGATATTTGGAAGTATACTTTTAAAACAGTGTACCTAATGAGGCATGCTATCAAAGTGCAAACTTGAAGGATTCTTTTGATGTAGATTTTATTTTTTACCATATGCATACTTAAAGTTATACAAGGGTGCTCTTAATAGAGTACCTTTGTGAGGCAGTGTGTACTTGGTGATGGATAGTTTCAACAAAGTACATATTTGACAGGTGATACTCTTCACAGAATGTGCACCTGACAAGTGTTACTAAGTAATATCATTGATAAATCATGCGCTTGTTGAAATGTACACTTGGCAAAGGACATCAACAATCTGTCAGTGAACACATCGTAGTTGTGTTTTTTTAGACCAATTATTTGACTTTACCGGGTGCAAATTTAAAAAAGGATGAGTTTAATGATGTGGGTACTTAACTTATTCAAGGAAGGACATATCTGAAGAGAAATGTAGTTGAAGACAGACATTTTTAAATGAATTATGTGCTTGACTGTCGTGAACCTGATGTAGTGTGTACTTGAAGGATACTCATGACAAAATGTGTATTTTGTGTAGGAAAGCTTTGACTAAGAGCACACTTGACAAATGATTCTGTGACTGAAAAATGTAGTAGACCAAAGGTCTTGGATTGTGTCAACAGACAACAGAAATGCTGGCAGTGCTCATTTTTGTCCAATAATAAATTCAGGGCATTTTTATAAGCCTTTATAGACAGGAGAAAGACAGCAGAACGGCTTGTGAAAGGAGGTGATAGAGAGTAGGGAGAGGGCACCCCTCAAGCAGGCCTCAGGCTGAATTTGAACCTGGGTTGGCAGAGGTATATATAGGACATGCCTGGTTGCTCACCACTCAGCCAAACCAGCATCCCAAGAGCCCATTTTAACACCAAACCAACTTAGTTAAGTGTACTTAGGGCGCTGAGTGCAGAAATGCCCTTGCTGTCAGCTAATTTTTGTGTTGTTGTGCTTTTAGTGCCCGTAATTGAAAAGCTTCCGGCTCAAACACAATTTTGGTTCCGTTTGCACCTCCTGTTTACACAAGAACTGGGCCTGAAGTGCCTTAATCTGCAAACATTTGAAACCAGGGTCCAGAGTGTAAAGATTTGAAAATGTTTTTGTATCCATATTAATCAGCATTTTCCCTGGAAATGCTGACTTGTGGCGCAGTAGTCTACTTGGAGCCTTAAAGTGAAGAGTTGGACGAGTTTTTCTTTTTCTGTCAAAGGTATAGTGTCTAAACCTGACTTGGAGAGACTTATCCATGCATTTGTCTCTAGTAGGTTAGATTACTGTAACTGTCTGCTCACTGGCCTCTCGAAACGAGCTGTAAGACAATTGCAGTACATCCAGAATGCTGCTGCTCAGGTCCTGACCAGAACCGGGAAGTACAAGCACATTAGCCCTGTGCTCAGGTCCCTACACTGGCTTCCTGTGGCTCAGAGAATAGACTTCAAGGCAGCTCTGCTTGTGTCCAAGTCTCTCCACGGCCTGGCACCAAAGAACGTCTCTGACATATTAGTGCCATATGAACCATCTTGGACTCTGAGGACCTTAGGGGTCGGCTTCCTGCTGGTGCCCAGAGTCAGGACTAAACATGGGCAACATGGTTTCAGTTTTATTCAGCTAAAATCTGGAACAGTCTTTCTGAAGATGTGAGGTAGGCCTTTCCTCTGACAATGTCCAAATCTAGGCTCGAGACAGCTCTATTTAACCATGCATATGACTGAAAGGATCTTATCTGCGCTCTTTTAAAGTTCATTTTATAATGATTATTTTTGTTTTATTTTGTATTGTGACTCATGCATTTTTCTTGTTCTGTTAAGCAGTGTGAATTACCTTGTGTACGAACTGTGCTCTACAATAAATTTGCCTTGCCTTGTCTTACTCTTACAGATAAAGGTTGCATCCAAGGAACAAATACAACAACAGCTTTGGCTGTTTACTGAGCATCATGTGTGCTGCTTACTTTGTTGTCCAGACAAAAATATCCAGACAGATTTGTTGTTCAGACAAGAAACTCCTACATCTTTGTGCGTCTATTCACCATTTGTTGTTAGTGAAAAGTTTGTCTTCACTGGAAAGCATACATGTTGTAACACTGCTGTTTCACTACAACCCTACATCGCCAACTACTGGCCTGGCATGCACACTACAGCATTTTCAGTCGTTTTTACGTCTCCGTGTGAACACAGAGTGCTTTGGAAACAGAAAAAAAAAATTACTGGTGGCTACTGGTGACAATGTAATAACCCGGCAGAACAGAAGAGCTAAAAGTTTGAGCACTGGAGCTACTACTACTACTTGCAATACAGCTCAATCTTTGAGATTCAATGGCTGTAATCAGGCAGATCCATCTATCAAAGCTTCAAGCTAGAACAAGAGCTCAGTGGTACTACTGAATCAGCATCCTCTGAGCAGAAGGAGGCGAGAGCTGTGGCAGGGGTGATTGCAGGCCTATATGCAATGGCTGCTTATGTAACAATTAGCATGGATGTTGCTGATGTTGACTTGACACCTGACACCTGACCTTTTGTCATCATTTCAGCCCATCCCATTTCAAACATGGCGACTGTAGCTAAAAAAAGAAAAGTTGACAGCAAGTGGAAATTGGAGTATATTTTTGCCGAAATATGAAACAACTGTGTCTGCCTAATTTGCCACGAGACTGTAGCTGTTTTCAAGGAATTCAATGTCAAGTGGCACTACCAGACAAAACATGCTAACTACGACAAGCTAACTTGGGCCGAACACGGCGAAAAATTGAAACAACTGGAAGCTTTTTTAACGGCACATCAGCACTTTTTCACAAGAGCCTGTGAGTCAAATGAAAATGCCACAAGGGCTAGCTATGCGGTGGCAATGCTGATTGCCAAGCACTGCAAACCTTTCACTGAGGGTGAATTTATTAAAGACTGTGTGCTGAAAATAGTTGAGAAAATTTGTCCTTTGAAGAAGCAAGATTTTGCCAATGTTTCCCTGGCTCGAAACACTGTGGTACGGAGAATTGAAGACATTTCATTAGATATTAAGAGACAACTAGAGTCAAAAACTGAATGGTCGGCCCCCGTACATTTTCACCTTACCAAATCTGGCCCACATGGCAAAAAGTTTGGACACCCCTGGTCTATACGGCATGTCAGGTTTGCTAATGTTAGCTAATGCCATTTTGTTGTCATGTTTTTCAGGATGTTTCTTTGGAAACACAATAGTAGGAAAACAGAGTAATTTAAAGCCACTATAAGAACAATTAGCTCTGTTCAGAAATCCTCTGAAATTGAGGTTGTGGAAACCATGGGCTCAGACTTTGTAGGAAATAATCTCTTACATTTTTTCAGCTCCTAATAGTTCCATTTCTTAGTATGTGGATATACTACTGCACATTTCATTTTAGGCATGACTGATCATTGTGCTTCACTGAGTAAGGGCTACTGTATTATCAGAAAATCCCTCTCCATTTTGGGTTATAAGAGCCTCTGTCTGTTTTGAGTGGTGCTTCAATCTGTGGTTGGCCACATTTACAGAATCAGCACATTCTGATTCTGTACCCCCATTTCTATCTAATTCCTCTGAAGAAGTAAACTTCAAATGGAAAAAAGACTTCTGCCCACTCATCCTTAAAAGCTTACTGCTGCAGAATTCTAAAACACTCGTCTCCTGTTGCTAAAAAGCTGTGGTCAAAACTTTGAGTGGGAAAGAGGGAGAGCAGAAGGAGTTGTTCAGGGTTTGCTCGGCCAGAGACTGATGGTTTACCAGAGAGTCAGCAGTTTGATCATGTTTAAATGGTAGGGATGAAAAGATCTGTACAGTTTTTCCAAAATGAGCAGGAGTGTGACGCAAAATAAACCAGGCTTTATTTTTTTAAGATTTTGAATTAGGCTTGAATTAACAAGAAGAAAAGAAATGGTCACCCTGTAATGCTCAGTGGAATATTTATTTTGCAAGTTGCATTTTGCCAAGAAAATGTATAGGGAATGTGTAGATACCAATGTGATATCCTGTATGTACTTTATAGTTCATATTCTGCAAACTACACTTTTGATGTTTTTATACATACATGCTTATACATATCTATGACCTTTCTACAAGCCCCCCAACATGAGGAAATTTCCCATCTCTCCGTTTGTTGTTTGCTTTACCTTTCAATAATTGTGTGCTTAAACTATTCTCTCAGTGATGCCATTAAAGGACAGGTCATATCCATCAGATCCATCCCTTGGCTAAGTGTTTGTTCAGGCTCCAGCACATATCTGGGCATGTCTGCCACAGTAAACATCAGAGCACAGATCTGAAAAACTGAAGTCACGTCCACAGCTAAAGGGGAAATTTGACCACAGCCTAGACAATAAGACTGAACTTTCAACAGCTTTTTTTATTTTATCTTGAGTTTCTGTCTCTAAAGCATGTGAAAACATTGCCATACATGCAAATATGGTTTTAAACCTATTGTAGATAAGTTAAAAAAAGAAAAGAAAAAGGGTCTCTTTAGGCTTTTTGGAATTTTATATGCCCCTAAGTTTTACATTCCCATCTTCCCTGCATAAGAAAGTACTATCTTGAACAAAACATATAGGCTGAAGCATCTAGAGCAATAGACTAAAAAACATACACATAGATCTAACACTGTGATGTCAAACTATTGTTTTGTTGGAAGTTTAGGCCCATTGACTCAAATGGCCCTTTTCCACTAGCACACCTTGGCCCTACTCTACTCTACTCGATTTGCAGCGTGTTTCCACTAGCCTGGTACCTCCTAAAACAAGCTAGTTTTAGTACCTACTCCGCTCTGGTTCCAAGCGAGCAGAGTCGATATTAAAAGATGACATCACCGACTGCGACTACTGATTGGTCAGTCAATGTTGTCATCGATGAGTCATGAGCGCGACGACCTAGCAAGCTAGCGGTAGCTACCGTTAGCTTACCCTCATACGTCTTTTCTTTGCAGCTCGATTGCTCTTGTCCTCGGCTTCATTCTGTTGTATATCTTCCAAAACTCTCCTGTGCTTGTCAAGGGGTATTTCTTCTTGCCACCTGCAGCCTTCTCCTGCTTTCCTTTTTTACTCGGTTTGTGACAAAAAGCCACAGATTGTTGTGTTGCGCTCAAAATGACGTCACCGCAGAGCCGCTCAGCGACACTGCACCCCATTGGGCATGCTGGGGCTAATGGAAAAGCAGCACAAGGCGAGTAGAGTAGAGCCGGGTAGAGTAGGGCTAATGTAAAAGGGCCAAAAGTGTCAAGCCTATTTCAGAACAGAGATGTTGGAGTGAATACGGAGTTGTTGACAACATGGTGCTGAATAATACTGAACTGACCAATCACCACAGAGTAGACAAGTCAGCCAATCAGAGCAGACGGGAATAGTGCTTTAAAGAGGCAGGAACTCCGACAGCGTGTCAGTCAGACTGAGAATACAGTTGGATCAGAGGTTCCTGGTAATACCAGATGTTCTGGATGTTGGTGATTGTGAACATATAGTACGTTGTAGAAAAAACTTAACGAACTTAAGGAAAGGCAAAATCATGGCTCTTTGAAAGTAACATAATTGGCTTTTACCTGCTATTTGAACTAAACTGATAGTGGAGAGACAGTGGATAGATTTAGAAATTGGGGAAGAGAGCAAAAGAAGACCTGTGGCAAATAGGTTTCAGGTGAAAATTAAACCTGGGTCATCTATATAAGGCAAGAGCCTACATATATGATACATGCATGGCACCCACCTACTCTGCCAAACAAGCACACCCAGGTACATCATTTTTTAAAACTGACTAGTGAGCAAAGTCATATTCAGTCTTAAGGGAGTAACTAGTAAAAAGTTATTCCTTATGCATTTTGAGTAAGTCATCTAACACTGGTCAAGAAGAGAACAATGGACTTATTTTTCTTTCATAAAGAAATTGAGGTATGAATGTTTTAACATATCAAGAAAATAACCAAAATTTAGCTTGGCTAAATAACATTTTGTAGCTTTGCTAGCTTTACTGTATGTAACCAAAAGGTCTCTCAAGGAAAACAGTTGTTGAAATCCAAATGCTGAAATGCTAGTTTTATTGATTAAAGGTTGTTGGGCATCCTGAGAGCATCACAGTTAATGCCACACTGCAACAGTGCAAAACACTATAAAATCTAATCCAGCTGAAAGAATATATAAAATAACATGGTGACAACAGAACTGAAACTGCCTCTTTCCTGGTCTCTGCGCTGTGGTTGCTTCCAAGCCATGAAGACGTGAACCATCTTTATCCCCTCTCTCAAACCTGACATAAATTTCATCCTCCGACAAGGCCATATGCTTCCACCGTACACCCAAACTTCTTCTTCTCTGTTATAAATCCTTTGCCAGCTTTGCCTCTTTCATAAAATCAAACAGCAGAGGCCCATAAAGTGAAGAGGGTAGAGAAAAGATCAGGGAACATAAAGTTGGACACATCTGTCAGGAAACAAAGGACTTGTGCGTTGATGGGAGCAGGCGTTCCCTCTCTATTGAGCAGTATTGTGAGCAGTGGCAGAGCTTTACTTAAAGAATCTCATTCTGGGCCATAATTCTGTCCTCCAGCTGACAAAGCCCAGAGAAGGATGCAGGGGCTGAGGTGACTGTGGGTTAGAGGATGGTCCAAGTGTTTTTTCTCTTTAACAGGCGGTATAATGGACTGTGATTGTCGTCACTGTGCATCTGTTGAGCCTGATGTTTTATGGCCTCGTCCTTATTGTGTCTCCAGTGAGGCTGAGAGAGCAGGGACCCTTTAAGAGTTGAGGAGGGCTTAACGTCTGTCTGCTTTATTTCTTCTCTTTGGATTTTTTTTTTTCCAGCGAGAAGTCATAAATCTAATCTCTGAGTTTGAGGCACAAAGATATCTTTAATGTTGGCTCCTTGGTTCTTAGTTTAGTCGGCATGCCTACTTAGCTTTGTTTGCAAATATAAGCTTGAAATAAAATCCTAGTCAGGAGTTAAATTGGCTGTTTCTACTATAGCAAGCTAGACTGAAACATTTATTTAACAACAACTTTCAACAAGGTGCTAATTAGATATGCAAACCTCAATTTTCAGTTCGGTTTTCTTTGCTTAGGCTTCATCCTAGTTCTAGGGCAGCATCAGCAATGCCACAGCCATAACTGCAGCTGCTGTTAGTTGATGCAGGTGGTTGTGCTACAGTTTTAACAGAGCATTTGACAGGGATTTTCGGCCAGTTGAGATATAATGTATACAGATGTACTTCAATTAAGTTGTAAATCCGGTGCCAGCTTCTTGGTTGTACAACATTAACCATTAGTTAGCTGCTGCTTAGAACCCATGCTCTGACTTGGACATATTTCTTCTCATATGACTGAGTGACTAAATCAGAAAGTGCGATTCACAAACTGTTTCATTACTTCTTTAAGACTTCCTGACTAAAGTACCACGTTAAAATTCATGTATTTGATTTGTAGCCTGTTGTCATCTGCTAAGTTGTTCGTGCAAAGCTATAAAGTAAACAGAAAATCTTCATCAATACAGAGAGGTCTCCTGCATGATAAATCACACACCGTATATGACACACAGTTTTTTCTTCAGACTGCATAAATACACAGCAGGAACCACACACAGTACACATCCATGATTTACTGGGCACACAGGGACACAGTTCTCAACTAATGGAATCTCTAATGTTTCCATGACCGACACTTAAATCTGTGGTGAGACCTCCAGCCTCCAACTTCATCATATAAATCTAACATTTACTGTAAATCTGAGATAAGCTGGACCACAGACGGCCCAGACTGTGAGTTACAGCCTCTAGACACTCTATGTTTACCGACTAGACATGTACTTACTGTGTACTGGATGACCTTGAGTTCAAATCTAGGTTAAAATTATAATAAATACAGAATAATAAAAAACAAAAGCCAAAGCTAGATGCCATAATAACTAATGATGATAATTAAACACCTGCAGAGCCATTAACAATCAGCAGCTCTCGTCCCATCTGCCAACATGTCAACATTAATGCTGCTCTAACTGCACAGCTCTATCACTTTCACACTGCTGTGCTTGAGACACCACAGCTGCCTCAACGGCAACACAATTTACTGCTTCATATAAAACTGTCAGGCTTGAAAAAGAACGCTTTTAAAAGTTCGGCATCCTTGAATGTTGTGATTCACATAGTTCATAGTCAGGCTTTCAGCACAGCTTGCATGGCAGCAAAGACTTAAAACGTGCTTAATCTTGATTTGGATTTCTCATCCTGTCAGATTTGTAGATCTCAACTTAAGACTTCTCTTGTTAATCGTCACTTTGTGATTTTATGTGTGGAATTTTGTTTCTAAAGTGCATGTGAAAAGCAGGCATTTAAAGACTTCAAGTCCAATATATTTCTGTGTGAGATATGAAACAGTCAATATAAGCAAAATAAAATACCACAGCAGCCCAGGAATGATCATTCAAATGATCAAATCATATTGCTGTGGTTTTTATGCTGTTTAAAGTTTAAAGTAACAATGCTATTTAATCAATTTAAAGGGCTGTTGATACAGGCACAAACCCATGTCAACATTTACAGTCATAAAAGGGCTCAGGGAGAACAAATACCTGCTAAGGCATTTCCAACAATGTCAGATTTATTGTCATGAATGAGGAAATATCTTCCTGTTCCTGGATTAACATCCGTGTGCAGATCACTAAAATATAATAACTTCTCACTTGTGCCGTGAACAACATGCCCTGCATTTAAGTTTTTGAGTTACCTTGCTAACAGACAAACAGAAACAAAAACATTACCACCTTGGCAAAGGTAGCATTTACCATGGAAACAGAAATCTCCTCACTGATGATCTCTTTTGTGTTTTTAGATAATATAAAGATGCATCCGTATTGACTGAAGCCTGTTTTCGAAGAAGAAGAAGAGATCTCACATGAACTTGAATTTGCAAATGAAACCAAGAGGCATTTTTGTGGAACAAACCAAAGGGCCCCAGTGAGGAGTGCATGAGGGGCCCCCAATACCACAAGATCCACTGTTATATTTCCAGGGCCATCCTGTGGTACAGGCAAACCATGAAACATTTTAAAACCCACATTTCTCTGTTTCTCCCTCTTGCTGTTTTCCACTATCGCAAGGCCTATCTCATATACATGGTGTTTCTACATTTACTGCTGCATAAACAGCTGTGGGCTCCATGTTATGTGCCTTCTTACTCTTCTAAAGAAATTCTAGCTTCTGAAAATATCTGTAACTTTCTTTTTGCAGGGTTTTGATTTACTCTGGTCCATCTAGAAGTCATGAAAATAGCTTTTACTTTTAAACATAGCTTGCTGGGCCAACTCCGCAATAAAGCACAGGCTATCATTTTGGAGAGAAGATTGGAAACCCCTTTAAAATTGTGCTAGAGGAAAGCATTTGAAACCAATACTTTTCTAAGTGAAGCAAACATGAAAACTGCTTCCAATACTTATGTGTGGCATATTTACTGTGAAGTCCTGTCTGTATCAGCCATCATATAAGATTTCAATTTATGTTAATGGAGTTTGAAAAAAAGTTAGAATTCTGACTTCTTCTTTTGGCTTCTTCTCACTCACTTTTTAGACACATTCATACAAGTAGTACTTTTCTTTTTCTCTAACTGTACTCCCATTTGCCTTTTGTCATAAGTTTATTACACTATAATAAGTTAGCTCTCCCTTTAATGTCACGTAATGAAGCCTATAAGGTACTGTCGTCATACTGGTCAGTCGCCCAGCGCAATACTTGGTATTGTATTCGGCAGGGATAACATTTTTGAAAGGCATAAAACACGACACATCAGTGTTTTATCCGAGTTTGAGAGAGAAACCCTGTACGCTGGCTTGAAAATGTTTACCAGCACACACCCTGGTGGACAAACAGACGAACTTTAGTCCACCAGCCTTATTGCCGCACGCCGCCGGGCCGACAGGGGGAGCATTAATAATGGATGCTGTGCACTGCTGTGGCCAAAATAACCAACGAAGAAGAAAGGGCCTCCTCGGCTGAGGAAAATGGCCGACATTGAGATGGACATCGCGTCCAGGAGAATGAATAATGGCAACGAACACGTGTAAGTCGTTTATTTAAAGATTAAAAGGTCAGACTCGAAGCGGGAAGCACCCGTTTTATCCGAAATGAAGTATGAACGTTCGGGCTGCGGGTGTTAGCGTGCTAGCAGGCTCGCGCTGTCACAGCTGAAATAGTTGTCAACGACTGGCTTACGTGTTAGCATGTTAGCTTATGTACTATAGCATACGTAACGTCAACTCCCGCTGAAAGACTGGGCTGTGGGATTCTACAACAGCTACAGGGTCTGATAGATTCTTCTAGGACCCAATTTCTTGGATTAACGCAATTTAGCGTTTCTACAAAGTACTTTACAGATGTTTAGCAGCGACGGTTAGCATAGTTCAGAGCTAACCCTGTGCTCGCTGAAAAGGTAGCATGTTCTAGCTAATGTCTTACATCCGTATTGGCGGTTCGGGTCGATGTAAAGGCTGACCTGTAAAGTTTGCAGAGTGAAAACTGGGTCAGGCCTTTGTCACCAAAAATGCTTGCTCTTATTTCCTTTTCATTTCTGACTTACTTGGTATTTTTCTTAAATTCAGCTCATTACATAATCAGATTTCACATAGTGTCAACGACAGAGCTAGCCAACTGGTGTGTGTCTCTGAGTGACGCATAACCCGCTTAAACGCATGGAAGTAGTCCCTCAAACAGGTCAGGGACCTACTACAGGGATATAACTGTTTAGTATACGTGGTGAACACGAAGGCAGTCAAATAAATAGCCATCGCAGCCCTGCTTTTTCCTTCAGAAGTCACTGGTGCCCCGGTTGCCCATGGTTACAGTGTTGGGGGAAAGACAACAAAAAGAGAGCCGTGTGCCACCTCTGGCTCTGAGTCTACTTTAGGTCATCATCAACCAGGGTTAGATGTGGTTTCACGTTAATAACTGTGAATTTGACTTGTTAATTGTACTGCAAAGAAATTGTTGGGAAGTTATGGCTTATTTGATAACAGTATTTGAGTTTTACAAAGTACTTGTATGTAATTGATATCTGTTGTTATGCCACCACAATATGAGCTTCTTAATCTAATCAGGATGCACAGTGTTACTGGATCAGTATCAGTATTGGCAAGTAATTGCCCACAATTCTGATTACCGTAACAGGGAGATATGACAGTGTAGTGTGATATTTTGGCTGCACCCTTTCACCACGTAAATCCTATTTTTTGGCTAAGGGTTAGTATCGTCCAATTTTTACATTTGTGGAGTTATTTACAGCCATTATATGGGCCATTCATATCAGTAATTTCAACAAAATACACAAGTTTGCAATGACGCCTCACGTCATTACTGCAGCTGTTCATTTAAACATCAAGGGTTACATATTTATCCCAACAGTTACATGTTTTTTTCTTCTTTCATAAAGACTGTTGCATTGAACGGACAAGTCAATTTTCTAAAAATGTTGAGACTTTATGCTCTTGAAATAAAAATATCAGCTATATAGTTCTGAAGTAATGGCATGACCAGACATTCTGTGCTTAACATAGTATTTAAAGCCCTTTGCGTTTTATGTTAAGCAACAGTACCACTGCAACATATTGGTGTTTTTTTCGCACATGAGGATTTTGATGCACCACATCCATGTTACTTGCCATTTGTCCTCAGGAGCAAAAATCTATCAGTTTCTCTCAGTTCTGGTCATATGAAGGTTTTAAGCCTTAAATTCACTTCTTATAAATGTGAACCCTGCAGATTTTGTTACCGTCTGCTTCCCTCACTCTTTGTTAGCAGCAGACAGAAAGTCAAGACGAAAATCTTAATTAACAGACAGTGGGCCTTTTAAAAAGTGTATCTGTTGACCAGCTTATTAAAGTTACAGATGCTGTTGTGACCGAAGGTGCAGCGTAGACACAACATAGGCAGAGATGTCTGTTTAGCAGATGTGACATAGTGCTGTGTCCTTCCTGCATGTTTGTGTGAAATTTTCAGTGTGTTTCCCAGATCTTAGTTTGAATAACTGTTTGCAATGAAAGCTTAAAACGCTAAAGAGAGAAATTGTGTTGTATAACTTTGACCTTTTCCTTGTTGGTTGTTGATGGAATGGCTGAGAGGTGATTCTTTAGAAAAAGCTACAGAGGTGTTGCTTTAAAATGATGTTTTTCTTTCTTGCATTGACCTGTAATAACTGTTGCTGATTCTTTAAACAGGAAGCAAGATCTGGAAAGCCAGGAAAGAAGTGGAAATGAAGACAGTGGAGATATGTCTGAGGAAGAAGAGGAGGAAGAGGTAGGGTTGGACTACAGCAAGACTTAAGTATCCCTAGTGATATGATGCTGTGATTCTGATCCAAGCTCAATACTATTCACTGAGATTCTTTTATCATCACCGCTGGAGTTTTTTCCATGCCTTACTTGCTTGTTATTGTCCTTTATGCCTCTCCTTCATACCATTGGACCTCACTGTTAAGCGCTCAGTGAAAAGAACCTAGACCACCCCACTGCCAAGTCCAACATTTTTGAAAATGCTATGTAACCTGAATTAAGTTAACCTCGGTTACTTGTGTCATTCTTTCTACAAGTGTAAATCAAGTGTGATCAAAAGAAAAGACTACCAGGCATTTGCACATTTCTTTTTCAAATTTTATGCAATGAAATTCAAGTAAAGCTGGATGCACTGAGCTGACTTTCTCTCTCGTGTCATAGGAGGAGGCAGTGACTAATGGCGAGAAAACAGAGGAAGGGTCCAAACATCACAGCAGCAGCAGTGGGAAACACAAAAGGAAAAAACACAAGCATCGTAGTAAGCACAAAAAACACAAACATGCCTCCGACGAGGACAAGGACCGCAAACGAAAGCATCGCCACAAACACAGGAAACACAAACGCAAGGAGGCCTCCTCGCCCTTGGGCTCCGGCCTCTTTGGCTCCTCCAGCCACAGAAAGGTGGAATCCTCCCCCTCCTCGGGACATCCGAGTCTGGACGACAGGGCCCTGCTGGAGGATTTGGAGAAGCAGAGGGCCATGATTAAAGCTGAACTGGACAGCCAGCTGATGGAGGGCAAGGTTCAGTCAGGCATGGGTCTGATCCTCCAGGGATATAACTCTGGATCCGAAGAGGATGGAGATGCCCGTGTCAGAAATGGCGAGCAGCGTCAAAGGGGCACCTCAGGGAAACCCATCTCTCCCAGAGGTGGGAAAAGTGGGAAATCTAGAAGGGACTCAACAGAAGGTGGCAAGTCCACCTCGAAGCGTCGCAGTAGGAGTAAATCTGCAGACAGGTCGGGACAGAAGGAGCCTAAGCAGGAAAAGGTGACCAAAAGCACCAAGGACTCAAGTGCAAAAGACAGAGGCCGAGGCAGGAGTAGGTCAAAAGAAAGGAAGCGCTCCGACAGCACCGACAGGTCCAAAGACAGGAGCAGGAAGTCCAACTCCCCATCCAGCTGGAGAGGGGAGCAGAAAGGCAGCCGCGCTGAGAAACGACCGTCCCCGCAGCGGGATGACAGACCAAACCAGGAACGAGCGGGCCGCAGGTCCAGATCCCCCGGGCGAGAGAGGCCCGGCCGATCGGATGCAGACCGGGACAAACGGCCCGCCAAATCCCCATCCAAGGACGCTTCGTCTGGGAAGGAAAACCGCTCACCTCACCGACGAGCGCTTCACAGTCCTGTCAGGAAGCGCAGTGCATCCCCTCGCCACAGAGACGCCCCTCAGCCTTCATCCGCTGCCTCAGACAGGACATCCAAACAGAGCCACTCACCATCCAGAACACGGTCGCCCCCGAGGAGAGGCCGCAGTCGCTCACCGGATGTCAGGAGGAGGGATGCTGACAGGCAGGAATCACCGGTTAGGTCAGTGAAAGGAATTTTTATAGGCTTTACGTCTTACAGTGGATGTTGTTATATTACAAATGAACTCAATGCTCGATTCACAGATAGAAAAACCCTAAAAAATCCCTGAATTTCTCAGGGTGAGCTGCATGTGTGAATGCAAATTGCATGGTTTTTCACCCAGACTTTCCCTGATGTTTGTCTGCTGGCCTCTTGCATGCAGTGACCATCATTTAAGGTGACTTTGCTGCTTTCTGTGTAAGAAACATGATAAAAGTTGTGCACACATTAAGCCCAGTTACTCGGCACCAGAACACCAGAATCGTACTTATCCTGCTCCTCTTTTACCAGCATCCACATTGCTTCTGGTCCTTTAAACTTTAGCACAGTTATCTGTCGTAAATATGCTCTAATGTCAGAAAATAACACCCATGGATCTCTGTCCTCTGAGTTTATTTGGTTTGATCTGGCTGACTGAGAGTTTGCCTAAACTTTGAATAAACACTGGTCCTCTGCATCGGGTTGATTTGAATCGTTTGCCACTATTTTGAATGCTGTTCAGCGGGACTGATCAGCAATTGATTCATGAGCGTCCGTGCTATGCTGATGCACATCTCCACCAGCCGTGTAACAGCAGAAGGAACTGAATACTTTCACTTGTCAAACAAACTTGACTTTAGGGGTCAAATGTGCTGTGGTACTATAAACGCTGCCAGGATTGACTACATCTTAAACCAAATCTTTTTTAAAATTATGTAAGATATTCTTTTTTGACACTTTAAAAAAAAAGTGCCATTAAACAATTAGTAGAAGTCTATGAACAATCTTTTTAGTGCGTAATATTGTGACTTAAGATCTGGAAATTTGTTTTACAATCTGACGGAGCCAGATTGTAAAACAAATTTACCATAAGATAATAGCAATTCATTAAATAACACTCATGCAAGAAAAATCCAGTTGTAAGTAATCTCTTAATATGCTCAAAAATTGCAGGCAAAACCCTGAACCCTGTATTATCTTGAAGCACTTATTTTTTAAATGCCCTGTATCAGCAGCAGCAGGTCACATGTTTGGGGTGTAACTGAAGATGTGAATCTTCTTTTAAAACGACTTTGCTCTACAATGCTATTGAGTTTAAGAAAGAGGATTTAGTGTTTTTAAATTTTGGTGTTTTGGGAGTGGGGTTTCCGGCTTTACTCTGGAAAACCATACCAGTACCCTGGAAATGTTTTTCTCAACTATCCACACAGGATAATAAGAGAAAAAAAGCATTTTATTTGATACTTTTTGATAACTGATGTTTTAAAAATATTAGTAACAGGAAAATCAGACAGTTCTTTCACAAGAAACACGCTGAATGAGAATCCAGCATCAAAGATTTAGACGTACTTATGCACTGTTATTGAACAAGAGCATTGGTAACACATTTGTTTAATCCAGATCATGGGCTGCAGTTTGTCCCATTTTTATATTTATCACTTTAAGAAGTACGCCACATGATGCTGAGGAACTGTTTTGTGGGTGAAAATAACACATTGACAGCTCTTAATATGCTTGATTTTACTTATTTCATGTCAAAGTTTCAAGTTTGGAGTTATGCACCCCTCTTGAAAATGTATTGCTTTGTAAAAATTAGGAGAATCAATCATTTTGACAAGCGTAGTGCAGTGTAAATGTCTGAACCCTCACTGGATCAGAACCTGAATTCTGAAGACTTTGTAAATGCTTTGGGTGAAGTACCAAACACTTTGAAATTAGTCTGATTTTAATGGTCCACAGAGGTCAAACATGAGCCAATAAATAAAGCTGATCTAAGATTCATTAAATATTTCATTATAATAGAATGTTATGTTTATGAACGCTGTAGTTGGTATTTGTAAAATCACCGGCTCATCTGTCCTGTGCTTTTGTTTTATTCAGGAAACGTCCCCGAGCAGACATGGGGCAAGTTAGAGACAGATCCCGGGAGAACAGTCCCAGATCATCATCTCGCCGCAGGATGAGCCGGTCACCTCTAAGACGGAGGTCCCCGTCACCACGACGACGGTCCCGCTCTTCCCCTCGCAGACGCTCTCCACTGGGACGCAGGTTTTGGCTCTTTCCACTTATCCTTCATTTGTCTCCGCTCACAGCAGAAAAGTCTTTCTCTACACCTCTTACATAATCAAACACACACTGGGGCTTTCTAATTTTAGATGAACATCTGTCATGTTTTTTTGGGGGGTATGACTTTCATAGTCTGTGAATACTTAGTCATTTGATGTGTTCCTTTTCCAGCTGAAACTTTTATAAGATCCAATAAATCCGCCGCTCTTACATTTGAAGGTCCGGGGAGAGAGATCGGTACGGGAGGCTCAGGCAGTACAGACGCTCATCGTCCAGAGATCGCGAGAGGAGGAGACGACGCAGCAGAGACGAGGACAAATTCAAAGGCAGCCTGTCAGAGGGAATGAAAGTGGACCAGGAGTCCTCAGAGGAGGAAGTGTGAGTTTTTGGAAGTTAAATGAAGATGTCTCCCTCCTTATATCTGTTATAAAGTTATGTTCCTGATACTGAGTTGAACATGAACACCTATTCATTTCAGCCATTAAGGTTGTCTTTAAGCCAGAATGTTAGTATTCTGTTTCCTCTCAGGTCCCGTGTTTAAAATGTATTGCTGAATTGTAATTAGATTAAAGAATTAACAGGGTGCTGGTTTGGCGGAGTGGTTAGCAACCAGGCATGACCCATATACATGCTTCTGACGGCTTGGGCTCACATCCAGCGCGGCCAGTTTTCAGAGTGTCTCTTTCTCACCCCCTTTCATGAGCTTACCACTGCCTCTCCTGTCAATAAAGGCACAAAATACCTAAAAAATCATCTAAAAAAATTAACTAATCAAATGTATTAATAAACTTTCTCCATCAGTCAAATGACTTCAATCATTTCAGCTTAATCTAACAGAAGCAATTGGTTTTAAACATTGTTCAGTCATCAGTTGTGCATATGAACTACTTTTAACTACTTCAATGATTAAAATATATACCAAACTTGATGTTGATGTTGATGGTCTATACTCAAATCAAATGATTTTAATCTAAATCAGATTGCCGGTATAAGTTTAACAATGAAAGAGATCCTTAAATATGTCAGACCGCAAACCTCCAGTTCACTTTATCTTTAACAGTACATTTTAAATGAACAGGGCCTGAATGATCAGTGAACACAAACATTTTAGTCTCACAGTCTCTAAATTAAAGTTATTCTGTTTGTCATTGTGGTTAATTAAAAGTTTCTCACCACTGGCTTTGCTGAGGTCTCCATGCGGTGATGCCACCAAACACTCTGTGTGACAAAAGGGTGACACACCTGCTTCTCAGTCTACTTATTGCCTCAGCTCTACCATCCCCCTCTCTACCTGCATTTAGGAGTCTGAGCTGATCCTGACGTCACCCTCTGGTGGAAAAGACTTCAATTGCTGCCAAATAAATTAAAACCATACCATAATCACGAATGCAGAGTCTCCTTAAGTTTGTCGTAACAGTGTTAAAAATTGAATATCCTCATGAGGGATTAATATAATATGCTTTCTTTTTGTCCTTTTTTTTCTTTGTAAAATCTTGTTGTATGCATTTTAATTCAGAATGACTAGTTGTAGGGGGCCCTCTGTCTTAGAACAGCTCGTTTTGCTCCGTATTTCTTACAACAGTGTTGTGTTACAGGTTGGAGGACTTTGATGGAGAGGAGGTGGATGAAGAAGCTCTCATTGAACAGCGCCGCCAGCAGCGCATGGCCATCGTCCAGGTCTGCACCCTTCATGTTTTCAGATTGTTCAATGATAGTATGAGTTCTTACAACAATTTATTTGGCACACTACAACGTGCGTGTGGAAAATTTTTATCATTTTTATTACCCTAAACAGCAGCTGTGCACTTTTACTGCGATCAATATACTAGCACATGAAACGGAAAGGTGCTGTTGTACTGCCCCCTTTCATGGTTTATTGCACGTAACTGCTTTCTTTTTAATGCATGCTGGGATACAATGAGTCAGATCGAAGCTGTACCACCTTTGATTTGAAGAGTCTTTCGGTCTTTATCCTTGATTGGAAACACTGGTTATGTGCTGTGAATGAACCTTGTGAAGTGTATTATGATTGAAAAGCTTGACAGGGAGGGTTTGTCCACACAAGGCCCATTTACACTGCACACAGGTGTCGCCCTCCAGCCTGCACTCCTGCCACTTCAGCTGTAATCAGACCTGAGCTTAGTTGTAAAAGGACACAGACCGTTTAGAGGGAACACAAGCTAACAGGGAGCAACGCTGAAAAGATTAATGTAACTTTTTTCTAATTTTGTGCCATATCCTGGGCTGTTTTGCTCAGAGACAACACACTTTACACCCTGACAGATACATTTTACAGTAAGACAGTTATGACAAACACTTGCCCAAAGGGTTATTTGCGGGGAAGAATATTGTTTTAAAGCAAAGTTCTTCCTTCAGTGCCAAAGCAAAGGGAGTGAACTGTGCTTTGGGTGATAAAGCCAACGTTGAAGCTTGATTTGGAGGGTCAGACATTTGTGGGCAAATTGCAAACTTCTCACAGTTAAAACATGAAGATGGACTCCCGCACACAGACTAACTTGCAGGAAATTCATTTCTTTGCAATGTTCTGGTCTGAGACCTTCAACAGGCAAACAGTTTGTCAAAGAAGGCAGGACGTCTTGAATGGGAGTGCCGATCACACCTGTGGCCAATCATCATTATGACGCCACATCTGCACTAAAAAAATAACTAAACAGACAAAAAAACCACATCAACTTCCT
The DNA here is from genome assembly GCA_036419115.1 of Scarus forsteni. Taxonomy (NCBI): domain Eukaryota; kingdom Metazoa; phylum Chordata; class Actinopteri; order Labriformes; family Labridae; genus Scarus; species Scarus forsteni. The sequence goes on along the minus strand of JAZDUH010000007.1, from coordinate 11,998,444 downwards.
GACTGAGAGAGTTAATATGATGGAAATCTAATTAGAGCCTACAAATAAAGCTGCAAATGATGACATCAGTTACAAATTATAGAATTTAGAGGGCATTAAAGGTCCATAAGAGAAGTAACGTTGCAGAGAAGCATAATAAACTTGAAGTTGACACAGTCGTTGATTATTAAATCACTAAATAATAATAATTTATTTTATTTAAAAGTGCCTTTCAAGACACACAAGGACGCTGAACAAGATTAAAAACAACAACAATAGCAATAGCAAAGCACAACAGATAATGACGGGTATGGGGGAGAGGAGGTAAGCTATTGTCAAGTGGGGTATGCAGTCCTGAACAGGTGTGTTTTGAGTCTGGATTTGAAAAGAGACAGGGAGGTCAGTTTTCAGTGGTCTGGAGGGAGAGAGTTCCAGAGCAACTAAAGGCCCTGCTCCCCATGGTGCTGAGGCAGGCAGAGGGCATAGTGGTCAGTCAGATATGGAGGGACGAGGCTGTGGATGACTTATTTCCCCACAAGACTACAAAACACAACAACCTAAAATGCAGTATAACCTGTTGACTTCAATACGTGCTATTTTATATTTAAAGTGGCCTTTTTTCTCTAACGCAGCTCTCCCGAATTAGATGTGCAAAGTACTCTTCCGATAAAATTTTCACAGTTGAAACAGAAGATACTACAAAGCTACATGGAAACTGAACACCAACTGAACTTAACGGAATACCATGGAACCCATACAAAGCAACCCAAGTTTAAAACAAAGTGAAACAGATTTGGATATTTAATAACTAATTTCCTTGGTGTTGACGTTGCATTTGGTGTGTGTAAGAATGGCTCAAAGGGTTGTGTAGCTGCAAATTTCCTGTTGAATTTGATGTGCAACATGACTATATTTCTACATGAATCGTTCACTTTTTCTTACATTTTTGTTGGAGAGCATGCAAGCATTCCTCAAATCGGGTACTCTGGGGTTGAACAGGTTAAAACACAACACATTGCCCCTTTAAATCCTTTCGTCAACATTAAAATGCTAAGTTTGAACTTCAGCAGGTTGTCTTTATTATGTCTACGTGCCTAAATAAATGAAGTTGCTGCCATGGACTTGGCAATATGCATTAACAAGCAGTTAGACGGGTGTACTAATGTGTGGCTGGTGAGTGGGCCTCTTATCAAAATTGGAAAAATCCAAAAAGATATGCAAAGTGAGACCTTATGTGCCATGCTTGGTATAAATATAGGAAAGAGTGGGCCTGTCAGTGTACTTTATAATGCTGTGATTATATCCTCCTTAAATTACGTGACTGAGTGCTTTCAAAGTGTATTCTCATCATCAAACATTTCCTGTCACTGTACAGAAATACAAGGTCGTGAATGAAGATACCAACATGGTGTCAGAGCCCAACAGCCCTCAGAGCAGCACACGCAGCCGGTCCCCATCACCAGACGACATCCTGGAGCGAGTGGCGGCAGATGTCAAGGAATACGAACGCGAGAACCTCAACACCTTCGAGGCCAACATCAAAGCCAAGCACAACCTCATCGCGCAGGAGAAAGACGGTAATGTCTCACTCTGTAACTTCTCGCGTGTTGGCATACAAGGCCAACTGAATGAACCACAGTCAGGTGTGTGCTCTCAAGTTAACCACAAGTGTTTGCATACAGCCAACTTGTATGTGAAGTATGCTTTATTAATATGTTTATCTGACAGAGATGTATGCAGACCTTAAGATGATAGTTGATGTTGAGCTTGTTCCTCTAAATCTGCTAATCTGATGTATGACCGCTCCATTAGCTATGACTTTTTATCAAAGTGTGTTTGCAGTGCAGTTAGAAGGCAGAGTAAAACATGTTGTAAAGTAACATCTGCAGAGCTGTAACAGGGCATGAGTTAATGTTCTCTTTGTTCCAACTTTTGAGGTTTTAACAAGGTCAGTAGCAAGCAGGGTAGCACAAAGCGGAGTGTGCATGTATGTAAACAGGTTTGTTATGGTTCATGTAGTTCCTCAGAAAGTTTTGAATAGTTTTTATGTCCTTTAAAGGTCTTACATTTAAGTGTGGGATGTCTTAAGATTTGATGGATTCACACAATCTACATGTATGCTGGTATTGTAGGGGGTGCTTGAGAAAACAAGAGAAAAATAAGTGGAGGAAGCAACGTTGTCATTGTAAAGTTAGCAAATAGGGCTGTCCATCTGTATGCATATGCTCTCTTGTTTGCCCCTTTCCTCTTGGAAGAAAAAGTGTAATTCAGCTGATAGAACACCCTGGCTTTTATGTTTCAACAAAACTACAACCTTTAGTTTTAGCATTTTGCAAGTCATTGAAAAAATAAACCACAGCTCTGATTGGTTTCTGTTTGTGCAAGAAAAAATCGTCTTAGCTTTTCCCAGTTTTGCCCTGAAAAGGATCTGGTAGAATCCCATAAAAACCTCAATATGTGAAGTACATTCCCCATCATGCTCTCTTTCAAATATCACAGATTGTGGAATCATTATCTCCTTAGTCTACACAAGGCTCCCCCTCCCATTAACCCTTTTATTACTATAACGACAACATTCCACCTGGGGTTTTTTGTCAGGAAATGTCATTTTTTTTAGTACATTTTTATCACAGCTTTTCCATGAAAATGCTCATAATAGTGTGCAATTACATGAAGAAATGAAACCAGATTTGAATTTTCAACAGTTTTCTCTTTATAGCAATTGTAAATAAATGTGCAGGTTTTCTAAGATAGCCAAAAAATTAATTTTTACTACAATATGTGTACATTAACTCTGCAAAAATGGGATATTTGTGTAAATTCATGATAAGAATAGAAAACACACACAAAGACAGTCACCCACACACTAGGCTGCACTCCCCCACTGGCTCCATGTGCTTCCTCTCATCAATATTGTGCTTATAATACTACCTCTAATGAAGTAATAATGTTAAAAGGAACTTGGAAATTGGAGGCCGGTGTGTCTGAAGATTGTCCAAGTAGAGATTCTGAACTCTTTGGTCAGAATTTAATTTGTATCTGATTTACAACTCCAAGTGTCTGACCTCTGAGATCAAATGGAGTGGATCATTCAGAGGAGGTCAGCTTGTTCCCTCATTTCCACAGTTCAGGACAGTTTGAGACATGACTGTAAATGGGGCTCATATTCATGTATTGATGCACAATGGCATGTTATTGCTTGAAAGACTTGTGAAAAGGGCTTTAGATGCTTTAGGAAATTGGATGGTTCAAGCACCTGATGATCTCCATGTGCTTTACCTGTGGCTGAATGGGGCCATCTTGACCCAGGTAACTACATAATGCTGAATCTGTCATTCCTTCAGCCTCACTCTTAACCTTAACCTTTGGAAAGTAGTCACAGTAAAGATTTGTCTGCTCCTCTTTATCCCTGAAGAGTCCACTTTCCTCTGAACATGGAGGATACCAGAACCTGAGTGGATAAAAGCTCTAACAGGCTTAGGAATCATTTTCTGGACAGTCTCCTCTCAAATATCTGTCTTTGATTTTCTGAGAAAGTAAATGCCCTTTTTTCCATGTTCTGCAATCTTTTTCCTCTAAGCAGTTTCAGGCTGTCATGCTCATTTTAGCAGATACAGAGGAATTTAGGAGGAAGGTGAAGCTGATGACTGGATTGATCTGCCTTCAAAACATGGCTGTTTGCACATTTCAAAGTCTTCACACTTTTCTGTCATACAACACTTCGTAACATTTGGCTAAAAACAAAAACCGGATTGCATTTTGAGGCTGAATTTGTGTGAGAAATGCAGAGTTGTGTGATGCAGCCGTTTTAATTATCTTTCTCTCTGTCATGTGTTCATTCAGTTGCTGGCTTGTAATCCAAAGCCTGGGTGTCTCTGCCACCTGCAGCATATTTTGATCTCTGCAGAGTATGTGAATCAAATACAAGTACACGATTTTCTGTTTTACAACAAAGTCAATGAATCAAACTCAGACTTTGTCGCTTTATTGTTTTTCTTTGTTTCAGGAGCAAACCCAAAGAAGCCTTCAGCCCCCGACATGTTTACAGAGTCCGATGACATGTTTGCTGCTGACTTTGATGTGAGAAGTTGTACATCCTTTTGCTTTGTGTTGCTGGTAGTCTTTTGTTACAAATGTTCTGACCTCATTTCTGGATTGTTGCTGCAGAGCGCCAGAATGAGAGCAGCAGGTGTGGGGAAAGACTTCAAGGAGAACCCCAACCTCAGGGACAACTGGACCGATGCCGAGGGTTACTACAGTGAGTGCTGGTCATTTGTTTTATACACTGCCTGGCCAAAAAAAATCTAACTAATATTTTGTAGGACCGCCTTTAGCTTTGATTACGGCACACGTTTGCTGTGGCATTGTTTCGATAAGCTTCTGCAATGTAACAAGATTTGTCACAGATCGTAACACTGCCTCCGCAGGCTTGTATAGTAGGCACTAGGCATGATGGGTGCATCACTTCACCTGCCTCTCTCCGTACCCTGTTCCACCCATCACTCTGGATCAGGGTAGATGGAGACTCATCAAACCACATGACCTTCTTCCAGTCCTCCAGAGTCCAGTCTTTATGCTCCCTAACAAACTGAAGCCTGTTTTCTGGTTAGCCTCACTGATTAGTGATTTTCTTAAGGCTACACAGCTGTTCAGTCTCAACCCCTCGAGTTCCCTTCACATCGTGTGTGTGGAAATGCTCTTACTTTCACCATTAAACATACGCCTGAGTTCTACTGTTGTTTTTCTTTGATTTGATTTGGCGAAATGTTTGAGTGATTGTCAATCACAATCATTTCGGATTTTTCCGACCACATTTCTTCCTTGAAGATGATGGTTCCCCACTATCTTCTAGTTTTTAATTACGCGTTAGACAGTTATTTGCCCAAATTTTAGTGGTTTCTTCAATCTCCTTAGGTGTTTTCTCTGCTTGTTGCCAATGATTTGAACCTTCCTAAACAGACTAAAATCTTTTCCACAACCACAGGATGTGTCTTTGACATGGTTGTTTAAAAAATGGGAGTCTTATCATTGCATCAGCTGGGGTTAAATAACTTGTTTCCAGCTGAATGATATTTGTCCATGCAGTAATTATCCAGTAGGAGTCTCACACTTATTTGCTTTATAAAATCCAGGTGGCACCTTTTTTTTGTCTAGGAAGTGTCTCTCTAAGGGCCAAACAATATGGAAAAAAGCTATTTTTTGCTATGTATTGCTATTTGATTAAACTGCTTCATAATAGATAAACAGAAAGATACAAGATTTCTATCTTTTTCTGACTGGTGGAGATCCCATATTCATATATGGACAATGTTGGTCATCTGTTTTTTTTTTAGTGGGATCATAATTTCTGCCACTCATTGAAACTTTTTAAAAATATATCTTTAGAGTGATGAGGAGCCTGCAGCGGGACTCCCCTCAGCTTTGGCTCATGCCCTCTTTCCCCCTTGTGCCCTGTCCCTGGCGTCCCTCTTTCAAGGCTCTGACAGTTGCAGTTACTGCATCCCTCAAGAATGTTGGCTCTATCTATAAAGGCTATGTGCTGCAGATAATGCATAAATGTAATTTCACTGGTTATGGCTTTTCCATGTGAGGATGTGATAAATGACAGTTTGTTTTATATGTTGAGTAACAGCCGCCCTGCCTTAAAAGTTGTTTTTAATAATTGTTTTTCAGGAGTGAACATCGGAGAGACACTGGACAAGCGCTATGATGTTTACGGCTACACTGGTCAGGGTGTTTTCAGCAACGTGATCAGAGCCAGGGACACTGCCAGGGCCGGCCAGGAGGTGGCAGTCAAGATCATCAGAAACAACGAGCTCATGTAAGTCAAAGCCTTCATCACTGAGATGTTTTTAACACACTTCATTTTGAAATAGCAATAAAACAAAAGTTTTAAGATCAACAGTCTAATTAATGACTGAGTAGAATTGCATCAATAAAAAGTATTTACATTTCTTTGTCTCACAGGCAGAAGACCGGGCTAAAAGAGTTAGAATTCCTCAAGAAGCTGAATGATGCAGATCCAGATGACAAGTTTCACTGCCTTCGTCTCTTCAGACACTTTTACCACAAGCAGCATCTTTGTTTGGTGTTCGAGCCTCTCAGGTACTGGGGCACATTTGGCAACTTCAGAATAAACCCTAGTTATTGTAGGAGCAAATCTCTGCTTGTATCAAGTAAAAAGGAAAACAAAAAAGATCCATAAATACTACAAAGTCATTCGCATACAGTGCCATGTGTAAATGAGTACACCCGCTATTGAAAGTAATGTATTAATATCTAAAAGAACAAAAAATACAATTTCCTAATTTTTGACAAAGATGAGTTTAACACATTTTTTTTTACCATATTTTGAAAATAAGGGTATTATGATAACTATATTTTAGCCTATCTCCCCCCTTGATTGAGGTGTACTCATTTTTGCGTCCTGATCTTAAATTGAGAAAAAAACTATTTTTGTGTGCAACTGAAAATAAACTTGTTAGCAACAATGGCCCACATTTGGAGGACTATTTTATGAAGAAGAAAACGTTTATTTTGAAAGAAAACTAAAAGTTTTCTGGCAAATTTGAAGGGGTGTACTCAATTTTACTGAGCACTGTTTCATCATTTATGTAACCCTTTATTTCAGTGGTTGTTTTCCCAAAGTATAACACCTTGAATTAAAGAGGGAGTAGTAGCCACAGTTATTGCCTGATACATCTCTATATTTAAAGTTTGCATGAGGTAAGAAAAGTTTACCATCTTGTCGGATGTAATGATGCAAAAGGAAACAGACTCATCTACATACTCTTTTAAATAAAGCAGCTGATGCTACTCCCTCATCATGTCAGATGACTGCTCACTCATTATTACCTGTTGTCCTTTTCTGTGTAGCATGAATTTGCGAGAGGTGTTAAAGAAATACGGTAAAGATGTCGGGCTCCATATCAAGGCAGTGCGCTCCTACAGCCAGCAGCTCTTCTTGGCCCTGAAGCTGCTCAAAAGATGCAACATCCTCCACGCTGACATCAAGCCCGACAACATCCTGGTGAGTTGGGAATTTATTCACTTGTCTAATTACTTAACAAAACAATAATCAAAACCTAATGAGTGTTTTTTTCCACATAGGTGAATGAGTCAAAGACTATTTTGAAGCTGTGTGACTTTGGCTCTGCGTCCCATGTTGCTGACAACGACATCACACCATACCTCGTGAGCAGATTCTACAGAGCTCCAGAAATCAGTAAGTTACTTTTTAATCTCCTATAAATCCCTAATTTTACCTCAAAGCAGTCATATTTATTGAACGGTATGGTAACGGATGTTTAAGGTAAACTTGACTCATTATTTCAGCCATGCTGGAGCAAGTGTAATTTTGCAAATTAGACTGAAAAAGGATCACTGAAGATTATAAACTTCAACGTTTTGTACCCACAATCAAAAGAAAAGAATCAGTATTATCACTTTGATATTTTAAGTAGTTTAAGTGGGGATGCAAGACATTGGATTGTTACCGATATCAGATATGCTGATATATCTTTATGCTCACTATTGCTGATACCCATATCAGTACAGATATTTTTGTCAAGAGCTCAGTCCTCACTTACTGTAATTTCTTCATCATAACACGCACCCCACATTTTCAGGATTTTTGCCTGAAAAACGCTGTACTAGAATGTAACACGCACCCAAATTTTGCCCAAACCGTACTCTCTCTCAGACAACTCAAAAATTACCTTAAAGTTTTAATCAATGAAATTTCAGTATTTCACAAATACACAATTTTCTCTTTCTGACCTGAACATGCTCAATCATAGTGTGCCGACCAATCAGAGAGCAACTATCAACATGCTGATGTCTCTGACCAATCACAACACAGCTAATTTGCATCCCCTTGCTCCCATTGTGTTTGCCAGTGCGTGGTAACACTTGAGAATTGAACGATGATTACACAAACTTAAAGTAATTAAGACCCCAAATATTTGATGAGAACAGTTTAACAGTCAGTTTAATAAGAAACACACAAGTTTCGCTGAGAAAGAGAATGTTTCTGCTTTTTATATCAGATGTGTTGCAATTGTGATCTTAGTGAGAAAAAAATGAAGTATTTTGCTTGTACTCGTGCATAATACACACGCAAAAAAATCAGCTTATTGAAAAGCAAAAAATGCTTGAAATCAAGAAATTACGGTAACCTAAAAATTGACCTGTTTCTTCTATTGTTGCAGTCCATTTGTGTTTGAAACAGACTTGAAGCAAGATAAACAATCTATTCTTTAATAAATGACACTTTTGATACTTAAGAGTAGTCATTGATTGATTATAAAGTTAACTTTAATGGTAAATTGTATGTTTTGCCATTATTACGAGCAATATGTGGAGTTTTGGAGCCATTTCACATTGTCAAAATACTGGCTGCAAAAATGCTCTTACAGCTGATAACAATTTGCATCCCTAATCTAAAGTTTTGCAACCTCAGTATTCTGATTTTTCTATGTAGACACTGCAAAAGAGGTGGTTTGCATGTTTGTAAGGTATCAGAATAGTTTCTTAAATGATGAGAATGAAAAGTTTGTAACTCTGGGGTCGTGCCAAACATGATAATTTCTTGACATGAATATTGGAATCTATATCATTTATTGCTTTTCAGAAAATGTTATTTTTGGTTCATACTGCCCGGTCCTAAAGAAACCTGTTTGAGCTCCTGTGTGTAACATAAGAGCAGGGAGGTGTGGTCCAGTCTATGTAAACACAGAGCTGCAAACAGCAAACCCAGTGGCAGTATGACTTCACCTTTAATGGTAAAGTCATTTCTTAGTTATATATGACGTTAGGATGCTACATGATCTTTAAAATGTCATACTTGATGCTTTTTGCAGACGACCAGTGTTGTGATGTCTCTGTGCTTCAGTTATAGGGAAGCCGTACGACTACGGGATCGACATGTGGTCCGTGGGCTGCACTTTATACGAGCTTTACACCGGAAAAATCCTCTTCCCCGGATCTTCCAACAACCACATGATCAAACTCGCCATGGACCTCAAGGGCAAGATGCCCAACAAGGTGAGGTTGCATCAGACAATTTCAGCTCTGCCAGTTTTTGTTTCTCCTTCCTCGACGAAGGCAAACCTTGTTCCATGCAGCGTTGTAAAAGTTGGAAATATGATGTAATGTTTTGTTTTTTGTTTCCTCAGATGATCCGCAAAGGCTTGTTCAAAGACCAGCACTTTGATCAGAATTTGAACTTCCTGTACATCGAAGTGGACAAAGTAACAGAGAGGGTAAGGCGTCCTTAATTTCTTAAGAGTATTCACTCGATAAGAACAAGCTCCTTATGATTGAAAGCTAATTTGTGCTCTTTATAGAACAGATTAAAATAAATAGAATACATTTAAATGTCCTGTGAAATGACAAAAGGCATCAGTGAAGCGAGTTTTAGGGAGAACCTGTAGATGTGTTCAAGCTTTAAATGTACAATTTTTTAATTTATAAAATATCTTTAGTCTAATTTTTTATTTCTGAGATGTCTTATACTTTTGAAGAGACTCTGAATATGAGTCTAAAAATTGATCCGTCTACTCTAAGTTAAAGTTTCACACGTTATTCCATTCGTTTTTGCTCCATCAGGAGAAGGTGACGGTGATGAGCACCATCAACCCCACCAAAGACCTGCTGGCGGACATGATCGGAGGCCAGCGCCTGCCCGAGGACCAGAGGAAGAAGGTGATGCAGCTGAAGGACCTGATCGATGGCACCCTGATGCTGGACCCAGCCAAGCGCATCAGCATCAACCAGGCTCTGCAGCACCCTTTTATACAGGAGAAGATCTGAGAGCCCGAACGCCTCACTGTCCCTCAGAGCCCACGCAGAACCAACCACTAAAACCGCTCTGACCGGAACTCACAGACTTCTTCTCAGAATGTCATGGATTTTTTTTTTTTTTTTTTTTGTTCTTCCTCGACTTTATTTTGTTTATGGAGACGTAATTGTTTTATTGTAAATAGATCATTGAGATGGTAGCCAGTTTAAAGACACTGATTTTGCGATTTCTGGTTGTAAACCTCCCCCTCATACCCAACAATGCAGTTCCAGACTTTTTTTTATTTAACTGGCATTGAAGTGACCGAAGTTTTAAAGAAAAATCTACTTCCTGTAAATACTGTATGTCTATTGCATCAACAAACCGGAGCAGCAGACACATTTGTTGTAGTTACAGACGTCGACAAACATCATCTCCTTTTTTTAATGCTCGCTGTGGGGCGGTGCATGCTTTTGAATGTGCACTCTCTGACTCCTGGCGTTCACATCAGATCTGAGTCTGTGGATATCAAGTGGACGTCCTTGGAGCTCGGTATGAATGCACCTCATGTGGAATAGAGAGGTCTGGATGGTTTCGGCGTGTAGATGCTCACACATAGTGCTTCAGAGAATTTGAGGTTGGGGAATAGAAAAGCTTTGTTTGTGCAGTGGAGCTGCCAGCAGTACTAATGAGTGGAGTGGCATAAACCACGTTCTAAGTGGCACGTTTTGCCATGATGTGAGTCAACATTGCAAACTAACAGCAGCCTACAGGGTTCATTATGAAGCACACGCTGCCCTTACAGCTGTGCTTCTTCACGGGTCCTGCCTCAAGACCCGCTTTCTTAAAGGAATAGTTCAGTGTTTTTGAAGTGGGGTTGGATGAACTTCATGTGGCCTCTATTAGATGCAGTAGAAAGTCCTGTCCTCTCCCTCAGTGAGCCACAATTTGTAAAATTCATGACACAGAGCTATCGTAAACAGGGAAGTATTATACCAAATACAAAGGGTTTTTTTCTCCCCCTGCAAGAACTCCCTTTTAAAAAAAAAAATCACAGTTTAAGAGTACGCTATCTAGACTTTTTTTTGAGCGTATTAACTTGACTGTGGTATTTTTTGATGGGAGTTCTTGTAGGTGGAGAAAATGCTCTTTATATTTGGTACAATACTTCCCTGTTTGCAGCTAGTGCTGCGTCAAAAAACTTGTGGCTTACTGAGGGGGAGGACAGAACTTGATACTGCATCTAATCTACTTGGTGGTCACATCAAGCTCAAACAACCCCACTTTAAAAAAAAAAGAACTCTCTTTAAAGACCAATCCTGAGCCATCTTTTCTAAAAGTTTTACTTGTTTAAATGTTGCATTTAGGACCTTAGATGGAATAAAACCTCTGATCCAATTAAAACAAATGTTTACAAAGCACGAGGACAGCAGGTAGTGTGTTTGCCTCACAGTAAGACGGCTGCTAGTTTGATCCCGTGTCTGTCTGGGCCTTTCTGTGTGGAGTCACATGTCCTGTCCGGGCTCTTCGGGTTGTCTGTCTCTATGTGGCCATGCGATTGGCAGGTGACTGGTCTGGGTTGTACCCCTTTGCCCAATCTTAGTTGGGATAGGCTCCAGCCCCCATGAGCCCAAAGGGACACGCTGTGGTTAACAGATGGATGGATTATTCCAGAAAACCTGGAGAGACATGTATGCATTTTTAACATCCTCCATTTCCCATGAGTTCTATGCTAATATGTGGATGAAGGTCCACTTTATGTCAATTTGTGGCATTTTGAGGGTATAAATCCGAACAAGTTGACGTGTAGCACTTCAGCGTCGGGACTGGAGTATGGCAGAGGTTTTATTTTAAATCTACACTCTCCAAAAAATGTTTGAAAAGGTTTTTTTGGTTGAGTATTTCTTTTGTTTAATAATAACAATTGGTTTGTGTTTTATATGATTGGAAAGCCTGATTAGTCGAGAGGTACAACTTATAAAGATCGTTCATTTATGGATTAAGCATCACAGCTTCACGTGTGAGTAGTACCAAAGAAGTGCCAAACTGGAAGCATTATTTGGTGTCAGCCCTGCTATGTTTACAAACTGAGGACCAAGTTCTGTGAGACTGAAGTCAAAAACCGACTGAGATGTGGGTGCATCAGGAAGACGACACCCCAAGAAGACCAGTTTCTCACTTTTGCTTTACCGAAGAATCTCAGAGGAACATTTTTGGTTGGTTCTACCCACACGTTTAGCAAGTTTTACCTCATGAAGGCGACTAATCAAGCTGTCTAATTACATTAAATACAATACCAATTCATATTATTAAAGAGGAGAGATAATCAACCAAGGTAATTTTAGTCAAACTGTCTTTTGAGGAGTGTCTGCCCTGATTTTTACATCTCAGTAAAACCATGCAAGGTGCTGCTCCAGTTGGAGATGAATTGTTAATAAAAAAAGTGAACCCACAGATTAAAATACAGACAGCTCGATATCCAAATACCCGTTATTGTGTCGATGCGAGAAAAGTGTGTAACGTAGACGAGGTCTGTGTGTGCTGGATCTGTGTGGTGCAGACCCGTCAACGCTCTGTAAATCCATCAGGCTGCAACGTCTGGACTGAAGGTGCAGAAACATTTTCTCCACCTTCCACAGGATTTATTTTCTTCAAAACAAGTAGTCCATGTTTATGTTGCTGGAAGTTTCCATGTTTTTTTTTTTTTTTTTTTTTAAACCTTCCTCTCCCTGCAGCACTCTGGCTCGGTAAGGCTCTCACATTTAAGTGCCTCCTGTATGAGCCTCGTGTGTACAAACACCACACAGCGCTGACCCAACCAAGACACACCCCCGCCCTCTCCTGTTGTTGTATATAGTCGCAGTTAGTGTCATTTCATGTGTGATTCTTTTTTTTTTTTTTTCCATTAAGTGGTAAATACGGAAAACTATCTCGTGATTTCAATAAAGAATAGTTGTTGAAACGCTGCTGAAAGAGCACCTTCAGTATATGATGACTTTTTAGTAATAAAATGTTTCCTTTATGCACAAAAGCCCATCACTCTTCATTCGGAGGTTCAGTTATGGCCAACGTGGGCTTGGTGAGGGTGGACTGGTTTGGACCAAAGCGAGAAAGCTTTCTTATTCTCATCATAAATTTTGGACGTTTTTAGCCCTCCACAAGTATTGAATCCAAATACCAATTCTAGCACTCTAGTATTTATTCATTTAAAGTTTCTCCCATTTTTTGACATCTTTAAAGGTATTTGTTTTTGAAAAGTTTATTCCTGAAAGCACTTTTCAGTAAATAAAATTTAAACATCTACTTTTTATATCACTGCTACAAAATAGAATTTCAGTACGCTCAGTATGATGGATGTTTTAAAATTATTTTTTAATCACCACAAATTGCAGGCAAATGTGCTTGATGCACTTCTCCAAGCATTGGGTCAACATACCGGCCACTTCATTAGGGACACAGTGCTAGTTGCAGGTTTGTCACCCTTTAGCTTTCAGACCTACCTTAACCCCTCAAAGCCTGTTGTGTCATATTTGATACATGCTTTACTTTTATGACACCTCTATCTAATCGATATGATCAACCAATTACCCCGAAAACAGTCAGATAAATGATAAAGATGTCCTCAAGTGGATTATCAGTTGCCAAAACACCTACTGCATCAAATGAGATACAAAACTATACATGTTGGATTTTAAGGAAGTTTTATAGAAGGTTAAATAAACAGTTTAGCTCCAAAATTTAAAACATTCTGGCTATACATTGTGTTTTCAGGTTTTAAAGGGTCAGTTCCTTGTGGCATGGATTCAACAAAGGTGCTGGAAGTTTCTTAGAGATTGTTTGCAGATTTGTCAGCTCCATGATGCAACTCTCCTTTTCCACTGCATTTCAGAGGTGCTCTGTTAGCTTAAGATCTGGTGACTAGATGATAGTGGAGTGCTGTGAAGTCATTGTCATGCTCAAGAAACAAAAGTTGGGACGATGGTGGTCATTAAGGCATGATCGGCAACACTCAAGAAGACTGTGATGCTCAAGTTATATCTCTGGAAAGTCTGGTAAGTCACCTTTACGAGTTATGGAGTTCGGATTTCATTTTGGACTACCGGCCTTCAATTTTCAATTTGTATGGTTGTCCAGCAGGTGGCACTATTTTTCCCATTCAAAGCATGCCACAAAATGTCACTTTTTGCAAGGGTGCCTGCAAAAACCATAATAAATCAAAATCATTGCTGCTGTCAATCATTTACCAACCTCAGGGCCTAATAATAATAACTGAATAATCCTCGAAATGTATATAATGGAATTATTTTAGTTTAATCTCAATAAGAAACAGTGGAGTTGTGTAAACATACTGACCTTTAAATGGTAAACTCCCAAATATCTTATTCATGTTTCATTTATTATTTCAGGCTGAAGTACTATATAAGACTGACTTGTTTAAAGTGGGGAAAAATATGTTTTCATTTATGGCCAATTTTAGGAATGTGGCATTTTTTGTCCCTGAGACCACAAGTGTGAGTTTTTATTTTTAGGCTGACAGCAGAAAAAAATAATACATCAAAATCAATGCTGCTGCCAATCATTGACAAACTTAAGGGCTTAATAAAAATAATAATAGTAAAATACTCATTGAAAAAACTTTTCAGGGTTATAAAAACCTTAAAAACATCATTAACTCTATATATACAGTACAGGCCAAAAGTTTGGACACACCTTCTCATTCAATGTGTTTTCTTTATTTTCATCACTATTTACATTGTAGATTCTCACTGAAGGTATCAAAACTATGAATGAACGTGTGGAATTATGAACTTAATAAAAAGGTATGAAATAACTAAAAACATGTTTTATATTCTAGTTTCTTCAAAGTAGCCACCCTTTGCTCTGATCACTGCTTTGCAGGCTTTTGTCATTCTCTTTATGAGCTTCATGAGGTAGTCACCTGAAATGGTTTCACTACTCAGGTGTGCCTTTCCAGGGTCAATTAATGGAATTTCTTGCCTTATAAATGGGGTTGGGACCATCATTTGTGTTTATGTTGTTCAGAAGTCAGGCTGATGCACAGCCGACAGCCCTATTATACAACTGTTAGAATTAATATTATGGCAAAAACCACATGATTGGACTTTTGACAGTGCTGTGAACATTCCATGGGAAGACTGTTGAACAAATGGAGTTAAGCTAACTACCTGTAATAGACTGGTCTTGTACCTCTTTTTGTTCTATTTTGTATTTTATATTATTATTATTTTACTATTTATTCTATTATTCTTCTTTGATGTATGTCTCACTGTTGCAGTGAGTTGTGTATCTTAATTTTGTCTTATTTTATATTGATTGTTGGATGGGCTTTATGTTACAAGTTAAAACTTAATAAAAGTTCAATCATAAAAAATATGGTGAAAACCAATCAGCTATGTTAAGAGAAACGAGTGGCCATTATTACTTCAGTGAGAATCTACAATGTAATTGGTGATGAAAATAAAGAAAACACATTGAATTAGAGGGTGCGTCCAAACTTTTGGCCTGTACTGTATGTATGCTTATATTTCAAACAGCAAATATTTTCGAAATAGCAATAGTTTTTGGGAAAGTGACATATTTTGTCATTAGGGGTAAATGAGTAAGTTTATTAGAGGGACTCATAAAGGTTTATAAAGACAATCCCCACTTAGACTGAAGATTGTCCGTGGATAGAGCTCGTTGCAGTGACTACTTCTTTGAGCAGTCACCTCAATAGTTAACTATTTAATGTCAGCGTAAACTACTTTTATTTAAAAATGATTGTCTTGAAGTACATTTTATCTTAAAATTTGTCAGTCTTCTTACTTACTGTAGATTACACATGTCCATCATCAGCACTTCTTCGCTCCTGAACAGATAAACTGGATGCTGGTTGTCAAAGGAGCCTTTAAAGTGCTCTCTCCAGATGGCAGGATGGTAAGTGTGACTATTGCTGTTTCCTGTATCCCTTTAAGATACTGCCACTCCTTCTCGTGCCCAGTTTGAGTGATTTTCAGCCCTGAGCTGCAACAGCACAGCCCGACAGTCACTTTTTCTGCACTGGTGTGCAGATCTAAAAGCATAATGAGGACTCTCTTTGAATAGATCCTTCTTCTCTCCATCTGATGCAAGAGCTTTGTGTGCTTGCAGAAAAAGCACTAAGAGGGTGTCAGAAATGAGCCAAAGAGATGTTGGACTTTTTAATACTTTTGGGCTGGAGAGATCTAATGTGTTGGTGTGAATGAGCGAGGACATAACACCCTCTGACTTTAATCTCGGTTTAGTGTGACCAACATGCCATCAAGAAGCACTTTCAAATTTATGAGGATATAAATCTGCACACTTTGCTCTGCAGTTACTGCAGTTTATCATTTAGACCAAAAGAGGGCGTCAGAGGCTCTAGAAATGAACCACGGACTGTTGAGTAATCTTATTTAATCAACTTTTCATAAGTAAGGGATGACTTATGCAAAGTTTAGAAAATAAAAACAAATTTTATTTAACCCAAGAAACAAATACATCTTGCACAGAAACACTTCAATGTAATTTAGATTGTTGGCAAATGGTTTCTTTTTGCAAGTACGTTAAGCACTTACTTGGCTATTTTTATTTCTCTAAATGGCTTTTCTGAATCATTAGAATATAACATTAATTGATAAAAAAATATTTTTACTTAAATTAATGGTAAATACTTTTTTGCATTAAAAAGAAAACTGCTACAGTGCTGTGTAGACTGGCATTTGTGTAATTTCTTTCAAGCTCATTTAATTGTGCATTATTAGTGTTGGAGTTACAATAAGAATGTTTGTAGAATTCTCTGTTTATTTCCCATCAAGAGTATATTTAAAACATTGTGGTCCTGAAGCAGAGGAACAGGTTTTATGGCCCTCTTGGTAATCAGAGTGGTCTGTCCCTGATTTCAGTAAAGAGGTTACATATTAGAGCGCACATCCATTTTATTTTCTTCTGTTTTCCTGTAACTGTATCTGGGAAAGTTTGGTTGCTTTAACAAGATTGAGTCATGTTTTTTTCCCACTTCTTATAACGAAAACAGTGATATTCCAGTAATAACAGCTTAACTTCACTGATTCTCTGGATTTTTTATGGTGAGGTGATCAGTTTCAAACGGTAGTAAAAGTAGATGTCTCTATCTTGAATTGTTATCTTAATAAAAAGAAAACCGCACTCCCAGCCAAACACACATTTTATGTATTATTAAATTCAGCATAAAAAGATGAGAGGAGTCTTGAAATATAATTTCCATTTTTATTAAAACCATACAAACATTTGTAGTCAGTTATAAAAGAGCAAAGTGGCTCTTCTGGCGGAGGGCAGTGCTGGGCCCTTAAAGCTCCGCTCGGAGCCAGATGTGTCTGGCCTCTGCCCAGGGCCTGGGAATCCCTGCTTTCAAAGTCAGTTCTTTATTGGCCCCGGGATTCTTCCATTTCCTCTGCTAAACCTACAGAAAGAGTATTGTATTTACACAATATATATAAAAAAAGCACAATAAATGTGAAAACATAAAAAAACGAAACAAAATCAAAGAAAAGTAGAATGCATTTCGCAAATCTTAACTTTTCTGATATTCAGACTTTTCTTATATAAATGTTCTATCATTTCATGTTTTTTTTCGGTCTTAAAAGACACTTAAAATCTTTTTCATAATTCACATGGAAGATTGGCAGTGATCTTTCTCTTTACCGTCAGGCAGATACTTATAAGGCACATACCTCGATGCAATTTCCTTCCTTCTAAAGGAAATGATTTCTACTTTTTAAAAGAAAAAAAAACATTAATGCACAGCTACGAAAATGACAAAAGTACCAAAGAACAACAAAACAATTTGTACCTCATTGCTCTGACACTGAATAGAAGGTAAACTACTCAAAATTTTGTGTTCAGTCTTTTAAGACCGCAAGGCAATACTAACACTGTCGACAAAAGTCACTGCAATACTCGATGGCAGTACACATTCTGAATTTAAGAGCTTTGGAGAAAACAACACAAATGATTCCTATGAAAAGAAACACGACACTTTACAGCATTTATAACCATGGGAGGGAGATTCATGTGCTGTGGACCACCGTTGGTCATTAAGACAGATTAAAAACAAGGAATACAAATATCTATTTATGTAAGCATACATAAAGCACCAAATGGGACCTTTGATCATCCAGGAGAAAATGTCCGTGTTCATATCAGCTCCAGCAACCGTGCAATCCAACGTCAATAATCAGATAATCACAAACAGACTATAAAAACACTGGTATATACACTTGTGAGTACCTTAGCAGACTAACTAAATTAAGCCATTTAGATATCAAGTAGACAACTATCTAGGTGCCTCCAAGACTTGGATGATGTGTCCATACTTTTGGACTCGATACTGCAGTTACTAAAACACCACTTGGTAAACTTGGTAGAAGCACTGACACATTTACAGAGTCACAAAATTAACATACGAACAAAATGACAACAGATTTAAGTCCACCACTTTCAAAACTTATGAAGTATAAAGATTTCTGTGGAACTGTTGATTTGTGTCTGACCTGTGGTGAGCAGAGAGGGTTTGTACCTGTGTAACCAGAGCTGTGGATACTTGGCACATGGGCTAATCTATGTACTTCTAGACAGTGTTCATAAGCTTTGATACATGCATTTTGACCATCAGTGTTTAGAGCAAAAACAGTGACGAAACATGGAATACTGTTTCAAAGTGGGCTTTAGACCACCATTTCAAAGGTATACAAAGGGGAGAGCTTCCAAAAATAGTCTACATTCCAGAAAAGGAATACAACCATGTCTGTACATTATTTTGACACATCCCATGCCAGTGTGGGATGACGTTTGTACAAAATAAACAGGCTTGAACTGCCTGTTCCACAACTATTTAAGTACATAATAAAGTTCTCATATTGACACTTTGGTCTTCATCTTCACATACACCAGAGTTTTCTCTTTCTTTTCCTTTTCTTAGGCGAGGAGAGAGCCGAGAGAGAGAGAAGCTACTGCATGATCGCCAGGAACTTGCTCTCCTCGGCGAGTGTGGTGAGGAGAGAGCTCATGTCTCCGATGGCCATGTTGTTCAGGCCAGGGGCCACGCTGTGAAAGGTCGCTGATGCTCGAGGTGTGGTGAGTCTGGACGAGGTTCTGGATAGGCCCTGGAAGATGGAGGGGCTCAGCACCCCTGAGACCAGGCTGCCCTGGTCAAAGCCATCCTCTAGCATAGTGCTAAAGTCCAGGCTGACACCATCTTCTAGTGCACCAGGCACACTCCCGTCCACCGTGCTTGTCACCTGGTCTGCACCTGGGGAGAGAAGGTTGGCCGAGTTCCCACCTCCGCTACTGCCACCTTGTACAACAGACTCAGCCGCTGAGTGGAGTAAGCAAGGGTCCTCCAAAACAGGGTATGAGGAGGCTTTATGATCCACAGGTTCATAGGACAGACAGTCACCATAGCCCTGCTCTAAGTATCCGTTGTCCGGGGCCTCCAGCTTCAGCCCAGATACCTGATGTGCGAGGGAGCAGTGGTCACCACTTCGCTGCTGGTTTAGACTTTCGTGGATCTCATTGGTGTTACTTCGACTATGATACTGCTGCGTCTTGGCAAAGTTCCTGCAACTGTTTGGTGGGCGAGGGGCGAGGACCTGACGGCTGTGATGGGGAGCAGTCCCTTGGGGGAAGCTCGGTAGGTGGTTTATAGAAGCTCTGGTAAGAACAAGATTGTTCCCAACCTGACAAGAGGTGCTACTGTTGTGGTTCTGTAGGAAGTGGCTCTGTTTTTGAGGTCCATGAGAGGCCTGCTGTTTGAATCCATGTGTCAGCCCATTGTTGATCTGCGCGAAGTTAGGCCTTCCTAATGTGTTTGGAGGGTTCTGACCAGCACCTCTGATCTCCATGCAGGACTTTGGCGCCGTCTCCAACTTCACTCCGAGATTAACACAGCATGAACTTTGAGACTGATTAGCTTGGGTGCAACTGTTCTGGAAATCAAGGGGCACTTGCTGTTGGACTACCATGTTTCCAAACCTTCCAAAAGGCGCAGATGTTTCCCCATGCTCAGCATTGGACCACCTTCCACATGGTGTCTGATGGTTTTGTTCCCTGTGAGGAGACCTTTCAGCACTCCCAGAGCTTACTTCATTCCACTGGATTGGTAGCTTACTTGGGCTCTTGCGCTCCACCATCTGCTGCTGCTGTTGGAGACACTGGGACCCTGACAAGGCTAACCCAGACTGGATCTGTTCTATCTCCTCCATAGACAGATGGGAGGTGTCCCTTTGGTCCTCAATGTGCATGTAGGAGCCCCCATCCCCTTGGTCATGGGAGTGGAGGTACTGCACCAAGTCATCCGGCAGCATATCCTCATCTCCAAGCAACAAACCAGCTTCTCCATCATCTTCCATGGCCAGAGCTTCTAGGGCTGCGTGCTCTGCAATGCTAGGAGTGTACGGTGAGTGCTGCAGACCTCTTTGGAGGTTGCCCTCGGAGCGGGTGTAGTTCTGCAGGCTGAAGTTGTGAGTTTCAGGTGTCGAGTAGTGAGACAAGGGTGGAAGAGGGTGGAGGTTGTTAAGGCTGTTGAAGCGCTGCACTGGGGGTAGTCCGCAACTTTCAGGGGCCTGTGTCCGCACTGGATCACTAGCTCTTCGGTTTCCATTCAGTGGTCCCTCACCTGGAAAGGGGACCCTCCTTCTGTAACCTGAATGTCCAATGTACCCGTTGGTAAACCCGTTGGTGCCGTCACTGCAACGATGCGGCCTGACAAGAGGAGGCAAAGAGTGGTTGCTCCCACCATCATCCATCAAAGCCATACGGTTCTTCAAGCTCATGCGCTCCATGTTGGGTAGAGGAGTGGGTGGTGGGCCCCCAGTTGCTGCTGCGTACTTTGCTTTCAGGTGGTAGTGCTGAGCAGGGGTTAAATTGAGCATTCCCTGTGACCCTCCGACACCAAGTCCACCTAAACCCCCACAGCTCCCTGCTAAAGGTACCCCGCCAATCCCTACCCCTACCCCACCACCACCGCACTGGCTTGCCTCACTGGACCGGCGGGAGGCATCAGTGGAGATGGGGTCGTAAGAGTCGGTGGAGCTGAGGTTGTGTCGGCGGCGGTGCTGGGCGGCAGCCATCGTCCCTTCGTTCTGGGATGCCTGGCTGGAGCGTCGACTGGAGAAGCAGGGGGAGATGCCCGAGGAGCGCCGGCTGCTGCTCAGGTAGGCTGAGCTGGTGGCGCTACCGCTGCTGTCACGCCGGTCTCTGAGCAAACTGAGCACCGTGAGCTCTGTGCTGCCAAGCTCGGGGTGAGGAGGTGGCTGAGGAGCAGGCACCCCCCATTGCCTGCCCAGACAGGATCCTAGAGACAAACACAAACAAGGAAAAAGAGGATGAGGACGGTTTGAACAGCAGGAGAAAAAACAAGGGAATAACAGGGTTACGGGAAGTTCACAGTCGATCAGGGAGAAAGTTGGTGTGTGAAGAGATCTCTCACAGATGTTGATACAGGCAGCACTTGTCCATGAAATATTATTACATGCTCTTCCTCTGATATGATATACAGCTTGATATGATTTTGATAGCGTCTCCCAGTGGAACAGTAAATCTGAAGCATTTGTTTTGCCTAAATGCCCAAGCCAAGATGGGCAAGATGGAATTCTGGATAAATTCCCTCTCAAAGCTTGATTTGTACACATATTTGTGGTGACACGAAAGCATGTGTAAAGATATCTTCCCAACATAGAGCCAATCCACACCTCTTTGTCAAAATAATGACATCTTGAGGTAGGATTCCAGCTAATATTTTAGAAAAACTTGATTGTATTTGTTAATTTTTAACAGCTGGGGTTTAGAGGTAGAGTAGGTCGCCTTTTCTTGAGAATATTTGTGGTTTGAGGTCAAGTTCCCTCTTGGCCAAACACCAAGCCACAAACTGCTCCCAAAGGCACAGCCAGCAGTGTGAGATATTGTGCAAATGTGATTGTGCACTACCTAAACCTCAATATAGGAACATTTTTTTCTCATTTATGGTCCAAAATAACTCTCAGCATTGATGCAATATCAGTTCCTCTAGCAACATTTACCTTACACGTCCTAATAAACAACTTATTTTAAGATTCAAAACACAAGAATGTACTATTCTATCAGTCTGCACTTGTTCCTTGTAATATAATATAGCCTACTGTCTACATGAATTAGCAAGTACAGCACTAATAAAACCAGCTTGCACCACTGACAGACTTCCACAAATTCTTTTATAAATCATTATACCACTTAAGATGATTCATTTATACAAATGGATCAGCAATAATATTTTGACAACCAACCTAATTATCTCTGCCAATGAGGTTATGATTTTTTGTTTGTTAGCAAGATTACGTAGAACTACTGGATGGCTTTTGCTGCAATTTCCTGGAGATGATGGTAAAGGCCCAACTTAAAAATGATTAGACTTTGGTGGTGATCCAGATACAGTAAGTGCCATTTGGTCACGATTGGGTTTTTTTTTCTCAATAACTGTCTTACTAATAATGATATCAACATGATTGAGTGCTAGTTGTGGGTTTTAAGGGTTGAGGAATCATATTATGATGGTAACTTTGTCAAGGAATTATTGTTTATAGATGTAACAGCAATATGTGAGCTACCTCGGTGGAGGTTTGCGCTCTCTGAGTGCTTTTTTTTTTTTCTTTAAATGGATCAGCCATAATGTTTTGACGACCAGCCTTATTTTGTGTTGGTAGCTCTTCTGTTTCTACACAACAATCTTGTGATGAACTTTGTATTCTGACACCTTTCTATCAGAGCCAGCGCTACCTTCTCAAGCTATTAGAGCAACAGCAGCTGGTGTTCTGAATCAAACCGCATGAGCCAGGGTGCTGGTTTGGCAAAGTGGTTAGCAACCAAGAATATCCCATATACATACTTCTGCTGGTCCGGGTTTGATTCCAGCCTGTGACCATTTGGCAGAGTGTCTTCCCCTACTCTCTAACCCCCTTTCACAAACCTATCCACTGTCTCTCTCCCATCAATAAAGGGATAAAATGCCAAAAATGCATTAAAAAACACTTGAGCTGACCTTCATTCCCTATGTGCATCAGTGAACCTTTGGCACCCATGACCTTGTCATTGGTTTACCACTATTGATAAATACTGACCACTGCATACCGGGAAAACCCCATAAGAGCTGCAGTTTTAGAAGTTCTCTGACCCAACCCTTGTCAAACTTGCTCAAATCCTTACACTTGCCTGTTTTTCCTGCTTTAACATCAACTTTGAGGACACAATGTTCACTTGTTTCCTAAAATATCCCACTCACCAACAGGCACCATGATGAAGAGATGATCAGTGTAACTCACTGTACCTGTCAGTGGTAGATTAATTAACGTGTGTGTGTGATAGCACTGAGGATCAACTTCATTTTGCCTCACTGTTAGATGCATACTGTATACAAATATTTAAGGGATGCAGTGTGGATAGCGCACCATGTGGCACAATATCTTAATACTCGTGTAAAACTAACATTTGATCCCAAGGCAAAAAAACAACTTTCATAGTTCAAAAGTGAATCTCACCCTTCCCCAGGATGGTGGGTAGAGTGGAGCCTTTGGGGGGTGGTGTAGGGGACAGGGGCCCCGGCCTGGGCAGCGCTCCGTTCACCTGCTTCAGCCTCTCCATCTTGATGTGCTCCATCCAGCGCAGGGGGCGGCCAACACTTCGCCTCGCCTGCAGGGTCAGCATGGCTGTTGTCGCTGTGGAGACTGTGGAGTCCATAATGGGGGCCGGCTCACCCTCACACTCCTCCTCTGCCTCCTCTTCTTTTTCCTCTTTCTCCTCATCCTCCTCCAGCCCCTCCCCTGGTGAGCGTCCGGCGCTCACAGCAAGCTGGACTCCACTGCTGGGATAGGTGCTGATGGGGGACTGGTCACTGCTGCATGAAGACTGACCGCCAAGGCTTGGCTGAGACGCCTGACAGACACAGGCCAGGGAAAAGAAAAGGTCAAATGACATTAGAGGCAACAGAAGAATTTATTTCAGGAAAGACACAGGGACACGCAAACAATGATGTGATGTAATCTGTTGAAGGATGCATTCCTCACAGCAATAAACAACCAAAACACGTATGAATGACAGTATGAAAGGTCAATCTAATTATGTCTTCATAACGGTCTTGCATAATAAGTGCGGTTTCATTTGGTTGCCCGAACTATAACTCCTGTAGAGAATGATTGGTAAATTACTTGGGCATGAGTGATGCCTCCCTCTGTCATCTGACCAGTTCAGACTCAAAAGAAAAAAATGTTTTTGGTTAACTTTCAGAGGATAACAAACAGGATAAAGGCCTCTTGTGTGACAGGCTGGTGCCTTGTTATTTTGTGTACTGGACATTAGGAACCATGTGGCACTGAGAAATTATAGAATTACTACTCTGGCATGCAGTGATGTCTGGTTTTGAAGAGTTTTGACCTGTTTACTGAGAGTGATTTTGGCAGTGCAGTTAAGCCCTGTTTTTTTAGGCCTGCTCTCAGTAGGAATGTTTGTTGACGACTAAATTCAAACCTTGTTTAAAGCAAATTTTAACAGTGTTTACTCAACCTGCCAAAGATAAGAGAACCCTGGGAACACAGTAAAAAATTGGGATATTTACATACAATCCTGTGCTGGAACAAATATCTTTAGTCAAGCTGTATAACTTTTACTTCCACTCACCATGAAAACAAATGAGGAACGTTAGCATACGGTTAGAATCTGTAGAACTACAGCAGCTAATTCAGAATCTGACTTAAAAACCTTTGTTTTTAAAAGACTGATGTTTTTCTCAATTTTTAAAGGTACAGACCAGACAAACAAGTTGTTCTGTGCAGTTCCTATGCTGACTTTGACCCTAAAGGCAGTGAACATAGATCTGTGACAAAGCAGTCCTATTGACCTTTCCCTTTTTAATATCACCATTAGCTACAGGCAAGGCATGCATTGCATGTGCCTATTCTAAGGTGAAGCTCATGTATGAAATGTAAGCAGCAATAAAATTTGTTCATAATTAACATTCAAGGTTACTATTTGCTAACTTGGCAGCAAGGTTAATAGAAGGAGGTCACCATTAACTTGTACAAATCACTGTAGTGGCATAGCAAATGCCTTTGCCAAACAATGTCTTTCCCACCAGTGCATGTACAGTAAGAAAATGGCAGTAGTTTTTGGAAAAATGTTGCCGGTATCGAGTTTAAAACAAGAGAATTTTTGCAGTATTTGTTTGTTTGTCAGCAAGATTGCACAAAAAAAACTGGACAGATTTTGCTGAAATTTTCAGGAGATGTTGGAAATGGCCCAAGTTAAAAATGATATGATTTTGGTGGTGTCATTAGCTGGTGATCATTCTGCTCAAGGCCTGTCTAACTTATAACAATATCAACAAGAGTCCAAGTGCTAGTTGTGGTTTCAGGGTCTTAAATCTTATTATGATGGCATGAACTATTACTTATAGATGCATATAAGCAATATGCGAGCTAACTTAGAGGATGTTTGAGCAGTTCAAGTGCTTTCCAGTTCTTTATGTTATTTATTTACATTTAACAAAAATGACCCAACTTAACTAAAACTGGGGTTTGTAAATTTAAAACCCCAGTACAGGTCAACATATTTAGAAATTCTCTGTTATTCCAGAACAACATGGAAACACCATGCACAAACAGTGCAGTGTGATACATAATAGCTTTGACGCAAAACAAATGTGTAACTATAGGTCAGGATTGATTAAAAAATGTTGAAACAACTGCGCAGTAACAAATCCAACTTCTATCATCTGTCGACAGATTTAACAAAAAGCAGTCAATTTTATCCTAAAAAAAACATCTGTAAATATTCTGCTTCCCAAAATGCTTCACAATGACATGATTAAATATTTTTGCCTAAAATGGTGAATGAGGATAATGTCATATGAGAATGTTGGTATTTGGTGAAAGTCAAGCAGCTGTTCATGGAATGAGAAAAGTCAAACAGATGGCCAAAAAATGGAGGATTTTCAGAAACAAATATAGAGACACCTATCTCACCTGATTACCCACTGTCCTTAGAAAAGGGTGGGAAGAAATGCCGAAGCAACAAATAGAAGAAAATGTTTGCTGGTTAGATTTAAGAGTTAGATGATCCTGTCTCAACTTTATCATAAATCCCAAAGACAGTTTAATGCAGATATTGAGACGTCTACATGAGAAAAGAGATTAGTGTTTAATTAGCAGAAAAAGCAGGGCTAAAGCTCGAAAAGTCTGAACACTGAAGTAAAAGACTTAAGTCTCACCATGGGCTTCTCTGTTTTGATGGACTTGACCTGAAGACATTCATCCTGTTTTGAGGTAGCATGGTTGTACTCCCTTTGGTCCGTGTACCCGCCCAGGGGCAGCTGCCCTGGGGACCGTCCCTGGCTGTTGCCCCCGGGCTCCCTGGGTTGCGGGGGAGGCCGTGGGTAATCTCCTCGCTGTTTCTTTGTGACATGTGCCTCTGGTCCATGAACTGTCTTCACATGCTTACGTAAGGAGCTGGGGTCTGTGTAGCGTTTGGTGCAGCCGGGGATTTTACACACATACGGTTTCTAGAAGTTAAAGGGGAATGATAAAAATGTGATTCAGATGTCTGCAAACATTATTTAAGTGAAGAGTTGAAAAATATTGGGTTTGTGAAATAACCTCATTTGAGTGTGTCCGGTTCTGATGTTTGGCCCGATCTGAGGCGTTAGAAAAGGCCTTGTTACAGCCTTCATGTTCACACACATAAGGTTTCTCTCCAGTGTGGGAACGTAAGTGAGTCTTCAGGTTTTCTAGGCGGGAGTAGGCCTTGGCACAGCCCTCAAACTGCAGAAGGAAGAAGAGCATCACTTAAACAACCTGAATCGCTTGTGAGCAGGTTACATGTAGGATAGAGTGTCATCTGCATATAACACTAACCTGACTCACCAGGTGGACTGTTCTATACATTAATCTAGTCAATCTAGGTAACATCTACTAGAAAGTATTTGGAAATGGGCAGATCTTTCAAAAGTAAATCTGGTAAGTAACTGGACGATTGTTGCGTTAATCACATTCAGTGAGGGCTAATTAGATAATATAGTGGGTGGGTGCCACGAGTTATAACAAACTCTTGTCCAAACATGTCAGAAATGGAGCAAAAAAAAAAAAAAGTTCTATCAGGAAGTGCTCTCAGTGTTGTTTGTTTTTCATAAATAAAGAAATGTCAGGGCCATGCTGGCTACCCCCATCGTTGTAGATTAGAGCCTAGCAAGATGGATCTGCCTGATTACAGACGTTTGATCAGGCCGATCCATCCGCAGCACAAGGTTACAAAACCATCATTTAAGCAAAAATCTTACCGTGCACTTGTGTGGTTTCTCCCCAGTATGCCTACGCATGTGGACCACTAGCATGTACTGAGCCTTAAAGGGCTTCTGTTCTCTAGAGCATTCCTCCCATCGGCATACGAACTCCTTCTTCTCCCCATGGATGTGGTCATTGTTGATGTGCTGAGAGAGAAAACGAATGAGAATTAATAAAAACCATATTTCGATGAATTTCTTTGAAACTTTGACGAAAAGGTGGCTTTAAAACTTTGGCTAAGTACAATATCAGTGCCAAAAGAAAGCCAAATACTTACAAAGCACTGCACTCTATTATTTTATTGGTCAGTATTTTATCAGGTGGGCAAAATA
The DNA here is from genome assembly GCA_036419115.1 of Scarus forsteni. Lineage (NCBI taxonomy): Eukaryota > Metazoa > Chordata > Actinopteri > Labriformes > Labridae > Scarus > Scarus forsteni. The sequence continues at coordinate 11,970,995 of JAZDUH010000007.1, read as the reverse complement.
GGGATCATATCTACACTTTGATTATACTGAATTACTATTCACTGCTACGGTGTTCTTGACCCTATCTCCTCTTGACAGTGTCAGGTGATCTTGAGTTGTTCATTTCAGTCCTACATCTCAAGTTCATATTTGCTTTAACATTTATTGCAGCAGTAGAAAATGGCTTGAGTTTGGCATTTGAGCTCTATATTAATCTGTCCTTGCAGATTTATTTACAAACAAAATTTAAGAAATGATGAGATTGTATATTAAACCTACTACAGATAAATGCTGGGATAGTATAAGGTTAAAAGCAAGAGTGCAGTACTGATGCAAGGCAGAGCTGGCAGAGAAAACAACATTCAAATCATAAAGCTTAAAACAGCGCTCTGATTGCCCTATCTAACATGGTTAAAAAATCCTTGAAAATTCAGATTCACATCCAGATTTGGATCACAAAAACGGAACATTTCTTCCTTGTGCTATGAACAACATTTTCTAAAAAATGACATGAAAGTCTGATCACAACTTCCCTTACCCTTCTTGGCAGAGATAATAAACTTAAGAGAATGGTTAAAGAAAAACAACAACAAATATTTCATATCAGACGTTGCACACTGCATTGACTAGTTCACTCTTTTTTTCAATAAAATTTGACACTGAAGGGAACAGCAGTGCCCCCTCCTGACATCGCTGTAATAGCAGCAAGATGCTTTGGAGAGTAGCATCCATCTACTACTCAAAAAATAGCATGATTATTGTGATTTTAAAACGGAATGTAATCTTTTGGACTGAAATCTTCTCTTATTAATGGGCTAACACCAAAAAACCATTGTTTTAACCTTAAAAGTCACTGCTCAAAGTTACCTTATAAAGAACTTCATATATGTTCAGCTGCTTTAAAGCCTTAGAGGGAAATGCTGATTTGCATTCCATTCTTCCCTTTCATTTTTGATACTTTCAATATTTCATTTCTTTCGCCTCATTTTTGGTCACTTTTCCTTGTTCACTCTGTAGAAAATCTGCACAAACAATGGGGAAAAGGGCCTTCTTTCGTTTTTAAGCGTCCGACCTCGACAGGATTTTCAAATAAAACCCTGTCACCTCACATCACACCGGGCCCTCGCCCCCCTCCATGACAAGTGCTGACAGTTGTGCTGCGGTGGCAACTTCCAATCTGAGGCTTAGAGGGGGAGAGAAAGTGGGAGGGGAGGCGAGGGAAAAGAGGGCAAGAAATCTGAAGTTCAGTCGTGGAATCTACAAAGCAAGGGCTTTAGGAATTCAGCCAGGCATTATGTCTGGGAACACCATCCACCCCTCTGCCTCCCTCCTCTTTACAGGAACTTGTTAACCAGGTTTGTGGGGGATGTAACAGAGGAGTGAGGAAGGTGTGAAAGTAAAAAGGCATGCTCACTTAAAGCTGTATGTGAAGGCAAAAGATCATAGATTTAATATTTTTTAATTTTACATTTGAAAAACCTCTCTTCTCCCTCTGTTTCTTGCTCCACCTTCCAGAAAATGTTTAATCCCACATTAAAAAACATCATCTATTGATTTCATTAAGGGATATGCAACCTGTGTCTGAAAACACCAGATGATGGAACATGTCAGACATGTCTGTAAGGCCACAGTAAACATAAGAGCACAACACCTGAAAGGTAAGGCCACATCCACTGCATCGCCACTTTAAGGGGCGTGGTCAGACACAGCTCACTGTTATTTAAAACAGCCTACTCTGAGAAAGGCCGAGACAGAGAGGTTAATGTGTGTGCCAAAATTTTACATCTGAATGGATTTGGGGCAGAAAAATTTGAAAATATGTTCATGACATGATTCTTCATGACATCTGAAGCCAGTGTAAACTGAAAAGGAGTAAAATAGCTTTAAGGAGCTTTAGGCACTGTAAGTTAGGCAACCCTAAAACTTTATTAGGTTTACATATAAACAGAGGTTGTTAGTCATCAATATAAAGATTATATACTAAATCTAAACTCTTAACATCTTAAGTCTTTCTTTTTTCAAATAAGATAGCAGAATAACAGTATTGAACAACAATAATTGAGGACAGTCAGGGACAAAAAGACACTCCTGTCCTGTTCCCCAATTTCTAAATACTGTGTCTAAACATTCAACCAGACAATCAAACAAAAATATCCATGAAAGTAGAACATTTTGAAAGAGTTCCAGCAGAGAACAAATCTCCAAAAGAGCTGTCTTAGTCAAGTGCTTTCGATGTAACTGGCCCTGTTGTATACACCAGAGACCCCCAACAACTGGGCCAAACTGGTTAGAACATTTGTTACCATGCAGTGGAGAAAACCATTCATTTAATTTTCCTTTATTCAATAACTGAGACCATAAAGTGTTTTATTCTGAAAGGATGACTGTATTCTGGATTTACACCCAAGCCCTCTGACATTGCCACCACTGTGATGAATGAAAAAGTACAACTTGATATGAACTCATGGTTAAACTTTGTGCTTCTGCAGTCTTTCATCTGAGCTCTGGACACAGTTGTAAATAGACTGGACCCTGCACAATATGAAGGACTGCAGGATAATCGAGGAACATGAGAGTGCTCAACTTCTTGGTGTGGAGGAAGACAATTTTGAGGTAAAAACTTATACCATATTAACCAATGATCAATAGAAACATCAGCTCAGGCTGACTGGTGGATGAAACAAACACTATCAGTATCAGTATGCAGTTCAATTAGTAACAGAGTTAACAGATGACTTCTCATAAATGCTTTTTTGGGAGGATTATAAACAAGCTTGTGGCTCTCTCTGATGCTGTTATAAAGAGTTATATTCTGTACAGTATGTGTTTGCTTGTAAATGTTGTAGCCCCCCATACTCCTTTATGAGAGCAAGTCTGTATCTTCACTGTAAACTGGGCTGTGGACCAAAAAGTTTGGAGACCACCAGTATACACTGCAAGTCACCAGCTGAGTCATCAGATCAATATATTGTCGATAAGCACAAAAGTGGCTTTAAAAATTTAATTAAGTATTAGGCTGACCATCTTTTTCAGTTTAACATAATATGTTGATATAAGCCATTCTGTCATATTGTAAATGTTCTTTAAAAATCTTAATATATTGCCCAGCCCTGTGCTTCGTTGGTCCCTGTGTGGACTAAGTCTCCATCTAGCTGCCTCTAACAGACAACACTGTGGTGGCCTCTGAAGAGCCTTTCTGGGAGCAATTTAAACCCAGAGAGACAGACACAATATCCTGACCAACAGAAATGGTATTATTACATTCCTGAGCTGAGAAGAGAAGTCTTTTTACCTGGAGGCAGAATAAAGAAGCAACAGGAGGAGCGGAAGACGGATAAACAGAGACTTTGAGTGGAATGCTCTGGGGAAAACGTGCGCTCTCTGAGCACTTGCTCTCAAAATTGTTCAGCTATAAAGCATACCGGACCAAAGCAAATAAAGTATCAAGGGTCAGATCCCTTTGAGGCATGACGCTGCTCTGACAAAGGCATCTTTGTTACTCCGGTGTGCCCTGCCTGCTGGCCAGATCATGACCCCCATAGAACCATAAACCATGACAACTGCAGCCACGAGGAAATGCTCTATTTTTAATCCTGCTACAAGACTTGTTGACCTACAGTAAGGCTGGGAAATATGTTATTTATTTCTTGGCAAGAGAAAGAGTAATACAGCAGTGTTTAAACTAATGTGACATATGCTGAATAAGAACAGGGGACATGAGGCCTGATACTCAGTGAGGAGATAGTTTACAGAACAAACAACCTGCAGTAATATCATTATTGAACAAAAAATAATTCAATTATTTGCTCTGTATGGGAGAATATTTGTTCCTCCTTAAAACTTCAAGTTAAAAAAAAACTTCAAATAAAAAAAAAATGTCCATTGAAGGGATAGTTCAGTTTTTTTTTTACAGTGGGGTTGTATGAGCTCCATATGGCCACTAATGGCCCTTTTCCACTAGCACGCCTTGGCCCTACTCTACTCGGCCCTACTCGATTTGCAGCGTGTTTCCACTGGCCTGGTACCTCCTAAAACAAGCTAGTTTTAGTACCTACTCCGCTCTGGTTCCAAGCGAGCTGAGTCGATACTAAAAGATGACGTCACCAACTACCAAATACTGATTTGTCGTCATCGATGAGTCATGAGCAAGACAAAATAACATGCTAGCGGTAGCTACCATTAGCTTACCCTCATACGTCTTTTCTTTGCAGCTCGATTTCTCTCGTCCTCAGCTCTATTCTGTTGTATAGCTTCCAAAACTCTCCTTTGCTTCTCAAGGGGTATTTCTTCTGGCCACCTGCAGCCTTCTTCTGCTTTCCTACTTTACTCGGTTTGTGACAAAAAGCCACAGATTGTTGTGCCGTGCTCAAAATGACGTCACCGCAGTGCCGCTGAGCTGTTTACAGCGACACTGCACCCTGTTGGGCAGGTGACTGGGGCTAATGGAAAAGGGCCATAAGTACATTAGATGAAGTAAAAAGTTCTCTCCTCTCCCTCAGTGCGCCACAATTTGTAAAAGTTTGTGACGCAGAACCAGGCACATACAGGGAAGTGTTGTACCAAATACAAAGGGTAATTTCTCCACCTTCAAGAACTCCCATCAAAAAAGAATACCCCAATTTAAGAAAACACCCAGCCTTAACCTTCAGTCTCTTGTAGCTAAAGGAAAGACTAAACTCTCACCCTCGTCATACTAACAGAAGCATATTGGAAATATAAGTCAGCGCGGACAGAGCAGGGAGCGACAGCAAAAGCAAAGAGTAAAATTGACACTAATATATCCGCAAAGGACCTCCATTATTCTCACTTGACATTTTTTAATTTCAAAGTGACAAAACAAGACTAATTCAGGAGAAAATGATTGGGGACTGGATGACCACAGACGTTAGTGAAGTTTCTCAAAGATTGATCTCCTCCCGACCCCGGTCAGAGCTTCAGAAGAACCTGACTCGTCTTCTCCTTTTTCCTCCTCTCTGTGAGGGAATCCCTGTGGCAAGCCATCGCTCTGTTGTGAGTGGCGTTCAATATCCCCGGGCTGAGAGCGATGGGAGCGAGCCCTGGTGCTGGATCACGCCGGGTGGCTGGCATGACACAAGCGCATGCACACACAGACGGATACACACTTGCACCCTGTTTGTACAAATGAAGGAGGTGCTTGACGGGCGTGATGCATGAGGCTACGAGCTGACAAAGAGGGGGACAGACAGCACGGGGAGAGGGGCCGCCGAGAAACCTAATGGCATGATCTAATGGCAATTCTTATTGAATCAATAATCTCCATGCTGAGCAGACAGGCCCTGTTGGCCGGCTAAATCGACAAACAGGTGCTGATAGCGGCAGAGCGGCAGGTTATTCATCTTCCCCCTGCCAGCTTATCGGCCAACAACTGTAAAAACGCCACCAAGATGGATTTAGAGGGGAGTCACTCGACAGGGAGCACCAGGGACACAGACACAGGGGACACAGCGGCCGTCTGTGACGTATGAGAGGGGCAGGCGCACACACATAAACACACATACATAGATGCAACCAAAGTTCTGTTGATTCAGGCCTGGGGGGGACAATATGGTCATAAAAAAGCAAACCTTAAAGGGATACAGCAACAGTTTTTTTTGTTTTTGTGTCTCCTCTCACTCCAAAGGCTATGACAAGCAGGTAGACACCATTCTTTCAATAAGAAAGAGACGGTAGAGCTTGCCCACTGCTAATTAGCTATAAAACTGGGAGTCAATGGGGATCATCCAGAGTCATCAGATAAACTCTTCAGCAACTCAAAATGGTCCCGTGTGCTTGTTTAGACTTTTTTTTTTACCATGTCATGTTACACTGTCTATTGTTTTTCTAAGATTGGCACTTCATGTAATTTTCAAAAGAAACACAAATGAAACTGTACCACAAGGCGCATGAGTAAACCACCACAGACACGCTTGAAAGTTAGGTTGATAAAACAAAGCACCCATTGGCTTCCAGTATTTCATGTAAGACAATTAGCAGGCACAAGCTTTACCCATATCTTTCTTTTACTGCACTTACACTTGAAAAAATGGCATCTATCTGCTTGTCATGGACTAAGGAGTGCTGCAAGACACGTGAAAAAAAAATGTTGGCGTATCCCTTGATTCAAATATTAATTATTTTCTGGACCAAAATTAAAAAAGAGAATAAAATATCCATGACCAGATTTATAGTCTGTGAAAGTAATTATTATAAATCTATATTGATACAGGTCAAAATTATTCCATCATATCGGTGACACAGCTGCTTGCCACCAGCAATCACTTGAACTTTGGCCTGGTGAAAACTGGAGTGGCAATATATATAGTGGTACATCGGTTCAAGGCCACCTAGTATTGATATAATTTGATGTATCAAGTTCCAACATCTAATCAAGATTTTTGTTCTATAGAAATAAAGTCAATTCCTTGTTCAGTCCACTCCATGGTGCTGTTGAGCAAAATCAGGCAAGCTAAGGAGAGGTGGTGTTCATTATGCAGGAGAGTTAGTAAATAAACGAGGCAAAAGGAAAAGCGAAAAAAAAAGCTGTAAAAAAACAGCCAGCACATTAAACACTTAAGTTACCAAAGATGCCTTCTAGTTCTGGGCATGCTAAGAATATAGCTCAATCAAATACTTTACATGCAAAGACTCAAGGCCTAATCATGTTGTGAAAAACAAAGGCTTTTGTTACATGCTGCTGGAGTCCAGGTATGTGCCTCTGTTGTGGCAGTACTTCACAGACACAGCAGTACCAATGTCCAACAGGGCAGTAAAGCTAAAAGAGGCTGAATGTAGTGGAACGGGTGGCATTAACTGGCTGTGTGGACATTAGTCTCTGAGTTTTACTTGTTTTTAATAAAGCTGAAGTGACATGATGAATATAATAATATGGTTATAATGTATTTTATAGAAATGTGTCCCCCTTTATTGGTTGTAAATGCTGTCAAGAAAAGGAAAAAAATCAAAATATTTTCGGATATGCTTAATATGGCAATACTCTGCATTTCGTAAAGTACTAAGTATCACTTTAAAGTCAAACCAGGACTCATGTATTGCCGTAATATAGTATCATGGGGAAACTAGTGATTTCTGCCTCTAACTGAAGGTCCTTATCCAGACTCCAAACCTTGCAGAGCACATGGACCTTCCTGATACATTGTTTGAAATCATGAAGGTCCATCTTGCCTCTACAACCTCTACAACTTCACTCGGCTAAAAGCTGACCCAATCAGGGGAAAGAGGCAGAAACTGCAGACTTGAACACAGCGGGAAGCGACTGGATGTTTGAAAACAATGCTGGTTTCCCTCCGTGGATGTGGCAATATCTGTAGATTTATCAAAAATCAACTTAATTTCTTCTTTGAAAGAAGAGAAAAGAACGTCACCTAAAGCGTTTTTTTAAAGGTAGAGTTTGATCTACAAACTGGCTCCTCTGGTCATGAAAAAGATGAGAAGGAATCCAAACCCCATTGTGGTAATCATGTATGCAGTGAAAACATCCACAAATGCACTAAAAACAGTTTTACATTTAAGTTTACAAAAAAGCCCTCCCTCTATGCAAATCCTCAAACCCACACATCTCTGCACACACTACTATAACACACAGAGTCCAATCTTTTTTCAGCTATTTACAAGCATTTGCCCACTTCAGTATCCATCTCCATGTCTCCTTATCAAGCCCTCTCTGGGACGTAGCCCTCATGCATTAGAATGCAAGCGTGCATGAAAAGAGGGCCTGTTTACAAGGCAATTTCACTAAGCTGTGGGACCCGCAACACCGTTTAGCTTTATCAAACAGAGCCTAATAAATCATATGCTCTTTTGTGATGTCAAGTTGCTGAAGTGCTTTGTGTAAAGAGAGGTGGGGGGGAAGGAGCATGAAAAAAAAGGCAAATAAGGGAGGAGGGAGGAAGTTAAAGAGGGAAAAATTGAGTGAGCGAGGAAATGAGGGAGGATGAGAGAGTGAGCGAGCGAGCAGGGGGCAGGGAGCTAGAATTGGCATGTGTAATTCAGCACAGTCTTTTCATCTCAGAGTAAGATACTCTCGACAGATAAGGAGCCTAATCCTTCTCCTGATCAAAAAAAATCTGCATTTTACCAATTAAAAGCCTTCGCCGGCAGCCACAGAGGGGGGCTGCCTTCAGACTGCGCCCGCGTTTATCTCGCTTTGACACCGGGGAGGCGCGCAGCAGACGCCTCAACAAGGCTCCACACACAGTGAGAGCAAGCTCCCCAACACAGCGCCACCTATGTAGATGACCTGAAATAGAGTGCTAAGACTGCTGTAGGTGGGATGGGCCTGATGAGCTGAGAGAACACACACAAACAGACCACCAGCTCTATCAGACTGCCTTTATTTGGTCGTAGGGCGGTCCCAAACTTGCCATCCACCTTGTAGCACCTTGTGGCAAGGACTCCTCTTTAGAATTTTTCTAAATCCCTTCAAATTATGAACTTGTAACTTCTTAGTTTGTTGTTGAAAACTCCAGTTTTCCATTCATTTCATTTTAAGCTTTTGCTTACAGACTTCTAGTTTCTGTCTGAACAATAATACTCATAATGGTAATTATGAATAAACAGAAGCATTATTTTCCCCATGTTAAATCAATCAATCAGTCAAACTTAACATGGGAAAAAAAAGATAAAACGAAATAACAATAAGTAAAATAAAAAGCAGAAAATTGCATAATTGCATAAAATAAAGACATAAGACCCCGCACCCCCCCTCCCAAACCACATTCAATATACACACTCACTTACTCAAACAGAAAAAGACACAAAAATGACAGAAAACAAAATTAGAGCGCTGAGAAAAGGCTATCTTGAATTACAAATGAGGAAACACAGGGGCTAAAACTAAAATAATAGTTAAAATACTCAAAAAAATACTAGAGGGTAAGATAAGTAAATTTGTAAGTATGTAAATAAATAAAATAATATAACAATATAAAATGAAAGTACAATTATAAATTTGTTATAAAGATAAATAATATGGTAAAATGAGAAAGTGTAACATCAGGTGCATAATAAAAATAGCTAAAATAGGATAATAAAAGGAAAAGGATTGAACAAAGAATAAAATTCCCCCCAAAAAATATGGACTGAAATGTAGAAATAACAGAATAAAAGGTTTAAAATAAGTTAAAATATAACGTAAAATAATAATAAATAGAATCAGTTAAAAGCCAGATTAAAAAGGTAGGTCATGAGTTTTCTTTTAAACATATGTTATTCATTTCTTGCAACGCATCTTCGAGTGTGAGTTAAGGTTTATACGTTTATTTTAAAAGATTTCTTAGAGCATTTTTAGACCTTTCTTCACAGGAGAGAGAGACAGTGGACTGTGAAGGGGTGCGATGGAGCGAAGGGGAAGACACTCTACAAACTGGCCACAGACTGGATTTGAACCCTGACCAGCAGAAGAATGTAAATGGGATTGGAAACAGTTGCTTACCACTCCGCAAAACCAGCACCCTAAGTTATGGTTTATTTTTAATTGGAAAAACAACCGAAATACAAATAGACTTTAAGAAGAAGTGATTTATGGCAACAAAAGCAGAATATATATTGGAGTAGTGTTATTAAAAATAATGTAACTTGCTGATTTATGTTTTCGTTCCATCTCCTCCTCTTTCTACCCCTTTTACAAACCCATAGTCTGCCCTGGTGGTCAGGCCCCCCACTTGGAAAACACTGCTCTTTAACATCATCAAGAATCAGTCTTGTTTTCCCAACAGGGACACGTAAACGCTGAAAGAGTCAAGAAAAATAATCTCAATAAGGGTTAAGATTTTAAAGGACTGTTTAAGCTGTTAAGAAAAAAATGGTGTCAGTGGCTTAGTCTGTTGGTACACCTGATCAACAGTCAGAGGGTTGCAGGTTGAGCTCAGCGACTACTTTCACATGTCGTTGTATCCTTGGGCAGACATGTAAACCCAACTTGCTCCAAGTGTTCAGAAAGTTGCGTATAAATGGGAATGAAAGGGCATGGACATGTTAGCAAGTAATTATGGATAGCTGACATACAAACATCATCAATAAGTGAATGAGAGAGTGTGTAGAAGTTCATTTACTATTTAGACCAAAATCTGTAGTGATGCTCTGTGCGCCCAAAAAAGCAGATTGATGACAGTAAACTCTGCCTGGGGGTGAGAGTCAAACTAGACTATTTACAGCCTACATAAGAAACCAACATTGTTCTACATGGACAAACATACATAACTAGGTGTTTAAAGAAAGCAGGATGAGGACTTCTTGTCTTAAAACAAATATCTATGCAAGTTGTAGATATGATAACATCATATTGGACCATGGCAGTTATGGGATTTCTTTTTCAGCAAAGACTCGACTTAAATCGAATGTCTAATCCTGTGTATAAAATGTCAAATAACACTCTGGTAGCTGATTGTTTAGTTCAAATAAACATCCTACATCAAGATGCAAACATTTAGTGAGTTTTAATGAAGGATCTACGGGACAAAAAATTCTTTAGGTGTGTCCACAACACTAGCAGTGCACAAAACTTCAGTTTTAGAGCACTTCTCATTGGCAACAATTGCTGGTAGCTACAAGTCAAAGGCCCTGGACAATCACATAGGTGTTAGTGAGGGAACTCTTGAATAGACTGCTGTTGAGGATTTTGTTGGTGTGGTGAAGTCTGTTTGACTGACTACTCATTAATCCTGTGAAATCTGTAGAACTTTGTCGACGGAATTTGCCGCGCAAATGATGCAAATTGTCGCTCAAGGGGTGCTAATGCCACCTCTTTTGCTCCTTTATCAAAGATGAAAATTTCAAACTTCTGCGACAGATTCGCCTGAAGCTGTGGCATGACAGCCAATCAGCTTTTGGAGTGAACAGCGACAGGGATGACGTCACCGACAGAGGAGGAACAACAGTATCAGAAAGTGCGTTTCCATTACCCTTGGATATGTGCAAAATGTAAATAGTGCAATAAAAAACTGGTAATGGAAACACCTGAATTTCGAAAAAGTACTAAAATATGGCTAAAAAGTTTTACGCTTTCATGAGGCGGTTTTTCAGACATTTCAATATTCAAATATGTCGCAAAAGCGCAATGGAAACACTTTTTCCGCAATCACAGGATGTGACGTATAATTGTATAATTATAAACATGGCGTGGTACGTTTGGACAGAGGAAACGGAGACTTTTCTTGCCATTATTCTCAAGAAAAACACAACTGCCATACTAGACAGCAAACAACAGAGGAATGCAGAGTGTTATAAGGAGATAGAAACGGAAATGAGGGAGAATGGGTTCGACAAGCCTTGGCATATTCATGCGTCCATTTTCCTGCCGTCAAATCTCGCGGGATGATATTTCACGAGAAAACTGTAATAGAAAAACTGTAATGGAAATAGAGGTGTGAAAAAATATCGGTATCGCAATATATCGCGATATTTTGACTCCCGATACAATATCGATATTTCAAATCTTAGTATCGATATTTTTGTAAAAGTAAAAACTCATTTTTTATCAGAGTTTGAAATAAAATACAACTTAGAAATATGTATGCACAGGTGCACAGGTGTCAGTTCAGACAGTGACAAAGAAAGAGAAATGTATGATTTTTTTACTTTTACTTACTGTTGTTCTGTCAGTAACTCAAAGCACTTTGTTCCTCATGTGTTCAGTTACAGTTTGAGCTGCACTGCAGGTTAGGATGCTTTCAATACTTTAAGGGGAAAACAAGAATAACTTCTTTGCAACATTAATTTAAGTGACTTGATCCACTCTGTGTTTCAGGTTAAGTGTATTAATGTAACACTGCATTTGACATATTTCAATGACAATAAAATGGAAAGGTTACATATTCATTGTCTCTAGGTTTTACCTAGTTTACTGTATAATACTGCAATATCTCACAATATTGTGATATCGTGATATTATCGTATCGTGACCAAAGTATCGTGATACGTATCGTATGAAGCTCTTGCCAATACTCACCCCTAAATGGAAACCCAGCTAGAGCTCCTCTATGTGGTTATTTTAGAGTTCAGAGACCAAACCAAAGGAAGAGAGGAGAAACACAGAAAGTTACTGGAGAGTTTTGAGTATATGGTAACTTTAGCTTATATTTATTTAACACTTTATGGACCCGAGTGTGAACAAACACAGCTGCTAGCTTGCAACTGCTGGATTTTTCGGGCTCACTAGCAGTGATTTAATGTGTTTTTGACCAGAAAAAATATGCCAAACCTCATTGAAGAAATACCAGAAGCACCCATGAGACAGAATAGACAGGGGAAAGAGGCACGGTGGGTCTCTGGCCATAAAGGGATAAAAAAGAAAGTAAAGCCATGCATTTTATCCTTCCATATCTAACTTCTTTACACACATACAATAAAAAAATGATTTACATAGGGAAATGGGGCTTACATACATTCCTTTATCATTTTACATGCACATTAGATGCATTCCTTCCTTGTAGATTTCCTCATACTGAAGCCACAGCAATAGATCTGGGTGAAAATAGTAAAAGATTGTTGAGTAAGGCCATATTAGGAAATTATGGGAGTGTGGGGTTGGCATCTCTGGCGACACAACCAGTTGAAAAAAAGACCACTTCAAGAGAGACATTAAAGAAGCCACCAGGCCTTATCTATAAAAGTACTCCCGCCGAGGGGGAAAGAGGGGAGGGAGAGAAAATGAAAGAGAAAACGAGTGAGGGCGAGGTTTGTGCCCAAAACTGGGGGGGGGGGGGAGCAAAAGAATGTGGAGAGAGGGAGATGGAGAGGTGTAAGGAGCTGAAATGTAAGAAAATGAAATAAATACAGCAAAGTAAAATTGACACCCGCCTCGCTTTTGCTGACTGGGTAGGCCAGATAAGTGAGCTAAATTGCGTAGATCTGATGTTTATCTTATCGGCAGGACCGAAAGCGCTTAAACGCAGATGATAAAGGAACGCTGCGGCATGTCATGGTGAGAGTGTGTTGGAGGCTGTAAAAATATGCATGAAGCGCGCGGCAGGAGTGCTTTTGAACAAGGTGGAACGCGATGAGGGTGGTGTGAAGGCTTAATTCTAAAATTAGGACAACCACAAAGGAAAAGGCACATTTAAACCTGTATAGCTGCTACTCTTAATACTTCAAATGAACATTTATTTCATGACGTAGATTGCCGACGCAGCAGCAAGAGTTTAAGGTGTAGCACATGGGAATTTTGTGCTGTAATGTCTTAATTAACAAAAGCATTACTATATCTTTAATTTCTTTAAACATTCTAAAAACACAGATTTTCATTTTTTTGCCGTAAAATTCTCATTTTTCCCTCTCTAAGTCTTTAACAGATCAAAAATAATGCTGTAATGAGTTGTTGTGTCATGTTCACATAGTGCATCCCTACTTGTGGAGGGATAAATTAGTTATTATAGTGGAAGGAATGTCCAATTTGAGCATGTACTGCCTTTAGGCCTTAGTTTAAATTAACCTTGTTTGTCTTTGTATGTCAACCACGTGACCTGCTGTGGCATAGAAAATGAATGGATGGCATTAAGCAGCAAAGATGAGCTGTAAGCCCTGTGCCACACTGCTTCAAGAGTTATGGGTGTATAGGCGGAGAGATTAAGCTCCGGTTTATGTGGTGACTTGGAGTAATGTTCAGTCAGTGCTGAGTCGTGAACACAGAGGTGAGTTAGCATTCTAGCATTTTTGGTTCTCAAGGCCAAAAGTCAATTGGGTTTTAAAATAGCTTTTCAGAAAAAAACCTTATATAAGGTCTTTCATAAACACATGCAAACAAGATTTCAACATTTCTTTCTGTAACATAAAATGCATAGATAAAGCCCTGAATTTTAATTTGAAAGTGTTATTGTATTTTGAAAATAACAGTTGCTAATGAACTGCTAACATGTATTGCAAAAGTGGCCAGGGACAATGATGCAATCCTTTTAGATATTTTTTTTTAAATAAATGATAACACATACACCATAACCCCAGCCAAGGGCACTAACTAGATCATAAGTAGAGAAATAAACGGGGTGGGCACGCACATCCTATGTAGGGTGCTGGATCCAAAAGATTCGATGCATGAAAAATGTAAAAGGAGATCCGCACACCAAAAAGTAGCTCCCTTGAAGTTTTTATCAATCATCAAACAGTGACGTTTCGAGCATGACCGCTCTTCCTCAGACTTTACATAGTGATCAGTGAGAAGCCATTTAAAAAGAAGTACACATGTGACCAGACTCAGCTGGAACTCATCGAAAATTATCAACAAAACAACAAAGAGCCCCCTCAGCGGATGGAGGCAATGTTTTAAATTGTCACATTAGCTCATATGTGTACTCTTACACACAATGTGAGTAAATATACCCATATACTGACGCATCCCCATACATAACCTACATTAAATACACCCAAAGTATACAAATGTTATACATAAATATATACAAACACATATACACCTACACCTAATCATATATAAGTAAATCCTACATGCAACTAACTAGATCATGTCATTTGATTAAGAGAAAATTCTTTAACCGAAGTTTTTACCATGGAGTTAGCTGCTAACATGTCAAACCGACATGTTGGCGTTCCATGATAGCTTGAAAATAGCTTATTGGAAACGATTTCATTTAACCCTCAATAATAACATTTTTGTTCATTTCTGAAAATTTTCATGGCGTAAAAAAGGTACAAGTTTCAGTTTTATTAGTTTTCTTTCCCTCAGACCTTATTATCTAACCTGACAGGCCAGATGGACAGTTGAGTAAAGTCCAACACAGAATATATTTTACTTGGTCTTTGGGCAACAGCCCATAGAAAGTGTTTGGGGAGGGCAGAACCCTTCAAAAGCATATCCAACAGGTCATTGGATGATCATTCCATCACTCACAGTCATTATCAGTCTGATGTTGTAGAAGGTGGGTGCTACTGCTGTGGTGTAAACTACAAAATGTAAGACAGTTTCTTCTCAAAACAGCAAAAATATCCTTTCTGTCAATAATGCTGTCATTTTTGTTTTTCATTTAACAAAGAAATGCAGTCCAGATTTGACAAAACTGCTTCTGAAGCTGTTAGCATCTATGCTAATCTCTGTAACAGAGGCTTCCTGCTGCTGTTCTCGTAGCTCTTGCCTCTTCCTGCTTTAACCCTCGTATGACCCCTGGACATTTTTGTCCATTTCCAAAATCCAAAACCCCCTCACAGACAATCCCCCTCCTCTCCAGAGTTGATTTTTGGTGAAGGAGTGTCATTGTGGGTCAAATTTCCAAAGCCCGCAACTTTCAGTGTGAAAATCCCTTATTTGACCCTGTAATGCATTTTTAACCTATCCATGAACCTTCGTGGACAAAAATGTCCTATTCTAGAAAGTGGTGAAAAAAAAGTCACAGGGGAATAATTTTTGGCAAGCGGGGGTAATTTGGGGTTAAATTTGAGGATGCCAAGTTTCAGCAAGAAAATCCATCATTTGACTGTGTAATGCACTTTTCTCCCATCCATGACCCTTCGTGGACACTACTTTTAGACACTATCTACAAAGTGGACATTTTTGTCCACCTGAAGGGTCATGGACGGGAGAAAAGTGCATTACACCGTCAAATGATGGATTTTCACACTGAAACTTGGCATTCTGAAATTTAACCTCAAATTACCCCTGCTTGCCAAAAATCACGCCCCTGTAACCTTTTACTGGACACTTTCTAGAAAATGACAAAAATGTCCACTTAAAGGGTCATGGATGGGAAAAAACAGCATTACACGGTCAAATGATAGATTTGCATGCTGAAAGGGTATCCTCAAATTTAACCCCAAATTACCCCCGCTTGCCAAAAATCATGCCACTGTGACCTTTTCATGGACACTTTCCAGAAATGGACAAAAATGTCCACTTGAAGGGTCATGCATGTAACTTTTTTGAAGGGTCACTCAAGGGTTAATAGATACTTACTGGTCAGTGCCTCCTCAGATGGAGCTAAATTCTTTTAAATAAGAATTTTTCAAGATGGTTCTGTCAGATTACAGACAATAAATCAGGAGGAATCAGCTGTGCTACAAGGTTACTTATGCCTGCAATGATCCCAGACCACAGTAAAAATTCCAATTGGCTTTAACTTTCCACTAGGCCTACAAAAAATACGTCATCCCTGCACTGCCCCATTATAGTCTATAAGAATGGAGCGGCTCCAAACATGAATAAGAAACAGGTTTTGAATGCCAGATTCCAGCTGCAGCTCCCTTTTCCAGTCTTTTCGTTAATTTGTGATTGGGCCCACCTGGAAGCAGGACTGACATACTGTGCATTTGAGTCTGATAGAAATCTTTGCATAAACTTTATTCAAAAGCTAGAGGCTAACAGACCAATGGGAAACTGGTATTTTTTCCTTATCATGTTTTTTTCCCCAAAGCTATTTCAGAAGACAAGTACAGGGGGATGGGACGCTCCATTGTTTGGCTATATGGAAATCCCCCCCATACCCAAACCCCTCCCAGTGTGTGAGAAGAGCCACTGTGGTCCAAATACTGTACTTATCCTATTACTGAGGGGGGTGGGGGTGCAGAGAGATAAGAGCATTTTCTCCTCGTCCGCGCCTCTGAATTAGAGGGCAGGGAATCTGTAGGCGATGACTTTTATTGGCATCTCTCTACATATCTGCATGTGCTGGAAAATGAGAAATAAAATGCAATATCAGGAAGAGTGGAAAAAACAATTCCATGATGGAAAAATGGGAAACTAATAAGGATTTTGCAGGCAATCTGATAGGAAGTGCAGCTTGGCAAGGTTGAAGAGGTATAAGAGGACATTGTTTTTTTTCACTCTGATGGCCACCTGGTGCGACTACAGTATAGGGGGAGGATGTGAGGGTGCTTTTTCTTCATCCTCCCCCCATTCTCCCGCCCCACCTTAACTCATCCCACCTCCTGAAACAGGAGCAAGAAGTTGTCAAGATCCTCAACCTTTGAGCCGAGCCCTTCAAACACTGGAGGCAGCCCATTCCGCGCTGAGGATATCAATTATAGATAGGGGTTACCACCGCGGCTGAGGATTGCAATGTCAAGACGGCAAATAGACAGCTGTGAAGAGCCGAGGATCTTTCTATCAGATGTGTTGTGATGTGTGTTTCGTGTGTGTGTGTGCACTCCAGCGTCCCTTGTTCAGGGCATCATATTGCTGTATTTTCACTGCTTCAACTTCAGTCAGCTCTCTGTTAGGGTGTGAGGTTCACAGGCCGAGACAGAGCAGCAGAGCTAATAGCGCCAGTGTAAGTATCCCTATAGTGGAGGGGGGAGGGAGGAGGGGGGCACCCATAATATCATTAATATTTAGCTTAACGGTGACCCCTCTGGCGCAATACGATGAGAGCCATCCATCTCCAGGCTGTGTGAGAGTTGTGATAACAGCTATGAGGAGGATGGATGCTCCAGTGTTGTACACAAAGCTCACATCCTGACTCTGGGAGGCTTAACCCGCAAAATCAGTTAGCCCCCGTTCGGCTTTTTGAGCCCATTACCACCGTCCCTGAATCCAATCCGTCAACCAGCAGCAGTATCAGTCAAAGCCTGCAGCTCTGGACTCGACTGTAGCAGAAAGACTGCTGTGCGGACACGCAGGCGGGGGTTCAGGGCTAATAGGAGGCATTGTGTGGTATAGTACAGCTACAGATACAGCAGTTGGGATCTTCAGAGCTACTCCAAAAACTGAAGCAACACTCGAATAATAATACACTAGTTTTAAACAGTCATAGCTGAGATCAACCTGAATGGTTTTTGGTGCCTTTATGAACACCTTTACAGCTGTTAACAGTAACTTTACAAAGGTCCAAATTCTTATTTATTTTCCTTTTCTACCTTTTTGGATTTCTTAACTATTCAAGAATTGGCCCCATTGTATTTATAACCAGCTTACAGAAATAAGTTATTACTTTTAAACAGCCTTAAATCCTCTGAGGACATGATGAAGATAGCTAACAAGGCTGAGCAGCTACAAACAACCTTAGCTTATGTTAGTTCTTCCTTTGCTAGCAGCCTGGCGCTAATAGTATCTAACAAACCCTCTTATTTTGGAGATAAAATATATTTCCTTTGTTTTATCTTTAACATAAGATGTTAATGTAGCTTTATGCTACATTCTAGCATTGTTTCAGGTAATCTAAAATGACAGCTGGCTCAGACAAAAGCAAAGCAGGCTAAAAGAATCTTTAATATTCAGCCGTCTCTGACTTATTTTCTCTCTTACTGTCAAGACATCCCTAACCAATGTTGAGCTACTTTTAGGTTACATTTAGTGAGCTCTGGATGCTACTTGGACTTGGCCTTAGCTTGCTTTGACTTAAGTTTGGCCAGCCCTGACTAACTTTAAGCTCCTGACTAACATTTAGCAAATGTTAACTTACAAGCTTTGGCTGACATTTTAAAAGCTCTGATTTGCACATAAAGGATGACTGTTTTTTCTTTAACTTTAATTAAGCAAAGCTATTTCTTCAAACTGAAATTTAGCAAACTTATAGTTAGATATATTTTAACATCAAACATGACATGATCTGTCTGACTGAACTGTAATTTAGCTTTTTTTTTGTTGCTATTTTATGTAGTGGCAATCCAAACAGGCTTTTGTTTAAAGACGATGAAAACCAACTAATTATATTAATCTGTTCACATATCCAAAGGTTATATTTCAAGTTCATCTGGGCAACTTCCTAGGAAGTGATAGAGAAGGGCATGATCTTCCAAGAAAAACTAGAAGGTGACTAAACAAATGTTAGTAGTCACTTCTCACTGCCAGCACCAATAAACTGCAACTGCATTTATACCTCTTTGTCATTCAACAGACACTGAAACATTTTAATTTCTCCAAAATACAGTTACTGCATAAGAAAGACCTTGAATGCAGCTTGCACTAACTTTGGTTTAACCAGTTCTGAGTCAAATGATAGTTAGCTTTGGCTACTGTTCACCTACAATTGACTTTCATTACAACCTCTTTGTGCTTGCACAGCACTTTTATCATAAAATCATAGCTTACCTAAATTATGTTGTTCAATTATACCTAATAAATAGCAATATTATCATTTCCACATGGGAAAAATAATGTTGCCAATTGTCTGAACTTTTTTTCTTTTGAACTTTTGTATTTATATTTGGCAGTGCTGCTGACGTCTTGGCCAGGTCAGCCTTGTAAATAAGATCCTGATCTCAATGAGATTTATCTGGTTAAATAAAGGTTAAAAAATGTTTTGGCTTTTTAATGAATCTGGTATATCCACCAAATTGAATTCCTTTATTAGCTGATCGTCATTTTCAACATTACAATTTCAAAGTGACAATGTAGACTTTTAAATGTAAATGTATTTTTATCTGCTCATAGAGAAATAAAACAGTTTCATTCTGTAGTCAGACTTAAAGTAACCTAGTCAAATCGGTAGTTTTTAATGTGACATTATTTTGTTTGTGTGCCACTTACTTGTACGAGCTGCTCCTGCGTATCAAACTCTCGGCAGCAGTTCTCCCAGTGGCAGTTTGTCTCATAAACAACCTCTGGCTCCTGTTTGCTCTCATCCTTGTCCCCTTCCTCTTTCACCAGGGTCATCCCATCAGGATGGTCCTGAGGAAAAACGGTAGAAAAGTTCAATATAAAGAAACATGAATGTAAATAAATGTAATGCTTAACGTAAAGCAAATATAACATAATTATTCACAGGATAATCAAGTTGTTTACACTAATTTATCAAATGTAAGTCAGTATATTTGTGTAGTAGTATCACTCTTTTCAGTTTCATTAAGTTAAAAAAACAAAGCACTCTTTTCTCAAACTTGTCAAAAAAGTCATTTTATTTACCACTCTACTGTTTTTCTAAGAGAAAAATCGTTCAGCTTCAAGTCTCGACCACCGTGTCCCTGTGAATCTGGCTTTGTGTGGTTACCTGGAAATAAAGTGTGGAGAGGGGAAATGTGGCGCTGAAAGCCTCGCTCTGTCCTGCTGGGTTGTTATACGACAGCAGCTGGGCAAGTATTTGAAGAATCTAACCCCCTTTTCCTGCTGTAGGTTGCTCTATTAGCTTGGACATATTTCACTGTCACAGTTTGGTGGCTGAGCAGAGCTAAGACCTGGTGTGGGCAATGGAGCTTCTACAGCTCCAGCTTCGACTCTGATTGGGTTTTTCCTGCAGATGCAAACGCTTACTGTTTTCACATTTTTCTTTTATTTTGTCAGCCACTTAATTTCTTTGATTAAAGTAAAAGGAGCACAATTTCCTTCCAGCTTTGTGAAGATCAATGACTTGTTTTGCTGCAGAAACTGTGACTGATAAGAAAGAGCCTGGTGTGAAACAAACACCAACAAACAACCAAATGCAGGTAAATAAATCCAAACTGTGGCGGGTAAGCTCGTCTATTGTTGCAGCCACTTTGGCTCTAAACCATCCATTATATAGGCTTCCTATTCTAGAGGATAATCTAAAAATAAAACAAGATGGTGAATTATAGGATGTTTTCAATCAGTTTTTGCCAGATTGTAAAAAGCTGCCAATAATTTGATGCAGACAGCAAAATTAGATGTACGTTCTTTTGTGGCTCACTTGCAAAAATTCCAGTCCCACCATTGATTTATTATTTAGTCTTGTTGTTTAATTTGTTTTTAACTCTGCCAAGTAAGGTGATCATGCATGCCTACAAATTAAATGGTATTATCATTGTTAAGAAAATGTGTCTAATGTCTTTGAAAAATTTAAGAGTATGCTATTAAAGCTACAATTACCTAAAAAGTCCCCAAAATTCATATTGTGCTTTATGCTGATGACATTATGCTTAAGTGTATGCTGTCTGCCAGTTACATTTTTGCTGAAATAAATTCTCCTTTAGGGTTTTTCTGTCCAATCTGACTCAAAGATGAGGTGATTTCATTTGAAAGTCAAGGGCAAAGGTCAATGTCATTGGGTCTCCTGTTTATCTCATGCATGCGCTTGCAAATTTTGATTACCCTTTCAGGGAATTTCTCCATATATATTTTTTAAAATATCAACTTGTGGATTAACTGACAAATCTGAGTAGGTAAATGGTCAACATCTTCAGTATCATGTATATCCCTTTCTTGATAACATATTGACTCAACACTATTTTCGGGATTTTATTTAACATGAAGTCCAGTCTGAATCAGAGGTGAGCTGATTAGATTTTGGCAGTCATATGTCAAACGTTAAGGGCATGGAGCCTTATGATCCAGCCTTTCTAGAGAGCATGTGATATTTAAAGCTTCTACAAATTTTCTTCAAATTTTGGACAAATATCTACCCTGACTTAAGGATAAACTGATTGGATTTGAAGGTACAAGGCCAAACACCAATGACACTACACTCATATTTATACCATGATTTTGTACTTATAAGCAACTTTTTACAACCATGCCCAAATGCTATCTGTAAATTAGGGAAGATATAATAACATATTGGCAGATCATACATTACAGATTACAGATAATTTCTCCCCATGAGCGTATCTTATTTGCCCACGTCATTTTAGGGAATAGTTTCAGGGATGCCTGTCTAAGTAAGCACTTGTGTTAATATCAATTTAAAGATGAAATTTCATTTTGGAGGTCAAAATGTTTATTGGTGTTTATTGCTTGCATGTAAACTTAGAATATCAAGAATGCTTTAAGTATTTCATTCTCTCTTTTTTCTTTTAATCAATTGACTTCTTGCAAATAACAGACACAATTCCAAAGGAGGTGGTTTTAGTTTTAGATTATAAATAAACTACACATTGGATTACAGTAGTAAGAAGTTTTTAAGTGTCTATAGGGCAAGCAAAATATTCTTCTTGATTGTCTTTAATGATAATACTAAGAATTTCCAAATGTATTCTTTTTCAGAATTTCACTTAAAAATACTAGACTGAAGTAACCAAAGACCTCGAAGACCTGCGGACTTCAGAGATGTTCCCAGGACACAAAAATGCTAGCTGTTTTTTGCATTGAAGGACTTGCCCCTGCGCAGCTCTTTTTGCATGTCCCATTGGCAGATTTTTACACTTATGACAAGCAATTTAAGCTTAGTATGTTTGTTTAAGATTTTGGAATGAAAAATCGACCTGGACTTCTAATTTGGTTTATGATAAAAGCAATATAATATTTTTTGTTCTGAAATTAGTCAAATATACTTGCACATTTTTTGTGTTTTCTTTTTTTTTGTTGTGAATTGTAGTTAATCCTCACCTGAACACTCACTGCTCCTGGGCTGGGCAGCTCTTCGTCTGGTTTCATTTTGGAGCGCTTATGATGCATGGGGTCTCCTGTGCTGCTCACTGCTGATTCACTTGTTGGTTTGGTCTGAGGAGACAGAAAATATCCTTCAAATAGAGCGATACGCAGATGATTCAATCATCTATAATTCTAATATTTTAGTTTACACGTTATCCTCTTTTATGGCATTAAATATGCATGTGCTGCTTATAAGTCATTCCATCATTGGCTTAATCAAAGAAAAAAATACTCCAGCTGCACCATAATGATTTCTGTACCCTCAGTCCCAGGCAGCAGCTTTTAAATGTACGAATGAAAAACAGTGCAATTCACTGTACCACATTAGCTCCTCTAATCACAGCAATTAAAACAAACTCATGGACCAATTCAGGGAATCATTTACTGAACCAAAGTATGACCTAACTTTGGCCCTGCCTTAAATTCACCCTTGGGGGAAATCTTGTTACAAAGCAGGCTCATGAAAAAGGAATAATTTACAAGTTAGTTTAGGAAACTTTACTTGTTTACACTGCAAAACTCAAACAAACATGTCCCAAATCTTCAATATAATAGTTGAATTTGTAAAAACATCTCACTTATCTCACTTCAAGACATAGATGAAATGTCATTTAAGATACAGAAGCATTAAATTAGGCTTGAATTGCTTATTGTAAGTTAAAGGAACTACCAATGGGGTAAGAATAAAGGAAATGTGTCCTGAAAAAAAAGGGACTAACTTAAGCACTTTTCATACATGCACCCTCTATTTTCTTGAATATCTGTGTAACCTTCCAAGATATAATTCCCTGACCTTCTTGTCCACACATGTTCCCTACAGCAGAAATTTACCCTGTAGTTGGCATGTCAGTCATGTCAATAAAGAAGTCAGCGAGGAGAAAACAAAAAGAGGTCAGTAAATACATTTCAGGATCATTTCTGGGTGAAAAATCCTGTTGTTTGCATTCACACATGCAGCTTATTTTGGTTTTTCAGGATTTTTCTGCAAGTATTTATGGTTAGAAATGTAAAATGTTTGAATGTATTGAAGCCAACCCTAATGGAAATTAACAGGCACTATATCTTGACAAAAAGGTCAAGTCTGGAGTATTATGGAATGGTGATAAAAGTACAATAGGTGATTGTCTTCAGGCTTGTTTGGGCAGGATGCAGAGCAACAGGGTCGAGTAGATGAGGTGATGCTACTGGTTTCTGTGACTAATGTAACATTTTTAGTTCAGAGTACTTTCTCTGTTGAAACATGATATTTGTCGGTTTCTTTAAAGAAATTGTTTATTCAAGAGAAGAAAAAACAGCAGTTTTGGAGCTGCCTATTTGAATGTGGAGCACAACATTAGAAAACAGCGGGACGGGTGTATAATAAAAATTGAATATTTACTTCAAATACTGGCCCGCACATACAGAGAGGACTGTGTAAGGAGAGAAAAAGCCCCTTTGGATCCATCCATCCATGTCAATATTCCCTCTTCATATCCTTGTTCTCTCTCTAGTGATTAATGGAGTCAGCAGTGGGATTCTATGCTAACAAGCCCCTTGTTGTTTGCTGCAGGCCTGTTCTGCAGCAGCTCGGCAGTCTTAAAAAACAACAGACAACACAAGTAGGAGGAAGCTCCCAGGAGAGGAGCGTATGGAAGGGGGGTCCTGCCTGTACCATGCTGCGGTTTTACTGAGATGTGGCTGGCATGCGACGCTGCTATCTATTACGCGTGATGATGAATCGCACAGGCCTACGCCATCGTTGCGCTCACCTGTGAGGAGTCGTTGGAGAGGGTGGAGCGCTCGCTCGCGCTGAGCCCCGAGGGAGGGATGCCAGGTACGGGTCTCTGGGTGGCGAAAGCCGGAGATGGGTGAATGAGGGGTGGGCTGTGGCCAAAAGCAGAGCCCACAATGCCCGGTTGACGACCCATGAGCTGCTGGTGAACATGAAGAGCCACTGGGGTTGGAGGGTAGGCGAAGCTCAATGCTGGGCTGCAAAGGGCAAACAAAATCAGAACTACATCACAAAGGAAAAAGAAACATATTGATAGATATATTTTAAGTTATTACAATGAATATAAAGATAACACCTTAGAAAAAAGAGAAAACATAAAAAACAGCTCAATCTAATAGCTGATTGTGATTTATTGCAAGTCTTATTGTATATTTACAATTCTATAACATATTCCCGATTATGAATTGAAGTAGAAAAGAGAAGTATTTTGTGATGTTGACTTTCCAAATTTCTGTATTTTTTATTATTACAGCCCATTACTCCTCTGCCCCTAGATTTTAGGGTTACTCCTGTCACATATGAGGAAAAACTGTGAAGGGAAAAGGATGTCCATTTTTTTTTTCTTAGGGGATTAAAAGTTAAAATGTTGAGAAAAAAACAGTCATATTGATGTCCTGTGCTGTTTCACCTTTGCTGTGAAAAATGCAGAGCCAAAAGGGAGGCCTCTATTTGTTCTGTCTCTAGTGGTTGTACCAGAGACACAATATTGGTGAGGAGGGAGCATGCAGTGCCAGTGAAGGAGGGCAGCATCGTAATGGCGCACTCCATTTGACGTCAGATTGGCAAATAAGATACTGAGAATACCTCCTTTGGTCTAAACTTATACTTGGAAAGTCAGCATTATGACATGAACTGCATCACAAAATGCATTGAAATAAAGTATCAAGTTAAAAACTGCTTATATGCACCAATATGGTCTTAAGTATTGATTTTGCACAAGTATCAGAAACAACCCCAACAATACCCAAGCCAATGCAGTGTGGTTTGATAACCTGTCATTGCAGTAAAAATCCAAACTTGATCGATTTAGACTGCACAGAAGTTAAGGAAGGCAAACATCAAACATTCCTGTAGACTTTTTGAACAGGCTAATAAAACTGTCAGTGGCCATCCATGCTCAATACTCAGACTATGAGCTGCTGCCTTCTGGTAAGAAGTTTGGAGATTCCCATTGTAACTAAACGAGGCGTTAAAAAGAAGTACTTCTTGTGTTTGAAAAACTTTTTAACAAAGGCAAATGATAGTAGGATAGCCAGTGGACTATGATATCTGTTTAACTTCCTGTAATTGAACTTTACTAGCCTGACATTATCTATCTTTTCTGGCATTGTGTTTAAATATTATACGCACTGTTGCTATCATGAGTAATATTTTCAGTTGCTTTTTTATGGCTGCAGCATTGACAATGAAGTAAATCTTGATCTTGGCCGCTCATGTCGGATAAATAATCATAAAACTTCCCTTGAACATTATTTAAAATACAGTGAGGCAAAGGGGAGAAAGAAAGTGAATAAATGGATTATTCTGGATAGTTCCTCCTCCCCCAGGACAATCTGACAGGAGATGGTGTGGTAATGCTGGAACCAAGGGGCCGCCGGCGAATCCCTGCCAATGAATGTTCAGCTTGTTAACACATGAATTATCGTGCGGTCTGTGTAAGGCAGTATGTCATTCTTCCACTGGGCAAACGATAGCGATGATAAACAATCTGGAGTGTGTCGTATAGCCATGCAAATAAAGCCAAATTAATTTCCTGTCTCTGAGTCAGTTTATTTAGCCTCAATCAGAGCTATCTTTGTTTATCCTCTTAATCCCAGAAGCCACCAAACCTCCTGTGGGCTCGGCGTAACCACAGGTGAAGTGGCGGATAAACACACCTCTGTGTGGCTCCACATCCATCCTGCGCTCTGACGCCTCGCTCTCTCTGCCGCCCATACGTCTGCTGATCTTATTACGAGCCGAGTGGAAATCAATGGGCCGAGACACATTTGGGGGCCCGTCCGCTTGTCATATCACTCATCAGTCTGTTGGCTCTCGGGCTATTCGGCTCCTGTCAGCGGGACAGTAGCCGAGCGAGCGGGGTGATTGATCAGACTCTTCTTACAGATCGCTGATCAATGGCTGTGGGTGGGGCCATGGATCTTTCCTTTTACACTCTTTCTTGGTTTCTTTTTCTTCCTCTTTCTGCCTACTGTTTGTACCCGGGTGTGATGTATGTGATGTTTGGTGAGGTGTACCTGTGAGATGACTGACACCAGCCGCCGGGGAGGCTGGCCGACTCGCTGGCTGGGAGATCATCACCCACATGGGGCTTTAATACACACAAACACTCTTATTGACTCACTAAACACTTCCTTCCTCTCACACCAACAAGCATTATCATTGTGTGATCCTATTAGGTTCTACATGCTAGGTAAAAAGTACCAATCAATAATATTGGAAACATTATTTACATGATTCCACAGGGAGATCCAGCTATTGTGATCGTTCATTGGCACATGTCAGTCCCTCCATTACCACCATGAGTGACATATGATCAATCAAAGCTCTTAAAGTCATTCTGAAATGAGTTTTTTAATTCCAGTTAAACCTTTATAAATGCTTGACTTCCATGATTAGTCTTGATCTGAAAGTCTTTAGCTAAATAAATGCTATGTTAGCATATGTTAACAGCACACTTTCATAAAATTTGTGCAAAATGGGACATCCCATTAGAACACGGTATGGCTATTAAAAAATTAGACTAATGCTGTGCTGTACAGTTCGATATACTCTACTTCTGCATCAACACATCATTGCACTTGGGTCTGATCAGCGGTGCAGCAGGTCTTCCTTGGACAGTTGTCTCAAAACTTCTGTTTTGACACAGACTTAATCAAACTTGATCTTAGAAAAATGCTTGCTTTACAGAGAGCGCAGTGTGAGCTTGTGTGCTGTCTTGATGAAGAATGAAACCATTTCTCCACAGGTGTGGTCTCTTTCCTCTGACTTTTCTCACAGTTTTACTATGCGTTATGAATTTGTTTCACCATTCTGGCACCCACTCTCCAAATTTACGACATTAAATTCAAAACAATAATAAACATGTCTTTGAATTTGGACTTGCTTTGTCGTGCTGTCTTCATCGTTGGTGACATTGGTGTTTTCCAGTTTTGTCTCAGGATCATATTGGATGATCCAAGTTCCATTACATGTAGTAACTCCTGAAAAACTAGAGTTACACAATGTTTCCACAAGAAGACACAAAGCTTGAGGAGAATATTGGCACAAACTTTTATGTTGAAATTGTCATGCAAAATTGGCCAAACTGTGTCTTCATCAATGGAGACCATTTCTGCAATCATTCTTGTATCATGACATTGACCATTTGTTTGATATATTGTATGTTTTAAACGTTTTTGATGTCCATGGGCTATATTATCATGGACATCTTCCCTCGATTCAGGAAATCTTTTGTGCCATTCAAATTCATGCAGTGTTCCCCACTGGTCTCAGTTTATGTACAAAAAGACTCACCTGTTGTTTTGTCCAATTTTACAGAAAATTTAAAGTTAGTGCGTTGCTCAACTTTTCAGCAAACCGTTTACGAACACGTTGGTAATCTTCGGAGGCTACCAACAAACGCGACGATTGGAAACTTTACCACTTGTGCATGAATAACCAACCCTCAGTGTGCAACATTCAGAGTGTCTGTTGACAACATGATTTTATCCCCACAAAGACAGTCTTATTACTTTTTAGCCATACTTAATATATTACAAATCCACAGTATGCCATTTTGTGTATGAGAGAAATCCTCTAGTGTCTACTGCAATGGACCTAATTTTACTCTAATAAACCTCCATCAAATTAAACCAAACCAAAATACACTGTGGCCTTCCGACTTTTCATTTATATGATTGCAGCTGGGGGACAGGAAGTGAAAAAACACAGGTATAGTATCAATGAAGATGGAGGTTAGTGGTTGTTAAAACTCTTCTTGCTTGCAGTCAGTATCATTTGAAAATTTAGATCATCTCTGCAGTCTATAGAAAAGTGCTCTGCAACAACTAGGTGTGAATCAGGACACATTCACATGTGACTAGGAGCCAAAGATTGAAGCTCTAACCTTCTGGCTGAGACAAGCTGCTCTACACATGATTTACATTTACCTGATGGCTCCCGCAGAGAGGTGGCCGTAGGAGCCGCTGGTGGAGGAGCTCGAGCGGGAGTTGTTGAGCATGGTGGCGAGGGAGTTGGGAGAGTTTCTGATCATGGTCTGCAGGTCAAAGCTGTGCTCAGAGAGCGGCGAGATGGGCAGAGGGCGCTTCCTGCTGGGACGTGACGGTAGCCTTGGGCTTGGAAAACGTGAGCCTGAAAAATGAAGGAAAAAAAGGGAGAATTAAAAGGTTTTAATTTGGGGCTATACAGCATCTTATGATTTCAGTGACATGTGCATCTGTCAAACAGGACTCACAGCATTAGTCACATGATCAAAAGCATGTCATGCTACCTTCTGATGGAAGTTAATGAGTTTTTTTTTTTTATTTTCATGACCTTAATTAATAAGAACCCCTAAGAAATGCTTTTAAAAAGTTTCTCCAGCCCCTGACAGTTCTATATCACTGTGTTTCATTCAGAGCAGCTATGTTGTCACTTTGTATTGAGTTACAATGACTGTTTTGGAATTTTTCAACAGTGCTAGGTTGTGGTTAATCTGTGTGATTGTGGCAGTTCCATTGCAGCTGCTGTCGGTACACATCTCAGTGTTTTGCAAAGCTACATTGGTTGCATTTGTTTATATACAGCTAACCTTTTGGAGGAGCATTACATATCAATACTGTAATTTATTCACTGTATTGTAGGGAACATAAAAATCTGGAGAAAATTCCTTAAACAATCACAATAAATATCCCAGGATGAACATATAGCATGGCATTCGTTCCAATACATACATCTCCAGCCTAAAAGCTGTAAAACTAAAACTGAACCTGTTTCTATTCACTTTTCCATGGATTTGGAGAACAGCATCTGCTTAATTTTCACATAAAGAGAGGTGATTTTTGTGCTCGACTTCATCCAAACTCTAACCTAATCTAACCCCAACAGATGACACTTTTGTCAATCATCAGACAAAAGGCTCGTCTGAATGACTGTTCGCCTGTCACTTGATGCACTACTTGCATTTCATCTCTGAGAAAACATGCCTTTTATGTTGGAGAAATGCTCTGACGCTGTATGGTAATATTTAATCAAGTCCAATTTGACTCGTTATTCAAATGCAATCAAATGTGTTGACTGGAAGTACTAAAAGGGGGTTTGAAAAGGTAAAAGGCGGAATCGGCACAAGCATTCTCCGCTCGCATACAATGAGCCACGGGTAGAGATTAAAACATGACTTTTGTTGTCTTTTCACATGGAGATGTCACAAACAAGACAGGGAAAAAACAGAGGGAGATGGAAGGAGGGGAGAAAGAAAGAAAGCGCTGAGGGGATGTCGTGCTTTGTGCGTGAACTGACACAATGACTTTGTGACTCAAGACTTGGAAATAAAACATTTTGAGTTATTTGATAAAAGGCGAACAAAACCGGCTTATGCAGCCCCGATAACCCCCCTCCGTATTTACGTCCCCCACAATCCATCCATCTCCCGAACGTAAATGCTCCATCTCTCGTCTGACACATCCAACGATTACAGAGCGCTCCATTCACATGGTAATCAGAGTGTGTGGATGTGAAAGTGTGTGTGTGTGGATGCAGCGGTGGCGCACGGAGGCCTGAGTTTCCTCTACAGCATGAAGCAGTATGGAGAGAAACACCTCCTTTACATTGTCATCAATGGAAAATCTGCCTTTCTGTGCATTAGTAACGGGGGTGTTTGAGGGGAGGACAACATCAAAAGCTACAAATCCTTCAGTGCGAACAATTGGAATACTCATGTTACAATCCTTAATGTATAGCAATTTTATCCAATTAATTTGGATGACATACAGATCAGCAAAAAGGGAAAACACATTGTGTACTCTATTTTTGTTAAAATTCTCAAGTCAGAAATTTGACTTTAACCTAAAAACTCTTTTTCTTGGAATTCTGAGATTAAACTTTGAATTCTGGGGAAAAAAAAACCTCAGATTGCTGAGAGTTAAGTCAGAATTTGAACCTCAATCTTCAAATTCAGACTATGATCTCAAAACACTTTAATCTAACAATTCTGACTTTATTCTTTGGGTTTTGTAGTAGTAGTAAAAGTAGTTTATTTAGAACATTTAAGATATTAATCTGATATATTGTGTACATTTATATAAATGTGGTAAAATGATAATTCAAGATCAGAAATGGGACAGTAAAATGTTTTATGAGGTTAGAGTCTGAATTCTTTAACCTCTGAAAACAACATTTAAAAATGTGACTTCTGACTTTAATCTTAAAATTCTGAATGGTTCATCAGAATTCTGAGATTTAAGTCTGAATTCAGAGATCAAATTCTGAATTCTAAATGCTTACTTTTAATCAGAATTTAGATTTTTAACACTTAATGCTAAAAAATATCATCTGATTTTTAAAACATGCATTTAAGGAATCAGAGCAACAATGATAGAATGTGTTTTTGTGTGTTTGGGCAATAATTCTCCTTGTTTACTTATTCATTTTAGCCGTTTTATTTTATTAACACTTTATATATTTTATGATTGATGCACTTAATGGATGGAACTTCAATTTCGTTGAACTTGTTACAATGACAATGACAAAAATATGATTCTTCTGGTTCTGTATTATGAGAAAAAGTCTAAATTCTGTTTTCTGATGACACTTTGAAATCAATTCTGTAAAATATGTATTAATAAATCTATTGGAAAGGAGTATGCAACAATAATGGGGTGTATTGAAGGTTTTGCCTACTTGAGACAGCTTAAAATACCTTTATAAATAACACTGACAACATTGCATCAATCAATGTTGCTTTGAAACTGTTACATTCTCACATAAATCCTTTTAAACTTTGTGTTAACTCTTCCTTTTTTACTGATCATTGGCACCAACAGCCTTATAGAGATGAATATTAAGGTTTTGTCCCATCTATACAGTGCAGAAGTTTGCTAAAAGGAAAAAGGAACTGCTGTAAAGAGGTGTCTAGGACTTAAATTTTGTTGATGAGGTATCAGTGCTATTTGGTCCAAATAGAGTAATAATTACATTTATAATTCTAGTGCTTTGACGGTAGTTTTTTTTGTTTTCCACAGTAAAATAATGCCATATGATGATATACATCCATCTATTTTATCACCATTAAGCTTAATTATCATGAAATAATATTTAGTTCATGTTCTCCTGCCCTACTTTAATCTCCATATCCAAAATTTGACACTTTTTTTTG
The DNA here is from genome assembly GCA_036419115.1 of Scarus forsteni. Lineage (NCBI taxonomy): Eukaryota > Metazoa > Chordata > Actinopteri > Labriformes > Labridae > Scarus > Scarus forsteni. Next base: position 11,939,675 of record JAZDUH010000007.1, on the reverse strand, counting down.
AAGCAAGCCAAATCCACCACAAAGTGAGCAAGAGGCAGGCCGGGGCCAGACTCCCACCACTGCAAAGCCTCATGGGAGTTGTGTTTATTAATGCACAGCCCAAATGATAAATCGGTCAACCAAGGAGGGGGAGACAGAGAGAGGAGCGTCCCGGCTCGTAGCAGGGCTGTCCCTCTAATTTCCCCTTGATTTATGAACGGGACGGCCGGTTACGTGCCGCGTCATTAATTCTCCTGACCAGCGAGGGTTTAGATGGGACAGAGTGACGACGGTGGAAGTAAAGGGACGGCTCAAAAAGGGAAGTTGAACGCTCACCAACACACCTCAGGGCCACCTGAGAGGGATGGTATCACAAGGGGAGGGAAATTATACGAACCAGAAAACTTGTAAGGACATAATAAATCTGGGCCTGGATAAAGATGACTTCTGAGGATTTTTGTTTCTATGTTGAAAAGACCAGAGAAGGCTGGTCATTAAGAGGGTGCAAGAGCATCGCCTCACCAGCTTCCATTAGGAGAATGAGAGACCTTAGGTAGTTCTTAGGTCTAATCTGAATGAAGAAGTTACAGTACAGTATATGTCTTTAGTTGCTAAATCATTTTAGTTTTCTTGTCTTGACACTGAAGTTTTGTTTTTGTTTCCTCTCCTACTCTTTCGTACTAGTTGGCTAACCAACCTCTCCAAATAAAAAGCACTTAACACTTTCTTTCTTTTTTTATATTTAATAGAATAAATAATAAAACATACAACAAAAACAAAAAAGACGACAACCTAAGTGCAAAATAGATGTGTCATTTGTCATGTTAAAAAGGATTAGGAGGAAGTCAAAATGTATCTGGTCACCCACCCCTTCACCTTACACTGGTCATCAATAATTAACCCACTTCCAAATAATAATGATAATGATAAAAATAATCACAACTAAATAAAATAACCTTAATAGTAATATTATAATAACATAAACAGTAATCAAAGAGAGAAAGAAAAGAAAAGGAATAAGAAAAACAGAAAAGAGTATATTTATACAGTCTCATCCCTGTACCTTTTAAAAATCATACTAAAAATCATATTTTTATACTTTTACTTAAACTATAAGTACACATATATATACACATATACACAAACGCTTTTCCTGGTAGATCTCACTTTCTCACCCCTTAAATGATAAATGATTTTCCCTCTCTCTGACTAAACATGCCCTGATTTATTGGAGTGTCGCTGTCTATTTCAGCAGGGGTTGAGTCTCTTTATGCTTTCTTGTCCTGAACAATTTCTATTATCTGGTTGTGTGTACCAACCAAGGGTGAGTTTCTTAACCAGATACACCAGATAGACCATCCAATAAAGTCCATCTAAGAAAGAGCCCATAGAAAGTGTTTGGAAATGGGCAGAACCTTTTAAAAGCAAATACAGCTGGTGATTGGATGATCGTTCCGTCAATCATATTCATTACGCACCAATCATATAATATGGTATGAAGGTGCTACTGTCATCATGTAAAATACAAAACTTAAGCCACTTTATGGAGCAAGTCACATGTGGTGTGAAAGTATCCCTTCTATTGAGAAGTGCTCAGTGTTCTTTGATTTTCATAAAAAAAAAAATGCTGTTCAGATCTGATAAACGTATGACCTGTCCTCCCACTCGTAGTTCCTACTGCTTTCTTGTCCTGGGTAAGTGGAGCAACAATATGCTTTCTATCTTTCTATCGCTCATAAGTTCTTACATTAAACAGCCTGTTCTGAGCAGGGCTGAAACAAGATGGTTTATAAGCTCGCCAAAATTAAATATCTGTTCTGAGGCATCTGAGATCTGCGTAAACTTGGTGAAAAGAAGTAAACCAATGTAGCTTTAAATCATCTAAATATGTAATGGTAAGCTTTGTTTTTCAATGATATGCGTGAATGTCCCTTTAGCACAAAACAAAAAAAAACAGTTATTAAAACTGCTTTTGTTTTTAGCGTAGCAACAAATTTTCTTCCTACTTCCTCCTTGTGATCCCACTCATCCAACACTTTCCTATGTCTGACGGTTTTAACAACAAAAATAACAAGACAGGACAAATCAATGTTGATGCTGTTTGCTTTTGAAGCACGTAAAGAAACATCAGTATTAAATTCAGCTTGTTTTATGATTTGCAAATTTGTTTTATAACCAGGTAAAAACTCTTCACAGGAGCATGAACATATTCAAATAAAATGACAATGTAGTGGAAATGAAGAGCAAAAAAAATGAACCTTCACTATGAAACAGTAGAGACTTAAGTGTTGTGATCTAGGCGAGCTGTGGCGCTAATTAGGCAGTATGAACACAGACAATAGGCCATTAAAGCAGGAACAGGCAGGACAGGCTCATTGTTTCATTAGCACTACTCTCACTGAAGCTAATTACACTGATGTGAAATAGACTCAAACAGCCGCCGTAACAGAGTAGCCCAGATTATCAGCCAAAGCCTCTTGATAGTCTGCTCTTTGTGTTTTTTTCCTCCTCTTATCCAACAAACCTTTAAAGTGTTCATTTTCCCGGTGCTGGAACACACATTGTTAAAAACGTGATGAGTTATTACCAGCGATGATCACAGGCGCGTTTTTTATTTAAAGCGAGGAGCATCGCATCTCCACTTGAACGTGGCCCTAATTGTTTTGTTTTAGTCTATTAATCTTAAAGAGTGACACAGAAGAAAGGATTTCTCCTATGATGAATGGTGGGACATTCCAATTCCCACTTAATAGCAATTAATTTTCTGATACGCGCTCAAGTTTGGCTAGTTTTAATTAGTTTGTTCAGAGGAATTGGGGGAACTTCACCCCGGATTTCCATGAAAACGACGTCTGCCTGACTAAATACATTCTCATCAAAGGGAGCGGAGGGTGAGGCTGTGCGACCTTTCTAAGATTCGCTGTGTGTTTAATTTCCTATTTACACTTTAAAATAACTCATTAGCATAAGTCCTCTGCACACAGACCTGAGCCCAACACACTGAGACAAAAGCTCATTTAAATGGTGTCAAAGTAGAAGCTGCAGGTCCCTCCTCTCTGTGGTGGAGCTGCAGATTAATCTATAAATAGATCCAGATAGGTGCGTTTTAGATCTGCAATTCCCACTGGGCATACTCATGTTTCATATGCACTCATAGCACTTAAAGGTGGAGTCCCTGTCGGTGAGGTTGTTATTTTCTGCTAACTCTCATGTAGTTGAAAATATGTTTTTATGATAAAATGTATCAACATTTCCCGCTACTTTAACCTTTGCATTAAAGAGTGTAGATAACTATATAACATAATGAGTTTAAGATTAAAGGAGAGGTTATCTGGAAACAACCAACAAGGTTTGAAGTCCAAACTGTGGTGCCCATCTTCGCTCTAATCTAGAACTTCATTACCATATTCTTAAGAGTCCCAATCCAAAAATGTCTCTTTCCTTCCTGAAAAAATGCATATTAGTTTACTGAAGGGTGGAAGTCGATCTGTTTGGTAAAATACAGGAAGAGAATTGCCAATATTTATTGATACACCACAAGCAGGGTTACACATTAGCTGGAGTCAAAACAAAGCAAAACTGGGGGCAAACATACTTCTAAATGACCTACCCCACAGGTAGCACAGGAGTCTAGAAAATGTTGTCTTGTTTTGTTGTTGGGTACTACCAAGACCACCCATAAAGGGGATGAAGCTGAACCATTCTGGGGCGCAGAGTCATGCAGGGGCCCATAAAGTTTAGTCACAGCACAAATTAACACCATGGTTTATTGTTTTCCGCATAACTACTTACCATCTCTTTTCAAAGCAGAAAAAACATCAATTTTCTTTTGCATATCTTAAAGTGTAAAGCAGAAGACCCCAAATGTTCTCCATTACAACTGATATTACTCCATTATAAGTGATATACACTTTAGGGCTGCATGATTATCGCAAAATCATAATCATGATTATTTTAATAGAAACTGAGATCACATTTATGAAATTATGATTACCACATTCCTTCAATGAACGTAGATGCTTTGGACAGTGTCATTTTGAACCTTAAAAATGGGCAGTACATAGAAGAAGACGTAAAAATAAAATATATATTTTTAATAAGAACAACAAAAGAAAAAGGTTCAAATGTCACATGACACACTATATTTTAATCCTGATTGCAAAAGCAGTCATTGTGATCTAAATTAAAATTTGATTGATTTCTTTTGATTCATTGCACTGTGGACATCTCCATCACATGCACAGTTCATTCTCAGATCCTGGACTAATGAGGCCACAGGTTTGAACCTGTGGATGATATACTGTGAAGTTGAAACTAATTATTCAATAAAATAATATGAACTTTATAAAGGTTTACTTACAAATAAAGCTGTCGAAGTGTAATGATTTTAACTGTATTATTTTTCATGGATGTCTACCTATAACAAAACAAAATGTATTTATGTTTGGATATGATACAGGTCATTTTAATGATTACAAATTTCCTGTTGATTCTCACAAATTCCTACAATTCCAATGCAAAGTTTCCAATTTGGAATATTTCCAAAATTCTCCAGCATAGCTTCCCCTGGAACATTTCTGGAAATGTTCTACCTCCATGCAACCCTAACCAAAACCTTTTAAAACTGCCACAACCAGATAAAAATGTCAAAAACTATTTTCATCTTAACAATCAGTGTAAAAGATAAAACAGAACCTTTTCAAAAAGAATATGACTAATAGTGATCTATGGAACCACAGTAGTAACTAAAAAAGCACTCAGAGAGCGCAGACCTCCGCCAGGGCCACGGTCCTCACCAATATTGTGATTTTCACCATAAATATTAGATTTACCTTTATTTCATGTAAATATCTAGATTCCTTGGCCATGAAAACATACCATTAGCAATTGGATTCATAATGATATCTATTTTAGTTCAGTAGTTATTAACAAAAATCACATTTTTCATCATGGCGGCCAGACGCTGATCCGGATCAACACCAAAATTGAATCAGTTCTTCCTTTTCCCATGCTGAACATTTCCTAAAAATTTCATCAAAATCAATCCATTACTTTTTGAGTAATTTTGTTCACAGACAGACAGAAGACAGACAGAAAGACAAACTCTCCCGAAAACATAACCTCCTTGGCGGAGGTAACTATAAAGATTTCATTTCAGAATAAAAGCTGTTATTATTCTGGAAAGCTCCAGAAAACTCCAAAGGTCTGTAAAGGTTGTACAAGGGCTGCAGCTAACCCCAGAATAGTTTGGGGGTCATGTCTATGTTATACTGCAGATCAAATGAGGCCTCAATGACAGAACTGGTGTGACAATATCTATCGTCAGTGCAGACTTACTCTCCATGGCCTGCAGGTACTCCATGTGCAGGGCACTGGCAGTGCTGGCACCGGCTGTGGACGCCACAGAGGGCAGAAGGTCAGTCGTGTAGGGGCTTCGGTGGCCTGCGAGCAGAGCCATCTGGTGGTAGTATTCAGCTGTGGTCAGGCCTGTGTGAGGGGCTGGAAGAGAAGTTTGCAGAAAGGAAACAATGGTAAGACTGAGAGGTTAAAAAAAGAGAGAAAGAGTTCAGAAAAAGGATTAGACGATGGTAAAAACCCGACAGGCAGAGCACCTGTGCTGCGTTCATTTACATTAGATGCTAATCAGCTCAACAGAACAGTAATGAGCACATTAGCAGCAACATCAAGTTTCGTGAAAACAGCTGCACGGGGAGCATCACCTGAAGTGAGGAGACTCACTGGGGATTGTGGAGTGCTTGCTCAGAGATTACAGTGAGAGTGTATTAGTGTTTGATTGATGCTTTCAAAGCCAGCGCGGCACAACAGAGCGTCTTATAAAACAATTCTTAAACAGCCTCTCTCCACTGTTCCTTGATCACTTTACAGAGACTGTCTGTGCACATATATACTGAGTGTGTGTGGTAAGAGTATGTGGGCTGACACATCTCCTGCCAGAGATTCTGCTGCTGTTTCAACACATCAGGGCTGCAGTGTGAAGATATGCAACCTGCTCCTTTAAACGGAGTGGAAACAAAAGGCCTAAATCTGCCCAGATATATCTGCATGCATAAAGATGCAGCAAATGATTCTACCACTTTCTCTTTTTTTCCTCTCTTAATGCTTCTCCTTTCCAAGTCGTTCACTGTTTCATGTAGAAGCAAAGCCTAAAAATGAAGATCTGGTGGTGGGCTTGAGTATGTAAATGTAAAATAAAGAGAAAAGGAAAGGACTCACACTGTGCTTTTAAATGCAAATCAACCATTTACAGCAGATGGATTTTTAATTTGTCATCTGCCAAGTTTGTACAACTATAAATAAATGCTATGACATGGCAGGTAGGGAATCGCACACATATCCAACTATTCTTCAACAGGACCAGCATTACTATAATTGTTCATTTTTGTTTGATCTGACATTTAAAGTAGAGTGCAGGATTATTTTGACAGGTATTGAGAGCACCACTAGCCACAAGTTTTACAACATTCAACACATTCAGTCATAGAATAAAAATGCTCTATTAAAAAAGGTATAGGGGATAATATATGTAAAAAAAAAAATAAAACAAATATTTTTTTCTTTAAAATAAAAGATGGATAAAAGTCAAAACAAGTGCATCAAGTTCTGTGGCAACGTAATCTTTTATGTTGATTATTACATTTTTAAAATTGCAATAGGCAGTTAATGTAATTTAGATAAAAAATAAAAATGTAACTTCTTTTATTGCTAGTTTGAAAAATGATTATTCATTTAATAAACTGCATGAAGTATTGAAAAGAATTTCAATTATATTTTAAATTTTCTTGTGCTTTTACATTTTTAAATCTTCAATAAAATCCCAGTCTTAAATCTTCAAAATCTCTTTAAACGTCCAATTTGAGGTCTTAAAGTTAAAAATTTGTCTCATGCGAATTAAAAAAGGAATCACATTCTTACTTTAAGATCATTTATCCACTCTTCTAATTGTCAATTTAATTGTCAAAATGAAACTGAGGATCATTAAGATTATTACATTTTGAAACCATTAATAAATCATTTTTTAAATCATTTTGAACTGATCATATTTTTCAGAAAGTGGAAAAACTCAAAGTAGGGAAATATTCTGAATATGTTTGCACAGATTTATGATAGCTTCAATGTTTAAAAAGATTAAGTGAATGGGACTCCTTTTTTATGCCTTTATAAACTTTAAAATTTGTATTATTGTTATTTATTTACAGAGAAAGTACTTGGGGCCGTTTTTCATGTATCAATATATATATATTTGGTCAAATCACTCTTTCATAGATATAATTTTAGGTGGAAAAACAGGAAAATAAAAAACTCAATACCAGTTTGAAATCTTATAATTGCAAATTTTGTCACATTAGAACACCAACTTAAAGTATTTAAATAAGAAAAAAAGAGAAATAAAAGACACTAGATATATCTGCGTGCATACAGATGAAACAAGACATTTCCTCTCTTTTCTGAGTGAGTCCCTCAGTCATTTCTCATTGTAAGTCCTTGAACCATAGCCTAAAAATAAACATCTGGTGGTGGGCTTCCTTATGCAAATACTCAAAGAAAGAGAGAAGGGAAAAGACTCACACTGTGGTTTTGGATTCAAATATAGAAATGGTTCAGACCCACAGAGTGCTGCAGATCTTTCCCCCTCTTATTGAGGAAATCAAGGGAAAATAAATAAAGAAACAGAGTATGAGGAGATTTCCTCTTAAGGCTGGCCTGTATGCCGCCAATATGCATCCATGATTGGTGGAATAAATGTAAGAAAAAATCTAAATTAATTCGATCTGGGTATTATGTCTTCTGTAGAAGGGGGGAGTTTCTTAATTGTCTCCAGTGTTCCGCCTTAGCTTTGCTTTTGCATTCAACCATAATGTGGCCCATTCAGGATCCACGAACAGAAAAAGGGGGCTTTGCGGAATTTCTAAATCAGAAATGCTGGCATCCGAGCGCAATCCTGGGGGCAAGAAAGTGGGGAGCAGAGAGAGAAGGGGGGGGTTGTTGGATGGCTGTCAGTGTGGCACTCGACGTGGAAAAAGGCAGAGAGAGTTGCCTCAGGACTCTGTATGCCAACGGGTGCTCCTTCAGCATTACAATAGGATCAGGGGCGAGCCTACCTCTGAACCTCGTCTCTGAGAGAAAAGAGGGGAGGAAAGTGAGGGAGGGGCACGGGAAGAAAAAGAAAAAGCAAATGTGTGGCAGCGAGAGGGTGGCACTAAATCCCACCCACTTTAAATCTCCATTAGATTCTGTTAATTAATTCATCATTATTCAAATGTACTTTTGCTTAGGAAGGAAAAAAATGCATATTGAGGCAGGAGGCTCCCTGTAAGTGTGGTGATATACTAACAACACAAAGGCTGATGGGTTAATTAATCAGAGGATTGATTAAAGGAGTAATTAGGTGCCTCATTCACAATTCACAGTATTATGGAGTGCTAAAGGGATCATGTGGGAGGCTGGAGGAACTATTTTGACTAAATATTTGCCAAATTTACTGTAATTTACTGTTTGCTGCAGTTAAAATATGCGGAAAACTCCTACACACTGTATGAATCGTAGAAATATGTTGGAAACACTCATAAAAGTGGGGGAAACTGGTGAGGAACACCAATTTTAACAAGGCTGCCAACATCTTAAACCACCAATCCCTTCAAGCTGCACCCACCTTTAAAAGTGGACTGCACAAAACTGGCAATATTTCAAATAGGTATGTTTCCTTATATTTGAAACTCATCTAAATTTACAAAAACACCTCAAACTGTCAAAATTAAGAGCTCTTTATAGAGTGGTGCAAAAATGATATATTTTTGTGGGCCACTGTGGAAGTTAGCATCTGGCTAACTTGACGCAAAGCTAATGGGATTTTTCACCGTGTTCTTAGCTCATTGCAGATAACAAAGGTTTTGGCGAACTTATATAGTGAAACAAAGATTAAATTCTACCGATTTTTTATTAATTCATATAATCTTCATTACTTTTTGGCTTGAACGTACTGAGGAGAAAGTTAAAAGCACAATCAAGCTAATGTTGAACTACAGCATGGCAGCTCAACTTAGAAGAAGGTACAACACTCAACTTATCCCACCCTGTTATGACCTCTCAATTGAGAATTTCATCTTAATTGAATTGACTTGATAGTTGGTGCTCTTGCCGTGGCTTTAGTGTATAAATAATTAATCATTTAAAAACTATTCCTTGACATTTTTGGAGTTAGCAGTTTGTTAGCAACCAAAATTAAAAAAGCATTACTTTAAAACAGGGGCAAAGTCAGAGTACTTTTATTTTCAAAACAAAACCTGAAAGCTGATATGGATGTGTTCATCGCAGAATATATCAGGCATTTATCTGTAAAGATTTTGTAAAATCCCAGAGCTATGCGAACAGGTAATGCTAAAATGCCGACTCACTCCTGCACCACTCTGTTTATCACAGCAGCATCAGTAGGTAAAAAACATGCACTTGGTTAGCAAGGTGGAGTTTGGTTGATTATAGCAGTACTAGCTCTGGTTATTTTGGGCCTTACTTTCTTACTTATTTAGCTACTTTAGTTAAATAATTGTATATGTGAGTATAACCTGTCACAGCTTCAGCACAATCTCTAGTACTTATATTAACATATTGATAAACCGCTTCACTCCCACCACATTAGCATGAATTTTTAGATCTTTAGCGTATGATCTGTTCCAGCTTTGTTTCAAATGTTTTAAGCTGTAAAATAAACATTGAGGTTGCAAATATCTAGGTTTAGTTCAATATTCACCAAGTATCATGTTCAAGAACCTTAACAGAGTGGTGCAGGGATGATGTGTTTTTGTTGGCCAGCGCAGAAGTTAGCATCACGCTGGTTCACTTTAATGCAAGTCTTTTAAATGCCAGTGGGAATTTTTGCTGTTTTTTTTTTATCACAGCTGACAATAAGCACTGTAGTAAACTAAATATTATGAAACTTACATGTCCTGTTCCTTGTCACTATATGAAAAAACAAACCTGCTTTTAAGATATTTTTTTTAGCTTAATCGTAATCTACAAGAGTAAAAAGCTGCTATTAAGCTACTACGAAACTACAACATGGCAGCTCAATAAAGAATCAACTACATTATTTCCAGTGTATAATGTCTTTTAAACTCTTGTACCAGAGTTTCCTGTTAATTGGTCCTCAACGCTCGAGCAATAGTGTAGGAATTATTACTTTAAAAAGATTTGAAATGCGTGCAGTTGGTCACGAGTCATTTGATGGCAGTTAGTTAGCAACTGTAATTTTAAACACACACTGTTTAAAGCTCAAAAGTAGCCATTATTATACACAATTTATTATTTCCTATTAAACATTAAAATCTTGTGTGTTCATTCCAGACCTTATTTCAGGCACTTGAACCTGCTTACTCAATCCTGTAGCCTTCAGTTTTGGATTTGGTTGGATTTGGGAACGAGGAAATGCTAAACACCAACTCACTTTTTCATGAGTAAAATCTGTTTGATACTACGCATGGAAGAGAAGTGTTTACATTAATATATATATATTATATATTTGGTGAATGCTAAAAACAACAGTGAATGGTGGATTATGGGTTAGGTTGGAGAGGTTCTTTAAATCAAACTGATCTAAAGCTGGTGCACATTTTGCTGCAGTGATGGAAGAACGGAGGGTTTGTATTTGATATATTTCTTGTTCACAAATGTTGGAGGGCAGCAGAGAGGATGAGTGAAGCTGCCAGCAGAGACTCAACTTTCCCTCACTTGATTTCTTACAGACATGGCTGAGATGAAGTGGAGTGTGCTGGTGTAAGAGGAAGTGCCCTGCTATCTGCTCCTTCAGAGATACACTTCAGCACCTGGTGAGGAGCTGAAGTGGGGCTCTGAGGCTGGGGTGCCGAAGGCTGATGACATAAAAGTGGTGTTAGATAATCTGGCCTTTTCTGAGCCTCTAAGGCAGGACTGAGGGGCTGTCCAGAGGGGGTCAAATTTAAGAGTATCTGCACAAGTTTTAGTTGCAAAGATGTTTCGTCCACATTGATGCAATGTTTCAGATGACCAACATGCTCATTTTTGAAAATGGGTCCCATTGTGGATAAATCTAAAAACTCAGGCCTTGTGTTTCCGTGTGCACAGCGAATACAGATAGCTTCAGAAACAATGACATCACAGCTCCACCTCTCTTTTAAAATGTATGCATGAACCCCCACAACTACAGAAAAATGGCAGAATACAGTGTTATGTTTGTGCAGCAGAAGCTACTGAGCTTGTTTTGGCTTTGACTTTGACAGACCACCACGAGCAACATGACATGGAGAACAGCATATGCCAGTGTTTGTTTACATTTCTTATGATGTATGCACATGCTCCATCTTCTTCTTTGGCTCTGGTGGAAGTCTGAAGCAGTGTTACAGCGCCACTTTCAGGTCTGGCAGATATATTACAGGGTTTTCAGTGTTTTTGTGTGGACATTTCTTGAAACCGTCTTTACAGAAAACTTCTTCATACAAAAACAAGTTCGACTGTGTGAGGACAGGACTTAGGTTTTTAAGATAAACTGATTGAAAAACAATAGAAAGTAAGAGAACATCGCTTAAATTATTTGTATTAATTTTTAATTTTAAGCTGAAATGATCTCTAAATATTTTTTTCTAAGTAAGACTGTCTGACAACATGGATTAAAATCAAGACTGTTTCCCACTTTCCACAGTCTATCAACTGTTTCTTTCTTCTAAAACTCCCTAAAATACCTAAAATATAAGAACATCTTCATATTATCATAAGAGAAAACATAACTTGAGACAGTCACTGAATGCATAAACATACCCAGCCAAAGAGGCTCAGTGTGATTCTTAATTGGACACTTGGTCCTATTTTTCAAGTGTACAAAGCCTTGAAAAATGTTAGAGCAGTTAGTTTTTAAATTTTATATTTTGTTTTTCAAGAAAACAAGAGGTGGTAAACAAAGTGATATATTTGCAAAGCTGGACACACGACCTAGAGTGTATTTTGTACATACAGACACTAATTAAAACTGTATTATTGTGCTGTTTTTTGGGTGGGGGTGTAGGGGGATAAATCCTTTTCTGCACCACCTCCCACTGGAACTTCATCACTTCCACACTTCCATTCTTTCATTTCACATCACTCACATCCTAAAATTGTGCCATTTTTTAATTAATCTGGTTCTGGTGTCTGCTTCAATCGATTTTCTGGCCTGAATCCCCCGTGATGATCTCAGGAAACAAATGCTCTCTGTAGGACGCCATAACAGTCGACCCTACCACCACCCCCAACCCTGAACTTGACCCCCCCTTTCCTCCCCTCCCCCTCCCCCTCCCCTCGGAGTGCGGGTTGTAACTGTACTTGACCCTGCCACTCACTGATGCATCCTCCTGAGGTCTGTGACATGACTCACAGATCAAAAGGATTAGCCCTCCTCTCCCTCCAACCTGCGCCCCCACCCACACGGATCACACCACACTCATAACACTTCCATCCACCCGCTCCCTCAGATATCATCTCCCCCGACCCCTCCCTGCCCCCTCGGTCTTAATAGAGATGGATCTTGTTGCCTCTCGTCTGACCTCCTCTGATCTCAAACAGGAATTAAAGGGAATCAGGATTCTTTTAATGGCAATCAAAGCTCACTAATCAATCCCAAACATCATATTTAAGGGTCCTTTGAGGGTCTGTGGCCAGTTTCTCCCCTTCTGGAGTCGAATCATCTCTGGGTGTGTTTGACTTTACTCACCATCTGCAGGGCTGAGGCCCCTCGTGGCCGACAGAACGGAGATGGAGGGGCTGCTGTGGAGCGAGCGGATGTAGTCCATGTACGGGCTGATGTAGGGGTGCGGAGGGTGAAAGGGCGACTCAGCCCCCACAGAGGGGTTCCTTTGGGGTGAGATTCGGATGAGGGAGATGTCCGAGAAAGCTGGACTGCCTGCCAGTGCTGGAGGCCTGCAGACACACAGAGGGGAAAATGGAAAAGAAGAATTTTTTTAGATGTATGAAAGTTATATAGATGACAGAAGTCATAAGCATTTAGTGTGGACGGTGCAGGGGTGTCAAATCAGGGGGGAAGTTTGAGGTTGATTTCTTGAGGCCCTATTAAATGAAGGTGGAATTAAAACATCTGAGCAGTCATGGTTGGCAAAAGTATACGAAACGCACATTTGCTTCAATATTTCTTTGAAAGCATAGACTAATCTATTTCTCGATAAACTGTTTGACTTTCATTTTTAATTTTGTGTTTTGTGTGTAACATAAAACTGACTTGAAAAAAATCTTCAGTGAGCAGGAAAAAAATGCAAAATACACGTCCAAAATCAATATTTATGCCATTCACACATATAAATGTTTTTGCATATTCTAAAATGTTTTTGTGCTTTGTGAAATATTTTTGCGCATTCTTGAATGTTTTTGAGTTTTGTGAAATATTTTTCTGTATTTTTAAATGTTTTCGTGTTCTGTAAAATGTTTTTGTGTTCTGTGAAATGTTTTCGTGTTCTGTAAAATGTTTTTGTGTTCTGTGAAATGTTTTAGCGTTCTGTGACATGTTTTTGTGCTTTGTGAAATGTTTTTGCGCATTCTTATATGTTTTTATGTTTTGTGAAATGTTTTTCTGTATTTTTAAATGTTTTCGTGTTCTGTAAAATGTTTTTGTGTTCTGTGAAATGTTTTCGTGTTCTGTAAAATGTTTTTGTGTTCTGTGAAATGTTTTTGTGTTCTGTGAAATGTTTTTGCGCATTCTTATATGTTTTTATGTTTTGTGAAATGTTTTTCTGTATTTTTAAATGTTTTCGTCATCTGTAAAATGTTTTTGTGTTCTGTGAAATGTTTTTGTGTTCTGTGAAATGTTTTGCGCATTCTTAAATGTTTTCGTGTTCTGTAAAATGTTTTTGTTTTCTGTGAAATGTTTTTGCGTTCTGTGAAATGTTTTTGTGTATTCTTAAATGTTTTTGTGTACTGTGAAATGTTTTTGTGCATTCTTATATGTTTTGTGTATTCTTAAATGTTTTTGTGTACTGTGAAATGTTTTTGTGCATTCTTAAATGTTTTGTGTATTCTTAAATGTTTTTGCGTTCTGTGAAATATTTTTGCGCATTCTTAAATGTTTTCATGTTCTGTAAAATGTTTTTGTGTTCTGTGAAATGTTTTCGCGTTCTGTGAAATGTTTTTGTGTATTCTTAAATGTTTTTGTGTACTGTGAAATGTTTTTGTGCATTCTTAAATGTTTTGTGTATTCTTAAATGTTTTTGTGTACTGTGAAATGTTTTTGTGTATTCTTAAATGTTTTTGTGTTCTGTAAAATGTTTTTGTGCATTTCTAAATGTTTTTGTGTACTGTAAAAATTTTTTGTGCATTCTTAAATGTTATTGTGTACTGTAAAATGTTTTTGTGCATTCTTAAATGTTTTTGTGTACTGTGAAATGTTTTTGTGCATTCTTAAATGTTTTGTGTATTCTTAAATGTTTTTGTGTACTGTGAAATGTTTTTGTGTATTCTTAAATGTTTTTGTGTTTTGTAAAATGTTTTGTGTATTCTTAAATGATTTTGTGTACTGTGACATGTTTTTGTGCATTCTTAAATGTTTTGTGTATTCTTAAATGTTTTTGTGTACTGTGAAATGTTTTTGTGCATTCTTAAATGTTTTTGGGTATTCTTAAATGTTTTGGGGTATTCTTATATGTTTTTATGTTTTGTGAAATATTTTTGTATATTGTGAGATGTTTTTTATGTTTTATGAAATGTTTTTGTGTACTGTGAGATGTTTTTGCATATTGTGAAATGTTTTTGAGTTCTTTGAAATGTTTACTCCAATTGACCTTCAGGGCCACCATAAAAAAGAGATAACGATTTAAAAGAATAGAAAAATATCAGAAATGTAGATTCTTTAAATTGATTTTTTCATTACAGTAACTGAGTCTACATCTCAAAGACATGTGGAGTATGACCCTGTGTAACCATCATTGTTTAAACAAACCCCTGTTGACTTTTATGGCGACCTCATGTTGATTTTATTGCCTCTGACCATCCAGTCTGCGCTCTTATAGATGTGGAGTCTGCAGCACGGTCAGACAAACGGGTTGTGACCTGATCTCTCTGCCTCTGTCTGTGAGGAGGAGAGGAGAGCGCTGCATTCCATCGACTCCCTACGCAGATTTCCTCAGATCTAAGACAGCTTTCAGCGCTGCGTCTTAATCAGAGGACACGTTAGACCGAGCTCACCACCGGCCAGTGTCAGAGCAGCAACGCTACACCACTGAATCTGAAACCATGTGGAGAATTACACATGACAGAGACATTGTGGTAAAAACCCATCTGCAACTATCTAACAAGATTCACAATCTTCACCTCGATATAGAAAGTATGAGGGACTGGTAGGGCTGGGAAATATAGACTGGAGTTCATCCGAAAAATGATGATGAACTAGAACATACTGCAAAATGGGGTTGCAAAATTCCAATTTTTCCAACCCCAATTACTCACAAATAGATAACATAGGAGTCTCTCTTTATCTTTTTCTCATTAAAAGACAACATATATTGCAAATAAACCACTCTCCCTCTCTCTTCCTTTCTAGCCATCCATGTGAAAAAACTAAATTTATCTTCCTTTTTATCACAAGAAGCAGATCATTAATTAGGACTTAGCAACATTTTATTGTATTATCATTTTCAGCTCACATCAGGGCTGTGCTATTAATCAATTCTATACACATTGGCAAAAGGCCTTCACAATGAACACTTTACAGAAAGAAACACATTTCTAATGTTGTCAAAAAAAGTTTCCAATAGTCCTGTTTCACACCTTTTGGTGCTGTGGGCTGAAACAACAGCTGGATTGAAGCAGTGTTTAGATTTATCTGTGCTTTTATGAGAAGAAAAAGTTTCTTGGATTTATTTAAAATTCAGAAAATTCATGTTGCAACTCGGGTTCAAGGGCAGAAAATTTCCATGGGAATTCATACTGAGAAATTTTGTAAATACTTCAAACTTTCCTTGGAATGATGGGAACTTACGGGAATTAACTGTAAATTAGCGGTAAATTAAACAAACCATATCATTTCAAAACATTAACATAAACAGTTTGCTTTGTCATAGGATCACGCAAAATAAATACAATCAAAAATCAATTTCAGCACATCTATTTGTAAGTAGAACTTCAAGTTTGGGTTACAAGGTTTTAATTACTAAATTGAACAATTAATTTTATCTTCACTTTATGTCCACGAGCTCAAACGTGTGGCTGCAATAGTCCACGGTTCTAAAGTCATCTGTCATGTGATAGAGAAGTTTAGTGCATGAAGGAGGCATGACCACAATACTCCTGCAGTAAGCAGTGTGCTGTATGCATGTGACAGAGGAATAACACAGATATTCTCAGATATTCAAGTTTCCTTTGAAATCTGGCTGTTTTAGTAAAGATTATGCTAAAATATATTTTTGAGCCAACCTTCAGTTCGGTAAACTGTAAGTTCATTCCTGTTAATTCCTATGGAAAGCTTCCATATTTGAAAATTCCTGCAACTTCATTACTGCAGTATGAATCATGTTATCACACATTTCATGATGATAACTTTTTAAAAAATATATCAATATACTGAATCTTACAAGCACAGCAGATTTCCCAGCCCTACTCTCCGGCTTTTCTTTGTAATCAAACTGAATCTCTGTCATAGTCGAGATGAGAAACAAAGTTGAGAACAATCCGTAAAACTTCTTATGAGCGAGTTTCACATGAACTAATTTGTCTCCCCCCTCATAATTGGCTAGGAGGGCTTGGAAACTTCATAAAGACGGCCATCGCCACAAAGGCCGTCCCCCGAGGATGAGGAGAAATCCACATATCAGCCAGACATTAGCAGGCTCAGAGATTAGACTGAATTAGCCCCTCCACTTCTCTGAGGCTCCCCGGTGGACCGGTCTACTGTGACAAAAGACCCCAAGAGGAGGAGAGGACGAGCGAGCGAGAGAGTGAGAGGAGAAATGAGGGTTTAAGAGACTGAAAGAGAGGTGGGAAAAAAAGAGAAAGAAAGAATGAAAGACCTGGAATCAGAGCAGGGCTGGAGCATATGCGAGTTTTTCAGGTGTATGGATGAACCTTTAAATAAGAAACACTGTAGGTCAATGTTGTTTATATGAACTTAACACAATGCAGGCAGAATGCTTGGTAAAACGGGATTCAAAGAATTCTAAAAATAAAAATCATGAATGATTTTGGTACCTGCATAATGCTACAGCAACAACAATAGAGGCTCCAAACACCCACTGGCCAATCTGCAGTTACTGGTTATAAAAAATTGCAGGAAAAGTTCCCAACCGTGTCAAAATTGTAGCAAAAAAACCCATTTCAAAATAAAAATTGACATTATTCTAATGATCACATCAAAAACAAAAAAGACTTTGGCTTGTCTTGTTAGCAGATTATTTCACTTATTACAGGCAATTCTGGCCTTACTTTTAATTTTCATCTCTTTATATAAGATGTCAATCCAGACATGTCAGGGAACTGTGGCACAGAATAAGTCCAGTGAGTTTTTTTTTTAATTTGAAACTGACAAAAACTCTCACTTAGATCTGACACTTTGCAGTGCAACGCGTAACAGGGACAGAAAAATAATCCTATATTCATTACACCAGGGGTCACCAACCTGCAGATTTTGATCTACTTGTAGATCTTTTATACAGTTTGAGTGGATCTTTAAGACTACATGCTTCATCCTTTATTTGGCACACAGGTAGACCTTTTTGCTTTTCCATGACGTATCACATCTGGTGAATCAGCTGTTATGCAAAATAAACTGGGTCTGACTGGTTTCTCTCAACTTCATTAGTTTTTAGTATGAGAAAGATACTCAGTCAAGCTAAATTGGGTTTTATGCTAACATTGTTCCAGTCCTTAGTGATGAGTTTTGTGTTGTATTATGCTGCATAAACAGTGAAGTGCCAATGTGATTTTAAATCAACAGAATCTTCATTTTTAATTCCTGCCCTTTGTCATATTTATGGATTGAAGATTGCATTGTTGATTGTGAAGTTAGACGAAGATCATTAAAATATGAATTTTTGTTTATGGTTCTTAGTGAATTAAAGGAAAAGTTCGGTTCCTGCAGCTTTTACATTGTTTATAGAATGAAGAACAACAATATACTCACCCAGAAGGCTTTCCTGATCCAAACAGTGCTTCGGGAGATATTTAGATCCAAAATCGAGCAGCGGACACCAATATAATGGTAGCCCGTAGGGCATAGATCGCCGCTCCTAAAAACTGCATTAATGGTCCAAAAACTCATGTTTTTCACCAATATTCCATCATGATCCGTTCCAGATGGTCCTCCATTGCAGTCTGTCTCTGTCTGACCTCTGAACTGACGAGTTTGTTTACGTGCCCTTCGCGCATGCGAAGTACTCTCTGGAGCGTTGCGATCGCTTCCTCCTTTCTATGAGCTCCTTATCTGTATACTCTGGCTCGAAACTGTAAGGACGTCCATCATATTCAAAGTTCTCCTCCACAACATCTTCACCCGATAGATATTCGTCCATTTTGCACAAAACTGGAAGAAGAAAGTCGATTTGTAGCTGCCGGTCTTCCCCTGAAACAATGAGCCGCACTGCGCATGCGCGAAGGGCACGTAAACAAACTCGTCAGTTCAGAGGTCAGTACAGTCACACAGCGCTGTGTGGAGTGACACAGACTGCAATGGTGGACCATCCGGAATGGATCATGATGGAATATTGGTGAAAAACATGAGGTTTTGGACGATTATTGCAGTTTTTAGGAGCGGCGATCTATGCCCTACGGGCTACCATTATATCGGTGTCCGCTGCTCGATTTTGGATCTAAATATCTCCCGAAGCACTGTTTGGATCAGGAAAGCCTTCTGGGTGAGTATATTGTTGTTCTTCATTCTATAAACAATGTAAAAGCTGCAGGAACCGAACTTTTCCTTTAAGTCAAGTAGATCAGGCCATCTCAATTAGCATCATAAGTGATCTTCACCTGAAAAAGGTTGGCGACCACTGCATTACACTAATATTGTCAATAATAATTCTGCATCGATGGCAAATAATCGATGAATATACATGATTGTGCTTGTGCATCCCTGATTGACATGTACAGGATATTCCTCATCCTTACTTAGTTTAGGATTATCAAGGTCTGTTTTTTTTGTCCATGTCGCACAGCCCTACCCAAGAGATTTTCTCTCAGTGACCTTGAACAAGGCCAGGGGAGCGGAACGGCCCAATTACGACCTCCACCCCTTCCCCTGATCCCCAACCGGCCCCTCCGTCCCTCCACTTCACAGCCCCCTAATGAAAGAGCTCAGACCGGGCCAAATAATGAGCACTGAAGAGCGGAAACACACAGACATGTGTGTACGCAGGAATTCACACATATAAACTTCTGGAGTCCGTCTGTAATGAGCCCAAAGGGGTTATGGGTAGATTTTAAGGGCTTTTACTGCGCTAAAGTGTGTGACAACATGTCTAGGTGATACTGAAGTCCTAGGAGGAATTCCAGCGTCATTGTTAAAGTGTGAAAGGTGACCCACAAAGGGATCAAGGTCATGAGATGTTTTTTTTTTTCCACCTCCATTCGATCGGTGTGATTCTGCACGTCTTCAGGCCTGAGATCCACCAGAGATTGTTTTACTTCCTCCATGCCTCGCAAGCGAAGCTGAGGGCAAACAGTGGACTTCAAAACAGGTGTGTGTGTGAGCGTGTGTGTTTACGATAAGCAAGTCTGCGCACCCATACGCCACCATTACACGGCTCATTTAAACAGATCACAACACAGCTGCAGATGTGACGCTCTGGCACTTTGATGTCACATGGCTGACCTCGCGCCAAACACACACACAGGTTCACGCACAAAACTTCCAGTCAGCGCAGAGAGAAAACCTGTTCAACCACAATTAACCGAAGGAACAATTACATGGAAAATATTTTATTTGGCTACAAAATAGGCTGAAATTGATACAAACTCCTGGTCCAAACTACAAAAGTAAAGCAATTAGCAACAAGACCTTTTTTATGTCTTCCGTACTGTAACTTTTAATGCCTGTAAATATTGCCTTGAGGTGGATGTCAAGTAAGAAACTTTGAAACACTAGAAATCACATTTAGTGCCTGGCATTTCTATGCCTCCACGAGGTTTACAAATGGAGAAAAAGAAAGTGCACTGGTGGGTGAGGAAGATGGTGGGTTTGTGAAAGTGTTTGGGTAGAAATCATACCTAAAGAAAACGCTCAAAGCACTTAGCCCAAACAGATCCCTTAAAAGTCAGACGTAGATGTCTTCATTTACAAGCAAAGGATGAGCATGAGACTCCATGATCTTCAAGTTCTTGAAGTTTTTGAAGTTGGGCATTTCTGCAAAGTTTGCAGAAAATCCCTCAAAGTGTTCTCGATTTATTATCTTCACAAAGTAAAGGAAGAACACAGGGCTACAGAAACATGACCTTGAAAATCTAACCAGTTGTCCATGATGATTTGGGGTGAATGACTGCAAGTATTCAGCAAGTACTCCCAATTACCACATGCACCATTCAGCAGAGCCTGGAAGCTGCATGGGGCTTCATTCCTCAACCTGCCCCAAGATATGATCTATGAAGTTAGAGGTCAAATAGGTTATAATAAGAATCAGAGTATAGTACGCTGTTACTGAGGTCATGGGTGTTGCCTATGCATAAAAGGTGTGATCGAACAAAAGGCCAGAACCACATCCTGGGACTGACATTTTATAGACATAAAGTAAAAGAAACCCCATGAGCATTTTCCATTTAAAGGCAGAGATCTTGGAAAAGAATTATCTCAATGGTCGTGAAATGGCTTCATGTTAAGTCTCAAACATTTTCAATTCATAAGTGAAGCCCCAGAGGGGAAGGCAGTGCAACTTTTTTCCTCGCCTGGCCCTCCACACGCCGGCTTGAGCAGAGCCAGACTCCCACTCTGCTGCCCTGACACTGATTAACCCTGTCACTCGTTGGCTGCATCTCCTTACACTGACCCTGGCTACATGCCTCTGCTCGCCTTGTTTTTCCAATTAAATTACTGAATAAGAGCAGGGTCCTGATGGAACGTCTGGAGGACTCTAAAAAAAGAAGTGGACAAAGAAGAAAAAGGAGGAGAGCAGACATGTTGGTAGGGGAGAAAAACTGTGACATGGGATTATTTATCAATCTGTCCAGGGGTGAAAATGAACAAAGATGTAGTTGTCGTTTCTGGAGTTGAGCTTGAGCCTGTATTATCTGTGATGGCCTGCAGGGGGAAATTCTATCAGTTGCACAACTCATCCCCTGATGAGTTTGTGGTTTTGTCCTGTCAAAACAATACAAAATACCATTCAGTGTGTTTACATGATGCACAAATAAAGTAGATTTTTCATGCTGGACTGACTGAAATGTTGACAATATTGAACTACATCAGACCAAAGCCCCTTTTCTTATAATTAGGCCAAATCATCTAGAAAAACTGTGGTTCAGAGTTGATATACTCTTGCATACGTACACCTTAACAAGCCCAAAACTGGTCTAGTTGTTCTATACAAACACCACGGGTCCAGCACATACATTTGACCAGCAACTTGCAAAAGTTTTCATTTGTGCAGCACAGCATTGAATATCATTAGTGACATGTGTTTGACACTGTTGTCACTGAAAAAGTTCTGTAGACCAACTTTTGCCCACACAGAAATTCAGCACGAATTGATCAGGGCATTGTAAAAAAAAATCATATCCATCGGAAGGGATCAATAAAGACACTTGTATCAATAAAATCTTATCAATTTTCTTCTTGAATCATCACCTTATGTGACACAGTTGGTCTTCCTTTTTTCATAAATCACTACTCCCCTTGATAAATGCTAACTGGTGGAAAGACAGTAGCCCGATTAAGTGGCCTAATTAAGCAAATTTAGCCATGCCTGTAAACGTACTCATTATTGCAATACTGTTTAAGGGAGTCAAGACAACACCTGCCCATCTGTTCGTGAATCAGCAATTTACATGAGAATGGAGCCTGGAGTGCCTGAATCTGCAAACTTTTGAAACCAGGGTCCAGAGTGAAAAGGTTTGAAAACATTTTTGTATCCGTCTCCATGTAAACAGGAATCAGCCTTTCTAGGGAATACGCTGACATGTGGTGCAGGCAAGTACTCTATAAGCTAAAGGTTGCGTGCTTATCCCAGAAACTATAACAAAAACTGCTTTGGATGTCTCCAGTGCAACATGAATGCTGCTTACTGTGCTCAGTCTTGTTATCCAGACAGATCGTTGTCCAGACAAGAAACTCCTGCATCTTCATGTGTTCACTCACCATTGTTGTTTATGAAATGTTTGTCACACCACTGTTTCACTACAAACCTACATCACCATCTACTGGACTGGCATGCACACTGCAGTCAGTAGTTCTCATGCTGAATTTGTGAAAGCAGCACGCTTTTGAAAACCCAATTGAAAAACTTTCCATTTCTGGTGACAACACATTTATGTAAATGGGGCCTGAGACTATGCCCATGAAGTCTATGGCAGTGATGGACAACTTTAAGCAAAACATTTAGCAATGTCAGCAGCATTAAAGTTATTTTTACATTCTGTAGGCCAAATTGTTGCAAATTAAGGGTACAATCAGATCAATAATGACCCTTTTCCACTAGCACGCCTTGGACCTACTATACTCGGCCCTACTGGCCTGGTACCTCCTAAAACAAGCTAGTTTTAGTACCTACTTCGCTCTGGTTCCAAGCGAGCTGAGTCGATACTTAGAGATGACATCACCGACTGCCGACTACTGATTGGTCTGACAATGTCGTCATCGATGAGTCATGAGTGCGACGACCTAGCATGCTAGCGGTAGCTACCATTAGCTTAATCTCATACGTCTTTTCTTTGCAGCTCGATTGCTCTCGTCCTCGGCTTCATTCTGTTGTATAGCTTCCAAAACTCTCCTGTGCTTCTCAAGGGGTATTTCTTCTTACCACCTGCAGCCTTTTCTGCTTTCCTTTTATACTCAGTTTGTGACAAAAAGCCACGGATTGTTGTGTCGCGTTCAAAATGACGTCACCGCGGTGTCGCTCAGCTGTTTACAGCGACACTGCACCCCGTTGGGCAGGCAACTGGGGCTAACGGAAAAGCAGCACAAGGCGAGTAGAGTAGAGCCGGGTAGAGTCGAGTAGAGTAGAGTAGGGCTAATGGAAAAGGGCCATAAGTCAACTTGCATACCTGTAATTTAACAAAGCAATAAATATTTAGTATTGATTGGAATTTGTATTCCTTTCAAGCTCAAACCAAACAGTAAAGCAAAGTTTAAGTTGGTTGTTGATGCCTATTAAAGTTCATTGTACCTATTTTTTTGCAAAAGCATTAATACCGGTTCATAAAAGATCTCATATAAACCATCATTGTTAATTATGTCTAATATTTAATATTAGGAATCAAACAAAATCAGTAACCAAAGACTACTATGCATACATTTTCATTTTTAAACTCATTATTATTGCCTGTGAGTATGGTTTCATAATAACAAATCAGACTAGAATGCCCTATTGCAGATTTTAGTTTAAGGATATTTGAAACTGACTGAGGAGCTACATGTGGACCCTGGTTGCCAGTTGCCCTCCCCTGGTCTACAGTATCAACACTATACGAGCACTTGTGATTCCAGAAAATGAATATTAAAAAGGTCAAAACTCTGAATTCCAAAAGTGGTGACTTCCTTGTGACTACTTAAATTCTGGAGTCTATAAAAGGAATGAAAAGTTTGAAGTGACAAGACATGAGGGAGAGGATGCATGGGAGTGGAGATAAAAGCAAGACCAGTAGTCAGAGGTGAGCATGTGAAGATATGGACGATGATTTGGGGAGGCAAGGGTGGACGCAGAAGATTTGGGAGACAACTAAGCTTGAAAGGAAGAAGAGAAAAAGGATGTCTCACGGGGCAGCAGAGCCAGGTGTGAGGGGGATTTGAGGAGGACAGCAGAGAGATGGATGTTTCAGAGGAGTGTGGTGCGTCTCTGCTCTTGAGGAAAAAGCCAAAAGAGTGTCCGCGTTCAGCTGCTCTCTGCAGGGCCGTGATCGTCTTAGCATCTGCCAGAATGCATTTATCAACATGACGAAAGGAAGTAATCTGACAAAGTGCAGAGCGTGCGCAGGAATGTTCACCTCGTGTGTGTGCCAGGAGAGGCAGTGTCTTAGTTACACCTGATTTAAGATTTACATCAAAGCTGTTCTGCAGGGTTCAAAGGTTTCTTCTGCCTTTAACTTCACTCCTCTGTTTCCCTTCATAAGTTTATAATTCCTATTAACCCTCGTCCTGCGAACAGTGCACGGGGAAAACTCCAGCTTCTGACATATGGAAGCCATTTCCTTTCACGTGGCCTCGCTCAAACCAGCCAGCTCCCCTTTAAGACTTTGCATGTTTACACGGGGCGGTCTGTGGATCTTAAACTGTCATCTTATTTCACTGGATGAATATACACTTGCCAGGAGCAGATATGCCCCCAAACCATGCTGAGGTTTCATGTACGGGTGTGTGTTCATGTAAACCGGCCTTGAATCTTTGTTTGGAGCGAGTTTGTATCAACACTAATAATTTTTCAGAGTGAAAGCTGAAGTAGAAACACACATTTGCGGTGGAGGTTGATGACTTAATGTAGGACAGAAGGTATCATTGTGGTGCAGGCAGGGTTAGACCTGCTGGTATTGACAGAGCGGTCTGCTAAAACAGGAACCGTGCTTTGCAAAATCGTTTCAGCTCGAGCATGAAATGGTCGCGCATGACATAAAATGAAAATTTCTTGATGTGTGCTTTACGGACGGGTAGAGGAAATTGCTGGGTCCAAATCCAATAATCCAGCAACTGTGAATGCTCAAAGACCAAAATTTCTCCCAGCCATAGCTGCTGGAGTGGTTCAAGAGGGAGATTTGGAGACCAGAGGACAGAAAAACGAGAGTCACGATACTAAAAGTCCTGCAAGATCAGACTAAATCCAAGTTTTATTCATCTTTAATTAAAGCAACATTATGCAAGAATTTGTAAATACTTAGGACTTAGTGTCCAAACAGTTTAAAAGCTCTTCCTTATGATTTAAGTCCAAAATAAATCCAAGTGCCAGTAAGTCCTATTCAGTTCAAACAAACAAAAAATTTCCCTTTTGACATGGTTTCCATGCATGGTTACAGGAAATGTTTGCCTTTAAAGATTCCCACCTTAAATTCATGCCTTTAAGCAAGTATGGATGGCTTTAAGTTAAGTGATAAGTACAGCGGTCAGATTGAGCTGTAGCACAGGCTTTTTGACTTTTATTCTTCAAAAGATAACTTGGACCTTTATTCAGCACCCCAGATTCTGTTTTAAACACTAGCTAACATACAGTATTTTCAAGAACTCATCATGTGTCACTTCATGTATATTTACAAACTGTAATATTGGAGAATCCTTCCCCTTGTACTAGGACTAAATGATTTTAGGAAGATCTAATTGTGATTTTTCTGGCGGATAATGTGATTACAATTTGATTCATGACCATCTTCAATCAAGCTTCAGAACAATATATTCACTATGTTTACAGTAAAGACAACAGCAAAGGAAATCAGTGATCAAATGCACATACACATTATTCATCATCTAATATTGATCAAAAATCATTTAAAAGATAATCTAACTTTTAGTTCTGAACAGAGGCTTTGCGTTGTTGATCTGCTTACCAGCACTTCCGCGATGCAAACAAGTCAACTCTTTTGAATGTCTCTGAAATGATTTGCAGTTGTAAGAAACTGTTCATTTGCAAGCTGCTCTTAAATAAAAATTGTCAACAAATTTGAACAATAGTACGTGTGAAATAGCTGACACAACAACTCCTGGGTCAAAAATGTGACTTTGACGTTTGCATGATCATATTGTCTGAAAATCTGATTTCAATTCAAAAACTCTTTCAGCCCTACCTTATACCATTAAAAAAAAGAAATATCCAGCTACATGGGTAATGTCATGCATTTCAAGTGTTTTGGAAATTTCCCAGATCCATATCCTGATTAAAATCACTTCCAGATCAAATGACTTTCTAATTGTGCCAACATTCCCTAACCTGACACACCAGATGGACTATTCAGTATACTTCACGCGTCAGTCTGGGAAACAGTCCATGTTTTAGAATGGGCAGTAACCTTCAGAGGCATATGTGGCAGGTGACGGGACAATCAATCCATCAATTACAACCACAAAACCACTGAAGTTGGCACGTTGTGTAAATCTTAAATAAAAACAGAATACAATGATTTGCAAATCCTTTTCAACTTATATTCAATTGAATACACTGTAAAGACAAGATATTTAATGTTCAAACTAAGAAACTTTATTTTCTTTTGCAAATAATCATCAACTTAGAATTTAATGGCAGCAACACGTTGAAAAAAAGTTGGCACAGGAGCATTTTTACCACTGTGTTACATCGCCTTTCCTTTTAACAACACTCAGTGAACGTTTGGGAACTGAGGAGAACAATTTTTGAAGCTTTTCAGGTGGAATTCTTTTCCTTTCTTGCTTGATGTACAGCTTAAGTTGTTCAACAGTCCGGGGTCTCTAGGTTGTATCTTGCACTTCATAATGTGCCACACATTTTTAATGGGGGACAGGTCTGGACTACAGGCAGGCCAGTCTAGTACCCGCACTCTTTTACTACGAAGCCACGCTGTTGTAACACGTGCAGAACGTGGCTTGGCATTGTCTTGCTGAAATAAGCAGGGGCGTGCATGAAAAAGACGTTGCTTGGATGGCAACATATGTTGCTCCAAAACCTGTATGTACCTTTCAGCATTAATGGTGCCTTCACAGATGTGTAAGTTACCCATGCCTTGGGCACTAATACACCCCCATACCATCACAGATGCTGGCTTTTGAACTCTGTGCCTATAACAGTCCGGCTGGTTCTTTTCCTCTTTTGTCCGGAGGACACAACGACCACAGTTTCCAAAAACAATTTGAAATGTGGACTCGTCAGACCACAGAACACTTTTCCACTTTGCATCAGTCCATCTTAGATGAGCTCGGGCCCAGCGAAGCCGGCGGCGTTTCTGGGCGTTGTTGATAAATGGCTTTGGCTTTGCATAGTAGAGTTTTAACTTGTACTTACAGAGCGACGAACTGTAGTTACTGACAGTGGTTTTCTCAAGTGTTCCTGAGCCCATGTGGTGATGTCCTTTACACAGTGATGCCGGTTTTTGATGCAGTACCGCCTGAGGGGTCGAAAGTCACGGGCAGTCAATGTTGGTTTTCGGCCTTGCCGCTTACGTGCAGTAACTTCTCCAGATTCTCTGAACCTTTTGATGATATTACGGACCGTAGATGATGAAATCTCTAAATTCCTTGCAATAGCTCGTTGAGAAATGTTGTTCTTAAACTGTTGGACAATTTGCTCTCGCATTTGTTCACAAAGTGGTGACCCTCGCATCATCCTTGTTTGTGAATGACTGAGCATTTCAGGGAAGCTGCTTTTATACCCCATCATGGCACCCACCTGTTCCCAATTAGCCTGTTCACCTGTGGGATGTTCCAAATAAGTGTTTGATGAGCATTCCTCAACTTTCTCAGTCTTTTTTGCCACTTGTGCCAGCTTTTTTGAAACAAGTTGCAGGCGTGAAATTCCAAATGAGCTAATATTTGCAAAAAAAAATAAAGTTTCTCAGTTCAAACATTAAGTATCTTGTCTTTGCAGTGTATTCAATTGAATATAGGTTGAAAAGGATTTGCAAATCATTGTGTTCTGTTTTTATTTACGATTTACACAACGTGCCAACTTCACTGGTTTTGTGGTTGTACATTCAGAATGTGTTTGAGCACTTTGGAAACCCGTCTTCAATGGTCCATAACAAATAAGTTGTACAGCATCCCAAGAACTCGTTTTACATTACTCCAGACTCGTCTTTCTTGACACATCGCACCTCCGGCCCCATTGGGCTGAGTGAGGAGAAAACTGTGGTTTTGGAGAGAGTTGGAAACACTCAGGTCTTCTCCTGACCGGGGGTTGACAGCATCACACAGCCCCTCTGACTTTACCTCATCTCACCACCTCAGTGAAACCTCCCCCACACCCACACCAGACCCACCCAGCTACAGTACAAGGCTGCCACTGCTCTGAAAGCCTAAACCAGAGAGGAGGAAGAGAGGGGCTCCTGACAGCGGAAACAGAAACACTTTAAAGCTCCAAACCCTTTCAGCGAGATCAAAGGGCCACAGGAACAGAGCCAGCTGAGACCCGAGGAGAGGAGAGAGCGAGCCGAGACAAGGAGAAGAGACAGACAGAGAGACAGACATGCAGAACAGAGAAAGGTAGATGTACTCTGGATTCCTAATAAATCACAGGAAAAGTCTTTTTTAAGTTTTGTCACAGAGGAACATTCCAATGAGTCATTTTGAGAAGTGATGGCAATTACAGCTGCCATTAAAACTGAACTCTCTCAACTTTAAGATTAAGCTTGAACTTGGTCAGTACGTTCACACATATACAGTCAAATACAGTCACAGTCAGCTCAATCAATAAGGGAGGGAGGGCGAAAATCCATTCATCACTACTTAACTTTTCCCTGGTAAACTGATAATGTCACATACCAAGCACTGCCTTTAAGTGTGCTGTACTTATCTCCTCTGTGTGGCAGGGCACTTCCATGCCCCCCAAAAAGTCAGCACTATCAGGACATCATCCTCTTTAAAGCGCAAGCAGCTACTTGAAACAGCATGCTCCCCTGCCCCCCTGGAGTGACCTACCAGTGTGGCATCATACCATTGCTTTATCAATATTTAAGCACATTGGCTTTGAGCATTAAGCCCAGTGCAGAACAATGATGATGAAATAAATGCAGAGTTGTTGACAACATGTCGCTAGGCATAATTTGGCTCGTCAACCAATCAAAATGGATCAGGCTCACGTGGGGAAGGGAGCCTTAAAGCCCATTCATACATCATTATATATTGGTCTTTGAGAAATTATAAAAATTTTGATGAAAGTACATTCCCTATTCCCAATTTTGCAGTGTTCAGTGCAAGTTGATGCGTCTAAAATGGACTGAAACATTGTGCTGGTAGAGTATGATGTTTACATTACTGCTTAACAATTGTTGATGGATTTTAAATTTGCAACAGGGAATATGTAATGTACTGGTAGCCCGACCAACTTAGAGGAACTTAGATTGGTGCTGCTCAATATTGTACAAACTTAAAGTGAC
Source organism: Scarus forsteni (assembly GCA_036419115.1). Taxonomy (NCBI): domain Eukaryota; kingdom Metazoa; phylum Chordata; class Actinopteri; order Labriformes; family Labridae; genus Scarus; species Scarus forsteni. The sequence goes on along the minus strand of JAZDUH010000007.1, from coordinate 11,910,494 downwards.
ATTACTCAAAGAAACTCAATATGAAGAGGACTTGGATGAAAATTGAACTGCCGCAGCTCGAAAAGGGGGGCCTCAAGTTGTATAAAAGGTGCCTTCGGGTGCGCAGGTCCCATGTTCGGCAACCGAGATGAACAAAGCCGTAACTGAGGTAAGCTTAGGTCAACTCTTGCTGCCATTGAGAAGCCTGTTGGATCAGGGGTTGGACATTTTTGAGCACCAATTTGCTGACATAATCAACGAACATCAGCAGTGTCCAACTGATGTTAGCTTAGTCCTGTGTGGCCTGACTTAGCTCAAGGTAGCTCAATGTTTCCCTATATGATAGCAAAAGTTGGACAAAATGTCAGTGTGTGAAGGTTTTGATATTGAAGAAAAATAATTATTTTTTCCTTAACATTAACGCCAAACCAATGTATGTCCCAAAACACATTGAAATTTTAGGTCAAAACTGATGCCAACCATGCTAGCATACTAATTCCAGTAGTTTTATTGGTAGCATAACGCAAAGTAGGAATAAACTCTACTTACAAGGAGACATTTGGTAAATTTTAGAAAAAAATGAGGGTTGAAATGTATGCATCAATTAACTCCAGTTCAATCTAAACTCTTAAATCTTTTGATTTCCCCTCAAGGCTGCACAGAGCAGACCTCTGCCTAGCCTGGCCTGGCATGGCACGGCAAGGTTGCCAGGCATTCTGGATAGCTATGTCCCCCTGGAGCTACGAGGTCTCTGTGTGAGCCCTCTGACATCAAAGGGTCCGGCCGGGTTCAGGAGGGTGGGGACGGCTTTCTATTCATGGTCACATCAAGCAGGATTCCCTCTCTGCGGGATACTTGTGGAGGCGTGCCAGACATTCCCACACACTACTCAGTCACTACACATACACACACTGTCCAGTTGACCACGCAGCGCTCTACTCCAGTTTCCCGTCTCCTTCCAGGCGCCTCTCTTTACACATTTGTCGACGTATAATCACGAGAAGTAGCACACATGCACACTGGTCCCTCCAGAAAGAGGTACTTCTCTGAAGGCACGTATCGTTTCCACACCACTGCAGTGATAACATGTGTTTATCTGCAGGAGGCAGCAAGTGTGACACTCTCAAGTCAAAACAAACGGGTCCAGGTGTCAGTGGATCAGGTTATAATAACTGCTGCTGGAGGGTCATGACACCGCTGAAGGTGTGTCACATGAGAAAAATGCTTCTTGTTTTAGATCACACCACCTCAGCACCTCTGGTTGTAGTCATGACGAAAGGATTTAAAGCTCCTGTGAAGGAATTTTAGCTAACAATAGATTAATACTGATGCTTCTGTAAGACCTGTAAAGCAATCAGGGCAATTTGTGTAAGGGTCTGGGGTCATTTATGCCATTTTTAAGCTGATATTGCTAATGCGCTCAACAAAACTGAGGATACTTTTACTACTGACACATTTGGTCCACACCAAACACTGGTCTGCTTTTTTGGAAAGTTTTTTTCATTTGGGGATGGTATGAACTCTGGTCTTCCAAAACAAGGACCAAGGGGGGAAGGGAAACAAAAGAAATATCCCAACAGTAGGAAAACAAGCATAGCACTCACTGACAATATCAAGCAAAGTCTGGCAGATGGAAGAGAGCTGTGTGGTTAGTTCATGGAGTTTTACATAAGAACGGGCAGTTCTTAGCAGGGATAAACATGAGGGTTTATTGGCAAACCAAAATCAAAAATCTTAGTTCATTTGTAGGCAAGGCGCATCAAAAGAATGCTCCAGGGACATCTATGATCAACGTGAACTTGTTGAAAGTTATGTGATCTTCAAAACCCTTCTGCTGAGTTTTTAACTATCAGAGAAGCTAAATCTGTCTGATTCTTTATCTGAAATCAGGCGTCTTGTTAAGCTCTAAGCCGAAACTAAAGCATAGATACTGTCTACTTTGGTATCAGGTTTATCTGAACTGAACAATATGTCTTCATTAAAGGGAGAACTAGGAATTCAGCAGCAGGGCCCACTTACTAAATCATCTGGTCGGTCTGCTTTCAATGTGATTGACAGAATTTTTGTCTAATCACCTTCCAGATATGTTTTTGAAAGGTTCTGCCCTTCCCCAACTACTTCTATGGGCTGTTGTCCAAATGGACTAGTGAAAAATATCCTGAATAATGTTGAATTTATCCAAATGTAGGCAGGTACCTTTAAAAAAAAAATTCTGTGTGTTCTGGTCTTCAGTCCACACACATAAATGGCATTTTAGGTAAATAAAAACAAGCGTTTTGGAAAACTTAAGCAAATGTGGAAAGTTTTTATAAAAACTGGTTTCCTGGTCCACACAGAGACACCTATAAATGTCACACTCTGTGCCAGCCTCTCCGCAGGGTGATGTAACGACATGCAACATTCCAACTGTTGTTTACATGTGTTCAGTGGACGTTGCAAAACTGTTGTTGTTTTTAAGTTCTGATAACTGGACTATTTACACGCCAACACATAATTTATGTTGCTTCGTCACTGTGATGTTGATTAAAAACACTTGATTAAAACGCTGCCTACATTTCATGTTAGACTTGGTGTTATTGTTTCATAAGCTACCGTGTTGACTGGTGACCCATGGCCGCTGGCTTTGTGGTTGCCGTGGTAATAATAGTTGTTGATACCAATGGGAGTGCCCACAAAACTTTTTAATAACAGGATTTGATCAAGATGATCAGATAAATCTTGAGTTAAAACACAACAAAGAAATATCTAACACACCTGCTTTCACCAGATAACAGACACAAGTTAAAGTGTAGCACCAGTCAGACATGAGAGCAGGAAGAGATACCGTGTTTGATCACCACACTGTGTCAGTAACTCACAGTGGAGAGAGAGAAAGACAGAGAGAGAGGATTCACTGAGCCATACCTGAGAATAACAGGTGGTTATCAGGATTTTCTGTATAAATAATGTATAAATATTGTAATTAAAAGCATTAGTATCATTCTGGAGTGAGTTCTTGCTGTTCTTTTGCCGTGTATTTGCTGTATTTCATCACAGTAGATCGTCTTTTTCCATCATAGTTTGTGCTTTATGGATGTAATCAATCGTAATTTGGAAATATTACAGAAGGAGATGTGGAGGAGATCTGCCATGGAAAGGGGAGACCAGAGGAGATTCATGAAGGGGGCTAACTGCTTCAGGGACTATCGTTAGTAAAACAATAAATAAATAAATTAAAAAAAAACATAACGAGCTATAACATGGACACAAATGCTGTAGGCAAACTAAAATGAGCGAGTGTAAAATAGGCCACATTTATTTTTGGCTTTCTCAAAACGTAAAACATGTTCATTTACAATAGTTAATGAAAAGAATCTTGTTTTTTCTTTTCTTGTAATCACACACAGTTTCAGCATTAATAACATAATAATGACAAATACTTGCCAGAATCGTTTATTTTTATTTCTTATGAATGAAGGGTAAAAAAATGTACTCAAAGGGCATTTATTGACACATTATTGACAAAAAGTCAAAAAAGAATAGAGATTATAATATTGAAGTGGTTAAATGATTTCAATTCTGTGTTGAAGTACTTTTTGAACATTTTGAGCATACTGCAACAATACCGCCATTAAAATAATAACCATGATAATTTTGGTCACAATAACCGGGATTAGAGCTGCAACTATCGAGTATTTTTGGAATCGAGTACTCTGTCAATTATTTCTTCGAGTACTCGAGTACTCTAACAAAATATACTTTTTTGCTTTTAAACAAATAAATCAATTGTATACAATGCAACATGTTAGGGCTTTCAAAATGAGCAACCAAATGCCGTTTATTCCTCAGAAAAGGGTTTTTATTTTAACAACTTTCAAAGTTTAAACCAGTACTGGCTTAAAACAAAGCCAATACAATACTGATTTACAAAGCAGTAATATAATTCTGCAATTATATTTGTGAAGTGTGTTCTGGAGGGCATTGTGTAGTTTGAATTGAAATCCTTGATCATGTTCTTAAATCCTGTGTCCTCCACCATGGAAAGAGGACGCATGTCTGTGATGAGCTTATTTAAAATGCTGTAATAGTAATAGTTGCAGCCCTAACAACGTGCTATCGGGCTAAGCTACATGCTAAGTTAACTCCGTTTGACATCAGACACACTGCACTGTGTTTTCTTTTCGTCCCTTCTTGTAGTGACCACACACTTGGGACACTCTCTGCCATTTCTGCTGCGGACTCTCTCCTTTCTGTCCCTCTCTTTTCTCTTCCTTCATGATTGTACAAGCCCTGCAGCAGCGGAGGTAGCAGGTGCGTTGTGCCACAGAAATGACCGTCTGTGTCAAACACCGTGCACTGTATAGTAGTCCAGATATATATTTATATGTATAATTATATATTAAATGAGGCTTCGAGGCACAAAATTTAATTCAAGGATATTTTGTAATCGAGTACTCGCGAATATTCGAGGAATCGTTTCAGCTCTAACCGTGATACAGAACTTTCGTTACATCCCTACATACAAACGGCATATATGTTCGTATCATGAACACAGTGACAAGGAAATAAACAACGTTTAACAGTAATTGGATATGTTTAAAAATGAAGGAAGAAAACCTCTGTTTTTCTAAACATCCACCTATATGTGGGCATAGTCATATATGAACTGTCTCTTTGGTGTGAGTTACTTCATAACCTCCAAAATTAACACTATCATCAGCATAATTATTGTCTTTTTTTTACTTTAATGTTCTTAGCTGCTGATGTAGAGGGATTAAGGACAGTGTAACTAGAGCCAGGACTCGGAAAAGTCAATAAGAATCCAGAGGCTTTTGAAAAATACCAGCTAAGGTCAAAACCAGCAAAGACTGCTTTGTCCACAAATGGGCACCAGAATAAACACAAACTGACAGTCTGCGCAGAAGCTTCAATATCTTTCAATTATGCTTGTTTGAAGTGGTTTTAAGAAGGTGGGTTAAAAGTTGATGTTTGCCTCACAGCAGGATCTTGTTGTTTTCATAGGCTGTTGCACCATTTTTCCACTCTGCAATTAAACATCATTTTAGCCCTTGAGATAAGAATGTCTCCGAAAACAAATCAGCAGAGTTTGAAGCAAAAAATGACAACATGAAAGTAAAATTACACAAAATTAGCTTTGCCTTTTTTCCTGTAATTTCAAGGACGGGGCGGAAGTTGGGGAACAATCACGAGGCCAAAAGAAAAAAACATGAAAGATTTTTTAGTTCTCTTGCTTGATTTTCCCTTTTTTCAAACACTTTTGTACAAAATGTTCTCCTTAATCTCCTCTTCCGTGATTGCTGCTTTCTATTTCTCCTCTAAAAGCAAGCACAGGTTGAATTAGCGTTGCTCTCTTGGTCGGTGTTTTGACTTCCTCTGGCATGCCGCAGGCTACACAGAAGACAAGGAGGGGACCCCTGGGTGTTGAAGTGTTAAACTTGTGAAAACAGAGGAGGAAGCACATCTATCTCTCCCTTTTCCTCTCAAGTAACGTCTCGATGGCCCCGATGCCTTTACACAAAAACTCAGCAGATGCCTGCAGCCAAAATGGGGGGGTTCAGTTTCCGCACCCCGACAAATCCGCAGCCCCGGCAAAGTCAGGTAATGAGTGTGTGCGTCTCAGGTGAGGAGAGTGAGTGTGGCCCAGGGCTGGGAGGAATCGGCGTGGATCCCCCTCAATTCTGCGCGTCACGCTGGGCGGATGAAATGAGCAGCCGCACGGATGGGCCTGAGCAAATCACAAACAATACACGGCGCTACAAGACAGCAGAGACACACTGCTGGAGATGGTTAATCCTTCAGACGGAGATCTGAGGTAGAACAACGGAAAAAAAGAGAGGGGGGGAGGTCGGGAGGAAGACGGATCAGGAGGAGGAGGCAGAACAGGAGCATCAGGTACAAGACACAAAAATATATGTTTCCTCCTCAGCGCTGAAAATCTCCTGTTCAGACCGAAATCCATCACGTTTTCCTAATACATACTTCTTTTAGAGGAAGGGGAGCTACAGAAGAAAGGCAAGTGCTGGTGGGAAAGTGAACAGACACAGCCTACTTTATTCTCGCCATTTCATCCATCTTGCTGGACTAATAAAATGTCAAGTGGAGTTCCTTGATATTTAATCATGAAGGGGCTGAGAACGCGCTGGTGCCGAGCACAGGGTTGCAGAAAACTAAACACAGACTTGTGTAAAAAAATTTGGATTTAATCAGAGGAGGGTGTGTCAACGACCTGCTGCAGACGTGAAAGCAAAGAGAGGTCCGCCATGCAAACATTTTTTATTTTAATCTGTCACGTCCCCGAGATTTATTTGATCAGTTTGATTTAGGGATGTTCTTTTTAAGAGGAAATACTCCTCAAACATTCAAGACATACAAGAGCATTGTAAAGAAATGGGGAACGCTGACATAAATGTGCTCACTATGCACCAAGTCTGAATTGAGTTTTTTTTTTCACTTGACAGCACCTGATGTGGAAACGACATTTACTCACATTACAAATACTGAGTTGCTTTTTTGAGCAGTCCGAATTTTGAAGACTTTTTAGTTGACTTGAGAGCATCAGAATTTTGACTCCACTGGACTTGAGCACCAGTATCTCATGATTTCACTTAGACATGCACTTAATAGTTTGAAAATACTTAAAGTTTAAACAGTGCATTGAATCCATGCATGGGAGAGCGACTCCAGCTTGACCATATAATCGCGTGCTGTCCCACTGACATAGCGTCGGCCGCATAAATACCTCACTGATGCCCTGTAGCAGCATTATCTGTGAGTTTATCTTGTCTGGCGGAACTAATGTCCTCACTGACATTAGTTCCGCCTAGACGGAACTCATCCGCCCTGCAGTCCGGATGAATAACTGTTTGTCTAGGGTACCGTCACACGTACACACACCGCTGATTGGCTGATGCTGCACAGTCACACAGGACATCGCCTGAATAGATCAACTTTTTTTAACATTGACATCGCGCGACGAGTGAAGTGATCGTCTTGTACGCGGCCGTCGCATCGCAGGTGGGTTAACCCCGCCCCATCGCGGCTGTACATTGACCTTGAATGGAGAGTGATCGCCGAGGTAGTACAAGTAGCGTCCGGTGTGAACGCACCTTTAGACATGCACTTAATAATTTGAAAATACTTAAAGTTTAAACGTGCAGTTGATCCATGCATGGGAGTTTCCTGCTTCTACTCCAGCACAATGCTTGACCATTATGCTTCTTGCAACGTGTGCTGTCCACTCTAGTTATATGAAACATAAAACTCAAACTCAAACATCTTATCTGGCTTCTAACTTGACTCTGAACTTCAGAGCAAAGACTTGTGGCTAGCAGAACAACTCCACCTCTGTTTGATACAACTTATTTTTAGGGATGCACGTTACCATTGGTTAAAAATTGTTTTCGGCCTTTATCAGTGCTTTTTACTGGCATCGGCCATCAGAAATTAAATATGGAATATACAAATTCAGATGTTTCTTTTTCTGTCATACCAGTTTTAAGATGCTATGAGGAGTTTCTCAGTAATTACACAAGTCTCACTTTTAGATATATGCCTGATCGAAATACACACTTTAAGATGAGTTTTAGCATCAAAATAGGTTATCTATAAATGCTATTCCTTTGCTTCACAGTCGGATCGGACAGGGCTGGACTGGCCTGGATACTCAACTTCGGGAACAAGACAATTAAAACTAGAGCAAATTTATATTATTCGGACACTTCTTAGAGCTCCGGGCTGTAAGTAGCGATATATAGCCGGCTACAAAACTACGATACTAAGTTTTCTAAAAATTGCTTGTTGTCACACGTCAAAAACTACCGCTACGTAACTACAAAGAGATACATTACCTTGTCGCTTTGCATCCTGTAAGTTGTTGAAAAAAGAAGTTGTAAAGCAATGCAGGGTTCTGAGGAAGGTCTGAGCTGCATTCATTAGCATCACAACAAACGCACGCTTTGGCTTAGGTCACGTCTTTACTACAGTCGCCGCGCATGCTCATGGTTAGCAAAGTCTTTATGTCACAAGAAATAGATTCTCCTCATAGCACCTTTAAATGCTGACATTTGACGCATCTAACAACTGATTTAGGCCCTGTTTACATGACGACGAAAACAACAGAAAACTGAGCATTTTTGTAGCATTTGCACTTTCTATTTACATCAGAATGGTGCCTGAAGTGCCTGAATCCACAAACTTTTGAAATCAGGGTCCAAGGTGAAAAGTTCTGAAAACATTTTTATATCCATCATTGTGTAAACAGGAATCAGCTTTTACAGGGAAAATGCTGATGTGTGGCGCATGCGTAGTACTCTTTCAGATAAAGAAAGGGTTAATAACAACAACAACAGTTTCGGCCATCTACCGAGCAACATGTGTTCTGCTAACTGTGCTCAGTTTGTTATCCAGACAAAATTATCCAGACACATGCGTTGTCCGGGCAAGAAACCCCTGCGTTTTTGTGCACCCACTCGCCACTGTTGTCCATGAAAAGTTCATCTTCACGGGAAAGCGTACGTGTGTTGTAACACCACAAACCTACATTGCCATCTACTGGTCTGGCATGCACGCTACAGTGTTTCCAGTCATTCTTGCGCCTCCATGTGAACATGATGCACTTTTGAAAACGCATAGGAAAAACCTTCTGGTTCTGGTAACAATGTTGTTGTGTAAATGGGTCCTTAGATAATATTTTTTTATTAGGAGAAGAAATGTTCTTTTGTACAAACCCTAGTCTGTTTTTATTATCAAATATAAGAAAAATACCAGTTTTGTGGGAAAATTATGCTAACAGAAGTGATCATGAAAACACCAATGTTGGAATCTGTCTCAGCTAAAATGTCCTTTTTAAACATTAGTATCAGCTCTGATTTTAAAACTGATGCATTTCTTATTATCAGGGAAAGCACAATATTGGGGTTTTGCTGACAGAATAAAGCAGCAAAGCATGATGCAAAACAGGGACAGCATGGTGGGAAACAAGAGGTAGCAATGTTTCCTTTGTTAATCAGTCCAAACTATGAAACAATATTAATGAATAAATACAATTCTTAAGGATATTACATCCAATATGTGAGATAAAAAGTGAAGTGAATCAAATATAAACATTTTTTAGGGCTAGTTTCACTGTTGGAGTCCATTTCTTTGATTTGAAAGATTCTTAAAAAGAGGAAGGAGAAGCTATGAAGAAGGGAATTAATTCATAACTTAAGGCCATTTCAACATGTGGAAATACTTCATTTTGTTGCTTTTAGGTTTTCTGAATCATAAATTGAGGGCATAACTAGGAAAGATGGGAGTGCAGCTAGGGAGGGAGAGAAGGAAAGAGGGAGAAAGAGGGAGGCTGGAAAATGAGGAGAGACTTGGAGAGGATTTATGAGCCTGTTCCCTCGGTCTCGTTACTTGCTGTAACTGGCCCCTAGAGTGGGATCGTGGGGTCCGGAGCCCACAGCTCGCAGATCAGAGTAATGGAAAATCCACATTTCTGCACGGCTGCAGCGTGACGTCTGCAGGGCACATGCAGATACAGTGAAAAACTCGCACTTGATTTCTTACAAGTCTGCTGCTTTAATTCATGAGCATGCAAAACATTCGTCAGAATCAATACATTTTTTGGTTCCTTCATTATTTAAGTGACAGCTCACAACTGTTTGCGGAGCAGATATCAGGACAGCGGCAGCCTCAGGTTTGAGAGCGCTGAGTGCTGTGATATCTTGACAGTCTGCGCTGTTCTTTCACTGCTCCGCAACGCTGAGAGGAGGGTCTCTTACAAAGTCAATTAAAAAGCGCACGGCTCAGGAAAGTGACAGTCAGACACACCCCTCAGTAAAGACACTCAAGACTGTAAACTGCTACTGATTTGCTCTTTATGGGTTGAAAATCTCATCTAATTTAGGGGTGCACCATGATTGAAAATGATTTAGCAATATGTGTTCTTAATAAAATATGAAATTTAAAGAAAAATCAACCAGATAAAAGCAGTATGTTTTAACATACAGATTAGACCTATTGAATTTCATTTAAAAAAACACACACTTTGAATGATAACAATGTTTGATAGTTCATGAAAGAATGAATTGAGAAATCAGGCCAACATAAGTAAAACAAAGTATTCATGTTTTTAACACTTTAGTTTAAAGATGCCCCCGAAAAACCAACATCTCCTGAATCTGAATCATCACTAAATGGTTGACAGTAAATCTAAAGACAGCTGTTGTAAGGGTGTAAGAAACTGTTGATAAACCAACATATTGGGATATTTTTTTGCTCCACTGTAATGTAATATTGATATTTTATTTGGGATATTTATTTTGTATTGTAGTTCAGCCTTCAGCTACTGGTTGGCAGCAGACATTCAGCCATTAGACTTTCCATCTGTGTGTTACATTTAATTGTTTTTATTTTTTATTTTTGTTTCACTGTTGTTCTTATTTCTGACACTAGGATGGAATATTGAAGTTTTCTATTTAAAAAAACAACATTGCTTACTAAAACTGTGTTTTCTGTTCATTCAATATTGTGGCTTCTCAATATCAGAAATAAGACAATTTTTAAAAGCTCAAATTGTGATATATCATCCATCTTATAGTACCTCGTTAAACAGTGACATACTGTTTGGTCATCTCATACAGGAAAACAGACAAATACAGCTGTTAAACTTGAAAACCTAACACAGTTGTTTTCTTGTGTTCCTTAAAATAATGACCACTCTTACAATAACAATGACCGTAATGGTTTGAATAAAAGCTCAATCCATTTTTATGTTGTTTTTCTTTCATAAATTTTGCTGTCTTGAATTCATACTCTTTCATTTTTGCACATTCTTTTATGAAGTCTTGACTTTCCAGGCTACAGCAGTTATTAGAGCTACCAAAAAGTTCTGAAAAATTAATATTTAGTTCTTCCTACCAGTTAACATGTTTTTCATACATACTCTTTAAAATTGCAAACTTTTGCATAAGATATATTTGCTTTAAACAAATGATGAATTATTATAACTACAGTAAAGCTTTGAATTAATGTCCTTATAAGTTATAATTATAAAATTATATATATATATCATTATCTATTATAATAATTACGGTAATCCTCACACTGTAAAGCCCAGTCTTTTTTGTAATTTCAATTCTCATAAACATCTTAAAGAAAATGTTGCTTTCCGTGCTAAAGCAATTTAACTAGCATAATTACCACAAAACCTTGAGTCGATCCAGTTCAAGGCCTTGTCCCTTCAACCAGTCAAATCTATGATTTCTCATCTTTAAAATACCAATTGTTACATTTAACATACCAGCTTAATTTAAGTTAATCCTGATCTATCGTCCAATCTTTTTAGTTCAGTTTAGCACTGGTGCCTGTTTTAACAAATACCAGTAGGTCTCAGTTTAAGGCCTTGGTATGTTCAGTGTTACCAGCTCTGGACAATAAATAAGAACAAGTTGTAAAAATAAAAAAAACGTTTTTCCAAACTAAAAGACGGCTGGTATGCGATCCACTGTGAGGAAGAAGGTTTATTTTCACTTTCCATTCCTTGCTGTGCTCAAGTTTTGCTTGTAAGTGAATAAGCTTGTCTTGAATTGATGCTTTTTTAGCCAATTAATATTTGATAGTAAATAACAGCGCCGGCTTGCAATCAATGTCTTACAAACAAACATGGGGCATGAGCTGTAAAAAGGGTTTTCGGTGTAAATAACATTTTTTAAAAATGGAAGAAATCAGTGTTCATGTTATTTTGCTTGATTTACGTTTAGGTGAGAAAAAAAAGAGATGAAAAACCAGCTCCACTCAAACACTGTTGGTATTTAAAACGTGAGTAGGTGTGTTTGAGCATGGATCCACACACACACAAACACACACACACACACACACATTAGCGCGGAGCTGTTGGCACCTGCCTGTTATCTCTCCCCCTCAGACCTGCCTCTCCATTGTGCTCCATGGGCGAGCTACAAATTGAGATCTCAAACATGAAGAGGGGGGCAAATGACTGCTGTAGAGGAAATCAAATCGGCTAATGTGTTACATGTGCAAATTCACAGGCCGCGTATTAGAGATTAATGTATTCCCCTTTTATCAGAGTGTACCTTTCACAATAAGGTATTTATGACTGAGCCATAAATTAAATTCAAAGGACGACCAAAGCTGCTGGAAGTACAATAAAGGGGAACTAATAACAAGGTCTGATTTACATTACATTAGAGGAGTCATTTTTGAATACAAATACTTTAAATGCTTAATAATTTTTACATTAATCTGACATAAACCATTAGGCATTCTGTGATATGATGTGTCGCAAGGATACAGTTTTTATGATATGGATATATTATTAAAGGAGATATTGGATAGCAATTAAAAATGTTAAATATCTGCTCTGACTTAATCTGGACATTTGTGTGTACCAGGCACTTGCAATAAAAAACAATCGAAGAAATATACTTACTGACCAAGAGATAGTCTATTTACGTTTTTGTCTTACATGTGAAATTAACATTTATATGTTGGAATACTTTACAATAAATCATAAAAACCTTACTGTGTTGATATTTGCAAAAAGAAGCAGTCCTTAAGATCCACTATTTCTTATGTTATTGTACAAAAATGCAGAAACACTGATGCACACTTCAAATTGCACAAATATGTTTCGATCTTTAAAAGGCGGGTGAAACATCCCTTGCTCTGCTCCAGTTTAACCAATTTTTCAAAATATGGTCACTGCATAACTTGATTTTTACCACTTACCTACTTAAATCCATGTTGCCAATGCATTTATGCAATTTAGACACTGCTCTGAATTGGACTAAAACATGACTGATGATCATGAAGTGTTTTGCAACACTTGTTGGCCTGCAGTTTTGTGAGAGTGAAAAAAAACATGAATTCACCATTTTGGTTGTCTGAAGCTTTTATTGCTTCCCAGTTCCACAGAGAGATTTCCAAATATTGTCTTCACTTATGGGCAATTACAACAGTACGCTTCCTCTGGTCACAATTGTGAATGAAAATCAAAAGGTTTCTATACGTACAGGTGTAAAACTATCAATACACCAATCTATTGAAATAACTAGTGGCACAATATTGTAAACATACAGTATTTAATAGTACAATAAACATCTAAGAAGGTTTGCAACTGTTAAAAAAGATCTAGAAAATTTCACTGTTGCGAAATGCTTCAAATATTTTGTGCAATTTGGACAGTGTGTGCAGTTGTAGGAGTTTATCTAAACAACATTTTTTTTCCCCAACTCTAAAACTAGGTTTAAGATTTCCATTCCTCTTTTGAGTTCTGACGATGACTCATGTCCTATAATTTATGCTCCACCAACCATAAAAGCAATAAAGAATTTTATATTTGGAAATTGATGATAGACGCTGACATAGAGTGCAGGAGTTTGTCTGTTGTTTGTTTTATGTTTGAAACGTGCAAAACTGACTGGATGTCTTGTTTCTCTACATTTGCTAATTTTAGCTACTTTTCCAGAGATCATTCAAGATTATCTACAAATCATATCGTTTTTCTACATTCTAACTACATTTTTTAAATATATAAAGAAGGCAGGGTAGTATTTTGAAACACATGTTTAAGAGTATAAAAAACATTGCTAGTCTCCAGAAATGTTTAGTCCCTTTAAAAAGAAGGAAATTAGCTGAAAATGTAAGTGATACATTCATGAAATTTATGAATTTGGCTGTAATTTCTGTTTATTAAAAGGGACATTTTTAACAGTGTCAGGTGAGCGGGATAAAATTTCTTGATAATTTCACAAAATATTTGCCTTATTATGACTGGCATTAGGTTTCTATAGTTTAGGTGGAAGAAAATATTAGTTCACAAATACATTGCAGTATATGTGGCACAATGCTGTACTAATATTTTATAGCACAACATAAAGTTAGTTCTATAATTGTAGGGAAAAGAGGATCAGGACAGCCTCATTGTACTTACAGTTTTGCAGATAATTGTGCTTTTTGAACAGTTTCTAAGAATTTATTGACATTTTTAAAGATTTTTTTTTATTTTAAATAACTAATATTGGGTGTGTGGGGTTACTTCTCCTTGCCAGTTTCACCTGCTTTTCCAAGTTTTAACAGCATTGAAAAATATTGCTGATCTCATTAAATGTAAATACCGCCAACATATTTATGGAAACTGGAAAAGAAGAAAAATAACTTGAAATTATCCTGATATATTTATAGATTTGGATTGTGTAAGAACTTGAAATGTCCCCTTTTTCCATGTGTTGCCAACATATTTAGACTCTGATCTATTTTGAATATAATTATGATCATTAAGTCACTGTGCATTCATACAGCCAATGATTTAAATAAGATTTTAGCATTTTATAAACACATGGTATTTAAGTTAACAACCTGAACATATAAAGAAATGCTGCCAACATATTTGACAGCATGTAACATCATTAACATTAGGGCCTTCTACTTTAGTCCCCCTGGTATCAAACAGCTCAACACTGTTTCTTTCATGAGAATCATAAAATCATGCATGACATCCATTCATTAAATCCACCCCAGTTACATCAGGATAAATCCAAACGCACACAGCAGAGCAGCAGGAGCAGCAGGAGCAGCCTCAGCGTGGGTAATGGTATCCCGGTGAGCAGAGTTTTGGAACATGCCTTAACACATCTCCACGGGTAATGACTCAACCCTTAAACCTTTACAGGCCTTGTCAAATTTCTGCAGTGCCAACTCCTTTTCCCTCCCTCTCTCTCTTTCCTTAAAACCTGCTGGATCCATCATTCTTAAAACACACAGGTGCTTCCTCAAAAAAGACTACACTGCCCATTTAGGCTCCTGAAACGGATGTATTACAAAAAAAAAAAAAGAAGAAAAATAGATATGCTTTAACTCCAATCTGCCCACATTTCTGCTTAGGCATTTATCTCCTTTCTCTCCAAATCCTGAAATTGCTTTAGAAAGAAAAAGGAGAGGGTGGGGTGCAGGGTGGGGGGATATTTTCCCTTCTTCCTTCCTTGTACATTTTCACAGAGTAGTGCACAACTTTCTTTCTTCCCCCCTTTTTTATTCCTCCAGTGAAAATTGAAGAGGCTTTATGTCAAATGCGGCTAAAGCCAGCCTCTCCATATCAAACAACGCAGCGCGAAAATTACTGTGGCGATGATAAGGCTGCCAGATAGAGCGAGGAGAGGAGAGCGAGAGGGGGGAGAGAGAGAGAAGGAGAGGGGGGGAGGAAGGAAAAACTGAAAGGAAGTGACTCTACTCAATTATACTGCAAAATTGGTATGACTGAATATTTTTCATTCAGGTGACTGATAGTATCAGCGAAACTGCAATGCAGATAAATAAAGGAGCCTTCTGTCAAGAATAAACACCATTAATCATGAAGCCAGCGACTGCGTGACCGCCTGTCCCCCCGACTTACTCCATACAGAAAGTATTAAAGAATGGGGGGCTGGAGCGGGGAGGGGGCGAGCAGTGAGTGCAGCGAAGAGAGAGGGAGGGAGAGAGAGAGCTGTGACCTATGAAGTCACACAGAACGGGTTTTGGACAGTTGGAGGGGACGATGAAAAAGTGGCCCCCGTCTCTGTGGTGTGGCGCTCGTGACAGCGGAGATATCTGCGCAGAAATTATCAGACAAGATTATGAAATGATTGTTAATTCTTTTGTGTTATTTATGGCTCCACTTCACATTCTGTTCTGGTCTAGACGATATTCAAATGTGAATATTCGGAGGAATTTGCAAGCGTTTATTTTTGTTCTTTCACCATAAAATATGTGAAGCTATGATCCTGTTAAGAAAACGTAACAGGCAGGAGAATAAGTCCTAACCAGATGTGGGCAACCTGACGTTTGTGGACCCAATGTGCCTCCCTAGAGCACTCACATAGGCCCACAAGTCAATTTTAAATGTCAGTAACAACACAGGGTATAAAAATAAAATCCAACGTTTAATTGATATTTATAAAGTACTTTTTACAGACTCTCTTAAGAGACCCCAAAGCCTCTTGATTACATTTGCAATATTTATTTACTTATTCAGTTCTTTTTAGCTATTTAGAGGATTTTGATGACTGGAGAGAGTGGACTGTGTAAAATACGGGAGGACAAATGCAGAAAAGAAGCTGGAGTAGATCTTGGGCTGCCATTAATGTGGCATGGACATAACCCACATGGCTAATGGTGCTGCACGTTAGCAACATATATTTTCAATCCTAGGGACACAGGGTTGGATTTTTGTACCACTATCCAAAATGCTGACACTTTTAAACTTATTTTTGCCAATACCACACAATACCAGTAAACTGAAAAGTAGTTTAATGGATCACAAACTGAATTAATGACAGTAATAGTGATATCAATCATCTTAAGCCCTTATAAAAGCTTGAAACACCAATTCACAGCCCACTGACAGAATACTGGCCTTGTTTTTATGACACATATGCTTCCAAATACATTTAATTGTACTATTTCGAAAACAGGTACGCAAAAACTCCACCATATGGGCAGCACACCATGACAAACTTTTCACAGCTGCTAATATTGATAGAAAATTTTGATTTATCTGCCAATGTTTATATCAAACCAATGATATGTTGGAATTGAGCATAATTCAATAAAAAAAAAGTTTCCACAATAAAAAGGCATTATCGGAACCGTTTAACTGCAATTCTGTCATCACAAAAGTCTAAATTTATCACATTTTATAAAATGAATAATTTTTAATGCACAGACCTACAGGCTATTGGAAGTTATTCTCAGAATAATTGATGCAAATACGGGAGAAAGATATTTTGTGGATAAAGTACTGCTTCTTTTAATGTAATAACATAAATATCTTGTTTTTCACATATGTGCTGGCCTAACATAAAGATGGACCAAAACAGCCCCATTTATGCATTTTATAGTTTTAAGTGAGTTTTATAAAAAGATGAAGAGGTGATCTGACTCAGATTTAGATGTCACAACTGGAACTAGAAAAGCCTCCCATAAAAACCTCCCATATTGTGATTTTTACCATAAATATTAGCCCTACCTTTATTTCATGTAAATATTGAGATTCCTTGATCATGAAAACATACCATTAGCAATTGGTTTCTTATATTTAAAATCACATTTTTCATCATCCAGACGGTGATCCGGATCAACACCAAAATTGAATCAGTTCTTCCTTTTCCCATGCTGAACATTTCCTGAAAATTTCATCAAAATCCATCACTAACTTTTTGAGTTATTTTGTTCACAGACAGACAGACAGACAAACAAACTCTCCCGAAAACATAACCTCCTTGGTGGAGGTAAATACTCCAGAAAGTGGTCAAAATCTGCAAAAGATAAAATGACATTTGGTTTATGACAGATTATCAATGATGAGGCTTTGACATCTCGAACTGGGATCACACTATAGAAAGCCAAACACTATAGGCTTTCTACAACAAAGAACAAGTGACATATGAGACTGAAATCACCCCTGACCTTTGAGCAACTAAAAAACTTCCAACAGGGCTTTTTATGTGGCAGAAAAAGAGCTGCTGAGGTGGTCTAAAAATGGCCAGAAATCTACAAATCCTGACAGATATTGGTCAAAAAATGCTAATCATCAAGACATTTAGCTGGAACTGATACATCAAATACAAAAACAGCCTTGGCTCAAGGCTAGGTTTGACTAAAGAGGCGCCCAAAATGAAGTCATCATACTCCAGACAATCACACAAAAAGTAGTAAAGATCTTAAAATGTAAAATTAGGCTTGGCTTCTGACAAAATATCAAACATCTGCTCTGATATATTAAACCGAAATCACTCTTTACCCTTGAACACGACAAAAAAAACCTTCCAAGGTGGCCATGTAGCAAAAAAAGGGTTCAAGTTTGACTAAAGTCTGCCCAAAATCTACAAAACCTGACAGGTGTTGGTTAAAAAGTTGCACACCATTAAGTGACTTGGCTGTAACTGGAATACCGAAATGCAGAAAAAAGGGAACACAGTCTTACAAAAATCTGCACAATGACAGTAAAGTTTGGTCTACAAAATAATCCTTCACTTATTTGTTCACAGCTAATTCTATACAGATTTACTGTTGAGGTGACACTGATGCAAAAAACTGCAAATTCTGCATTAAAAACCTGCAAAATCTGAAGAAGTTTGGCTCATGCAAAACAAAGTGCATTCTGCATTGAACTCAGATGAAGCTGCACATTGATGTTCTCCTCCTGCTTCTATAAAAGCTTCACTACATCCCTTTGTCTTCCTATTGTTTTGCATTATATGTGTGTGTGTGAGTGTGTATCTCTGCTTGTGTTTGTGTGTATGTGCGTCTATAGCAATGCTCGGCCTCGTCCCATCTGGAAGGAGGTGTTGAGATAAGACCCTGGTCTTTATGCTAAGCAACACGCCGCTCCTCTATGCCCAGATTGGGCGCTCTGACAACAGTTTATGTAAATAACAAAACAACACGCTGCACATCTTAAAAACTGAAAAAAAAAGACTCTTGCCACGCCAAAGGCAGAGGACACAAGGGAGAGGCGAGTGTGCAGAGCTGGTGAATGGAAACAGTGTGAAATTTATGAGAACACTGACAGAAAATAAAAACAAGGTGATTCACTGTCTTCTGAGACGAAGCTCGTGAGGCAACAGCCCACAATTAACTTCTTCCTGTTTCATCGTTCCAAACTGATCCTGTGCTGCGATGACAGAAACGTGCCGGAGTTCTCCCCTGGTACCTCCAGAAAAACCTTCCAGCCAGACCGAGCCCACAGCTGCACAAACACTCCTGAATGAAATAACCACACGAACCAGGGGAGATGGAAACACACCCTCACAGCCCCCGACCTGAACTCACACTGTCTTTATTCAGCAGGCGCACTGACAAGTTTCCCTCTAAAATAGACGATGCTGGCTACTTTTTATACTTTTTGGCTTCAAGTTGGTGCATTTTATGTTTTCATTGAAACATATTACTCCTTGTTGATATTATATTGACCTGTAACATACGTGCACTGTGCATTACTTTATATTTTTAACCAATATTATTGATATTTTTTGGCAACAGACCAAGAAAAGGGACAAAGTTGAATCTGAAGCCAATTGCACATCTGGGGTAAAAGAAATCAACTTCACCAACTCTTTCTTCTGTTGATATATTAAGAAGAGATTATCTACTGATATTTTGCTTTAGAATATAAACATCTGCCTGGATACAAATAATTTTTCCTTATTACAAACACACTACAAATTCATAAACAAAGAAAAACCTTAAGACAAAACTTAGTTGATATTTACATTCCCCTTATCCTGTCAGTCGCTGTTCAGGGAATATTAACACAAGTTGATTGATAATTAGTCATAAGAAATTTCTTTAATTCAAAACCTGTGGCATATTTCATCCACTTTACCTGTAAGTCAATGCTCAGGGTAAATTAAGTCACAAATCTGTTACCAAAAAGGTAAAGAAGAAACCAATGAATGGATGAATAATAATCAAATTACTTCAAAAGTCAGAATACAAGACCATATTTAATTACTTCACCCTGCTGATCAATGTTTAGGGCATATTTATGAAAAAAAGGAATGGTAAATTCCATTAATGAAAAATTAGGGCCTTATTTTGCATTAGCTTTAGCCAGCTGATCAGTGCTTGTGACGTTTTTAATCACAAATTTGCTTCCAATTAAAAAAAAAGTTTTAGGTAAAAACTCTGATATATATTCTACGCACTTTACCTGTAAGTTAAAGTTCAGGGCAAATTCCATATGAAAATATCCCTTACAGTTAGGACACTTTTTTCTCATTCTATTCTGAGATTTACGTTTTTTAAGCAAAACTCAAAACCAAAAGTATTCTTGATTACATTTTACCTTTAGGTTAGGTACTGTCAAGGGCAAAGACTGTCACAAATCCATAAAAATGCTCAGGACAAATTCTTGAAAAAAAAAAAACAACAATTAAGTTTAGAAAAAATCCAGTTAAGTGAAAATCTGGAGCTTTGTTTCATTTTGTTGAGTTACTCTAGATATTTTGACCAGAATCAACCATTTGTTGAAAATCTATGAACAAGTTGCATAAGAACTCCTACAGTCAATGCTACGAGCAAACGCCATCAAATAAAGTGATAAAACACCTTAAAAACAAAGCACAGGGCATCTTAAATCCCAAATCTTCTAAGATATTCAATACAAACCCTAAAAGCAAACTCCTTAAACTTAACTTTACCTAACTATTTACCTGAAAGTCAATGCACAGGGTAAAGTAATCATCTTATCAAATAATTAAGAAATCCTTTAAGTCAATGCTCAGGGCGTATTTATCACAAATCTTCAGACGAACTGAACAAAAGCCCTACAGACTTGTTCTTCACTCTACAACTTTATAAACCCCTAAATGAACTTTGTCATTAACTCTCATTCTTTCCTAAATCCACATATGGTAACAACACTAAAGGTTGTGAGTCAATTGCTTCTCCCGTAACAATGTTTTGTTGTTTTAGTAGCTCCATTCTCAGCACGAGGGCCCGGCGACTCCGGAGCAAACAGCGATGCTGATAATTGACTTGTGACGAATACCTCTGTTTGTTCCCAGCCGTCTCCGGGTGACCGAGAGCTGGCGCTGAGCCGCATGAGAGGCCCGTTTTGTTTTGCTGTGTACCGTGGTCAGGCAATAAAGCTGGAATGAAAGGAGTGGTCTCTTTTCTCGAACCCCAGACTCCCCCCTAAACTCCCATTAAGCCAGTCCCGCACAATAGTGGTGGCAGAGGAGACCAAAGCCCCCCGTGGAGAGCCGGCCCTTCAGCGATCAATGTGTTTATTTAAGCAGGAAGCATCTTCTCTAGGGTAGAAGGGGTCTCTCTTGTTTGTGGTGAGGTCAGCAGTTTCCAATTTCAGGTCAGGAAAGTGTTCTGCTGGTCCTAGATGAATACAGAACTCAAGCTTAAATTGAGAGGAAACATGGGCTGAGGGCAACCAAAGAAAACTAAGATGACTTCTGATTGGTTGGTCAAACTTCTGGGTTTCTTGTTTTTTAGACAAAATACACCTTCTGTGGCACATGCTACAGGAAAGACTCCTCAGTCTGGGTAACAAGTGAGCAGCAGAGGTGGGTGGCGCAAAATTGGACTGGGGCAGTGGGTTTTCAGGTGTTAGCAGGATTGTTTCAACAGGGCTGGCCTTACCTCGAAATGTCACCGTCCACACCAGCTATCACCCTTAAAACCTTAAAGGAGACATATCATGCTTGTTTCTCCTTTTCACTATGCCAGACTAGGATGCCTGTAAAGCATTTCTGTCCTCAGTACAAGTAATTTGGTTCCTTCATTGCTCCACAATAGCGTTCTCAAAATCCTCATTTTAGGCCATTATCAAGTTCTCGTTGAAACACTCGGTTTCTAGGCTGACCTAAAGTTACCTCGCAACGTCACAGCCCTTTGTGCTCTGATTGGTCAGTTCTATCGGGGGTTGAGCCAGCCTGTCCTTCTTCTTCTACTGTATTTTCTGGCAGGCTCAAAGCAGCGACCGCGTATTGAGTCCCCCTACAGGCCAGAGCTGGTAATGAGTGAGTGTGAGCTAGGGATCTATATACTGCTGCTGGGTGGATGTGATCCTCTGTGACGGTTTTGTGGCTAACGGACATCACAGAGGAGGAAGTGTTTTATTAGATTACTCCAATAAAAAGAAATGTACCTCGTGTCGTCACGACGACTTAAATCTCGCGGACATCTCGCAATGACCTATTTTCAGAGGCATCCAATCTCGTTCTAGGATATAAGAAAAAATACAATATCTCATTTTTTGAAAATTAAGGGAGTGTAAGGTCTTGTTTTCAAATGTATTATATTATATGTAAGTATTAAATCATGCATCAGCATGATATGTCTCCTTTACATACTACAATCATGCACACATAAGCCCTTTTCACAGCCTTTTGCCACCCTGGTAATTTTGGAGAAATCTCAGGATAGCCTATCCAGAAAATGTCTCAACTTGCTTAAACCCCATTTACACTTGCAGAAAAATCCCCGAAATTATCCTGACATTACCCGGATCAGTTATGTCTCTGGAAGAGAAAAAAAAAAAAACATTCTCCTTCTGAAGCCTTCTGAATGAGTAAACATTGTTCTGTCCAAATGACTTAATAAATGATTTCTTGTATTTTTAGCCTGTTAGTTTTTTTCTTTTTTGGCAAACTCAATCACCAAATGGAAGGAGACCGTGGAGACTGTTAAATAAAAAATGGAGATATGAGGTGTCCCAACAGCAACAAAAACTTCTTTTTTTAGTACTTCATTTGTAAAAAACAATCTTCGCCAGACTCTTACATCCAGCAGAGCCTTAGAAAAGGCCTCAAAATTGAGCAAGGACACTTTTGCCTTGGCTGGAGTCCCCGCATGGTGCACACATTTTCTGAGAGATGAAGCAAATGGGAGATGATCGGGAGGAATTTTTTAGAGATGGTGGTGGTGTGGTTGTAAACAGACCGCATACTAAATAGCATTTTAAGTGTATGTTGCATGATACAGGGCCTTTAAATTGCAGCTTGAGAATTGGTCTAAGATTTCCTGTGAAGTATTTGGCCATATTCACATGTTTCTTGGTTTAGTTACAAGATGTGAGGATGACAAGGAAAATTTCTTCACTTTGTGGCTCTGAAGTTTGAAGTTGTTCCCCAAAATATTATAACCCATATCATGACAAAGCAAATAAGCATAAAAAGATGAGTGATTCTCCAACCAAAAGGACTTAAAGAGATCATTAACAGACTGGAAGATGTCATCCACAGAGAGGAATCTGGAAAAGTTTGATTTTAGCTTCACTGGTTTCATTACCAACTCTTCTCTGCCTTTTCATACAAGCTGAGTAAAGCAGGCACCCATAAAAGGAGACCCCCACCCCTCCTCCGACCCTAAGGCTTTAATATTGAATGGCACATTGGTACCTTCCCCACAAGAATTCATAAACTAAACGATTAGCCTCTGTCTGTAATTGCACGCTCCCTTGCCTAATAGGGGAGGTGAGGTTAGGAGGGAAAAAAACAAAGGACAGTTAATTTGTGATTTCCTCTGCTCATTTGAAGGCAAATTAAGTGTCAAACAGCTAATACAGAGCATATTTCATTTTATGAGCTTTTAATTTAATTCTACCGCCTCATATCGCTGGAGCCTGTTAGCTGCGCCGCTAACGCCCCGCTCCTCGTATAAAAACTGAGGCCATAAATAAACATGTTTCAATTAGGCCCTTCACTGTAATAGGATATGATTCTGCTCATTTGCCACGTACGAATGGTGGATGTGTCATTGCAGAGGAGAGGAAACAAGCTGCCGGGTGTTTTTCTCCGGCCACGGATGCCCAGTGGTGACTGGCTTGTGTGCGTGGCGGGGGGAAGCCGGCTGGATTGATGGAACCGCCGCAGGGCCAACCCAACTGTAATTACAGGCCGTAATGAGAGGCTGCATGGGGAAGTACTGCAATAATAGTCCCTGTGTACTTAGGCATATCTTTGAGAGGCTAATAACGATTAATTCTGCTCACCGAGGAGAACTTGTCTTAAAACAATTCAATATTTCTCCATAAGCCGCCTCTTTTCCATTTCCCTCAAGCGACAGCTGTGCGTTGACTGCCTCTATTTGCTCCGGCTCGCTACAAGCAACATTACAGAGCAGAATGCATCACTTCACTCCCTCAGTGGGGTTTTCTATGCAGCCATGGTTTCAAAGTTACACTAAGACTTTAATTAACAAAAATTAAACCTAAAACTGTAATTATCTTGAATTTAGAATCAGGTAGATTAGGAGCACTAAACTCTGATAAAGTCTCTGTAAAACAACATTGGTTTCATTTTAGATATCACAGCAATATTATCCCCATATCATTTAGTCTTAATCTAAAACATAAACAATGTATTTCTCCAATCCAATCCAATCCAACTTTATTTGTTAAGTGCTGTTAAAAAATAACCATAGTTGAAACAAAGTGCTGTACAAGAGAATAAATAAAATACAAGATAAAAGAATAGACATAAAACATAAGTAAAATGAAATCTCAAAGACAAGGAACAATTTAAAAGACATAAAACAAATTAAAATGAATGAAACACGCAGAAGAAGCAATCAAAATAAAATAAAATAAATAATAATAATAAAATCGCCAACTACCGTGCATCAAAAGCCAGGGAGAAAAGGTGGGTCTTAAGGAGGGATTTAAAAACAGGCAGAGACAAGGCCTGTTTAATATTTTGAGGCAGCCCGTTCCAAAGTTTTGGGGCTGCAACAGCAAAAGCACGGTCCCCTCTGAGCTTCCGCTTGGTCTTAGGGACCTTCAGGAGAAGCTGATCGGCTGACCTGAGACAACTGGAGAGTGTGTGAGGGTGAAGAAGCTCAGAGAGGTAGGGCAGGGCAAGACCACGGAGGGATTTAAAAACAAATAAAAGAATTTTAAAATGAATCCTAAATTGTATGGGCAACCAGTGAAGTGAGGCTAATTCGGATGACTCTGTTTCAACAGGTTATGAAACATATCCAAATGTAAAAATAAATGTGAATCTGCTCGAGATGTCTGCGTGTTCAGGAAAAAGCTTTTCTTGTTACTGAATAAAATGCCAACTTGTGTTTGCATTTTACTGAGTGTCTCTAAATATCTAAAAGAATCAGGGATGCACTAGTGTCAATATGTGGCCTTGTCCACAGAAAAATCAAGTTTCGTCTCTTTTACAACTTTGCAACTTTGGGGCCGCATTGTAGTCATCCTGACTGCCAGGAGCCCAATTTTTTGCAATCAACATTTATATTTAGTTAAACTTAAAAGCATTAAGTAATACTGAAGCTGAGGACACCCCACAAAATGTTTTGCCTGATTTTACCCATGATTCACAGTTGGACAAGTTTGCATCAGTCTGCGCTAGTTGGAGACAGTCGGCATGTCTAGTTGGTACAAAAATCTGTTAGCGTGTGAGGGGAAGAGACCCGATCAACATAGTTGAATTTTTTTTAAGCAAATCTGGACACAATCAAAGAGTGAACTGCTTACCGCCCAACTGCAAACACGTTGCCAACAGCCAATAAAAAAGAGAAGGTGGAAGACAGGAAATAGTGTCAGAACTACAGGAAGTCATGGGATTATCAACACAATGATGGCGAACAGTGAGACGCGAAAGGGTGGCGAAAAAGTGACCCAGAACCAAAGGTTTGTGTCTTTTACTTAAAGTTTTACTGATGGCTCGCAAGCAATAAACTGATGTATTTCCACCAAAATTGGCTTGTCTAATTACCCTTTAAACTGTTGTCCTTGGGAGAGTTTGTATGAGAATAAGATGCATTCAGTTTGGTTTGACAAATGATGCATTTTGTGATGCCTCCCCGGTCTTTCAGTTGTCATACAAAAATCTACTTGTCCGTTACTGTGAACTCCTTGTCTTTTCAAAGCCTGTTAAGACTGTGAAAGTAGTGTAGTGTCTCCAGCTTTAATCTAATTAATGAGCCAGTTGCAGCTACTTTACTGATGCGACTACAGAAAGTTGTCAGGTTATTAAAGTGTATTTGAGAATCACATGTGGTCACCTAGCAGAAGGTTGCCAACCAGATCTTCATGAAGTCTGTTTACATTTTTCACAATGTGGACAGAAAAAAAGCATTTTGCACTTAAAACATCAAATCATGCACTGGTTTCTTCTTTTAATGTAGCATAGTTGTAAAAAAAAAAAAAAAAAAAAAAAGGTAAAATCGAGGTCGGTGAACGAGGTCCGACTCCAAAGTGGGAAATTCTGACCAATGTTGGCATTGCAATATCTTATTTGCAACTCGGACTCTCCTAGTCCGACAATAAACTGGAAGGCAACGTTGTATATCAGGGATGTCCACACGCAAAAATGCGAGGATAAAGAGGCCCCTTCAATAAACACATACCTTTTTTGTAAAACCAATCTGATGTGGGTTCAGACCTACTCAGTTATTGAAATGATTGCTGCTAACAATGATAATGTGGGTGTACAAAGCTAAAAGCTACAAAAAATGCTAAAGAAGCAAAGCCAACATCTCAGTTTTGCAATACTGGCTTGACATGGCAAACAGTCTGTCACTGGCCCCTCCATACGGCAGAGGAGATGCTGACAGCTCAGCTACTGATTTCAGACACAAAACAAGAGTAAACTGCAAAAAACTCCATTTTCTTTTTTATATCATTCAGGCATGGGCTTCTAGTTCTAATGAAGGCATGCAGAGCTGGCTACAGGTCAACTAAATGTGCACCACTGCCTACACTCTGCCATCAGGCCATAGTTTGGACATCCCTGTTACTTATGATCTGAAATATATATACAGGTTGGTGCATCCCCGAGAAAGAATACAGTTTGGACATGCTCTGTTAAATGATTAGTTTTTTTTCACAGAGGTTCTCAGAGGTGTATGACAGTGAGTTCACGTGCTCTAACAGCTGTCTTATAATAATGACAAATAGTTTCCCTCAGTGTAGCGTGTCATATTAAACAGCTCTATGCTTAATGGTTTGGATAAATAGGCCATAAGTAGCAAAGCAGAGAGCCGCGTGTCTCTGCTGACAGCAAACCAAGCGCACAGATAACTCCTGTCCGGACAGAGTGACTGAAGACACCAGCAGCGCGAAACTTCTCCCACCCTTAATTCAATTCCCGAGCTCTGTGTCGTCCCTCCACCCCCTACCTCATTTCCTTCCTCCCCCTAACCTGTGCTCCACATCGTACCAAAGCACCCCTGACGGATAACAAGCCAGGCTGTTTGTTCGCGCCTGTGTAGCCGGCGCGTGTTCGCCCCATTATCTCTGCATAAGCTAAATGCTAAATTATATTTGCCATTTTGTTTGCAGTGACACGGGGCATCAATCACCTCCCTTTTTTATTTCCTCGCCTCTCTCCCCTCTGTTTTTTTTTCCCTCTGCTGCAGGAGATGAGGGGTTGAGAGGTAGGGTGGGCCGGAGGTGGGGTAGCGGAGAGAGAGCAGAGAGGGAGAGAGAGGGGGGGACATAAAAAATTCATTACGCTTAGTGGCACATCAGCAAGGGAGAGATATGACTCTGAGGAGGAGAAGAGGGGGAGTTGATAATGATGAAGAATATCAAACATAATGCGGCCCAAGTAGCTGCCCCATCCAATTTGTCCTCGTCGCGCCATGATCGCTTCCTTCGTGTCTGCAGTAAGGAAACAAGCTCCGCAAGGACGATGAAGCATTGCCTTGTGGTTTTCACCGCTTGGACACATGAATACAAATAAACAAGGGCATAAAAAAGGCAAAAAGTATGAAAGAAGGTGACTTAGAGTGGAGAAAGAGTGTCTGAAATGAACGTGAGGGCCCTCCAGGGGAATTTAGGACATCTGTAATTGACAACACTCAAATGCAGATCATTTTCTTCCATCACAGTCAAGGTTTGAAGGTTACATTTCTAAAATGTTCAATGGACCAACTTCAAATGAAACTGTATTTGATTCCTTCAATATAGAGAAAGTTAATATCTGAGCAAATCAATGTGTCTGTTCTTTAGCCTTCTTTACTTCACAGCTAATAATCAAATCTTGAGGCTGATACATATCGTAACATTGCTCAACAAAAGGTGACCTGAATAAGTGTGGTTAAGTAAGTTTGAGGTAAGTTGACAGATCATAATGCAGCTTGACATCGTACCATAATGTATTAAAATCTAAAGAAAGGTGTCGTTATCTGATGCAATGTTAATGTAACATACAGTAACAAAGAGCAATATAACATAATGTATTATAACAACGTAAATAAACATAGCCAAATGTTACAAACTCAACCTGACTCATCCTAACTTAACAACAACACAACGCAGTGAATCATGTCATCATGAAATGTACCTGCATGTAACATAACCATTAGCCGTCTTTACCCAACAGGTAACTGTATGCTGAGGCTGATGTTACATTGTGATACATCCTGTAACACTGTTCAACATAAAGGGGCCTGACTAAATGTGGTTAAGTGTGGTAAAGTAAGTTGACAGAACATGATGCAACTCTACAGCAAAACATTATGTTCAAAAATCCAAATAAAGGTATAACATGAGGTCATGTCAATGTAACATCCAGTAACATAGAGAAACATAATCTAACATAATGTTTTATTATTTTCTTATCTAACCGTTATCTAGCCATTATATTCACTGATATCAGAGATCTTTTTTTCAAGGGAGACCCACAGTTACAAAAAAAGCCAACACCACATTAATTCAGAGCACATCAATACTCGAATTAGTCATAGTTAGTCATCAGCTAACACTTGCACACCAAAAGTCTGGATACAAGATTTAAAGGTGCTATGAGGAGAATCTGTTACCGGCGACATTAGGACTCTGCTACCCATGAGCACGTGCGGCGACTGTCATAATGCTGCGTTCCAGTAACCTCGGAGCTGGGAGTGACATCATCTCCGACTTATCGGCGTTCCAGTTGAAGTCGGAAAAAAACATGCCAATCTACCAGGCTATTGTTAGCTGGTGTTAGCTCGGGAGTGGCGAGGCTTCACCGAGTTCTCAGTAGGAAATTCTGATTTCGGGGGACGTTCCAGTTACAGTTTCCTACTCGGAACTTGGAAATTCCTACTTCTGACTACAACTGGAACGCACCAAAAGACACAAGCCAAAGCGTGTGTTTGTTGTGATGCTAATAAATCCAGCCCGGACCCTCCTCAGAACTCTCCATTGCTTTACAACTTCTTTTTTCAACAACTTACAGGATGCAAAGCGATGAGGTAATGTATCTCTTTCTAGTTACGTAGCAGTAGTTTTTGATGTGTGACAACAAGCAAGTTTTGGAAAACTTAGTATCGTAGATTTGTAGCCGGCTATATATGGCTACTTACAGCCCGGTGCTCTAAGACGTGTCCGAATAATATAAATTTGCTCTAGTTTTAATTGTCTTGTTCCTGAAGTTGAGTATCCAGGCCAGTCCAGCCCTGTCCGACCCGACCAGTAGGCTAAGGAATAGCATTTATAGATAACCTATTTTGATGCTACAAAACTCATCTTAAAGTGTGCATTTCGATCAGGCATTTATATAAAAGTGAGAGTTTTTTGTAATTACTTGGAAACTCCTCACAGTCTCTTTAAAAATGTTCAGGGTAACTAAGCTCTGTAGTTTTGCAGCTTTGTAACTTAACATATGAAACTTAACATAACAAAATGTAACAGAGTTAACCTAACTTCTTAATACAATGCAACACAACATATCATCAAGCATTATAACTACTTCCATTCATAAATATGAACGTGTGTGTTGGCTATGGAAACAAAAATGTAGCAAACAAAAGGTGTACATTAATGTTCTTCCAGTTTCACTGTGTAACACTGACGTAAGTAACATCAGCTTTAAGTAGCTTCTAAGTTATTTCAGCTTGTAAGTAACAAGAAGATTAGCTGTGGGCAAAGCTATTATAATGTCACAAAGTTGGTTTATATCTAACTTTCTTATAATTAATGCCCTTATTATTTTGTGTGACATTAATATTTAGTAGGGTAAGCTTTTGGGGACTTCCAGGTTAATATCAGCTAATAAAGTTTTCAGGCCCCTTCAAGCTAAGAGCAAGCTTTAAAGTGGCTTAGAGCTAACATTAGCCACAGGTTTAGGTCACTTTCATAGGTTAACTGTTCTCTGTTTTGAAAAGTATTGATGTACAACCAGTAACCAACTAAAGCACTTGAGCTTTTCCCATTAAGAATGACACCAGAAGAAAGTTGTGACTGTATGAATACTTAGCTCTTTAGAGGCCATTTCGATCTCACAGTTCCTACATGTAAATGATTGGATGAGGCAGCTGGGTAACTTGTATACAGCTCATGTGTCAGGAGTGGGTCGGTGTCTGTCAGAGATGGGTAGATGTCAACAGAGGAATCTCTTCCCTCTCTTGACAAGGCTTGATCACTGCTCTTATGAGAATCGCTTGCTCCCAGGCTCCCCCCTCGCCCTGCTCTCATTTCCACGTCTCTGACACATGTTCATTTGCGTGTCTCTGACATGCGGATCATGTTGCGTGCGTACAGGGGCCGTGGCCTTTGATCCTGGAAGGCAAAGAGAGGCACCCAGCACCCATGAGGAGGATGCTCCACGCCCACAGGCGGAAGGAAGTTTAGGAGGTTGATTTGATTTGTATCGCCCGTTGGGATTGGGGAGCTCATAAATGATTGGTGTGATGCAGCTGAATCCAGAGGGAGGAAGTAACAAAGATCTCAATTACTGTTTTTCGGGACCTGCTCTTGCCTAGGCTTTTTTTTTTTTACTTCCGATCTCATGCTGCATGAGATTTTAAATCATATCTAAATGCTGCAAGACTGAAGGCATTTGTATTGGACTCTTCCACACAACTAACTTGTCTATATTACCATGAATACTTTGATATAGTGTATCACTGTATGTAGAACTAGTCAGTTGGGTTTTGTCTTGTGTTAGTTGTATCACTTCAGAAAAACATCCCTTTCATTTAGAAAAAAACAAAACAAAACAAAAAAAAGGTCTTTTCTTTAACTCTCTTTAAAAATTGCAGACTTTGTGATGTATTTAAAGAGCAAAGTATGCTGCTTGCCTTACTCGAAATAATGACTGAAAAGCTCTTCTCAAGCACCAAACTTAATGATGCAGTTATTCAGACCAAGCTGCATCTTGAGGAATCAAATTCTCCATAATAATGTCCATCACCATGCATTATGGTTCTTTATATAACCTTTCCGAGAAACTGTGGCATGAAATTAGGAGTACTGATTCTAGAATCAGGTACATATGTCTTTTATAAGGATTTTCTTAAAATGTATTTTCAAATTAACCTTCACAAAATTTGGTGTTGGAGTAAGGAACTGATGAGAACTAGAATTTAATCAGTAGAACCCAATCAACTGGGTTAAATGGAATCAAATCAGTACCCAACCTAACTTGTCATTTTCTTTCCTCTCTTCGTGTGTTTCCAATGACTGTAACATTATTAAAATGTTCTTCAGGTTTTCCAGGTCTAGTCAGTAATAATGATTAAAGTTGAATTACATCCTTGTTATGGTGAAATATTCAGTTAGCTTTGCACATGAACAGCTAGTAGAAGTGTCCTTGAAGGGGCTGCTACTTACATTTATGCTGGTTACATTGGCTGTCTTGTCTACTTTTACAGCAGTTAAAGAAACTGAATCACCCCTTAAACCTTTATAAGTATCTGTACTTCTACTTTAAAAAACTGAGTGTATTTTTGCCAGCTCTAACTGTATTACATGTGGCCTCAGGTATGATAAGGAGAACTTTTATGAGACTGTGTCTGTGAAGTTAAGATGAACTTACACATGAAGAGGGGGCACCGGGGAAGGTTCATAGATGTATCGACCCTGCGTGTGTCTGTCGTCAATTGGCACAGGAGGATGGAAGGTCGGGAAGAACTGTGGTGCAGCTGTGTGAAGAGACAGAAAAAAGGGAGTTATATAAGACGTGATTTTTCTCTACAGTGCTTT
Source organism: Scarus forsteni (assembly GCA_036419115.1). NCBI lineage: Eukaryota > Metazoa > Chordata > Actinopteri > Labriformes > Labridae > Scarus > Scarus forsteni. The sequence continues at coordinate 11,879,092 of JAZDUH010000007.1, read as the reverse complement.
CTCCAAACTTATTGTCATGCGAATTCATTCCCTCCACAGTTAATCTAAACAGCAGCCGTAATGAAAGGCAGCAGTTGATGGCTATCTTTCAGCGGACCCACCCAAATTAGACCTCATTAAATTCCCCCAACTAAAAGCCGCACTGCTCTGAAATGTTCACTGGGGAAGTAAATGTCTCCAGGCTGATAGAACTCAAAATACACTGTGATAAATACTCCTAAGAAATTAAGCCAAATGGCACGTTGCTCACCGTATCGAGCATAATGTGGTTTTGAACAAAGGATAACATTTAAGTACAAGCAAAGAGACGCACAAAATGAGAACAAAAACATCTTTTTACCATTCAGTGTTTTGTCACAACTGCCAGAGAGAATTGCAAAGCTTTTTTCCCCCTGCGAGATAAGACATTAAAACATTTGCATAATGTGAGCTTTTCTCCAAGCTTTTCTCTATTTTTACCCCCTGAAATTAAAACAGTTTTGCTGCCACCAGACTGGATTCACACATGTACGCATCCATCTCCTAACCTTAACTGCACTCTGCAACATAATCTTTAAAACTTAAGTTGGAATTCTGTGTTGCTACTCTGCAGCTATTGTTGGACAAGCTGTAACAAGCAAAGAGAGAGGGTGAGTTCTGCCTTCTCAAGGGTCGAGTTGTGAAAGAGAAATGGGTTAAAACTTGTAAACAAGGACAGAGAGGGCAAAAGACAAAAAATAGGGCACACAAGTAATTGAACAGTGGTAAAGTTTTGGAATTACCACAGCCAAGGAAACATAACTGGCAGTGATTAATGACATTTTAAATACATGTTGCCCAAAGAAAAATCAATGTGGTTGTCGAGAGGCCAGATCTATTGCCTGGCAGTTTTATGGCCATTGGGGGCATTTAAGTGCCAAACATGAAGAACAATGGTGAGTCAAGGAAGAGAAGGGGGGCATTTCTGCAAGTTCAACTTAGAGACATTATCTGAACAAGAGATGAACATTAGATGGACTTTAAACCATGACCTCCAAAATGCTTTCAGCTGAGCCTTCTGCAAGGGAGAACATTTGAACAAAATTTGACAGAAACTTTAGAAATATGTCTTTCCGGGGTCATCTGTATGAAATCTAAAGATAATCCTCTCATGCATTTTTGAAATTTTAAATTATAAGCAGGGGGTGATCATGAAGCCAAGGGCCTTTAACTTTATTGTTTAGCCAAAGTGCAAAGGTTTACAGCAATCCTCCAAAGCATTCTGACTGCATTCACAAGTAAAGGTGACCATTGACTCCATGGCCTTGACCTTCAGCCCACATCCTTTAAAATCTAAAAATGCCATTTTTAAATTGACGTTGAAATAGATGCAGGGTTTGATAAAAAAAAAAACACACCTTAAGTAATCTTGAAATATTGCTCACAAAATCATGGGAGCAAGAAAAGGATCAACATAAGGCTCCATGACTGTGACTATGAGCTATGGCCACCAACATCTAAACATTCCTTCCTCACATTAGAATTTATATTAGTGCAAAATGATTTAAAGTGTTGTCAAGATATCTTATACCTAAATCACATTCACAGATGAAGGATAAATGGTAAATGGACTTCATCTTATATAGCGCTTTTCTAGTCTTTGACTACTCAAAGCTGCTTTACACCGCAGGTCACACCTACCCATTCACACCAACTCACGCTCACTGATGGTTCAGAGTTTCTGAGTTTCTATGTTAGTTAGTAGTTAGTTGTTCATTAGTGCATCACTGATGCATCACTGACGCACCGGTGGGAGAAACTTGGGGTTAAGTGTCCTACTCAAGGAAACATCGCCATGCGTTGCCCAGAGCTGCCCAGACCTGGGTCGTCGGTGGCGCAGTTGGATAGTGCGCTTGGTCAGTGATTGGGAGGTTGCAGGTTGAAAGCCCAGCTCCGGGCGACACATGGCGATGCGTCCTTGAGCAAGACACTTAACCCCAAGTTGCTCCCACTGCTGCATCAGTGGCGTGTAAATGGGCATGAAAGGGCGTGAATGTGTTAGAGATACTGATGGATAACTGACATAGAAACTCTGAACCATCAGTGAGTGAATGTGAGCCCGAATGGGTGGGAATGGGTAGGTGTGACCTGCGGTGTAAAGCAGCCTTGAGTAGTCAAAAAAATTGAAAAGCGCTATGTAAGCTCAAGTCCATTTACCATTTACCTGCAACCTCCCGATCACTGAACAATCACGCTATCCAACTGCCAATTGAACAAGGCCATTGTCATAAGAGAATTTGGAGCACTGCTGATGCTCTCAATTTAATTCATCCTTGGTTTTGAGTGGATACTGGTGGCAATTTTGAAGATAATACACTTAAGACAACTTAAAATATTACATATAAATTCAACAGATGACCATGGGGCTCCATTACTCTGACTTTTGACCTCCAATACTGTATAACTCTATGCTAGAGTCAGAGTGAATATGTCTGCAGAATTTGATAAAAAGGTAGTTACAGAACTTAATTCCCCCAAAACTAACATAGGGATACATAGGTTTCAATACACAGGAAAATGTATAATGTAATTTTTTTAATGTTTCAGATACAATAAAAAGATGTGTTTGGTGAAAGAGCAACGGATTAAAATTATACTGATGGCTGGGCTTGGAGGAAGTTGTCTGGTTTCGATGAACTTTTACAGAAAACATGAACATCACACACAACCCTGTGGCAAAACTTATGAGCAACTTTCAGAAAACTGGTAATGTTGCAGATCAAGCGTGATGTGGTCCAAGGCGTAGAGCTATCATATACTGCAAATTATATAAATAAAAAAGGTTGTCTAACAGGAATGATTATTTCTCTTATGTATGGTAACTTGCCCAAAAAAATAAAACATCACACATTAAGTCTAAGTTAATTTTCATTGATCAGCTGGTAGTTCATTTTTCTCCTTAATATTTACCCTATTCAATTAATGGTGGCATATGTTTATAAAATAGACGATATAAAATCTCCCCTCACATCAGTCAACACTTATGATTACCAGCTGTAACCTCAGTTTTGATTAAAATAATCAAGATTATCATTTTAGCCATAATCCATGCAGCTCTTGAACACGCTCAAGGCAATGAGCAAACCTTATTCACTGACTGTGTGAACACATGTTGCTTTATTGCCTTTTACTAAGACCAATGCCAAGTTACGTATGTGTAGCCCGAGGCACAGCATGTGTCAACATCTGCATACCTTCACGCAGCAACTGAGGCTGCTAGCTATGTGTTTTTGCCTCTAAATATTTAGAAGTGTGTTCCAAGGGGGCAGACAGCCAACAGCAGGGTGCCCCACAGTTCCACAAGTGTCGGCCCATGCCAGACGCAGCTGGGATACTCAGCAGGTGTTGATCCCCGCAGCATCTCTCAGGTTTACTTACCTCATCACTCATTTATTCATTTGGCTGATCACTGCCAGCTTTAGCAAACAGTAAGACAATCAGTCCACTGTTGTCTGTAATCCTCCATCATTAGATTACAAGTCAAATGAACCCCAGGGACTTTAGCTTTGTACTTCTGTTAAGTTAGGGGATTTGAAGGGTACAAACTAAAACCGTGATTGTTAAAAATGAAGCAGTTTAAGCTAAATATACAAAATTTGTTCACTGACATCTTTTAAATCACATCTTAAAAATCACTTTTTCCAGACTTGTTTTTATGTGATTCTTTTTTACGATTTTAAAACTCTACTGTTCTTACTCTCCTCACCAGTTTGTCATTTTTTCAGTCCTGTTTTTACAGTCTGTAATTGCTTTGATATACTCCCTTTTTATTATCATTTTTTCATTTTTAATTTTATTTATTTATTCTCTTTTACCTTTCCCCCATCTGCCCTCTTCTCTTCTATCTTCCTGGTGTGATGTCGTCAACTTTATACAGTTATTTTATTTTCAAGTTATTATTAATACAATTTATTATTTGAAGAGTTCTTTTCCAAAATGCTATAAAAGCCAAAATCAAAAAAAAAATTTACTCAGTGCTATTCTTTTGTTTACCGATTGTACTACCTGTTCTCTCAGTATTTAATGCCAGAAAGCTATATATCCCTGTTTAAACTGTATTTCAAAGTTTAGATCCCCAGCCAACCCAAAGATGGGTCTGAGTAAATAATGTCATTTTTCTAAATGAAAATGGAAAAGAGCTCTTCATTTTTATTTATACAAATTATTCAATTTAGATACATATATGTATCTGTGTATCTATAAATCTATTACTGTCTTGTCATCTCCTTGTCATTATGAATAAAACAAAATTCCTCCTCCACCAATGTTCTTCATCTGTACATGTCGACAAGGTGAGCTTTACGGATTAGGTTTATCCCTAAATTAGTTCCTAAACTCCTAAATATTCCAACTTCACAGTTTATATTTTCTTTCATTTTGTTGCTTTAGTTAATATGATCCTCTTTGCCTTATCCTTTGACTCTCTTGGTCTCTGTTGACCTGATTGCTGATTTTATTTTACCCCAAAGTTCTGACTTTTTTTCTACCTTTGTTTTGTCTGTTAAAACACTCTGAAAACATCTGCCGTTACAGGTGCTATATAAATAAAGTTAATATAATAATTATGCCTCCAATTTTAAAACAAGAATCAATTCAAAAAGGCTTTTTTTGTACATGTTTCATACAAGTGTAAATGCAACGTACTTAACAGAAGATAAAAATAGATGCAGAAGAAATTATACAAATATTACATTAAAAACTCCAAAATAACAGCCAAAGGTATGAGAGAAAAGCAGTGTTTCAAGTTAGCCCAGTACTGTAAATTCAGATAGTTTACAAAACTTCAGAAGAAGTCTTTATCCCTGATTGATTGTTAGAGTTTCAGGAAACTTTCACATATGTAAAAGACATTCAAACATACCCTGAAACATCGCTAACAGGACAAATAGGGCGAATAAGCATGTGCTCAACAAGTAAAAAGAAAACTTTTGCAAACTTCCAGAAACCATTGGAGGGTTTTCATTCTGTTTTCACACTCGTAGAGATAAGTGCTGAAAGCCTCCTCCATGCAGCTCTGGCAAGTTTCTGAGCACTCTGTCTCTGTCTGTTTGATAGTTTCCTCCTGATGACTCAGTTTTGGCTTGGCTCACCTCGGCCAGTTCCAGAGCTGTTCAGGGAGGGAGGGACGAGGGGATGCTGGGAGATACGCTTGTGGTGGAAGAGGGCAGAATTTGCTTTGTTTACTCCACTCCACTGCTTCTCCTCCACCGTCGGCCCTTAGCTGTCAGAGTCGGAAGTGGACACTCATACATACCTCGGTCTAAGTTCTGGGATCCTGCTCAACGGGAGTAGGAGTTTCATGTTTTCTAATCTCGCTGATCCCTGCTCTGACCCCTGTCCTATTGGGCAATGAGGGATGCTGGTGGAGATTACAAACTGTGAAATCATTTTAAAGACCATGCTCCAGTCCTTATTGACTTACGCACAACTCCTCTGTCTATGTTTTTGTCTCTGGACCTCCTCACTCAGCACAGCCCTGCACCTCAACTGAACCTTTTCTCCTTCCTCATTCATCACTCCTCTTGCTTTGGCCTCTCCCCGGATGGCAAACCAAGTTTATTTAAATCCATCTCAGAAGTTTACCCTATCCAAACAAAAGCCTGCCACCTCTTTTACGCCAGCGCTGTTTTCCATTAGCAATCCAAACAGGCTCCATGTGTCACTGAAGGGAACGTATACAGTCTCAAAGAGAAGAAAGAGAAAGGGAGATACACCAGCCTGCAATCCATCTTGAGTGTTTCCTGTAGGGACGCTTTACTGTTTACGCCGCGGCTAAATTGCCCCTGTTCTTCTGGATATTCAAGGGTATTCTTGCACTCTAATACAGAATACAGCTGGAGGGCAGAAAGGAAGCCAGTGCACGTGTCACAGTTTCTACCTTCCCATTGAAACCACACGCCGCTGCAGCCTAAGCATTCCTAAGGAGAGTGTAATAACGCCTGTTGAATATGGTGAACCAAAACTAGCAAATTAAGACAGACAAAAAGAAACAAAAACACCATATACTTAAAGTAAGGAAGCATGAAGAACTGGATTTAAAGTGGATAAATGATATATCTTTGTACAGAAGCCTTGGGTTTACTCATTTATGGATGTCTCCCTGAGATTCCCAAAGATGGCATGTATTTCTCTACCATAAGTTGAAACAACAGTATGTAATGTTACCTCTTAAAGAGTAGCTTGGAAGTTCATTTGTAAATATAATTTCTTTAAGAAGAAGAAATTGCATCTATATCATTACATGTCAAAGTTGTCTGCTTTTTTTTGCATATAGGTTAAAGCACAAGTCCACACTGTGACTGTAGGCTAAAGGACACTAAGTAGTGCATATACTATGTCCTTTTTGACACAATGAGGCTAAGACATGGAAGAGGACAATAGCTAGAGATGCTAAGCAGAGGATAGAAGGAAGTGTCCAAACCAAAGCCCGGAGTAAAGTAAAAACTTGCCAAGTCTTCACAAGTTAATTATCAAAACTTTTTTCTTAGTGTAAAGAGATGATGAGTTAAAGAGACACTATAGACATTTTCTATTTTGTGATGGTAGATTTAAAGTTGACCTGACAGTGAAAAAACTTGTGATAATGCCCTCAATGCCATTGACACAGGATGTGCACGGCACCAAGGAACTGGTTCATACACCAGCATTTAGCTAAAGGGAGGCCAGTTGAGCTTCATAGATATATTTCTGGCATTTTTTGCCTTTATTATTGATAGTGTAGACTACTTATCGGAACTTATAAGATTCTATTTATACCAAAGCCATTATTAATTATCTTTATCTGTCCAATTCTTATTGATTCTGGGGATTTTAGGTTTGAAAAAGTTTGCTGATTTAGGCTTTCAGTGGCAATAAAGTCAAACACTTATCCACCTGGAGCTCACCGCTTTGCTACATGGATAAACAGTTAATTTCCGCTGACTGCCTGTGATGAGAGCATGAGGTCCCTGATTTGTACATTATGTAAAACAAAGTGAAATTAACTAAAAAGAGAGCTGTTAAGCAAAAAGAGTAAGGATAAAGATTCTCTAAGGGAATTGATACCGATTCCCCGCCCGAATTGGTTTCAATTCCATCCCTTGTGGAGACAGAATGAACAGATTTGGAAAGGGCCAAAGTGAGCAGGATAAGTCGAGGTAACTGGGCCTTAGGCGGGAACCAAAACTCAGGCTGGCTACATTAGGCAAGAGCCTCCATAAATGATAGAAGCATGGCTGCTACCCTCCTCCTAAAAGAAAAAGCTAAAGATAGAAGGGGACATAGCAAATGGAGCTACAAAGAGGAATTAAAAGAGTCCGATGGCTTGTAAGTTTAACCACAATCGAACCCTGGCCACTTGCTCAGAGGTCAGTACTTCAATCCACGGGGTCAGTGGACATAACTAACGAGGCCTTCATGGCTTCTTTACTTTCATAATACAAACTCTGGGACATTTTTTTGAGCTCTCAAAAGTTCCCAAGGTCCTCAGAACTTACCCCAAACATTTTAATGACCCATTTGCAACTTCTGGAGCAGCTATATTCATTTTTGGTTTGAATTTTCCCTCTTTTTAATCTTTTGAGAGAAGGGATGGAAGTCATTAAGACATGATTACAAATGGGTCTTAATGAAAGGGCAATTAGAGGCAAACTTTGACTAGGCTCATTAATTCTAATTCTACACAAACACACCGTGCTCAGGACCAAAAGCCAGCTTCCCCTTCATTAAACAGAGGATGGTAATTGCCTTGTCCTTTATTGGACACTTGAATCATTTCAAAAGAAAAGGGGAGGACAAGGGGAGGATAAAGCCCAAAGCACATCATTTGAAATATCCTTATTGGTTAATCTCCTTTCATAATGGAAGTTTTACCACAAAGGATCTTCTCCGCGCTTTGAGATGTGATACTTTGGGAGAATCTGAGCTGTCACTCATAATTCTGATGTGGTTTTTGATAACACGCAAACACTTCCCCTCCTCTCTCTTTTGTTGTCAACTCAGCATTGTGAGTTTATTGTCTCGCCTGGTAAACCTGTGCGCCTTCCCTCTTCTGGCGAGGGTTCACTGACTTGGCTCTAACCGAGTGTCACCCGCAGCCGAGGACCTAACGCTCCACCATAAACACTGCGTGCGCTCCTCGTTGCCGCTCCGCCGCCAGAGCACAAAGAGCCAGTGACAGATTGTCATAAGCGACTAAGGCGGAGTGAGGAAAGGGGCTGCTTGGGGCCCGCTCCAGAGGTTTGTGAATTGCTAATGTGGAACATATGAAGCCTGCGCCGGGGCTGTGACTGCCAGATTTCATTATGCCACCTCTCTCCGTGCTCATGATCTCACTGTTGAGGCACGCTCGTCTGCAGCGGGGCCCGCACTTTCACCACAACCCTGCAACACTTCATGGAGCGAAGGGAAGACGCTCTTGACTTTATCTGAAAGCTCGTTTGAAGGCGCTTGTTCGTGCAAGTTGAGTCACTTCTTAAAAGAGTGAACTCAAGCACATTTACATGACTTTATATTTCAACACAGGGAAAATGCAGTTTGAGGTGCATTCATGTGCTGATGTGTTTTTTTAACCTACCATGGCAATGTAACCTCAGAAACTGGCAGTACTGGTCTCAAACTTCATATCCATTCATGAACATTTAAAATCTGCTCTTTTATTCAAGTTTGAAACTGTGGAAAGCTTGACAATGTTCTTATGGATCAATTTATTTAATTTCCCCTGAAATATATTCCTTTCAGACTCACATTTTGGGTAGAGCTGCAAGTTAAAATATGAACTGCTGAAATTCTCACCTCAACTTCACCCTGACTTTTCTCCTGCCAGCCCTCTGATTAATTTCCAAGTTAAGTCAAAATGAACCAAGCTGTAGGAAATATTTAGAACAATTTACCTCATATTAACGATATTTATCATATAAAGTACCATTAAACACACCACAACCAACATATCATAAACCTTACAAAGAGAAACACGACACAGACTTTTACATGTAATTTTGGTGTAAGTCTTAAATGCTGGAGCCAAAAGCGCTTAACCAACTTGACTACTGGGCCTTGTTAGCTGTCAAATATATTCATCCAGCTACAAAAACAAAATATCGGGCAACAGAGGCATCGTCAAACAAAAGTTACCATTAAAACCATCTCTATCAGTTTTAACAAGTGTCAAATAGGGAACTATTTCAGCACTGGTGTTGTTTTAAAGACTCAATCAGCTGCCTTTAATTTGATTATATTTTTCAGTTTCATTTCTGTTTTAAGACAGCACTGTACTGTAACAATTTTAACTGTCGTATTAACAATATAATGCAGTTTCTGTTTTATTCACAACACTGCACTGTACTTTGTAATCATGATTTGATTTAGATATTATATAAAAAAAACATTTCTTCTACATTAGAGCTTTTGTTTTAGCTTAGCTTCTCTTTTTCTCTTTGTTTTAACTTTGTTGCTTTTTACATGTTTTGTTCTGATATGTTGTTCTTTTTTTGTAGTTATTGTGTTATGAGGAATTGAAAGACACACCTTGTATTGCCTGGTTGCTGAGAGGTGCTATACTGAAAATCTGCCTTGCCTGATAATATAGCTATATTCAGTGGAAACAACAAGTTTCCTCTGGTCCAGTTACCCAAGTACACATTTTGTGGAGATTCTTGTCCAAAAGTCTACCCGCCTTTGTCATGCCCTTTATTCTTTGTTGTCTTCCCTCATATCCTTGGGAAGTTTATCAAAACTTTTACCAGCTACATGTTGGACAATTTAAAATTAAAATTCATCTTTAGCATTTCTAAAATATAATTACACTCAGCCATTCATGCAGCCCACACAAACCTTCCCCAAAGTATATCCGACAGTATTTTACTCTATCTCATACCGTTAACAAATCTGTGATTGCAATTTAGATTCAGATCAACACCAAAATCCCATCACTCCTTCCTTGTGCTGTGGCAAACATTTCCTTGACATTTCATCAAAGCATGTTCATAACTTTTCGAGTAATCTTGCTAAAAGATTCAGGACACACTGCTCACTGCCACTGTGGATGTATGATAAATTGTGTGAGACATTCTTTATGGTACAAAAGTTTTGGATTAATAAACACTGGATTTTTCCTTTTTTTAAAGTTACACACTAAACAAGTTCAGGGTTTCAAATGAACACTTACAGATATTGTAAATATCCAGGGAGGATGTAACGAGAAGAATTGGTTGTTAAGTTTCGAGGGAGCAAGTCCTGTGTGAGTTAAAACTACTTAGCATATCCCAATAAAAACAACTTTTATTTATTGTCACTGCAACATGCACTGCGCTATAAACTTCTCTCTGAAAATAAAAGAGTTTAAAAAACTCCTCAGTGTGCATCTACAGCATATTTCCTTTGACAAAGACGAGAGATCTAATCTGACAAGCCTGACTGTGAGAATTAACTTTGTGCCTGGACTCTCGTGTACCATGCTCTTCCTCCAAAGTGTGATTTTGATGTTTCTTTCAGCTATCTTCATGGCATCACACTGCGATGCTAAACCCCAAAGCAGAATATAAGTGGAAGTGGTTTGGAAGCAGAGCTCTCCCTCTGATCAATCCCCTCCTCACCCCCTCCTCTCATCTTGTTTGCTTACACTGAGACCTCAAGCTGTTTGGACATGTAAATAACACTTTCGGGGACTGTTTAGCTAAGCTCAATGGGAGTTGCTGTTGACTTTTGGAGCGCTTTGCTTAATTACGGGTCCCAGATTGTTTCAGGTCTAATGGCCTAATTACCGCTGTATAAATTAGCCTAATGTTCTCGCTGTGCTGAGCTTTTCCATACTGTACAGGGCACAAGAACAGAGAGAGCCTTTTATTCTGTAAAGAGCAACAGTACGAAGCGGAGAGAAGAAAGCAAGCAGAGAGGTTAAATAACAGAAGAATGTTAAGTGTTGCCTTGCCAATCTCTCTGCCATTCATCATAAACACGAGGCTGGCAGATCACACTCAGCCTTTCCTCTGTAAATCAATAGATTTCTTTTGTCTCTTCCGCTGTGTTTTCCTTTATTTTCACTCTCTCTTTCTTTCGCTCGATTGCTCTCACACCCTTGAACACAAACCCCCTCTTTCTCTCTCTCTGGGTAGACGTAATTAACATGGAGGAAAAGAAAAACAGAAAGTGCGCAAAAAAAAGAAACGTCAGCTCTGCGCGATAAGAGGCTCCCTGTTCGAGTATACATTCCAGCGCTACTCGCTGTCAGAAGTAATTTGTTTGTCTAGACTGAACAAGTCGGTCAATGCCCGCCTTTTTTTAAATCATGGTACTACAAGTCCGTGCATATTTGCTGAGACTTAATGTTCAAACAGGTTTTCTTCTGTGCCAATATTTACAAAGCTACTTGAGGGGTAATTTTTTTGTCCACCTTAAGAACTATGCTCATTTATCATTGACAACAGCAGGTAAGTATTTCCCACAAAGCTCATATGTTGTACATAAGAGTCTCATGTAATATTAATCCATAGCTCAATAGGGAAGCAAAGCTTTAGCAAAATAAAGCCTAAACAGGATGATTCAGGACCTATGACCTGCAGGGACTGCAAAATACCCTGCAGTTCTTGCAGTTAACCATGTACTAGCTGATGGTTGAGGAACAAAGAAGTGATAGTACTGATCGTTAACAGCGTATAGTTTTCATCGACACCCTTTTTTCCCCGGACGAAAACTAGACTATAACAAAAAAACAAGTGTGCATCAACAAGAACTAAAACCAAATTAAATGACATTTCATCAACAAATAAAAGCTAGACTGAAACACTTAACAGAGATTTAACCCAATCAGACCTATTTTTCATATAGAAAGTAGAGACAAGTTAGGAATCATAGCTATTTTGGTTGTGTGTAAAGGTTGGGTGAGTTAAGAGAGACATCAAACCACAACTGCCTTAGCTTCATGATGCAGGAATCCAAACTTTGACCTTGACTTTAGAGATTCAAGGAAACACAAAAAATCCTTACACTTTACAATTCATATTTACAGTAGATTTTGTCAACTAAAACTTCACTAAAATGTAATCAATTTGAACTAAACTATGACTAAAACTAAAAGATATTTTAGGAAAAAGACTAAAACTAAAACTAAAATAAAAGGTGCTCTCAAAGTGAGCACTGATCGTTAATGCATCTTCATTTGAGGATTCCTGCTTTCCGTTGACTTACACTGAGCACAACCTGCATTTATTTGCGGTGTCACCACCATCCTCAGCCAGGTCAAGGCAGGTCCACCACTGTTGCATATAACCAGGCTGTGGTAGAACAAAAACAAGGGCCAATGGTCTTGATGGTCTCCAAAGCAATCAAATCAATGCAACTCGGGGGCATACACATTATAATAACCATGTATCTTGGATCTTAGGATGTTTGCTCAAAAACCAATTGAGTTTGCTTATTGGAAAAGTGACAGCCTTAATTGTTACGCACTATGCTGAAGCACAATTGTTTCCTTTCGGCCTTCACTCACCCTACTCTTGCCGCAACTGGGCCGGAGATCATAACGTCATCACACCATCGAACTACATGCACAACAAGCAGCCTTACAGTTGGCGAGACAAAGATTGAGTTTGTGGCTTATTTTGAGTTTTTCTGACAGTTTTCTCCATCTCTAACAGTCTGTTATTGTTTAAGATCTTAACAGAGAGGAGCGGTCCCATCAACCATATGCCGTGTTCATGCTACACATCCATTACTGTGCTGTTGTTGAACCAGAGTTACATCCTTTGCAACTTTCAGCTCTTATTGCAGCATTCAGCTTGAAGGCGACAACAGAGAAAAAGTTTTAACAGAGCTCTCAGACTGGCTTTGGATACAGCTGTGTGACAATACATAGATTGAATCCGATGTGTGGGACCAAGGAGATGAAGATCAGGATGTAGGTCATGCTCCAAGTTTCTCTAGGTTACCTCCTCTCCATCAGAAGAACAAACATCGAAACAGAGCATCTGTAAGACATTTACCAAGTCCAGTCAATCTTCATAAATTGCACGCCAGCATGTGGACCCTCTTCTTCCTACAGAGTGGAGCTAAGCACGCACACTGCTCTTCACGCGCCCCCCCTGCACCACCCGACCTAAGCTTTGCTACTTTTTTTCTTCTCTTCCCTATCTCCTTCTCCTCTCTGTGTCCCAGCGTGAATCGAGGAGTGAAGGTTATTTCACGAGGCCCTAGTGGAGCACCAATCTATCTCCTACATTTGGTGAATTTCTCCAGATTGGGATAAGCTGGGGAGCAGAACAAAGTGTTTTGGGTTGGCCCTTCCCCCCCTGCCCCACCTTCTAGACTTCCCCCCAGCTGGGGAGAGATTTACACAGCAGTTTAGTAGCAGAAACACTGTGCTACACTTCTTTTCTCTGCTCACATTAGCTCTTGTGTCTGTCTATCTCCTCTTCCCTGAAAGATTGTACTGAGTTGATTTAAACCTCAAGTTAACTCTCCAGGACTTTGTTACATTTATTTGGCTTCAACTCCCACTGTGTGATTTATTCAGCTCAAATATAAGGCTGCTTTCGGGTCTAAGATCCCCACTTTGGGTCACTAAATAACTCAAAACATGTGAATCTACTGTCTGTTTTGAGTCTCTATGATGCCTGTAATGGAGATATGTTCTGTAGGGACGTACACACCTGGCTGACTGAATGTTTTAATTAAAATGAGTGAATGGACTTGAACTTGTCTGCTCTTTTAAGACCAATGTCGCAAGTGGCATCATCTTTACAGCATTAGCTATAGGCAAAACAAAGCCAAACTGAGGGCAAACACAAAGGCTGTCATGCAGCACAGGATTCTAAAAATGCTATTTTTTGTGTTAAGGATAGCAAAGAAAGTAATGAATCAAACCAGTCTGCTCCTGATTGTCAGTGCTAACAGAAACAAAGGCTGTTTTCAACATTGTCTATTATAACCTTGTAATGAACGCAGCATTCATTGTATACTACAGTGGGTGGTAGTACTTAGATGACTGCCAAACAGCTGTTAATTTGTAGTATGAGAGACCCATAGACTGTAAACAAATTGGGCAAAGTCGTGTCATAGGTGCCATTGGGACGCTGTTGATGTCCCCTGATGGATTCTGCTTCCAGCAAGTGATATCTCGACCAAACTTTAGCTTCATCTACTCACAGACAGAAAGGCCATGTTGAGGCGGGACTTGAGGTCGTCTAGCCAATATTAAAACTGCATTTCAAAAAACAGAAATCCTCAATAAATCCCCAAAACATAAAAACTTCATATAGTGAGAGCACATAGATGTGTTATAGTTTTAGACTGAAACCATTTTTTGCATCAGGCTGTACTACAGCTGTCGGCGCTTTCACATGAACCTTCATTTAAAGCCCCTGTGGTTCCCCCTTGATTCTTTATCTATTTTAATTCATGGTGGTTGGCAACTATCGATAATGTGCACCACTGCCACTTACTGGGCTGCAGTCTAGATCGGAGCAACTAGTGTGCATTAATGGACTCCAAAAAGTCTAAAGAGTGATTTATTTAATGATTTACACCTCTGACTGCACACATGAGGAATGTGTAACATCAATGTCATTACTTGGAGCTTGTAAATTTACCAAGTTTGATTCACTTTATCACTGTAAAATAGATGTAAAGGCATGAATGCTGATGTTAAGGCTGGCTGTCCACCATTTTGATCTTGACCTGTTGGTGCTTTGCAGTGTGAGTAACAATACCCTGTGTAGACTGGCCCAAAGCATTCTGCTTCTTTTTGCTGGAGTAGCATGACATCCAGGTATTTTGACATACTATTTCAAGACCACTAAATGGATTGGGTATTTGCCCAAAGTCTTTGATCTGATTCTTTTAAAAGTCTTCAGGTTTTACATGCAAATTCACCCCCTAAAAATTGCAGGTGGACTTGAGTGAGCTTGTAATTATGAGGGTTAACCTGCAAAGAAGCCCCAGGATAGATGTAAACATACTGACTGACAGTAGATGAACTGGTAGTCTGACATTTTAAATGTAGTTGTTTTTCTACAATCTACCATCTAACATAAGTCAAGGTCATATCATAGGCAGTTTTCATGATTTCCACAGCTGTTTCAGACCGCTCTGTGACACATTGACCCTGATCCTCTCACAGTCCCCCTCTGGGCCCCTGAACAGGTGACTCTGAAGCTGCGTGACTGAGGCTGTGTGATGTTGACTGTGAGGGTAATACACCTGCATTATATTAACACACACAGGACACGGCTCTGTGAAACTGAAAGGCAATTTCAATCATGCTGGTATGATACTGGCTGCTGGTGGTTATCTTAATGTTTAAAATGTAATGCTTAAATTGTTTAAAGCCTGCATTCCTTTGTCTATTTATGTTGTTTCAGCTGTAGTTGTTTTTAAAGTGCCTTATAATTAAGGATGAGCTAAACTGAGTTAAGTAAATGTAGGTGATGCTTTCAGTCAAGCCGATGTGCTGTAAATGTAACTTCAAGAAACTTTAGTCTTGATCAGCAGGGATAATTCATCATAGCAGCTGCAGTTACCTGTATTTTATGACAGAACTATAATTTATGGTGACTAAGTTGAGACAATATTAAGATCTGATAGTCTTCTGAGTTGTACATAAACAGGCACTGAATTATAGATTATCTATCTGTGGCTGAAAGAAGCTCTCAACCAGCTTATTAACATGTAATAACTGGAGTTCTGGTATTATGTGCAACTGAAATTATTTAACACTGCTTTTCAAGCAAAGTAGGTAAAATGTTACTGGCTTAATAAGGATGGCTTCTAAGGTCATATTATTGGTTAGGCTTCCACTATGAGGTCCAAATAGGCTGTTTTACCATCAAGCAGTCCGGGTCAATGCAGCTTGCTAGGGATGGGAATCAAAAACCAATTCCAGTTGAGAATCGATAACAGCTCCATCAAAGAATCAAAATCATGAGTCTTTTTGTTAATCAGTTCCCTTTTCAATTCCTTCCACTGACAGGGTTCAGAAGTGATTAGAATTATGGCTTGTTTTTTTAAAAAAGGTGCCTACTGCCCAACCTCAAGTGAGTGGAAAAAACAGCGATTTGCAGAAGGAGTTATCTATGCTGTGTAGCATGTGTTTGACATTGTTGCCACTGAAAATCTGCAGGCCAACATTTGCCCACATGAAAAATCTGCAGGAATTAATAAAGGAATCGTTAAAAAGTTGGATCAATTAGCAGGATTGTTAATAGCACTGGTATCAGCAAGAACATATCACGCCATCCCATTTTTTAGTGCAACCATAAAGAGTTGCTAAGCATACTGAGCAGAGGCCAAAGAATTGCCCTGAAATTGCTGCACTTTGTTGACTGGATGAAAGAATACTCACTTTACATGTGAAAGAAGCTAAAACAAAAACTTACTGTACATCGCATTGCTGTAAAAAATGTCCACACAAAACAATGCTCATTGAAATTCTGGAAAGATGGAAGTAAAGGTACAGCTGGCAGTGGAAACCCAAATAAGATCAGGGCCTACCAATCCAAACTGAACTGTTCTTTACCAAACCAGATCCCTCAGTGGAAATGCAGATGAACAGGATGATGCCAACTAGGCTAACCAGCTGCTGACCACTTGCTATCTTGAAAAACTAAATGTGATCCATAGCATTTAGCCTGCCACTCATTTGTTACAGCTTTTGGTAATGTGGCTGAAAGGGGTTGTTTGGCATTCCTTACCTCCAGAGCCTTGGAGCATACTGTCTGCACCCTTGCGCCTTGCAACGTCATTGCATGTAAACATTTATGCTTAAAGTAGGGTTAACATTTGGTGGTGCAGATAATGAATGATGAATGTTGAAGTGGCGCTCAGGCTCCAGCCAAATGCAACCCCAAAAGGAACATAGTTCACTGTCCAGTTTGGCTGTTAGAAACATATTTCCACCTTGCAGGTACAGTTTCCAGCTTCTGATTGGGCTGGCAGCATATTTCCAGCATTAGCATTGGTCAGTATGACTCATAGTTAATCAAAACAGTAGAAGCAGCTGAAACGTGCAATGAAGCATTCTGATTTTTTTTTAGAAAATGTTCATAAATGCAAACACATATATGCCTCAATGTGAACCCAACAATGCACATTTCACACATTTCAAAACTGAACTCCATTCCTCTGTTGTAACTGAACCCCTGTACCCTTTTTCCCCACCAAACCCAAACAGACATTAGACAAAGTCTGCACCGGCCTCCAGAGGAACGTGGCCATTATTTGGCCTAATGGAGGAAACTGTGTGTCACAGAGCAAACACAAAGCCCACTGTCACAGCAATCAGACAAATGGCTGCTGGGCTCCACAGGGCCAGACAGAGGTCGACACTTCTGCACCAATTAGGTCTTAGAGGAGAAGAAACATCTGGAACTCTCTGATTGTCTCTCTTTTCCACACTCCCTCTCTCTCTCGGCTCTGTTTCTTTCACCTTAGCCTCTCTTTCACCCTCTTCTCCTTTTCCTAATTCTCCCAGTTAATCCTGCTCTCCTCTATCGCTCCTTCTTTGCCTCTCTCATTATTCTAAGCGCATCCTCCTGATCTCTCCCCTTTCCCTCCTCACAGCATCCCAAAACAAGGACAAAGTTGTAATCCATTTACCGCACCCCTGTCAACAGATTCTACCCAAATAATCCTAAAAGACTTACAAGCAGGCCTAGGTACTATCAAGGGAAGAGGCAGAATGCACAAGGGAAAGCGCGAGAAAGAGAGGAGCGAGAGAGTGAGGCAACAGACGGAGGGAACTTGTGTCACAGTGATTTGAGTCTTTGTCACGCAGGTGGCGCCCAGGGGTTCCCTCAGCCTGGGCAGAGAGACAAACTGGGGCCCATGTAAACCTTAAAGAGGATTAACCCTGCC
This sequence comes from Scarus forsteni, assembly GCA_036419115.1. NCBI lineage: Eukaryota > Metazoa > Chordata > Actinopteri > Labriformes > Labridae > Scarus > Scarus forsteni. The sequence continues at coordinate 11,861,251 of JAZDUH010000007.1, read as the reverse complement.
GGAGCGCTTTAATGAGACCTGAAAGTGCCGGGCACCGGAGAGCCCCGCTGATTGAGCCCCGCTCCACTCAGGCTCCCAACGGTCCTCCAGCCCAGTGGCCCAGCAGCGCCGCCGCGGCCCCCGTGGCCTACAGCTGCCCGCTCACACTGAGACACATCAAAGCGGGGCTGTCTGGGAGAACCCCAAGACGGGAGGAAAAAGGATGGAGGAGGAGGCAGTGAGTGGAGGAGAGGGAGAGGGCCTGGATGGAGGAATCCCTTATCTCCTCCTGAGAGGATGCTGCTCTGTGGTGCGAGATTGTCTAGAGCTGCCACCTGTCCCAGGCATCTTTAAAGGCAACGCTAAAGCCTGTGATGGGCCTGACCTCCTCCAGCTCCCATTCTTTTATGTCTCTCTTCATTTTCTGCTTTGTTACACCCCTCCTCCCTCTCCTCCTCCTTTTTCTCCTTCCTCTTCTTCTCTGCCTCTTTTTCTTCTGTCTCACTTACACCCTTTGACTAGGGCTGGGTAATGTATACAGCTTCTACTTCTACTTCTAAACATTCTGTCAAAGCAGAAAATATTACTCATACCAATTGAGTTTGTGTTAATACGACAATACATTAGGCAGGCTTAACCTTTTGGCTTCCACATTAAGAAATACACTTGCAAAAAAAAACGTTTGGTTGGTAAAACTGTGTTCCTGTCTCTTCATTTAGCAGCATTTATCTTTATATTTTAGGCCAACCAATCAGGAAACAGATATGCAGGTCAACTTGTGGGTTTACTTATCTGTTTAGGGTTATTCTGGGCATGGATGGATTTCTTCAATTTCCTACATTAAGATATAACATAGAGCAGAATTTGATAAAATAATCTCTAACCCTTGCTCTTACTCTTACTACATTTTTCCACCGGTTTTAGACAATGATATTTATGTATAGCAGGACTCCCCTGTCCATATGATTAGTGTTACATACACGATTCAAAGAGGTGAGTGAGGATAAAAAGACAAAGATAGGTTTACAGAGTTATACATACAGCAATTCGGTGGCAAAAAAGTCAACCGTGTGGTCACAATGCCAGTCAAAGGGTTAGTACTTGGTTAAAAAAAAAAATTAGGAGCCCAAATTTTGTCTCCTCTATACACCCAGTTCTGATGACTGTTGGAGTATGTTCACAATCACTAATATTCAAAAACCTTCTAATTTTCATTTACTAAGTACCCCTGATCCATCTGTATTCTCAGTCTGTCTTAGAAGCTCCGACAGAGCTCCTACAACTTTAGGGCTTCCCTTCTTCACACGGGCCCAGTTTGCTCTAACTGGTTGACAAGTCTCTTTTAGTTTTACCTAATGTTAAACGTAGTGATGTACTGTATCTAAAACATATCAAAGTATATTATTTCGATAACCGCGACGGAAAGTGTGTAAAACTTGCTGCCATTATATTCTCTCCGATTGTATATTCCACATATGTTGTATATAATTAGACAAAAGTGAGTTTCTACCCAATTGACACCACCAATCATCCATATTACAGAGATTCAATCATCTAAAATAATGGTATTTCAGCATGAAAAATATATTTCCCACAGTCTTTAGACTTTAAGCAGAGAGTCTGTAATTATTGATAATGAACAACAAACATGCCTCATATCAGGCTTGTAGAACTTTTTTTTTTTTTATGTATTTTTTGGGCATTTTGGGCCTTTATTGATAGGAGAGAGACAGTGGATAGGCTTGTGCAAGGGAGTAAGAGAGTAGGGGAAGACACTGTTCAAACTGGTCACAGGCGGGATACAAACCTGGACCAGCAGAAGCAAGTACATGGGGTATCTGGCCGCTAACCACTTTGCCAAACCAGCACCCCCAGGATTTTAATTTTTGTTGCTTTTAAGTCAGAAAGGTTTTATATTGTTAGATTTCCTCTAGAATCAAACCACTCCATGTCTCCATGTTCCATTGCATAAGAAAATAATACTGGGATGAACTTCTTTTTATCCCTGACACCTTAGAAAACACCTTAAAAAATAACACAATATGGTTTTGTCCAATGTTTTCCAGCCCTACCTCAGTCTCAGCCCCCTCTCCTCTCTCCAGCTCCATCTAACAGGCTGATGGAAACATTTTAATTACACCGCGTTCATCAGCCTCCTCTCGGTGTAGAACAATATATACCCCCGACCCTCAGGAGACAAGAGCAAGATACGGGTTGTTGGCTGAAGGGATGAGGGCGCTTATCTTTGCTGCTGTGTGAGGAGAATGCAAATAAAAAGAAAGGAGCATTGAGACTTGGATACACTAGAACTACTGACAAAGAAAGGCGTGAAATAAGTCGGACTCTCCCGTAGGTGATTATCCTATTGGAGACTATAGGGCAAACTTAAGGAGAGGAAAAAGCTTGAGCAGAAGAGAAGCCCTCATGAGCATTTTGTCTTGTTTTCATGGTATAAAGCTTAATGGTTTTGTTGTCATCTGCAGGAAATCTTCACATTAAGCCTCCAAAACATCAGCAAAGTGAATTGTGTTCTTCTTCCTCTCCGTCTCAACTGATTTGAAAAGACGTAAAAACGCCAACGATGATACCAAGAAATGCTGACCACTCTTCTTTGAACATCTTAGGGAAATTCTTCTTAATTCTTCTTAGCCTCTTCACATTTAATCTTGTCATTGTCAAAAAGGACTAGCTGAAAAAAATCACTCCACATGCTCAGCTTTGTGGTAAGAGCATCATATGACCTTAAGATGGTGTGAAAGTGCGTTCTCGAAGCACTATAAACCCTCTTAAATCATCAAGAGCTACAAAGGGGCACATGCATGCGAGGATATGGCCTATCTTACAGCATGAGATGCCTCTAATAAGCTGTATAAAAGGGGATCATCTGATTATCCCTGGTGCGCTGGACCAAGGGGCCACAGCCGAGCACAGGCCCATGTTGTTCTTTCTTGATGAAAGGCGCTGGATGGAAGGGATCCCTCTCCATTGCCTGCAGTGTGCCCCAGGCTTCTCTGAGCCGGCGCACCGCTGGGGGACTACACCGTGCCACCGCGCTCAAAAAGCCAATATTGAAACAATCACAAAGACAAACACTTACCCTTGAAACAGGCACGAAACAGGCACGTGTCTTCTCACCCCAGGCTCTCCCTCTGTTCTCCACAGTTCTTTTGGGGGAGGTTGTTTGAACCCGTATCCAAGCCAGTACTTGTCATGTTTAAACCAACAAGAGGCTGGAAAGTTTGTTCTTTGAGAGCAAGTTCAGGGGAGTGCTCAGCCTTTTTTCCAGCTACACATTTACAATTTGACCAGAACTAAAACTTAGTGACTATGGAAAGTTCACAATTGTCTGAATAAATGAACAGTATCAGGTCAAGAAGAGGAACAGGAGCGCTTTGGTTTTTCCTTTTATTAGTCCTGTTTTTTAAACCCTATAATGCCGATTGTATCATATTTGATACATACTTTGATAATACCTCTATCTACTCAATGTGATCAACAAATTACAAAAAACCCATTTGAATACAATCAGATAAATGATAAAAATGTCCTCAAATAGATTATCAGTTGCCAAAACACCTAATGTATCAAATGAGATACGAAAAAAACTATATGTTGAATTTTATGGACATTTTGATTTTTGTTGGATTTTAGCAGAAAGTGAAATAAGAATTTAATCTCCAAAAAATTAGAATTTTCTGGCTATAATCTACGGTCTTGGGCCTTAAAGGGTTAAGGCAGTGAGATTGCATGATCTTTGACTTCCATAATTCTGAACTGCCCTGATCACCCTCTGTTTGCTGAATTTGATCGTCTCCCTTCTGGACGACATTACTAAATGCCTAGAACCAAAACTAGGCGAGCCAGAGCTTCTTTTATTCCAGTTGCTATTGAAAATCTTAATTCATTGGCCTGACCAGTTTTTCTTTTCTTGTGCTTCATGCATCTTGTGGATAGAATTGATTGTTGACTTTTACACTGTAATCATTGACTGTTTATTGACATTTTATTGAATCTCTTTCTATCTGCTTTAATACGTATGTTCATCATTACTGTTTATTTATCTACTGCACCACACTTTGATGACTGAATGCACTTTATGGGTTTTGCTCAATTCTTGGTCTTTGGCATTTTGTGGTTTAAGTGCCGTCTCTTTTCACTTGAGTTGAGGATTTTTCGGAAATTTTCAGGATTTTTCAGGATTTTGTAATGCCTGTATGATTTATGTGTCATCATGTACTCGTGTGCTGATGCCTGCTGCTGAGAAACAATTTTCCCATGGGATTATAATAAAGTTGAAGTTGATAATCTAACTAGTTTTCCTTGAGCCTTAGCATGAGTCTGTTCCAATTTTGATTCAAGATTAATGGTTGAAAAATTATAAATACAAGATCAACATTCCCTGTTAAAGGGACTGTAAGGAGAATCTATTACCGGGGACACAAAGACTCTGCTACCCATGAGCACGCGCGGTGACTGTCGTAATGCTGCGTTCCAGTAACCTCGGAACTGGGAGTGACATCATCTCCCACTTATCAGCGTTCCAGTTGAAGTCTGAAAAAAACAAGACGATCTACCAGGCTATTGTTAGCTGTTGTTAGCACACTCTGCGTTGTTGTTCACAAATATCACATGAAGAATGTGATTATCACTATGGCAGCATTTTTGTACATATAAGTCTAAAAATACGATGTATACGGCTGATCTAGAGCGACACACCCCAGCCAGAAGTGCAAATAAATTGATTATTACAGGAGCTAAATAACTGACTCCTCCTTTTTTAAAAATAAAAAAAGGAGGAGTCATAAAGAACATTGGTGCAAATGTTGAGGACTTTGCAGATTTTTCTTCAGATGTTACATTCAAAAGTAGGAGATCAGGAACTTTAACCTTCAAATTAGTCTTGAAATATTGTATATAGAAGCAAGGGATGGACATGAGGTCTGAAGGCTGAAACTTTGGACTACAGAACTCAAAATCAAGTTAGTTCATCCTTGAAACAGAATGGACATTTGTGCAAATTTTATGGAAAATCCCTCAAAAGTGTTATCGATGTAATAATTTAAAAAGCAAAAAATGAGGGCATTACTGAGTAGAGGTGGACATTTGTGTTGAGTATGAAGGAAACCACAAATAGAGGTTGTTAACAGTACAAAATTGGTTTCAGCCTGTATCGAGGTTTTTGCCATTATTCCAAGTTGATATATCCACCATACATGTCAGCCATATATCAGCTATAATATTGGCAAAACACTCAAATCTGCCATACTGCTTCACCTTATCGCTGTATTTAAAATGAAGACATTATTGTTAAGAGATAAATGTTGTTCTTTTTTCACATTTGTCACGTCACAAACAACAACTCAGTTTTCGTAAGGTAAAGACTTTGTGCTCCTGACAAAACCTTGTCTGTAAAACTTGTCTGATGGGACTTTGTCAATTTTGAAAAACAAAAGGAAAAAAAAAAACATCTGTAGAGTGAAAAAATGTTTTTTGACATATGTAACTTTCTTTAGATGTTACAAAAAGCAAATAGATAATGTTCAGAATGTTCACTGACCCTTTTTTTTCATTAAGCCAGACCAGACATTCGTGCTAATTTTGAGCTAAAAGACCTTCAGAGCATTCGTGATATCACATGCTAAAGTGATAAGGTGACCTTGTGTTTTGACATTTTAAAAAGTTCATCCTTGAGTTTGAGTGAATATTTTTAAAGAAAATTCCTTGGGATATTATTGAAGGTTTAAAAGCAAGAGATCAACATGAGGCCAAATGACCTTACATTAAAAATCAGTTGAGCTCATCCTTGTACCATTAACCGCCTGGTTACCTTCAAAGGCTTAAGTATTTTAGCTACATAAAAAACATGATTCCTGACTGCGATTGCCACTGAAGTTCATTTAGTTTAGGACTGACAAATTAACTGGGTGGACAATATCTATAGCACTAGCTTTGGTGAACAGACAGGACCCAATCATGACTGCACATCAGTGTAAATGTCTTTGTAAAGGCTGCGTGTAAAGTCTATCTGATGTTTGTCTTCTACTGCCTGATCCCTCGACCAAAGCTTTCCTGCCCCTGACTGATCCCAAACACCAAGCCCACTAAGCTGGGGGCAGTGGCAGCATAGATCTCTCAGCTGAGGGATTCCCTCACATGTATCACGGTAACCCCGCTCTCTGAGCTCGGCCAAAGGTGACCACTGCCTGGATCACACTGTCGCTGAGTTCTGGGAACGCTCACAGGAACACTGAGCTGTGGCGTGAAACCAGTCTTGGGGGCTTTATGATGTGGTGGGGGTGGTGGGTGTCCAGTCACAGGGGTTAAACTCTAAACTGCTGCGCCGAGCTGATCTCAGGCCTACTGGGCCGTAGCACGCCGGCCGCTGCCCAGGCGTCAGTCTGTCTGCCTTGATATCAAAATGCAGCTGACCACTGAACTGAATGAGCTGGCTGTCACCAAACTGAACGTGATCCGCACAACAATGGAGCCAGACTCTGAGTACTTAATTACAGCGGTCAAGACCTTTCTATATTTCTTTATAAGTGCCAGAGAGAGCAAGAAAGGACATTTGATGCCTCTGCACATCAATATCTACAGCTGCAAGCATTTTATTAAGGATCTTTCTGCCAAAGTTCTTTGTGCTTTCGGTGATTTTGTATCAAAATCCACTCAGAATCAGAGTGGTTTGATTTTAATAGTCGTGGGTTCGAGGTAAGGGTCATTGGGCCCCATGTTCATCCTTTGCTTGTGAATAGCAGATCTCAAGTCACTTTTGGAGATTTTTTTTCAAACTAGGCATAGATGTACTTTCAGACTTTTATTTAAACTAAGCAGACTTTAGTCAAAGTGTAAAGTCAACAGTCAAGGTAATTGGGTTTTCCTAGTTGTACAAATGTCCATCCTTAACTATGATGATACAATCAACTACCTTTCCAACCCTGACTTCAAACGTCAGAGTCTTTGAGCCTAACGGTTATTTTTCCTTTTGATCCCACACTCGAAAACACATTTCCTGATTTCTTTCAAATTTCCCACCACTGCCCTCCTATCTCAAGGATTAACTAATTAGATTTTGGAGGAGTAAGCCAAGGGTCAAGGTCATTAGGCATAATCACCACATCTAAGGGTGATATCTCGTGAACACTAGGGGGGGATTGTTTTCAGAAAAATGTTCTGTCCACACTGATTCACCAACAAACTTCAGATTTTAGAGAACATAAGTTGAAGATCTTGGGGCCTCTTGTTTATTCCCGTCAGGTTTTTACCATGTTTTTGATCCAATATTTAAAGAACTTTAAAGGCTGTTTTGTGTCAAACTTTGTCAACTCTTGTGCTGTTGTCAACCTCTTGCATTACACACAGCTTTCGCCCTACTTAAACTGCCATGGTAGATTTCTTAAAAACACTCTTGCACAATGAAATTCTCCCTGAGGGTTTTAACAACAATAGCCTTTCTTTTGATTCTCTTTGCCAGTTTCAGACTGGATTTTGTCTAGCATAACAGCAGCAATTTGTGCACGTTTTCATTTCGGCAAACATGTTATCAAGTCAGAGCATTCAGACTGAATGCATGAGCAGTGCACTGAAGGCATTTCTTCCACGTCGCTAACCTTGAGAAAAAGAGCCTTGCCTTTTTTCCACAAGCAAGGCATGTTTCATGGCAAAAATGGAGAAAATGGTAAATACTGAGCCATCTTTACCTTAATCCAGCTGGTACGCATGTCCTCGGTGGTAGAATATGTCACAGAAAAGACAGAAACTGTCCAGTTACTCTCCCTGTCTGTTCCCCTCAAACTTAAAACTCAGTTTGCTTTCTCTGTGGAGAAACTCCCCTTGTTCGTCAGAATGCTTTCATTGTGCCGTTTCTTTTCAGGTAAGTTATGCAATGAATCAAGTTCTTGGTCAGAAAATTTAAAGTGATTTCTCCTAAACTTTTAACAGAAGCTCGTTAAAGGGGTGATATACATAAAAAGAGAGCTTGTCCAAATGTGTGGCAAATGCACACAAACAAAATGCTAGCTGATATTTGCAGCAAAATTATTGTTTTGTGCTTTATCTTTTATGGCTATTCAAGAGTGTTATTAAAAAAAAAAAAAAGCGTTTATTCTCAACTTTTTTAAATTTCTGATTTAAAAAGATCACATTAAAGTGTTGTAGAAAGAGTTTGGACTGTAGAATGAATGTAGAATTGTTGAAATCATGGCGCCAAGCAGCACTGAATTTATTCCTCAGAAAAGGCTGGCAAACCAGTCAAATAAATCAGCAGTGCATTTTATAAAGTTGGCTAAACAACACAGTCTGCAATCTGACATGCTGAGCATGAACACAGCAGGTGAGCAGAGATGGTCCAGGTTCATTTTTGGTGGGGTTGTTGATGAGAGCACTGGTACAAAATTACCTACAAGCAGCTGTTGATAAATGAAACAGCAGCATAAGACGATTTACTTTGAAATGAAAAGTTGCACAACGGTTTATAAAATTACAGCAAGGAAATATTAATGTATGTTTCTCTAATGCTTGAATGTAATTGTATCTGAAGAAAAATGGTTGTATATATAATTAGGTGGTTATAAATTTATCTGGGTGGCCCACCAAAGTTTTGCCTATGTGGCCTCTCTTAATCTCACAGCCTCAGTGAACAATACCTGGATAACCTTTAAAACCAACTGCAAAAGACTCTGCAAAACTGCAGCTCAGTCATGAGGTTTGATCCCATCTCTCCTCTCTTACCACAACTTTTAGGAGCATATCGAATACTACATAGGGGATTTGCTGATGAATTGAACCTTGCTTTCAGCAGTTTACTCAACTAAGCAGGGTATTTGTTTTGTTTGTTCTGTTGTCCCTGACTTACCCTTGTTAAAATCTGATTTATTCAAATTTGACTGTACATTAAAGTCATTTAGTCATTAAATTAACTTCATGTCAGTGCTACTTCTTTCCGTAGCTGCTTAGTACTTGAGGGACATGGCTTTCTGGGATGCATTTGTCTTTCCAAGATGGTGAATAACAGATTCCAGGCCTTTGCTTTGCCCTGTACTTTCTAGCAGCTACTTATTAAATCATAAATTCAAAACTATCTAGAGTTTTAAGCCATTAAAGTGCCAAAATACTTAAGAGTTGTCTACAAAGTGTGACAATTTACTCTCCTCTAGGGCCGCCTTTCATTAAACATTTTTGGACGTTCTAGTTCAGTTTTAACATTTTCCAAAAAGCCATTGAAGATGCGCTTTAAGTCCCTCTGAGGGTGTGTTTAGGCTGACAAAGAAGGGGAGGCGTTCAAGAAAGCCACACTTTAAAGAAGACGATCCCCCTTTGGAGACAGCAGAGATGCTTTGCCAGCAAGTGGGCTCACTGTTGCTGCAGGACAGCTGACCGGCTAATCAGCACACAATGTAAACAGATGTCGGCGGCGCGCATCTCATTCACACTTCAACACAATTAAGATCTTAAGAAAAGGACTTCTCCCTCATTAATCCTCATCTCAATCCTTTCTTCTTATCTGCCAGCAAAGCCCCATGTATTAGTGTTGTGGTAAGAAGGATGTGGACTCTTATCCAGTGTTTGCCCAAGAAAAGCGGCTAAGACGCAGGCATCATCACGATTAGCTAATGCTAACAATAGGGGGAATGTTTCCTTAGTGCCTCTTCTTTTTTCTGCTGAAGTGGGTGTAAAAACCAGAGTAAACACAGTCTTAGGCTGCGGAGTGGGAGATCACAAGTCTGGGTGAATAGTAGAGATTTACCCCTGAAAAACAAACCTCCCCTGCTCTCCTCTTGTTGTTTCCACTCCCACGCCTCCCAGAGCTTCTGCTGCACGCTAACGACCCAGCATCCAGGTGTGGGGAGGCTGCAGGTGCCGTCGCATTTAGACACATTAAGCACTGACATACACCAGCACGAAGAGTAATCGGATTTACCTGGCTGTCTGCTGCGTGGCGTGGCACGCTATGCAAGCACAGCACAAAGGCTTAGGGCCCCCTCTCCATCACAAGCAAACACACACATACATGCACACACACCTGGGATGAATTTAGGAGGTGACAAGGCCTTCATAGAGAGGGACTACCGCGGCTGGAGTTAAGTCTGTGTGCATATGTTTGTGTGCGGAAACAAGAAACCAGAGCAGGAGCCCATGGCTTTTTACACCTTGTAGCGCACAAGTGGCGACAGACGCTACAGGCATCTGGTTCAAAGCAGCCTGAGGAGAAAGGAGGGGGAGCAGAGGGGTTTAAAAGAGGGGGGACCTTTCGTTTTGCTGACCCTCAGACTGCCGAACCTCGTGGGGATTGAGCTGTGGTGCTGGGTTCAATCAGACAGAAGGGGACCACCACCTTCAGGGACTCCCCATGTCCTCAACACCTGAGGCCAGGAGGAGGTGTTTCACACCGCTATGCCCTCATCTCAGATCATACATCTTTTAGAGCAAGTCAAGATCAGGGAGCTGGTGAAGAAAGCATCAATAGGAAACACCTTAAGACATTCAAATCATGGTCTTAGAGTCAAGCTTGTCTTACCACTTTTTGAGTGTTATTTCCCACACTTTAGACTCGTAACCCCTAGTGTCCCACTTCTATATCAAACACTGTCATTCCGATTCATGCTCTGACAGCATATTTGGGTAAATTCATAGCTGCCCGGGGTGAAATTGCCAAAGATTTTAACATGTGCAAGAGAGTGGATACATGCCTGATTGAAAGAGAAGGCTGAATCAGTGACAGAACTTAGCCTGTTGTATAAATATTCTTTTGCAGCTGCTCACTTGTTATGAACCGACTCTCTGGAAAGATTTCAGTGATGTGAACGTTATGAACAAACAACTTCACCAACAGATCCTCTGGTACAATGTAATGCTGACAGAAACTTTTAACATTTGGTGGTGTTGTTTGTATCACAAACTGCTTATAAGCAGAATGTACGATACACTCCCCTTGTAACAGAAGCTGTTGTTCTCTAAAGCCTCAAATCACTGAGTGGTCTCGTTTGGTTCAGTACAGTTCAGTGCAGTTCAGTGCGGTACGGTCTGGAGTGGTTAACCCTGGTCTTTTGTTGCAAGTACTGCCAGCTGTACCTTCACTTGAGGGCAAGGATGTGAGCATAAAAGAGTAATGCCACAGCAGTGTGAAAAAGTGAACCCGTTTTAAGTAAAGCAGGACTTTACAATAAAGGAGGATATTTGGCGATCCAGCGATCTGCATGGAACATTTTTTCATATGGACAGTCTTTACAACTACAGCAGTGAACATATCACTCTAAATCCGCAGCTTGATTAAATATGGAAAGACATGTATTTTAGTTTTAGCTCCTGTCAAATGGGAATTATCAATGTTGTGACCAATCAGCAGACTGGAGCAGGGTCAGCTTGACACACTTGGCACCCTTAAGAGTGGTACCAAAAAGTGGGGTGGCACAGGTTGGTTATTTGGGAACCCTTTCTTCTCATCTGACGGTGGAAACACCTGAAATTGCATTAAATACAGAGCCAAACTGAACCGGACTGCTCAGTGGAATTGCAGTTCGAGCATGCGCCCTGAGTTCAAATCCAACCTGTGGCACTTTCTATTCCTATATTCAGAAGCACTGCCCAGCAGACCAGTAGAATATAGATAGTCACATGAAGCAGAGGCTAGCAGTGCTAGCAATGCTAGCAGCATCCACACAAGGATTGAGACTGTCAGTAAATGCTGTTAGCATGCTTACTGTTAATGTATTAAAGACACAATTCACAGCTTTTTGGTTTGCTTGCCTTGTTTGTTTCTTGTGTGGCTTTGACACCCAACAAAACTCATGCTCACTAATGGGACTTTTCCTTCACATAGAATCAGCTGAACTTCACTCAAACTTACTCAATTGCTTTTGTTTTCCATAATGATTGTACCTCGTACTGCAGCATGGTTCCAAAGGTGTTAAGCCAAGACTAACAAGACTTGGAGACACTGCTGGCCTTTGAAATGTTATCGTATTGCCATGAATTAAGGATACTGGGCTGAAGTGCCTTTCCTCTACTTCTGTATAATGTTACTTTGCTGCTTGTAACAGTCTTTAGAACAACAATTACATCTTACTCTTACAAAAAGTTAAACAGGGAAGGGCAGCTCCATCCCCTCTAATTCCTCTTTTGTTTGTGAGGATGCCGCTGTAGTGCCCATGCAAAGATGGTCGCACCTATCCTTGAGGGGCACTGGTACAGTCTATACTGCCATGGAAAATGAAGCAGGTATAATCCAAAATATGCTGTTGTGAGCCAAGTTGAGCAGATATCCGAAATGAAAAGTGCCATAAGTTGAAAGCTAACTGAGAACCCTGTTCGTGAGAGCTTTCACCGCACTCCAAATCAATCAAACTTTTCAAAATGCAACCAGAGTTTGTTTGGTCCAGGCCAAACATATTAAGTATGAAAGCGACCCTTCTTGTTGACTATGCTTCATGTGTGACCATCTGCAATTTTTGGCAACAGACAAATATAGGAAACAATTTAGTGTACTGAACTACACAAAGACTCTTTAGAAAATGATAAATTGGGAAGCCTATGGCCTAGAAATGATGTCTTTGTGCCCTTATGCCTGGAGGCAGTGGTGGATCCTTTCCTGTTTGTCATCTCCAACTCTTTCTCCCCACTTTCCCACTCAATCCACTGTCCTATCTTTCAAAATAAGGTGAAAAACTACACAAGCTGCAGTCTTAAGGAGTGAAAGAACCTACAGCTTCCCAGAAAGCCTGATTTTCCTCCTCTCCTCTGTCTACTATGTTAGCAGTCTTCCAGCCTCTCCATTCCCATAGCACAAAGAAAACCTCTTGAAGCTCCACAACCCTTTTGACTTTACCCACAGCTTTTGAACTCTCCATTTCAGACCGCGACTTTTCCACATGACCCTGAGCCTCAGTTTGACCCCCCTCCTCCTCCTTCATGGCTCCTACTCCCGGAGGCTTCAGTGGCGTGGAACCTCCCGAGCTCCTTCACACTAACCCACACATACACACAAAATGAGAAGTGGCAGTGTTGCTGAGTTAGGTCAGGATGTAATGGGCAGTAATGTTCTGCCCTCGAGGGTCCTGTCCACGGCACCATCACCGCCTGGTTTTTAAGTAACCTTTCCCGTAAAGAGAGGCACCTTGGCGACTCCCAGGCACTCGGTGTTGGCTAATGAAGTGACTGAATAAATAGAGTTACAGTATAAAGGTTGGGCTCCACTGGACTTTTTATTACTGCCACCGGATTAAAATCCCTCTGTCCCACTCTGTCTGCCCCAATTCAGAGCCAATTTAACCAAACTAAACAAGCTATCACATCAAATCCTTGTCTGCGGGCTAAGTCCTGGCTACAGTGGCTGCTGAATTAACCTCCTAATCAGCCTCTTACTCCCCGATCATCTATCTCCTGTTCCCTCTTTCCACATACACACACCTTCTCTTTCATCTGCCGACTATCTCACCTTTTCTCTCAAATTATCTTCAGTATCGCGCTCAAGCCACAGCTCTCCCTTCACCTCAATCTCTCCGGCTTCATCTCCATTAGTCTCCTCTCTCTTTTGCGCCGTCTTTCTCTCACACACTCTCCAGGTCCCACAGAGAGAGAGAAAGGCAGAGTACCAGAGTAATGGGGGGGTTGGTGGTGGTGGTGGTGGTGGTTGGGGGTTAGACTCGGCACTGCTTCGGGGGCTTTGAAGTGCGTGTTGATGAGAGAAAGCGGAGTGCTGTGTTCAGACAGGCCCCTAATGAGGGAATTAAGAAGCTACGCTGGCCGTTCCCCATACTAACTTCCCAGGCACAAAACAAGACAAGTGTGCGTGCATGTGTTCGACAATGTGTGCACTCAAAAAGTGTCTAAGGAAGAAGAGAAAGGCTAATCTGTCAGACTTCATCAAACGTCTGACAGTCCCGCCTTGCATCTACAGTGAAGAGAAAAACTTGGACTTTGTGTTTGGGGTACTTACTTACATGTCCTTGAGCTCTGCAGTTTCTTCATTAGTTTCTCTCTTTTAAAGAAAATTAGTAAAATTATTTAATTCAAACCCCTTATCCAATGAAGTTGGAACATTGTGTAACAGAATGCAATAATTTACAAATCCTTTTTGACCTATATTGGATAAAAAACACTACAAAGACAAGATATCCAAAGTTCAAACTGATAAATGTGATTGTTTATGCGCAGTTTTACTCATTTTGAATTTGATGCCTGCAATAAGTTCACAAAAACTGGGACAAGGGCAACAACAGACTGGGAAAGTTGAGGTAAGCTCAGAAAAACACCTGTTTGAAATATTCTACACATGACCAGGTTTATAAGAAACAGAGTACTATGATTGGGTATAAAAGAAGCATCCCAGAAAGTCTCAGTCAATCATAAGCGAGAATGGGACCTGGCTTTGTACAGAAAGAGTGATGGTACTAGACTGAACTGCTTGGATGGACGGTGAGCAAATTAAGTCGCACTGAAGCAAGAATGAGAAGACAAAACTTAGGTAAGTACTGTCCTCAGTTCCCGAATGCTTAATGACTGTTGTTAAAAGGAAAGGGGATGTAACACAGTGGTAAACATGCCCCTGTCCGAGCTTTATATGAACATGTTGCAGGTAAAAACAATAAAATCTGTCAGTTTAAACATTAAATATTGTGTATTTGAAGTGAATTCCATTATGCCCCTTTTCCATTAGCATGCCTTGGCCCTACTCTACCTGACCCTACCCGATTTGCAGTGTGTTTCCACTGGCCTGGTACCTCCTAAAACAAGCTAGTTTTAGTATCTACTCTGCTCAGTCGATACTAAAAGATGACGTCACCGACTGCCGGCTACTGATTGGTCAGACAAAGTCGTCATCGATGAGTCATGAGCGCGACGACCTAGCATGCTAGCAGTAGCTACCATTAGCTTACCCTCATAGGTCTTTTCTTTGCAGCTTGATTGCTCTCGTCCTCAGCTTCATTCTGTTGTATAGCTTCCAAAACTCTCCTGTGCTTCTCAAGGGGTATTTCTTCTTGCCACCTGCAGCCTTCTTCTGCTTTCCTTTTTTACTCGGTTTGTGACAAAAAGCCACAGATTGTGTTGCGCTCAAAATGACGTCACCGCAGTGCCGCTCAGCAACACTGCACCCCATTGGGCAGGCGACTGGGGCTAATGGAAAAGCAGCACAAGGCGAGTAGAGTAGAGCCGGGTAGAGTCGAGTAGAGTAAAGTAGGGCTAATGGAAAACGGCCAATAGATTCAGGTCAAAAAGGATTTGTAAATCAATGTATTCTCTTTTTATGTGCATTTTACAAAATGCCCCAACTTCACAAGAATTAGAGTTTGTAGCTCAGACATGAATTTCCTTATTCATGTCTAATAAACCCCTTTCATTCGAGAAGTATTTGACCAACTAATGATCAGGAACCTATACTTTAAGAAGTTGATTGAAGAAATGCTTTTGGCTTCTTCAACTTCCGAAGTCGGTTTGGGCCTTTCTTTGTTGAGTTTGCATGGTCTCCCTGTGCATACATGGGATTTCTCCAGGTGCTGTGATTCCCTCCCACAAACCAAAAACATGCTAAATGGCTTATCTGTTGACTCCTAATTACCTCAAGGTGTGAAAGAGTGTAAGTGGCTGTCTGTCTTTCTACATTGGTCTTGTGATTGGCAAAAAGGTCAGGGTGTACCACAGCTTTGGCCATGGTCAGCTGGAATAGGCTCCAGCTTTGGACAAACCAGAAAGAGACAAGTATTATATGCAGACAGTGTGTAAATGAATAGATGTTCCTCTCCATTGAAGTTACAATTGGCTGTAATCAAGACCTTTTGATAGAAATTTGCTAAAAACAACAATAAAAAACTGTTTCTTTGCAAAAGTAGAACTGAAGGACAACCAACAGACTTTCCAAACAAGAAAAAAATGGTACACTGGATGAAATCACTTCATATGAATAAAATTCGGACAAATTTTGAGTCATACCTGGGACTGTTTTTGAGCATAGTGGGCAGCATGGGGGTACAATGTTAGCTTTGGCTTTCAGACTCTTGCATAAGTGCGATATCTACCTGAAATCTAGTCTGAGGGTTGTACATTATACCTTGAATGCAACCAGGTTCCAATTCCCATCTTTACTTTGTGACTAGTGAACTTACGATAGTGTGAGTCCAGGTAGCCGTTGCGAGGGTCCATCGTGAACAGCGTGCCTCGATACGGTAGGGCATGGTCAGATAGATGAGGGAGCGAACTGTGCAGCTCTTTTTTGAGCAGTGAGGGTCTCTCTTCTGTGGACGTGGATGGCTCCTCGCTTATGGTCCTATCGCCGGGCGTCGGGGCCTGGGAGCTGATTGCGTTTCGTCTCTCTCTGTGGTAAGGTGCGCCTGAGCTCTCGTCCTCTGCAGAAGGAGAGACAGGAAATAAAACGTTATGGTGCTGAATTAAAAGACTTTCCTGAGTCTGTTAATTCAGATATACACTCTCTAATGGTCTGTAAAATCAGAACAAAATGTAACTGAAGTTTGGTGCGTTTGTGGGAATCTCATTCCTCTCCTGGTAAGGTTTCATACATTTACTCATGCTCCCACACAGCTGTTCTGAACACCCATACACAAGCTTGGGAAGTTTTTTCACGTAGAAGGCGTGGGTAAAAAGAGGAGCTGGAGATCAGTTTCCTACACCTGAATCTTAGTGGGGCATTATGGGTGTAAATCTGCTGGGTTTGCCTGAGCCAGATGTGGGAGCTCACAGGCAGATGGTGTTTGAGCAAATGGACACCAAGGATGGCACACTCTCACCCTCTTTATTTCACACAGTTAGGGTTGGGTTTTCCAAAAAAATCTGCTGCTACTTTCATCTGTGTAACTTCTGTTTTGTAAATATGTATCCAGATGCAGAAGCCAACAATAACAGTTACCTTCTCTCTGTTCTTGAGTTTAATCTTTGCTAAAATAAGGAGCGGCAAAGACTCTGCAGAAAGCTTTGTGCATGCTGGGTAAAGAGGATAAATGTGGAGTTGAGTTCAAGGGCTGAGCTCCACCAGGACAATATGACCCCTACCCCTTGAGCCTGACCTCTGAACTGACATTTATGAGGGTCAGCAAGCCTACTGACCTGGTATAAGTCTTTTTGGAGTGGGATAAGCTCAATCCCAAATCTCAATTTAAACCTAAGCAACACTAAGAAACTATCAAAGATCCTGTGAGGAGTTTTTAGGGAGATATCAGACAGGAAAACCCATACTGATGTGCTCCCATGACCTACAAACGTAAAAAAGGTCCATCACAGACAAGAATGAAAATATCTGAATTGATTTATAGAATTTCTAAAACGTTATTGCAGGGTAGGTGTCCATGTTTATTTACATTTTCCCACTGCAAAGGTTATCGACAAGTGTAACACTGAACAGTGAAAATAAATAAGGGTACAAAATTTCCTTCAAAAAGCTTTAAAATCAATCCTATGAGGGCATATGTGGCAAATTATACCTGTTTTGCCTTTAAACACAGTATGGGTTTTGTCAGGTTCGGTTCATTTATGTCAGTGTAAGAGCAAATCAAACTCTGGTGTGGACCAATGGTTGGTTTGCGATAGGTGTGAGTGCCAACTGAGCCAAAATAGGACCAAGCAAGGCAAGCACCCCAAAGAGCTATTCATTGTGGATTGAATATGGATGAAAATATAAACAAAATGCAAGTTGCATAGTTTCACTTAGAAAGTGGCAAATTTGAATTGCCAGCCTCCAGCCCTCTAAATGATGCAAACATTATACATATGCTGCCTGACACAACCTAAATGCAGTTTATCTACATTTTATGACAGAAATCTTCCAAAGTGCTTTGAGTTAAACATTCTTACTCAAAGTCAGTTGTGTATTTCCTGTCGTATGACAAGAACGGAGACTATAGTACCTACAACATGTGTCTGAGATTGTTTAGCAGGCTTCAGTCCGCTTAACAATGTGTGGTGTGAAAGAAAACCAGGCCAGGTGAAAAACTATGCAATATTGTAATTTCATCCCTCAACCAAACCAAGTCCACCAACCACCTCCAGGGTTTATAGAGGATGGTCCCAAAATGAGACAACATATCAATTGGTTTTCAGTTCTCTGGGCAAATATACCTTGTTGATGCAAGACCATTTCTGAATACACATGTCCAATCTTAAAGGAGATAGGCTACAGCAGCAGAGGACCACATCAGGTGCCAACCCTGTCAGCTCAGAACAGGACTCTAAAGCTACAATTTGCATGGGTTTATCAGAGTAGGACAAGAGAAGATTGGGAAAGTGTTGCCTGGACATTTAGGTGGTAGAGTTAGAATTCGACATCAACAACATGAAGGACAGATCCATCTCGCCTTGTGTTTAAGGTTCAGGTGATGGTGATTTTATGGTGTGTGGGATATCTTCTTGGCACATTTTGGACACCTCGGTGTCAAATTAGCCATTTGTAACCACCATAGCCCACAGAGGTGTCATTGTTAACTATGTCTTTCCCTTTATGACTACAGTGTCCTCCATCTTCTGATGGATTCTTCAAGCAGGACGGTGTGCCATGTGACAAGTTTTATCTCAAACTGGTTTGTTGAACATGACATAGAGCTCACGGCACAACAGTAGCCTCCACAGTCACCAGATTACAATCCAGTAGAGTTCCTTTAGGATGTGGATTTATACCATGGATGTACAGCAACTGCGTAATGCTCTCTTATCATCATGGAATGAAATCGCTGAGGAAATTGCATGTTAAATCTATGCCACAAAGAGCTAAAGCAGCTCTAAAGAAAAAGGGGTCCAACCTGGTACTAGAAAGGCAGCCGAACCAAGTTGTTTCACTCCTAAATGCCCATGGGAGTAACAGAGGAGAAAACAGGGATATTCATGCCTGAATGTGTTTATGTGAAGCCTCTGCTGTTTATTTACATGCCACGATGGAATACTAATATCACACCTACCCAAGAGAAATTAGTGAGTGAGATGGGTTAATACGTGGGAACTAATTTCCAATACCATTGCAGATTCGACATGCATGGGGTCTCTAATGTCACTCAGTGGCTGCATTTCTGTCATGTTCTTCATCGTTCAACCAACCAACCAAGGAATGTGCAGTGGCTCCTTCTGCTCCTCATTTAAGTCAAAGGAAAAGCTGATCTGGCAGGTGGGCAAGGTGGAAGGAAAGGGACGATTGACCACACGTTACAAAACCATACGGACAAAATAAATTCAACATGACAGGCTTCACACTGGTCATTTAATTATTATTTTCTCATTTTATTATTGGTATAATCCAAAACTTCAATTAAATATGGAACTTTAATACTCATTAGAACTAGTAATCGGTGAATAAGCACTGGCAACACCCTAATGTGTTGGCACCAGAGGTTTTAGCAGCCTACTATGATGCAAGGCTCTCCTACCAAACACTTAAACCCAACAGCATCCAACAGCCAATTAAGCACAGAGCAGAGGGGCCAGATTAAAGAGCAGCACCTTGAGCACCGGAGAGGGCCACCATAATGCTGTGCCACTTCACAGAAGAAGAGAGGCGATCAGAAAGGGGGAGGTGAAGAGAGAGGAACAGAAAGAAGAAAATGAGAATGAGAGAGCCCGGTAACAACCCACGGGTCCTCCTTTTATTCCCCTCACTCTCACACATCCATTACCAGCGTCAGGGCCAGCCGCACATCGGCACAGCACTGGCAGCAGATTCCAGGTTTCTTAACGCGGAACTGACAGCCAGAGAGGCAAGCCACTCTCATCCACGGGAAATGACAGTGTCAGTTATGATATAAGTATTTAATCCTATACTGCACAGCCAGTGATCTTATTAAGGGAATAATGGCACTTATACGGTTAAAGCTGGATTAATAGGTCTGCTCTTGCAAAGCGCAATATTAACATAAAGGGATTTCAGAATTCAGTTCATCGCCTGACATGGATTGAAGAAAGTCGAGAGGGTGAACTATGCTGGGAGTCAATGCTGCTAAGGGTAGAGCATGTGGTGATGTTTAGCATGGGCTCTCACTATGTGCTCAGGGTGAGTCCACATTGTAAAATCCAGAATTACAGCTGAGAAATTACACCTTCTTCCATTTTATCAGCTCCTTTTCATACAGATGCTTCATGTTTTATAAACTGGACTAGCTACAAGGGTGACCTTGACAGCCTATCATTTTTGATCAGTTCATTCCTGTTTACAAATCTGTAATGTAGAGTAAAAGTCTTCTTATGCTTTGTTACTGTTTTGATACCAAAAAGATCGGAAAAGCAGACTAGGTTTATTCAAAGCAGCTAAAATACAGTATTGAGGTATCAGAAACAAAGCCCCCCATGGTTGTCTAATTAAATAATCACTGCTTTTTCCACTTTTCTTAAATGTCTTTGTTAGTTTCTATCCCCACTTCTCCTTATTCTTTCTTCTTTGACCCCTTTCCCAGTGTTCTTCACAGCTACGACTCTCTTCTTCAAGGGAGGTCAAGCGACTAATAGTTCAATCACAGCAGTGTCACAGACCCTCCTCCCCCCTCTGGTCACCATATAAAGCCCACGGGGGGTTCATCATTCCACCATATACCACCTTAAGGGGGTTCATTACTTGACTTTACAGCACCTTAAATGGTAAAACAAACACCCAGCGGCACAAAGGTCAACTGACGGATCGAATGAAGGAAGGGGACAAGAAGTCAGGGTTCTCTCTTGTACAGCAGGAACAACAGAACACAAAACAGACCTTCTATGTTTCTGATACTGAGCACACTGCCAGAATCTGCTGGACTGAGTCCCCTAAGATACTGAATGTTGGCAAATCAAGTCAGACTCCACCAAAACTGTAACACATTTGACCCCTAAACCAACTGGATTCAGGTGAGTCATCAGATTATAAAAAGTGAAATATGGCGTTGAATAAAAATAATAAATTACTAAAACTAGGGCTATCAGCAATAACGTCTTAGCTATAGTCACAGATCTAATGTCAGTTGGTCTGGCAAATGTGGATTTGAGGTTAAGAAAATTATGGATAGCAACTGCGCTTGTGGTTTCAAGATGTGCAGGTGCATGCATGTGCAGGTTGGTGAAACTGGACAAGTGTAGAACTTTGACATGGGTTCTCAGCATCTGGCACTGTTGTCGTGGAGGTTGTTGGCTGTAATATTTAGAAAAACCTGCACCTAACCACAATTGCAATGCTTACTTTGTTATAATGGTAATTCGACTACGCAGCACCTTGCTATGAAGTTGCTTGAAGCCAACAGCACTAATAAATAGAACTGCCAATAAAGCAGCTGACCATCTCTTCCCCGAGTTCAACCTAAACCCTCATTATTAACCCACTATTAGGGTAAAACTGCATGAAGAACTATATTGGCTCAACTAGAAGCTGTAGGAAAATTCTTTACTGCATATCTCCTAACAAAACCCCTGTGTTTAGAGCTATGTATTTCATGATACGACTTATGGGCTGTGTATCCTTCCTTAGTTGCTTAATTGGAAGTGGCATTTACAAGTGCCAGGGGCCTCAAACAACCCCACTAAAAAAACACGTACTATCCTTTGAACTTTCTTTTTGACTTTTATCATGGAAAAAAACACTTCTTATTATAAGGTGTGACTTTAAGAACCATATTTTGTCTTAGCCCTTCTTCATATATTCAAGTTTGATGACTGGCAGACAGTTTACAAACTGATCGGTACATCTTTATTAGATGTACCGATCCCTATATTAGCCTAGCCCACTCTGAATGAATAACAAGCCTTCTCTGTGGTAATTGGACGGTTCAGTTTTTCTTGGCACCATGTCTTCCTCTTATTCTCTCTACTGGACTTTCCAGCCTGAGCCTTCTGGTGGAACAATGGTAAAAAGCTGCTATGGGGACAGAGGAGTCCACGTCTCAAGGACTTTTCATCTTGTGGTTAGAAGTACTCTATCATGCAGAGTAGATATTTAAAGCACTAGAAGGCATATTAAACACCAAACGGCAGAAAACATGCTCTTTCATACTAATATACTAACTCACATTGTCAAAAGGGCTGTCACCTTATACTCAATACTCAAATACCCGTACAAGCATGGGGGTAAAAATCTGTACTGGAACTGAAAAATACATTTCAATTGAAAATATTTAGCAAATTATGCCACCTTGAGCAGTGAAACCCCCATTCCATAAGACGGTGCTCCCAGCATAACCCAACAGTCTATCGCTCCCTTGAACCCAGCAACAGGAAGTAAACATGGACAGGACAGTCAAAGCCACTTTAGGCAGACAATACAAACATCTTGTGCAGAATAACTTTGGGCTTTGGGAAATAACATAATAACAAGACATGGCTGTCTGTTGATTACTTGCAAGCAGCTGGGTACTCCTTATCCACAACAACCCTGCAAACTCATTTTATGGACTCTCCCTCAACTGCACTGGCAGAGAAGTTCTCAGCTCTCTGCAAATGCATCCTCCTCGGCAGTTCCCTGCCAGTGGAAAGAAAAAAGAACAAGATACCAAAACTCACATGCAAGGACATAAGGCCATTAGCATGTATGTTCCAAAAATGATCAAGGTTGACTTTTGGGAAAGTGACGGCCCTAATTGTCAGTATTGATTAAATATTTGTTTTGAAAAGAAATATAATTAAATTTAATTCATATCATCATCAATATGAATCATCACAATAATAATTTAACTTAAGTGAGAAATTTTAACTAGCCGTTAAACATTTTTTGTGCCCTAGACACAAAAAAAACAGACATCAGTAAAAACATTTAACTTTGAAAAGTTCAACTCTGCAACACTTCTCTAACTCTGACCATCTACCCAGCAGACCCTCTTCATTCCCTTCCCTTATTTTTCATTCCTCTTTCATTTCCCTCTCTTTTCCCATGGTTGCCACATCCAGTCCTCCACCAGTTTGCAGGTCTATTCAGCCCGATACAAAAGCAGCAGGCCTGTTCTCTGTGGACTAGAGGAAAGCACGCCTCTCAAAAAAAAAAAAAAACAGAAAAAGAACTATCCCGCTCTCCCTCTCTCTCTCTCTCTGTGGTGATTGAATTTCTTAACATCTTTTCAAAAAGCGCTTAAATGCCTGGAGGCGAGAGGAAGAAACAAGCTAATGGTGGATGGGGAGCACTGAACAAATTTCAGAGCCCTTTCCTGCTTGCGTTTGAGGTTGAAAGCGAGCTCCTGCCTTTCAAGTTTCAAAGTCCTCCTTCCTCCCGCAGTGTCACTGAAGGATTTGAAAAGAAGGTAATTGTGCTCACTGCCGTCCTGATCAGAGCACACGCCCCGGCTCTAGTATTTCAGGAGCTTTCTCTGCCACTATTATGGTACCTGGTGCTCCGTTGCTGCATTCTTCCTCTATTCCCTTCCAGACTCTTTCCCCTCTCTTACTTCCCTTGCTCGCTCTCTATCATTCTTTAACCCCCAGCAAGCCTCTCATTAAATCCTAAAGCCCAGGTTTCTCCCTTTTTCCCTCTTGTCTGGGGTCTCTATTGTGAAACTGGTTCGAATACCTTCAGAGAAAGCTCTATGCATGGCCTCTAATGTAGCCGCATAAAAGGGAGAGTGGATGCAATGACAAAATGAAATCTTAAAGGAGATAATGAGATATGGAGTGGGGCCAATTCCTCTGAGAGATCGACGCAGGGACAAGGGGGCTTAAGTTAAGGGTGCCTTGGTGATTCAAAGTGAAACAAAACCCCTTAGTTTGTTGTTTTTGAGGTTATTTTCTAGAGGCAGAGGTTAAGAACAAGGCTCCTCCACATGCCAATCTGTCCTTGACTCTGAAGAATCGGGAGTCTTTCAGATGCGTGTTTCAGGGGGTAGACAAAGGCTCGGGAAACACTGCAACTCTTCCCCCTGCTTCCTAAAAGCTTAAACATCAGAGGTGTTGTTGTACCTCGGAGCCAAAGCCAAACATCCACCTTCGAACTTCTCTAAGCGCCGTTGTCCATGGCACAAACAGGTTTTTTGGCTAGAGAGCAGGAGGAATCAGAGGAAGAGGAGGGTACGCGGCGCAAACCACAAAACACTTCTTCAAAGCGCCTCTCCCCCTGTGCAATAATCTCTTGCTCCTTTTTTTTCTTTCTCTTGCAAATCGACTCCCGGGAACGACTCGAGACTCCCCCAATTAACAATGAAGAAGAGGAGGGGGGAGAAGAAATTCCAGCAGCTGGCTAGGGTTTAATAAGAGCACCTCTCCAAGCAGCTTAGGCTTATGTACCTGATTCACCGGGCCTGGCATCAGTGCTATAGACCCGTGGAAGCATTCACGATTAGTGCGGGGCTGAAAGATGAGGGAGAGACACCGCTCAAACTCGACCAAAGCCACAGAAACAGGAGCACGAGGGATTAGAGCAATTGTGTGGGGTATTTTTCCTGATCAACTTCTTGGTCGTTGGGCTTGGTGCCACAAAGAGTGGATTTACTTGCCCAAAAACAAGTCACATCAGTATAAGGTGAAGGTGAAGAAGGCCTTACAGAGGCCCTAGTCTAAAAAGAGTGAAACTGGAGAAACTTCTTGGCCTAAATGTCAGTAGTAAGTATACGGTCATGCCCTCATAGAGCAATGCATAGCTGGCTTAAGTTTGCAAGAAGTAACAAGACACTGGAGACAATAAGAGATTGATTTAGGGATGTACAATTTATTGACATGAAACATCACTTAGTCATTTATTTTCAAATAAAAGGGCACAAAACAGGGAAATACAGGGATGATTTATTTTAGTAACTTTCACAAGACACTGGAGACAATAAGAGACTGATTAAGGGTTGCAAAGCTTCTCATCATGGGTTGTGGTCCAACTTGACATTTCCAATTCTGGCAAAGACTCACTGTAAGCTTCACCAAAGTCTGCTGCTTACTTGCGGACTAATTGGGAACTCTTCCATATTAATTGCACTTCACTAACTTGTAAGTTAAAAAACATGGTAACAAAGGGTTGGAACATTAACAGTAAAATTCAAGAAACATTCCAGAAACTTTCCAAAGGAATTGTGGGAATTTGTAAATATACAATATTGGAAATCTTCCATGGGAATTTCTTGGGATGAACTGGAAATTTTAGGCTAGCTAAATAAACTAAATTAAAGCAAATGTAATTATTAACTTTTTAAATTGTCATAAGCAAACATGTATGCAAAATAAAACTGTTAAAGACATTACATTTCAACAGATGTAGTTTGAAGAACTTGTATCAAGTTTAAATTACTTCATGAACAATCAATTTTAACTTCACTTTACGTGGTCAACGGGCTTAAACGTTTGGCTTCAATACCCCAAAATAAATCTATGATCCTTGCAAAGAACTAACATTTTGTATTATAAAATGCAGGTTTATTCCTAACCCAGCACCCCAGATGGACCATTCATTATATTTCACTAGTACATCAGGGAAAAAGCAAATTGAAAGTGTTTTGGGAGGGCAGAACCTTTCAGAAGCATATCTTGCTGGTTTATGGATGACTGTTCCATCAGTCACATTCATTACAGGTCTAACAGAGAATGTAATAGGCAGGCGCTACTGCACTACAACGCATGAGCCACTTGATTACAGACACTGAATCAGGAAGGTCGGGCTGCTGCGGAAATTTAGGTAATGATTGTTTATTACCATAACTTTTGTTTATTCTTGTGAATTTCTACTTTTTTCCTTGGAATGTTCCAACTTTGAAAATTCACTGAACTTTTCCACCCTACTTAAAAATGAACCACCTGTTTAAATTCAGCAAGATAAGAGGAAAGCTCTATAAAACTGACTTCCTGTTTCACATTGTAATGATCCAAAAATGTTGTGCAAGCAGCTTAAAGTACAAACTATGTAAGCTAGAGCACACACAGTGTATATGCTCAGGAAAGTGAAAATATAGCTTACCATACATTTAATTTTGAAAGTCAGAATACCTGAGTTGCACTTGGAGCACCCCCTTAGGTCAGGATTTCCTCTCCAGAGGTCTGACAATCTTAGTTTATCAAAATCTGTAACACTCAGTTTAAGAAACCAGACATCACTGCTTTCTTCCTCTGCTGTTATTTAATAGTTGATGACAGCTTTTAGATGCACTACAGCCCAATCTGGCAAAATAACTGAATGATGACCGAGCAATAAAAAACCTGATAAAAAATATTTGAAAACATAGCTGCTAAATAAACTTTCAGCCTTTTACAATATAATGATTGTTCTATTGTTTAACACCATTGCTCACCTTTTGCCCTTATATATTCTTTTTTTGCAGAAAAGTGTTAAATCCTCAGTCAAAGAAGTTTTTACTGCTCCAGAATCAAACAGTAAGTTGGGATCTCCTTAAATTTCAGCTCATGCCTGATTCTGTCTCTACAGAGTGAATCCGGAGTGGTGTATTATTTAACCATCAGTGTGTGACTGATGTTTGGATGGATTGCAGAGGGAGGCATGGGCAGGTCAGGATGTTCCCTCTCCTGGTTAGCAGTCTATTGTCAGCTGCTGATTTCCCACATTGCATCCACAAATGCCCTCTTCAATATTCATCTAGGCAAATTCGACGACTCCCACATCTCAATTTGGCTCCTGGCAGCCCACACCCCAAACCCCCTTCCCTTCCTTTTCCCCCCACTTTGCTCCACTACCCACAGTCCCAGCCTGTTCTCTCTGCCGCCAGGGGTCTGCTGGGACTCACCCAGAGCTCAGCATCTAGCAGTCCCAGCCTCCAGGCCCCGGGGCTGGGGAGGGGCAAATCAAAGCCTGCTTGGCGCCTTCCTTCTTCTCTGCGCTCACCTCAAATCAGCCTCACAGCAGGGTGGTGTCGTGCCAAGCCTCCGCCTGCCCCTAGGTAACCCTCATTCACCCATTAGGGGCACAGGCCAACCATAGAGCGGTCCGAAACCCCACTACCATTTCATCAGGGCCACATTGTGAGAGAGCAATGAGCATTGCAGCGAGAGAGCTGAAAGCCCTGACTCTAAAATGCACACTGATGCGTTTTTGACCATGGATAGTTACAGCTTTTAAGGTTTTTCACTCAAAGGGCACCTTGGTCTGCATTCTTCGAGGAATCAAACACCAAGAGATGCATTTGATCAGGGCTTCAAAGCACAAAAATGTGCTCTGATTGGCTTACTGACTGTATTAGAGTTGCTTCAAATGGTCAAAAGGCAGCCGTGATGAGCAATAACCCGTTAGTTACTTACACTGTCCTCTGTAACAATATGAAATGATTGTGTGTGAGGTTTGACACGGGCAGAAAATGGCCATTTGGGATAGTGGGTCTTTTTTGGGTGAATCTGGGCATGCTGCCTGCCAGACCAGAGTGGGCCAGCTTTCCACTGGGCCTCAGCATTGGAATCCCACTTCTGACACCACAGTGACGCGAACCAAGTCTGTGGCACTCAGATTAGGAACAGCTCGCCAAGAGAAATAGATATGCAGCCAAAGCAAAGAAACACACAGCCAACAGTTAAGTAGAAAAAATAATACAATAATTTCAAGCAAATCAAATATGGTCCAAAATGCCAATGTGGATGTTTCCACCTAACAGTAAGCCTGGACAAAAAGGAATAAAACGGACATTAGAAACTGCATAACTAAGTGTCAATGCATGATAAATACCAGTTTTCCAAAGTCATACTTCTATTTTAAAGGAGACATATCATGCTTGTTTCTCCTTTTCACTATGCCAGACTAGGATGCCTGTAAAGCATTTCTGCCCTCAGTACAAGTCATTTAGTTCCTTCATTGCCTCACAATAGCGTTCTCAAAATCCTCATTTTAGGCCATTATCAAGCTCTCGAAACGCTCGGATCTCAGGCTGACCTACAGTAACCTCGCAACGTCACAGCCCTTTGTGCTCTGATTGGTCAGTTCTATCGGGGGTTGAGCCAGCCTGTCCTTCTTCTTCTACTGTATTTTCCGGCAGGCTCAAAGCAGCGACCGCGTATTGAGTCCCCCTACAGGCCAGAGCTGGTAATGAGTGAGTGTGAGCTAGGGAGCTATATACTGCTGCTTGGTGGATGTGTTCCTGACTGATGGTTGTGGGGCTAACGGACATCACAGAGGAGGAAGTGTTTTATCAGATTACTCCAATAAAAAAAAAAAAAAAAAAAAAAAAAGAAAGGTAATTCTCATGTGTCACACGATTTATTTAAATCTCGGGCGGGTCATCTCGCAATGACTTATTTTCAGAGGCATCAAATCTCGTTCTAGGATATCAGAAAAAATACAATATTTCATTTTTTGAAAATTAAGGGGGTGTAAGGTCTTGTTTTCAAATTTATTCTATTATATGTAAGTATTAAATCATGCATCAGCATGATATGTCTCCTTTAAGGTCTCTTAAAATGTTAAATACATTTCTTTGTATATTTTTCCATAATAAATGTGTAATGTCCCATTTCCCATATGTTTAAAGTGGGGCTACCACCTCCTCCAGTTGGCAGACCCTCCCTGATAATGGTGGTTGATAGGTCCACAGCTGCCACCAGAGTAGGGTAATGTCTTAGCAGGTCTGTGTAGCCGTAGTAAACATTAGAGCACAACACTGGAGAGCTGAGCCACATCCACCTCCAAAGAGGGGCCTGATGAAACACTGCTCATGGGGATTTACACTGCGGCAGCTAGTTCTGAGCATGGCTGAGACGATAGTGCTGCATGAAATGAACAAATTAGTTGGAAACATTTCTAAAAAATTGCTGGAAATATTCACTGGTGGATGTTAATGGTACCCAAAAGGAATCAATATATCTAAAAATAATATTTTTTTTTACAAAAACTTCACACTTAGTCTAAACTTTTCAAACAGATAATCTTACAGTCAATAACTATACTGGAATTAGTTGTTCTAACTGTACATTTAATACAGATCAGTAGGCCTGTGATCCATGTATTTTCATATCAATTCATTCAATGCTGCACTTACCAACAGCCAGAGGGTGAGTTCAGCTTTTAAGTCATTACAAATGTGTAGGGTTGATTCAATATTGATTAAGTTACATTATGTCTAATTGAGAGTGTATCAATACAACTAAAAACCCCACAAATTGTCCATCTCTAGCTAATGCTGTGTAATTTCATCGAGTCCTTTCTCCTAACTTTTCATTCCTCTAACTCTGCGCCCTTGTTGCATATGCAGATTCTGGTGCATGTGATTAAGTCCACAAGCATCGGAGCATAGAGCCCACATTAAGATAGTTAACCGACACTTAGTAGGAGCGGGATAATTAGACACTTCAAAGGCACCTGCCCGCCATCCCACAGGGGGCAGGAATCTCCGTGCCCCGCCCTATTTAAAAGCATGTTAACTCCTATCTGAGGCTAGCAGGCTAATTTAACTCTTGACATTTGATATCTGAGGAATGAGAGGGATCAGCCATTTAGCTGGAACAGGATTACCCCCCAACAGCCCCCGTCCTCCTCCTCTCTCTCCTCTTCAACCCCAAAAACCCCCTCTCCCAGGCAGGCCGGATTCATTAATTTTCCTGCTGCTAAGCACTTTATCAATGACTGCTGAATGTCTCAGTCCAGTGTGGACTCGCTCACTCTCACTCTCTCTCCGGCAGTGATTAGGCCTGGGGATGTGCAGATCTGTCCCTCTAATTCACTGCCACTGTCACTGCTGCTCGGTAAGCAGGTAGAAGACCAATGTTTGAACACTCTGTACATATATGGACACTAAACAGGATTAAGGTGACTTGCCTCTGGCCAAGCAACAGCCATCATCCATCATGACTCTGAACTCTCCATCAACTAAATTTTAAAAATCAAAGGTCATGGACTGTCATGTTTATCTTTTTCTTTTCAACAAGATTTCTTGATTTTTTTTTTTTTTACTTAGGCTGAGCTTTAAAAAACCTTGTCAATGATCAAGGTCACAAGGTCCTTATGTTTACCATTTGCTTGTGAACACATTATCTCTACACGTTTTTGCAGAACTTTCCCTAAACTGTTAATTAACGTCAACTGTAAGTTGTGATGATTATTGAAAACCAATTTGAGAATCAACAGCAACTTCGTCAAGGAATGGATATCATAAGTTCTTTAGCTAATCAATTCCCTATCTATTCCTTCCACTGACAGGGGTCAGAAGAGGCCTTGATTTCCAACAAAATGGCACTTCCTGCACAAAATTCAGTAAGTGGAAACACCAGCAACGTGTAAAATCATTTATATACACATTAAATCATGTAATCAGGTGTGCCATGTGTTTGAAATTATAGCCACCGAAAACCTACAAGCCAACTTTTGCTCATAGAGAAAATCAGCAGTAATCTCTAGGGGAATTGTTAAAAATGTAGATTAATCAGCAGAAATGTTAATGTCATTGGTATCAATAAGTTCTCGTCAGTTCCTATCCATTACTCTAACTCATTAACCCACTGACTAAATTTTGGGGCCAGAGATCAAAAGTAAACGTTATGGAGGCTCATATTCACCTCTATTTTGTGGACCTATGCTACGTTTACACGGACACTCCTGACTTGAAAACACAAAGATTTTTCCTTTGCATTTTCAAATTCTTCTGCTATCAGAAGGAGATGAGACATATGAAGAAGAAAAACTTTTCCCAAACAACAATGGCGAATAGACGCACAGAGAGGCAGGAGTTTCTTTCCTGGACAACAAATCTGTCTGGATAGTTTTGTCTAGATAACAAACCGAGCACGGTAAGAGGCTCACACGTTACTCGGCAGACGGCCAAAGCTGTTTTTGTTCCTGGTATTGGTGCATAGCCTTCATGTAAAAGAGTCCTGCGCATGCGATGACGTCAGCGTTTCACCCTGAAACACTCTGATTCAGGTTTACATGGAGCTGCATGGAGAGCATTTTGGAAACTTTCCACTCTGGGGCCCATTTTCAAAAGTTCAAAAATTACCGTTTTCAGAAAATATGCAACGCACTTCCACGTACACCCAACGCCAAAACGCGATGAAAACTTGTCAGATTTGACCGTTTTCGTCACCGTGTAAACGCAGCCTTAGTATCCCCAGAAGACTGTGTGTGTCTTAAATAGCTTCTCCATTAATTTTCTTGTAAAGATATTAAAGGCCAGGGAGGAAGTTCTGGCTTAACGTTGGAACTTGGAGCCCACTTCTGTTTAAGTCTCTGATAAAAATGGAATGCATAAATAGAAAAAAAAATTGCACCTTGTCTTGAGTCACATTATCTAAACCAAACTACTGTTGCACAAAAACATTTATTATCCATGCATTTCAAACCTAACTGAACTGTCAGGTAACACATAGTAAGACAATTGTCAGTGTACATTTAAATGAACTAAAACGTGTCAATTTAGTTGCTTGGTTAAAAATGCCATCTCATCTGCTGCTGCAGGTCCATCCTCCACACAAAGCAGCTATGGTAACAACATCAAAATTTTGGGCTAAAATCTATTATCAAACATGTTATCTAACGTCAAAAGTATTGATTAATCAAGTATGACAAAAGCCAGTTATCTGATTAAAAAAGGAAGCATCATGATAAATTCTGACGTGGTTAAGGTCTGTGACAAGTGGCCGTGAACGTCATCATGTTTTTAAATTTAACTTCAATCCCTCCTGAGCTTAAACGCTTCACAAAATTTATACTGACAGTAAAGGCTGCATGGTGGCAAAGCAGGAAGTGCAGATGCCTCACAGAAAGACGGTTGTTGGTTTTACAACATGGTAATGCATATATGGGTTTTCTTGGGTACTCCAGTTTCCTCAAGCAGAAAAAAATAGTGCTTCATAGGAAAACTGACTCTACACCACCTGTGGGAGTAAGTGTGGGTGTTTGTGAATAACTGTCCGTCTCTCTTTATCTCTATATACGGCTTGTCCAGTGTACCCTGCCTCTCACTTGAGGTTCGCTGGGATGAGAAACAGTCCTCTTGCAACCCCAAAAGAGAAAAGCTAGATGATAGATTAATCATAACAACACAATTTTGAAGCGGATAATAATTAAATTCATTGTTGACATAATGACAATTAATGTTATCCTGGATTGGTGGAGTGGTAAAACAACCAGGCACCAGAATTCCCACCTGAGGCCTGTTTGCCATCACCCTCTCTCTACCAAATAAAAATGAAAATACAGCAAAATTAAATAAAACCCATACAAACCCCCTTCGTAATTGTCTTTGTTAAACTTGCTTTCATTAAGTGTATGTTATCAAACTATTAATTTAATGGTGTATTTTGAGCTTTTCTAACCATCTGCTTGGAGTCCTAAGCTGTGGTTTTCAAATGTGTTTTGCACAAGGCACACCTAAGATCATGCTACAATCTCAAGGTACACAGTACTCGTACTCATAGCCTCTTAAGCATTGCTAAAGTACCTCTGCAGTGTATGTCTATTTCTACCCCCCAGTAAGCAATCAAATGTCTCCAGCAACTGTCATAGTCTTGAAATATTTATTTCATGAACAAATTATCATTTCATGAAACCGGTAACACATACTTAAACCTGACAGGCAGAAGATTTAAACTTGGGCAAACTAATAAATGGGAGAAACAGAAAACTAATAATGCCCTCCACCTGCTCCAGTCCTATTTACTGCAAAACACCTCTTTAATAACGGAAAGCCTGTCCAAGCACCAACTCTGGCGGAGGCTAAAGTGTCAGAAAGTAAGTTTGAGACATCATCTTAAAATGTCAGCTGCCACAAACTGGTGTCGGAAACCAACACATGACATCACCGAGACTAAATACATATTTCATATAGTTTATGGCTCTGGCTATTTTGTACCTGCTCAGTAATAGCCTGAGGTAAAAAATCTTCATTGTAAACCATACATTCTCAACAGCTAATTATGCCACACAGTCAAATACCATCAATCTCCAACATACCACAGGTATAAAGGTAGGTGCTGTTAGTTTATTCTCATCCATAACTCCACATTAGTCTCAGTCTAAAAGCCCTCTGCTGAATGTCTACATTACAGGTTGAATCAAGGGCTACGCACAAGTGTGACGGATCTGGGTTAAATGAACAGCACGCCTGGCCCTTTGATGCTGCAGCTGGTAATGCTTACAGTTTCTGACCCGTCACATTTGGACATACAACCTTTTTACCACAGAGCATGACAATCAGGATTCCAGACTACAAGCCAAATGTCATAGAAATAACACAATCCAACTGACTCTTTCATGCTGCTCCTACAATGAGGGGCTATTCTTCAGGAGCATTAAGTCACTGGGTGTTAAAAAAAAAAGAAAGCTGAAATGTTAATCAGTTTTTCCGCCTTTACAGTTTGGCAGGCTAAATACCTAAAATAACATTAGTCCATTTTCTATATTTTTTTTACTGAATGAGTCCCAAAATGTGCCAAATTACCTCACAGAGAAACCTTTATAAACCTATCAATCATCATTTGCCTTCCAAAGCCCGACCGTTATTAAGGCTGACGTTTGCTACCAAATACAAGACCCAAACCTCACCCACCCCCAGCGTGTGATATAAATGGGGCTTAATAAACAGGGTGACATTCCCCCCTCCTCTTGTGAAATGCAGGTGAGACCCAGACCCCTTCATTACTGTGTCTGAAGCTCACAGGAAAAGCCCCGCAGATTAGAGGATCTGCTATGTTGGCCAAACAGTCCAAACCACAGTTTACTGGAAGGGGGTGCTGGAGGTTGATCTATATGATTACATAAGTGTCTCTATAGGGCAAAAAGCAGGATACAGGGTGAAAATTGTTGGTGTGGTTGACATCATGGAGCTTTCCAGTGAACTCGTAGGGTTTGGTTTTATCAGCTAATTAAAAGACCCAAGCACACTTCAAGTGTGAAATGTTGCCTATAGAGTGAATTGCAGGGTAATTGATAATACAAAATGATACATAATATAATACTAGTATTAAATAAAAGATGGATACAATTTAATGTGACATGATACAATACAGTGGGGAAACATAATGTGGCATGCAACAGGATATTTTAGGTTATGGCAGGATATGTTACAACAAGACATTATCAAAAAAAATAGCCAATTACATAGTTGGAAACAAAAATACAAAAAAATGCAATACAGTGTGCACAACACAATACAGTATAAAACTTATAATGCTGTTATGGAGTTCCACAGGGGTCTATACTGGGTCTACTGTTTTTTTGTTTAACTTGGGCCACCTGATAAGATCTAATACTCAACTGGAATATGGAAATTAGCCCAAGGCTATAATCTGGCATATTTACATTTGTAAAAAATGTTCATTAATATGCAATGTTCCCTCTTTAAAATAAATAAATAAATAAACTGGACCACTTTCACACTGTCATTTCAAGTCTAAATATTTAGGTCCCTTTGACATTTCATCATCACATTTTATTTCACAAGTAAGCGTAGGAATTGATAAAATTTTAACCCTTTAAAGCCTGAAAACACAAATTATAGCCAGAAATTTCTAATTTTTTAGATTTGAAATGTTTATTTTACTTTCTATTCAGAACTAAAAATATCAATATATCCATAAAATTTAACAGTTATTTTTTGTGTTTTTTTGTATGACACATTAGTTGTTTTTGGTGAATGCAAACCCACTTCAGGACATTTTTATCATTTATCTGATTTTTTTCTGATTTTTTTCAGCAATTTGTTAATTATATTTAGAGGTATCATACAAGTATGTATCAAATATGATGCAACAGGCTTTATGGGGTTAGAGATATCATTTTTTGTCATAGATTCTGTTCATAGACAGACACAACAGTTATGGTGTTTGCATGTAATAAGTAGAAAACACACATGCAGGTGGAGGGTGTATAGCTATGACTTAATAATGCCCTGGATGTAAAAAACAGATCATTTAAGGGGCATTTTAAAAGAGGCATAAAGTCATTCTCCTTTAACTAGGAGTTTAGTAAAAAATTGTCATGTTCTTCAGTTCCCAAAGCCCCTTCCGAAAACATTAAAACCAAAGAAAACTGAATTTGCAGGATACAGGACCTTTACGCTAAACACTGGTACTTGATACCAGCTGTCAAACTATTCTACACTCATAATTACAATAATAAACTACTGTATAAATAATTTCGATAATATTTCACATTATTGATCAACTGTGGGTCTACAGTGTTGCACCTCTAGAGAGCAGTAACAAGATCCTCTGAGCTGTGAAATATGCTCTATTTTAATCCCCCCAATTGTCTCCCTGCACATATGGACTTCTGAGATTTACACTGGGATTGAATTATTTCTGACAAATTATCAGTGCAAAAGAACTAAGAAGCAAAGAAAAAGACATAGCTCTTTGATTAAACAGTCATTGCTACAAGACTATGTTTGGCTTTGAATGAGGATTGAGCTGTCAAACATCCAATCCCTCAGCTTCAATTTCTGATTTCTGCACCACGAATAAAAAGAGCCATGGCTTAACTTCCACTCTTGTGTACACTCATACAAGCAGCCTTTGGGACTCTCTTTGAATCCAGCTGATAGAAAAATCATGACTACCTTATCTACAAAATTGTAATGTTCATAATAGATCAAAAAGCATTTACCAGGGAGGATCTCAATCTTCCATGTTGAGACACTTTGAAGCTTTCAATGGAAATTCTTGAATATGTAAAATAATAAAAATACGTCTCTTGATTTGATCGGACAGCTACAGAGATTTCTCAACAAAGACACCACTGCTAATATCGAAGGTAAAAGTTTCCCTTACACCAATATGGATGCCAATATCAAACACCATGTTTCTTTTGGGATACTGAAACCATTTATCACTGCTATTCCAATAGGTCAGGCAAGGTAAGATATGGGAGCATATGCCAGTTCAGCACTTCACCTCCTGTATCCAGCAGCTGACCTTTACTTTCCTGTTCCCAACCCACTGAGCACATCAGCACTGGGCACATGGTCCTGCCAACGATACCCAAAAATGTGCTGAAGGGAGATAGTCACAAAGTAGTCCTGGCAGCATCTCTGCCACAAGTCAACAAGCAGGCCAACAGCCCAATGGCAGCATCCAAGGCGCCTACAGAAAGGTGTTCATAAGGCTCAATTCTTTAAGTCCTGACATTTTCCAATAGCATCCTGTGAAGATGCTCTGGAGTGGACTCCAGATGTTTTTAACTCAATCCTGGCAGTTAAACTTGGCCCAGTATGGTACACAATCACCTGGGCTTCTACTGTAAAATAAGGAGGAAACGTACTCACATAACTAATCTGTGCTGTCCCACTTTTTGCCTGCCCTTAAGAGAAAGTACAGCTTGAGGTCGAAACACAATCAAGATCAGGGCTTACTGCTCCTAACTGTGCTAAACAGTACTGAACCCAACCACACAAAAAGTGGAAACAAAGTTTAACTAGTCAGTGCAGTGGAGGACAACTAGCAACTTCATACTTCAAAAACATAAAGAAATCAAAATCTGCTATGAAGTAGCATAGCGTAATTTGTCTGTAATACTGCATTGCAACATAAAAATTAATAGAATTTCTAACAACATTTTTCATGTCTGGTGTATGTTTTGTTCTTTACATGAACTTTGTTGATAAGTTTTGCTTGTAAATGTCTCTAATGGAGCACTACTAAATGCATCTAGGGAAAACTGAGTCGAGCAACTTTACTAACCAGTTTTTTGCACTGAAATACTACCATCAACTATGTTGGATTTCATTATATTACACTCATTACACAAGATGTAGCTCCACCCTCTGCTTTTGAACAGGAAAATATACATGTTTATATCATGAATTCCAATAAATAATAAAGTTAGTCTTTTGGATTCATCGCATAAAGTTAATGTCTCACGGAGTATATCTTTCAGATATAAAAAATGGCTTTGTGCGAGTGGGAATAACGTCATTGTGGCCCTCAGAACAATAATGTTTTCCATACTAGGGGTGCACGATATTTGCTAAGCTGAGAATCACAGTACTGTCTGCTTTCTTCCTGCTTGTCAACATGTGCTACTGCCAACCCTGCGCAATCACTATGATCACTCAGGGCAGAGCTACGTAGATGAGGAGGACTGAAACACTGATTGAGTTCTATCGTAAAGTTTCATGGTCAGATTCTTGAATAAAAAGTGTTTTTGCTGTGTGAGTGGGGCTGATATAGTTACTAGTATATATAAATACATGGGCAAATAAAAACAAGGAACCACCATCATCATTACGCCTCACACTGGTTGTTATGCTAGTTTAACCTGAAGCAGCCTGTTTTGTCCGATACATCGGGACAGACAGATGGACAACCCAAAACCACAATGCCCCTGGCCCTGGATATTGAGAAGTTGTAGTGGTTAAAGGCATTAAAAAAGAGGAAAGGAAATTGGTTACAAAATGCTTCATGATACAGGTGAATCCTAAATCAGCCTCCAAGTCTTTTACTATGATAATTTAAACTCCTTCCATCCCAGTGATTCATTTCAAACTGAACAGCAGATAGATTATGAGGACAGC
The DNA here is from genome assembly GCA_036419115.1 of Scarus forsteni. Taxonomy (NCBI): domain Eukaryota; kingdom Metazoa; phylum Chordata; class Actinopteri; order Labriformes; family Labridae; genus Scarus; species Scarus forsteni. The sequence goes on along the minus strand of JAZDUH010000007.1, from coordinate 11,823,989 downwards.
GTGTCATCTGAGCTGCACCGGCCATCCTTGTGAGGAATGTGGGATTAATGCTAAAGTAATGCAGAGATTAGAGAAAGAGGCGAGAGTAAAGCAGGAGAGGAGGATTCCACCGGCGGGAGTGACAGGAGAGGTCATACATGAACAGAGCTCATTACCCGAGAGGGGACTACATCAGGGGGCAGAGATGTGGGGAGACTCAGAGAGTCAGGAAAATGAAGGAAAAAGAGAGCTGAAGCAAGAGACATACGAAGAAACACTAATAGTTTTACTCCTTACAAATAAGGGCGGGAATCGAAAACCAATTCCAGCTGGGAGTCGATTACAATTCCCTCAAGGAATCAACATCTTTTGTCCTTTTGCTTAACAATTCCCGTACCAATTCCTTCCACTTTGTACTGCATGCCTTGAAAATCAAGGAGTCACCCTCTAACCAGAGGCAGTCAGCAGAAATGACAAGATAGAAGTTAAAATCATAGCAAACAGGAAACAGAAAGGGTAAAAATTGTCTTAATTCCAGATAAAAAAAGACATCAGTTGTGCAACTTGCAGTACGTGGAAACACCAGCAACTTGAAGAAGCATTGTATATCAAGAGTGTCATGTGTTTGACATTGTTGTTGCTAAAAAACTTGTATTGGTCATTTCTTCACAGAAATTCAGCAGGGAATTGTTACTGTACCTATAAGCAGAATAGAATAGTAATGCACAAATGTCCAAGCTGGTTTAAGAATAGAGTAAGTCGATTATGGAGGTTGTATGTTAAGGGTCGCAAAAGGTCGAGACAATCAAATCTCATTTTTACCCCGATTGTGAGCCCAATATTCCAAAAGTGAGTCTTTTCACCCTTTAATGTCTGAAAACACAAATTGTAGCCAGAAAGTTATGTTTTTATTTTACTTTCTACTGAAATTCTAAAAATTCTAAATTTCCAGAAAATTTAATAATAACTGTATCTCATTTGATACATTTGGTGTTTTGGCAACTGATAATACAGCTGAGGACATTTTTATCTTTATCTGATAGTATTTAAATGTTTTTTTTAGTGATTCGTTGATCATACCGATTAGATAGAAGTATCATAAATGTATGTATGTATAAAACATGATACAACAGGCATTAAAGGGTTATAACATCACAAGCATGTCCAATCTGAATTAAGCATTGACTGATCACAGTTTGTAGGTCAAAGTGATTGTCTCTTATGCTCATCCTTCTCTTGTGAATGCAACATGTCATGAAAGCTTTGAGGGACTTTCTTCAAGCTTTGCATGAATGCACACTCTTGCGATAGACTGAACCAGTTAAGATTTTGGTGCTTTTCGGTTAAAGGTCATGGTAGGTGGGCCTCACGTTCATGCCACACCTGTGAATAAAATCTCTAAAGCCTTGGTATTACAACCCGGGGTCCAGGCCCACACACACAAGAACCTGAGGGTCTATGGGGGCAGTTAGCGTTGAGGCTGTCCAGATTTGGTGATTACAGTGATTACACACTGAGGGCATAGCTTCGAAAAAAGGTCTTTGTAATAGAGAGCGTGTAAGGGTGTTTTCACACCTGATAGTGCGCACCCTGGTGCGGCTTGGAATGTTAAAATGATACTTTGTTGCCATTTTGAAGTTAGTGCGGTTTCTTTCACATCTGCTTTTTGTCACTAGGGACCAAACGCCGCAGTATTTTGAGAGCGTCGTGTTTCCATGACGACAAGGGCTAAAGCGCGTGTAGCATTATACTTTCAGTTGGAATCTGGAAGCGCCGAGAGTACCGTTTGCTTGAACCAGAGATGATGGAGAGTCAAATAGGCCTACGCTGAGTTTTAATAGCGCTTCTAATTAATTTCTATATTGTTTTCGACAACCAATTCGTCAGGGCTTTCTCTCTCCCCCGGACGCGCGCTCAGCCGCAGCTTGGATCAGCCTGGCTTAAACGTCTCTGAAAATCAGCCGAGCCTCGTTAGTGGAACTACTCGCAGCTGAGATTAAAGTTGCCGCTCATCCAAGACATGCTTACCGGCGAAAGCCCAGCCTTTTGTAGCCAGCTTCGTGGAATACCCCCCTGTTGTTCTTTGTCCCGTTTGTTGTTCTGTTCGTTGTGAAATTGCCCGGGTCAACCCACAATGCATCGCTCAGCCAACTACGGGAGCCCTAATGTCAATCTCGCCGAGTTCGCCTGACAGTTGCTCCGCACCAGAGTGCAGCTGCTTTCACACCACAGCTGGTGCGCACCAGAGTTCGGCCGGAGCCGAACCGAGATCACCTCCTCTGGCCGCACCAGTTTGGTGCGCACCAGAGTGCGATTTTGGTTTCACACCAACCCAAACGGGACCAAATATAGGTCGATCCAAATTTAGGTCGACCTAATACTGTAGGTGTGAAAACACCCTAAGTCCATTGGTCATGGGTAAATGGTCAAGGCCACTGAGCTCCATGTTCAAACTTTGATTCACTGACAAACTTAATACATTTTAGAAGTGCAAGATAGAGGTTTCTGCCACCACAGATATTGTTTAAAACCTGTACCTAAACAGAAAAGATCCTGTACCACAAAAACACGCTTACCCAACTTCCTTAGCCAACACTATCCGTCCACTATCAACAGTTTTATAAAAGGTATGGAGGGATAAAACTGCCTGGTGGTAGCTCTGGTTGCTCTAATTTCTTATCTTCTTACTTCTGGTTTCCTGATCTAATCCCTCATTCTCCAAGGTCCTCTCCCAGTTCCCATGTCTTAGCCGAAACCTCCATCGCCTCCCCCCAGTCCATCCCTCTTTCCACACCGCCCTCCACCCCCTCCAGCGCCGCACTGGGACTGTTGGACTCACGCAGCCCCATGCTGAGCTGCTCCAGAGCCAAGCCAGAACAAAGAGCCCATTGAGCCGAGCGGAGACATAATGTGGGCCGCCTCTGACAGCGCCGAAGATGAAGTCATGAGGTCGCCAAACAGTTAATAATGACGGCCAATCGTCCAGCTGCACAAAGTGTGTGAGTGCGTGTGTGTGTGTGTGTGTGTGTGTACAGTTTGGCGCTTTTGAGGAACGAGGGAGAAAATGAGCGATTAAGTGCCTGCATGCGTGCATGACTAAGTATCTACAGTTTGGAGCTCATGTGTGAGCACATGTGGATGGATAAGAAGCTTTTAAGGGTGTAATGAGATACTCCATGACACTCAAAAATGCGCTCAATCACTTTGTAAATACCGCAGAGGAAAAACAAAACCTTCAGAGAATTGCACTTTTGGTTCTGGCTTTGCTCCAGCAGCATTGAAGAACTGACGAACAGCCACCCCACTCCACCCAAACATCGGCCTCTTTCTTCCCCTTATTGGAGTCTGTCTGACGCAAAGTCTGACATGAGACACATCTCTCCGCAGGACTCGAGTTGTCGCTGCGAGGCCCACACTCTGAACATCATTAGACTTGGAGCTTCAGGTGAGAGAGAGAGGTGCCTCTTTGTTTGGGTCTGTGCAGTTTAGGGCTGGAAAATCTGTCAAGTTTTTAAGAAACTTCTTTGTGCATTTGAGTGGAATAAAAGGTTGCATGAAATGGTTTATTGCTGTTGATGACTTTCAATTCTGACTTTATCCTGCAATTAGTGAGTGCAAAGTCGATACCAGCCATGGACTTCTACTTGATCAGTTCATGAAACTAAGAGGAAATTCTCAAACAACGTGGCTTTATAGGTTGGAAGAGTGGCTGCTGCTTCTAAGTTGAACCGCCATGTTGTATTTCCATAGAAGCAGAATAGGAGCTATGTTCTCTCAGATGATAATGGTTAAAATTTACGAAAATAAGGTTTGTTCTTGAAGATCATCATGATAAACAGAAGGTGATTTTTTTTTTTTTATCTCCAAAGGCTTTATCTTGAATAATTCAAGAACACAAATGAAAACTCACACATACTTTAAGTCAAGGGAACCAGTGCTATGCTAACTTCCAGGATAACCAATAAAATCCTGTACCCCTTTATTCCTACTGCCAATATTTTTGGGCAATTTAGATGGTTCTCAATCTCAGTCAAAAACATTACTGCAGATTCTGAAGTTTCTACTTGATGTAATTACCACCAAACATTTTAGTTGAGGGTATTTCATGTATATAAAACACAGTGTATATGGCAATAGGGGTGTATTATATGTTCAAATCTGGTGATACAATATGTGTTGCAACATGGGTGACAATATAATGCATAACAATAAAATGCAATTCAGCAGGGCTATGGATATTTTCCCAGTCTCTTTAAAAAAAAAATAGAAACAACTTTTGTTTAAAAGACAATAATAGTAACCTAATATTGCATGCATAAATACAGTTTGTACTGCTGTAATCGTGAGGATGAACACCTTTGCAACTTAAATGTGCAGGTATTTGTTTCCCTGTGGCTGAACACTGAATGGACACAGTCTGGTAAAATGCCTTTACAGGACCACAAGCATGTCAAGAGGCCTGCAGGCTGAGTTGGGTTTAGGACAGAGGAGGAAGGAGGAGGCAGAGGAGGAGGAGGAGGCGGGCAGAGGATGGTGAAAGACAGCTATGCGATTGATTAACATTAGAAGGACTTTGCTCAAGTTCAAATTGCACGGCCCCTCTGCTGTAAGCTACAGACATTTGTTTCCCCGCAAGTGGAGTTTTTCCCTTTTAAACCCCGTCTCTGCTGCACATCTGAGTTCAATTCTCCGCATGCCCTCTCTCTGAAAATCAATTCTTCCTCCTCTCCTCTGCTCTGCTCTCTTCCTTTCCTCCAGGTCTCTGAACAGACCAGGGCGAAGGGATTACACTGTCCCTCCCCAAATCCGAGCGAGACAACAAATGGTTCTTATCAACTGACACCCCCCCTCTCCCTGCCATCCAGGGAAGGAGGAGGAAGAGGCAAGAGAAAACCGGCCAAACCTTGCTCTGCTCTGGCTTGGATGTGTTTCCTGGGCTCCGTCTGCCAATCGTGGCAACTCTTTTCACACTTGAAGCCTGAGCTATTTACGAGAGCCCTGGGAGAGCGCGCACGCAAGCACCGGAGGGTGGGAAGATCGGAGGGGAGAGAGAGAAAGAGCGAGAGGGAGAGAGAGAGAGAGAGAGAGAGCTGCTGCTCCTCAACCTCTGCTTCTAATCAATCAGCAGAAATCACTGCCGTGGTTTGTGGCCTTTGATCCTGGCTCCTCTTTCGAACTGCGAGGGAGAGAGTTGGGGAGGAGGAGATGGAGGAGAGCGGGTGGGGAGAAGGGTGAGAGTCAAGGCCCAGAGGGTGTGGAGGTCAGGGGAGAGAGATTAGGGGGTGTAGGGCCTTTTGCTCCCTCAGACCTGGGAGCATGTCTCGTTTTAATCCAGTGAGTTTTGAGCACAGTGCACATTGAAACACTCCAGCTGCTTCACACCCAGAGACTAAAATAAATAAATAAAATCCAGATAAAAACCAAATCCTAAACTATAATGCATAAAACCTGCCGTCTGCTACATAAAAAGGGTGCCATATAGGGCGGTGCAGGAGTTGGAAAATGAGGAAGTGGGTTAGCATTTTAGCACCTACAGTTTCCAAGGATAGAAGTCAATGGAATATTATAGCAGCTTTTTGGATAAGTACCTGGAATAGCGTCTGCAGTCAATGCATGCACATGAGATTTCACTCTTTATATTTTACAACATAAACTGCATCTGACATTGCCCTCATCTTGAAATTTAAAATGTAATAGTGAATTTAAAGGATGGTTGCTTAGGAAATGCTAACAAGGACTACAAAACGATCATGGTCCCTTAATGTAATAATTTCTGATTGTTTTTTAATAAACAGTAACACATACATCATAGCCAAAGTTAAACTGTTTCATTTATGCAATGGAGTTGGTAAAGTTAGCATGCTTCAGGGGGAAATACACCACATTTGTCTCTGTATTGGCAAACATGAGTAGTTATGTTTCTTCAAAGGTCAAACAGATGAATAGCCAATGGAAATTCAGCTGGACTTGTGTTGGCGGGATAAAAGGAAGTCAGTTACACTTTAAGGCTAAATCTGCGTTCACACCGAACGCGACTTTGTGACTATAATCGAGTCGCCCATTGAAGTCGTGTCACATGCCTATGAATACCTCATTTTGATCACTGTCTGCGTTGCTCAGTGGGGTCAGGTCTGCTCGAGTTTCACCACAATCATATCATGTATCATATAAAAGGATGTATAACTGCATAGCTAACTCACCTACCAACCACAAAACACTGCAGCTGATGGCCCTGCAGTAGCATTGTCTGTGAGTTCTCTGCGGTCTGTCTAAGTAGCACTAATGTACTCACTAACTAATGTTTATCACACAAATATAGAATGTTACTCTGTGATCTGGAATAAGAACTGTCTGTCTAGGGTACTGTCACACACTCACACAATGCTGATTGGCTGTTGACGCACAGTCACAGGTGACATTGCCTGAAAAGGTCAACTTTTTCAACTTTGAAGGAGCAGCAACAAGCAAAGTGGGAAGTGGACGCCTTGATCGCGGGTGTCACGGGAGGGTCAGCCCCACCCCATGGGAGCTGTGCATTGACTTTACATGCAGTGTGGTTGTCGAGGTCACCTAGTCGCGTTCGGTGTGTAGGCAGCTTCACAGACAACAAACTGATTGTTGTGAGAAAGGCTGATTAGAGCTGGTTTATACAGGGTCAAAAACTTCTTGTTGTGATTTTAACATTGACATTTCATTTGCTATTAAAACCACCGCACCTTCAGAAGAGTTAAATGTCATTTCTAAATTGTCACTAGATATATTGGCTAATAGGGCTGGGATGATACTCTTTTCTCCTGATTCGATTTTTTAATGATTTTTTTTAGGCGCAGATTCGATTTTAATTGCCATTCTACGATATTGCCGATTTTTGCAGCCTTTAGTTAGTTTTTTCAACACCAGTGAAAAAATGAACAATGATGATGCCTACAGACTATATCTGGAAAAATACACATCACGTGAGTTCGTTTTTTAGGATTTATTCAGCAATATATTTTAACTAGCTGTTTATACTCTCTCTTCAAAAGCCTGGAATGCATTTAAAAGTGGCTTATTAACACAGACTAAAATTAAGCATTTAAATTGGGAAAAAAATCGATTTTTGAACAAAAGAATAGATTTAAAAATCATCAAACAAAAAAATTCCTATACTTATTTGAACCGATTTTTCTCCCAACCCTATTGGCTAAGTACCACAACATTGCTTACTTGTTTGAAGGCAACCTTCATTGTTGCCTGCCCCTCTTCATGCACGTCATTCTTTTATATAAAGTCCAGCTCTGGTGGTTTTAATTCCACTCGTTGTTGCTTCATCCTTATTCAATAAGAACTGCTGTGGTGAAAAGGCGTGATCGAGTGAACAAAACAGAGAGGACGAGGACAACAACACAGAACAATAAATCCTCCTGCCGGGGTCAAGCCACTCCTGCTCCGCTCCTCCAGGCAGGAGGGAGGCCACTCATGCTACCCACAAACAGACAGAGAGCAAGAATAATCAACCACTGTTCTCTCACATACTTGTTTTATGAGTTTACAGGGTCTCTCAGTCACCTCTCTGAGTGGGGTGACACCCAGCAGGGCCAGAGTGGACGATGTGTCCATGATGGTCTCACACAGGGCCGGCTGATTTGTCTTTGTGAGGCGGGTGGACGGTTCAGAGACTTGTTGCTGACCCAGGTGACCTTTGACTTTAAGGCCATTCTGGCTCTCAGCGTGTTTGTGAAAATGATCTCAGGTTTTACCAGGGAGCTGTTGTAGTGGTCAGCATGAACTATTGCAACAAAGTAGAATTTGAAATATGATAGCCACTTTCTTCCCATCTTTGTCAGACTTTTTCTGCCAATCTCTTTGTAAATTTAAGTTGAAACACAGCAAGGTTATTTCAGTAAATGTTCTCTCTCTCTTTGTGGTGTAGTGATGACTTTTGAGCCAATGCAATTTTTGTTTGAGTAATAAAAATGCCTCTTAGTATTTTCAGTTTGCCTGTAAGTTTTTAAAAGCCCGTTTTGTTTTGTTAATTTGGGGAATAAATAGAATAAAAATTGTCACAAGTTGTTTGTTATTTCTGCATCATCGTTTTCTAGCCTAACAATCTAGCTTTCCATCCTTTTTAATCCAGAAGCAGTTTCAGGGGATGCTTTACATGACATTTTTGTAAAGTTTTACAAGGGCGTGGGAGAGCATTTGAAAGACTAAGGGTACTTACTCAGGCTCTGTACATGCAAGCCTCAGGTAGTGGCATTGCTATCTACTCTACCACATGCCCTCTTACCGGCCCTCCAACTACACTATATGGACTGATGAGCACCAAGAGCCAAAACATCACTGAAGTCATCACCTCCTCTCACAGGTATTTTATCTAATAAGCCCCCATCCAAGTTTTTTTCTTTAGTCTAATAAACTCTAATATCAGACATTTTACATCCAATCAATCTTAATAGCTCATTCCAAACACTTTGCTTGGGTAAACTTAAAATTTAAAGCATGCATTTGCATAATTAAGGGGGATAGTGATCTGATTTACACGCAAGTACATGGCAGCTTATAGTTTAGGAAGTTTATGGCTACCTCAGTTCCAGCTTCATGTTGTTTTTAGTTTTTTGAAAAAAAGATCTGTCTTCATCTGGCTTAAAAATTCACCTAAGACAGCAACAGTTGATGTAATTAGAATATTTTCCATGCATAACATATCTTGTGTAATTATTTAACTTCTTTGTATCACAGCAAAAATATTTAACTGGTCAACACCACAATACAAGCTACACAGTCAATCTTAGATTGCAATATATTTCAACAGATAGGATGGATTTAATCTTACTTATTCATTGGCCCTTCTTATGTTTCATATCTTTTCCTCAGCCATTGTATGAAACACTACAAAGATAGGTGAACTGGCCTTTTTTAACTAAAGGCAGGAGTATACCAGTGTCATGAAACCTTTCATATAACATAAAATAAACAAAAAAGTATAAAATTTGCCCTGTGCTGAAAGCAGGTGAGAGAATAGGTGCCATTACCTCCATTGTTGTTAGCTATTTCAAGGTAATAGTGGCATGTTGTTACACTAAATATTTGTCTTTATTCAAAGTTCAATTCAGATTTCATTCCCGGGTCTACACAGGCAAACAAGTAGGATGACCGGAAACAAAAAAAAAAACAAAATGCAATTCCACTACAGCTGAATTCTGGCTGCATCTCACAGCGTGCACAGGCCTTGAGGCAGTGGCTTATGTGCATCTTCCAGCAGTGTGGGAGCAGAGCACCAACACCGGCAGGCAGATGTGAGCCTGCAGAAGTATGCCAGACGAGGGAGAGCGAGAGGCCAGGCTGGGCTGGACTGGGCCGGGCAGCTGAAGTTCCCCTCCGCCCTGAGTAGCAGCGAGGCTAAGCTAATCCTGCGCCTCAGGCCCCTGTGAGGTGGCTCTGCCAAAGCCTGTCCCCCTGCTGCTGCAGGAAATTGCTTTCAGTGCAGAAGTCCATGAAATGTCTATGGCATAGTACATTCAATGTGTGTGTGCACATGGGGCCAGTATGACTTCTGCAGGTACATTTAGACCTAAACAATTACAAAACAGCTCTTTTGTGGACAAATTTGCATTTCTGTAACGTTTTTCTATTTAAATAATGTGGTTCTGTGTGTTCAATGTATAATTGATGTACCATACAGAGGTCCTTTGACACTAAAAGCCAGTTTTCCTGTGTGGGGTTGTGTGTCAGCCTCTATAACGCCTCCTCCATTGTGCTGTTTGACCCGTGGGCCAGCCAGTGCTCCCATGAGGTCCCTTATCCCTCCATCAGTCCTCTCTCATTAGCTCCCACAGGCAGAGCCCCCGAGTAGGGTAACACAGAGGGGCCCCTGCTTCCTCTCTGCTGGTCCCCCCATGAAATACATACAGCACAAATACAGATGACAGAGATCACCTTTAAGCAGTGGTTATGAAAATACGTGTAAGAAAAGCAGATTCTCCCCCTGAGTAACATTTTAAAAAATTCAATTCTTGAAACATCAGCAAATAAAACAGCTCAAGAAAAGGATTCCCCTTCTGCTAAGGATCATGTTTTTGCTGCCTGTGCTACTACCAATAATCTGAGTGGAGTTGGCTGATATCAGATCTTATGCTGATGGAGTATGTTTTTGAAATAACTGCTAGTTTAGCAGCTGTTCGCTAGTGTTTTGTGACCCCCAGCGCTGGCTGTGGAACTTGAAATAAGGATCACAAAAGCCATCCTTATTTGATTAACTATGTGCTTTTACTGACTTTGTGCAGGTGTGCACAGAGACCTCGAAGGCATCAATGCTACAAGGATTGTGCAAAAAGGAAAACAAAATTCACATTATTTGAACTGTTATTCAAAATTGATCAAAAATGATTTTATATTAGTATTCTTATCTGATCAAGAAAAGTTCAAGAACATCAAATGTGTTCAAATATATTGCTGAGAAATTGTATCCCAACACCTAGCAAGACTATTTTACCTTTATCCGACAGCCATTTTACTTAAATAATCTTAAAGGCAACACATTTTACTCCTTTTCAACAACATAAGGCTGGTCCCAGACGTCGATTGGAACATATTTTTCAGTTTCTTGCCTTAAGAACCACTTGTATTCCAGATTTTGGCATATTGTTATGCCCTTCTTTTTCAGCCCTGCTCAGAAAATGGTGTTTCAGTATAAATACATGAGCTGAATCCACTAGTAACCTTCTCAATTGATGTGCTTTAATGTTTACTGGGACTGCACAGACATGGAGACCTCCCATAACCTGGACCTGGCTTTGGACAAATGGTATTAATGACATGGTCGTGGGTTACTAGCATCAGCTGGGAACAGTTTTTAAATGTACTGCTTAAGGAACATATTTTCCAAAAGGTCAATCAAGCAATAAAGGTTGAGAATAGGAGGAGGAGACCATTGAGGGTTTTTTTCAACAAAGAATTCATTCCCCTTGGAATCAAAGGTTTAGGCTACGTTTACACGGACACTCCTGACTTAAAAACGCAAAGATTTTTCCTCTGCATTTTCAAAGTTGATCTGGGTTCAGACAGAGATGCTGGAGACGAATTAAACCGCTGTAGGACGCATGCCGGTTCAGTAGATGGCGGTGTAGGTCTGCAGAGAGGGAGCGCTGCTACAATACACGTATGAAGAACAAAACTTTTTTTACAAACTTCATATGAAAGAGTAGTGCGCATGCGGACATCAGTGTTTCACCCTGAAACGTTCTGATTCAGGTTTACACGGCACTGCATGAAGAGCGTTTTGAAAACTTTCCACTCTGAAGCCCATGTTCAAAAGTTACAGTTTTCGGACAAAATGCAAAGAGTTTCCATATAAACCAAAGGCCAAAACGCAATGAAAACGTATCGGATTTGACCTTATTTAGCCCCGTATAAACGCTTCCTAAGACAGCAGTCCATTTCAAATTCAAACAGTTAGAAACAGATTTTTGCTTTATTTCCAAATTTCCCATTCAGAGACACTAAAATGTAGTCCATTCTAAAACTTAAAACCCCTCTCTCTGATTATGTTACAGGCCTTTTTTCCAATAATATCATTATGCAAAGTCAGTGAGACCTAACCACTGGACCCTAAGTGTTGCCACTGAACAGGATCATAGTTGGGGTGGCAGCAAAAAGGACAATAACATGGGTAACAAGTTCAACATAGGACTCCAACAATAATCCAGGCCAAGGGGTAAATGTTGGCCAGATGACATAAGCAGCAGCGCTCCTAATCCAGAACCTTCAATTTATACAAAATCACTTTTAAATGGCCCCCATTGGGTCTTCCAAGGGCCCGGCCGTGTCTTTGTGTGGCCCTGATTCCTGTGGGACAGTTGCTAACATTAAAACAAAGTACCGTGTCATGTCTCAATCAGAAAAATTAGTGCCTTTTCTACAGCTTTTGTTATAAAGAATGGCTGCACAGTTTCTTTGCCATTGTTGGAGAGGAGGAAGTGCCAAAAAAGTTAGACATAGCTGGTGTGAACCTTATCCTCTGCTCTCACTGCACCCCCAGGTGAGGGTACAGCTGGCAGAGAAAACATGTAAAATCAGGGGCTTACTGCTCCAAACTGTACTGAACTGTTCTGAACCAAACCTGACCACCACATAGCAGTGGAAAAGCAGCCAAAAAAAAGCAACTAAATCTGTGTTAGGATTCGAATCAGTGGGTTTTAAACAATCAGGTTTGATAACCATCCCTTTAAACAACAGGTGATTAGTTTAGTGATTTCAGTTTGACAAAAGAAAAAAAGCTGACCAAGTTTGCATAGTTGTTTTAATTTGAAAGAGCCTCTCTTAAAGTATTAATTCTAATCTATTCATCTTGTTTTCTTAATGAAATCAGTCCATAACAATCAGTTATGGATCAATCTGCATGTCTCTCCTTTATATGTTTTGTGTCTCAGTTTGACAAAAAGCTGCAGACTGCTGAAGTGGCTCATCTTTAAAGTGGGATAAAACCAGGATAAAAAGTGGAAAGTGGAGGTGGCAGAATGAGGAGGGAGGAGGTGTCGGAGGAGGAGGAGCCGGGGCAGGACACAGTGCAGAAACAGTTGATTATGAGTCCCATCAAGTGATCAATGATTTCATTAATAAGACGGATCACGCGCCTGTCATAGCTGTGACACAGGCTGAGGGATGATCCGCTCCCAATGCTCCATTTCCCCCCCATCTTCCCTTCCTCCCTCCCTTCCTGTCCTCTCAGTCTCACCTCCCTCTCCCTACAACACTGAGAGAGGAAAAAAGGATGGGAGAGGGGTTAGTCATGAGGGAGGGAGGAAGGGAGGGAGGGAATAAAGGGGGGAGAGGAGGGGAGGAAGAAAAGTGAAAATCCATTTTGAAACCCATTTTCAATTAGGGGTCCACAAGCTGTTATCACAGGTGTCCCAGAATGGGGGCCCGTAAGTGAAAATGTCTCCTATCCGTTTCTGAAATGAAACCTTATCTGGGAGGCACAAAGATGGCGGGGACAGCGTATCTGTAAATTACTTTCCATCCCCGCTGTTAACGGGAACTTTATTTCTGTCAGATGACATTCCCCTCTATTTACTCTTGATCATTTAAATGGCTGCCTAAAAAAGAAGGTGGCCCCTCACTCCTGCCCCTTTTTCCTCTATCTCCCCCCTCCTCGCTCTTCGTATCATTCTTCCTTCTCTTCCCATTTTTCAAAGCAGTCAAGAGCTCTTTTACTTCTCTAAACACTTTAGCCACGCTTGCTATTTGTTAGGGATTTAGCAACACAAAAAGCCAAACATTTCTCGCCCTTTAAGGTTTAACTTGTTTGCCTTGGAGACCCCTTGCTCTTGCCCTTTTAAGCATGATCATCCCGACAACTCCAAGAGGCCCTTTCAAAATAAAACAGCAACCCAAAACAACTTCCAGATCTTGTTCCACTTTTTTTCCTTTATCAAATCTTTATTTAACTTTTCTTTTAAATAACAGTAACCACAAGAATCCCACCAACCAGAAACTCATTTCCCCCACCCACTCCGTTTTTTTTATTATCAAATTATCCCATGACGACAGGATTTATCCCAGCAAAATACATGGACATCGTTTTTTTTTTCAGCTCTGGACCCAACAAAAGAATCAGAGGACTTTGTGGTCCACCTGCCTGCCGAATGATGAGGGGAGCACCCAACCACTCCACCCTAACCCCCCCCTCCTAAAGAGCACCAATCACAGCATTGTTGTGGCACAGTCGGCCCTTTTGAGCTGTCATTGAAGAGGAGGGAGGCACGGAGATGAATGGCAAACAGGATGAAGCCACCATTCAGGCGACCATGTGGGAACGCTCCAACCAGGATAATTACTGTGGGCCGAAGGAAGTTGGTGAAACTCACAGAACACGAAGTACAAGTTTAAGCTGTAACATATCCATTTATATAATTGGTGATGAATTACTTTAAAGGTATATTTGCAAAAGAGTAACGATGATTCCTCTGATTAGATCCATATTTTGAGAGTGTACAACACTGATTTACATAAAGTTAGGCATGGGTACCTTTCACATTTGAACCAATACCATACCAATGCCCGGTACCTGGGAATCGGTATCGGTTCTAAACGGTACCAATTTTCGGTACTTTTGCGTGTGTTTATGGGGTAATAAATATTAATTTGTTTAATATTAAGATCTCAAATTTCTTCAGTGTAAATTTATACCTGGACCAGGTATCCTCCTTGTCACATTTGCTGCCATCACCAAATGTTAAAGCCATTTCTTTTCCTGTGTTTCTGGCTGCAGACGACGAGGCGCCATTGGACACAGGCGTGCTAACAGTGCCGAATGAATCCTTTGTGGTCGTAGATCTGAGGCTATCAAAAATTGCGCACTCTTCAACTTGAAGGAAATTTTGTGCATCACCAGGTGCTTCCTCAGATTAGAAGTATTTCTGCCGCTGGCCTTACACTTGGCGTCACAAATATTGCAGCGAGCATAATCTGCATCACATTTAATAAAGTAGATCCATACTTTCAGCCATGCTTGCTTTGTTGACTGAGCCCGCGGCTGCTGACGTCATTACACTATTGCTGTGCTGCGTTCAAGTCCGGTATGGAAATTCACGAACTCTACCCAATAGTATGCCTGCTTCTTCCACTCCTTCACAGTCACAAGGATGCGTTTAGGTACCTAAACATGGCACCATTTGATTTTACGCGAATCGGTACTCGGTAGTACCTACAGAATTTGGTCGGTACCTCTTAAAGTACTGAATTCGGTACCCATCCCTACATAAAGCAACTTGATAATGTGTTTTCTGTACAAACTCTCCAAGTGGCCAGACATCTATCTAATATTTTCTTCTAATTTTCCCATTACAAAATGTAATGTCATGGTAAAAGAAAGAAACTAACTGATTTTGGTAGTGATCCAAAAACAGATGTGAAACCATTATCTTTTTTTTTTTTTAGGCATTTTGTGCCTTTCTTGATAGGAGAGAGACAGTGGATAGGCTTGTGAAAGGGGGTGAGAGAGTAGGGGAAGACACTCTGCAAACTGGTCACAGGCTGGATTCGAACCCAGACCTGCAGAAGCCTGTATATGGGACATTCATGGCCGCTAACCACTCTGCAAAACCAGCACTCCGTGAAAACATAATCTTTGAATGACTTCTTACACCGCAAGAAAGGGCAGTTTTCACCATTTTCACCAATAACTCAAAAAGTTAAATGAATTTTGATGACATTTTCAGGGAATGTTGGTCATGGCACAGTCAGAAGGGAATAGATTTAGAAGGTGATTTGAATTTGGGTGTGGTTCCAAGATTTTTTAAACACTTTAGCAGGTTGAGATAGGGCAGTTTTCCACATTTTAGAAAATAACTAATCCGACAGTGTCAGAAATGTCTTAGCAGAGGTTTGTGCTCTTGGAGCTCCCCTAGTCTCTGTTTATTTTCTCAGGGTCTTGACAATAGTCTGCTGTAATCTTTAGGTGACAAGGCCTTTTCCCTAACTGAGACAGGCTTTAAAGCTGGGGTTGGCGATTTTGGAAAACTAGCACGAATTTGAAAGTAGCATCTCCTTAGGGCTCGGCTACACGAACCGAGTCTGTGCACGCCAGGAAAATGCACACGCAGTAGGCGGGCAGAATGGCGATGGGATTTGATTGGTTTAAAAACAGGTGTCGGCATGATTATTGGTTGGGGTTTTCTCTCTTTACTCCTGCTGTAGAGAAGCGGATATTTTTACGCTCTGTTTTAGGAAACACATTATGAGTTGATTACCATGGTCATAAGACCATTTAACCAGTATTACAAAAAGTGTATCTAAATCAAATACGCCAACCCAGCTGTTGATTCATATTCTTCAAAGTGGAAAGCAATTACATACAGTGCGGCCAATGTTTGATAACAACTTGCTAACGCCATGGCTTTGCAATTACCATTACCTACTCCGTCATCACTGCTGTAGAATTTAAACAGTCCTTGCTCTTTACCTCCAACACAGTTGACAATTTTCCTCTAGTAAGTCCTCCAACACTACTGGGGGGATGTAGCTCCGGCCTTCTCATCTTACACTTTGACGCAAAAGTACAACGGTTCATCAGCCATACCATATTTAGCTCTTTTTGCTGTTTCCACAAATGTACAATTCTTATAAGCTGAGCTTTTTGAAGGGTGAAAAATCAGGCTTTCCAACTATATGAAATACAATACCAACTGGTATCATTATTAAATTACTGACCTAAATAACATTTCAACTAGAGGCTTGTGCTAAGAAGTTCTCATAAGCAACATTCCGCTTGATAGTGTTTCTTTCACCTTATGTTGGCTCGTTTTTAGACGTGATTCAAGCCACAATTCACTATTTAGTTTTCTTTTCCTGTTTTCCCCTTGTTCAGTTCAGATTGCTGAGTTTGTATGACCTTTCACACCACCTAATCAACCAAACTTGCCAAAAAAAAGAAAAAAGTTAGTGTCACATTCATTTTGCAACATCTGTCGCGGCGGTGGTTTGGTTTCATCGCTGTCCAATGAAAGAAGGCCAAGACATGATGCCTGTTTGTAATACACAGTCAACGGTCATGGACTAACAGCAGCAGCAGACTGTTTTACTGTCATACATTCATCTGAGGAATGGTGAAGTGATTTCAGGACAGGGAGAACATCTGATTAAAAATTCTTTGATTTTCTACACCTGGACTAATGCACTTTCATCTGTTTGTGCACTGCTTTGAAGCTGTAAATCCTCAACCCAAGTTACAAAAACACTGAGGAAAAAAAAGCCCACCTGCCCCTTTTTCTGCTTACTTTTAACTTTTCACAACTTATCGTCGCACGCTCTCACTAGGCGCTCCAGAGGGTTTCCGCTGCGCTGCATCAGGGGCTGCTGCTCTCCTCGACAGGGGGAAATTTTTTGTCCAAGAAGCAGTCACCGGGGTTCCACAGCTGCTCACAATTACCTTTTGTTTGCGCGGAGGCGGTCGGGTAGGGGGTTACGGGGGTTAAAGTTGAGGCGAGTGTAGGGTTACACCTGATAAGAGGTTATGAGTTCTGGGGGCGACTTGGGGAATGCGCCGTAATTATAACAACACAAAGAATGTGTAAGCTATATTCTTATTCCAAGGGAGGGAGATTGGGATCTTAAAGCGACCTTTTTCTGCCGATACCCATCATCCCCTCCTTTTGTCTGGTGAATTATGGGACTACTGTATGTGAGGGAGGGTGGCTCTAAATGTAGGGCAACTTTTCAAAACAAACCTTATGCCGCTGAGAGCTGTAATCACCAGAACATTATGAAGAAAAATCTGCAATCACTGGGACTAAATTGCATCCATGCTTTTTCCACTACAAACTTTTTTTCCCCGTTCTGCCCCTTCAATTAATAAAAGTGGTGGCCATCTGGAAATGAGTAAGAGAGAAAGGGCTCCCAAGATGTTTCAGGATGCATTACCTTACCCACTTCCTAAGATAACTCCCATATGGAGTGAAAGTCAGTGCAACTTATTTACCCTCTCTGGGACTGTTTTTCACACTTTCACATCCGAGTTGACTCAGAAAATTAAGAAAAGGGTGGGCAGAGAAGACTAAATCAGTCCTCACTGCCTAAAATCTTCCTCTCCTAATGAGCACAGCTGCTCTTTGGTTTTGTTTTGACTTTAACTCCACATCCCAAGAAGAATTGAAAATTCAACTTTCAATAAACTAAATCAAGAATGAAAGGCTGAATGGCGACTGGTTTCAGTCACAATAAGCTTTTAATAGCAAGTGTTAAGGACACTGCAGTGTAAACATGCCAAAGTTTAGTTACCAGCTACTCAAAACTAACCTGAAGAATAGGGTTAATGT
Source organism: Scarus forsteni (assembly GCA_036419115.1). Lineage (NCBI taxonomy): Eukaryota > Metazoa > Chordata > Actinopteri > Labriformes > Labridae > Scarus > Scarus forsteni. The sequence continues at coordinate 11,806,215 of JAZDUH010000007.1, read as the reverse complement.
AAACACAAGGAACATAAGCAAGAATCTGTCAGCGTTTCATCTGTGAATCATGTTTCAGGGAGTAGGGCAATTTAATCTTTGAGTTATGAGAACATAGGCACAAAAAACATTCTTGAGATCACAGTAAGGTCAAAGGCCCCAAAGCTCAAATATGTTGAGTGATGGCAGGTGATTTATAGCAGCCATCTTTGGCTAACAGAGGTCTGGACAACATTTAAATGTGAAGCTTGGCAACTTTTGCCACGAAGTTAATTCTAGATTAATGGTGTAGACTATCGTGTAGACAAACTTTGTGACCCAAGTTGTTCACAAAGTTTGATTCATATATGATAAATCTTAGTTTGAACTGAGGGGTGCAAGTACAAGAACTGACATTAACATCACAGACACCAAAAGCAAATAGAAATACTCATTAGTACAGTTCATAACATTATTTTGATGTAGATCAGTGGTGGGCAACTGGTAAGGGTGGGAATCACAAGAGGCCCTAAAACATAATATCATCCCGATACTTAAATCCGAATTTCAATTTTATAGATATTCTTAAAACCCAACAATATGCTAAGTACTGCAATGCAATATGTTACGTTTTTTAACTCTTTGTAGTCTGCATTTGCATCCAAAAAGAAAGAAAAAGACTTAATTCTATACAACTGAAGAAGAATCCTAACTGACTATATTCATGGTGTCACTAAAACTCACAGATTTAAGGCCACAAGTATCAAGTTAATGCAGCTCACTCTGTTGTCTTAGCTTTTTGCTTCACTCTTCTGGAGAGCTTTAGTGATGCTGTTGTAATGCTGAAGTAATGCGCGAAAGATGGCAGCTAGCATGTTGCTAAAGCCCTCATTTTCCACAACATTGTGAGGCCTCCAGTCCTTGCACATAAAATAAGTGATAGATTGAGCAGTTTTCTTAGCACATTAAGAGCTTGTAGGAACTTGCAAAGCATGTTGAGCGTTGAATAGTTTGTCAGTAGTGTTAACCTGGCATTAGCTTTACTGCTGTCAGCTTTTGCAATCTCCATGTGGTGCCGTGTGAGGTGAGCCTTATGTCCACTGTTTATTCTCGCGTGTTATGTCTATCTCTAATGTCCCTTTCAATGTCTAGGTAAGTCCACACAACAGAAAAGCTGACAGTGTGTTCCTTTCGCGCCTCCCATGTTCAGCCATGAATGTTTAACTCTCCAGCACAATAAACGTCACCCGTCTTACCTGGCTCAACAACACCATTGTGTGGACTTAACAAAATAATTTATTTTCTGAACCCAAAGCCTTATAAAATGTTGCAAATTAATACATTAAAACATCCATACATGGCAGATGTCAACTGATATATAAACATCACGCAAAACTTGCCAGTACGATAGTGAACTGGTGTTTTCCCCCACCTCTAGCAGCTGGGGACCTGGGGGCCACATGTGGCACTCTTATTCTCTTTAGAGACCTGCCATGTAGTTCACAATCTCAAGAAACATCTGTGCATGAAGAAAACCTCAGTTCACCTAAGATAATGGCTCCTGAAAATCAAAATTCAACATCAACTTCCTGTATTACGCCGATGAAAGTATCATATTCATGTGACTCATCCACTGTCCGAGCACCACCCATGCTGCACTTTCAAACTTTGACATCAATCAGCATCTTTGGCTATTAAACCAATAATGGAAACAGTGACAGAAAATAGAGGGGAGCACGTATTATGTCATATCCTCACACCAATAAACTGTCATACTTGAGGGCCTGGGAAAGAGAACAAGTTTGTGCAGTAACATTGCCTCAGCACATAACTTGAGGCTAAATATTTCCCTTACTCAAGTTTTCATCTAGCTGATGGAGTATTCTGGGCGTTTTTCCTAAAAGGGCCCAAATTATACAGACATTAGCCACCAGGATCAAGTGTGAGGTTGTATTTAAAGTTGACCCGTACCGTTTGAGGTAGTGCTGGAGGCCACTGCCTTCTCGCTGATGTCATTGCGCGCTGATGAGCCTTTGGTCGCCACAATGGTCTCCACCCTCTTCTTCTTCTCAGCTGCTGAACTGGCCTGGGACTGGGTTTCCATGGCGATTGTTCATTCCTCAACACCTCATGGAGACGGGACAACTGTGGGAAAGGCAAAGACATATATTCATGCAGAGATGTACAGTAAAGCACACTAATGAGGGTGTTTCTGTTTATAGTGTTTGCTTGGAAACGTTGGTAAAACCTTAATTAAGTTTGTGGTTTGATTTAATAGCGAAGTTCTTGAAAATCCAAATCCTAAAAGACCCTCTCACTTGTTTAGTTAGAATAACATCCTATTGACTTCATGTAGGTTATTTTACCTCCGCCAAGGAGGTTATGTTATTGCCGGCATCTCTTTGTTTGTTTGTTTGTTTCAGAAAATGTCCGTAAAGGGACAAATGATTAAATTTTGGGAGTGATCTGGATCACTCTGGATCCGCCATGACGAAAAATGCAATTTTCGTGAATAACTACTGAACTAAAATAGATATTATGAATCCAATTACTACCAGTTTGGTTTCATGGTCAAGAAATCTAGATATTTAGGTGAAATAAAGGTAAGACTAATATTTATGGTGAAAATTACAATATGAGTGAGGATTATGGTGCTGATGGAGGTGCTCTCCGAGTGCTTTTCTTGTTGAGTGATTATTTCAAAATAAATCAGTGACCAACCATATGATTGCACAATGCAGCCACTTCAAAAACCTACAAATGTAAACTTAAATCACTGCAGGTCTAGACTTCAAGGTACCAATATACATTTATAACAGGTGTGGCCGCTTCACCCTGAAGAAATTGTATTACACATAGAGGAGCCATCACTTGGATGTAGGTCACAGCTGTAATGTCAGGATGCCACTTGGTTAAAGTAAATATGGAGACAATGGCTCAACACAATCGCCATTTAAAACTTCGTGAAACAAAAAGTGTTGAAATATTCATGACAGATAGAGAAACAGTACAAGTCACTGTGTGTACTGGCAAGGACGAAAGGGAGGTGTGTGATTTTGTGTGTGTGAGAGAGAGTGTGTGTCAGTATTAAAGCTAAATATCAAAATACTTAACTTTTTTTTATACGGCTCCAGTATTTTCTCTCTACCTATATCAAGCATATGATGCAATAAAGATCTCATGTCGGCGATGAAAAATAAAAGAAACATTCTCTTATAAATCTCTGTACATCCATTTCTTGGTGTTGTAACTGCAACTGAATGTATGTTTCATTTCTCTCAAGAGTTCTGTTTGGCTACAAAGGAAAACAGGATTTTTCCTTGTGTGGTTGATAAAATTGAGGTATTTTTTTCTCAAATATAAGCAGGAATGGGAATTGGTAAGATGATACCAGTGCCATTATTGATTCTGCTTATTAGTCCAATTCTTTAACAATTCCCTTAAAGAGTCCTTTTAATGTTCTTTATGGGAAAAACGTTGGCCTACGCAGGTTTTCTAGTGGCAACAATGTCAAACACGGGATAATACTCATATTTAATACACTGCAGCATAGATACATGCTTTGGGAAATCTGCCAGTGTTTCAACCTTTGTAAAGTAAGTGTCTTTTTGATGAAAATCAAGCACAGTTTTGACCTCTCCCACCTCTTGTCTGCTATGATTTTGTAATTCTTTGTTGTAATTTCTGTTGACTGCCTAAGATGAGATCATTATTTGATTAGTCTTTGATTGCCAAGGCAAGCAGAACAAAGGGCAATACACTGATTAGACATTTTTTAACAAAAAGACTAAAGATATTAATTCCTTTAAGGACTCAGCCTAATCTTTGTGGAAATTTAACTCAAACATGCCACTTATGGGATGAATTCCACCCCCATGCAGTTATAAGCTGTTGTGATGGAGACTTAATTTACTGCAGCTCTCATAAAAAGACAAGGTATGTCTATGGGATGGACCTACAGACAGAGGCTCTGCAAAGTAAACATGCCGTGGGGTAATGTAGGTCAACTATTGATTTCTTTACAGTAATGTTACAAATCAATGTTCAGAGGGCAGCTGCCAATCAAAATATCTACCAGAAGACAGTCAGCACAGTTATGTTTGTTTAATTTTCACTGATTTTTTACGTTTGGAGGTAAAAAAAAATATGTGTAACTTTCAAAAGATTGGAAACTGGGTTTTTAAAATGTAATGCAAAACAACATATTCTACTTATAGATAATAGATATATAATTATAGTTGAGCACTTTGGACATCAAAACAAATAACAAGAAAGCAACCCTGATCTATCTATAAGTCACAGATTAAAGTAAACACTCTCCATATTTTTAAGATTTTTGTCTGAAAAAACGAAAATCTAAATTTAAATGAATGAAATTTCACTACTTTCACAACAAATACACAAATTTCTCCCTCAAATGGATGCAGAATCACCTTTTCCTTCCTGCATATACTCGATTTCTGCCCAGGCATGCTCAGTCGTAGTGTACCGATCACAGAGCATCTACCAACATGCCGATGTCTTTGACCAATCACAGTTCAGCTATTTTGTGTCCCCTTGCTCACAAAATGGCATTGCCCTGTGTTTGCATGTGTTTATGGAGAGAAAGAAAACATTTTTGCTGTTGCAATCATGATGTTGGCAAGATGGAACATATGAATTTTGCTTGTACTTGTGTATAATATGCACCTGAAAAATTTAAATGAAAAAAAAAATGCATGATAAAATCAAGAAATTACAGTAACTGAAGAGCATAGTTTTGTTCTCAATGAAAACAACCTGCAGAATTAAAAAGTTAGTACTGCTTTCTAGTGTAGCGGTCTTCGCACTAACAAACAAAATTACTGATGCAGTGATACATTAGTCGTGTTCCTCATGGCAGCTCAGTCACTGCTATCAGGCTGTCACAACTGTAGGAATAGAGGATTTCATAGTCTTAAAACAGAAATACTGAGGTTATGTAAGTGCTCAACAGCAAAGAAATAAGTCATTTTTTGTAACTGATGCAGAGTTTTTTTAGTTTGTACATTAAAACAAACATATTTTGGAATTTCAGGTCAAAGATTTTAACAATAGAGCACCTGAAGGAAAGCCTTCAACAGTGGGAACCCTGTGAGGAAAACCTCAGATCCAATCCTCCCTTCTCATGATGCCCAGAGCGGACCTCAGGTCAATCCAGCAGCTCACCCTGATTTATTTTAACTAAAACCGTCTGGGCTCTGATCTGCTTCTCCTCTTTCCACTAACTGTGGTTTCAACCCAAACCCAGAGCTGAAATTACCTTATTTTCAACTATGTCACACTAAACTTCTGACTTCTTGTCAAGGGAGAAAGAAACACACACAACAACTCTATAAAGACGGCAAGGCAGGACATCCTGACTGGGTTTTTATATCTGAGAATAGAAGTGAGGCAGCTTGTGGATATACTGATAATCCTGCTCGAGCAGTCTTTCCACAGAGAAAGCAGAAACCTTAAGGGGATACCACAGAGAGAGAAACGTTCACAGTCCTAAAAAAACAAGGGTTGTTTGAAGGCCCTTTTGGGAATATCATGGTGCCGGGCAATTTTTCTTTCAAAGAATAAAGGTGGTTGGAGTTAATGCTGTCTGTGGGTTTAGAAGGGGTTCAGCCAACAGTCTAGCAGACACGCCGCTCAGTTCAGCACCTCAGAGGCCGTCTACAAACTCGAATCTATCTAGGTCATGGAGGTCTTTTATTATGGAGACAGCACGATGATGCACCACAACCAACCGCCTATTTACAAAAAAGTACAGGAGGTTCGATACAAAGCCTCTACTTAACCAACATAATTCAGTGTGAGCAACTGGAAATATTTAGTCTCCTTTCCAATAAAGACCGGCTAATTACCCAAGTGTACGGTTTAATTGTCCTCCGCCCTGTAAACACGCACGGCTACAAAGGCCAGCAGTAAAGTAATGCAAACAGAGAAGTGCTGCTGAAAGTACACGAAAAAAAAGGAAAGGAAGGAGTGAGGCGGAATGGAGGGGGGGCGATATTTACCAACTCCCCAAGGAGGTAAGTCGAGGGGGAAGTGGTGAGGGGTAAACTTCAGACAAACACTGTGCGCTTTGTTTGTTTTTTTCTTCCCAACCCCCTGAAAAAACCAAAGTCTGTCTTCGTTTTTTTTGACCTGACAACAACATCTGTAAGCAATTGCAGGCTTACACACAAAAAAAAGAGAAAGAAAAAAACACAATGCAATTACTGCCTTACCAATCAAAACAGAATTAAACACGAGCTCGTCCCTCTAATCACTCCCACATGAATACACATGTAATTGTCATCCCTAACCAAAGACATTTTTGTCTTACTCGCACAGATATCATCTTGTATCACTGCTGCGCGTGTTTGATATGATTGCTTTCATTTGCGGGGGTCTTCTGCTTGTAAAGAGAGTTAATCATGAGAGTGTGCAGCGCATGAAGGCCTGTATAAGCATCTCTGAAACAAAAGCACCAACAGTGAGTGTTTGGAATCCGTCAAATATTCATTCTAACAAACAAAACCTGTCAAAATTCTTGATACCTTGATTTAGTTTGTTTTATCACAGTATAAAATTATATGATCTCTGTTAAATGATCAGTAGTGTCAAAAGAACATTAACTACCTCAGTGGCTATGTTTCCATGAGAACTTTAATTCCCCTTTAATTCAGAATTAAACTTAATAACACTTTAAAAAGATTAAAAATGACTATGTAGACACCTAATTCTGAATGAAAATGACCATTCCAAATTAAACTCAATTCCGAAGTAAGTGGCTGGTTTATTCTGATTTTAAATCGGAATTGAATAATTCCTCGGTCATGTAAATCTTAATTCCGCTTTAAATTATTTCCAATCATTCTGCGCTTGCTAGTTCCCTTGTCCTGTCGCGTTGACGCACAGGACGCTGACGGAGACAGGATGTCCGCCCAAAGCGAGTGTTGAACTCAAGCTGAGACAATTTATTTAGTTAGAGCCTTAGAAGATTTGGAAATAATGAAAAGAGTGGATGGATGTAAGCATAAAAATGTGGAACTTTTTAAAGTTTCAGAGTCCAAGTTGGACGAGGTTTCCTGGACAGAGAGGGTGGAGCCGCTGAACTGTTTTTTTTCTTCCGCTAGGTGTAAATATGTGATTACGTCACTATGTCACCCTGTCCAATCAGAACCACTCCCTACCACCAGACCTTAAGTGGAATTGAAAAACGGCGAATAAACGTGTTTTTTATCGACTTGTCCCCAATCAGTTTCAGTGGGAACGTCACAACCAGGTTGACCCACTAATTTATGGGTGATGTCAGCGTAACATGCCCATGGCATAACAATGCACTCATCCCCTTCATCTGTAACTTACGGAACTCTTTGCCATCTCAGCAACAAATTCCATCTGCCTATGTATCATCAGTGCTGAGTTTGTACATTTTTAAAGAAGGACAAAAGTACAAAGTACAGAGAATGGTGTCCACAGCTTCCATGCTCCTTTCCATTGCTTACATGGTCCTGTTTGGCATGTGGATGTCATCAACCATCCACATCGAGGTTACATCGTGCTAGTGAAGGCGATACAGACCCCATCAGACCATGACAGAAGTGTCATCCAATCTGCTGTAAGGTGATGTACCATCACAATCACTTTAAAAATATCATATTAGGTTGGAAAAAACACTTAATGTTGGTTTAACAAGTCACACCACAGGATAATCACGTAAAATAATCCCTACGACCACCAGATACTTGGGTCTTTGCTGACTTTGGTTAAAAGTAGGGATTCGAGCTGAGAGCTGGGCAAAATCATGTAGTGTGTACTCAGCTAAAGTTTCCAAAGCATCAGTCAATGAACAGATGGGGGCATGGCTAAGTGTGTAAAAAGGGCTTATGAAAATAAGACTATTGAAATTATAGCATCATACAAGGTTTAGGTGTAGCATTACAGAGCACACACCAATACTGAAGTGTGTGATGTTTACAATTCCATCATTCTAATGTAGATTTGATTCAAATGTTCAGGTTTTAGACTTCTATTTCTGTTGCTTTGGCTTCAGAAGAGCCAAGAGTGTCACTTGACTTTCACTCATATCAACTTAGAATTCAAAATTTTAGTATCTTTACTACACTACTAGACCTGAGAAAAAGCAACAAATACACTTTTATGCAGTTTCTTACTGGCTGTCAAACATTCAGTGAATCCTGTATGTGCATGGAAATATGTAAAGTCTCCTGTTGCATTCAGGTGAGCCAGACAAAGCTGTGTTTGCAGTGAACATCGAGTTTGTAGGGGAATTTCGGTGGAGGAGAAAGCAGGGGCATTCCACCGCTCGGCCAAATATTCACAAGTCCGACCCACTGAAGCGTGTCTGACCGGCCTTTTGTGCTCCAGCAGGCAGGCCACAGTTCCAAAGCAGCAATTAAAAGCAGGACCTTTTCACCCATAATCCCTCTGACCTGGACGCCCACATCCAATCCTGCAGATGTTCATGGTCTTTACTCCAGTGCTGCTCATATTTGCCAAAAATCGGAGAGAAAATCACCAAAGCAGTCATGTCCATTAACTCCAAAACTTTATCAGGTCGAGTAAAAGCTCCTGATGTGGAAAAGATTTTCAGTTTTTAATCCTTGGAAATTTATCACAGTACTAGAATTAAAACTGACTGACACTTAAAATCAATCAAATCAAATCTATCAAACCTGTTTACTACAAAAGTAACAGACATTGAATTGCATGTATAGCCCTTGGTTTTAAACTGCCGAGAGTAGCTATCAAATGTCGACGACACCTGCAACTGCACAAACAATTCTGGTACATTTTATTAACTGAACACTGCAAACTCATTGTAGCCATTTAAACCAAACACAGAAAATGTATTTAAATTTTTGATGAATTTGTTAGTAAAGTTCATGTGAAAAACCAAAAATGACAGGCCAACATTTTAAAATGTATTAGGTAATTATGTCTAGTTGTAACCTCTTGTTTTAGAATTTTCACCATAATTGATCTGTCTGGTCAAGCTGGATCTCATAGTTGTGGCACTGGTTTGTAAATGACTGATTGTTACTTAATTAGCAATGCTTGCAGTTGGGTCGTTGGCCATTTTTGTAGTCCTTATTAGCAGCTTGTGAGCAACAGTCCTCTTAAAACAGACAAAAACACTTTAAATTCTAAAGTGGGTAATATTAGATGCATTTTATTATTTCAGATTTTAAGAATTCGTTAACAGTGTGACATAGGGCAGCTTTCCACATTATAACTAGCTCAAAAGTTTTGGGAAATGCCTTGGCAGAAGTCTGTGCTCCAAGGTCACTTTGAGTTTTATGTTTTCTTCGTTTTTTTAAACTAGGGCTGCAAAGGGGCGGAACATTTTCACAAAATTTTCATTATCTAAAGCTAGGGTTGGCGATCTGATTTAGATACACTTTTTGAAATACTGGTTAAAATGGTCTTTATGACCCGATGGTAATCAACTCATAATGTGTTCTTAAAACAGAGCGAAAAATATCCGCTATCTACAGCAGGAGTAAAACAGGGAAAACACCAACCAATAATCTTGCAGGGATACCTTTTTTTACACCAATCAAATCCCGTCGCCATTCTGCGTGCCTGCTGCGCGTGCATTTTCCCGGTGTGCACAGACAGTGCATGTAGCATGTAGCGTGTAGGGAACAGACTCCGCTGGAGAATGCTTACCTTTCAAGTTTTGTCTTTGAAAATAAGGGAAGTCCGCTGTGAGCTGTCCCACAACACCAACCAAGCTCCAGTATCCCTCACATTTTAAGATAGATGTACAAGAAATCTAAAATAAACTCTTTATTTTTCTGAGTTTGTTCCGCTGTTGGCTCTAATCTCGCGAGAACTGCCGTCCATGCTACTGCAGGTGGCAGTTCTCACGAGACTTCTTCTTCGGTGGTTGGCATCCATCATTTTGGAGCATTACCGCCCCATTCAGGCTAGAGACGGAGCTCAGTTTGGAGAGGCAGAGGAATGCTTTTATTATTATATCGTCACACGGGAGATTTACAGGAGAATACTGATACAGGAGGACGAGAGAAAAGAGGAGAAAATACGGAAAATACGGTAGTTTCATGGTCAAAACAGGAGATTTGACAGCTATGTGGAGAATGTCAGAGGAACTACCTATACCCCGATCAACATCGGCTGTGAGTACTAACTAACTTTCCATGTTTGTTTTGTGTTTCCTTCGTGCTGACTGAGACATGACTTGGTGTAGTGTAAAACAAACACGTTGTGCTGAGGGTTTTGGAGTTGAATCAGTCTTCTGGATATAGCGGCTGCGCGCGTGCATGTGAGCGGGGGTGGGGCTAGGTGGAGCCCTGAGGAGATGCTACTTTCAAATTCATGCTAGTTTTCCAAAATCGCCAACCCCAGCTTTATTTAAGCTGGGAACTTTGATTCCAAATTGGAAACTTTCCATGGGAATTATGGGAATTTATGATAGCGTATTGCAATCATATGAAACAAACTGTTTCATATCAAAGAGTAAATTTAAACATTTTTTGTCACAGGCAGACATCCATACAAAAATAAAAATGTTACATTTCAACAGATTTATCTGTAAGTAGGAATTTATCAAGTTCTGTTTGTTCTATTGAACAACAAACTATAGCTTCACTAGTCAAAAATGTAGCCTCAGTTGTCCATGGTTCTAAAATTGTCAATGGAGAAACATTCTCAGTACATGTAGGGGGCGTGGCCTCAATACCTCTTGAGTTAACTGGAGTGTGCTACGTAAATGTGACTGAAGAATAGCAGAGATATTCTGTACACTTACATGAAATCTGGTTGTGTTAGTTAAGATTATACAACATTATATTTTCCAACTACATTCAAAATGCCTGTTAAGGGCCAAGCTTCAGTTTTGCAAATGCCCATGGAAAGTTTCCAAGTTATAACCCTATTTTTAACTAATGCAAAGCCAGAGGCAAAAATCAGATACATTCACTTAAATGGCATAACACAGAAATAAAAGACTCAACTAAGAGTCCAAGGCCTGGAATTCGATACTCTTGTCACCCAAAATAAACGATTACTTCATATTAATGTCTTCCCTGTAAAATGTCTGTCCTACACCCAATTAAGGGAGAGAGAAAGAGGGTGTATCTTTATTTGTGCTCCACTGTAATCCTTCCTCACAGAAAGGGAGGCGATTAAACAGGTTTAAAATACCACAATTCAGACGCTTTCCTCAGAAAAAATACATTCTTATTTTATAAGCACATTAAGCAAATCAATTTAACATAAATTATACGCCTTGGTGACAAAGGCGCTGAGTTGAAAGTCATCTGCAAATTGTGCACATCAAAGTGAAACACTAAAATAAACTTTTGCCTTTGATAGAAAAATACTGTTTTTTTTCTTTCTGCAAGCTTAAACAGCTGCTAACGCTATCAAAACATCACTGCCTTTTGATATTTAGAGACTCTGAGAGCGCTTTAGGTGCAGCTCCAGCCCGTCATTAGGGGCAGACTCACACTGAAAACTGAGGGACATTTTTATATAAACTCTTGAAGTGTCTTCTTAGATTTGGCCGCCCCCCCCTCACACAGGGTACTGTATTTGTGTTCATTTCATTAGGGGCGACTGTTCAGCGTCAAGGGCCCCCTGAGGGAGGAGACTGGCAGCGCCGCAGCATTCATCATCATTACATCAGCGACCACCGAGATCTGCTATCTTAAGCTTATCAACGGCGCACAAACGCACCGCGGCGCAGCCAGTTAGAGGGGAGGGGAGAGATGGGAGATGGAGACGATTGAGGGGAGATTGTGAGCAGAAAGTGGGATAAGAGGGGGAGAAAATGAATGAGGGAGAGCGAGGGAGGAGCATGGGAAAAAAAAATGTGTGTTTGTGCATGCGAGTGTGTGTGCGCCTCGCTGCGCCCCTGCATGCCTGCACATGTTTTCCAGTGTGTACAATGTGTGTTTTTGCACATTTCACAGCTATGCCAACAACATTAAGGGCTCCTGCACAGCTGGAATAACTAAAACACTGAGGGGCACGGAGGGAGGAGGAGTGGGAGCCCTTCAGCCAGATTAGCTGAATCTAGCAATAAAACAGAACGTGCTGGCTCTGCTGCATGTGTTTGCATTGGATAAGGTCAGTGAGGGGATGAGGCCCCTTAAGGCAGGGGTCTCCAAAAACTGGGCCACAGACCTGCAACAGGCCTTAGATCACTTGATACCAGTCAATCCAGGAGATGTAAAGATCGGACTTATAGGGTCTGTTTCTTATTTAAGTTTAAAAGTTACAAAATTCAAATAAGTTCAAGAAGAGCTTTATTACAATTGATGCTGCAATACAGTATGTCATGAAAAATAAAAATAAAAAAACATTTCCAACATGGCCTTGTGAATTATTTTCAAAATGTGGAAACTGTCTTATCTTGCAATGTCACCAAATCCATGAAAAATTCCTGGATCTGCATCCAGATTCAGATCGCCACCAAAACACAATCACTTCTTTTGTGTCATGACCTACATTACATGGAAATGTTACCAAAATCTATTGAGAACTTAATGAGTTATTAGTGAAAATGTGGAGAACTTATTTACAAGTTGATGAACCCTTAAAATACATTCCTGGATCCACATCTGGATTCAGGTCACCACCAAAATGAAATGAGTTCTTCGTTGTGCTGTGACTAAAATTTTATATTAGATTTTATTCAAGGATATGTCAACATTGATAGGGCAGCTTTCCACATTTTTTGACAACTCACTCAACAACGTTGGAAATACCTTGACAGAGGTTGCAGCAGTTTTACCTATGGCTAATTTTTGTGTAAGAGAACTGTGATTTCATTTCAGACTCCAATATCTTTCAAAATAATTTTTCTTTGCTTATAATGTTGTTAAAGATGCTTGGGGGACAGAAGAACATGACACCTTTTACTCAGCTCTTATTTCACAAAGAAATGTGCAATGCATCTTTAAAGATAATTACTTTTAAAATGCTCTGATTTTCATTTTCTGGGGTTTATGATGTCACAGCTATACAATCCCTTCCTGTTTTCTGCTTGTCAAGGCCATGGCATCATGACTGTTATGAAAGTTTGCCCTGCAACCTGTAACCCATCCTCCCCACTGCAAATCAGACATCGTTATGGTGGTCAATCAGCACAAACTACTTCATCATAGCCTCTTGTAGCCTCCCTGCCCCTTCAGATTTTAGCATTTCCAAAAGGGAGGAGAAAAGAGCTGCATCTGATCCTCTACAAAGATGACATCTTTCATTTCTGTTGAAATCCTTGCTCAACAGACACCAAAGATATTAACAGTCAAACAAACACGGACATGCAACCTTTAATGGGCTTTGAAGAAAGCAAAACAATCTTCCAGTGGTGTTAGCTTGTGCTGGCTTGCAGATGTTCTTGAATTGTTTTTGGCAATGACATAAGATGTTGTAAATGTAGCTCTTAGTGTGAGGTCACTGATTCTGACAGACTTCATTTCAGACTAGTTGGAACTTCTTCCATTGTGGCACCCAAGGATACAACTAGACAGCATTTTTAGACTCTTGTGCTGCCTGACTGCGTTTGGCAGCTACGTGCGTCTGTCTCCACGTTTGTATCATGTTGCCTTCAGCTAATGTCACGAATGATATAAGTTGTGCAATAGCCTATGAAATCAAAGTAAACTAATAAGATTTGTGTTTAATATAAAAATAAATGAATGCAAACAAAGCCACAGACACACTCAGTTAAAGTTCACCAGCTTACACCGTCACTGTATAAACTAACTTTGTAGAGCAGATGGGTCAGACTGATTCAACATCTGTATTCAAGCTCTAATATAAGATGATTGTGAGTGACCCAAAGTGACACAGCCAAATCAGTGAGCTGGGAGGTACGTGCAAGAAGAAAACAGGAAGTGAATGCTGGCACAGACTTTAGTAAAGATGCTAACAGCTTCAGTATCTGTAGATGTATTTTCTATATTACATTAAAAAAATAACGGCATTACAAACTTCTCTTTAGAAAGGATGTTTTACTTCCACTTCTGACATATTTTGCCAAGAGTTTGTTTCACAAAGTGGCTCATAGCCCATAGTGAATATATTTGATGGTAAGATTGCCCAATTACCCTCCCAGATATTCTTACAAACTTTTGGCCAATTCTCAAACACTTTCTATGGGCTCTTTCCTAGATGGCTTTGTGGAATATATTCAACAATTGATCTGGTGCATGTTTGAACCAAAACACCTATCAAGTTTTAATGTAGTTTTAAGGGTTAAAATCTTGTAACTTCAACTGATCCGGCGAAATGATGAGAGGTTTAATAAGTTCTTTCAAGCTTTGTACCTTCATTTCACAATGGAAGTACAAAAGTTTCATGTTTGACAGTCTCCACCTTGAAAATGTCCTTGAATATGAACCAGTCTGTGGTGTAAAACTGCCTGGGGGTTGCTGTCTGAAGAGGACAGTGGATAAAATTTCTGGGGGTAAGAGGGTTTGTGTTAGGTTCAAAACCCAAGCAGGAGGGGGTAGGGATTTAGTGGTTGTGGCTCCCATTCACCAGTGAAACTTCACATTGTGCCCAGATGGCACGGAGTCTGGCCTACAGCTGATGGGGACCAGCCCCTCAAGTAAGGGCCATTTAGCAGGAATTAGTCACACCCTGCCACACACACGCACACACACATCAAATCAAATCCAAGACACACACATGCAAACGGGTTTAGTGTCAGGCCTTTTAGCCTTTTGTATACAGCAATATGTCAGAGCAATTTGTCATTTGCATGTTGCCACCATGTGTGCACTGCCCTCCCTAATGCTTAACTGTAAAACTTGACATTGATTCTTTTTAAAATATTTTTGTCATGGCAGGTTTTGTGTTGCAATTTTTGGGAACCGTATGATTAATGATTAAATTGTCTATAGACTCAAAATCTACCTGCACCATTAAAGCTTTCAGTAAGGCTGTTATATTACTGAACTTTAGACCACAGTTTTTCAACTTTAATATTTACAATTCTTTGAGTTATTTACGAGATCATCTGAAGAGTCTTTGAAATTTTAACTTTTATTTGAAGAGATATATCATTAGAAGATATATTTTCACGTTTGACCTCTGCAGACTGAAAAAATCTATCAGGCAATCCTGAAAGTGTTAGCTGGTACGGATGGATAACTAAAATAGAAACTCTGAACCATCAGTGAGTGCATGAGAGAGTGCAATGCTGTGAATGGGTAGATGTGACCTGCAATGTAGAGCTGCTTTAAGAGTAGCCAAAGAAACTAGAAAAGTGCTACATAAGCTCATAGCCATTGACCATGACAAATGTCTTTAATAGGGGTTCATGCCAGCAAATATGTGAGAGCATGCGCCGGTCGAGTGGCAGCACGTCCGAGTGGCTCCGTGTTTGTTTATTGTGTTTTGTTTGTTTGTTAGTTGGCTTGTCAACTTTATGTGTGCGTTGTTGTTTTTATGTGTTTTTATATGTCTCATATGAGCAACAATTTCCCTATGGGGATAAATAAAGTATCTATCTATCTATCTATCTATCTATCTATCTATCTATCTACCCTTCAGCAGAGTTATCAAATGTAGTAACTGGTGGCAGTACCAAAGGCTGTCAGCTTGCATCTTGCCGGTAGCCAAACCAACTTCTAATAGGGACTTGAACCTGCCACCCTTTAGTCTCTACCCCAAGACACTACCCTTCTTACACCCCCAGGATGTAAGTAAGGTTTTTGAAGGATTGTCCCAGAAAAAATATATTTTCATAACAATTATAGATGCAATTTTTGTTGTTGTTTTCACATCTATAGACCCCAGAACTGTTCTAATTATGAAACAAATTATATGATAGCTTAATGTAATAATTTCAAGTGAATGTGACACTTTCGAAGCAAAATATCCTTTTGCTTCTTCATTTAAGTATTAACTCCTCCTTGTCATTAATGACATTAAGTCAAGAGCCAATTGGCCTGTTGGACAAAGGAAACTGGGACACTATGGACACATTTTACAACTGTTTCACAACTACAGACGTTAGCTAGATGAATATTTATCTAAAAATGATATAAGTTTCTTTTAAAGCTCAAATGTGTCACTTTTGCACTCTACAGCTCCATAAATATATGAATACGTGCTGCTTTTCTCAACCATGTAAACAAGACTGTATGAAGTTTTATGACTGCTGGAGAAATTTGATCCAATAAAGGCATTGTGGCTGTTTAACCACGGACTAATTAGTATTTAAGCAATAATGTAATGCTTGGTCAAAGGTATAAAAAAAGAACTGCAACTTTGCTAGCCATTAGTTAGAAAATTATCCCAAAATTATACAGCTGATAAGCGATAGCATAATGATCAAAAATATTAAAATGTACAGTTTACAGCACTTAATTAAACTTTCAGGTTGAAATATTGTACTTTCGCTGTCGACATCTTCTAAATACACCCATTCATTACTCTTCTTTTTCATTTACAGGAATAAACCAAAACACTGTGAACTGATGGATGAACAAAATAGAAGTTTCAACCATTTGCCACAGATATTTGATGCTAATAAACTTAACATAATAAGCAGAAGAGTTTTCTTTATTTGTTGTAGCTCAAAATAGATCCACTATCCTTTATTTTTTACAGAAGCTTGATTATCATATTAGCATATTCCATAAGTGAACAATTAGACCCTCTCTCGCAAGTACACTGCAGAAAACTTGAGGCTATAAGCTTGTGTAAATGAGGAGCACTGTTTAATTTTTTGTCAAGGACAAACAGCAACAACAGGGCTCATCGTTTGCTTTCAGCAGCACTAATAAGATTATCCTCGCGTGCGTCTTGCTCCCTCAGACCTCTCCTCTTAAGATGCTTTGGCGTGCTGGTGAGGGACCCCGTGTGCTGCTGCGAGTGGATCTTACATTCCCGTGTAACAAACCCACACGATGTAATCGGTACGCTTACACGACGCCTCTTTTGCGCTCGCTACCCTGCAGATAAGGGCCGAATAAAGCAAGCACCACAATGGAAAACTCCTGCGTTCTCCCCACAGAGCTCTGCTCATTATTTTGTTTATTTATTTTGACTTTGCATTTTGTTGTTTGAGCCACTCGTGTCGGGATGAGAGGGGGTCCGCGAAGGCTGAGACAATGGATAATGCAGGCTGCTCTGTTGCAGCGTGGCCCAGTTATGCAGTATTGGTTCCCCCTCCTTTGGTCTCCACTTGATTCATTCTCTCCCAGAGCTGAAATGTAGAGCCTTTGTTTGATCAGACACTTTTCCTGATTCTTGAGAAGAAGGGGAAAAGATGCTTGTTCAGCCGTTTACTGGAGGCCAAAGCAAACAATGCAATCTATTACTTCAGCCGAATACAAAGTCCTTGGGAAGAAAAGAAAACAATCTAATACACACAGAACTTTTTCCATGAACTTGAAAGGATTCATATGACTCTTTTTTTTACTTTATAGGTAAAAGGCATGACTGTACAAAGTTAAGTCAAGTTGAGGTAGAAACTCTTGTGTTTCGTGGAAGCACTAATTGACAAATAATTGACTGTTTTTACGAAGGTCAAACAGACAAGGACATATTCAGAGCATTAAGGGGAAAAGCAGACCTTTGTGGGGCATGTCTACCTGATTTCTCTACAAAGAATACTGAATTTCACCTGATTTTTGGGACATGATTTAAGCTCTTGTGAGGAATTTTCTGTTGGTGTCCATTTTCACACCCAACATGGAAAATCACAACCTTCTATCTCCTTGTTCTGTGGATGTGTTTTCTCAAAGAAAATCTTACTGAACCTTCTATTACTTTTGCCCAAGTCACTTACTGAGAACAGTTACTCATATATTCAATTTGGATGGCTGCTTAAGTGTGTTCAAAATTGAGCTTACTGTGCAGATGGATCAGATACAGCTTGTCAAGCTTCAAACTATGACTGTGAGCAGCCTCAAACTGAGCTTAAACTTTCACAAAACAATGGTATTGCTTAACACTGTTAGGTCAATTCAGCTGGGACACGGGTGTGAACCTTTTAGGGCCCTGTCCACATGGAGATACAACACTTTCAATATTATAATTGCTGCTAAGGTCATATCAAGCTCAGTAGATCCTGCAGCATGAATGTGAAACCCTATTCTGTCATTTTATTTGTTGTCGTTGGGGTTTGCGCATGTGTTGTAAGGGAGAGGTGGTGCTATGATGTCATTGTTTCTGAGGCTGTGTTTACACTGGGCCGAATATGGTCAGATCCGATATGTTTTCATTGCATTTTGGCCTTGTCTTTACATTGAAACATTTCAGAGTGGAAAGTTTTGAATACGCTCTCCATGCAGAGCCGTGTAAACCCGAATCAGAGCATTTCAGGGTGAAACGCTGACGTCACCACATATGCAGTACTCTTTCACAGGAAGGCTGAGCGCGCATACCAGGAACATCGGTCGTCTCCCGAGTAACACGTGAGCTGCTTACCGTGCTTGGTTTGTTATCCAGGCACAACTATCCAGACAGATTTGTTGACCAAACTGATTTGTTGTCCAGAAAAGAAACTCCTGCATCTTTGTGCATCCACTAACCATTGTTGTTTGAGAAAAGTTTTTCTTGTTCGTAAGCACAGACTGTAAAAAACATGGACGTCATGTCGCTGGGCTTGAATTGAAGCCGCCATGAAAACTGCTCCCCCTGGTGACTGGCTGCAGTGTAGGTCAAATCTCCGTCTTCCCCATTCATCTGAACTGGCTGTAGTGAAACTTCAAAAAATTAATACACCTCGTAGAAATATTTCTCCCATCTGTATGCTGTGGTGATGTGAAAGTATAATTACGCTGTGTTTTTTCCGAGTCCTCTTTTTTCTGAAAAGTTTCTTTTTCATCAGTTATTAGAGTTTTAAAATAACCGCGGTTTACAGCAGGTTCACAATGATTGTGTACGGCGTATGCTGGGGAGTTTTGGGGCAGTTTAAGACAACTACGTCCAGATATGGTCCAGATTCTCTACTGGCTGCACAATGGTGGCGCCCTGACGGGGGAAATTATGGCTTCAAAACCGTTGAATGGTAGATAGCCACGCTATCCAGTTCTTATAATACATCCATGTTCGTAAGTGTGTTGTAGCAGCACTGCCTCTCTGCAGACCTACATCACCGACTACTGAACCGGCATGCATACTAAAGCGGATTCACTCGTCTCCAGCGTCTCCGTCTGAACGCGTATCGACTTTGAAAATGCAAAGGAAAAATCTTTGCGTTTTTAAGTCAGGTTTGTGCGTGTAAACGTAGCCTGAAACTATCTGTATTCATGTCCACATGGACACGCTCAACCAGCATTTCAGATTTATCAATTTTAGGCCTGTTTTAAAAAATGTGTTTTCAGGCCCCTAATACACTGTTTTCATGTGGACAATAGCCTATAGGATTAAAAACTTATATTCATTCACCTGAATTTCTCTCAGCGTGGGCAGCCCCTAGGGCAGCTGCAAGCTCTATAATCAGGGGGAGGGGAAAGTCGATGCTGATGACGTCTGGACTCTGTGTAATAGTACTCTATCACCCAGAGGACACGTGAAAAGAACTAATGGTTATTGGTAAATGAACTTGAGCTTATATAGTGCTTTTCTTGTCTTACTCAGAACTGCTTTACACTACAGGTCACATCAACCCATTCACACCCATTCAATCTCACATTCACTCACTGATGGTCTGTCAGTTCTCCATCAGTATCAGCTAACACTTTCACAGCCTTCCATGCTCATTCACACACCACTGACGCAGCAAAGGGAGCAACTTGGGGTTAAATGAGCCGGGCTCGAACCTGCAACTTTCCGCTTGCCAACCAAGTCAGCCAATGTCAGACTGCGCCACTGATGGCCTCAAAGGCACATAAAACTAAGATACAGAATAACATGGGCTGTTAAAATCACCTTTTCTGATAAAATTTGAAAGGCATCAACAAACTATGACAATATGATCTTCTTCTGACATTTTGCAGTGTTGTACACGGTTTGCCCCGTCTCTTAGAGGTCATCTGTGACAGACTCCTCTCCCTGCAGTCAGGATCACTCTTTCTTTCAGTTTCATCTTGAAACACTCAGGCCATGTAAACACAAAGACGGGGATGTCCAAATGATCCATCAGATCAAACATGCCTACAAGAAGTCCCTTCCTCAAATTATCTGATGTTTTTGATAAAGTTGGATGGGAAGCTATGGAGGGCCTGACGTGACCCCAGGGCCGCCAGTTGATGATCACTTCTGTGGAGTATGTGCAGAACACTTAAGCCACTCTGGCCCTAATGGGGCTTATACTTGTATGAGTTAATAAAATACCAACCACATTAGCATTTGAGTTGGCAGAAAAACAGTCAGACTGTTTTCAAAGTCCAGAGTTAGTCAGACAAACACAATTAATGGATCTTATTTTGACATCATGTACAACTACAAGTGATCTCATCGTTTCAATAGGCACCAGTCCTGGAAAGGGACAGTACATCAGTGAAAAAAGTAAAAACTCTGTAGTCTGAGAGACATTATTAAAGTGGTATGCCAACATTTTTTTCTTTTCAAGTCTCTCCTCACTCCCGAGTCCATGACAAGCAGATAGACATCATTCCTTCGACTGTGTCCAGTAAATAGAAAGCAACGACCAAAGCTTGCCCACTGCTAGTTAGCTTATCTTTAACACCAGGAGTCAATGGGGTTCACTAGCCTGCCTCTGCTTACAATCATCAGACACTCTTCAAGAACTCTAAACGGTCTTGTCTGCCTGTTGTGACTTGTTTTTTACCCTGTATGTTACTTTATCTTCTACTGTCACTGTATTATCCTCTTCTACTTCTAAACAGGAGCTTTGTTTTGTTGCCCTACTTCCACAGTCTTTGCACCAGCGATCTGTCGCGCGTGGTCGAGTCTTTTTAATGGCTCTTTTAAGTGGCCAATAAGAACCTTTTTGCAGCTGAGTGAGCAGTTCCTTTGTGAGCTATTCCTGAATTCACAGGCAGTTTTAATTGAATAACAGCCCACTCACAACAACTGCGAATCAGTTCTCATCTTGACTTAAAAGAACTGTTCAAAATACTCATTTGCGAATGACACATTAAAGTAGGTCAACAAAACAAATCCTCTGTTGATAAGTACAAGATAATATGATGGTAGGAGATAATGTTACACAACCCGGTAAAAAAAAGTCACAACAAGTACACAGGACCGTTTAGAGTTGCTGAGGAGTTTATATGATGACTGTAAGCAGAGGCAGGCTAGCTATACCCACTGACTCCCAGTGTTTGAGCTAAGCAAACAGGCAGTGGGTGAGCTTTGGCTGTCTCTTTCTTGTTACTGGACACAGACAAAAACAATGGTATTTATCTGCTTTTCATGGACTCAGGAGTAAAGTAAGACACAAAAAGAAAAAGTTGGCGTATCGCCTTAAAGAAAATTCAAGGAGAGCGAGTGCAAGTCGGCCTGCTTGCCTTTAGATGTGCCTCAATGCTTCCCATCAATATTATAAACAAACTTTGCTTACATCCACAGCGCCTTCACAAGCATTCAAATACTTCATGACTCACGTTTTGACTCGAGTGGTCCCTGCACATGACTTACACTACAACACGAAGAGAGTGAGGTCTGTTTCCCGTCAGTGAACCTCTCATCTCCACTGAAAACACTCTGCCAGTGCTGCAGAGCACATCAACAACATCCTTCACTGAACTTTCACAGAGTTAAAGTACATGTTGCGCCTCGTGCTAGACTGTTTGAGACTTCTTATGTGTTACATGTCTCGCTATGTGACAGAGTGTATAGGAGTTTGCAGGAGATGCACCAGGTACTGTGTGCATCACTCTGAATGCAAGTGTGATCATAAATAAGAGAGAGAGAGACCCCAGGGAGAGTGATGAGTGGAAGGCAAGAAACTCCTGTAAAATAAAACACCTTACACACTTCTCTGCTTCTCTCCCTCTTTTTGCCCGTTCTTCACTAACGCTCAGAAGAGGATCAAGCAGAAAGATGGTCTTGCATGTGTGTTGTGGAAGCAGGGATGGTTTTAACAGCAGGTCCTCACATTTAGCCCTGGGGACTGCAGCATATACTCTTTTTTTATCCTCTATGTCTTATAGTTCGTGGAGCATTACAAAGAGAAGTGCTGTTTCAGAGCAATCCTAAGGCTGGACCAAAAATCACCCACCAATTCATTATGTGTAAAGCTTGTACCTTTTGGGGTCACATGGAGGTGACCCTATCAAAGGTGACACTGGCCTTGTGGCGAGGTGCACCCAGACTGTTCACTACCTAAAGGCAACTTAGAGTAAACAGTTAAAGTGACAAGTATGATTTTGGTTGGTTAGAGCACCAGGAGAAAACCTACACATGAGACAACAAGGTAACACCAAAAAAAGAGCCAAGACCAACCCAGAGAGTCAAACTAGCACCAACCCTGTCTGCACCACCATTCAGCCCACCAATTATCCTATCTTGAAATCTAATTGCATACACTGCGTTTGCCCTAGAGAATCAACACGTTACTTGCAGGATACTCATTATCAGTCAGTGATCCCTCTCTTTGGGTTAAAAATGTAACTTATGACATTGGTTCCCAATCTTGGGGGCATGAGGAAAGATGGGATATTGAGCTAGCCTTAGAGTTGATGGGCTGTTACATGTGCGATATTGGACCAATCACATCATTAAGTGGGAGGGACATTAGGTCAGAGAGGAGGACAAAACAAAGCAGCAGGCGTGGAGGCACAGATTAAAGCCAAACAAACACATGATCTAATAAATGAATATTATTGGTGAAGGGTCAAATAAAATACTGATATTGGTAAAGGGCTAAACATCAGTCTCACTAATAGGCTAGGGCTGGGTATTTCCCACAATCTCATGATATGATACCTATCCCAACACTGAGGCTGCAATACGATATGTATCCCGATACATGTAAATTATGAACATTGAATACACAAGTTTTAAATGATTTCACAACTTAAGAAACTTAAATTCAGGTCCTCAAAGATGGCAGACCTAAGTTCAAATTTGAAACATGTGCTTCATCGTGTAGCTTGGCTTCTACTTTTAACTGTGCCATTGTTAACATCACCCAAAGGGTATTGACAACAACTGTAAAACTTTGAAGTCGTATCGAGTCTGTAAAATCCATATCAATATATGTATCCCCAAGGGGTGCTTGACAATATTTTGCCACATCGATATTTTGAGCACAGGCCTGTAATAGGCCAGGCGGATTAATATAATCAGGCATATCCACCTTGCCAAGCTCTAACCTACAACTACTGTGCTTGTTTTAAAGGGGCATGACCCAATCAGCTTTCTTTAAAGCGGTGGGGCAACAGAAGAAAGTGGCTGCTCATTCAGAGATTAGCATAGATGCTAACAGCTACAGGGGCAGTTTTCAGATCTGGATCACATTTCCTCCTTAAATGAAAAACAAATAACACTGAAAAGCTTACTGATAGCTTACTTTCTGTCCTTTGCACCTCAGAGACAGCATCTGGATGGTATGTTATCTGATTGGCCCATAAAGATTGTTGTTGACAAAATAATCACCCAATCACTTGCCGGATATGCTTTTGAAAAGTTCTGTCCATTCCTACACTTTCTATGGGCTGTTGCCCAGATAGACTGGAGTAATGTATGGACCTGGTGTATCAGATCTTGGGACCCACTTTTCCAAATGTTATTAAAGTATTTGTGGAATTCATACAGCGTCCAGGGGTTTGCCAGCAATTTTATTATTAAAATCATAAGAACACACAATAGTGTATGTATAGGACCCTGGTTTTGTTGTGTTATCAAACAGGTAGCGACAACTGATTTCGGCAATACATAAAAATACCCTAAATGAAACAAAACTAATCAAATGGTCAACCTCCATTCATCCAAATAACTTCATTTTGCTGCCAAACGACATGTATATGTTGGAAAGTCTTTCTTTGAACAGTCTTGTTTCTTAGCATTAGGCCTTCCATCTACTCATTTTCAATTTAACACCAACTACATTGATGCAAACTCTGCTGTCTTGTTGTATATCTTATAAGGAAATGTACTGCTGATGTGTCTCTGATCCATCTTAAAAACCTGATGTATTGCCCAGCTCTACAGCAACAGGTTAAGAAGTTACTGAACAGTTGTTTTCACTCTGTCTTAAAGTTCCATATTTTCTCCAAACTTAGTCCTCTCTCTTCCTCCCCTCCTCCATCTCTTTCTCTCTTCCCTTATTCCTCAGAGTTGTTGGGATAAGTGTTGGAGCGCAGTGAGTCAGAGCTGCTATGTGATTAATGACGGGAGCCTGGCGTCTCCGAGGCCGAGCGCTAACAACAGCCAGGGGGCAGCGCGATAATGCACAATAATAAAGCCAGCAGACAATCAGCCAGGCAAAGCAAGGCCTATTAGCCAGCCCCATCAGGACGGCTAAGTGAGAAATTAGCCCTTCCCAAGCTCCGCCACAATTCATCAAGTGCTGCCCCCGAATCCCCCCTCAAGAAGTCATAATGTTTACTTAAAGACTGGCCCCGGTGCCCCAGCAGCGAGCTTTATTGGCTCTTATTAATTCTCGTTCTGGCCCTCGCGGCCGTGCCATTTAAACCGAATTAAAGGGGTGAAAATTGGATGAGATGAAGTTGTCTCGGTTTGGCTCCAGCGTGATAAAGCTGAACCTAAACAGAGGGTGACTTGGAAAAAATAAGAGAGGAGGGCAAACAAATTAGGATGTAAAGGAATGCTGAATGAAGCTGTCCTGAAATGTGCCGCTAGTCCATCAGAGGATTGCGGAGGGAGAGAGCGGAGGGAAAAAGGAAGAGAAAAGGAAGAAATGGCATTGCTTTAATGCTCGACTTCCTGTGTGGATGGGAACTGATCCAGCAGGGTAACACTGGGTCACACATTCCTGAGATGTACAAACCAATGATACTGTTGAATCTTCTGCTTATCGCTCATCAGACTGGCTGGGCTGAAAAAAAAGCCTAAAATAAGGTCACTCTATCAGCACCCCAGCTTTATTTCAACATATCAGTGATGGACAGGAGTGAAGAGGGGGAGGGAGTACTGTCCAGTGCAGCTTCTAATGAGGCGGCTGTTCTGGCCTTACACTAAAAACACAATGAATCACTCTAACAAAAACAAATGAGGGAATAGGCCTATTTTAACCGTACACTCAGACTACCCATTACTCTGAGCTATGTGTATTATCAAGTGCCGAAAAGCTTAGTCAAAAAGTTTAATCAGTTAGTAATTTATCAAGAAAATTGTCAAACATTGTTCAGGTCCCTGTAAAGGTTTTGTCTTATGTGTTTATTTTTGTGCCATTATGAACAGAAATGCTTTTGCTATGAGACTGTTGGTCAAATCTGGGAGATAATGCATTTAGGGATTTGTTTGGTGTTTAAAAGGTATTTCTATGTTCCCTCCCTCACTTGCTATTAAATGTTTCAAACTTTTTTGGTTTACAGTATCACTTTGCTGAGCAACGTTTAATAAGCTATTGTCTGATGTATCATTTAACCAATTAAATGTTATCATTACCTCCCAAAATCAGTAAGTAGGTATTAAGATCTTTCTTTCAAGCATTTTGGAAATTCACTAGGGATGCACAATTTTATCGGTTTAAGTATCAGCAGATATTTGCTTTGCAAGCTTGATATTGGTATCGGCTGAAATATCTGCCAGTATTTCTTGCCAGTTTGTCAGCTCTATCGAAAACATTACACTTATTTATCGTTTTTTTCATATACATTTTGATTTGAAAGTATAAAGTAACGAGTATCTGGCAGTTTTTGTTACCGTTTACATTAGTTGCAGTCCAACATTGGCTATGAAGTCATCAAATTGGTTGTTTTAATATTCTGCTGTTTTAATATTCCTCTGGATCTTCATTATCACTTTAGTTTTATGTTAACTGGTGAGGATTTTTTCAGCCTGGAAAAGAAATGGACACATTAACAAAATAAAGTGTGAGATATAGGCTAGCGGTTAGCCAATAAATTTATGTATGTCAGAATCATGATACAGGTTGTCTAATATTCTGCAAAAATCTTTTAAAAGAATCTTGAACATCGCAGTTTTAAAACATTCATCATTCTATTTAAGCTTGTACTGTTTATCTACACAGGCCTTTGTAATACAAAGTTGCAACAAGGTACAATCCCGTACTAGTTGGTCCACTGCTAAAGTTAGCACTTTAGCTAACTGCGTTACAAGCTAGCTCACTGTGTCCCCTCAGTGGCTCAATAGCTCTACATACCTTTAGTTCTTTAGCTTGTTGCTTAGCCTGTTAGCCCTTTAGCTTACTTTCCTGCCTGTTAGTTGTTTTTTTTTCTTTTACGCCCTCCTCTTTTCAAGACTTCTGACATTTGTCTGTCCGTCTATTTTGTCTCTCGTTGTGTGAATTAGTAGGACTAATACCCCTTTTCCACCAAGCTGGTTCCAGGGCTGGTTCGGAGCTAGAGCCAGACTTAGCACCCGTTCTTTAGTTTTCCACAGACTAGGCACCGGTTGCTGGCTCCCAAAACCGGTGCTTGGCAAGCACCAACTCTTTGCTGGGCCAGCAGAAAGAACCACGTTACGTCGGGGGTTACGGCTTACATCAGGGGGTGGGGGCGGGATTATTGACCAACCAAAGCAGAGTAAAAACACGGAAGCACTCTTACCCATCTTCTCAAGCGTGATCGCTGTTCGTTGTACAATCGTCAAGCAGCATTAACTTGCTGGATCGCCAACTTTTGCTCTCCAAGGAAGGCTCGAAGAGCCAATAGCAACACTTGAACCGCAACGTAGTCCTCCATCTTTGTCGTTGCAATTGAATGTGGCGCTAGTTGTTATGGGAAACTGGCATGACATATACAGACGTATACATCAGTGTGATAACATAGCCCTCTGGTCGGCACCCGTTTGTGGAAAAGCAAATGGTTCCTAACCGGTTCGCACTTGAACCAACTGCGAACCGGCTCTTGCACCAGCACTAGCACCAGCCCTGGAAAATAGCTTGGTGGAAAATGGGTATGAGTGAGCTATTTGGGTAGGGAACTTGTTCTCTAACACACCTTTGTTTTAAAGGAGACATTATTTTCTACTGTAAAAGTGTATTACATGTGGGAGATGACTCTGGTTTGGTATCCAGAATATCTTTATTTTTTTTCTCTGTACTAATCCCATAAGTTGAAAAAAATCAATAATTTGGGAGAAAAAAAAAACACATAACAGAGCCAGTAACCATGCTGACTGTTGATCACTGCATGCTGTGCAGTTTTACCAAACTTCAGTCTTGATCCAGGACTAAATCATTTTCCTGTTTCATCTTCAAAGACTTGTCCAAAGAGTTCAGGCCAGGCAAGGGTTTTTTATGTATGGGGCCATTCAGCAAAATGATAATTCAATGTGTGTCACACCAAACATCAGAACAAAACAACGATGGGAAACAAAACACATAAATCTTCACAGAAGAACTCTTTTTATCAAAAAGAGCTTTTATTAAGAATCACATATTTGTCTGAATCAAAAATTGACAGTGAATTGCATGGTATCATGAGTTTGGGCAAGACTTCCATCTCAAGTCAAAAATAAAAAGTGCCTTCACATAAAGCATGGGTTCACCGGCCCTTGTTCAGGTCCATCAGTGAAGCACTTGAGTTTAAAGTTTCATGCTCTGTGTGTGTGTGTTTCAGTATCAGCGGCAGGTGAGAGTGAGCTCCACAGACTGAGAATACGGCAGCGGAGGTGTGAGATCAAAGACAGCTGAGGCTCAGAGGGAGTCCCGGAGACTTCCAGCTCCCTGACGGCTCTTCCAGCGGCAGCGTCGGGAGACAACTCTCTCCCTTCACTTTCATATCAGCCACAGAGCCCCCCCATCCCTCTGCGCCGGCTCCAACGCTCCACATACACACTCCCGCACACTCTCGCACACACAGGCAGTCTCGGAGGATTTAGCAGCGCTGCCAAACCTGTACCCCACCTACAGCAACACTCCTACACACACAGAGGCTGTTGCGCATCAGAAACCAATGCATCAAAAACAAGCGGCTGAATATTTCACATTTTGAAAGGCTGAAGAAACTCTCAGCGCTGCGAATAAAGACTCACGCAACTTGCATACCAAGATGATATTACACCACACAAAGCTGGAATGAGATGCCATAAACCTCACAGTGCTGCTCAACAAAAAACTTCCCCATAAACTCCAAAGAGCGCAGTCACAAAATGGCCCCGGCGTAGAGAGCGAGGAACAAGACTGTCATTAAACAGGCAGCCCCCTCCGGCTCGCCGCTTGCTCGTGAGGAAGCCAAACATCTGGATGTATTTACTTGTTTCAGCTGTTTGCAACCCCACCTCAAATAAATCTGGGAGCCGTAACGCCATCGCTTAGGACAGCTCCTAAACAAACACGCTCACAGACTCAGTCGCTCACTACTTCTCTGCACGCTTTGGCATCCCAAAAGAAGCCGGGATGGCTCCAACGTGGGCAAATAAATTTGTGAAGAGGAGGAGGAGGAGGCCTTAATTGGAGCGTTTGACGGGTGCCTGGGGTTAATTGGGAAGCATGGAGAGCAGCTGGCTCCACGATGGAAGTTGAGACAGGGATAATAAGTTCACCCTTTGCAGGAGAGACAGTTAGTGATGAATCAGATCAGAGGAACAGTGTACAGTGTAATCATCCTCACATCTCCCCTCCTCCACCCCGCTCTCCTGACAAGCACAGACAACCTGGCTCGCAGCTACGCAATCTGGCACCTATCAAACAGGACTGGCAGTCACACGGCGATGCTTCACACACATACACACTCCACAAACCGCACTTCATTCAGCTAATGACTCACACACAATCATTCTTACCTCTAGGACACAGAAGCTAGTTTATCAGTTTCGCCGCTCGATGTATGTAAATCTCTTCAACAATGTGTGTACTAATGGCTTATTACCCCACGTTAGCTGGTTTGCATTGATCTCTATGCCGGAGGGAGATGGGGAAACTGGAGCAAGTTTGCTGCTCATATGTACCGAGCAGGACTATAATCACATCCCAGCTTGTTTCAATAAAAGCAACATTAACATAAGCCATCTCAAACACACTAAAACCTTCACCCCCACTCTGTCCGTGCAAGAAAAAGGGGGAAGAAAACTTTCCTGGATTACCAGATAATGAGGTCCATATGGGATGGGTCAGAAGAACTTTGTCTGTCTGCAGAGTTTGGCTGAAGTGATTATAACTTTCTAAATCCAAAATGCACTTCTCCAGAGGTTAAAACCTTTAGCCAGTGAAGAAGAGAGTGATTCTCTTTGACAACCATTTCATTGAAAAAATACTCAACAACTGATGCCAAGAGTAAGATGTTGCTTTCAAATCATTTCTCTTTCAACTTTGAAGAAGTGTTTTTGTACTTGTTGTTGCACTCATGTTTGCACAGAATAAATCTTCCTTTAATAAAAGTACATGGTCATCAGGTATAAACACTTTAAGCCAGCTAAATCACAAAACTTCAATGTCTTCGCTAGTACGCACCAAAATACCCAGCTGGTTCGACAACATTTAGTATCTTTAGTAGAGATAAGCATTATTGGTATGATATTGGGATCGGTCCATATTAGCCTAAAAAGTTAAACATTATATCAACCAATATTTATTTTTTTACTGATGTTTCCAGCAGATATGTCAGCCATCTGTATTGGCCATGTATGTCACATAAATTGGCTAAAATAACAGCAAAATACACAGATACCCCGCCCATACTGCTTCACCATATCATTCCTGTATGGGCACATTTAAAAATCAAGAGTTTTGTTTTTTTAAGAGTTAAATTTTGTTTATTCTGTTTTACAAGCAGCAAGTCAATTTTCATTAACTGTAGACTTCTGGCTCTTGACGAAAAACATCTGTATCAGTACCAGAGATACTGAGTTTAGAAATAAAGACATACTGGATATCATCAAAAATCCATTATTGTGCATCCCTAACTTTTATTTTCTGAATGACAAATACTGTATCAAATATGTAATGCAGCTACTTGCCACTAGATAGGGTCATGGCCTTATACTGGCAGTGGATTCATTGGTCTTTTCTCCTGAACCTACTGCATGGAAGTAAACAAGCAAAGTGAAGAGCTGGAATTTTTTTTAAATAAATGAACAAAATGAAATAATGATATACATAGGCTATGTCAGGTTGAGTTGCACTGGCTGAAGCATCAACAAACTACATTTTGCAAAATGTGGGTATAGACTTTCAAGGAGTACCGAAAGAAATGCTATTACTATTCCCTTACTAGAAAAGCCATTTAACTTTACCAGGCTAAATGGACCAAACATACAAAGATCTTAAAATAAGACTGATAATAATAATGGGAAAAAAATTCATCATGTTGCCATGTAGTTGTGGAAGACAGCAACTGTAACCAAGATTGAACTCAATTGATTGCCCAGCTCTACTTAGTGTCATATAGAGTGGTGCAAAAATTAGTCCAAAAACACAGAGGAGTGTTAGCATGTAGCGCCTTCTAATACTCAACCCCCAAAAGTAAACAGGATTTAGAATACTGGTTATGTATGAAAGCCTAACATGAAGTTTGGTGGACACTCACACAAGAGGTTTCAATGTTTAATGGGAAATTCTAAAATATATTGGATGTCAGATTTTGAATTTTGAC
Organism: Scarus forsteni; assembly: GCA_036419115.1. Lineage (NCBI taxonomy): Eukaryota > Metazoa > Chordata > Actinopteri > Labriformes > Labridae > Scarus > Scarus forsteni. The sequence goes on along the minus strand of JAZDUH010000007.1, from coordinate 11,775,658 downwards.
TCACTGTTGTGTTTGAAACGACGGCTGCCAACTAGCGGATAACAAGGACCTCAAAATGTGGCCAGGGACCTGACAGTATGCATTTGTGATTGTCTTATATAATCAATAATTCCTATGCTATTGCTGTCTCAGTTATGAAGACCAAAATGTTCAGTTTAAGAAGTGGTCCATGCAGAAATTTGCTTTCATGTAACATAAGCTTATAAAACATTTTTCAAATATGGCCGGTCCCATCAAATTTACATAATTTGTGCTGAATTGAGTTGTGTGGAATGATAATGACTTGTCAGAAACTTTTCTCCTTGAGAGGTAGAAGCTTTAAAGGTTTTAGATATGACACCAAACTCTGCTCTTTATGCTGAGAGGGTGTCTGAAGGGAAAATTTGGGTGCTGGAGGGAGCCCAGGTAGAGTCATAGGCAGTAATGGGAGGAGACAGGGACTTAAAGCGCCACACAAAAGCCAGGCTTTATAAATAATTCCAAAAGCTAACAGCATCCCGTGTATGTGTGAATCTGTGAAATACATTCACACATGAATGCACACACTCGCACACACCGCCACCAGGGGGAATAGGTTATACACACTGCTCCTCTGGGGCTGTTGTGAGTCTGACCTGCCCTGGATTGGTAAATTTGTGGGAATATCGGTCTTGCATAGATGATAGAAAAGTGAAAATAAAGGGCCTGTCTTAGCAACACACACATTTGCACACTCACACACTCACTCGTAATGCAGGGCAGCAAAGCACACCGGAGACCTGTCTTGTAAATCTCTTTGTGAAAGCAGCTTTGGGGGGTAGACAGCGGGCTTACACACTGAGCCCTGAGGTAGAGCTACAGACTCCACTCCCTCTAACCCCCCCATGGTCTTCCTCCCTCTCTCCCACACACGCACTCCTCCTCACTTTTTCCGTCTACCCCACATTTCCTCCGTCTTCCTTGCCCTCCTCTCACCTTTCTCCCCCCCCCCCACTCCTCTCTCCCTGTCCCAGCGCCGGGCTCTGCTGCGGCGGGTTCTTCGCCCCGCAGGCTCCCGCGTGGTGTTGCGGTGACTAATGTCCTGCCTTTGCTCAGACAATGAGTTTTAGACTGAGCCGGGAAAGTGTTGAGGAGGGAAAAAGACTCCGGCACCTTTTGACAAATGGAACCCTTCGCACACCCGCGCCCACTAAGGGAGGCTTTACAATGTCGCGCTCCACGCTCCATGTCCTCCGAGGGACGGCTGCAGTCCGCAGAGCCGCATCTGGGGGAACATAATGAATTCTTTGGGAAGTCTAACCTGGCTTTCTTCATGAATAAGATATATTTCCAAAGCAAGTCGACCCCTCTTAATAAAAACACCAGTCTGGCAGGAATAGCCAAAGCCGTTTTAGGGCCCCATGTACACGTTAATATTTCTGTTTCCCTATAAATTTCCTCAGGCCCACTTCTTTCCAGGCCTGTCACTGCAAAGCCAGGCCTACATTTTTTCCCCTGGAAGGTGGAGGAGCCATGATGACAAACTGTCATCAAAAACGGCTGGAGTCCCGTTCTTTCAAGGAACTCAAACTCTTTGGATGCTCTCCTCCTCTTCCCCTCTTTGCACCCTACCCCCCAAGCAACCCCTGAAAGGAACCGGGCTTTGTCTGTGGGGCAAAAGGAGAGAGGAATCCCCCCCCTTCAATCCACCCACCTCTTCAACCCCACCTCCCCTCCTCTCTTCCCCAAACCCTGTTCCTCACTCCCTGCGGAGTATTGTTAAAACACAGCCCCCTCTCTTTTCCGCGGCCCGGCCTCTTAAAACAGCGTGCTTTGCATGAGAAAAAACGATTAGTCTTCAAATGCTGCGCTGTCAAAGGAGGGCTCTTTCAGGTTGAGGCAGAAATTCGCTCAGATAGTTGAGTTCCCTCTTTTGTTTTCCAAGATGAGGCATTATTAGGGGCAGGCTCTGTTAGCATTCATTGCTGAGAAGAACACACTAGAAGGGTTCATACGAGATGCCCGCCCACTTTCTTTTGCAACTTGCCCCCGAGTCTGCAGAAGACGGAAATGAAGGGGAAGAGGTACTCATGGAAACATGTTTGTAGAGGAGGGAGAAGTCCGACCCTGGGCTTCTTTCAGGTATTAACCTTGGGATTTACATTTGACATTCAAACAAAAAGGCCCCTCCTTGACCTCCACTCCAGGATGCTGCAGGATTCAGGGATAACTCCCACTGAAAGACAATCATAAGCAGCATGGGACTGCAAACACATGGGGTTCATTTTGTTGGCATACTGCATGACAATACACAACTTATTTACTTTTGTGGGGCAGCAGTTTAAGGTCTGAAAATGCAGACAACAGCTACCCTGATTCCGATAGTGTTAAAGAAAGAAAATGGGGTTTCATAGGCTGACTCATCAAGAAGCACAGCTAGGTGACAGATCATTGTTCACAGCTCATCCGTCCTCGCCAAAAAAGAAAGCGCAGACCCCCTCATGGATGCCACAACCGGCTCCCATCAAAGCTGACACAATGCCCACATCTGCAAAAACAGCCCCGGCCCCTTGCATGGGAAGCCGCGTCTGTAGGCGCTAAACTTTACACCCCGCTCACGAGCAAATGGGCCCAAGAAAAGCAGAAAAAAAGCACTTCGCCTCTTGCTGCTAAACTTCAAGCTGCAGACTTCCAGACATTTTTATGGCCTCTACAGCAAACAGAGGAGGGGATGAGCGGCACCCACATGCAGGCGTGACCTGTCCTGTTTCTCCTCAAGTATGTGAGAAAAGAAAACGCTGCATCTCGCTGGCACACTCCGCATTCTCACACACACACACACCTGCGTATTTGTAGTGAAAAAATTTACAATGGCAGACAAGCAGGCTCATGTAAAGCTGTCAGACACATTTTGAATGGATATAAAATATAATCACCTTATTCAAATTTTGCTTTTCACTGTTTTTGTAGCTTTCTATGGTGCCCGACTCTGGGAAAGCAGTTGACCAGACTAATTGTCAGGTCCAGCTGGAGTTTCCAGCCAGCCAAAGCCATGGAAAACAAACCAGCCTTCCCTCTGTTCCTGCTGAGGCAACTTGAGCTTCCACTTTTTTCCTCCCATTCATACTTTTTTAAATAAAAAAGGCCTTACCACAGGAAAAGGATGTGTCTTTTTTTTTATATACATATTTCTTTTTGAGCTTTTCTGCTCTGAATGGACTGATATGATAGTTGGTCGAGTCATAAACGAGGGAAAGAGAGATTGTGGAATGACATGCAGAGGAGGCTACGGGCACCCTATTTCAACTTTTTAACCAACCGTCTGTTGAGGTTGCACTCCCTTTTATTAAGGTTAAGGGTTAAGACCAGTGTTCTGTGTAGGGTCAGGATTAGGGTTTAGGGTCAGGATTAGGTATAGAATAAAAGTTGTTTAGTCTTAGATTGAGCTTACTAAGAAAAAGTTAAATGTGTAGGAAGGTTAAAAAAATACATCAGATTGATCTGGCATATTTACACTGATAACAAATCATACACAATCAGCATATTGAGGAGTTAGGACTCCTAACTCCTAACTCCTCAATATGCGCTGTCCCGTCCAAACAGACATTACACAAAAATCAAAAAAATAAATAAAAGCAAGAGGGTCTGAAAAAACACCCTTTTTCATCTAAGTAGACTGTTAAACTGTTAAAAAACTGCCTTTTTTCACCTTGTTTTGGGTATCCCTTTGGTTTTTACAAGAAATCTTTCTAGAGGGACAAACCTAGGAATTACCTGTCATATTGATAATGGAGAGTTTACCCAGCATGGTCTTCTACACAAAAATGCAAAAAAGGTAGTCTGAATTCACACAGTTATGGACATTTCCACCTGTATACAGTGCAAATTGAGGAGTAGCTTGTACATCCTAAAGCACTGGGTTGCAGAGACTCAAGAGTCCTTCTTCACACATGCACTTCTAAATTTTCCAGAAAATGTTGGGCTTACCAACTCAGAGATATCTTTAAGTTGTTTGTTTACACTTTTCCCTTTCAGTAGGGACTTTTTTAAAGTTTAGCGTGGATGGGTATGGGAGGGGAATACACTCGGGAGCTGGTTGGGAAAATTCTGGGTGAAACTCCTGCTGTTTGCATTAACACATGCAGCTCATCCTAGTATATTCAGAAACTGTTTAGGGTATGTGCATGGTTGACTAAGGTTCAAGAGGTGGAATTTACAAGAGGCTGCATATATATAAATCGCATCACCATAGTTAAACAAATTAAGGCCCATGTGAATAAAGTGTAACCCCTGAAAAGTTTCTGAAAATTGTGCGGCTACACAGCAAGGAAATTTCCAAACTTGCTTGGTACACTTATTCCTAGCCCTCTCTAAAGTTTCCATAGCCTACAGAGGTGAATGGGTGTGGGAGGAGAACTACCAAGGGTCTAGCATGAAAAATTTAAGGTCAAGTAAAGTAAGTAAGTAAGTAGGGTAAATTCAGGATATTTTCAGAGTTTTGAGCATGCGTGAATAGGGTTAGGAGGTATAGTGCAAATGAGGCTGCATGCATGTAGATGGCATTACCATAGAGTAAGAGCATTTTTCACAGGTGATACCCTGAAAGTTTCAGGCATATTTTGGGGTTGTTCAACAAGAAAATTCCTCTACTTGCTAATTCACACTTTTCCTTCACAACAGAGATTACACCTGAAGAAGCATGTCATGCAGCAGATGGGTGGAGGAGAGGAAACAGTTGGGGACTGGCATGGGAAATTATGAGCAAAGTCTAGATAACAAATCCTGCTGCTTTTATCGACACACACAGCTCATAAGGGTGAAATCAGGAAATTTTCAGGGTTTTGAGCAAGTGTGAATAGGGTCCAAGAAGTGGAGTGCACGTGAGACTGCATGTAGATAGACCACATTCAACACATGATATTTTTTTAAAATATGACACCATAAACATTTCAAGAAAATGTCAGGATTGACTACACAGAAAAGTTCCAGACTAATTAATCTACAGTTGTCCTTCACAGCAGTGACTTCTTCTAAAGTGTGTCAGTCAGGTGATGGAGGGGTGGGTGGGAGGGGGGAGTGACCAGAGGGCTTGTGAAGAAAATTCATGATTAAGTCAAAGTTTAAAAACCCTGATGTGTTCATTGACACAAGCACCTCTTCCAGGTAAATTCATGAAATTGTTAGGGTGTTAATACAAGGAGGTTGATTAAATAAGAGGCTACAAGCGTAAAGTTCACATTATTAAAGCAAAATACCTACAGGTGCTTTTTAAACATGCAACCCTCAAATTTTCTATTTTTTTTTTAAGAGAATCAGAAATTTCCAATAAAATATTTGACCGGCCTTCCCAACAGTTCTCTGGCATGCTTGTTCACACTTGTTCATCAGGTCTTGAACTTTCTCTAAAGTTTCCTTGTCAGGTAATGACAGAATTGTAGATGGGAAATATCAGTGGGGTAACACATCTATAACAGGGTAAAGTCAGGATGAATGTCAGCATTCACACATGCAGCTGGTCAGACAAATTTGGGAAATTATCAGAGTTTTAGCACGAGAGAAAATTTGATTTTTATTCTTTCAATGTGCTAAAACAGGATTGGCTGATTCCTAAAATAGAAACAAAGTGTTAGTTTAAACTCATTTAAAATATTTTCTGTGTACTCTGAAGGAGTCTTTTTTAATACGTTTTTTTTTAAATATGAAAACAGAGATTTTTCTTCTGGACAGCAAACAACCCCTGATAAAAAGCCACAGACTCATATTTAATAGCATTTAGAACTGATTTGAGCTCATGAAACTGAAGCTGTTTAGATGCTTCATTTAGCTCATTAACACACCACTGTGTCATCAGCATAAAGATGAAGTTTAACATTATTTAAGTATTTCTAAAAGTCACTTAGTATTTAGTAAATAAAAAATAAATAACTCAACTAAAATTAAACTTTAGGGTGAACCAGTAAAAGTGGGAAAAACAAAACTTGAGCTGTGTTTTTGCATGAGGGAGAAAGGAAGAGTAAAGAAGGGGAAGACTTGCAGAATACATGTACATGCATGCACTGCAGTGACTGTTGTGTCAGTGTGCTGTTTGCGAAAGCCCCAAGTGTATTCAGATTCCAATGTGTGTAATATACATATCTAAAATTACAGTCTGATATCTTGAGACTCACACCCTCTTCATCACCACTTTCCCCCCTTCCTTTGCACGCCTTATCCAAAGACATCACCCGGCTTGAAAGGTGCCTTTAGCAGGCTCCTTGAAGCGGGGAGCGGGGGTCCCGCTCTGGGACAATGATGGTTGAGGTGGAGGGGGAGCCGGGGGAGCAGGAACACATAGCATATTAAATCTGCTGGCGGAGCTGGGTCGTCCGCGCGGAGAGCCAGAGAGCCAGATCTGAGGCATGCCCTGAAGGGATGGCTGGGCCTGGGGATTAGGAGGCCAAGGAGAAGCCCTCGCACACCCCAAGACCCCTTCTTGTCTCCACTCGCACGCAAATGCATCCAGACGTTTTGACGCTTCTCAGGTTTGCCGCCTCGGCCCAACTTTTTCATGGCACTCGCAAAACCGCACCAACACACACACACATTTCCACTCGCCTTTTTCTTCCCACTTAAACCGCTACCTCTGTCTGACTTGTCCTCTGTCTTTCCTCACTGTGTCTGTTTCATTTGATGTCAACATATCAAAGTAGCAAATCATCAAAGCGAGGGGTTTCTTTAGGGGGCCATCTACTCTTCTGCGGCAGTTCGAAGCGAGGGAAGCAACAGCTAATCAAATTACACTGGGAATTACTCCAAACTTCGCAGCCCTCCATGTGTTTTTTTCTCCAGTCAAAATACTTGCTCCTTTTTATAGCTCACAGAAAAGACAGAAAATGCCACATGACCTGTAGAAAAGCATGCAAAACAAGCAAGCTGATGCTAAAAATAAACTTCCCTGCTCATTATCTTAAGGAAAATCAACTTCCTCACATTTCCCTTGCTATAACAAAACATTTGTCGCCTCTTTGAGGGCCTCAGGTCGCAGCATTAGCACAACAACACTACTCATTAGGGCCTCCTGCCTTCACTTCTGATAACAGGTATTATTCCTGCAGGGTGTGAAAGGCCCGAGGACAGGAGCTGCCTTTAAGTGTGGATGCACGAGGAGAGGGGCCATACCTCAAACACTAATAGCATGTCATCTCCCTGCATTAACATGACAGCCTCTTTTCTGAGGGGTCGCCGGGTCACGGCTGGACCGGGCCCGTGCTTAATTTTACTTTAAGAACACAAAGTTAAGATAAAAAAGAGCCACGCTGCTGCTATCTGACAAAGTGAGTCCAGAAATGTTATCCGCATGGAGCTGAAGGAGCGGAGAGCGGCCACTGCTGCGTCTCCGCCGGCTACAGTAAGCGAGGGGCTCCGAGTCGTGCATCTCATTCCAGCAGATTAGCATCTTAAACACTGCTGCATTCATGGCTGCTGCTGCATCATAATGGAGCAAAGTGCTTTTTAGGGAGGGGTGAGGTGCACCTGTTTGACAGCAGTCTGTGGTCTGATGCAGGTGAGGTGTAAACTAACCAGAAAAATGCCATGCTTTTCTCCAGAATTAAGACATAATTGCTGAAAAAAGGCAATTACTTAACATAAAGTATCACATTTTTCAAGATTTCTGTCACATTTAGCAGCATGTTCGATCAAATTTTCAGTGAAATTTGATAGGTAGGTATAAGGAAACTAGGTTTAAAATTATTTTCTACTTGTTATTTGTCAATTTATTTACAAAAAATGGTAATAAGGCTTCATGTTCCCTTACATATTTTGCAATGCTTGGCAAATGACTTGTGCAGCTATTCAGAATAACACTGACACTCTAAATGATTAAAAAAAAGCCAAATTAAATCCACGTATAAAGCAGAAATAAGGAATGTATGTGATTTGAATTCAAGTTCACAGGATCTGATTTTATTAAATCTATCAATTTTAGTAATCCAAGCTTGAGGAAATTAATTTATATCTTACATTAAAATAATCCCAGATGGAATTATTATTTTTGCCTTTAAATAGTCCTCTTATTTTGGTATATTTTGTATTTATTTTTGATCATTTTAAGAGTGGATTTTATTTTGAAAAAAACCAAAACAAACCCTTTAAAGTAAAATGTGACAGATAATCTAATTTTGTGGATTACATTTAATTTTTAAAGCAAGAAAATATAATCCCATACAATTCTACTAATGTCATTTTAAATGTAAAGGTAAGAAGAGCTCATACTGAAGGGCCAGTGCATAAAACCGAACAATAACGGAGCAAGCAAGAATGCAAATATGACAGATTTACGTGAGTAATTTCCATCCATTATCCATGGTAGATGCGGAAAATAAATAAAATAAAAGGCCTTTAATCTGAATGTGTTTGAGGCCTAATCCATCTGTTTATTAGTTTTCATGTTAACAGAGCCGAGTCATTGACGTGACAGTGATTTATTCCCCTCTTATCAGCGCAGTGAAATGTTATTTTGTTATTATAAAAGAAATAAATGCCATATTATATGACAGTTTATGTGACAGTGCCTTTTTAATTTTATTAGTCAAATGTAACCAAAACCTGCAAAAAGCTACGCCTGGAGCCAAAACCACAGACAGGATGACTGATGGAGCAGCCTCGTAAAGAGCAGCTAGAAGAGGGGATTTTTATCTGTGTGAACTTGTGCTGTTAAACATCTTATTTGGCGTGTTCGCTTTCTTTCTGCGCCGTTTAAGGGTTGGCCAGATGAAACACCCCCCCCTCAAATAATTCATCCAAGTGTCAAAAAAAAAAAAAAAAGGGAGGATTTGAGCCCCTGCACCGCATGGCTGAGCAGCCCGGACCCTCGTCGTGCGTGTGAAACCCGAGAGCAGACAAGCAGATAAAATGTGGAACAGCTGGAGAGGACAGGAGGGAAAAGTTTCAAACAAATATCCGCACATGTGGAGGAGCGGGGGTCTCGCAGACGTTTTCATGTCCCGGACCCTCAAAAAATGAACACACAGACTTCTGTTTTTAAAGCTGCACATGTGGATCAGAGTTTGGATTTTAGTGGAGACTGTGATTGTATTAGACGCTCTGTAGAGTTTTAGTTGTTACAAATCCTTTGCATTTTGATATTTTAAATAAAGGAACATTAAAGCTTTTAAATATACTTGGAGCCCCTTAATATCCCCCTCAATTGTTGCACTAGCCCACTTCTTATTGCAATAATTTCTTTACAAGTCCTCACATAGATTGTTTTACTCCTTCATTTACACCATTTCTTTACATTGTAATTTACAAAATACGACTTTACAGCATTTCTTACATTGCTTGAGGCCACAGAAAAGCCCCTACAAATACTGCATTAGCCCACCTTTTACACTTAAATAAAGTTACACTGAACCCTGTGCATCTTAATCCAATAATTAATTAGAATTTAAGGCATCAGCTGCAATTTCTGGGTCCTTTAAAAATCCCCATCATAACTACACAAGTCCATTTGCTCTATAAATAAATAAATCTGCTCATTTAAATACATTCAATTAATGACTTTACAGCATTTTATGGCTGAAGGAGGCATAAAGGTTCCTACAATGATTGTACTAGACATTTTCTTACAAATTAAACCGACATAGATCCCGAACATTTTTATCAACTGTCATATAATAATTTTTACTTCAGTGATTCCTTTACATTTTAATCAGATATATTTAGTCAGTTTAAACAGTTCTTAATCCACCTTGATTACGTTACGCACTCGAATACCTTTACTGCAATTACTCTTCTCTTTTTTCCAATCTCATGACAACAACTCCAACACTTTTCTTACTAAGCTTGGGGCCCCACATAAGTCCCCAAAATTGCTGTATTAGTCCCTCATTTACACCTTTCAGTGCAATGAATCTATTACTTTGAAGAGATTACACAAAAGTGACTTAAGGCATTTCATATTTTGCCTGGGGTCTCATAAAATCCACCACAATGACTTTATTAATCCAACCTTAACACTTTGAACTTCAGCATTTTCTCACATTTTAACCAAATAAATTACAATGACCCTAAAGCTTTCCTTACTGTGCCTGGTGCTCCATAATGGTCCCAACCACGATTTTAATGAATGTTATTGAACACTTTAGTCTGCGATATATATCTTTTTGAATTTAAGAAAATAATACATACCAAATTGAAAGCATTTCTTACTGTCCTGGGGGCCCAATGGGCATCCTCTAAATTATCACAGCAGTTATTTATTGATACGATTAAGTGCAGTGAATCCTGTTAATGTTCAGAAACTTTATTAAAGTCACTTTAAAGAAGAATTTTGCCCCATAAAATATCCCTAATGATTTCTTTAACCCTCTTAATTAAAGTTAGTGCTTAAGGTTTTAATCAAACAAACTACAATAGCTTTTGAGAAATTTTCATTTCTCTTGGGACCCCTAAAATGTCCCCAAAATGATTGTGCAAATTTGTTTTTGCTTTAATTTCAATAAACCAATTTCTAGTGAAGAGAGTGTATTTCTAATTCAGCATTCGGTTCCATAAAAAAACTCTAACTGAAACAGTAAGTGCTGTTTTACACTTTAAAAAAACAACAAATGCGTTGATTTTAGAAGCTGTATGACAGTGACTCTAATTATTTTTAAAATTATTGGAGGTCCAACAGAAGTCTAAATATTAGTTGTATTGTTTGTTGTTTTACAACTCTGATAGCAGTGCAACATTTCAATCTGTAAAAATATATCATTTTGCCCTCCAAGTGTTTATTGTCATGCTTGGTGTCTCATTAAAGCCAGCTCACATACTGAACTTGTCAAATTATTTCACTTTCAATAGTGTTTGATTTTAAATTAATTAACAGTGGCTCTAAGTATTTCTATTTCTTCTTTAGGCCCTATAAAATTCCCCAATATGTTTGCTCAACTCGTTATTTTAAACTACATTTTTGGAATGATTCCCTAAAATCAAATCACATAAATCATTTCGAATGTAACGCATTATTTCTAAGCTGATGGCCCCATCAAACTTCCCACAATAACTGCATTAGTTGGCATTTTACACTTTTAATTGCGGCAAATCCTTTGATATTTAATCAACTAAATGCCTTTGACTTTAAAGCATGTCTCATTCAGCTTGAGGCCCCATAAAAGTCCCCACATGGACCCCTGCAGGGCCACAGAGCCCACTGTAATGGGCTTAAATTTCTCAGAGCAGTTGCACATGCCTTCAAATGCAATATGATTTATCCTCACACATTTGTTTTCAGGGTGTAATGCCTCTTTGTTTTTGTGTGTTAATGCAAACCAAATGGTGGGATCAAACTGTTGTTTTTCTAAATTTTCTGACAGGTTTGTGCATAAAATAAGACGAAACAATTTCTCCTTGGATGCATGCTCCAAATAGCATTCTCTATGATGCAAAGTCAATAATTAAATTAGGGATTATATTTGCAGGTAGTGTATTTTTTAAACTGCGTTTTTTACACGTACCTAAAATTATAAATTGCAGGACTGTTTTGCTTTAAAATGACTAAAATATCAAATGTAAATGCCAAAGGTCAAGGCCAGATTGCACTCACATTCTTGCATTTTTGTTTAAGTATGTCTGAGCGTATCCATGTTCCTGCAGAACTCCCAGCAGGATCAACTTAATCAATACCAGACATTGAAATATGATCACACGGGCACATAAATATGCACCCCCCACTCCCCTTTGCGCGTTTCTTCCTCATGCAAAACTCCAGTAAAGTTCCTGCAGAAGTTCATGAAGTGCCCATTCAAAACTCCCTCAGGAATTCCACGTGTTTTATCAGAGCTAAAAGCGAACTGAACACTTTAAAACACTTTAAATACGCACATGTGTCTGTTTGGGGTTTCCCAAACGCTGCGTATTTTAGCCAAACTTTTACGCATTTTTGTGCGTTTTCGCCCGTTTTTTGGAGCTGAAACTTGAGCGTACACACTCTTTAAAAACTACCCCCTCTCACCAGCTCTCCTGCTCCATGTCTGCACTTAAACTTGCATGAAAAGCCGCAGTTTTGAAACGTGAAACCTCCGCTGCTCCAACCTCTCCAAACTTAAAAAAAGCAAATCCGCACAAAAAAAAAGCGAGCACTTACTTCTTCCTGGGTGACTCCCCCCCGTCTGATTCTTCACTTGGAAAAGAAATAGTCTTCTTCTTTCTGTCGTTGTCTCTAAAGTTGGAGATGTGCTGCTGGTCAGGAGTTGACTCGGACTTTTTCTTTTCTTTTCTTTTTTTTTTTAAACGCTGCAACTCCAACAACTCCAAAACGGCGCTGCTGCTGCTGCCGCTGCTGCCAGAGTTTTTCCTCCTGCTTGTCTTCCTCACAGTTTGTGTCTGTGTTCAGCCAGAGCCGGACCCACAACCACCATGAAGTCTGTCCCGGGTTAAAAACCAAAAAGTGTGCCGAGAGCAGAGCGCGTGAAAACAACAGAAGCGTCAGAGGAGAAGAAGAAGCGCGTGCAGAGTTGTTGTTACATTTAGAGCGCTTTTTTTTACGAGGAGAGAAGAAGAAGAGAGAGAGGACGAAGTGTGGGACTCCAGCTGCTCCTTTCCTCGCTTGACTCCTCCCTTCGGATTGCTCCCTCCTTTACTCGCGTCCTCCCTCCTTTTTATGATTTTTGGTACCCCCTTTTTTAAGCCCCCCTTCTCTCCGTCTTTTTTCTCATCCATGCCACCATTTTTGAAACTTTAAACAAACTTGGTCTTATTTTTTTAGTTTAAACCGGAACTTGCGTCCAGTTTTTGTCATGTTTCTCGGCCTGTGGAGCACCCTGAAGTTTTCAAGTGACCCTTGTTAGGGCTGGGCAACATAGACCAGAAATTTACTCTAAATATTTTGTTTCACAGCTTGGCAATGAACTTAAGAATTATCAATATTTTCACAAAGAAACTTAAACCCCCATTCCAAAGAAGTTGGGACATTGTGTAAAAGGTAAATAAAAACAGAAATACGGTGATTTGCAAACCCTTTTCCAACTTATATTTAGTTTAATACACTACAAAGACAAGACATTTACTGTTCAAACAGATAATTTGTTCTCAAATACTATAGTTTTTAGCATACAAGAAAAATATATATATATATTCTTTAGATATATATACTACCAATATATACTATACTACTACTTTATATATAGAGTAGGGCTGTCCAAATTAAAGCATTAACATTGAGTAATCCATCGTAATGATTAATCTGATTTTTTTTTAATTAACACAAATAACCCATATGCAGTACAATCGTTAACAGCTCCATCAAAGAATCAATATCATGAGTTTTTTTGCTAATCAATTCCCTTATCAATTCCTTCCACTTACAGGGCTCAGAAGTGGTAGGAATTGTGGCTGAATTTTTTACAAAAGGCGCCTACTGCATCTATCTATCTATCTATCTATCTATCTATCTATCTATCTATCTATCTATCTATCTATCTATCTATCTATCTATCTATCTGTCTATCTATCTATCTATCTATCTATCTATCTATCTATCTATCTATCTATCTATCTATCTGTCTATCTATCTGTCTGTCTGTCTGTCTGTCTGTCTGTCTGTCTGTCTGTTTGTCGTTCCACTAAAGCTGGGACGGGAACACGTTGCATCACCTATATTTTAAACAACAACAAATAAAATACTCTCACACTTGCAGAATGGGGGTTAGAATTGTCTTTCTGATATAATCAGGGACATCTCTGAAACAGATGTCGCTTGGATGGCAGCATCTGGTGCCTTCTCAGATGTGCAAGTTACCCATACCGTGGGCACTAACACATCTCTATATCATCACAGATGCTGGCTGGCTTTTCTACACAAAGTTCATGATTTCAAAACACATTTTGAAATGTGGACTCGTCAGACCACAGCACACATTTCTACTTTGTGTCAGTCCATCTCAGATGAACAATTCCTCCCTCTGTGTTTGTGTGCTTGATAATAACAAAGACTTAAAAATTTGGCAGAAAGTGACATGATCAAAACTGTGTCCTAATTTCCAACAGAAGGATGCAACTTGCAGTTTGCAACTTGCAGAGTCATTGATCTATACAGCACGGCATTGAAAGCTAGGAGTGTCATGTGTTTGACATTGTTGCCACTTAAAACTTTTGTTGGCCAACTTTTCCAAACTGAAAATCAGGAATTGATGAGGGAATCATATCGGAATTGGATTGATAAGAAGAATCAATGAAGGCATCGATATCAATAAAACCTGCTCAATTTCCGTCCCTACTTGGGATGACAACACTTTAAAAATAAGAATAACATATTAAAGATATTATTCTTTTAATATAACATCCTAAAACCAACCAACATCAAGTCATCGTAATAAAAAAGCAGCGCTATTATTCCAATATGCTGTGAAATAAATGAGTCGAGGTCTTGAGAAAACAACTTAAATTTACTTTATTAAACAAAAGCATTAATATGATCCTTTTTGGGGGCCTTTGAAAGGACTGTAAATCCTTTAAATTAATGAGACAAAATTTGAGATATTATTCAATAGAAGTCTGCTTAGCATCGTATCCAATAAATTCAACAGAAGGATAGCGCTAAACAAATTTATTAGACCACCAACTGATGTAATGTTTATGCCACAGCTGCTTAATTCATCAGTATTTCAAACCTCTTAAACCAAAATCACATTTTAATGATAAACTTTAACACACATTTTTATCCATTACTTCTTTTACATTTGTTGTGTTATCAAAAAAATGAAAAAAAAAAAATAATACATTATATTTCTTGAGTAGGATAACAAATTATAGATATTCACATGCATTTCTGAACAGAAAAATAGTTTTAGTGGTAGAATGTTATGCTTAATCTTTTGTTCTTACAACAGGTGGTCTAATAAACTTGTTAAGCACTGCAAATGAATTAAAGACAAACAGCATTATCAGTATCAGTAATTTTATTTTTTATGTCAAAGCAATAACTGATTCCAATAGTTATTTGTCTGTGAGTTATATGGATGTTTTTTTCTAAGTATCAGGACTTCACACCGAGGTTTTTGTGTCAGTCTCAGTGCTTTACTCATGGTATTCCACTCAGGCCTGTTTAACAATCACCCACCTATTAATAATAGAATATAATAATAAACATTAACATCATGGAGCAAGTTGTCTCCCATATTGTAAACTGTTAATTTATGAGGTCTAAAATAGTCCCCCTGAGCCCTCACACTGATACCCAATGCAGCAGTAAAGAGGGGGGGAGGGGGCCGTCCTGTAGGGTCAGGTTATAATCAATATACATAATCAATATACAGGGAAATGATGTGGTAAGAGCGGCCTTTGGGGTGCTGCTTCAATCAATGAAGAGGTGGGAGCGTTGAAAGTAAAATCAGTGGTTAATCGTTTAAGCTGGATTTGAATGTGTGTGGCCAAGAGGTCAAGTCCGTCAAAGTCACAGAGCAGGTATTTAACATGATAGTTACATACAAACAAATGAGGGCTGTGCAAATAAAGATGTGTGAATATAAAGAACAGTTAAAAATCACATTTTTGATGCTAATAAAGTTCATACAGTCTATACATTGACTAATTAAGACCATGATCAATCAGAGCCGGAGATTTTCTGTCACACCTGTCAACATCTTCATCAATAAACTTCAAAATGTTGGGCTCTTAATTTATCAGAAAATAACACAAAGATATAATGTTTGAATAATAAAAGTAGGCGTCCAGGCTGTTGTACAGTGGCAAAGCTGACTTCATTATAAATAGTAAGTTGAACATTTTTGTTACATTTATTAAAACAGAGACAGTGAATTCATTTTAAAATACACATTTCCTTTCTTACATTTTATTTTATATTCTGCATTTTACTACCTCTTTTGATCTTGAAATCCTCTGGTGTTTTATATGTCAATGGCGTGGTTTTGCTTGCTTTATCACTTTAATCCTTTGACTCCAAACTAAGAAAAACAATATTTGTTGGTGTGTCCCTGATTCTATATGATTATATATTAATTTCAGGTTTTGTTTGTCAGATTACCCAATCGGGAAACAGATATGTTGGTCAACCAGCTGGTTGGCTTGCCTGTTGAGGGTTATCAGGTGTGAATGGATTTCTTTAATCTCTGTAATTAAATTTTAGTTTTTTTCATGAAAGCATGACAGAGAGCAAAATTTAAATATTTAGTGACTGACCTAGTTTTCTGAGGAGTCAAACATACATTTCTTTTATCATCACATTTATTTCCTTCAACTTAATTATGATTGTTACAGTATCTGAAAATATGTGAAAAGATATATTCTTACTCTTACTGTTTTCTGAGGAGCTATGCAGCGACGATTCACCTCTGATTTTTACTGGTTTTCAAACAATGTGGATACATTGGTGTATGTTACAACACTTTTCAAAGATGCATAAGGTAAAACAGACAGGAATGGACTTTCAGAGTTTTAAATACAGTAGTATGGCAGCAAAAAGTCAACCACATGGTTACAATGCCAGTTAAACGGTGAATGCTCTTAGTGCCATCACGCCTGTTTCTTTAACTCTGTTTAGCACGATTAATTACTGTATAGGTACGATACTCTATTTGTGCTGAATTTTATAACTATAGAACCTCGCTCAAATCAGTATACATAGAGTAAATCAGGAAGAGTTAAAATGTTGACGTTGACAAAATTTCAGCAAGTGTCGAGTTAAATAAACTCTGTATGGAGTCAAATCTCTGAAAATTTACTCTCAGTTAAAAAAAAAGTTGGCATCAAAAACAAGTGTAAATATTATGTCTAGACAGACTTCAACTTTTCTCTCTGAACTCTGAACTCTTAAGTGAGACTTGTAGGGTCAATCACCCTGTTCATCCTGCATATACCACAAGCAAAACAGCTGATTTCATCCGTTGCTGTCTACAGTTTTGGTCAAAACATGGTTTGATATGTCAACTCCTCAAATACAAGATAGTTTTGGAATCTCCTTCCATAGATGTTCCTTGTTTCTCTCCTTTTCAACAAGTTGAAACTGGTCCCATATGTCCTTATGAAATATTTTGGAAGTTTCTTGCCTAGAAATCCACTTAGATACTGGATTTTAGCATGCCTTTACACCCCCCTGTTTCAGCACTGCTAAGAATGGGCTGTTTTAGTTTCAATCTTCATCAGCTGTATATGATGATGTCCTTCTTCTAAAGAAGTAGGTTTTGCTTCAGCTCTTCAGGGGTGGGCTCTAGTGTTTACTGTGGCTGCCTAGATATGTTAAAATATGTTCCTTCCACTGGAGCCCACTGTGAGCTAGCTTCAGTAGTGTCTCCATGCGGGGGATGCAGCATATGCTTTCATGACATCATTGGGAAACAATTTTCAAATGGACTGCTCGAGTATATATTTGCTAGGTGAAGCAAATAAAAGTTAAATACGGAGGATTTTTTCATGTTGGGTTGGTTTGTTGACAATCCATTGACATATATTATGAAATACATTTTAATGTACATTCTATATGAATATCAATGAATTAACAACCTTTTGTTTCGTTAATTCTGCTAAGGAGGGTTTGTCTTTGCCAGTGTTTAGTTTGTTAATTTTTCTGTTAGCAAGATCACATCAAGTTACAATGGATTTTAAAGGAACTTTAAAGGCTTGTTGGTCATGGTACAAGGGAAAAGAGAAGATTTTGGTGGTAATCTGAATCCTGATGAGGATCCAGAAATTTTGTAAAACTACTTGTTAATATTGTGGGATCAGGCAGTTTTGCATATTTTCACTTATAAGTCAAAAAGTCCTGAATATATTTGGATGAATTTTTTGGGGGATGTTGGTCATGACTGAAGGGAGAAGAGATTACACTCAACATTCTTATCGTGATCAGAAACTGTGAGATAGGGCAGTTTTCCACATTGTTGACTATAACTTCCCGAACAATCTTGGAAATGCCTTGGTGGAGAGTTGAGCTCCAGGAACACCTCAAGTTGTACTTTTGCCTTGTTTCAACTGAGTGGTCTGTAAAGTGTGGTCAGGTAAAGCCTGATCTTGTTGGTGTTTCCACTGTGAAGTGTACCTTGACTTGAGTTTAAGGATCTGAGGCTGTAGGAGGGGGTCACACCATCTACATAAATCCGTGACATCCTGGAAGAGCATAAAAGAGCAACAGTGGAGGACTTTCAGCACTCAAGTACTCCATGGACATCCCTCGTGTTCAAAGCAACATAAGAGGGAAATCACTCTAAACCCATGGTTCATTTGAACATAGCCAGGTGTGTTTTAGTTTTTGCATGAGGACAGATGATTTTTGTGACAAATCAACAGACTGCAGCACTTCTAGTTCCTTCTTTTAGGGTCAGTTTGGTATAGCTGGCACCATTTTCAGAAAGATGCCAAAAATGGGACGACTGTGGGCAATTTGGGTAACTATTGTCCTTATTTGATAGTGGAAACACCTGTAATTGTGTGCCATACTGAGCCAAAAGGACTGCTTATTGGAAATGAAACTTTTGTGACAAGAAATTTCAGTTGAGATTTGAAATCTTTATGTCTTTGTCTTGAGATAAAACAG
The DNA here is from genome assembly GCA_036419115.1 of Scarus forsteni. Taxonomy (NCBI): domain Eukaryota; kingdom Metazoa; phylum Chordata; class Actinopteri; order Labriformes; family Labridae; genus Scarus; species Scarus forsteni. Next base: position 11,757,189 of record JAZDUH010000007.1, on the reverse strand, counting down.
GTTTTCCCATTATACATAATGAATTGAATAAATTTGTGGTCATAGAAAAACAGTATTGTTGTCCTAAAGAAAAAGGAGAAAAGGGCATTTGTATGCTCTGCTCCTTTTGCATGGAACATGTTGCAAAATGACTGGAAATTAACTGAGCTTGTTTCTTTAAATGCATTTAAATCCAGACTGAAAACACTTGCAACAGCCTCCTCAAATTGTAACTGCAACTTAATTGTGGATTGTAAATTGCCGTAATTTTACTTTGTAACTTTGCTGCCTCTTGGCCAGGACTCCCTTGAAAAAGAGGTTCTTAATCTCAATGAGATCTTCCTGGATAAATAAAGTTTAAATAAAAAAATAAAAAGAAAAAAGAAATAATACATGTACGTCAAGATCTTGAGACAAGTAGAGTTCAATTGATGTCAGTGTGACAAAGTTAAATTACACTGAGGTAGGGTGGGCGATATGGCAAAACTATCATGTCACAATTTTTAAAAAATAAAATCACGATCACGATTTTATCACAATTCTCTTTTACGTTGATTTTTCTAGACTAATTTGCATGTTTGACCATTTTTTCCGATGTTTAACACATAAAACATGTAAAACCCTAAAGCCAAAGAAACTTTCTGAACAGGTTTTAATTTAAATAGTGCAGTTTTTATAAAAATGTGCAATAAATGTAAACATAAAAGGTAATGAACAACAATATCAACATTATCTCTTAAAGTACAACAATTTAAAACAAATGTTATCTAACTGCAATGTCTATAACCTGAGTGAATAATACAGCTGCTTTAGAAAAGATTTTTGTTCAGACATCTTCAAGCTTTTATCTCCTTTTCTCTTTCTGCCATGGCTTCATGCAACGTAACCAAACAGGAGATTCTACCATGCACTGCGCGTAATGTGCTACGATTGTCTAGTCGGGTGCGCGTTGAAGTCTCTGCGCCCACACAGACGATCTGACGATCTTTCTGCTTTATGGGATCATCCCCACGTTATAATCCTTAACGATTTAATATCGCCATATCGCACACCCCTACACTGATGTATGACCTCCTGAGGCTTCTGCACATACAGTGTTTTTAGCCGTGACTTCACAGTCCAGACCTTTAAAATCAGGTACAGAAAAGAGACTAGAAATGCTTCACATGCACTGGAATATGGGCAGTGATATGAATCAAAATGAAGCTGCCCGTCTCAGAGACGACAGGAAGTCAGTGGGTGAGGAGGAGACAGTCAAAGGTGCTCTGTAAGACACGACTAATTCTCCTGTCAGTTTGTCAGGCGGTGCTCATCTGGCCTGGACTACACAGAGATAAAGTCCTTGTTATGAATCTCTCAAAGAGAATCCGAGGAACGTGGAGGTGGGGGTGAGGTGGTGTGGGGGAGAACAAGAGGGTAAAGGAGGAGAGAGGGAGGGGGCGCACATGGGCATCAGTGGGGTTAGCAGCTCCCGAAAGTATTTCATCAAAGAGGGCCAGGATCCTGGGGATTGAGATTCTGCCTGGAGGCAAGTAACCACTGGTCTCCCAAGAACATATTCCAGAGTGGAGCTCGCAGAGCCAAAGCACACATCAAAAGCACCTCTGTAGCCAAAGCGATTCTGGAGGAGAAAGAAAGGGGTTTGGGTCCCTTCTTGGCCCCCTTTAAGCCCCAGATCTCACCCCAATTAAGAAGGAACTACTGTTTGTTCCAGACCTTGAGATCTTCAGACAGGGAGGTGCGCTCATAAGGTAGACACACACTTAAACTAACCACTCCCAAGCACACCCTCCCATTTTGTCACATTTCCTCACAGAAAAACCAAAAAAAGAAAGCTTGACTGAAAATAAAAAATCTTGGGGTTATTTTTCAGTTTTAAAAATGACCGACTGATGCAGCGTGCGTCTAGTGTCAGCTGTGACCTCACTGAAATAATATGTGGTGTTCAGTGAGTCCGTGTATGTTACACAAGTTACAGTAAATCAATACTTGGCACAGTGAAATGTAGGCATTTGGATTTTTGCCTTTAATTCTCCTCCGCTGGACAGATGTCGCAGTGAAATGGATATGGCAGAATAAGCATATTATGTGCACACAGATGTGAAATGCTCTGGCTGCATGAGCAGAGGAATGACACGGGCTACTGTGTTTAACAGAGGCAGCATTCACAGATGAAATGTTGTTTGAAGTGTTTGTGGATTGTGCTTGGGTCTTGTACTTGATTAAAAGTGGAAATGTTGCTTTGAAATTTTGAAAAAAAAGTAGTACGCCCTGTTGCTTGGTTGTAAGCCTAATGAAGTTTATAGATGCCAGAGAGCAAGAGTAAAGTGGTGGGTCAAGAGCAACAGGAAGTGCTTGGATGACTCTTACGGATAAGAAAATTGTTAGAATTGACCCTTTGTTGGCTGTCCAGTTAGTTAACCAACCAACCAATCAGAAATCAGAAAGTCCTTGTCCCAAGCAGTTAGTGCCAGGCTACGAACAAATTTTGTTTTGGCAGAGTCTATTTTAATGCATTATGCTGAAAAAGTTGTCCTAAGTTTGTTACCTCATCAATGAAGATTACAACAAAACTTAGCTACAGTCAGAAGTAAGAGATAATATGTTGACACTAAAGATATTTTCTGTTCTATGAAAATTAAGGGGAAATAATAAAACTATTTTGTGAACAACCAATGTTAGATGGCATTACACAGGTCACCCATCAGTTGCTGGTTCATATATATATAAACAGATTCATGGAGATTTTTAGTTTTCCTCAAACACCCTACCAAAGTTTCATCTGTGGTTTTTCACATAGGAAACACTTTTAAAAGAATAAACTTTATGACATGCCTTGATTACAGTTAGTCATTTGCAATTATTTCAAATGGCAGTGAGACCAGGAACTATAGTTTTAAGCTCTTAACAGCTACCAAGGGACTTGTTAAGGGATCACTTCCTATAACGGGGGGCTTTATTGATAGTGAAGACAAAGTGGATAGACCTGGTAAACGGGGTAGAGATCAGGGGAAGACACTTTACAAATCAAATTCAGTTAAACATGAAGCCCAGGCTGCCCACATGAGATGAGGGCCTCAGTATGGTAAGTGTAGGGTTGCAACCCATCCTGCTTCTGGAACCCACCACCAAATCCATCCACCATACATACCACTTATTTGGGATCCTGGAGGTCTGGAGCCTATCCCAGCTGATATTGGGCGAGAAATGGGGTACACCTGAACCATTCGCCATAGCATAGCATTGCTACATAGAGACATGGACAACTAATCTCTTACTCACCTACACCTAATGGCAATATGAAGTCGCCAGTTAACCTAATGAGCATATCTTGGAGAACCCAGGCACGCACTGGGAACATGTAAAACTCCACACAGAAAAGCCCTGACCAACACGAGGTTCAAACCAGCAACCTTCTTGGTGTGAGGCACACAAACTACCTGCATTGCCACTGTGCTGCCCACAGTTGGTTGAATGATATATTTTTTGCCTTTATTATGTCAAATTTACCCTGTCATTTTTTTCTTTTTTGAGGGAGGGGGGTGTATTAGCAGCGGAGATAAAAAGGACATAAATAGGAGATGGAAAAGGAGCAGGAGATTAGGGGACATGCAGCTTGGACCTCAGGTTTAACCTGAATCCAGGCCACCTGCAGCAGATGAGAGCCTCAATACATGGTATGTGCACTCGGCCTGTGCCCAAAAATATTGATACAGCAAAATATAATCATGCACTCTTTGCTGGTAGGTGTATCAATACAGATTTTACAGAAAAGATATGGCCTCAGATGCTATGACAGCTGTTGTAGATACACTTTGGGTGGTGTTTTTAATGGCACAGTTCAAAGTCGAAGCCAAACCTCATGAGTGAAGCACATGTTCAAAATTAACTTAGGCCTAAAATCTCCCAGGACCTAAATTAAAGTGTCATGAGTTCTCAAACAATCTTTTTCTTTTTGCAGTGAAAAACAAAATCAAAGTCGTCAGGAATTCTGATTAAGTCTTTACAAATGTACATAATTTATGCTTCATGGGATGCGTTTCATATCGTGAGTTGCTGGAAATAGTCCTAACCAGCACCCACTATTAGTATCAAATAAACTTCTTAAATTGTATTTAAAAAAGAAGAAGGACTCCAAGAGCACAAACCTCTGCCAAGGCAGTTTTAAACATTGTCAGGTGAGTTGTCAAAAACATGGAAAATTGTCCCATGACACTGTTAACAAGTTATGGAAAAACTAATCCTGGATCCACATCTGGATTTGGATCTCCAACAGGATCTTCTTACTCCTCTTTTGTGCAATGACCAATATTTCCTGATAATGCTGCAAAAACCTGTTGAGAACTTAGTGAGTTAAATTGTCAAACAAGTCAGGACGTAAAAACTTTTATGCATAGCTTTCTTCGAGAGGCTGGTGAGTATACTTCCCTGGTAAACTTGAGATAAACATTCTTGCCATGTGCCCTCATTCTCAGAATTCTGGGAAATTTCCAGAAGTTTCTTTGTGTGTGAGAGGACATCTAAGTCCCCTTCTAACACTCTATTTCAATTTCCATTTCAGTTACAAGAAAAAAAAAACTTTCCAGAACAAAAAAGAGTCACAAGACATTGTCCACAGTACAAGATGCTCTGTTTTAACTAATGTGATTTTTAAAACTATGGTTAATATGGGCAAAAATTCAATTAAACTCATTTTTTAAAATATTGGAGGACACATGTTCATCATTCTTGCATCGATTTTATGGTGTTAAATGTTATCACGAATTATATTTAACTGGGATGGTCTTTAAATTTCCATCACATATAAATTTTCCTGATTGCAAGCAAAAGTGACAATCAGACTTATGTTTCATAACTTTTCTACCAAAAACTGTCTTTAAATGCATCTCACTGTGACATTTTTGAAAGTTTTGACATATTAGCAGAAAAATAATGCTGACATTAATTAATATAGCTTTATTGGAATTCATTTAAACAGCACCCTCGGCTTTTATTGATGTCTTGATTTCAACCCTCAAGAACGGTTTCAGTCTCGATTTGAGCTTTTTCATTTGCTGAGAATGTCAAATACTATTTTAGCTTTGTGGTAATGTAGCAGTATTTCCAGATAATTTCATTAAACTGTTTAAAAGATTCAGTGTAAGAAAAATCTGTAAGCCCATCAGTACACAGTCACAGTGAAAAAAGGAACTTTACAACAGCAAACTTGGAAAAAAGCAAAATCAGACCTTTCCATGATTGCCAAAAATGTAACCAGGGGACACTTTTTTAAGTGTACCACCTTTATCCTTGTTTAAGTGAGGAGGGTTAAGGGTTGAACTAAAGTGTTGTCTTGCTGTTTATTGTAGAAGTAAAACAGCAAGTGTGCCTAATGACAAATGACAACAGGTACTTGACCCTTGGTTTGTTTACAAGGGACCAGAGATTTGACACCAAAACATACAAACCACAACGACCTTCAGTGACCTTTAAAAGGTTCTGTATAAACAAACTGGAGCTACTTACTGACCTCTGTATGGAGTAAGACGCTGTGAGCACAGGGATCAAAATGTCTCTTTCAGCACTAATTTGTATCCATGTTTTGTTCTCATGAACAGAGGTTGTAAACCTTTCAGTATCTTGGTACACAGCAAATGGGGAAGAGTTTGATTTAGTTTTTGGTAAAATTTCTGTTTATCGTTACACCTATAGTTCCATGATAAAGTTACCATCATAATGATTCCTTCACCCTGACAACCCATACCAAGTACTCACGTTGATATTATTATTAGTTAGACAGTTATCGAGCAAAAGCAATTGCTCATTATCTGGATCACCACCAAAATCGAATAATTCTTAAGTTCGGTCATAACAAACATTTCCTGAAAATTTCAGAAAGTTTGGTTACATTTTCTGACACATTTTTCTAAAATTAAGGCAAAAAGTTGTTTTATGTCATTTTGGACATCACTTAAAATCATAAATCAATGTTTTGCCAAAACAAACAAACAAAAAAAAAAAAAACGGGGACTTTATTTTTTGGCCATATCACCCAGCCTTACTTGCAGTGTCCCCGCCCATGTACCATTAAATGCTGCAAAGCTCCAGAAGCAAGTCTACAGTCTGTGCATAACCTCTGGATGTTTAGAATTTACTGCAAAGGTTTGATGAACAGGAACACTCCATGACTTTGGCTAAGAAAATCTGCCATATCAACACATGAACATACTGCACAGAGGAACAAACTGATAAACCCAGTGTGCTACACTGATAACAATCATCTAATGAAAATGAAAGAGTAGACACTGTTCAATATCATGTCATGTTTTAGTGTTTCAACTCACTGTCGTGCATATATTAAGAAATAAATGTGTTAAATCAAACTCTGTATTTTCAGCTCAGCAAATTTTTCAGGTTGATGTTAAATCAAACAATTGTACCTTGCAGTGTTAATTTGAAGATTACACTTTAAAAGTTACATTTTCAACACTACATAGAAGAACTCCACAAGAGTTCAATTAACATTCTGTGGAGTGGACTCGCATAGTTTTTAAGTGTTCACATTAACTCCAAATGTGTTTATCTGAGTACGCAGATTTTGCTGTGCACCTTTTTATTCCACTTGTTTAAAATAATGAATTTCTATTATTTTTATGACATAGTGTGTGTGAGGTGCCTTAGCTTTACTTAAAAGTGACATTATTTTTTTTAAGACAAACACATAAAAATAAAAAATAATAAAAAATCACACAAAACAGCTTTGCATCTGTGTAAATGCAATTTATTTATATGAGTGAGACAAGAACCTTTAAGAAGGATTTTTAATTCCCTTGTCACCATACTATCTGCAAATCTGAAGTCATTCCACCACTGCTCTACAATGGGCCTACAACCCAGAGTCAATGCCCTGAAGTGATGATGAAACAATGGTAGGAGTCACACTGAAGGGCTGGCACTTGCCCCCATGATCAGTTTCAAACTGATGTCAAACATAACGTGCATATCTTTAAACATATCCAGCCCACCACTGCACCTTCATTTCATAATACCTTGTGGTGGTATAACTGCCAACCCAGGCTCTGATTGGTGAGGAGACCAAGAAAACCATCTACTCTGCAGTAAAGTTCTTGCCCCTGTATAAAAAACATGCATCAATAAAAGTTGATACTTACAGCAAGGTTCAAACTCTTCAATAGAAACAACCCTACCCTGTACACGCATGTACCCTGAGAACACTAAACACCCCCCCTCAGCTCATTTCCTCTCAGCATCCCCCCTTCTTGTCCCCCCCGCCTGCTGGAGGTATCGGTCGGCTCGAGTGGGGCCATTAGTGTGAATGACTGATAAGACCCTCAGCCCCCAAATAATCAGAAAAAAATGGATATTTGCCGTTATTTTGAATCCGTCAGAAATAATAAACGGCAAAATATATCCACTTGGGCTATTTAAGCAATTTCCCCATGATAACATCCCGTGGGGGTTTCATGTGGAATCCAAATGACGACATAATAAAACCACGTCGCCTGCACCCCCTTATCAGGCTGGATTAAAAGGGAATAATGAAACAGAACGGGTTTGGAGCCTTGTGTGGTATGAATATGATTATCTAATGGACTCCAATGGAAAGGCATGTTAATGCCGCTTTAACGCGAGACCTTTCCCAGACTATCTCCTGCCCCTGGCTCCTCCTAAGACCCCTCCTTCCCCCCCACTCACCCTGTTTCTCTGTCTTTTTTGCCTCTTCCTTTAAGTTGAAATAATAGTTTTCATTTTTTTTCACGCATAAGTCATTATGCCCCCCTGTCTATCTCAGTGTATGAGCACTGGAGAGCGATAAATCCTTACCCTCATCCTTCTGCCTCTTCTTCGGGTCTAATTTGAGACTGTTGGCCTCCTAACTTTTAGACAAAGCACTCTAGGCAGTTATCAGTATTCAGATTTTCTTTTTTCAAATGGTGATCATTGTTGCTTGAAGAATGTGGGTCACTCATACAAACTCAAATCAAAGTTTCTGGGCAGCCAGTTGAAATCTTATTACATGGTCTGAAAAGGCCTTAATTTATGATTACTGAGCCAGAAAAGTATCACTCTGAAGAGTTAATATACAACTATACACTGATATATATATATATATATATATATATATATATATATATATATATATATATATATATATATATATATATATATATATATATATATATATATATATATATATATATATGGTCATACCCAGTGCCTGTTTTCTGGTTGCTCTATGTACACACTATGGGTGGGAAAATAAATCAAAACACTATAGCATCACAATATTTGATGCGGAGAAAGTATATCAATTCAAGGCTGCCAAGTATCAATATTTTCTGATGTGTTAATTTCCAACATTTAATAAAGCTTTTAAATATGTTTTAACCTGATGATGTCGGGGAGTGCTCTTGATATAAAAGGGAGATGGGAGCTAGGAATTAATGTTATAATCGAAGATACATGCTGGGAAAATGTGTGTGAAGAGAGGCAAAAAATAACTAGTAGTCCAATGTGGAAAGAGTTTGATTGGAAATTTAAAATCAGATACTTCAGAACTCCCTCTATGACTTACAAATGTAACCGTAGTCAAGCTGGTGAAACTAAACAGCCCACTGAACTTGAAGAGCCGGATGTTAATAGTTCAATTGTTTAGCTCATGCTTTTCATACACATATCTTCTCTTTTGTATATGAAAAAAAGAAAGAATCTGATGTAACCTAAAATTTGTGTGTGGATATACATGAATTCTAATAAAAAATTGGATTAAAAAGAACTAAAGCTTTTAGTTCTATAGAAATAAAATCCATTATTCTTTAAGTCTGCATGATGCTGCTGTTGTTATAAGGTCAGTTGGGTAAAATTCACTGCGCCAAAGTAAGTTATTAAACAAACATGGCTGAAAAGGACAGAAAGAAAAAGAAAAACTGTAGCATCATCAGCCTTTAAATCTTCTGTGAGTACTTGTTTTGGACTTTGCAATGAAAATAAGAGATGGACATGTCTCAGGGTTTGTCAGCCAGTGACAACAAATAGTGCTAACTTACCCAACTGATAAATCAGCCAACACTTGACACACTTAGCTTGTCAAAGCTGCCCTGAATTCTGAGTGAGCCAAGGTAATAGAACAATCCATCATTAGCTGTACGTGCAAAGAGTCGAGGCCTCACCACAATATGCTGGTTGGAGCCCAGGTATGTGCATCCTTTGCTGCATTGTTTCAGCAACTAAACTAAACTGAAGTGATGTGGATATATGGAGATGATTCTAATTAAACCTAGCAAGTGTAATATTATAAAACACAGGGATTTTCATCAAATTTGACACAAACCTAAACACAGACTATAGGTTTGAAATTTCCCAAAGTCTGTGAGTGTTTGACCATTTACATCACATCTTAGGTGTCTATTAATCAAGGGTTTGATATAAGTTGAATAAAAAAAATGAAAAATTTTGGGATTGTAGAGGATCAGATTATGCCCTTTTTCCCTCCCCTTTGGAAACGCTCAGATTGGGGAGGGCAGGGAGGCTATGGGAGGCTATGAAAATGAGCTCGCATATTGGTTGCCCAAACAAAGTCTGATGGGGGTCAGGGGGGTTATAGGTTGTGGGGCAGACTTTCAAAACAGTCATTGCATATGCCTATGATGAGCAGAAACATACATGTAAGTGGAGGCTGTATAGCTATGACATCTTAAACATCAGGAAGTGAAAACCAGACCAGGTTAAGGGGAATTTTCTTTTAAGATGTGTGGCGTAGTTCTTCATGAATTGAGAGTTTAGCCGAAGGTGTCATCTGCTTCTGCTACCCAACCCCTTTAACAAAATTGAAAGAAAAGAAATATAAGTTTGTAGGTCATGTGACCTCTCTATACCTGCATCATGTAAAGTTTTTAAACATGCACCATGACATTAAAAAATAATTCAATAACTTAACTCTAAAAAAATACACTTTGTAGAATTATTGAATTAAGGCCCCACTTGCAGAGGTGTAAAATGTACAAACTTGAAGGTGAGGGTTACACGTCCAATGCCAAATAAAGATTTAAGTCAGGTGCAGGCTTTGCTGTCAGGATTCTGTAAAGATGTCAGGCCCACATCACCTGAGCGTGTATTTTACAATAGGTGTTGACTGATTAAAAGTACCTCTCCTTTTGATCAGCAGAAAAAGAAGTCCCTGACCACTCCAAAGCTCAGGCTGGGGGGTCATTATCAGACCTATTAGAAGCGATAAGACTCCATTCGCCGCATAGTCAAGTCCATTCTCATCTGGCCGAGCACAGAGCTGTATTGTGTATCCGCGCACACATCCTAAGAGCAGACTGAGCTCCCACAGGACACAGTTAAAAAAAAGCATCAATATTTCATCAAACTACTCTCTCTTTCTGGTCCAGATCAAAGCTTCGACTCCCACAGTCCTACAGGTAGAGATGGCTCTTTTGTTTTCGCTCCTCAGGTAGAGCAGCAGTCAGACTCGCTTTCGCTTTTGGAAACCTTGCAACGCTCAGCCCATCCATCTCATGCCTCAGCGCCTCGCTCTTGGAAGAGCGGGTAAAAAGGAAGAGGTAGAGACCGCAAGGGTGAAAACATGTTCCAGAGATGTCCAGAGATTGAACTTCTTGGCCTTGTAGTGCTGTATTACTTCCTGTTTGTTTTGTCAGGTTTCCTAATAGTGAGAATTAAAGTGAGGGCAGTCTGAGGAGAGGGTTATTTATCTTTTAAAGTCTGTAAGTGTTATGAATTTTCTCTCACAAGCATCAGCATTTAATTGTTCACTTTTTTGCTGAATGGGCCAATTTACAAAGACAGTCTTACCAGTGAACAGTTCGTAAGTTTACACAATTATTAGTTCATTTCAACATGGTTCAGGATTAAAATGTTAAGTTAATGGATATTCTATGGAGTGGTGGAGGGATGACATATTTTGTAGGCCATTGAGGAAGTAAGCACTATGCAGTTTGCCTTGGACTACAAGCCTACTTAAACCCAATCAGATTTTTCACATGTATCAAACCACTGCTGATAATAAGCTCTGACACAAACAACAAGTATGAAACTTACATGTTCTTTGCCTTGTGATAATCCTGACAAATCACCTACTTTCCACAATTTTATAAAGTTAAATATAAACAACAACAGTAAAAAAAAACAAAAAACAAAACTTTTTTAGGCAACTATGGAACTTCAACATGGTGGTCCAGCTTAGAAGCAACTCAAAAATTTCCAATGAATAGCATCACACCGTAGCATCACATTTTAGAATTTCCCTTTAATTGATTTGCGTGCTTAAACTGGTCCTCGTGGCTGTAACAAAAATGGATATATTATTGATTATCAAAAAAAAAAAAAAAAAAGATATGCTTGCAGTAGGATCCCCAACCATTTCTGAAGTCCTATTTAGCAGATCATCAGCAATCATCGGCTAAAGACACACAGACACTTTAAAACTGGAAAGTGGTCAATATAAGATACATTTAATTATTTACTGTTAAACATGAAAATTTCTCTTGCATATATTCATAACAAACTGTTTTAGGCATTTATCCAAAACTGATTTTCTAAATCCCATATAGTTTCAGGCTTTAGATGCAGAAGCTTCTGCTAATTTACTTCTGCGTTTTTAGACTCAACCCTGTGCTGCTCTACTGTGTATGTATCATTAAAATATAATTTTGGGTAAAAAATATATAAATAGTGGGGTGCTGGTTTGGCAGAGTGGTTAGCAACCAGGCACGTCCCATTTACATACTTCTGCCGGCCTAGGTATGAATCCAGCCTGTGGCCACCTTGCAGAGTGTCTCTCCTACTCTCTCACCCCCTTTCACAAGCCCATTCTCTCCTATCAATAAAGGCACAAAATGTATAAATAGTAATTTTACATGAGAAAACAATCACTTTCTAATGAAAAAAGCACCACAAATACCATTAAGTACAAAGATTCACCTATACGGCCAATACAGAGTCTCCCCACCAACAAATAAAACAATTTGTAAAAGGGTGCAAAACAAGTTATCATTGTCTATCTAACACACAAATTTAATGATTTTGAAAGACAGAGAATCCAAAAACACTGTCAGACCTAACAGCTACCAAGTTTGCCAACAACATTGAAAATTTTGCAGCAGTAACTATTGATAGCTCACATGGTACCTATATATTATGCATGGGTAGCAGTATAGAGACATCAAAACACACTTTTAAACTAGCATTAACTCGCTAATGTTTAATTGTGTTAATAAAAGTTTACAAAACCTATAGTCATCATGTTACCTGACCTAAAATCTATAAGAAAATAGTAACAAATATGAATGAAAACCCTCACCTCGTAACTGTTGTAAATGATGCCCTGTTCACGATCCCTTTTGGTCTTCACTGGCTCTTGTCACTTGGTGATGTGATGTTTTAGTACGGATGGGCTCACTCCAAAATCTGGAAGCTAGATGTAGCTAAAATGCCAATTTCTACACACTGCAGCTTAAGAAAGTATTCAGGCATTTGCAAGTGCAACTGAATTTGGACCCACCACCAAATTCTAAATGATTGTTCCATGGCCCATTTCTGATCTATTCTGAAAATGTCATCAATGGGTTATCCTTTTAAAAAAAAAAAAAAAAACTATCTGACAGACGCTGAAGAAAAAACATTAATTCCTCGGGACAGCAGGGAAAATGGATCATTAAATTTCATGATAATACTCCAAACTGCTCAAAATATGTATTCTGTCACAGCATCTAAATAAGAAAAACACTGATAAGCTCAATATCATATGTTATAGGCATGTATTACATATCTGCTAATAAGGCCGTCTTGTATTCACTAATGTTCTTGGATTATGACATTACAAAGACAGAATGATGTGCTTAGCATGCCTGTGCACGGCTTTATGCGTGCTATTATATATGTATATGTGTTCCCCTCCCCCCTAACAATAACCACTCTTTCTCTGTTGTCCCTGAACACACATCAGGCCTCTTCCTCCCCTCATCATCCGCGTCAATCTGCTGCTGTCACTCCACACCGGACAGTGACTAACGACACTCCCAGTCAGTCAAACACTTATCACCGCACAGGTAACACACAGGCCTGGAAATGACTGACATGAAATGGAAACGTCTCTCATTCTGTGGGCCAGGGAGCTGAAGTGAAATATTAGCTGTGGGAGAGATGGCGGCCGATAAGAGGCTCCCTGTTTGGGCTGGGATTGTGGAGGTCCAAGTTCTATTACATTTCTTTTTATGGCGAGGAGTGTTTGCTTGGATAAAGGATTGCTTTACTTTTCCATTTCCTTTCATGATTTTCTGTTTTTGCTTCAAATTTGCCACCTTTCTAACACTGATTTTAAAGTGAAATGTGCTGCCAAGGGCTCTCAGTCAGAACAACAGCACAAAAATGACAAATGCAAACCAAGTGGTGGCTTTGGGGTTTGGAAAAAGATCTAAAGAGGACAGAAGGAGAGAGGGAAGTGACATTCCCTTGATTGTCCACTTGAGGGTTCCTGCTGAAACCTCAAGAGTCACATTGTCATCCATTGCTAAAAATGACATTTAAACTGCAGGAATGAGCACATTTACAACATGGTTGCAGGTATTTTTTTTATCTAGACAGACAATATATGTCCTAACGCCATTTAGGGGGAAATTGTTCTTTTTGTTTTTTCCTAATCATGACCGCTGCACAATTAAGGCATAGCTGATTTGACTAAAAGCTAGCAAGGTGTGGCTGTTTGTGTTTGTTTTTGTTTTCAGGAGGCTCGAGATCAATCTAGCAAATGTCGTAAATAAAACTAATTTTCTTATTATATAATCATGATTTTCAAAGCATATTGTGCTAACCTAGCCTGACGCTAGATGGACTATTTATAGGTGTTTGAGTCGTCCATCTGGAAACAGCCCATAGAAAATGTTTGTGAACGGGCAGAACCTTTCCAAAAGCATATTCAGTAGGTATGTGGACAATCTTTCCATCATTCACGTTCCTTATTGGCCAATCAGATGATCTGTCAGATAATGTAGTAGGCTGGTGCTACTGCGGCAGTGTAAAGGACATAATGGGAGCCGCTTTGTAAAGCAAAATCTTGGCAAATATAGGCTACCTCTAAAATTAAAGAGCTCGTCCATCGGGAATTTGCTCAACTCAAACACTGTGAGTCAATGGGTAGTGTTAGCCTGCCTCTGCCTACAGACATCAAATAAACTCTTTAGCAACTCTAAACCATCCTGTGTGCTTGTTCAGACCTGGTTTTTTTACTGTGTTATTTCACGCTATCTACTTATAACTATTGCTGCATTCCAGTTTTGCTGGAAAGTTGGAATTTCCGAGTTCTGGGTGAGAAATTTTAGCTGGAACACCCCCCAAGGTCGGAATTTCCTACTGGGAACTTGGGGGATCCTCACCACCAGCTGCCCCGGTGTAAACAGTTAGTAAGCTCCTGTAATATTATGTTTATCTGCACTTCTGACCAGTGTTCATGCCGTTAAATCAGCCGTTTGCATAGCATTGTTCAATTTATATTTATGGAAATGCTGCCATAGTGTTATTTACATTCTTCATGTGGTACTTTTGTGAACTAAAGTGCAGGGCATGCTAAAAGTGGCTAACACAACGGCTAACAATAGCATGATTGATCGGCAAGTTTTGTCCGACTTTGGAACTGGTACACCGATAACTTGGAGATGACATCACTCCCACTTCCCTCTTCCCAGTTCTGATGTTAATGGAACCCAGATTAGCACTTTATGTAATTTTTGAAAGAAATATGTATGCATGTGGTTTGTTACGTCAAGTGCTAATCTTCGTCTAAAAACAGATGACGTAGCATAATACAATCGAAAAAAAGAGTCACAACAGGCAATCAAGACAATTTAGAGTTGCTGAAGAGTTTATCTGATGGTTGAATGCAGAGGCAGGCTAACAATACTTGCTAACTCATGTGTTTGAACTAAACTACTTTGCGGTAGGCAAGCTTTGCCGTCTCTTTCTTAATACTGGATGCACAGTCAAAGGAATGGTGTTTACCTGCTTGTCATTGACTCAGGAGTGTGGCAAGACACAAAAAGAAAATTAAAATGGTTGCTTTTTCCCTTTAATAAAGAAATGCAGTCTAGATCTGATAAAACTGTGAGTGAAGCTGTTAGCATTTATGTTAATATCTGTATGAGTAGTCACTATTCCTGCTGTGAAGGACACTGATTGAAGCGTCCTTCTGTGGGTCACTCAAAATTGTGGACTAGAGCTTGTAAAGATGGTTTGATCACAGGGCATGCGGGGTCTTTTATTTTCATTTGTACACAATTTTCTACTTTTTATGTAATTTATTGGTATTTTATTTTTTATGTAAAGCACTTTGCGCTCCAAATTTTTAGTATAAAAAGTGCTTAACAAATAAAGTTTGATTGATTAATTAATTGATTGATACAGAAATTGAATCAGGCTGATCCATCTGCACAGCAAGGTTACTGCTAATCATCAATAATCATTTTTCTGCACAAACACTTTAAAAGTATTTGGCAGCTTTGAGCAGTTTGCTCTTGTATTTTGTCTGAGTGTGAAGATTATCTGTCAGCATCTCCCCTCTAATGCTAGAGGCACTTTTCTAATCTCGGCTAGGGGCCAGTTTAGTTAGAGAAAGGGCCAGCCAAGCTCAGCTGAAACCCACTAAAGTTTAGGTTTAATATGTCTTAGTCCTCTTCATGTTTTTGTAAAGAATGTATGAACACCCGTGCTTTACAGGCTGAAATAAGAGGAGTGTGACAGAAACTAATATGTAACTTTGTCTAAATATTGAGACTATTTCTTAAGTGGCTGCTAAATAAATATTTCACACAGTGCATCTTCAAGCCTGTCATGCTGCTTAGAGGCCAGTGGGTCAGTCCCGATATGTAAGCCACAGTCCCCAAGGCCTCCAAAGAACCAGATCAGAGGCCAGTTTAAACCAGACTTCAGCCTTTTCTATGTCAAAGGTCACATATGCTTCCTCTGTCTCTTCTATTACTCATATACTCCACAATGTCCTCCCTCCATCCCTCTCCTACAGCTCTCACACATCTCCCGCACGCACACACAATCCCCCGTGGGCACAGAGATGGATGGGATGCTCCCAAACCACAGGTGCTGCTCCACTTGTGAGTCTTTCACATTCTTCACCAGACCTGCACTTTTTTTTTCTTTTTTTTTAACTTTTCATTGTTTCCCTGGTGGTGATTACTGCGGCACTCCAGTTGTGGGATAATGAGGAACATGGAATATTAGAATTACAGGATACAATCAATCTGCCTGTCTATGAGAAGCTCTTTGGGAATGAGATTTGTTTTTACAAGAATAAAACAAACCTCATGAACCTGAAACATCATGTGAGAAACTGCCTCAGAAGACATGGCCTCCTGCTAAGGCCGCCACCAGAGGGGGTTAGTCTCATTTCCAACTTCAGTGTTTGCTGGGAACTTTGTGTGGAGGCCGAAGTCTGAGAGATCGAAGACCAACGTGCAAGTTGCGCCATCTTGTGGTTACAGGATGTACTGAACTCTATGGATGAGATTTTTTTTAATCCATCATAGTATCATATGCAGGTTATCATAACGATTAACCATACAGTGAATCTATTCTTTATTTACCGGTAATACTAAATTTATCACTCAATTTTTATGACTTGTGAAAAAACTTAAAGAGAATAAAAAATATTAATTTCAGATTAAATGCTTTTATACGTTTATATTTGCAAATATATCTTAAGACTAGGTCAGTCTTATAATAATAAAATAATATCACTAACAACAGCAACACCAACAACAATAATGATAATAATAATAATGATAGAAACAACAATAATAATGATAATAATAATAATAGAAACAACAATAATAACTTTATTTGTAAAACACATCGTAAAAATCAAGGATTACAACATGCTTTGATAAATAGACTGGCACATACATAAGACAATTTGTAAACAGATGTATTATCCCAGGATCATATTGGCAGATCAAAGTCTCATCCCATGTAATCTCTCCTTCTTCAACATGTAGGTTTCCTTTGTATTGTTCCAAAATGTATCCACAAATAGGCTTTCATTTTGTCTCTTGATCAGGTGTTTTGATCAGTTTTGTCATGCTCAAATTTTCATGCATAACATGTCAAACCATCTCTTCATTTAAAACAACAACAAAAACAATAATAACAACAACAACTATAACAATAATAATAATAATGATAATAATAATAATGATAATAATGATAGGAAGAAGAAGAAGAAGAATACAATTTATTTTAAAGCCCCTTCCATAACACTCATGGACATGGTACAGGATAAAATGGAGCTAATTTCTGTTATATATATATATATATCTATATATATCTATATCTATATCTATATCTATATCTATATCTATATATATATATATATATATATATATATATATATATATATATATATATATATATATATATATATATATATATATATATATATATATATATGTGTGTGTGTGTGTGTGTGTGCAAATATACATATATATATATATATATATATGTATATATATATATATATATATATATATATATATATATATATATATATATATATATATGCAGATACAAGTGGCTGAAATGTTTCTTCTGAAGTGTGTTTGAGGTCAGCCTACCATGCAGAAATGACTGGGCCCCTGAAGGGACCAGTCAGTGGGCCCTCCTCAGATGATAGCTAATATCAATTTGTTGGAGTTGCTGGTGGCCTTGCAGTTGATATGCACAACCCACGCATAGGCTATAGGCTATGGGCTAGTCCTTAAAGTGACCCGGGATGGGTATGGCCTGTGCTTACTTTAACCCAAGAATTTCATTCTCCCCTACTTTCAGCTCTATCCTCCATCCTCTCACTCAATGAAAAGCATAAAAAGTAAATAAATTCTTGAAAATGTGCATGTAGGACAAATGAGGTTAGTGGTCCTCCAGGCATCTTTTGAACTGGCTTAAGTTTAAAAACAGAAAAATCAGACTAATGGTCTACATTTAAGATGGACTATGTCTTTGCCAATAGTTGCGTAGGAAATTGTCCCCCTTCATCCACATTTATGGATGCCCTTGCTTACAGAAAAAGTTTAGAACTTGTAAAGCATGAAGTGGGCCTGCTGTTCCTTCACTCTTAAATGATCCAGATAAGGTTGATCTCTCCTGTGAAAGTCTCCCAGGCACATGCAACTGAAAGGAGACCCCGAGGTAGACCCAGAACTCACTGGAGGGATTCCTCTTGGCCAGGAAATGCTTCAAACCCCCCCAGGAGGAGTTGGAGAATGATGCTAGGGAGGGGGATGTCTGGGTCAGTTTTCTTAGCCTGCTGCCACCACAACCTGTCCCTGGATAAGCAGAAGAAAATGGAAGGATGGTTGGATGGACTACAGGAACTCCTATAGCATAAGCTCTGGAGTCACACCAACTGCTTTTAACAATATTTCCAATTTGACTTAATTGAGTCCAAGCTTTTAAGAGCTATACTTAACTGCACAGGTTTTTAAAAAGGGGCTTCAGTTCATTTCTGTGGAACATAAGCAGAGAATTTCAGGGTCATCTTGAGTGTAGATTACGTTCAATGATTTAAATGTGGCAAAAACCATTGTATGTGAGTTTATATTTTAGTAGGAATATATTGCATGCCAACTATGTATGATATTAAGCTTATTCTTCTTAACATACCCTATACACATGCTGCAAAATGTACATACTTTGACTTTGGTGACAATTTAAAGTTTGCAATAAGTTTAAGTGATAGACCTGAGCTCTGCCGTGAAACAGGAGCATGTTGTTCTTTTCAGCTGATGGTTTCCTGACGTGAGAGGGTGACAGAACAAAGGAGGGGAATAAAAGAGTGTGGTCTCACCTGAATTCAGCAGGTATGCTGCAGATGTCTGGGGCCGACCTCAGTGACCACAATAACAGAGAAGATTTTGTTTGCTTCACTGTCAGGATGTCATGTTGTTGCCCACATGTTCTTTCTCTGCCACATCTGGATCTGTTTTTCAGTGTGTGTTTTTGTTGATGACTTTGAAAGCAAACTAAGAATCATTCATCTGTTTCTTAAGTCTGCACTAATCTAACAACCTTAAGTTTCATATTGTATTTTACACTTAACGAGTTCATGTTTAGATGCCAACTATGATGTGATTTAGCTATTCTGTACTTTGTAAGACAAGATGATGCAACACAATAGGGCAGTGGTCATCAGCTAGAGGCCCCTGGTCCACATCTGGTCCCCCAGCTGACTTTTGTCAATCCCGGGTCTTTCCAGAAAGTTTCACTATCAAGCCAGGCTTTCTTTCGTAACTGTTAATATGTTAGACAAAATTTGTTGCTGCTAGCTTCTCAAACATTTGTTACAATTTAAATTTGCCTACTTTTAAGTCAAATGTATTCATGTTTAATTATTACTTGTTTAACTTGGACTGAGTGAAGGAATAAAGATAAAACCACAGCAGGGTGAATGGAGAAAGCTCAAAATCTTAACAAATCTGTCAAGTACCTCTTCTGCTCCCATGCTGGCAACATTTACTGATCTCATTCTGAAAGGCAAAGAATTGCAAACATTTTGGATTAAATTTAAAAAATGAAAAAAGATTTGTTAGTGACACCAAAATATTTCAGTTTATCTGAGAATCTCACGCCTACATCCTCTGTCAAGAAAAAAAAAAAAGCATTTGCACAAAAAAGGCCGAAAAAAGAATTGGAAAAAGTCATGTGATGTCAGCTGTTTGATAATCAATGGAGCCTGATAGTTGTTGATGCGGATCAATGGATGCTGCCATGCTGCACCTGTTATCTCAACAGAAGTAGCTCAACCTACACACAGATGTTTAGGTATCAACTGTGTTCTTCTTTGCCTGCCTGGCTTGGCCTTCCAGCTTAAGAGAAGAAAGAGAAAGCAAAAATGGGGGAAATTTTAAAAAATCCAACCAAAGGGAAGAAAAGAAAGAAAAAGTAGAATAATCCAATGCTCTTTTCATACTACTACATAAAACATGTAATTACCGTTCTTGTTCATGCTCTTCTTGTTCTCTGTTCCTTGTAATTTGTTTTTCATCTGATAAAAAAAATGCAGTCTAGATCTGTTAAACTGCGACTGAGGCCCCATCCACACGAAGCCAAACCGAGGTCTAAACGCATACATTTTTTGCCGAATCTGCATATCATCCATATGAAGACGGCGTTTTGGGGGTCTGTAAATGATCATTTTTGAAACCAGGTTCCAGAGTGGAAAGATTTTGAAACGCCATATACGCAGCTCCGTGTTTACTGGCTCTCCGCAAGTTTTTAGATACGCATACGTCATAGTTTCATATTGTCATTGACACGCATGCGCCACACGCGGCAACAACAACAACAATGGTGACGTACGGTGTAGCATATGTGCTAATGAAGCTAGTGACCCTACTATCCCTGTTGCAGCAAAATCTCCTTCTTCTCAATCACCACCGAGTTGAACAAACAATTATCGAGGACACATTACGGCACTTTATGATCACTTTATCACAATCTCTGTTTACAACTTTTTCCACAAGTGCACACGCCCACTGCTTTTTTGTCTGTTTCCGCTTGTTTCCGTCATATCGTTACAGCGCCCCTAGAGATCTGGCATGTGTTTTTACGGCATTTTGATGCGTATCGAGTGCATTCATGTGGACGCACACATTTTCTGAAACGCCTTCGTCTTTATGACGATCGTTTTTGAAACTGTTTAGCGTTTTGTCTTCGTGTGGATGGGGCCTGAAACTGTTAACATCAATGCTAAAATATGTACCAGCAGCCTCCCTCATTGCTCTCACCTGTTCCTGCTTCAAACTAAGCTAATTGGGTCGTCCTGCTTTGGGCCGCTCATAATCATTGTAGACTGATGCTTGGCAAGATTGAGCTGCCTGATTACATACATTGAATCAGGGTATATATCTGAACTGCAAGGTGACTATGCTAAGAGTTTGTGTGTTTGTTGTTGAAACTGTGTTACTGCCAGTCTCGGTCAGGTCTCCCTTGAAAATGAGATCTCTAAACTCTCACAGTTCTTACTTTAGTCCACTTGTCACTGCTTACCTCCCCTCCTTTGCCCAACACAGTATCCTGTGGATTTGCTGTTCATCATGAGACATTTTAGATTTCCTGCTGCTTCACAGAAGTTTTTTTTTGTACTGCCATGTATGAGGGATTCATGATTGGCTAAATGAATTCATGTTGGATGTGTATATTTCTATATGTATATGTGTATTTTATATATGTATATATGTAACTATGCATATATGTGTATCCATAAAATGAAGGGTTTTATGCTCTATTTTAAAATGTCTTGAGATAACTCTTGTTATGAATTTGCACTATACAAAAAAGATTGATTGATTGATTTATCTCACTGGGACCAGCCTGTTTCAATAATGGTTAAATAAATAAACTAGAACAGCACTCAGAGAGCGCAGACCTCTGCCAGTGCCATAGTCCTCACCCATAGTGTGATTTTCACCATTAATATTAGTCCTACCTTTATTTTATCTAAATATTTAGATTCCTTGACCATGGAAACATACAATTCTGCACAAATGCTGAAAATGATTCTATCTTGAAATATTAAAGAATCCTTTACAAAATTCATGGATCCAGTCGGTGATCCGGGTCACTCCCAAAAATTTTATCCTTTGTTAATTTTCCCAATCTGGACATTTCCTAAAAATGTCATCAAAATCCATTCATAACTTTTTGAGTTATGTTGCTAAGTTATGTTGTCAACTTGTCAACTTGTCAACTTGAAGAGAAAGAATGTCTTATTGTCAGCCATTTTTAATAACTACATACCACTAAATTGTTCAGGACATTTGCAGATCTCTGCGTGCATGTTGACAAGTCTTCTTAAACATTCATGAATGCATTTGTAGATCTGAAGATAGATCTGTGCATGCATTTATAAATACTTTCTAACAATGGCAGTTAAAGAATGCATTGCATATGATAAAATATAGTTGGCTGAAGATGCATACCGTACAAACTGGCCTCAAAAATGTTTGTATCTTATCGTTTTGCATGCAGCCCTGCAGCCCTGTGCTTTTGAGGGTTTTATCAGCACAACTGAAATTTAAATTTCTGACCTGTTTTCAGTCTGTCTGGCACCTGTCTGAGCTGCAGCCGTCCACTGTGGTAAAGTGCTTCATCATTCAACACTAGTTTGAATGAGAATACGTTTGTGAGAGGTGTGAAACTGCCCAGTCATTACCAGACTCAGACAAGAAGTTCAACAGTTACAACTGTCGGTTCAGAGGATGGCACAGACAAGAGGAAGACTGCCACTCAGACCGAAAACTCCGCTAATCACAGTGGGTACACTATTTCCCACCACAGCAGGTACGTTACACCAGTGAAAGCACTCAGACACTTTCTCATGTGAAGCAGATGTAAAAAAGCTGAGCTCATCATTCACCTCTACATCAGGTTATAGTAGTCTTTCAAAATAACTGTTGTACCTCCATCCTGTTTGTGTCTGTGTTTAGGACAGGAGGTGGAAATTGATTTTTATTAGCTGTAGGACTGCTATGGCCCAGCTCAGCAAGGAGTGAAGGGAAGCAACAAAATAATAAAACAAGATTTAAACGGTTTTGAATTACAGTTATTTATTGATTGAAGCAAGGAAATAAATTTACAAAAGGAACATTGTTAAAAATTGTCCTGTAAAATTACGGTAATCAACTGGCAGCAGGGTTGCCATTATCTTACCGTAACATTAACATTATCTTACTGTCACTATCATTTACAGTTTTTTACCGTTAATGAAAAATACAGCATGGGACAGTTTTTTTACTGCTTCCCTGTAAATAAACAGTAAACAACTGTCAGAAGGACTTACATTATTTTCCTGTAAAATTAACAGTTTTTAACTGTCACTAAAATTCATGCTTTTGCGCTGTTCACTAAAAATATAGAATTAACTGATTTTTATTACCATACAATATTTTACAAATGACTGACTAACTTAATATCTTTTTACATATATTTTAACAAACTGTTTTTTAATCATTTTTTTTTTCAGATTTTTTTCTGGCTTAGCAGGAAATGCACATAGGAATAGTTACTCTATTGCTATGCTAGCCCTTACTGGCAATCAGTCTTCACAAAATCTCTATCCTAAGCTGTCTTATACTACGCAGAATGCAAACCAAAACAAAATGTATGAATTGAATGAAGAAGATAGCTATATCACTGATTTTTCAACAGTATGATTACAAATGTCAGAGAAAAAAATCCACAGCTTCAGCACTTTACTCTTCATTTTTACTCTTTATTTCAGGCAAACTTCATATGATTACAAATGTCAGAGAAAAAAATCCACAGCTTCAGCACTTTACTCTTCATTTTTACTCTTTATTTCAGGCAAACTTCATATGCAGAACAATTGTACATATAACAAGATAGATACACATACTGTATATGCATGTACACATATACATATTTATAAATATACTTACAGAATGTACCTGTACAAACTGAACAAGTATTAAACAAAAATGTTTTGTCTGTCTGTCAAAAACAGTTCAAATCAAAGTCAGAGTATAATGAACACCACCAGACATGTTACATCATGATCAAATATAAACTTAACATTTAGGCTTAGTGTACAGGAAAGAGAGAAAAAGGCACAACTCCAAAGTGGGTACTGGGTGATGACAATGGTTAGTGAATTACTTACAGTATGACCCACTCTCAGTCCGGCTCAGGTAGCCCTGTCTGTGTGTGTGCGAGAGAGAGAGAGACAGAGAGATAAGTTTAAAGATATAGTAACGTCTCACATACAAATCAGTACGAGTTATCTACATATAATTGGGGCATTTTCATTCATTTATTCAGATGAACAAGCAGCTGAAGTGTACAAACAGTTGAAGCATACAAACAGCACGTCATCAACATATTCATCATTCATCATTTAATTTATGGATATATTGAAGTCTTTACTTCCCTATCTTTTAATTGTCTGCCAAAAATACATTCACTAGAAGTTTTAGCTTGCGTTAGCCGCTGGATGCTTCTGTCAGACATGCACATAGCATTCTGTAATCAATGGCGAAAAAAAACTGACATATCACTCAACTTATAAGCCTTGGGCTCTTTTAACCAATATACAAAGTGAATTTAATTGATACTCACCAAATAATTAGGAAGATGGTGATGGATAAAGAAACACATGTATCCAGCTCTCCATGTGCAGTTCTTCCATGTGCTCCTCCCAGAATTAAAAAAATACTGGATCATACTGTAATTTTGGGCAGACTATACTGAGGACAGCGGTAAAGTGCTGTATTTTTGGAATACAGTAGTGATCCGTTAAAAAATGGTCAGTAGAATGTAATTTAACAGTTTTTATGTTATTTTAGCGGTAAAGCACTGTATTTTGAAATAACAGCTTAATACTGTTGAAATCTGGCAGTAAATTTACAGCAATCGTTTACAGTGAAGTCAAGAGCAAACCAAAACCACTAGAAAACCAAAAAGGCTTTCAAACGGAATTTCAGGCTGCAAAATAAATGTGATTAGGTCTGTCCATTAACAAAGGAAAATCATTCTAAACTTAAACAAAGATATTTTGACAAACCAAACAGAACCAGAGAAGAATTTAAGGACCACCCTTTTCCAGACAAGACTTTCAGACATTCAGGAAAACAAATTTCTCTTAAAAAACAAGGATATCCAGCTAAAATGCAGGCCCTATTGAAAGGCTCTTCATTCTGCAGCTTCTTGGGCTTCTCATACTGCTTTAAAATTAGTGGGTCAATGCGGGTTTTTTCAACACAATTGGCAAGTGACTCTTTTCCCATTGCCAGCAGACCCGGGTCTAATCGGCAGCAGATGAGCTGTGTGGCTGTTTTTTTTCCTCTGGTGCATCAAGCTGACATCATCACGTTGATGACATCATCAGCGCAACGAAGCTCCTCCATGTAAACAATAGAAAGGAGCATAGAAGTCGTGAATGCAGTTTTCTTTACTTTGCACTTTTATCCTTCTTTAAAAATGCACAAACCTGGTGCTCATGATACAAAGGGGGGAATTAGTTGCTGAGACGAAGTATCGTAAGTTACAGACAGAGAGGAAGGGCGTAATGTTATACCATGAGGATGTTACGCCAACGTCATCTGTAGATTAACAGGTTGACCCAATGTGATGTTCTCACTGAAGTGCATCAGAGGTGAGACGATTGAAACGCTTGCAGGGTCAGTTGACCCGGGTCGAAATGCCGATTAAACCCTTTCAAACTGCC
Organism: Scarus forsteni; assembly: GCA_036419115.1. Lineage (NCBI taxonomy): Eukaryota > Metazoa > Chordata > Actinopteri > Labriformes > Labridae > Scarus > Scarus forsteni. The sequence goes on along the minus strand of JAZDUH010000007.1, from coordinate 11,731,946 downwards.
GTCAGGAGCCGATTGTTGCCAGGTTTAAACAGGTTTCTTGGCCAGTCTGAAAGGGGCATTGTTGAGGGGGGATGATTGGCTGCCACGGCACTCCTGCAGCTGCTCTAAATCAGCCCAACGATCATCAGCGTTCTCCACACACCTCACCCACACACCTACACACAAACAGCACTCCAAAGACAGATCAGTACAGAGAGGAGGGGGGGCGTGGTAGCAGCTGTAACAATAACAAAAGAAACATAGTTTAGATGATATCCTCACTGCACAACATATTCAAAATTAGTGATAAAGCTATGACATTAACGCTTAAACTTAATTTCAAACTACGACATGGAACACGTAAATGTTTACTTGTCATGATCGGATCTGCATTGTAAATTTGCCTCTAAAGCAAACTGTAATGAGTTAGAATTTTTGTGTTGTCAAAATTTCAGCAAGAACAGTTACTTACACTCTGGGTGGAGTTAAATCCACAAAATGGCACCTCAGTTGAAAGCAAGGTGGTTTCAGAATGATGTTTTGGTAAATGAAGGTGTCACGGTGTGATCTTAAACTCTGAACTTGTCACGTTTCGTAGACGTTTTAAATGACAGTCAGTCATCAGGCCCATCTATATACCACAAGGCCACGTCATGCAAGGGAAATGTTTTATATTTACGTATGTATGTGGTCTAACCACACATGGTATCGCTCTGTCAGCTAATTTCACCCACTAACATACGTGCAAATACAGCAGTGGCTACAGTGTTAAAACAGAGCTAATGATTAAGTAGTTAGAAGTTTTAGTCTGAGAGAGTGCAATCCTAACTCATAGAAGTGTTGATCAAAAGTAGAATTGGTATATGTAACAAAGTTTTGAATATTTAGCTCGAGCAACAGTCAACAATAACACTTAATGAGAGTTAAAGAACCAACTCACAAGAATGGGTTAAATCAACTGTCTGTGGTGACGACCCAAATCAACACTTAGAGGTGCGAATATTAACTGTGACAGCGTTAATATGCTGTGTGGTTATCTCTCTTCCTTTGACAGATTTGACAGACTGTATAGTATTTGTAAAGAGTTTATATATGAACCCATATTTGTTATACAACAAATAACGCTCAGTTAAGTTTTTAAAAAGCAAATGTACCTGCAAAACTGGCAGCTGACCTTTCATACACCTTTAACAGCATGTACACACAACACCAGATGTAACTTAACTGTAATGGATGCAACAATGGCACACTGATCCAACCCCATCATATATTGCTTAGTCACAGTTTTAGATTTAGGATCCTGGTTTCAAATAAAGATCCCATGTTCTGGTGTGCTTGACATCATATATTTGGGGTCTATTAAGCAAGGATTTAACTGAAGTTGAATAATTTTTTTTTTGTCTCTGTCGCAGATCAGATGCTTTTCTTTCTCCTGCTATTTGGAAATGCTTGGAGCTAAGAGAGCGGGAGGCTATTATAATTAGTTCTTTGCTGATTGGCGAGCAATGTCTGTTGGGGTGGGCAGGTAATGGTTCAATACAGTCATGGCGTCTGCCTGTGACAAGCAGAAAACACACATGTAGGTGGAGGCTGTATACCTATGACATCATAAAAACAAGGAAGTAAAAAACTGAGTTAAAAAGGACATTTTCTGAAAGAGACATAGCCCATTTATCTGTGAACTGAGAGTTTAGTAAAAGGTGTTGAACGGTTATTTGTCTTTTTTTTTTTTACTCCATGTCATTTTGATTTCAAGTTCCTATTTTTTTTTTACCAAAGTCTGTCTCCCTCTCTGTGTTGGTTTCGTCTCCCACTTGCATGTTACATGAACAGACAAAGAAGGTCCATGAAGCAAATCAGGGTCTATTTCACAGTTTTAGGTTCAGTACACAAAAAGGCAGGCAAAACAAGGCAAAATGGGTCATGACGAAATTATGGCTACGAATACGAATACTGGAAAGTGACACAAGGTGCAAACAATCTGGCAACAAGACAGTGGAAGGCACATGGGTTAAATACATGAGGTGATTGGGGGTGATAAGACACAGCTGGGGCAGCACAATCAGGGGTCAGATGTGACAACGCCAGACAGGAAGTAAATAAAGAGACAAGGAAAGACAGGTGAATTTTCAAAATAAAACAGGAAACACTATACAAAGACATGAAATATGAACAAAGCGGGTAATTTAACTAAAGTAAAGGGGCAGAATCATGGCATATGATTACCTGACCACTCCCTAATGCGTTTCACCTGTGTCTAGTTACCTGTACTCCCTGCTTCTTAAAATACCCAGATCAACACATGCTGTAGTAATCATATAGCACTGTCTTTTGACTAGGTCCCTTGCTTCCCTTTTTCGCCTGCTGACTTTGGGCCCTTTGCCTGTTTATCTGCTTCCTGATTGCGACCTACTTTGCTGAATAAAGACAAAGTTTTTGGATCACTATCAATCTCATGCGTGTGACTCCTTTTCCTGTCTGTGCTGTGATAAGTTGTCACATTTTCCTGCTCCCCAAATCTCTTCTTAAAACATTAAACGCAAAGAAAATTGATTTTGCAGGTCATGGGCCCCAAAAAAAGAGAATTAAAAAAAATGAAATTAAAGGCAACTAGGTATGTTTATTTTAATTAGCCAAACAGGCTTAAGTCCAAGTTGAACTGCATTTCATAGCACGGACCAAACTATTTATGGGTTAATTTCTGTTTTTTTTTTTTTTTTCTGGAAACTGTATTTTCTTCCTGTACTGTAGCATTTACTGACATATACCTGACTGTTTTATAATGTCATCCACAGATTACAGCAGTATAACCTTTTTAATATTTGATGAGCAAATTTTGTCTTTTTTTCTGCATGTCTACAATTCATTACCTTCGCCAAGGAGGTTATGTTATTGCCTGCGTCTGTTTGTTTGTTTGTATGTTGGTTTGTTTCTCTGTTAGCAACATAACTCAAAAAGTTATGCATGGATTTCGATGAAGTTGAAATGTCCGGATTGGGACAAGGAACAAATGATTCGATTTTGGGAGTGATCTGGATCAGCGTAAAAAAGCCATGACAAAAAATATGATTTTCATGGATAACTACTGAACTAAAATAGATATCATTATGAATCCATTTGCTAATGGTATGTTTTCATGGTCAAGGAATCTAAATATTTAGATGAAATAAAGATGGGATTAATATTTATGGTGAAATTCACAAAATGGGTGAGGACTGTGGCGATGGTCTGCGCTCTCCGAGTGCTTTTCTAGTCTGCATGTGAAACTGACCACTCAGATGTATCGAGTAAGGAGGGGTTTGTTTTTGCTCTGATAGGGGCAGAAATAAAATGACTGAGAGTTTTTTAAGTTTCTTTTTATTGTTGTTTCATATCAAAAACATAAAAAATACAGTTCATATTCATTTACAGCAAAACACAGCAAACATATGTGGCTCAACTGTGAAAATACGAACATCATTTACACTAAAATAAAAATTTTACAGCAATTCAGGAGCATGGATGGACAACTCACATCACCAAAGAGCTACAAGAACTCATCCTTTGTGCCATTCAAATGATATTTCTATTTCATATCTCAATAAATTAGGAATTCTTAATATAATATATATCTAAATGGAAGACCTTTTAATTACCAATAATTAGTCTGTAAATTATTTATTTCTAATAGTGACTTGTTGGCCAGATTGAGCAAGTATGGAGTCATCCGCCCAACCCTGAAATCAAATCATATCAGGTAATCTTAATGCATGTCTGAAATTACTGTTCCCTTTGTAGAGAGAGTTAAATGACACTAATTCTTTTTTTTTTTCATTTTTAATTGATGTTTGTATCAAAACTAGAAAGTACAGTAACATTTGTTTACAACAAAACTCAACAAAGACAGCGAAACAATTGTGAAAACAAAAATATTTTAAAAAAGTCCTATTTACACTATATTACAGACTTTACAGTGAATCCAACACAGGTATGAGCAACTGGCAGCCAAAGGTCACCGCCCTCATCCTTAATCAATCTGGCCCACAATTCAAACTCAGATATTAAAAATGTAAACACAAAGAGAACCTGGCAAAACAAATGCTATGGAAGCATGGCAATGAGAGGTATTTTAATTGTATTAATTTACTGTGTTTGCAGAGAAAATCTGTCAATTACGAGGTAGTTGGCCTATTGGCTTTGTTTTGTGAAGCAATGTCAAACACATGGTGCACCTGATGTTGGATGTTACACCGTTAAGGTCCAATTGTCTCCTGCCTGGCTGCCTCTGATAAGAGCATGAACTCCAGGGTGTTGACCAGGCACTTGTTCAGCATTAAGACAAATGATTGTAACTTCTTTAGCTGTTTGTTACTGATTCTCAACTGGAATTGATTTCCATTTTCCACCTGTAGCGAGGAACAATCAGTGCATGGGATGTGGAAAAGATGGGCAAAATACAGGCTACTGTGGACACCATTTGTTCTGCATCGAAGATCATGGACAAACTACATGGAGACAGAGTATTTCTGTGCCTGGATAATTACATGTTTGTGATTCAGTTTGAAAATATAAATGCCAGTGTGACACAGTATGTTCTGATGAAGGTTCTACCCCTCACAATCCCAGACAGCTTGGCCCTTTGGAAGTAAGAACTGACAGGTGTGGCCCTCTTGGTATCCTCAGTCACCCATCCTTGCTCCACATTAATGAATGCATTGAGTGAGACGTTTTTACTGCTTTCAGAGTTGTAAAAGACATTTGTAGGTGCTAGCTAGTAGCCTATAATGCATGAAGAAAGAAATTAAAACTGAATAATGTTGAGCTGCATTGAGTGTGAGAACAAGAAAATATTTCTTTATAATGAAAGGGCAGGGGTAGTTTCAGTGTCTGACATGACAGAGGGGCGTTTAGGAACTGCTTGTGCTTTACTGAGCCTTTCTTTGCTTAAACCGCCAGCACACATTCTCAAAATCCTGAACAGGTCTTGTCTAAAACGAACCCCGACGAAGACGTACAGGAACGGGTTCAGGCAGGCGTGGGTGTATGCCAGGATCCTGGCAATCTGTCCGGCGATATCAAACTGGACATGCATTTTACAGTCAGTGATGGTGGTGTTGTGTGCCTGCATGGTGTCTACTATGAGTAGACTATTGTGTGGCAGCTGAGAGAGGACAAACACAAACACTACAGCGAAGATGACACGCAGGGCCTTGTGCTTTTCAAAGCTTCTGGCCTGCAGGAGAGTGTGAATGATGACAGAGTAACAGAAAACCATGATTGAGAGAGGGAGCAAGAAGCCCATGCAGATCTGTATGGACAGAACAAGTATCTTGTTTTTGGTGCTCCAGTAGATCATAGTACATTTGGACTCTCTTCCTTGACCCTTCACCTGGGCAAAGATAAACTCAGGGAGGGCCAGGAGGAGGGCAAGGAACCAGACACCCACACAGGCAAGCTTACTGTAAAACAGCCTCTTTTTCTTCAAGTTGTGCGCTTTGGTGACCTGCACAATAGCGATGTAGCGGTCCACGCTGATGCAGGTAAGCAGGAACATGCTACTGAAGAAGTTGATTTTGTACACAGCAGACACCACTTTACACGCAGCGACGCCAAAGTCCCATCCCTTTAAGGCGTCCACAGCCCAGAACGGCAGCATGCACAGGAAGAGGAGGTCAGCCACAGCCAGGTTGAGGAGGTAAACATCCGTCATTGTTTTAAGGCGCTGACGCACAGTGGTGTAGATCAAGACCACCAATGTGTTGCCAACAGCACCGAGGATGAAGATGATCCAGAGGAGAGGGGGTTCGTAAAGCCCACGGAACTCTCTGGCCCAGCTTCTGTCACATTTGCCTGACGATAAAGTTGGGTCTAAGAAGTAATCATAGTCAGTTGGGTCCTGAAATGAAAAAAATAATAAATAAATAATTCCTTCTGTGCTGTTCAGCTTTAGTTGAATACAATATATTTGATTGAAATGCATCAAAAAAGGGCCACAGAAAGACTCCATGGTGATATTATAATCTCATATTCTGACCAACTTCAGTTGGTGGTGGAGGTGGTGGTGGTGGGGGTGGGGGGGATTCCTAGAAACCTTAAAACTGGGCTACCAACCCTGCCTGAATTCCTTGACTTGCTTGTTCACATTAGGCCCTGACAGCATGAGAGCCAATGGAGGAGCTGGGGAGCGAAAACAGAGGAGCAGTGGGATCATTTCAAAAACTGCAGGCTTTGATAAAACCTGCAGTTTTTCTCTACAATGCAGCTCACCCAGGTATGCTCAGGTATAACTCCATTCAATCTGCAGGGTCCATATCTACTTTTAAGAGAAGTATTAGACTTAGCTGTTTAGGAAACTATTATACACTTAATTTAACTCTTCTCTGCAGCCCATGGTAGTTGAGCAAGTTAGAGGGTTTAAGATCCAGTTCTTAGTGAACAACTCAGCACTGAGTATGTGATGCTTCATGTCAATGTCATTGACAAGGACTACATGATGATGATGGTAGTTTGATGATGATGATACTGGGCTGACTTTACAAGGTTTCCTGCCTATGGCTTGGTTGGAAAAAATAGGCACTGCCTCTAGCACTACATGGAAGCACCTGTGTCCAATCTTAGATTCTTGCTTGTGTTTGGTGGTTTGACTTTGGAGGTAGTAAGTCAAAGTTTAAGTCTGATGGATCTCTTGTTTATCCTTTGTGTTTGCAAGATCTCAAGATTGCTCTGGGGATTTTTTCAAACTTTAACTTATTTCAGCTATGATGCCAGTTTGAGGGTCATGCTTACAAAGATAATCCATGATAGTGCTCAGAATACTCGTTTTATGCAACTTATGATGCAATGTGTGAGCTTTGCTATCAAGTTATCTGTTCATTAAAATATTTTTAATGACTGAGCAAAAAACTGCCCTTATCCACTTTCCTTTTGTTGAACAAAACAGCACTGTTTCTGTTTCTCTCTTGTCTTTTTGTCATGTTGGCACAGACCTGCATGCAAATGGAAGTAGAGTCACATGAGTGTGTGCGAAGGAGCTTGCAGGTCCAGCTAATATGTTAAAGAGAGGAATACATTACTTGGTGGAAATATCCCTGTTAAGTTAGATTTTAGGATGACAGTTATCATGTCTGTTATTCTGTCAAAAGGCAGCAAAGTTACTGACTATGAGAGGTAAACTCAGCTGTAGGATGATGACAGAGTCCATTCATGAAAGGAGTGGTTTAATTTTTGGTCATTTAGAAGTCCTCTTATTACTTCTTTCAGTATGTCATGCAGTTTTGTTGTACTGAACGTTTCATGGTTTGTTTCATGGTAAGTAATCAGTATTGCAATGGATTAGTTTTAAAAGTAATGCTAAGGTCAAAGGACAATGTCATTGTGATCACAAATGCAGTTAGAAAACATGCCCCTACCTACTCCAATCAGACTACTACAAATAATCCCCTTCTTGATTCATCACTTTCAATTCCACACCTTGTGGAAACTGAAAACTCCCTGGTGGTAGTTTTTGTAATCGTCGACAATTTGGCATCATCAGTGCTGTGTTGCGTGTTCTTAAATGAAAAATAATTCAACAGATTAAAAGCGAATACATTTTTGTGCATCTGATGTAAACCTAATATAAATGTTCTCATCACATACTGCTGGCAGAGTTTCATAACATAAAAATGCTTTTGGTGGTGACACTACACTCAGTCTGTGACGTACATGCTAACCAAACTGCAAAAAAAAAAAAAAGAAGTTGCTCTCATGTGCAGGTGTTGTGTCTGAAAGGAGAAACCACACCACTACACAACTTCCTGCAGCTATCCAAACCTGCGGGGGGGTATAAACGATCCTAAGGGGCTATGAAAAGGGGCCCCTGCTGTGGAAAGAACTCAAAACTGGAGAAACTAAGAAGCGCTGAGTTTAGATTTGGGGCAGAGATAAACAGAGAGGTAAGGGTGGGGGCTTCGGTTTACACAAGCAATGGAAAATTTGATGCTGACTGTGGCATTTGAGTACAATGCAGATGTCTGCTTTAGATAAATGTGTTGTACCTGTGGCATGAAAGTAAACAAAAACACAGGAGGCATAACCCAAGAGAGACAAAATTCTTATCAAGAAATTTTCTCCCACTAACGAGTGTCCAAACTGTTAAACGACTGAAAGACACTCTGCACAACACAATCACCTAATCTTTCACCTATTAAGGGACAGTTTAATGGTCAAGTCATGCTGTATTTGTATAACTCATTTCTTACATAACATCCCACTGTGCTTAAGATTCAGAGGAGTTTGTATGTGGGATGGTCAGAAGACCACTGTGTGGTGTGTTCAACTGTTCAGAACACGTTCAGCTTCATTTTGAATTAACTGTGACCTTTAAACAGAGGCTTTTATAAGGCTGAAAAAACATAACAGTAGCCTGATGTAGTTGTTAAAAGTTCAATCCATCTCTGCATCAGCCATAACAGGAGACTCCAGATGTTTGTGGTATTAACAGGACAAGAAGGACTGATTATGTAATCTGATAAACATGGCTCGGTAAATTTAGATTAATGCAGATATTCAAAGGTTTGTTGCTTTTTAAGGCAAGTAGTAAACAATTTTAACATATAAAGGTTCAGGTTGTCAAAACAATGGGAGCGGAAACTTACTGGGACAGGACAATCTTTAAGTTTGATATAAAATTATTGTTTCATTTGTATGATTATGGTTATTCACTTTTTATTTTTGGATGATATGTGCAAACTGGAGCAGATGAACATTAAATGATAGTGGTCTGAGGATGGAGCCTTGGGGGACACCACACTTAATATCCGCATTATTCAACAAGTTTAATGGTAAAAGGAAGTCAGTTAACATCGCATTTTTTCTAGTCCTTTGACTACTCAAAGCAGCTTTAAACTGCAGGTCACATCTACCCATTCACACCCATTACCCAAGCATATGCACTCTTGGGTCACTTTATTAGGTATACTCATTCAACTGCCTGGTAAAACAAAACCTATTCAGCTTATCACCTGGCAGCGACTACATCACTAAGGCAGAGACATGTTGAGATGACCTGCTGAGTTCAAACCAAGCGCCATAGTAGTAAGCAAGGGTGATTTAATTGACTCTGACTGTGTCATGGTTGTTGGCGCCAAAAAGTACAATTACAAAGTTTTGAATTTCTTGCAAAATATACCTGTGAACAAAGTTTTTTTTTAAATAGATATACAAAACTTTTGTGCATTTCATGGCAGATATAGTGACTTGCGGGCTGCAGTGAGTAAGAAAGGGGACTTTATGTGGTCACTTGGCTGCTGGTTTAAGATTCATAACATTATATGTCTGGGTATAACACTTTATGAAAACAGCAGGCTAAAATTGTTTGAAACAAACGTAAGAATTTTGATCTATGTGGTCTAACTGTGAAAAAAACAGTGTTAATCATTCTTTCAGGATCTAGTTGTCATGGCTACATAAAAGATCTTAAAGTGATACTTACAGTTACAGAATAATCTGTTCCTGTCGGCATGAAAGTTGTCAGTGGCTCATTTCCATAATCTATGAAGGACCAGAACAAATAAAACAAAGTTAGCGCAACTCAACATACTTAACAGTGTAAAAACTAGTGGTTCTCAAATTATGTGGCAACACAGATTGATGTGACTTGGACATTTGTACAGTCATGTTACAATACAGTCAATAGCAGCTGATGATTTAGCTTTGAATTAAAATGTATCTGAACATTATTTGCAAGTAATACTAAAGAATTCAAATTACAGATCCAATCCTTACATAGTTTTGTTCTAAGCAGGACAAACAGGCAAGAATATAAATTGAAACAGATATAGCTTGGCTTTCTTTAAAACCTAAAATCAAAATTTGCTAAAGTTAATTGATATTAAATTGTTATTGAGCTTCATCAGCATTGAGCGTTAAATAAACAAAATGCTGAAGATGCTTGAACAAATCCTCTGATCACTCTGAGTCCTGTTTGTTGAAACTGTTAACATTACATTGAAATCTGCAAAATTGTCAAATTAAAGATTAATTTTCTAAATGGACAAGCTTCTATATGGTTACTGTATGATACATTCAAGATCAGCTTGGAAAAATAACTTTAAAGAATTGAAATACAATGTCACTATGATGTGTTTAAACACAACATCAAGGGAAACAAAAATGTCTTTTTGGTGATAATCATTCATATATCCAGTTTTAAATATTTTATGATCAGTACCTTTGCTTGTCATCTGTGATCATTTTAGCAGATAATATACAATGTACAGTATAACAATAATCAGATGCATGAAGTATGTAAAATATTAAATTTTGGATATAAATATAGCATGCCCTGAGATTTTGGCTTTATCATTAGTGTGCCCTTGGCAAAAAAAAGTTTGAAAACCACTGGTGTAAACAAAGATAGTATTAATTAAATAACAATGCAATACATGTGGGGAAATAAAGCATAATAAAATACAATGTTCTATATTTTTTGTCTTTGTATGCATTGGAGTAAATCACTTACCCATGGTGATGAGATGTATGCAAGGAGTGCCAGTCACAGTTGTGTCTCTGTCTCTGTGGTAAGACCAGTAATGCTAACAAACACACTCATCTTCTTGTTTATATGGTTTCCTTGTTATCACATGGTCACGTGCATATCACTCCATCTCTCTGTTGTAAAAAAAAAAAAATGACATGACTCACACTGCAGTGTATATCAAAGCCAAAAATACGGTGAAAGAGCACTATAAAGACATTGTTGTATTTTAGTTTGATCTTTGGTCACTGTCTCTAATGTGCTTCTTTCAAAGGGAAGCTGAACACTAAGCTCACTGCACCGTGGCCGTCAGAGAAACCAAAACAATACACCCACATTATTTCCACAGATGAGCAAGTTTGATGAAGTTGGAGCCCATTTTTGACACACTTTTGTGTACACAGGTGGAACACTTGGCACTCAAGATGAATGATTGTATGAAACTGAAAACTGAGACAATGAAAGACTAAAGGTGGAGGAGTGAAATGGTGTCAAGGTGTTAAATGCTCACTTAGGCTCAGCTCAGGAGCAAACATGGGAGGTGCTGATGAGGTGCAATATTACTTTGCAGTGAGCGGTTATGATATACCTTTGTAGCATTTTATTTTAAGGTCACATTATTAACTGGCTGTTTGATAGCATGATAATGAGTTGTCCACTTGCTGCCTGTGTGTCATTATTACAAGGTCATTAGCTGTCTGTACTAATAAGTTGGTCAAGGGTCAAAAATATGTGAAATCTATTTCTGTGGTTTCATTTTTGAGGAAATTCACTCACAAGTTAGCAGTGACGAAATTTGCGGCATGAGACAAACAACGTCCCTTGAACTGAAGATACACGAGGTTTGGCTACATGTGTTAGAAACTTGTTCAAAACAGACAGCACTTTGTTTTTTTGTGAGTGAGGTTAAAATGAAAACAGTGCAAGAAAAGGGTATTAAGCTTAGTCTAGCATAGCGATAACTCTAAAAATGCTCTGCATTGTAAGAATTAATTTATTAATAGAAACAGTCTGTATGTATCAGATTGCTAATTAACTTAATTTAACTTTAGAGATTTTTTCGGGGGGGGGGGGGGGGGGGGGGGCAAAACCATTGTCACACCAGCTGAGCTAACTAGCTTCTGCCTTCTCTTAAACAGTAATAGCCAAGAATGGTAGCTTAGCCTAGCATAAAAATATTACTGTGACGTTTCTACAATGCAAATTTACAGAATGTCAATGACAGAACTACTGTGTGGGCATTAGGGTTGAAAATTAGCATATTTACCTACTTTTCATTGTGTCAAGCAGGAATAAAAAGTCCTCCCAAAAGCTAAAAGTATTCTTACAGTATTTGTATTTCAGATGTTTATGTTGTGATATGTTTAGGTGACTGGATATTCCACTTAGCTAGGACCATAATGTTTTCAGGCAATAAGATCGTTGTTCCCATAAAAATCTATGATACATTAGTATTTGCTGATTTTGGACAATTCCTTTTATTAACAAATTGGTATAAGCGTGGTGCAAGGACGAGTGAGTCAGCATTTTAGATTTTCTGGTACCCAAGGCCAAAGTCTCAAAAAGTCAATGAGATTTTAAAACTGTTTTTTAGATACCTAAAAGGAAGTTCATGATAACCATATGAAAAACAAAATTTTATTTGAGACAAAATGCAGCTGATACTGCTCCACTTTTGATGTTTCAAATAACGCTGTGTTTGTTATTGTGTTTCCAAAAGAATGCCTGCAAAATGGCCTTCAATCCCTGCCAATCTTTTTTTTTTTTTTTTTAATTTAAAGTTAATACACACAGTATAGCCACAGCTAGGACACTAGCCTGATCAGTTCTTTTATTTAGTGGAGCAGAAAGCAGAATTTCAGGAGCAGGACCACACCTCAACCATGCCTCTTCCAGTGTTCCTATAAATTCTAACTTAACATTTTCTCCCTTTGTTTCACTAAGTCAAAGCACCCCTCCCTCCCACCCCTAAACTTTCTTCCTTCCTTCTTTCCTTAGGGCCTTTTAAAAGGAGGCCTTGCCCAGGAGTTACGGAGGATTCCCCAAGAAGTTTCCCCAAAGCAATATCAGCTTCCCATTTCTGCTATGTTGCTTATTATCCATCATACGTAAAAAATAATTGTCAAAGTCATCCAGGTGATGATGTGGTCCTTACTAGTTTAAGAGGAAATTCTCAAACATGGGGTCACAATGTGGCATTATGTATTAGCAGTGTGGTAGTGCTTTTTTTATGCTACATTCACACCGAATGCGACTTGGTGACCGAGATCACATCGCCCACCCATATCACATCACCACCATCATGTCTCTGATTGCTCAAGTTTCATCAAGAACATGTGATATATTAACTGACATTATTCCAGGCAGAAAAAAATGTATTTACTAACTAATGTTCCCACACGGATATGAATTGTCACTCACTGAGCTGGAATAAAAATAGTCTTTCATGGGTGTTGTCACATACCCAGACAAAGCCCAACAGCAGTGTACATTATTGGTAGTCTGGGCTTCCTTTACAGGTACAGCTTTGCTGGGACCCCCTTTCAGTCATTTCACTAACAGTTTTCAAGTACCTTATACAATCAAAGTACAAAAATAGTGAAATATCTCTTTAGAATCTCAACTTTCCTTGGTGTTTAAGGGGCAGGAGCACATGTGAACGCTAACTAACACTCAAATTTCCAGTCTGTACACAAGCTAATCCATGCAATAGCAAAAAGATGAGAGAGTGGTATTGATGTTGTCCTCTTTGTGAGAAGCTTCACCCTCCAAACAGACAAAACTGCTTCCTTACCTGGATTTCTTTGACCTATATTTAACAGAGTAAGTTACACATCCACAGAAACAGGAACCACTGCGTGCTCATGATTTAATATTCTGCCCACTCTAAAGTTGTTCATGTGATACTGTATGTTTGGAGAAGAAAACAAGAACTTCCTGTGAAACGGGGAAATACAGAACCATTCAATGGTATTACCAAGGACATAGGGAAATTACTAAAGAGACAAACAGTCACACTGCTGGCCCACATATTTTAAAACTGTGATTCAGTAGAAACTGCTGTCGTCATATCCAGCCTTTTACCAAACACAACTATTAATTATTATAAGAAGCTATCATAAAATCGAATAAAGGATTAAATCAAACAAAGGAAGCTTTCATAGTGCTTCACTGTGTTTTTAGTGTCACGTTTCCTGTGTGCGTGTGTTAATCCTGTGTATTTTGGTCCTTGTTAGGGTTCTCTGCACAATCTTCTCACAGTTTCACCTCCTGTCCTGATGTAACTTTTCACTCTTACTCGCATTGTTAAACTTGACGCTGAGCGTGTTGGTCACCCAATGGTTGCGTTTCTCAGTTTTGATCACGGTGAGGCAAAAGGAAAAAACTGTATTATGATAATCTGAGTGTTTTCTTTCTGAGAAAAACTGTTTACCAGACTGGCAAACTGAAAAGTTTTACGAACCAAAATCCCCATCCTGATAAAGCACATAGACCTGACTGTTTAACTGTGACCTTCAGGCTTATTAAACTAAGTTCAGATAAGACAGAGAGACAAACTGTTGCCAATCAAGATTTTCCAGTATGTCATGGTGGGCATGCAAATGGTTGACAAGACATAAAACCCACAATGGAGAATGGAAATGAGGCATTCAAATCTTCACAAATGATAAGGTTTTGTTGAAATGATTCATTTTGGCACAGAGTTTTTGACTGATACATGATTTATCTAAAAGTTTCTTGGTTTATAGAAATCCTCTCTTACTCTTTAGTGACACACATCCTGATCTTCAGCTGATAGTGAAAATAATACACTATGCTCAGCATATACAATCAGTGCTCTTCTGTTACTACCAAATTAATCAGTTAACTGTCCTTCTGTGCTTAGGGCCTCACTCTTCTGAACAAACTCTGAGCAAATATCTACTTATGTTGAAATATTATTTACATAGATTTTGAAGGTCATAAGTCACAGGACAGGGTCGTGGAGTACTGTGTCATACTATGATTACAAAAACAACTTTTTAAGAACACATCACTGGATATGTATCAGATTCTGCTCAAATCTTCACTCTTACTCAAGGATGACCTAAGTAGATTTTCAAGGTCATGAGTTAACGGTCAAAGTCAGGGTTTCTCCTGATCATCATTTGCTTGTGAGATCTTAAAACACAACATCATATGAGTGCTTTGAGAAATTTTATTCCCACTTACTGCTGATTCTTATAACACTGAAGAGCCATTTTGATGGATGTCAGAGACCAAAGTCAAGGTCATCCAACATTTTCTTACACTGAGGGTTTTTCTATGAAACTTTGCTCTAATGTTCCCTCATTCTCAGAAGCCTTTGAATCTTTACAATCTTTATCATGCAACTGAACCAGCAATCTTCCAAGTCTGAACCTAAATCCTTGCAGACTGAACCTGTGCTGCCCCGTAATGGAAAAGACTTAGCAGTTGAATTTCCACATTATTTGCTTGACTTATGTGGAAGGTGGCATGGAATCACGTAGAGCACGTGCCTCACAGCAAGAAGGTTCCTGGTTCGATTCCCGGGTTGGGAGGGCCTTTCCGTGTGAAGTTTGCATGTTCTTCCCGTACATGCGTGGGTTCTCTCCGGGCACTCCGGCTTCCTCCCACAGACCAAAAACATGCTCATTAGGTTAATTGGTGACTCTAAATTGCCCTTAGGTATGAGTGTGAGTGTGAATGGTTGTCTGTCTCTCTATGTTGCCCTGCAATCGACTGGCGACCGGTTCAGGGTGTACCCCGCCTCTCGCCCGATGATAGCTGGGATAGGCTCTAGCCCCCCGCAACCCCGAAAAGGGATAGCCGGGTATAGAAAATGAATGAATGAATGTGGAATCAGGAGTTACAATGGTAAGGCCAAAAATGGCAGAAAATTGGTCAAATCTGCTTCAAGGAACTAGACTCTTCTACAACATTTGTTGGTGCCACAGCTTCATTTTTGGGCACCTGTCTTGGTGATTTGATGGATGTACATAGTGCAGCATATACAATTAAAAGGTCAGTGTCACTATTGCCAAAAAGTTTGATAAAAATGAACAAGCCAAATATGAAAAGATGAAACAACAAGTGAACATGTTAAATTAGCCCTCAACCCATCAAGATTGCCATGGTGATCTTTGACCTTAAAAAGTCACATCAGGTCATCATCTCATGCAAACTGGACATTTAGAGATTTTTAAGTTTTGTGTTCACAATGGTGGCGTGAATGAACAGATGGACAACCTGAAGTTATAATGCGTATTTAACTAAAGCTGGTGCAGATGTGTTAAAAACAGCTGGATTCACAAACACTCACAATGTCCTCCCGTGATTCTACATGTTTCTTTGTATGAAAACATTTTAGAGCGAGTGAACGTGCAGTGGAAAAGACAAAAAGTATTTTGGTTAAGACAATGCAGGTCATATGAAAGTTACATAACATTATGATTAAAAAGAAAAAAAGTCTGAGGTGGCTTAATCAGGTCGGTTATGCTATGCTTCTCAGGCACTACGTGATCTTCCCTCGGTGAGTTTCACGAATAATAACCTTCATGTGGTCAAATTACGCAGCTGCAGTTAAAAAACTGCTACAACCCCCAACTCAAGAAACTGATATGAAAAAAAAAATGCAAATGAGACACAGTGCTGCACGTGATGCAGCATTGGAGGGAAATGTAAGAACTGTACTCAACATGCATGGTCTTATTTTAATTAATTGAGAAATTAACCTGTAATGTACGGTCTCATTTCTTAAAAATCTTAGTAAGCCGAACATATTAAAGTATTTTTGAATATGTTTTAAATGTTTGAATTTATGCTGCTAAGAACAGCCCGAGTGTACTCTAACACTCACTCAGTGTCAACAGTGGCAGTGACAAAGGATCTGTGGCATCTTCAATTGCTGCAACACAGTGAAGACAGTGTTTGCACTTTGCATCGGCTCTGTTTTGAAAGGTCTCACTCTAAACCCTGGTTGCAAGAGATCATCATATCCTGAATTCACCACCACCAGTGTTGTGTGTAACTCATTACTTTGCAACACGTTACAGTAACTTAACTACTTTTCCAGGTAAAAAGTAAAGTAACGCACTACTACTGAAAATTTGGAACAAAACGTTGTTACATTTTTAACAGGCACAACATTACTTTTTCCACGGACAGATCTGACACTGAAGCTGCCTTCTCAGCTGTAACAGAAACTTCAGAGATGGCATCCATAAAGTTAAATTACAGCCCACAGGATTTGTGCTTCAGTGAGGTGCAAGACAATGAAAATATAGTGGTGGGTAAAGAGGAAGGGCTGTGGGAGATTTATTGTGACAGAGAGAAATCTAATTTCTCTAAAGAAATAGATCCATGTTCTGTAACAAGACAAGGTTGTGGGAACTTGATCAGAAATCTTCAAACAGTATTCAGTTGATCGTTCTGTCAGAGTAGACATCTGAGTAAAGTTTAAAAAAAAAAACATATTTTTAAGCATTTTTGAAATATTAGCTGTGTTCGAAATCGTTCCCTATCATGGTTATAATGCACTTTACACTGTGTTCGCCATTTTTTAATTGTTGTTCGAATTCTTAGAGGTTAATTTCATTCACTATATAGTGCACTATGAAATACCCACAATGTGCAGCAAATGTCAATCAATCAATCAATCAATCTTTATTTGTATAGCGCCAATTCATAACAAGTGTTATCTCAAGACACTTTACAATAGAGCATAAAGCTCTTCATTTTATGGATACACATATATGCATAGATACATATATACATATAAAATACACATATACATATATATACAAATATATACATCCAACACCCAACATGAATCCAAATAGCCAATCATGGATCCCTCCATCATGGCGGCAAGAAAAAACCTTCTGTTAAATGTCAAATGTGAGTGTACATACGATGTACCCAAAATTGTACTCCCATATACTACAATGCAATGCATTAGAGTTTTTCCAGAGAAGAAGAAGAACAGACAGATGGCTGCATAAATTGCTGCCGCTTTTGTTTATAATTGTAAGTAAGATCCTGTGCATGAGAAGCAGCAATTATGCTAGCAGCATCCAAACAACAACAAGAACCATTGTTGCTTTGAAAACGTCACGGCTTTAGCGACCACATAGGGGTGCTAACCGTTAGCTCGTAAGCTAACTACAACCAGCCGTTACTTTACTAGCTTGTTCTATGTAGCTGTAGTTGACTCCTGAACTATCATGGCCTGTTACAGCTTGCAAATGAGACACAAAACCAAAGATGACCTCACTGCTTCTACACCACTGACATTTCAATAATTCATTGACATCAATACAGCCATTACTATCCTCCTGCTTTGTTTAAGTTTTGTTTACTTACCTGTGTAACAAGCAAACTATGCTGTGTGATGTCTGTTTAATCCTTTATCATAACAAGGTTGGTTTAAGAACATGAGCCACCCCTTGCAAAAATTACCATCTGACCAATGATCCAAGTGTCAACTTAACTTTTGAACAAAAAGCCCAAAAGCTTCAAGCTTGGAAGAGATTTGAAACAGGGCACTGAATCTATCAATAAATCTTATCATCCATCACTATGACTGTTTTTGTCGTCACACTTCACCCTGAACATCCCCACACAGTCAGACACTGATTTCAAATGTGTGTAATAAGCCACTGTGTGATTCTGGAGAAAAAACAGACACTCACGTCGTGACAGCGAAACCGAGAAACCCCCGTGATGCCTTTGTCAGCATGCAGGAAGCTTCTGTGAAGGGGAATATCACTGCCTTATATTAACAGTTGCTGGCATTGTGGGAAAGCACAGTAACTGTCATCGCTCAGAGCTGTGAGAGAGGAGAATAGTTCTGTTCAACTCTTTGTTACCGCTTCCTGTGTACATACCTTCATGCTGTGATTTATTTCATGCACTGAAAGACAGGCCTACACATTTTGCATGATATCTCAAACCATCAGCAGTTTCCCATGACAGCACAGCTGCTGCTTACAGGAAACAGACTTAGGCACTCAAGCTTTCATTTACTTATAGAGGTCAACAAACCCAAGACAATGTTTCTGAAGTATTTTTGTGTAGAGAAAAGTTTGGATACATTTAATTCTCTTCTTAATTTCTAACATGTGTTCCATCCTTTGTCATGTTTTGAGCAATAGAAGAATCCTGCTTTTCACCACTTGTTTTGCCATCAGTGCCTCTTGCGTCGCCCCCCAAAAGATATAAAGATCATCACTAACTGTTGATTTTGCATCACTGTTGCGTGTGATGCAAAACCAACAGCAGTTTAAGTCAGAGTAGACTGTGGTTTTCAGAGTTTCACTGCAAACAACAGAAGGTTTATGGTTTACTAACTGCTGACCACTTTTTCTCTCACTCTGCATCGATATTATCTTCAACGGTTCCTGAAAAACATGTCAGGCACGATGAGGTGTATTTTAAGAAACTTGACATTTTACATGATAAGAGTCACGTAACTCGTTCGGACATTAAAAAATTATTCATACCCTGGCAGGACTTTAAGTCAGTGTTTGTGAAACAATAAGGGGTTGTTGGCTTAGAGAGTCACCAGAGGTTATTCACATTTTCACTGATGCTTACTAAAGCACTATGAAAGGTCAAACAAGTAAGTGCATTAATAACTTATAACCTGACACTCCAGACATACAGTTTAATATATTCTAGACAGCAGGGGTCATCAACCTCATTTGATTAAGGGCTAATGTTTTTCTTGATCCAGCTTCTCTGAAAGGTTATTTTATTCAGGGTTCTTTCACAAACTATATTATCAAATTAAAGACTTTGGAACTTTTTAAGGCCCAGCCAGAGAAACAGTGAGATTATTGTTGTAATGAAACACATAACAAGGTAATATACTCAGCTTAGTTTCAGTAACATACAAATATGCTGATTGGTCAAAGTTCAATGTTAATGCAAAGTAGGATTTAAAAGATTTTTTAATACAATACACATCTATTGCCTACTCCACCCCACTCCACTCTAACCTAGAGAACCACCCCCCCCCCCCCATGATGTTATTGTATATGAAGCTGTCATATCTGTGAAGTTTACCCTTTTATCAAGCACATTTATGTATTTTTACTTATAAGTTCTGTTTTATTTTGAAGCACTAGACCTTGTCTCTGTTGCAGATCTATTCCTGTCTGCCCTCCCTCTGTATTGCCACACCTGCCCCCTGATTGTTCACCCCATCTGTTTCCCATCACCCCTCATTACCTCTTGTATTCATCCTTATGTCTCCCTTTGGCTTGTGCCAGTTTGTTGTACCTCACAGTCATATTCCAGCATTTTTCTAGTATTATGTAGCTATTTACAGCCTTGCCTGTTTTCTGATCTTACCTTTTTTTCTTCATGTTTTTTGGATACCATTGCCTGATTCTGACTGCCTTTTTTATACCAACAAGTGCCTGGTAAATCATTGCTTTCAACTCTTTGCCTATTTGACTGCTGATGTGATGTTTTACATTTGTGTCCTCTTCCTCTGTGCCTCTCTTATGACAGAAGCATGCTATGTGTATATGTACGTTAAATATACATCAGCCATATCATCATGACCATCAGCCTAATATTGTGTTGGTCCTTTTGCTTCCATGCAATAACCTTGTGATACACTGTGTATTCTGTGTATATCTTCTCCAGTAATTTGAGCAACAAAAGCTCATATGTTGAATAAGACCTCATGGGCAAACCTTCCTTCCCTTCTTGCATCACTAACCCTTGACCCCAATCACCCTGCCACTGAGTCATCACTCTTCCTTCCTTATACACACTGCCTGGCCTAAATAAAAGTTGCCACCTGGACTTATTTAAGTAAATAGATACGAGCCTCCCATTGGATTCAGCTGACAACAAGTTATTTAACACCAGGTCTCATTTCTTTAACAGTCATGTTGAAAGACACATCCTATGGTCATGGAAAAGATGTGAGTCTCTTTAAAAAGGGTCAAATCATTAGAATCATTCATTCATTGGAAGCAGAGAAGACATCTAAGAAGATTGCAGGAACTGTCAAATGCATTATTAAAAACTGGAAGGATGGTGGGAAACCATTGCCTTCAAGGAGGAAATATGGTTGGAAAAAAATCCTGAATGATCGTGATCGCCAATCACCTAAATGTTGTCAAATGATGCCAAATCAAATTGAAGAAAAACAGTAGAACTCAGGGGTATGTTAAATAGTGAACGTAAGAACATTTCCACACACATGATGTGAAGGGAACTCAGGGGATTGGGACTGAACAGCTGTATAGCCATAAGAAAGCCACTAATCAGTAAGGCTAACCGGAAAAAGGCCTTAGTTTGCTAAGGAGCGTAAAGATTGGACTCTGGAGGACTGTAAGAAGATCATGTGGTCTGATGAGTCCAGATTTACCCTGTTCCAGAGTGATGGGTACATCAGGGTAAGAAAAGAGACAGGTGACGTGATGCACCCATCATGCCTAGTGCCTACTGTACAAGCCTGTGGGGGCAGTGCTGTGATCTGGGGTTGCTGCAGTTGGTACATTATGGCCCAAAGAATGAGGTCAGCTGACTGTCTGAAAATACTGAATGACCAGGTTATTCCATCAATGGAATATTTCTTCCCTTAATGACACAGGATCAAGATGGCAATGCCAGGATACACTGGGTTCAAATTGTGAAAGAGTGGGTTCAGGGAGCAGGAGACATCATTTTCACTCATGGATTGGTCACAGAGTCCAGACTTTAACCCCATTGAGAAACTTTGGGATGTGCTGGAGAAGGCTTTGTGTAATAGTCAGACACTCCCATCATCAAAACAAGATCTTGGTGTAGCATTAATGCAACACTGGATGGAAATAAATCTTGTGACATTGCAGAGGTAGGCTTGGCAGTGTATATACCATCCACTAACGAGATGGGATGAATGTGATTTTAATTAATAATTTAATCATTCATTATTTTGAAGCAACCTGGACCCCTCTTCTTCTGAGCCATACATTTAATGTCTTAAAAATAGTACAGTTCTTGTTGTCTTATTCTTTGTTTTAATCCCCCCCAACTGCTTGTTAGTTTCCTTTTTTGTTTAATTTACTTATATTATTCCATATTTTGCCCTCAACACCACAAAAATGTTAATCCACCCACACACTCAAACAATATTGTTCTCTCATAAGAACACTTGTGACTGATACTCCCTACTCCTATCTCATTAGTGTTTATTACTTGTCCTGTTTATCCTTTTATTCTTATTACTATCAGCCCTGATTTTTGTTTATTTGTTTTGTTATTGTCTCATCTTCTGTATTTTTTAAATTTCTTGGTATTTCTTTGTAATGTTCATGTTGCACTACCCTTTTGTATATCTTACTATGGCAGTTTGGCGCCCCCTTGATGAAATAATTATCTTCACTTTTCACCATTTGCCATAATAATTATTGATATTTGCTGCACATAAAAAATGTAGGGCTTGATATTCTAATGAAGCTAGTTTATACTGCATAATGGATACAAATCACTGTTGCTGATGCAATACAGAAAAAAAGACTGAATCCATGTTCATTTGGTTACAGCTTTTATTACCCCATACTTTGCACAATACAAACAAATGCACATCTAGTGTAGTAATATTATATAAACTCAATGTCTCATACTCTACAAGAGCATTAACTCATGAACATCATGTATATACTCTTTTTTTTCCTCTTACACTCCATCACCCATACAATACGAAATTTACACTGTTGATTTTAGACAAAAATATTCTATGCCCTTTCTTTGGGGAAGTAGAGAAATCAATCTAAATCACTACTTGTTGAAGCAGAAAAATAAATGTGATAAATCTGGTTTTAATTAGTGGATCAGACTTTCACAGAATGCCAGACCATTTAAAAATGTCTGTTGAAATCCTTTTAAGAGTTAAATGAAAGCATATCAGACTTAAACAGGTCAGTAGACATTTCTTGGAAGATTTGAATGGATGTGTTTTAGTTCAACTTGGGTTAAGCTCAATAGCTCATTTTTTCTGATTCAAAGAGGGTTTAAATGTAAGACTAATCGCCAAAAAATTAAACAAACAAGAAGCAGGTGCTAAAAAGCTAAATGTCCTCTTAAATCATCTGATAGATCAGACTGCAAAGCTTCAGGCAGACAGTAAGTATCTGTCTAGTACAGCACATGGACAAGGCCTCTTCAAACAGGGACATGATTGTATTTGCATAGAGCACTGAGGGAGTTCTAGCTACTGTAAGTTGAATGAGACAAGAAAGAAAACACAGCTATCATCTATCACTGCTCTGTATTATGTGTTCAGTTTGTGTGTTGCCAAGGTTCCCCGTTCTTGCTCTTTGCAAAGGCCAAAAAACTACTGAAAAAGCCAGATAAAACATGAATAAAAAGTTCCCCCTGAACGTGCTTTTCTTCTGTGTCTCCTCTCACAGCGGTGGAACTGATGGTTTCAAGTCCAAACCACAGTCGTAAATTTTCAGACCCGCTTTACTCTCTGGACACCTGTTTCCCCAGCTGTTTGGGTAAAGGCTCATTCATTGGGCTCATATCTGTAAGAGAGTCATAACAGTGTTACAAACCTGAAAGCAGAACTATTTGTTAGAAGAGAGAAAACTTTATGAGCAATAAAAGGAGCAGAGCAGATTCAAACTTTAGGGGAATGCTTAGTTTATGGATGACATATTGCTGTGGGCTAACCTAAAGCTCAGCATCAGCAGTGACAAACAGCCTATAGGATTTTTAAATGGTTTTGGATTATTGTTGATGATCAGCTCTATGAAACCTTAACGTTTGGCTCATCATGATAATCATTCATGATTTTTTTAAACATAATTTAAATCAGCAAGAGTAAAGAGCTATTGTCACGTACAAAAGAACTATGACACTTTGACTTAGAAGCAGCGCTAACCTTTTGATTTACATCTCAGACTTGGCATGTTTTTGTGCTCATGGCTAATAGCTATTACATGCATTATAGTAGGATGGAGTACGTCTATTACTCTGTGAAAGTTTTGAAAAAATCCCCAAGAATGGTAAAAAAAATCCCCCCAACAATCCCTAAAAATCACGGACAATGGCATCATCTTGGATTTAAAGGTCAAATCATTGTGTGACAAGAAATGTGTATTCCTTGACAAAAACAAGGTCTGACACCATGTACTGAGCATCATTGTAGGTCAAACCATGAAAAAGATAATTTCCACTACAGCCACATTGGATTTTGGCCTCTTAAAATTTCCCACACCATTTTGAGAAATACAGCTGGATCAGGGGTACTCAGTATGTTAAACTGGAAGGTTGTTTAAACATACAGCTGTTGTGAAAGTATTCTAGCAGTCATCGAAATCACAAATGAACCCAAGTTAAGGAAAAATATGAAATTTGAGTCAGACATCAGTGTTTTTTGTGTGATTTTATCCAGTATGTAAAGATTTGGAGTTATCCTCATACAATCTTACTTTATCGCTATCTAACATTTTCTGTGAGGCCAAGCTGATGAATAAACTGAAGATAATAGATACAAATAACATTTTTAAAAAAGCAAGATTTTATTTTAAATTTTAGCACTGCTAAGGCTGTCATTTCTCAGCACACTCACCTCTGCAATCGTTTCCTAATGTCCTTGATCTGCTCGTTTTTCTTGGTTAGGATTTCTTTCATGTTTCTGTAGGCTGCAGTTTGCTGGAATTTCTTATCCAATTCCTTCACAAAGTGGGAAAAAAGACTGTGTATTAAAATGGACAGAAAGACAGCTGCCTGAGGGTGAAGGTAAAAGACTTAGAGCTCCCCCTAATGACTAGCCTCAGTACAGGTCACAAACCTTTAAAGGGACAAGAGTAGGTCAGAGAGCTCTATAAAACAATGTGTTAGTGAATAATTAGGACAATTATTTCACCACGGCAACATGTTTTCATGTTTTCTGTTAGTGAGGCTCTTGGGGAGTTACAGTCCTTCCTGCTTTGAGTTACTGGTAAGCTGTGAGAAAAACAACTGAAAACTGAAATTTATGAAACTGACGCAAACTGAATATTGACCCAACTTATCAACAAGTTAAATTGAGTTCAGGGATGTGAAGATGTGTAAATATAGTATGACACAAGCACTCAGACTCTCTACTACTGTACATTGATTATGATTACTCTCATGTTACATGACTCCTTTTTAATATGACATGGAGAAGGGAAACAGAATGTTCCGGCAGCCTCAGAGAAAATAGACACTTTTTTTTAATGTATTTTTTGGGCATTTTTTTGTGCCTTTATTGATAGGAGAGAGAGACAATGGATAGGCTTGTGAAAGGGGGTGAGAGAGTAGGGAGGACACTCTGCAAACTGGTCACAGTTAAGATTCGAACCTGGACTAGCAGAAGCCAGTACATGTGTTGCCTGGTTGCTAACCACTACGCCAAACCAGCACCCCAGAAAACAGACACTTTTCCAATAAAATTTTGAGCCTTTTCTGTTAGACAAAAAAACTTGAAAATCAATTGTAAGCTATATAAGCTATATAACAGACTTTGATGCACAAGATTTTGTATTAATGTCAAAATAATTCTAACACATCCCTCTTTAATGCTCACAAATTAGACATGGGACAAATGTATACAAAAACAACAAAAATATACATCCAATCAAGGTTTGCCAAATACCAGGAATGCTAGAACCATGCAACATTTGCGTGTTCAAGCTTCTGACTCAATCAGATTCTATTCTAAGCAAATACTGAACAAGGTGAGAACATTCTGATTTTGTATTCATGAGTGTCTCCTTCAAAATGACAGAAGAATCTATTGTGCCATGGACATTATTGGTAAGCTGAATGCGTTTTTGTTGAACAGTGGTAGTGTCAATTCTTTGGTTCTACCAGCCAATCTCTTCCGATATGTAAGGGGTTTTTCAGCTTTATTTTACAGCAAGAGGGGATGTGTTGCCCATATAAATAAACAATCATTGGTACAGGAACAAATAAATCAACTACATCAACTGTCTACAGTTAAACACATGAGATGTGTTGCTGTCAGCTGCAGGTAAAGAGAACAAAGACATACCTTCTCTGCCATGGCCAGCTGCTCCTGCACTCGCAGGAGCTCATGTTTGGCAGAGATCAGGTTGTCCTGCAGATCCTTCTGAGACATAGCACTGGCACTAAGAGTCCTTTCATAGTCCTCCCTCAGAGCGGCCACCGTGTTCTCCAGACTGCTGATCTCCTGGGATTGGGTGGCCAGCTTCAGAAAGAAAGGAGAGACCAAAAGTTTAATTGTCAGGATGGGAAACCATGGCTACTACATGTTTACCCTACAGAATCTGAACCAGGGGTAGCCAACAGGGTGCCCGTGAGCACCGGGTAGCCCTGAAATCCATTGCTGTGTTTGAAATTCATTTTCTATAAGTACATCAATACAAAAACAACTAGTTTAATGAGTGTTACGTTTCAAAATTGCCTCACTTCTTTTAAAATTTTGGCCATGCAGAGTCGAAGTTTACTTTATGTGTTGACGCCACACCTTTATCGCCACTGCTGCTAGTTAGAGCCCTTACAGTGTCACTAGTACAAAAAACCCACAAAAGTGCAACTGTTGCACATATCAGTTCAGTTTTATGTAAATTAAACTGATAAAGAAGCATATCAGTATAATATTTTCATATATTTCTTAATCATGAGTAATGATTAATGTTATTTAAAGTAAAGAGTAAACGTTTAGTGTCAATTGTGGCATCCTAAACGCACAATATGAATTATTTTTAGGTGAACTATCCCATTTTTATCAGTTAAAAACATCAAATTAAACAGGTAATATTCCTTATTTTTGGGTAGTTCTCAGGTCCAGAAAGGTTAGCGACCCCTGATCTAAACTATGTCTACACAGAGAAACAGACAAATGTGGCTAATTGGATACATACCATAAAGGGTCCAAGTTAGCAAATAAAATGTTTGACAGAAAAATGTGATGAAAAAGAAACAAATTTAAACTCAAAATACAAAACAGAACAATGATGTTAGAAGCAAGACAAACGGTACCTGCTGTTCACCTTGAACCTTCTGAAGGTCTCTCAGCGCCCTCTCTGCTCTGGTTTTCTCGTCTAGTGCACTCATCGCCTAAAAAAAACAATCAAAACAGGGAGTTAAAATCCTAGAGAGAATATAAGTTGAGTTATTACAAATTATTTATTTTAATACCTGTGATTCTAAAGTCCGCAGTCTGGACTTGAGTTTGTCATTTTCCTCTTGTAGTCTTGCAATTTCCTGGAATAAATATCAAAAATACATGAAGCCCTGTGAGAAAATGTTATTAAAGGCACATCTTGTTTTTCAAATCAAGCAAAAATTCAGTGTGCTTTCACCTTATTGAGAAGTTCAGACACGCCACCTTCATTTAGTGGAGCCAGTTTGGGTTTGCTTGATTCTTGGTGTATCTGAGCGGATAAGAAGTTACAACTAAGACGTTAGGCATTTCATATATTATTATATATTAAATTTATCTTCACTGTGAATGTTATCAGGGCAAGAGGAGGGAGAAGTGATCCCCCCTCTGTGCCTGCTTCTGATGTTGCATTCAGTGTACCTTTTGCATTCATTTTGTATCAATCCAAGTTTCTCTGAAAGCTTATGGATATGGAACAAATTCTGCAATGCACTGATAATTGTGCGGACAGTGCTAAGAAGTGTAAACCTGTACTGCAGATGAATCTGTCTTTTTAATTGTCTGCAATCAGTCACTTGCAAAACTCCAAAATGGAACAAGTGAGTTTGATCTGCAGATACACAGAGGAGGGAGTGACTGTTACAGCAGGAAGTGACTGTTCATACAGATTAGCATGGATGCTAATACGTTAGAAATTTTGTCAAATCCACTCAAATATAAAAAAACAGGTTTATGTGTTAAAGTGACAGAAGCAACACTTCCATGATACAAATCTGTGACTGTACATAAAAGGATCATAAATGAGCCACCACAGGGACAAAGTGTGATTGGTGGGGCCAACAAGGGAGTGCAGTACTACGTTTGTGTATGGCTTATGCTGTGCCATGCTCACTGACGCTTCTGCAACACTGTACCACTGTGAATAAACAGACAAGGGCTGCAATATTCCACCATTTTGAAATCAATACAAAAGTCTATTGGTCTAGCAATGGGAGCTTTAAAAAGGAAGTTTCTAACAAAGAAAATAAGACTTGGTTGAGATGTACTGGATAGACACGTCAAGTAGGAAAGCTAAGTAATTAACACATGATGAACAAATTTGCCACAGCTCTGTCCCATGAGGAAAGAATTGGCAAGGGAGCTAGACTACAGTACATTGGTGCATTTGGAGCCACAAGCTTCATATAATTAACTGCTTTTGAGGCGAGAAATAAAAAAAGCAGTGTTAGGGTGGTCATTCACTACGCTGAGCACATTTACAAAGCTTTGCTTTAGGTCAACAAATTGGCAATGTGTCCACTTCAGCACACATAGCCAATGTCTTTCCCTAACCCAGAACAAGGACACTTGCTTGCAGAGAAATAAAGCATTGTAAATGTTCTCTAGAGTGACCAATCACACACAGCTTTTTTTCCTGCTCTCACATTAAATCCAGATAATCCCACTAAGCTCTTGGCCCCATCTGCAGCAATGTAAAGACCATATTTTGTGCAGGTTATCTTCCTACGGTGACAAAAATGATCCAAATTACTGAGGCTCATGTATTTACAATTAAATCTCAAACAGTCCCATTTTCAAACACGAAACCACCCCTTTAACCTGCAAGAAGGATCAAGTGTGAGTGATGCTAGCACAGGTAGCAGTGCACAACTTTGACTGTTTTTGAGTGTTTTCTTGGCATTGCACAAGGTGACTAAACCCAATTTAACTTCAGAACATACCCAGTATTCATTTGAATGTGGCAGTATCTTGTTGGTCCAGATAAAACAGCATTTTTATCAGTCTAATCCTGATGATTCATGTCAGGTTTTTCAGAGGGGCATGAGAAGCCAAGCTCATGAAAGAGTTCAGTATAATATTACAAAGGTTGTCTGTTATTCTTGGAGCATTGTAAAAAACACATTTCAACCGCAGTGATGTGTGACTTCTGCACTGCACAGCTAAGTATAAAGGGCAGGCAGCAGCTGATAGGACTGCGCTCTGGTTACTGACTCCCATATGGGTGCAGATATCCTTTGAAAAGCATGATTAATGGCGGCTCGTTGATGGTTATGTCTGAAGATGTGGTCGGATGGAGCTGCATGATGTACTCACCTTGTCTGTGGTTTTAAAGTCAGTCTTCTCAAATTCTGCCACTTGTTCTAACAGCTCCCTATAGGGGATGAAAAGATGACAGAATTGGACAAATGAGAGACCAGAACACTGATGCTCTTTCTTGATGTGACAAGTTGTCAGAAAAGTAGATAAGAACAATGTGTGAAATGTACAAATCATAGAAATCAGGGTAGCAAACCAACATGTTTTTGTTTTTCAATTCCAATAACTACTTTTTGGTGGTTATATCTCCCTGATGAGGAAAATACACCCAGGTTCCTGATGGCAGTTTAGCACTAGAAGATATGTGGCTGTGGTGAAAACAACTGCTCTGAAAAAAGCTTAAATGTGGTTTGAAAGAAGCAGCTGAACACACGTAGACGGTCACACGAAGGCGTTTTCCCTCTCTAAGACGCCATATCAGTCACGTAGAACCCTACAAAATATAGAAGCCTTTTTTATCCACCCACCACGTGCACTTCACAAACAAAAGAACTTTTTTCAAAACACATATAGAGTTAACAAGGTGAAGGGTTACAAGGTCAGAAGTTATGAGAAGTTCAACTGAATATGAAGCATCTACAACTGTATTATGGAGTTTTATGGAGTGATCACTGGTGGACGGAAAAAGATTTAAGACAGACACGTTTAAAAGAGTGGTCTGCAGGAGTGTGAATTTTAGGATCTTTCCTTCGATACTGAAGATTGGATAGTGTGAAGATAGTGAACATTGGGCATTCTTACAGCTACCTCTATGATAATGAAAAGGTGAACAAGATGACATATACTGATCCACACACTCCAAAAGTTTTTGAACGGCTTTTACTGATATTTCATTTCAGCAATACACTGCAAAACCGATTCACTGTAAATAAATTTAACAACCTCTTACATTTAAGATCAGTCTACTTTGTTAATCCATTGTCAAGTTGTTAGGAATTTTAAGTGTATTCTTCCAATTTTATTGTGATTTACTGTTACCACCAACATCATATGTGCAGGCCTAACCTGCATTATGTTTAGGCTTATAATACAAAACCCAAAACCAGTGAAGTTGGCACGTTGTGTAAATCGTAAATAAAAACAGAATACAATAATTTGCAAATCCTTTTCAACTTATATTCAGTTGGATACACTGCAAAGACAAGATAATTAATGTTCGAACTGAGAAACTTTATTTTCTGTTGGTAATAATTATCAACTTAGAATTTAATGACAGCAACACATTGCAAAAAAGTTGGCACAGGGGCATTTTTACCACTGTGTTACATCGCCTTTCCTTTTAACAACACTCAGTAAACGTTTGGGAACTGAGGAGACCAATTTTTGAAGCTCTTCAGGTGGAATTCTTTCCCATTCTTGCTTGACGTACAGCTTAAGTTGTTCAACAGTCCGGGGTCTCTGTTGTTGTATTTTTCGCTTCATAATGCGCCACACATTTTCAATGGGGGACAGGTCTGGACTACAGGCAGGCCAGTCTAGTACCCACACTCTTTTACTACGAAGCCACGCTGTTGTAACACGTGCAGAATGTGGCTTGGCATTGTCTTGCTGAAATAAGCAGGGGCGTCCACAAAAAAGACGTTGCTTGGATGGCAACATATGTTGCTCCAAAACCTGTATGTACCTTTCAGCATTAATGGTGCCTTCACAGATGTGTAAGTTACCCATGCCTTGGGCATTAATACACCCCCATACCATCACAGATGCTGGCTTTTGAACTTTGCGCCTATAACAGTCCGGCTGGTTCTTTTCCTCTTTGGTCCGGAGGACACGACGACCACAGTTTCCAAAAACAACTTGAAATGTGGACTCGTCAGACCACAGAACACTTTTCCACTTTGCATCAGTCCATCTTAGATGAGCTCGGGCCCAGCGAAGCCGGCGGCGTTTCTGGGTGTTGTTGATAAATGGCTTTGGCTTTGTATAGTAGAGTTTTAACTTGCACTTACAGATGTAGACAAACTGTAGTTACTGACAGTGGTTTTCTCAAGTGTTCCTGAGTCCATGTGGTGATATCCTTTACACAGTGATGCCGGTTTTTGATGCAGTACCGCCTGAGGGATCGAAGGTCACAGGCATTCAATGTTGGTTTTCAGCCTTGCCGCTTACGTGCAGTAATTTCTCCAGATTCTCTGAACCTTTTGATGATATTACCGACCGTAGATGATGAAATCCCTAAATTCCTTGCAATAGCTCGTTGAGAAATGTTGTTCTTAAACTGTTGGACAGTTTGCTCACGCATTTATTCACAAAGTGGTGACCCTCGCCCCATCCTTGTTTGTGAATGGTTGAGCATTTCAGGGAAGCTGCTTTTATACCCAATCATGGCACCCACCTGTTCCCAATTAGCCTGTTCACCTGTGGGATGTTCCAAATAAGTGTTTGATGAGCATTCCTCAACTTTCTCAGTCTTTTTTGCCACTTGTACCAGCTTTTTTGAAACATGTTGCAGGCATCAAATTCCAAATGACAAAGTTTACCAGTTGAAATGTTAAGTATCTTGTCTTTGCTGTGTATTCAATTGCATATAGATTAAAAAGGATTTGCAAATCATTGTATTCTGTTTTTATTTACGATTTACGCAACGTACCAACTTCATTGGTTTTGGGTTTTGTATTAAAAAAAACATAGCTTAGCTATAATGCAAAGGTTATAACTCCATTTAAATGCATAGATCTCCTGCCCTTGCATTAGAACACAACTTAGCACTATTTTTTAAAGCTAACATATGAAATAAGATGAGATATTTGTTATCTTGGACAGTAGTATGTTTTCTTCCAGAAGCTTAGAAACGTAATTACCTCCACCAAGGAGGTTTTTCTTGGCACATGTTTGTCTGTTGTTTAGCATGATAACATAAAACTACAGGATGTACTTTGCTGAAATTTTCAAGAGATGTTGACAATGGCCAAACTTACAAATGAGTTCGATAAAGCCATTGCCAAACAATAGCTTTTGCTTAATAACTGTCAAACTAATAATGATATCAACATAATTCTAAGTGTAGGTGTGGGGTTACAGGGTCAAGAAATCGTATTATGATTGCAACTTTATCATGGAATTATTGCTTATAGATGTAACAGCAATATGTGAGCTACCTTGGAGGAGGTTTGTGCTCGACTAGTGCTCTCTGGTTAATCAAGCAGTGCTCATTAAAGGTCTCAAACCATTAAATTTAAACTGTTTTAATGTTTTATTTTATGGAAATATGCCCATAGCTCATTTAGGAACTCCAACGCCAAGAGTATAACCTCTCCTCTCCATTTGGTATTTCCTCTATCTTTATAAGAAATGTGTCTTTGAACAGTGTGTTTGTGGAAAGGTGTTTGCTCAGACCACAGCCACCTCCATTGGAAGGAACATGTCTTAATATGTTTGTCCAGCTTTGAAAGACAGCAATCTGATGGACAAGGGCAGTTTCTCCACAGAGAATGCAAACTTAGCTTTGAATAAAAGATAGTTTTTTGATAGTTTCTGTTTTTTCTTTGGCATATTCAGCCTCTGTGGACATACCAGCTGGATTGATGCAGATATGGTTCTATCTTTTTCTTTTTCTGACTGTTTTGGCTGAGAACTGGAAAAAAGAAAGCAAGTCTTCAATTCTTGTGATTCTCAGCAACACACTGACAACCTGTGGCTTGCGCTTGCAGTTGAAAGCTTTAGCTTGATTACTTGCTCACCAAAATGAAAACACACGAACTGCACAAGTAAAAAGCTCCCAGAGTGGAACAAGCCTTAACATTAGAGCACAGTGCTGAACACATCTTACGAAAGGTGTGGTTGGATGCAGCTCATGAGGCTTTTCACTTGAGCAGGGCTGAAACAGAGGTCACATGCCAATATTCAATATCTGAGTAGACCCAGAGAATGTATATATTCTGGGGACATTCAGGACCAGTGCTGACCTGTTGAAAAGGAGTAAAATATGAATGCATGGAATTTCTCTGGGAACTAGGCCTGTGTTCAAAATATCAATACGGCAAAATATTGTCATGTACTTCTTGGCGATAACTGTATCGATACAGATTCTACAGAGTCCATACGGCCTCAATGTTTTGACAGTTGTTGTCAATGCACTTTGGCTCAAGCTAACACAGGCACAGTTCAAAGTAGTAGCCAAGCTACATATCAAAGCACAGTTTCCAAATTTGAGCTTGGGTCCACCATCTTTTAGGGCCTGGATTCAAGTTTCTCATGTTGTAGAATCATTGAAAACTCTTTCATGGGGTGCTGGTTTGGTGGAGTGGTTAGCAACCAGGCACCCCATGTACTTGCTTCTGCTGGTCCAGGTTCGAATCCTGCCTGTGACCAGTTTGCAGAGTGTCTTCCCCTATTCTCCCACCCCATTTCACAAGCCTATCCACTGTCTCTCTCCTACCAATAAAGGCACAAAATGCCCCAAAAAATACATTTAAAACTCATTCATGTTCTTTTTTTCTTATTAAGAGAAGAAAAACTTGTCTGGAATTCTGTTAAAAGTGTAGTCAACATTCACAACTAAGGTGTATTGGGATACATATCGTATTGAGGCCTTAGTATCAGGACACGTATCCTGAGGTTGCTGAAAATACCCAGCCCTACTAGGAACCCTGGTTTCCTCCAAAAACATACTAGTTGACAGGTGCTCTAATCACATGTATACATTTTCTGTCTATATGTTAGCCCTGTAATTGGCTGGCAATCATTCAATGGGGTACCCCGCATCTCTCCCAATGATAGCTGGGATAGGCTCCAGCAGTCAGGGACCCCAATAAATGCTTCTCCTTAGTATCCCTGAATGTCTACATAAAAATGGCATTTATATTAGAATCATTTGTTGTTTTACACATTTATTTAAAAAATGAGTTAAAAAAAATAGACTAGAATGAGAGGAACATGTACATTCTCGTACAACGGAGACAAGGTGATGTTAAAAAAAGGTATATATATATATATATATATATATATATATATATATATATATATATATATATATATATATATATATATATATATATATGTATATATATATATATATATATATATATATATATATATATATATATATATATATATATACATACATATATATATATATATATATATATATATATATGTCTGTATCGCTGTTGGCTAAAATGAGTTTTTAAATACTGGCATATCACAAAATGGCAAAAAAATAGCAAGTGTCATGAATTCCTTATTTTGAATAAATAAAGGAAAGTTATCTTAGCTCTCCACATAAATGAAGAAAATGGATATTGTTTCTAGGGTGATGCTAAAGTAATCATTTTAAATATTAACTTTTCTGTTTGTTTTTGTAAAACAAAGAAGACTAAAGCCAGTTTCATTGTTCTTGATCTGCACACAGGTCTCAGAATGTGAGTTTCTTCTGTATGAACTGACCTCATATTAGAGAGAAGGGTAGCAGATGTTGTGGTTTTAGGTCAACTGAACAGGCAGATAGGAAACAATCGTGATCGTATGGGTGGAAATGTAGATGTTGCATGCACACGTGCGGCTTTCCTATGACCTTTTTGAAGTGCACATACTTTTAACAAACTAAAGATCTGAATCTCAGCAGAAGTGAAAAGGGAGACATTCTCAGTTGAGGAAGCCTTTTCATCAAATGTGAGAGTGTACTGTTCTTTTGAGGTCAACTCCACCTGACTCTGGTGTCACTCTCTCTTGACCCTGAAATGTCATGGGACCCATTAACTATATAAAGTGAAAACATACTTTAAACTATGTTTGTTTAAAAGTTATTTTAATGCAGTGATTTTTGTCTGTTGTGTTGGAGCCCTGTTTGAGGTGGATACTACATTTTTATTTTTTAATTTTAAAAAACAAACATATATTACTGTGACAATGGCTCCAGCTACAGTATCTAAAGCAACGTTTCTCAACTTGTTTTCAGTTGAGACCCCCTTATAGGATAACTTCATTTTTTCACATAGTTAAAAAATGTGAAAAAATCAAAGTCACCCTTGACAAAATGTATAAAGAAAAAATGTTCCACATCTTCAAATCGTCAACTAACACATATGGGTTTGGACATGAGACTGTATTTGTCCTATTACAGGGAATCCTCTGCCTGCCATGATACAACAAAGTCCTGTTGTTATTTCTATGTAGCCAGCTCCAAGATTTTTCAAACACTTTCTACACCTCGTCATTTCTATCTCTTGCTGGCAAGGCTGCCCGTATGCAGGAGGGCCCGCTGTTTGTAAATTGGTCCAAGCCTTTAATTTTTTAATATTAACATTGCTGGTAGACTTATTGCAAGATGCTTTATAGACAGTATTATTATATTGTATTATTATAAACAAACAATCTCCACTCACTTTGTCCTGACCACTCCTGATTACTATAACAGAATAATGTGCTGTAGGGCACACTTACTAAGTTCCTTCTGTAAACAAACTGGTTGTTATTAGATCTGTCCTTGTAAATTTAATCTTCAGCTGTTGTTCATAGAGGCTGCTTGTACAAGATGTGATTTGGTGACATTTTCAATTTGTTTTTTGATGTTTTAATATGCAACCAAGTGAATACAACACTACCTCCTGCGTGTAGTGTTACAAGTTACTTCAAATGTTCAGTATATTTATAGAAATTTAAAAAATAGGCCTACATATTTTACAGCAGCACTAATAAAGCTCAACGATTATTTTCTGGCAATTTTGGTTTTTTTTTATATCATGTCAGTCACTTTTAAAGACTGATTTGTTGTAGGGTTGCATTTTAGTGCTGCTTTAATTCAGGAGGATTATTATTATTTTCATGTAAACTTTCATGGGTCACATAGGTCAATAAAGAGGTTGAAAATCTATATACTTTATAAATGTGACAAGACATTGTGGATGTTTATGTGCCATTTAGATTGTGTTCAGGGGATTTTTTAGTTTTTCAAAACAAGAAGTTATACAATAATGGGTACTGTGGACTTTTCTGTTGGTCTATCAAAACAGGTGACAGTACAGTTTGGTTTTTACCAGTGTCACATTGTTCTGCTATAATGACAGTCCTGTTGGTAGAAATGCAAACTCAGGAACTCTTCTTAAAGCCAGATAATTTCTGTTCCTTATCTGTCTTAGATTGTAAAGCTGACTCACTTTCCTCTCTGAACTTGCTCTTCTTTCAGGTTTGTGACATTGTCATTTCTCAAGACAACCATAAAAAGTACCCTGAAATACAAAGAGATCAAATTTACAGTCTTTCAGGACTTTGAAAGCACCCTGAAGACAATAACATGACACAGAACATTTTGTATTTCTGACAACTTGGCAAAAGATTTTCTTAACATGAAGCCTGATTACGCTGCACTCCTTCTTCCTCACCTGTTCTCCAGCTCGGAGATGTCGCTCTGCAGTCGCAGGTAGAACTTCTCAGCCTGAGAGAAGAGTTGCCTGATCAGCAGCACATTGGTGTGGGCTGTATTGATGAGCTCCGTCTCCACCTCTCCTCGCACCACCGCCTGCAGCCCGTCCAGCATCTCCCTCACCTCGTCCACTGTGAAGGTTTCCTCAACCAGCCTTGAGAAACAAACATGCAGAAAAATACATCTTCGTGCTCCACGTTTATCTTCACTCTATACTATGAGTGTAAATCTAGTCAAGTAATGATGCCCACAACCCAAGAGTGACCAATCACCTGCTGTCCTTGAGTTCTTCAAAGCATGAGTCAATGGTCTTTAGTCTCAGGACCCTCTTCGAACGAGCAAATCGCATGTAGTTGATGACTTCATTCTGATGGTGCTCATTAAACCCAAACTCAGCCTAAAAGAATGGCAAGGCAACGTCATTTATACAGCACTATTCATACATTTTGCAATTAAAATGATAAAGAGTTAAAAAAAAACAATAAATTATGACATTAACCCTTAAACAACCAGCTAAACTGTTTGACAGAGCTCATCAATAAACTCAGGGATACCTAATGTTTTAAAAACTACACTACAAACAAACCAAAAAGCAGATATTGTTTTTTGAAAGGTTTAAAAACACACATAAAAATGCACAAATGTTTGGGACAAACTCAGTTAGAAAGGCAGAAATGTTTGTCAATAAAATAGCATTAAAAAATAACTTCAAATACGTAATATTCCTGAATTTATTGACCTCTGTCAAACAGCTGAGCTTGGAGTTAAAGGGTAAAGAGCATTAAAGACATAAAAATAGTAAAAAAAATCAAGACAATCTAATATTGACATTACAACATTTCATGATTTAAAATGGGATACATAACACATAAAAATATATGTAATTAAGGAGCAGAAGAGATAAAAGAGAAGAAAAACAAGCTGAATGAGAAGCTGAACTTAGGAGAGGTCCATAGGATTTAGAAATGTTTTAAGACCTGTTTTAAAAAAGCCCATAGATGTCAAAAGTCTCAGGTTCTCTGGTAGTTTGATGCACAGGTGAGGAGAGTAAAAACTAAAAGTTGCTTCACCCTGTTTAGTTTTGAACCATGGAACAGTGAGTAGGCCTGTCCGAGACGACATGAGGGGTCTGGATTCCTTATAAGGGCCTCTGAGATCTGAAGGGTATTTTGGCCAAAGACTGTTGAGTCTTTTTTAATTCCAAGGGAAGGATTTTAAAAGTTCTCCTGTGACTCACAGAGAGCCAGTGTTGCGACCCAAGTGTTGTGATGGATCTAAAGTCTATGTAAGGGTGTCCAAACTTTTGTTACTGAGGACCAAATACAAAAAATGCAAAGACTACCATGTCAAGGTGATGGTGGCCCAGTGGGTTGTGCTCTTTCCATCGAGGTACTCGCCTTGTGTGGATGACCTGGGTTTGATTTCTGCCCTTGGCATTTTTCTGTGTCTCCCCATTTTTTTCGCCCTTTACACTGCCTCCCCCCATCATCAAGGCCAAATAATTACTTAAAATAATGATGACTGGGCTCCTCTGACATGACTATA
Source organism: Scarus forsteni (assembly GCA_036419115.1). Classification (NCBI taxonomy): domain Eukaryota; kingdom Metazoa; phylum Chordata; class Actinopteri; order Labriformes; family Labridae; genus Scarus; species Scarus forsteni. The sequence continues at coordinate 11,694,344 of JAZDUH010000007.1, read as the reverse complement.
TCTTGTTTATAACTTAAAATATCTTTAAATCAATGAACATGATGGAAGAAAACAAAACAGCCTCTATCAGAGCTTTTCAGCAATGGTTTGACAAGGCGAACAGTCATTATACAGATTTAAGGGTAGCCAATCAGATTTCTGAGGGCCCTGGTTGACCCAGGCAACCAACAGAAGGTCAAGATATTTAAAGGTCAAGATGTTTAAAGGTCATCTTTACTTTCAGACTTAAAACAAAAGCAAACTGACAAACAGACACTCAAGTCTGCGTCATTTGGAGTCTCCAAACATCAAATTGGTGACCATGTGGATGTTCCTAAAGTAAAATGGCTACAAGTTTTGAATGTTTCGACAAAGAGACATAATCTAGGGGTCTTTGGAAAGGGTAGGCGTAGAGACATCTAATTATGTGGTCTAATTCACTATCTGCAGCACTGGCATAAAGTTAGTACAGAATTAATTACATTTTTTGTTCTTTTTTTGTGACTAAAGTGTGAGCAAAAATAGGGTCAAAACAAGTGATTGGTGGTTAAAGCTGCCAACCTTTTTAGGAGATTAGTAAAAAGCATGGACATAGCAGTTAATCAGTGAATCAGATTGAGAGATGAGGAAGACCATGGTGGGGCAAAAGGAGGCAATTAAAGCTGCGTCAAGATACTTTAATCATGTTGACCTTGTTAGTCAAACAAGAGATTTATATCCTGGTCTGGGCCATATTTCTAATTATTTTAGAACTTGATGTGAGCCATATAGAAATGGATCACTGACTGCAGCTGAGCCCTGGACCATAGTTTGGACACCCCTGGTCCATGGTCTTGGTTTTGCAGCGTTCAGGACGAGCTGCAGCTTTCTGATGAATATTTTTAGTCAGACCTGTACAACCACTGTTCCAACAATCTAATCTGCTGAAATTAAAAGCTTGAACAAGGTTCTCTGTGACTTCTTTACACAGAGATACTTTGATTCTAATATTTTTTAAGTTGACAATAGGATGACTTTCACACCATTGACACCAATGTGGCTGTTAAAGGAGGACACGTATAGAAAAAAAACAAGCTTATAGCCTTTTGCCTGTCATATGTTGATAAAGGAATATACAGAGAGAGATGGAAGCTTCAATGGAGATATCAACTAGCTTATAAGCTAACCTGTAGGGGATTTTCCACAGCTAATATGTGACAGGGCCTGCTCACATGAGGCTTTCCATCCAACGTGCTTAATGCGGGGTGCTGCTAACTGTAAACTCATCATTGTTTGAACACGAGCTCGACGTGAAACATGCAGACTCAGAAGATTGAAAACGCGATCTGGATAGCTATCAGCAGCAAAGAACAGACTTACTTACCATGTTGGCTGTGTAGCTAGCGTTAATGTCACTTAGTTTGCTAGCCTGTGCTGAGCTGATTCCAGAGGAATATGGGTGTTTCTGGCTCTTAGGCCACGCAGCGAACTATTCTGACGCTAAATTTGCTAAAACTCCAGGAGTCGATGCTTCTGGTGAACAGTTTTCTGCTTGTTGCCAAACCCAAAACGTGTAGGGTGCGTTAATTCATAGTTAAAAGATTATCTGGCAGATTGGTTAGCCTAGCTACCCGGCTAGTGTTTGCCTTGAGACTGCCTTGGTTACGGAGAATAGCGTCATCACCTTGGTTACGAGGGGTGCGTTCAACGGCGCTACGTAGTTCGGAGCAGTCCGAACATTATTACCGGAAATAATGTTCGGAGCAGTCCGAACATTATTACCGGAAATAAAATAAAATAACCTTCAACGGAATAATGCGAATCTCATTTCTGTACCGACTACGTCTTAAAGCTTAATAACAACTCTGCGTAATGAACCACAGGTTTTAAGAAGTGTTATAAAAAATTACCAGTGGTAAGAATTTGCAACACACCCCATCACATCTGTTTTCCAGTATCATACAGCCCATGAACCTATCAGCATTCTATTGTTACGTATTTTCATAAAATACGTTAAAGTGGGATTTGATAGGTGGGGGAGCCCTAAAATATGGTGTTGCAGCGCCATAGGAAAAATTACAAAAATTATTGCAAAAAACTGTATCGGCCTCTCTCTCAACAGAAAAATACAGGCTGCATTAACAGGCAAAACACACAATTACCAATGTAACATCGCTAACTAACACAGAGAAACTACTAACAGCCTAACACAGAGACTAGACAGGTGAGGGAAACATATGAGGAGAACAAGTAGGGTAGGAGGAACATGCAAAGTGAAAGTAAGTATTCAAGCTGCACACATGGGTTTGAAATGTTGATCATAAAAAGTTTGAAATTAATGTAAAAAGTAAAGTTAACAGTATTTTGCTTCTCTTTCATTTGGTGAATATTATTTTCCTATTTACTTTAAACATATAATGGACTCTTGTAGCATTTTTATTCTCTGGTATAAATTTAGCAAAATCTATTTCATGAATTAAAATCTTCTAATAAATATCTGATTAATGAACTATGTATATGTCGAATTATTGTCTAACTTCATTAATTTAGTTTCAGTTTGTCAAATTGTTATGAGGCTATTATTAAATTCAGCAAGGTGCACAGTTGAACACACTGGAAGCATGTTTATAACTCATTACAAACACTGTCATTATAATCACTTATGATTACCAGTGAAGCATCATAGAACGATCACAAGAGCTAATTACTATGATTAAACCTGATTATAAGTTCAGTAAAGCACACTGTTCTTTTTTTTGCTATCTTACTTCCACTGACATATTGCTCTCAAAAATGCAAAATGCTTTTTCACTGTTTGCATCAATTTTATCACCAAAGTATTTAGTTTTACTTTAACCTTCATATTATGTCCAGTTCAGTTCAGCACCCCCCCAAAAAATCCAACAACAGGAAGCACTAACTTGACCTTACAAGACCATCTGACCTCAGAAGTTTTCCATTTTTAAATGCACAACCTTTATCTGTTTTTTAAGATTTTGGTGAGACTGAGCAGTCTGATCCAGTCATTTAAGACTAATACTTAAGGGAGGGTCATAATGGAGGCCCATGTGAGGTACCTAAAGCTGTAGTGCCCCATGTGTCCACTTGTGGCTGGCTGCAGAAACCTGACATCCTCATGATTGTATGTTGGAACCATGTTTTTATGGCATTAATACAATTCTTTACAGCCTGGTTCAAAAAGGGCTTTGGTCAGTGTTTAATCAGTATGCATTAAATTAATGTGCTCTCACTGTGAGGTTAATGGTTTTTTTGTATCATGCTTCTATTACCATTATCAGAGGTTTATTGAGGATCTACAATTTGCTACGTCACAATTGGTCGGATGGCATAAAGTCCCACCTCATCAGGGCTCTCTGTCTCTAAAGACTTGGAGCTTTAGTTTGGTGGAGTTGATGTTTGCAGTATGGCAGCTGTCCATTAGAGGGCATCAACAGCACTCCACAGGCTTCTATGGCATGGCTTCACCCCATTCTTTTACAATCTATAGTTGAGTGGTTGTGAACTCAAAACATGAGATGAATATATGAAAACACTGTGGGATTAAAATGATCCATGTTTTCCTACTTTCTCTACCGAAAGGTCAAACTTGTCTCTTTTCTCAATTAAGAACTCCTACAATGACTGTTTAGTAGGCTATGATACACACTGGGCTACAAGATTTCCTGTGTAAATCAGACTTGTAAGTTAAAAAGAAAATCAGCAACAAGATTGTTTGAGGTGTGTTGTCCAGAGGGCATGCAAAATTCAACACAAACTTAAGTCCTTAAGGAACTTTCTTGTGATATTCTTTTATTTGAAATACAGCTGCTTTAGTTTTTACACTTCAGCATTGTTGTTCACTTAGCTCTCATATGACATCCCTATCTCAGTGTTTTATTTCCACATTTGCACCACTTTCACTCAGCTTTTGGAATAAATTGAGTTCAAAATTCAATTAATTAACTGAGGCTGTTTCTCTGTAAACTCATTTGACTCCATGTGAGCCAAATAAAAACTTCATGGAGGATGTGTGGCCCGGCCTCTCCATCCTTTGCTACTGAAACCTAAAGAACTTTAAACTGTACGTGAAGGAGGATCCTGAGAAAAAAAAAAGAAGGGAACTTTTTCCATCATGTCTCTCTCTAGCTGTAATCGAATTAGACTAACGGGCGGCGCATGGTTGGTCACCAAATCAGATGCCTCTTGTAATGTGACCAGTCTTGTCTGTCCAACTCGAGTTCAGTGTGTAACATCAGTCAGTCAAAGAGGCCAAGATGTTTCCCCTTTACCTTCAATCCAGGTGAGTCACTCACAATTTGACATGACAAATAATGGATTATCACGGCCTAAAATCTCACCCTGAAAGGGTACAAATTGAACTGCTCCTTTAAGAATTCAGTATCCAGCATGTTGATTCTTCTGGGCAGAAGTTTGTTGGTTAGACGAGTGGTGTGCCGGGGCACTATTATGTGCTTTGAGGCAAGACTGGATGTGGCATGGGCCATGTGCCACATACAACTAAGAATTAATACTATAACCACGCAGCAACTAATGAATGAGTTCTTGATTTAGTCAAAGCTGCAAATTCTGTATCTTTACAAAATCCCTCTAAGTCCTTCAATGGACAAGTCTGGCAGTGAACATGATCAGTTGTTGGGGGGAATTATGCTGATTAGTTTTTTGTCTAACATGTTTTTTAGTTTGTGTAGCTGAATTTAAAGATTTTAACAAAGGTTTAAAATGATGATGATCAATATTTTTGATGAATATTCATTTGAAGGTCGATACAAGTTTTTGCTAATTGTGTATGCAGTAGTAATGTGCAGAGTAATGAGATATAATATGTCAAAAAAGTCTGTTTTTTTACTAAAGTAAATATTGTGTGTCTTGACATTTTAAGCTAATGTCACATGTGCCGTGGGCAAACAAAGTTTGGCTGGGTGCCAGTGGACACTTCTCTGTATGTACAGTAGACATACAAACAATAGAGGCAATGTATTTTTTTTAAATCATAATATCACTGTATCAGTATGACTCGAGACCTTAAAGGTCTTATTGAACATCTGGATGACTAGAAATGATATTCAACAAATTATAGGGCATATCCATGGGTAAACAGATCAATCAACAGAAACAGTGACCTCAAATCATTGAAATGTGCAAGAATGTAACTTCACAAAGCAGACGATAAAAAAAGGATCAACAAAAAATCCAAAGATAACAACAGTTTATGATTTTACAAACAATTAGTTAATGAATGGATTCTTCAAGTGCACACGATGGGAGTAAATATACAGTACTTCCCATGTATTTCGTTAGCCTAAAATAAAATGACCTACTTACAGAATGTAAGCACATTTTAAGATCAGTCAAGCTTACTTTCTGATGAAATTGTATTTGGTGCAGTTATATACTCTGGTTACTTTCAATTCCATTTTATTAACATTTATGAAATTTTATTTTGAAAATCAGGGACATTATAGACTTGGTAACAAATAAGAGCAGACTTGATAATGGTCAGATGCCTCAATGTGGTATCCTAAAGTGTGAGTAGGTTGAGCTCAAGTTTGGTTGAGATGGCATGTACAGTAGGCACCTCTTGTTGCTATTCATCATCAATGTGTCAAAATCCATGTTTTTTGTCTGTGTCAGTTTTCAGAGCTCTCGGCCCTATCTACAGCAATGTACAGCTTAACATTTGTGCTGGATCACTCCTGGTGGCTGGAGCTGATCTAAATTACTGTGACTAATATTTTTACAGCTGAAATTACCCTCATACAACATTACTTCAAAATACTAAACTGTCTCTTTACAAAGTGAGCGCATGTATTTATGTCTCTAAGTCATTGGTAAATTTTTCTTCTGACTTTGGTCTAAATCTTGGATGTGCATTGTAATTATTGACTTTTTTTAACCAAAGAAATTATTGCTCTTTCCCTCTTGTAATGCCCCTCTTTCCCCCAATGTAATGTCTCTTTTGAGTCCCTAGAGGGCATAATAATATTATTTTTTTCTTGAGCCTTTACGTGTTGAACCTAATTTAGAATGATACAATCCTGGTCAACTGGCCTAACTATATGAAAATGTGAAAATATTTAATCTTTCAAAATGGTGCTGATATTATTGCATGAGGATGTTAAGGGAAAGGGAGAGGGGAGAATCAGGGAAAGGTCAGAGGATGAAGGACAGTCAAATACATCAGGGGAGGATAGGACAAGGAAGTCCTTCCTGTAGGTTAGGAATGGGCAAATTTGGTGTCCAAGAGAACCACATTTAAAAGATCTGTCCAATCAGGGACCAAATTGTTGCAACTTAACATACAAAACTACACAGTTTGATAAAAGAGAAAGTTTGTACAGTAGTTATAATAAGATATTCATTGAAATGTATAAACATAAATATTTACACCTAAATACAAGTATCAATATGTAATCTGTTGAGCAAAACAATGATTTAGAGGTGCAAATATTGCACACAAGTAGCTGTAAGCTACCAGAAAATGGGCATGTTTTCCTTCAAGGCAAAGTAAAATTATCGGATTACTACAGTAAGTTTAGGTCTGTTGTGTGTGTTAAAAAGTACATGTTCACATTTACTTTTGAGAGTGCCGTTAAAAGTTCATCTGTTTCTTCCTTGATAAAGAAACCGAGGATTCTTTCTTGCAGTCATTCTACATAAGCCTTATAAAAGAAACCGTCCCCAGGTCAGTGTAGACTGTACATATCAATACAAAAACAGAAAAATATGAAAAAAATCTGATCTGGGGTCAGGTTAGTCGACAAATCCTCGTGCCGACAAACCAATCATCTGACAGCCGCATGACAGGCAGGCCTCACGCATGCGCAGTAGCACACTTTTGGTATCAGGAATATGGCAGCGTCCTGAACCCTGTTGGGGGGAATACGCCGTAACTGAGCACCTTCAGCATCCGAGGGGGTCTACTGAGAAGCACCGGTTGCATCCAAAGGAGGTTGGGGGGCTGTGGGACGGCTACGAGCAACAACCGTTAGCGATTTGACAGGTAAATGCACGCGGCACCAACTGCCACTTTCTTCAGGCTATCTTCTTCCATGTTTGCTTGATTGATCTGCAGCTAATGCAACTAGCTAGCTCTGCCACAAGAGCTGACTGATGTGGATGCGCTAGTTAGCCGTTAGCATGTGGCTACCTCAACAGAAGCCAGACGCAAGCCCTAATCTGCATAAGGCAAACAAACGTTGATAACAAAGGAGTCTGAGCTGTTTGTTTTTCCTGATATGTGTAGAAATGGCGTCAACACCACAGTTGAGGTGCTGTCGTGCTTGTTTTTAGCCGGACAGTGCTCCGTGTAGGCCCGCTGCAATGAAGCTGAGGCAAAGATTGGCTAGCTTGAAACTCAAACTCAGACTCAGGTAACGTTAATGCTGATTGTCATGGATTTACTGACAGGCCAATACATTTCCACTAACGGGCCCAGGCTTTGTCGTACGCTTGTTTCGTTCAGCGACCATCCTCATATGTTTAGTTCTGTGCGGGATATGCCAAAGTTAGACGCATTTTTCAAGGAAGTTCTTCAGGGATGTCGCGATACCATAATGGTGACAGTAAAAAATCGGCCGATAATGGTTCCTGTTTCGGGATTAGGGGTGCGTGATATTGGATATTATGCTGATTCCCTGTTACAAATCATCAACGCTGACATCAGTGTCGTCTGGCATAGGCAAAAACCTCAATTCTACTAAAATGGACCTCATCCTTTATTGTGATAGTCTATTTGTGTTAAAAGTGAAACAGTACACATGTTATTCTTAAATGTATGACACTCTAAATTAATAATCATTGATATGTAGTGAAGATGAGGTAAATCTATGTGGCACGGTTGAATATTCTGCCAAAAGTTCCACCCATATATGGTGTATGTATGTTTCATTGTACAACTTAAGTATAGGCTGAGATTTTCATATCTGCTGATACTATTAATCACTTTTGTAGGTCACTGTCTGCTGATGCAGAAATGTAGCATGCATGCATCCATAGGATTAACTGCAATTCATATATGTCTTATGATAGAGTATATATGTTTAGTAAAAATGCCTAGGCCTCTTGATTAGGGAAAGAATGAAAACATATATTGATACCAGTCTCATTAGTGATTTTGCCGATCAGTCTGATTCTTTAACAATCCTGCAGAGATCCTGTGAAAAAATTGACCTAAGTGTTAAGTGGCGATAGTGTCAGATTCTATAACAAGTCCTTTAATGATTCCTGCTGATGATGTGTGGAATATGTTGGCCCACATAAGTGTTCAGTGGCAACAATGTCAAATGCACGATACTCCTGTAATTTAGGGGTATGCTGTCAGAAATCTGAATCCAGTGTTGAAGTTTTTGATTAGAATCTTGTTTAAGTTTAGCAGGAGTAGAGAGACTTTTTCAGTTGTTTTGCATCAATTTTATAGTCTACACTCTCCACTGGACTCTCAACCTGGAGCCAGTGGGCTTGATATGAGACGTTTCCCAATATAAGTTGAAAGCATTTATTGATACTAGTGTCATTAGCGATTTTGCCTTTCAGTTGATTCTTTCATGATTCCTGCAGAGATTCTGTGAAGAAAAAGTTGACCTAAGTGTTCATTGACAACAATGTCAAACATAAAACTCCCAATATTTTATAATGTGCCACACAGATAATTGCTCCACAGATAATTTGCACAAGCAAAAGTTAGACCTCCTTTGACGCCTTATTTGTCATTTCTGCTGAATGTCTCTGATGCAAGTGTGACATCTTTGATGTGCAAGGCGTGCAGAACAAAATGAAGTCAATTGTTAGGCAAAAGGCCAATGATATGGATTCCCTATGTGAGTTGTTATTGTTCTTCTACTAGATTTTTTATTCCCATCTCTACTCTTAATAATGTTGGCAATGTTTTTGTGTGTTGCTCATGTTTTATGCAGTGAAGATAGTGTTTCGTCCCACTCGCTGAAGGCTAAGAGATATTTTTTAAGGATTTATTGTAATTCACATTTGTCTTGTAATGAAATAGAAATATTTTTAAGGTGTATAAACCTCTCTGTGGTGTTGCCAGAGCTTTAGAGTGCTTTCTCGTTGTTTATGAAATGGCCACAAACTACTTTGTTTTACAACAAGTGATAGGTTCGTTTTAGCCAAATATGTTGAGAAAGTCAATAATTACAATTGTGATTATGATTACATATGGTTATATAGCACACCATTATGAAGACATTTGGACATTTTTACCAACATTCACAGCAGATATATAAGCCATGTGTATTGCCACAATATTGACTGAATGTACCATAATGCTTCCACTTACCATTATTGAATGTCTACATTTAAGAAATAGTTCTGTATAATTTCCTATACAATTACATTTTGTGCTTTTCTGACATCTGTTGACCTTTTTCATCGATAGAGGATCACAATGAAAGAGGGTGATCAGTTCTTTATATAGGAGAAACTTGGTGAAATACTGCAGACATAAAGCATGTGTGTACCTGTACTATATCAGCTAAAAAAAACTTGGAAAATATTATCATGTGGGATATTGGCAAAACTAGTTATCTTACAACAATGGACAATTAATATTTGCATCTTGATTTCTTTTTTGAGAGCTACAGACAGTGCTGTATCAACTTGCGGACAGACAAGGAGATCTAAAGTCAACAAATATAAATGTGTCTCCTTCATACGAGGCCCATACTTTAATAGATGTCAATTTTCAAAACTTAACAACAAGCCTGCTGTTGGTCACTTGAGACAATCTTGGGAAAGTGCTTGAAATAAATTCTTCTTAGTGCTAGAAACTTAAATTAGCAAAAGTTCAGACCAGAGTATTAGTCCTTGGAACAGAAAAAAGGATGAAATAAAGAGCAAATTTCGACTTTGTTAGGCCTTTTCCTCCAGCTTAAAACACCATGTACGTCTGTACATGATGTACTCTTTGTACAGTTTATATACCAGCTGTTAATTTTGTGTAAACTTTCACATCAGCTGACCTTAGTATGTAACTATTCTGCTGGTATGGATTGTCTTAGTGTGATACTGTGCATTCTGTCTAAGGTTCATAAATGCGAATATTGAATTATTGAAACATACATTGTAGTTAAATATATGGGTGTTTCAAACATTCTGACTCATTCATAAGATTGTTACAGCATACAATCAATCAGAGCAAGTTCCTCACCTCAGCAGGGGCTTCCGACTTGTAGAGATTGCTTCATATAGTTGACTAACACTGGGAGGATGTTGCAGCACTTTTACAGAGAAGAAAATGATAGTGGGAAAAACAACAGGAGCAGGCATGCTGTTCACATATTGGTAAATCAGACGTGTATCATAGATTTGATATTAATCTGTTCTGATGCACAGTTTTCATTCTTAAACTGTTTTCCTGCTTGCTCTTGCTTGTCTTACTTTGCTTTCATTGTACTGTCAGTTCAGATTTGGCACTGGATTCAATATAAGTTTAACAGGGGGTGTATGGTCATAAAAACTGCACATGATGGTTTGACCCTTGTACCCACATAGATGCTGAGGCAGAGGTCAGACGCTGTGCTTTTAAAGGAAGCAGGGGATCCGGCTTATTTTGTAGTCAGCTGGGAGTGAGTATTAGTCCTTGGCCCACTTAAAACCTGTGTTTATTAGATAGTAGTCAATCCTCTGGGATGGACTGCTTTGGGTTGTTCAGATTTGCCTCATTTGGAGGTTACTTTATTGCTGATGTCAGGCTTCTCGGCTGGAGCACGTGCCTACTATGGGATTGGACTTACAGTCATTCATAATGGTAGCAGCTGTGTTATCAGTGACCCAAAGCTGTGTTTGTTCAAGCTCCTAGAAAGTTGTGAGACCTGTCTGGAACGAGTCATCCGCTCAGTGGTGTGTGCTTTGCATTGTGACTGCTTCTATTTATATATTTACCTCACCGTCTTCCTGTTTACTTTTTGTCTTTCTTTTTTTCATCCTGTGAATGACTTTCTATCGATCTGCATTCAGGCAGCTATGGATGGGTGGGGCATCACATGACTCAATCCTGGAATCTGCTTTGCCTTTTTTTACCCTCCTCACAGCTCACATCACACTAATACAATAAAAGTGTACTGCCCTCTACAGCAGCAAAGGGCACACTGTGCATTTCTCGCAGCTAACATCTCCTATTGTGCATTCCCACAGCCGTCTGCTTTGGATTACATTCATTATGCAGCTCCATGAATGAGCAAAACTTGGCTCTGACTGTTCCTTGCGCCTTTGTTCCTGCTTACATACATGCATCGGTTATTGAGATGCCAATTGGGCTTTTGGAAAGTAAAACTGAGCCATTCATTGAGTTTTTAATATACATTAATACAGGCTAGAACCTAAAATAGGTTGGGATAAAAGACAAAAAACAGTGTGGTTTATCAAGGGTTGAGATAATGTCTTCTTCAAACTCTATCTGGCCATTGTTTAGTGACATGTTGAATCAACTGATTAAAAACAAAATACACACCAGACCTTATCCTCAGTAAAAGGATTACAACAATCATTAACAGTGATATGCATATTGGTGACTACAGGATAATAACTTTGACAACTTTAGGCTAAATATATATGTGGTCTAATACCACCATGCCCAAGGAATCACATTTTACTGCATAATTTATCCTCCTTAATTATCTAAAATTGCAGGCAAACAATCACAAACAAACACTGTCAAAATTTCAATATGCATCGGAGCATTTGTGGAAAACTGCAGTTCCTAACTCCAAAGATTAATCAGATCCTGATTAATGCTCTTGGTAATGATGTGGTCACCTATGATTATTACATCATACAGCGCTTCAGGTTTCAAAACAAACTTGTTCTCTTGTTTGCTGCTTCTTCTGCTGCTCTGTTATTTACTAAAGTAAGCTGTGGTACAATCCCTTAAATGTTATCTTAAATTGTTTAAAAAATGCAAATAGTGATTTTGCTTATTGATCAGATTCTAATACAAATCCCTCTTTGATTCCTGCTGATTATCTGTGTGGAAAATGTTGGCCTGCATAAGTGTTCAGTGGCAACAATGCCAAACACATGAAACTCTTGAATTTAACAGACATGCTGTTAAAATATGAATCCAGCGTTGGAGTTTATGTTTAAATTCTTTTTAGCAGAGAGGCTTTTTCGTTGGTTTTGCTTTCTTTTTACTGTCTGCGCTCTCCACTGGGCTCTCAACCTGGAGCCAGTGGGCTTGATACAAGGCCTTTTTCCAATTTAAGTTGACTTTAGGCCTGCACTACATAAGGAAAGATGTTATCCGTTATAGCACTTTTCAAAACTGCTGTGATGATAATCATTGTGATAACAGACCTGTGTGAAGTATACATTTTTTGTTCTAAAGTTTGTATCACTTTCTTTCAAATTGAGCCCAAACACTGATCTTTGATATAACAGATTTATCTGTGACTGCAGATGCATAAACTTTTTACCAAAATTTGCGTCCAGTGTGCAGAAACTTTTGCAGATGAGTAAAATTTAACACTTTCAGTTGAAAAAGTACAACAAGTCATGGTCAAAGTCACATTCAGATTTACAGAATCCTATTGGTTATTTTGTTTATGTAAACCACATCCTTTATACATACTGCTTTCACACTAAGATTAGTGGGTCAACACGGGTTTTTTGATCACGGGATAACCCACTACCAATTGGCAAGTGTCTCTTTTCCCACTGCCAGCAGACCCGGGTCTTATCAGCATCGGACGAGCTGCGTGGCTTTGTTTCTTCCTCCAATGATTTAAGGCAAGGCAGGGCAAGTTTATTTATATCATTTTCCTACAACATATGTTACTCAAAGTGCTTAAGCTGATGTCATCACGTCGATGACATCATAAGCAGTACTTATGCTGCAGTACATTAACCTCGCAACTGGGAACTAGGAAATGGGAGTGACATCATCTCCGACTTATCGGCGTTCCAGTTGAAATCGGAAAAAAAACGTGCCGATCGACCAGGCTATTGTTAGCTGTTGTTGGCACGCCCTGCGTTGTTGGTCACAGATATCACATGAAGAATGTGATTATCAATATGGCAGCATTTATGTAAGTATAAGTCTAACACTACCACGTATACAGCTGATCTAGAGCGACACACACTAGTCAGAAGTGCAAATAAATTGATTATTACAGGAGCTAAATAACTGTTCACACTGGGGGCTGCCATCCTCGATTGTCAACTCGGGGGTGGCAAGGTTTCCCCGAGTTCCTAGTAGGATATACCGACCTCGGGGGGCGTTCCAGATAAAATTTCCTACTCGGAACCGGGAAATTCCGACTTCTGACTACAACTGGAACGCACCAAGAGCATAGAGGCCATGGCTGCGGTTTTCTTTACTCCATACTTTTGTCCCTCTTTAAAACTGTACAAACTCAGCGCTGATGATACAAAGGTGGATGAAATTTGTTGCTGAGATGGCAAAAAGTCCCAGAAGCTACAGACGGAGGGGGCAGACGTGATATTATGCCATGGGGATGTTATGCTGACGTCATTCATAAATTAGTGGGCAGGAGCATGAGTAGCCTCATGTCGATCCAGGTGTGATGTTCTTACTGAAACTGATTAATGGCAAGCCGATAAAAACCTGTGTCACTTGCTGATAAAAACCTGTGTCACTTGCTGATTAAACCTTTTCAAACCGCTGACAGGAGCTGATTGTTAGCGGGTTTAAACTGTTTTTTTTTGGCCAGCCTGAAAGGGGTATAAAAAGACATAATAGCCTCTGTCATTTCACTGTAATGTTTTACTTTATGTAATAACAACTGATGTTTTTGGTTTTGTTTGAACAGTTTTTAACATTTTTTGTTGTAGTACATTATGATCATTATTCCCCTCCTACCCATGTGCTGAACACCTCATCCGCACAGGCTTTTCTCAGCCATTAAACAGGAGGAAAATGTTGCAGGGAGTGAGATTTTTGAGTGTTTTAAAATCATTTGTTTATTGCCTTATAGACATCCTTTGTTATCACACATAGGCATTATCCGACAGGCCTGGTTGACTTCTGTTTATGTTGATGTGGTTAGTTGTAATCAGTACTGGCAGAATTTTGCCAGAATCAAAGTAATATGTCTCATTCTGGGTCTTAGACAAATAGACATTACTACAAGGAAAATAGAACAAAACATATTTATTGTGTATTCCCGTTCAGTTTAAGTATATTGTGATATGTCATTGTCCCATCTTGCCCTTTTACAAGTGTCAAAAAGTTGTCTCTTTGGTGATCGTGGAGTCCCTCTTTTGTGTTTTTTCGTTCCTTTGCCTCAGCTGCACATTGACAGTCAGAGGAAGGAAAACAGGAGTCAGATTTTTTCCAGGATCCTGGCAGAGTGCTGACACAGGTTCCCCTTGTCACTGTGCAGCTGACAGCAAATTACAACAAAGATTGGAGGGATGGCTATTCCCTCTGTTTTCTTTACACTGTTTTTCTCTTTAATGCCTTCATCTTAATTTCATTGAAAACGGGCTCACACAAAGCATAAGCTTCCTCTGTCCCGTCACTGCTTTGGATGTTTTGGTAAAGGAACCTGGTAAATCTGTTGTCTGGGTTTGACCATGCTTAGCAGTTTCCAAAAAGCAAAAAAACTAAGACTTCAGCCCAAACTTTTTTTATCTTAAAGAATCAATAGACCACGCTGGACTTTAACCAGACTTGGATGACACACTCAGCTTGAGTAATGTGTTTTTTTATGTTTCTGGAGAATCAGAGTGAAATGTTTTCCTGAAAAGGTCTGAAACATGTCCTTAGTGCACCCTTTCTTTTATAAGATGCCCAGATGTTGTTATTTCCTTCCTGACAGTGTAAAAAAAACATCTGTATGCTATGATGTAACATGATTGTTATTTTTGTTTGGTTCAGCTAAGGTTAAACCCTTTCTGAAACATGAAAAAATACAGAAAAAAAAGCCACATCTCGTTCCATTTATTTAATTTTTTGCATAACTTCAACTAGTTAGTGTTTTATAATGATTTTTTTCGTTACTTTATTCTAGGGCAGGGTGATATTGACCAAAATTTTGTTCTAGATATTTATTTAGCTGAATCATAATGTTTGTTTATATCTTAATATATTTTTCCTAATGAATAATTAAAAAAACACCCATTTATGAAGCCTAAAGTAGGATTTTTCTTTCATGGAGGGCTTGAAAGCTTGAGGTTTGAGGCTGCAGCAAAACATTTTTCATTGTCGTCACACTTTGCTCTGTGGTGCTTATATGAGATTATGAAATTTTGAAAATGTTCATTATGCTCAAGCTTTTTTTGCCAACTGTTTTGTCATTTTCAGCATTGGTATTCTTAATGGTGGCTCTATCAATGCTGTTTAAGCACACAAACAACCATATTTATATAAATTACACTGTCTAAACTTATACAATGTTAAATATAATGAAAATATATCAGCGTTCTCAAAACTTGGTGTATTTCTACCAGCCCTACTTTGTTCATAAAGCCTAAAGAAAGAGAATTATCTTGGGGCCTTTTGTATTTTATCTCTAGAAAGCAGCAGCAAATAATCAGGGTCATTCACTGAGGTGAGTGGGGAGGGCTGATGGCATCATCCTGTGCAACCAGCACGAAAAAGCAGAAAGTGACACAAACTCAAATGAGCATCTAGACATCGAAAGTGTTATTTCTGCTGCACATCATCAAATTTCTGTAGTACATCTTATAAAAAAACATTCACCACATGGTCTCTCACACATTAAAAGAGGCAACTCATGCTCCTGCTGTGTATGGAGCTAAATCACTGCAACTTTCTTTCTCCAGAGTAATTGTCGTGAATGTAGTGACTATGGCCACGGTTACATGATGTTTTTTAATACAGAATTAAGAATTCGGAAAGAAAAAAATCAAAATTACAGCATCCTTTGTGTTTACATGAAAATAATCATTCTGAATTGAGATTTACATGGAAAGCGCATTTATTTGCCTTTATTCAATTCTGCTTAAAATCTTGTGGTAGGGAATGGTTCTGATTGGACAGGGGGCAGACGTGATGTATCTATCTCTACCAGAAGAAAACAAAATCCTTTTCAGCCTCTCTGTCAGGGAAACCTTGTCCAACTTGGATGCTATGACTTTAAAACCGTCTGTATTTTTATGCCTGCATCCATACACTCTTTTCATTATTTCCAAATCTTCTCAGGCTGTCCTGCTCCCGTCAGTGTGGAATATGTGCATCATCGCGACAGGACAAGGACACTAGCAAGAAAGGCCCAAATTTATTTAAAGCAGAATGAATGTATACATATGCAAAGAATTGTTTGTTTCTGATTTAAAATCGGAATAAATCAGCCACCTACTTTGGAATTAAGTTTAATTCAGAATGGTCATTTTTCATTTGGAATTAGGTGTTTACAAGGTAATTATTATTATTTATTTATTTTTTGTTAATTTTTGGGCTTTTATGGCCTTTATTATATAGGACAGCTGAAGAATGACAGAAAAGCGGGTGAAGAGAGGGAGGATGACATGCAGCACAGGGCTGTCGCCGGGATTCGAACCTGCAGCCGCTGCTGGGGGTTGGCAGCCCCCATACATGGGGCGGACGCTCTACCAACTGAGCTAATGTCCGCCCTGTAATTATTAATTTTTAAAGAGAATTTAAGTGTCATTCTGAATTAAAAGGGAATTAAAGCTCTGATATTAATGTAGCCACTATTAGGGCTGGGCGATATTACCTAACCTATTACCTAATGGGTTCACCTATTACCAATATCACGATTAATTGAAGCTCTTACCTCGATTACGATTAATAAACGAATATTTTATGCTATGCTGTGACAAATTAGTGGTGACACTGATGTTGTCAACATGGTCTTCCTGCAGTATTTACATTTAACTTCGTCCTGCTCTATGTCCTCTGCACAGAATCCACAGCGTGTCCTTCGCTCTTTCTGAAAGTAAATAAAGACTATATTGAGGCAGCCTGGTCACGTGACTTGCACAGGGAAAATAATCAAAATAATCGTCATTAGTAAAATTGCTTCGATTACAGGGTATACATTTCAATTTCGATTATTTTTCGATTAATTGCCCAGCCCTAGCCACTATGTCATATTCACTTCTTCATGCTACAACGCCCCCCTCAACTCTTTGAGAATGTTTATTTGCTTTTTAACCTGTCCCGTTGAAGTTAGGATATACTGTATATTGTGATCATAGCTCTGCTGCTTTGTCTACGATTTTATGGACACAGACTTTGACTATTTTTGATGTACAGTCCTACCTAACAGAAATCCCCCTGCTCACTCTCCACCACCTCTCCCCCGTCCAGCAGGTCATACCCCCCTACCAGGCGGAGCAGGTGTGAACAGCCATGTCAGGGCCAGACTACCCCAACATCATCATGATAATATCAGGGCTGCATGTGTGAAAAAGGCTTAGGACATTAGTGTTGGTCGTTTTCTGCATGTCATCAGCATCAAGCTTCCTTAACACACAACTCAGCTGTGAAACAGGTCACGTATGAAAAAAAGAATAAATAGTCAAATTTACCCCTTAACTGGCCGATTTCCAAAGAAGAAATGGGACAGAAAGCTATGTTGTTTTTTTATTTCAATTCATTATTGCATTCTGAGGTAACAAAATAAATCTGTGCATGAAAACAAATAATTTAAAATCCGAATGATTGTCCAAAACATTAACCAGTCTTCCTTGTGTGTTAGTGTTACAACCTCAGTTTTGCCCTCTGATTTGCAGTGGAAATGAAGGCATTTGCCATGAAACCTATGAAATTCATGCATGAACATGGAGGGCGAGGGTATCAAAGCAGGGAGTTTTTATTAAGTTGTAAGTCATGTGCAACCAGCTCCCACGATGCTACGGCTCATATCTGGGTGATTTGGGTGAAGAATCAGTCCGTCTTGGAGCCGTGGAAAATGCTCTGCTGTTGACAGTTTACTCAGAATTGCTTCTGTAGCTAAAGGAGTGTGCGGTGGGAGTCCTTTCCTCTAACACGCAAAATACTGAATGACTGTGTGAAGTGTGTGTGGCTGTATATTGGAATGTGTGCTTCTTAAACTTGATGTAGTAACGACTTTTAAAGGTGCAGTAATGTGCTGACTTTGATTCTTTCCCTCTGCTTTCTAAAAAAATCTGATCCTTTATTTATAGTCCTGCTCAATGTATGACCTCAGCCTATTTTTTCCAAGCCTTTTCTTTCTCTGTTGAAACTGTAGATGTCAAAGCATTCTTGGGTTCATGTCATATTGACAACTTTTTTTTCTGTTGTGCAGGTCCTGTGAGAAGATGAACGTCGTCAAAGAAAACAAAGACCTGGCCTGTTTCTACACCACCAAACACTCCTGGAGGGGAAAGTAAGAGCCACTGCTTATTTTTTTTTTAACTCCACTGATTGAATTTTAAAGCTGAATGCAAACATGAAAAAATTCTTGTGTCACTTTTATGATGAAACTCAACATTATCTTCTTCTTTTTGGCCTTGTTATAGTTTGGGAAAATCCTAAAAATCCTGACTCAGTGCTTCTATTGTGTTGGCGTCCTGATCTTAGTCAGGGATAGGAGGCCTTTGCACCACTGTCAGGAGTCACTGAGCAGCAGTAATGATTTTTTTTTTATGGAGCTGCTCTGTTTTGTGAAATTTAACCCAATCAAACACATACCGGCAGAACTTGTTATGAGCAAGATTTAGTCCCAAGTACTGACATTCATACATTGTTGGGAAACAAGAGCATAAAAAAAGTGCTTTACCTAAGGGTGTGAAAATAGCAGGACTTTTTTGTGTCTGTCAGCGAGGTAGTAAACATGACACTTTCTTACTAGTGAAAGCTACAGTTAGGAGCTTTAAGGTGGCAATGGATTTGTTAAAGACTGCAATGGACACGATTGGGTATTTCTGGGAAGTGATTTAAAAATCTGCAGAAATTAAGAGGGAAAATATTCTTCTACAGTTCACCAGTTCAACATATTTCATTTGTCCATTTGGAAAAGAGCCCATATAAAGTGTTTGGGAATGGGCAGAACCTTACTACAGCAAATCCGGCAGGTGATTGGGTGATTGTTCCATCAATTACTTTCATTATAGGCCAATCAGATAATGTAGAAGGCAGGCACTACTGTTGCCACTTTAAAAAACAAAGTCTTATATAAACATGTAGGAAGTTGACGGTTAAACCTTTCTTTGGAGAACTTCATAGTCTTGTTGTTTAGTTTTCATTTGATAAGGAAATGCCGTCAAGATCTAATAAAAATGCAACTGAAGCTGTTAGCATGCTAAGCTCTGTATGAACAGTTTCTTCCTGCTGTCATCTCGCTCCTAGCTCCCACCTTTTCCTGCTCCTAAAGATACTATTAGGCCGTCCTGCTGTGGGCTGCTCACAGTCATCGTAGATTTGAGTTTGGCGAGATGGATATTTGTGCTTAATCATTAAAGCAAGCACTGCACTGCAAGGCTACAGCATTCTCACAGATGGGCCAGATCATACATTTAAGTTTGTTAGCTCATTGCTTAAACATAATAGATTTGAGAAGCTAAAAGATTGTCCCTACAGTTAAAACTGTTCCGGACTGTTTAGCATTGTTTGGTCTGTAATGCTGCTGTTGACACCAGACAGTACTTTCTTAGTCTTTTGTTAATAATGTTCTTGAGCAAACACAACCATCTAGCTGTATTATGGCTCAGGAAAATACAGCTATTATTATATCACAGTCATTTTCATGCTGTGTTCAGTATTGTTATTATATTGCAAGAAAAAAATTGTGATGCTCACCCCATGTTTGAGCATCATAATACAGAAAGATGCTTCTGCATGTTTCATTATAGTGTTGTAGCTGTAACTGAGTGTGTAGTTCATTTTTCCCCTAAATTATGCTCAATTTCTACTAAAGCATGACATTTTCTGGGTGAACTGTTTAAAATAAATGCACGCATCAGAGAGTACAGGTCAGAACTTTTATTGTGGGAAGTTGTCAAAAGTTGGACATTTATAATTGCCAAAGCTTTACTCACTGCAGTTACCAGTGAGCCTACATGGCTGTTTTGATCCACTTCTCTGACCAGCCTACAGCCTAATCACCTTGTTCCTAAACAAGCCAGTGTTTGGTATATACACACCTGTAAACCTTTTAACACTTGTTTAAGCTATTGTTATGGAGATGTAAGGCCCTGTACGGCTGAATCAAAGAACTGTCAATTCCTTCTAGCTCATAGGAGAGGCTACATTAGGCAACATTCTCACACATGTTGCTGTCATTTGCAGTTATTAAACATAGAGAAAGGACACGTTTACCATATTGCTATATAATAACTTACTGTTTTTGTAAACTTGGACCCTTGAGAAGCATCTCAGTTGATGTGTTTGTGAGCACATTTGCTCTGCTCATTGACGTATTAGAGGGAAACATGTGAAAGAGCTGACTCAAACATAGTACCCTGTCAAACTGCCTATATGTACCTACCACTGTGACTGATAGGGATGGGAATCAAAAATCAATTCCAGTGCAGAATCCCTAACAGATCCTTCAAGGAGTCAATATCCTAAGTCTTTTTGCCTAACAATGCCCTTATCAGCTCCTTACATTTTGTTTTTAAGATTTGAGAACATCATGCTTGCATTAGAACCAGTCCACAAAAATAATAAAAAAAGAATCTCAAGATGTACTCAGCAATGGATCATTTTTGACAAAAAGGCACTTTCTGCATGTCTTGTGGGTGAAATAGCAGAAACCTGTAAAAGCATGCACAGCACAGCTCGGCAATAAATATCTGGAGTGTTTCATTTGACATAGTTGCTAGGGAAAGCCTATGCATGTCAACTTTTGCCATACTAAAAATCCACTGAAATTATACTATACAAATTGTGTTTTGGTAGTATATTGCTTGGCCACTGGGCGGTGCTGATAACCGAGCGTTTCCCCCAATTTTATGTATACTGTATGTGGTACTGTTGTGACGCATTTGCGGTCAGTGGTTTTTGATGATTGAAGTGATATGTTTGTTTGCGCTTATGAGTTGATAATGAATAAGTGGATTGGCAGATCCGAAATTCAACTTTTCTGCAAGAAGTTGTGTTTTTAAGAACCATGCTTTATTGAGAAGCTCAAGCCAACAACACTGATCCTAAGAAAATAACTGAAAGTGCATGACCTTCTGGTAGTGCCAGTTATTGGTAGCGCTGGTTTAGTCCTCCAGAAACACAGCAACAACACTGATGATATCAAGACTTTTTTTTACCACCTAGTACACAGTGGAAGTACTGCCAAAAATATACCACTAATACATCATATCAGTGGTTTACTAAACAGTTATAACCACATTTTGTCTTTTTCTGTTTTGAATTTTCTTAGCATCTCTTTATTACTACCCTGCACAGTCCTGCTAACGTCATCATCATCTTTAATCCCTCTCTTCACCAACCAACTAACCTCCCTTCATGATATACCAATTCATGTTAACACCACCGTGAGGTTGTAATGTATCCGGGAATTCCATTGCAAAGACATGTATCATGATTTTTTTTAAGTCATGTCTTGAAATTTTGCAGTAGCAATTTAATAATTGTAGCAACCAGGCGTAATGACAACAACAGCTCCCAACAGCGTGCAGTTACTTTGTAAATGTGTAAATAATTCTTATAGTGTAGTTTTTAGTTTTGTATTCCTAGTCTTTATAGTAATTATAATGCACAAACTATTTGCCGTTTATTTTTGATTTATCATAGTTGTCCCATTTGCTGCTGTATCACTGCAAATTTCCCTTTGTGGGAGGAATAAAGGTTTATTCTAATCTTCTATTCTATCCTAATATATGGCCATATCAATATTTTGTCTAACCACTGTTTTACAGAAACACCTATTCAAATTTAGGCTTCAGTTTACATGATGTTGTCTGTAGATGGTTGGTGGCCCTCGGAGCACAAAGATGGACGAGCTCCAGTGTTAGCAGTAGGCATGCGGGATCAGATTACCAATACCTGCTTTCTAAATGTCTTTGTCCCATTAAGGCCGTCTGCCATTGACTTAGGTAACTTAAGCCTGCCTGCAGAGCATTAGCCATCATCAGAGCTTCATCCTGCTAATGCTTCCTGAAGTGTCCGTCAGAGCAGATGTCAGTGTTGATGTAAAGTACGTGTGTGGTGGACACTGGAGAACAATACCTCATGTGGAGTAACAGTGATGCAGAGAAAAAGCGTTTTGTTTAACCAATGAAACAAAACATGCCAATGAAACATGCCACTTAATCTTCCTTTAAATGCACTGAATAAAAGTTGCACAAATATGAATGTAGATTTAATACTATTGTTAATATTTCAAGGAAATTGAGACCGCACTTATGAAAAAGAGAGACAGAGAAAGAAGGCAGAAATGTTTGAACAAGTTTGCTACCAGGAAATGAAAATTGAACTTTATTTGATGCCTGTGTAATATAATTCTGTGGTCTGCCTGTGAAGCAAAGATTGAGTCGTAGACGCGAGAGAATGAGATTAAATTTTGACAGCGGTCTCATTTCAATAGGCTGCTTCAGCGGCTGCCTGAAAATGAGACGTGTCACCAAGAGAGAAAAACAGAGAGAGACAGACAAGGTGAAGAGACAGGATGTCCTTTAATCTATCTACATACCAACCCCAGGATGGGGGGCCTGCTTTGTTTTTAGATATGCGGCACATTCTGTAGTTTAAACGAAATAATCAGTTTTCCTTTGTGAAAGGAAAAACATTCAGATTGTCTTTATTAAAACACTAATTAAGCAATTGTGTTAGTTGTTGTTAAGCCAAGTAAGAAAGTGTCCCCCCCATTATGGCCTCTGAGTGCTTTTGTGACCCCAAGGGTTGATATAGGCCATGAAGATTTTTTGCAAATTATGTGTCTAGTCTTTCAGATTTCTCAGTGAGTCAGGGTTCAAATGCATCCTATGATTGACCAATTTTCCAGTCGTAGCAAACATATGGAAAATGAGGAGAAAAGTAAATTGTCTTGGAAAATTATTAATATTCTTTCTACTTTGCTATTGAACAAAAATGAAACATAGGAAAACATGTGGAAATTTGCTTGGTAACTAATGCACACAGCCGTTAAATATAAGTAGATGATATGATGCAAGTTAGGAATAAAATATAAAAAACTCAAAGCAATGGTGGCAAAAAGATAGAATAAAAAATGGCACATAAAATCTAGGCTCCTTAAACAATAAATCTACAGAAAGTATAAACCATGAATGTATAATAGTAAGACACTACATAAAAGCCAGACTGAAAAGATAGGTAGCAAGCATACAATGTTCATGCCCAAGAGTTAGATATAATTACATTTGGGGGACTGTATGCTTGCTTTCAAAAGCAAGCACACAGTTTCAGCTTTGATTTCTAGCCGTCGCTGATGCCACATTTCACTGAGGGGCAGGAGTTGAGCTGGTGTGACAAGGACAAAACAGCATTCAAAAAACAAACACGTGCTGTCGCCTTTCGATGATGCTACATTTGATATCATGACACTGATGTTTCACCAGGCAGCACGGTGGCACCGCAGGCAGTTCATATGCCTCAGAGCAAGTCGGTCGCTGTTTCCTGGGGGGGTCAAGGCCTTTCTTTCCGAGTATGCATGTTCTCCTGTGCATGTGTGGGTTTACTCCAGGCACTCAGGCTTCCAACCACAGACTAAAAACTTGCTCATTAGGTTGATTGGTGACTCCAAATTGCCCTTAGATATGAGTGTGATCGTGAGTGGTTGTATGTCCATTTGCGACCTTGCGATTTGCTGGCAACCAGTTCAAGGGAGGGGAGGGAGGGATTAAGTTGTTTAGATAATAGATGGCTGGATGGCTGATATTCCACCAACTATGTAGCGAAGACAAAAACAACTTCCCCAGACTGAGTCTGGGCTGCCCTTAGCGATGCATCCTAATACATGTAGGCACTAATGACATTTGGATTTGGTATTCCTGGAAGTTGTTTTAAAATTTAGGCCACCAAGTGACTTTTTAACATGACTTTTTTTTCCACTGGACTTGACTTCTATAACACATCAATGCCCCCATTATGGTGGTCCCCCTTAGCTTCATTGTCAGAAGTCTCTCAGCTTGTCACATTGCCCATGACAGAAAAACTCATAAAATAGACGAGAGGAGGACACATCAGAAAGGGTGATAGTGGAAGATTCAGAAATGGTCTGAATCTTTTTTTCCTTTAGATCCTTTTTTGTCAATCTTTGGAGCAGCATGTTCTTTTTCATGTCTTTTCCAGCAGTTGAGGCTCTCTAAGATCTTGGTGAGCATTATTGCCACGTGTAGGGTGAAGTGGCACTGTAGTAATGCATGAGCTTTCATCACTTCCGCCAAGGAGGCTATGTTGTTGCTGGTGTGTGTTTGTTTATTAGCAAGATTACATAAGAACTACTGGACACACTTTGCTGAATTTTTTAGGAAATGTTGGTAATTGGCCAAACTTAAAAGTTAGTTGATTTTGATGGTGATCCAGATAGCCGCCATTAGTGAACAATAACTGCTCAATAACTGTCTAACTAATAACAGTATCAACATCATTCTGAGTGCTAGGTGTGGTTTTCAGGGTCAAGGAATCATATTATGGCAGCAACTTTACCATGGAACTATTGCTTATAGATGTAACAGCAGTATCTGAGCTACCTTGGTGAAAGTTTGTGCCCTCCGAGTGCTTTCTGTTTTACATAAGAGACACGCAAGGGAATTCTGAGTGCAGGTGTTCACTGGATATGCATTAGTGATGCTTTTTGTGCACACTAACACTGTTGTCTTGCTATCCAAATTCCCAAAACGCAAACACAAAGTGCTGATTAAACTGGCTTGAACAGTGCATTGGTTTTATCCATTCATACGTATGGATGCCCACATAAAACAAGGTGAAAATTCCCTGTAAACTGTAGCAGATCAAAATTAGAAAAAATCCCTTTCCATGAACACTGAGAATGCTCCCAAAAGTCAACTTCAATTACCCTCCTCTGTGATTAGCATCCCCCTTTAGCCATGTAAAAACTGGAGCAGTGAGTATGTTAGGCAGTAGTCGACATAACTTGACGTGCCAACATCTACAAGAACTGTCAGACCCCTACAAAGGACATTTATTGTGGATAAAAGATTTGGGTTACTTTGATTAAAATGCTGTAGAAGGATCAGGCCTCAGCTTCAATGTAAGTTTGATGAAGATGCTTGAATGTATTTCTGTCACAGCACTGATAACTGGAATAAATGACAGACTAGTCAGGAGATAAAGGGGGAATCAGTCATCTGAAGGGAGTCATGGTGACGTCTTCTTGATTTGTTTTTTCCCCTGTTTCTCTGGCTCGTTTCCTATCCAAGTTTCCCTAACAGAAGTGCCTTGGTGTTCATGATCAGATTTGTAAAAATCGGCCTGAAATGACGGACAATTTCTTCAGCTGCTATGGTTTTACTTCAGTGTCAGAACTGCACATATTCTTCCCCCTCTCTCCTCTGTACTCATGATCGTGTTCAATTCAAGTCTTGTGACTCCCACTCATAGAGAACATTTGATTTGTGTCTGTGTGTACTAATGAGGGGCGTTTCATGCTTTTTTTTTTTTTAATGAAGTGGATTCTTTAAGAGATCACCATATCATTTAACAGCCTTGATTTTCAAGCCCAGCATTTCTTAACACTTTTGTAAATAGCATTTCCTTTGAATGCTAATGTGCTTTAATTCTCTATGAAATACAGAGACCTATTTGTGGCTGATGTATAAGCTATTTCTGTTGATAATTATACCAGGAATTTCAGCGTCTTCAGATGGTTTCATCTCTGCCTCTTACACTCACTCACAGCTCTCCTTTTACCGTTATTTGCATATCTGAAATCTCATGCAGTCTTGTGTTTGGGATTATAGTGTTTTTGAAGATTTTTAGGCAGTCACTAAAATCTTTAGCACACAGTTTTTTTACTGTGGATTTTTGTGTAAAGGAGAAAGGCAGTAAGATTTAGTCAGACAGGATGTTGCCTAATATGGTACATTTTGAAAGTGTAGAAGTGGAAGGAATAGCTGCGGAGACACACTGATGGTAAAGCTTTAAAACTTAGTCTTTTACTTGTATAAACTTATGTCTATCTTAATACCTTTAATAGCCTGTCTGTTGCGCCCTCATTTGAGGTACTTTATTGTTTTGGGGCTATGGTTACATATTATATAACATCTACATCACACCCCTCTAAAAACAGGAACATTTTTGATTTTTGTAAGTTCCTTACTCCTGTCTCTGACATTCTTACTTTCATTCATTGCAGAAAAAAATAATAAACAGGCTTGAGTTTACTCTCATGGCTTTGTTTTAAGTTTCAGTCGTCTGCACACTTCATTGTGAAATGGTTGTGATTTCATGAACAGCTGCATTTCAACCAAGCAGTTCAGTTCATCTCAGAGTAGGACACATTTACTGGGGTTTTCACTGCCAAATACGGAGAAAAGGTACCAACATAACCAACCCGTGCCTTCCCACTTTTTGGCATCCCTCTAAAAAGGACACATAGTGTACGGGCACAAAAGTTTTTGGATTGGCCACAAAAATCATCAATGCTCATTTCAGAGAAGCAACAACAAAAAAGGATATCTCTCCATGTTCAAATAAGAAAATGGATTTAGGGTCCGTTTACATGGAAAAAATCGTGGGAAACATGGAAAATTTCATTGGATTTGCAACATCCGTTTACACAAGAACGGTGCCCGTAGTACCTCAATCCACAACCTTTAGAAACCAGGGTCTAGAGTAAATAGTTTTGAAAATGTTTTCTCCATCTCAACAGGATAATGGTGATGCGTGGCGCTTGTGCAGTACTCTTTCATATAAAGGTAACGTGTGCACCTTGGAACAAAAATAACAACAGCTATGGCCGACTGCCGAGGAACATGTGTGCTGCTTACTGTGCTCAGTTTGTTATCGCTCTGCCAACAAATTCTAGATTTGCTGCAACAATAGTCTGACCAGCTGAGGCACATTGTTAAATTCTGAGTCCTTGGTGAATATGACTGAAAATTTTGACTACCCCAGCGTTGGTGCGCTAGCGGGTATTGCAGCACCACTGTTTCACTACAGCTACTAGCCTTTAGGGATGGAAATTATTAAGATTTTATCAATACCAATGCTGTTAACAATCCTGCTAATCGATCCAATTCTTTAACAATTCCCTTATCGATTCCTGCAGATTTTGCGAGTGGGCAAATGTTGGTCTGATTTTTAGTGGCAACAATGTCAAACACGTCACAGCATAGATATCTGCTTCTGTAAGTTGCTGGTGTTTCCACTCACTTAAGTTTGGGTAGTAGGTGTGATGAAAATTAAGCTACAATTCTGACACTTCTGATTCTAAACCCTGTCAGTGGAAGGAATTGATAAGGGAATTGATAAACAAAAAGATTAATGATATCGATTCTTTGATGGAGCTGTTAACGATTCTCAACTGGAATTGGTTTTTGATTCCCATCCCTACTGGCCTTACATGCACGCTACTGTGTTTTCAGTTATTCTCGCTGATGTGTGTGAATGGGCATAATTTTCACATCGTCTCCATGTTAATACAGAGCACTTTTGAAAACACAAAGGGAAAACAGTGGTTTTTTTTTTTGTTTTTTTTTGTGACAGTGTTGTCGTGTTAACTGCCTTAGAGTGATTTTTTTTATCTGCTGTTGTTTTAAAGGATAACTTCGGTTCCTGCAGCTTTTACATTGTTTATAGAATGAAGAACAACAATATACTCACCCAGAAGGCTTTCCTGATGCAAACGGTGCTTCGGGAGATATTTAGATCCAAAATCGAGCAGCGGACACCGATATAATGTAGCCTGTAGGGCATAGATCGCCGCTCCTAAAAACTTAATCGTCCAAAAACTCATGTTTTTCACCAATATTCCATCATGATTCGCGCCGAATGGATGGCCATTGCAGCCTGTGTCTCTCCACACAGCGCTGTGTGGCTGAACCAACGAGTTTGTTTACATGCTCTTCGCGCATGCGCAGTGCGGCTCATTGTTTCAGGGCAGCTACAAATCGACTTTCTTCTTCCAGTTTTGTGCAAAATGGACGAATATCTATGGGATGAAGATGTTGTGGAGGAGGACTTTGAATATGATGGACGTCCTTACAGTTTGGAGCCAGATTATACAGATAAGGAGCTGATAGAAATGAGGAAGCGATCTCAACGCTCCAGAGAGTACTGTGCATGCGCGAAGGGCATGCAAACAGACTCGTCTGTTTAGAGGTTAGTTCAGCCACACAGCGCTGTGTGGAGAGACACAGGCTACAATGGCCGTCCATTCGGCGCGAATCATGATGGAATATTGGTGAAAAACATGAGTTTTTGGACGATTAATGCAGTTTTTAGGAGCGGCGATCTATGCCCTACAGGCTACATTATATCGGTGTCCGCTGCTCGATTTTGGATCTAAATATCTCCCGAAGCACCGTTTGCATCAGGAAAGCCTTCTGGGTGAGTATATTGTTGTTCTTCATTCTATAAACAATGTAAAAGCTGCAGGAACCGAAGTTATCCTTTAAAGAGTGCCTGCACTGAACAATCCTCCTTGGAGAACTGGAGTGCTAGAAGTCTTCCTTAGTTTTTGTTTACAATCCCGCTCTACAGCGGACCGCTGCACAGTGTTGCACGGCTGTGACGTCACACATTTGCATAGCTGACGTGACCCTGTCTTTCCGGCTCACATCCTCACCCTCAAGTGAAGGTAGAGCTGGCAGTGGAAACACATACAAGGCCAGGGCTAACCAAACTGCTCAAAATGCTTATTCAAATCACGTTAACATAACATTATGTTTTAAAGTGCTGTCAGTTTTTCATGTTCTAAGTGAACTGTTCTTCATGAGTAAATAATTGTAGTTTTTTTTAAAAAGGGAAGGGACATGAGCTCCAATAACTGTGCATCCAAATAAACAAAAATGTGATACCTTTTGACTTTCAGCTAGGGGTGTGCGATAAGACGATATTAAATCGTTAAGGATTATAACGTAGGGATGATCTCTTAAAGCAGAAAGATCGTCAGATCGTCTGTGTGGGCGCAGGGACTTTGACGCGCACCCGACTAACCAATCGTAGCACATTACGCGCAGTGCATGGTGGGATCTCCTGTTTGGTTATGTAGCGTGAAGCCATGGTGGAAAGAGAAAAGGAGATAAAAGCTTGAAGATGTCTGAACAAAAATCTGTTCTAAAGCAGCTGTATTATTTACTCAGATTATAGATATTGCAGTTAGATAACATTTGTTTTAAATTGTTGCACTTTAAGAGATAATGTTGATATTGTTGTTCATTACCTTTTATGTTTACATTTATTACACATTTTTATAAAAACTGCACTATTTAAATTAAAATCTGTTCAGAAGGTTTCTTTGGCTTTAATTGTATTTTTTTTCCTTTTAGGGTTTTACATGTCTATATGTTAAACATAGGGAAAAAATGGTCAAACATGCAAATTAGTCTATAAAATCGTGATCGTGATTTTGTTTTTAAAAAATCTTGATATATTTTTTGCCATATCGCCCACCCCTACTTTCAGCTTAGAAAAAAATAAGAATAGGGGGGATCTCTGCAACAGAGTCATTGAAAAACAGTGGTGTCTGTTGCTTAAAAAAATCTTCCACAATTTCCCAATTGCCTTTGAAAAGATCATCCAAACATTGTTGTAAGGCAGGTTGAAGACTAGCAGTAATGGTGTGTATGGTGCAGTCCAATCACAGGGCTTTTGTTTAGCATTGTTTCATTGTGCGGTCACATTTTTGGGAAAGTGCACATCAGGCTTCAAGCGTAGCAGCTCACTGACACTGGATGACAAAAAACAGCCTTAAGTCTCATTTTATCCAAATCTGGCATCCTGTACCAAATTTGTTATTCGAGCTTTACATCTGTAGATGACATTACATTTTGATTCACTGCCTAGATTTGGCAAAAAAATGACATTAGGGTATTGAATTAGTGTAGTACTTTGTGTGCCTCTTTTTTTTTCTGGCCTTGTTTCATTGGTATCCTCTCTAAAATTGTACTTATGCTGAAATGCTCGCCTCAGTTGTATTCTAAGGCAGGCTCTGTTTTTATTAAGTCTCCACAGTGTACATATTTAATAAAGATGTATGTTGCTGGTTTAAGTTTAATTTTATTTGTCTACGTGGTCAGCTGCTGTCCTTTTCACAGATTTTTCAGATAAACTGTGACACACCAGTTTGATAATTGCTCGAACCATGAACGTCCATCATGGGACTCTCTGATTAAAATTAACTCTAGTTTTACACTTGAACCATTCATAAGATACTGCTCCTCAAAGAGTGACATGCCAAGTTTCTCTGTAAGGCGCCATTCATACTAAAGCAGTTTGAAGTGCTTTACAGAGTTATGAACAGAGGGCTTGCAAAATAAATGTGGCTTTTGAGCTGCTTTATTTGTGTGAATCAGTAAAAAATACACCGTCTAATTTGCAGAACACATTGAAAGGGTTAAATTTGCAGCAGAACAAATGAAAATTCTGTATAATGATGGTGTGTGTGTTCATTATTGATTAGTCATTTTTGGAAAAACAAGCCTGTCCATGCAAATAAACCCCACAGCAGCATGCTTCTAATTCACAGACACCATCATTAAGAGACTGCATCCCTGTGTTCATATGAAATGTCACACTCAGACTCTGAAGCCATTAGGAAAACAACAGCACCTCAGTAAGACTAAAGGTTCCCATTAAAAGTCCTGGATGTTACCCATCAGTCCTCATAGGTGGGTTGGAGGGCCTGGGGGCCATGTGAAAGAGTAAGCATCATCAGCGTAACTACCTGGAGCTGGTATGTGTGGATCCTGGGTAGGGCTGAACAATTTATCGTTTTCAGATCGAAATCGCAATTTTAGACAATGCAATTTTGTGATCGCCAAAGCAGCAATTTTTTGCAGCGCTCCTGACTGACTCAGGATCTGTTGTGTCAAGTATTATACACATACTGTTTTACAAATTTGTAGACAGTCTATATGTTAAAAGTGCTGGTAAGCAGGTCAACAACACAAAGCCTCTGTTTAGGAGTAGAAGTTAATGAAAGCAGATTATTTATCATCACTATTGAAGGTGAATAATGTGTTAAGTGTTTTTCATCATTTATTTCCTTACTGTTGTCTGTACTGTAAACAAAGTGAAATTTGTACTGAAGTTTGATTTGACAAAAAAATCGTGAATTGCAATATCTGCCAGAAAAATCGCAATTCAATCTTTTCCTAAAATCGTTCAGCCCTAATCCTGGGTCTGTTGAGGGAGGAGTTGCTATGTGTAGAAACTGATGCCATATGATAGGCTGTGTAACTTTTCCAGTGTTCCTACTGATTCTTTAAAAAGACTTAAAAAAATCAAGCAATAAAACTGAAGTGAATGTTTATTTTTAACTCGGGAGAACTATTAAATGTTGGATTCGCAACTACCAGTATGTTGTTTAGTTCGTGTAACATGTTTGCTCATTTAGTTACTGTTGCTGTAAGTGTTTTCTTTCATAGTTGTTAGTTCATGTAATGATGAAAAAGCACCTTCTAGAGTTCATGGTGCATTTTTCAACATCATACTTTCATCTCCATGTGGACCTGAGATGCTGAACAATAGCGACTGCACAGAGCAAGGTCAACCTCAAATGCACCTGAATGCCTACAGCACTTAATGCCTTGTGAATTAGAGGTCCCTTATCTGTGGACCACTAACCAGTATACTGAGCCGTAGATCATTTGATCAAGGGCCTTAATGTAATAAAACTAACCTCACTAGTTTATTTTTTATTAATGATGACAGAATGTGGTTTTGTTTTGAAATTATAAAGCTGTGTAGCTTTATTGTGGAGACATTATACAAAGGCAAGGCAGGGCAAGCTCATATATGTTAACTCAAAATTTTCACACAACAAGCTTTCTGTCTGTGTTACTGCTGGGAGGCATGAAAAAGTAACACCTGTGATAAAACTCACTGTTAAACCTTGTACTAACAATTTTCCATATGTGCTCTGAACCAAGCTTGGAGTATATTTGACGCTGCAAGATTTAAGTATGAGTGAAGGACACTTGAGGCGCACAAGAGCACACAACTTCCTGATGTTTAAGGATTCAATTCAGATGTCAGAACTGATAAAATAATCAATAGAGGCATGAGATCAGCTTGAAATGATGACTGAAACATACACTGTCAACACTGTTTGTGTACTGTTTTATAGCTTTTCCCCTGCACCTGGAAGTGTAGGAGATTTATTAGTTACCATGTCAACTGTCAAATGTTATTGCTCAGCAGCTAATAAAAACATTTTGTCCTTGTGAATGTCTTCTTGTTTTGGTTTAGAGAAAAGCCCATGGCTCCTTTTTGATCCAGATTGAGTTATACTATGCACAACATGAGTACTTGTTTTTAACTGTCAGTGGCAGAGTCAGGGTGAATTCCTTAAAATAGAATAAGAAAAATTCTTCATATGAATCAACAGTTTTTAGCAAACTGGTGAGTACTGTCTGAAATTCCCGAAATATCCTCAAATTTGATTAAAAATAACAAAATTAAATAAAAATAAACTTAATATTATGCACTCTGCCTCACAACAACTCAGGTATGGACGGCCCTAAGTTACTTCTTTGACTGAAGTAGAATTAGGAGCAAGACAATCATTCAACTGAGAATAAATAATTAACAAGCCTTGTGCTGACACCCAGTTTAGCCAGCCACTTAACACCAAGGTCAGGCCGTGGAGAGAGAAAAAGAGAGAACACCCATGAGCAGAACAATGTCATGTTGAAAAGAAATGAACAGTTAAAATGAAACTCTGTGTGGGGAGAGATAGTCAGAGGGTTTCTAATTCTGAAAGGACAAAAAGTGGACATGACGTTTGTATAATAGTGCAAAAAGGAAGGACACTGACTGAGAAAGTACTCAACTTCAACCTCGCCTCAGGACGCTGCATGTCCTGTCTTTTTGTATTAGTCGTGATCTCTGTATAAGTATACTTGCACTATAAGGAAGTCGACTTTCAAATTGACTTCCTTTTAATGTGATGTTTGATATGACAAGCTGGGAACTAAAGCAGGCTTGTAAATGTTGTCCAGGCTTAATGAGGATGTGCTAGATAGAAAGAAGCCAAGTCAGCATGTTTGATGTGCAGGCTAATGGTGCTCTGGAGGTGCGAAAGGAACATGTTGTACATTTATTGATGTATATTTATGCAAGACATGTTACACCCCTTCATTCATTCTCTGCACAGGTCTTGCTGCTTAAAACATGAATTTACCAGCACTTAAACTATCAATTGTACATCTTCTTTATGGAATACCAAACAGAATGATATATGAATGGTATAAATGCCGTCTCATGCTGTTGCCGAGAGAGCCACTACATGTGTGCTCACGCCTACTCACTCATAAAGTCATAGTATTGTGCAGAAAGCTTTGTTAAACCGAATTTCACACTTCCTTCCTTCTATGCAAGAAAGCCCTGCACTCATCACAGTTCAGATGAAAAACTGTTAGTTGTTTCAGTGTCAAGCACTGACTCATTGCTCGATGTAGGTGTGACCTCCTCTTTGAAATGCACTCTGAGATCTTAAAAGGAAAATGTTCAAAGCGATACACCAACATATTTTTTGTTTTCATGTCTTGTCTCACTTCAGAGTCCATGACGAACAGATAGACGCCATTCTCTATCCGTGCATCCAGTAAAAAGAAAGAGATGGCTAAAGGTTGCCCAGGGCTAGTAAGCTTAGCTCAGACACTGGGAGTCAACAGGTATAGCTAGCCTGCCTCTGCCTACAGTCATCAGAAATACTGTTCAGCAATTCTAAACCATCCTATGTGCTTTTTAGGACTTTTACTTTACCATGTTATGTTACTTCTACTATCTTCATATTATCTTTTTCTAATCCTAGCCTGTCTTTGTTTTGTTGACTTGCTTGTGCGTTGGATTTTGTTAGGGATGTGACGCTCATGAACGAGTCCAGTCTTTGTAACAGCTCTTTGAAGTGAAGATGAGAACCGATTCTTAGTTGTGCGAGCCATTCTTTAATGCAAATTTGCTGCAAATTAATGCAGTTTAGCACTCGATCAGCCACTTTTACTTTATGGTTATTCGACTTTCCATTAAGAAAAAACTTAATCAGTTAATCACGTGGCCGCAGCTCAGTGCATTTAGGCATATTGACATGATTAAGATGGCCTGCTCAGGTTCCATCAACCATCAGATTGATGAAGGAAGTTGATGAAGAAGGTATGGTTGTTGGTGCCACATGTGCTGATCTGACTCCGACAAACTGCAGCTCTACTTGGATTTCGAAGTGCAACCATGTCCAGCATTTACAATAAATGGTCCAAAAAGAGAAAATATCATGAACATAAGTTCTCAGGGCAGAAAAGCCTCAATAATGCCATAGGTCAGACTGGTTATACCCCTTTCCCACTGTCCATAAAATCTGTTTAAATCCGGTAACAATCAGAGCTCCTGGCAGTGGAAAATGTCTAACTGGTATTTAGACCCGGATCGACTTGCCCTGCAAGCGACACAGGTTTTATCAGCTCGGCTCTGTGCATGTCTCCTCCGTCTTTTTGCCATCTCAGCAACAAACTCTATCCACATTTTAATCGTGAGCACTCGAATTTCGTTCAGTCTGCGCCGAGTTTGTACATTTAAAAGAGGGACAAACGTGCATACTGCATAGTATGAAAAACAGTTGACCACAGTGTCCTATGCTTTCATGCTCCTTTCCATTGTTGACAGCTGTGTTTCGTTGTGGTGATGATGTTATCAACAGCTTGATGCACCAAAGGAAAAGGTGATTAGACCCAGGTCTGCTGGCAGTGGGGAAGGAGTCACCTGCTGATGGTTATGGGGTAACCTGCGTGGAAAAAACCTGCGGTTACCTTCTAATTTTAGTGGGAAAGTGGTATTAGAGAGAATGCGTAGATATACTAGCTCAAATAACCATCAGTTACAACCAAGGTAGAACACAGCACATGAAATGTTGAAGCAGATGGCCACACCAGATGCCACTCCTGTCAGCTCAAAAACAAGAAACCGCGGCTGCAGTTTCAGTTGATTTCTACTGTGCTGTTGATTTCTTCATTGGTAGGGTCAGAAACAAACATGATGTGAATAGCCTGAAAGCGTGGATCCATCTTGCCTTGTTTTGAATGGTTCAGCTTGGTGGTGGTAAATATGTCGGCACAAACTTCTTGGCGCCAACTGAAAATTATTCCAATGCCACAGCTTGCCTGAATATTGTTGCTGATCATGTCCATCTGTTTATTGCTGCTGTATACTTCCAGGAAGATTATATACGGTGTCATAAGCTCCGATCATCACAAACTGGTTTCTTGATAAGACAGTTGTCTCCATAGTCATCAGATCTCAATCCAATGAAGCACGCTTGGGATGTGATGGAACTGACAATTACAAAAGTTGATTTAAAAAGCACTCTTTTTGAGCTCTTGTATGCAAAGATTTGTTTTAACACTTGTTTGTCACGGAAAAGCAGTTGAGTCATTTTTTTATTAGTGAAATTAACAATAAACTAGTCGTAATATAATTATGCAACACTATGACAAAGTTGGTCAGTAATGTTTTCTGATCACCTCTTCATCGTTGTGTGCTTACCTCACCCTTTTGCCCATAAAAGTGTCTCATACTCACATGATTAACCTGCCCATAGATGATATCATCAGCTAGCTGAGCCTCAGTGATGTCACCTGTCCTTGACCCATGAGCTTACAGAGAGCACCTCAGTGGGGAGGATAATAGACGTTTTTTATTTTACAGTACTCACCATTCATTCATTCTGAGTTAATAAAGTGTTGGTCATTGTTATTAAGGCTTATCTATACATGTTAGCTTTGATGTGGTGCACATTTATAATGGACAAAGCTATCAGTTATAAATGTGACAGCTTTATTACATTTATAATGTGAGAAAGAATCAACAGACAGAGAAACTCCTTTGTCCCGCAGGCTGTACAACTCCTCTCTTGGGTGGGGTGGGGGGAGTAACAGGAAGACAGAGGACGGAGAGGAAATCAACCTGTGGCCATATTTTTATATTTATGTGTATATATATTTGCAGCAAAGGAGCAGTAGCCAGTCGGTAGCCATATTCTTATTTTCATTTATTTTATTACCTCTGCCAAGGAGGTTATGTTATTGCCGTCATTTGTTTGTTTGTTTCTCTGTTAGCAGCACAACTCAAACAATTATGAATGGATTTCAATGAAATTTTTAGGAAATGTTGGGATTGGGACAAGAAACAAATTATTCGATTTTGGGAGTGATCCAGATCATCGTCTGGATCCGCCATGACAAAAATGTGATTTTCGTGAATAGCTACTGAACTAAAATAGATATAACTATGAATACATTTGCTAATGGTATGTTTTCATGGTCAAGTAATCTAAATATTTAGATGAAGTGAAGGCAGGACTAATATTTATGGTGAAAATCACAATATGAGTGAGGACTGTGGCGCTGGCGGAGGTCTGCGCTCTCTGAGTGCTTGTTTTAGATTTATTTGTTTATATTTTCTCTTTATATATCTTTCTACCTACTTTTCCACTGCTATTGAAATTTTCTTATGAGAGAGTTCCCCAAAGGTATTAATTAAGTTTTATCTAATCTAATCTAAATTGTTTTTTACTTTTCCAATACATCTTTTTTTTTGTTTGTTTGTTTTTTTTGTTTTTTACCTTATGTGCTTGAAAGTTTCCTAATTTCCCAAGGGAGTCTTCCCAAGGGATTGATAAAGTTCTATCTAATCGAATCTAATTTTCCACCTCTTTTTAACAATAAATGCTAATCATATTCCCCTGCCTGCGCTGTTGTAGGCAGTGCCTCCATCTGCAAGTGCTGATGGTGATGGTGGTTTTGGCAAGTGGGCCGTGTGTCTGACTCATCCCCTCCTTTGTGTTCCAGGTACAAGCGAGTCTTCTCAGTGGGGACGCATGGCATCACCACTTACAACCCAACCACGCTAGAAGTAACAAATCAGGTCAGTGTGTTTGCAGTGTGTCAGAGACAGTCCTGAATGCATCTGCTACAGCTCCTCTTTACTGCTATCTGTGTTTCACAGATGCTCGTGGGATGAGCAGCTCTTAGATCCATGTCACACTTGTAAATCCATTTGAGGCACATCGCTCTTCTTCTTAAAGCTCAAACACAGCTCTTTTACTGCTTGCACTCAGCTGTTAAACAAGCTTTGGTTCTGCAGTCAGGGAATATGTAGACGCATGTCTTTATGGTGATTAGTAATGAAACGGGTCATAATGTTACAAATTACACAGGAAATCTGACTGGCTATCCCTCCCAGTCAGGTCTGCCACCGTAAAAATGTGGTATTTGCTGTATATTATAAATAACTTTACTCAGCATTGTATAAACCAGTTAAAATTTTAAGATTCTAATATTCTTAATCATCTTAAGCTGTTATGTAGCAATACAAAAATACAAAATAGGAGGTTTGTCATGGAAGAAGGTAGTGAAAAAGCATTGTGGTAATTTTTAGTCATTACAGTGATAGTGGAACACAAATTGCCTCATTTATATAAGAAAAAGTGTAATTCCTAGGAAATAATTACATTTTTGTTAAAGTGGTTTGTGATCAGAGCCTTAATTTGTCAATAAGTTCAGATTGGGTTTTAAGTTATTTAATATTCAGAGCTACAAAAGTAAAAATATGATTTGGACTTCACTTGAAACATCAGTCACTTCAAATAAAGATGGATTTGATTAAACAATCCGCCTTTGAATGTCCACTCAAGGTTGAAACTCACAATTTCCTCTGCTTGTGTTGTGCATAGTCCCGTGCTTCACTGCAATCTCCCCATGGGGTTTCTGTACTGGAAAAGTCCACTCATATATTAAAAAACAATCAGTCGACCTACTGATCTTGTGATGCTTGATTTAATTTTTAGGTCTTGCGTAAAATCAAAATAATGTTACCAAACTACCAAATGAAATGGTTGTGTCTTTTATCATAGCACTGTAAAATGTGATTAAGTCTCAGGGAAAAAAAGGCCATTATTGCGTGTAAAATTAATTCCGCCCTCATGGTTACACTCACAATGGTTTTACAAACTTTACCTTGTATTTTTACCTTCCCCACCCATCAAACTGGATAAATCCTACTTTAGAGAAAAGTGTGGAAGAGTATTTAAGGACATTTTCATTTGAATTACTTTGAAACTTCCAAATATCAGGGCTGAATGTGTGAGAAGGGCTTGGGTATGATCTACCGCTTTGTAAATACACCTGTGTGTTAACTTCTGTGTTACCAGTGGCCTTATGGAGACATCTGCGGCATCACCCCGGTGGGAAAAGGTCAGGGGACAGAGTTCAACCTCACATTCCGAAAAGGCACCGGCAAGAAGTCCGAAACACTCAAGTTCTCCACCGAGCATCGGACGGAGCTTCTCACAGAAGCACTGGTGAGGAAAAAGAACACTCACCGCAGCACCACAACACACTAAGTAATCAAAGACCACTCATACCACATTTAAAAGGTTAGATGTGTCCATGCCATCTAGTGGGGCTGTGGCTGCATGATTTGCTGTGTTGTCATATTAAAAAAATGCAGCAACAGCAAAGTCACATTATCACAGAGCTGTGTAAAGAAAGTGGTGCTTGTAAACTCGAGACCTTTCTAGTCAATGTTGCTGTCAAATCATCAGTTCCCTTTGCAGATTTATTTTTATTGTGCCATAGGTAGATCATTTATTTCCCCTAAAGAGTTCTGTACTCTGAGTTAGGTGTGGAGTGACACATGGATGAGCTCAGAACTTTCAATGGTTATGTTTACATGGGAGCTTTAATTCCCCTTTAATTCAGAATAAAACTTAAATCCTCTTTAAAAAGATAAAATTGACCCTATAAAAACCTAATTTGAATGAAAATGACCATTTCAAATCGAACTTAACTCTGAAATAAGTGGCTGAATTATTCTGTTTTTAAATCTAAATTGGATAATTCCTTGATCATGTATACATTCACTTCACTTTAATTTAATTCCTGTCATTCTGCGCATGCTGGTTCCCCTGTCCAGTCAAGATGATGCACATATTCCACGCTGACGGGAACAGGATGGCTGCCCAAATCAAGCAATAAGTTCAAAGCTAGACAATTTATTAAATTAGAGCCTTAGAAGGTTTGGAAGTAAAGACATCAGTTCCCTTTGCAGATTTATTTTTATTATGCCTTAGGTAGATAATTTATTTC
Source organism: Scarus forsteni (assembly GCA_036419115.1). Classification (NCBI taxonomy): domain Eukaryota; kingdom Metazoa; phylum Chordata; class Actinopteri; order Labriformes; family Labridae; genus Scarus; species Scarus forsteni. The sequence continues at coordinate 11,655,200 of JAZDUH010000007.1, read as the reverse complement.
CCCTTAAGAGTTCTGTACTCTGAGTTAGGTGTGGAGTGACACATGAATGAGCTCAGAATTTTAAATGGTTATGTTTACATGGGAGCTTTAATTCCCCTTTATTTCAGAATAAAACTTAAATCCTCTTTAAAAAGATAAAATTGACCCTATAAACACCTAATTTGAATGAAAATGACCATTTCAAATCGAACTTAACTCTGAAATAAGTGGCTGAATTATTCTGTTTTTAAATCTAAATTGGATAATTCCTTGATCATGTATACATTCATTTCACTTTAATTTAATTCCTATCATTCTGCGCATGCTGGTTCCCCTGTCCAGTCAAGATGATGCACATATTCCACGCTGACGGGAACAGGATGGCTGCCCAAATCAAGCAATAAGTTCAAAGCTAGACAATTTATTAAATTAGAGCCTTAGAAGGTTTGGCAATAATGAAAAGAGAGGATGAATGAAAGCATAAAAATGCAGACCTTTTCTTTTTTTTCTCCCCTCTTTATTTGAACAAATGTCACCAAAAATAGATCTACAATTACAGTTGTCAACAGTTATCATACATAATCAAAATGCATCAATGCCAAACCCACCTGTCTACTCAGGTATCACTTTCATGGATGTGCATCTTACAATAAGTACACAATCGTTTTACAGATATATGTTTACAGAATAGAAAAAATGCAGAAATTTTAAAAGTTGCTTCCAAGTCAGAGTTTTCCCAGACAGACACTGGAGACACTGAAATGGAGTGTGCTTTTTTCTGGTAAACTTAAATATGTCATGTCCGTGCCCTGTCCAATGAGAACCATTCCCAACCCCCAGACCTTAAGCAGAATTGAATTTAGGTGAATAAATGTGTTTTCCATGTAAACCTTGATTCAGAAATAGTATTTCCATATTAACACGAAGGAGAATATTTTAATTCCAATAATTCTATTCTGAATACTTAATTCCAAATTTAAAAACATCATGCAAGCGTGACCAATGAAAGTTTGAAATGTAATAACTTCATGTTTCTTTCTTCTGTTCACAGAGATTCAGAACTGAGTTTTCAGAGGGAAAGATAATAGTCAGAGTAAGTATACATCTTTTAAAAGTGCGTGAACATGTATGTCTAGGGCTGTCAGTGAGATAAAAGTCTGAAATTATCAAATTAAATAAATCCCAATAATTCTTTGGTGGATTGACTGACAGCCCTGGTTTTATCAGTTATGTGAATATTGAGTCTTATTGTTCTTGTGCCAAAACAGCCCCACAACTGCTTCAAGCACCACTGGAGCGACACGAGGAAGTCCGTGTGTTTAGAGGTGACGCCAGGAGGCATCAACCAAATCGACCCACACACGAACCGAGTGGTGTGCTCCTACGACTACCGTAATGTGGAGGGCTTCGTCGAGGTCTCGGATTACCAGGGAGGTTTCTGCATCCTTTACGGGGGCTTTAGCCGGCTGGTATGTGCTCTTACGGCGTGCATGTGTGGATTTATGTTTGCTATCAATAATTCACAGCTTTTGTGTTTTAACAGCATTTCTTGTTGCCTCTTTCTCCCAGCATCTGTTTGCCTCAGAGCACCGGGATGAAATCATCCGCAGTGCCATCGAGCATGCTGGGAACTACATAGGTATCACGCTACGGCTAAGGAAGGAGGCGCTGACGTTTGAGAACTTTGTGACGGACAGGTTGGGGAAATACAGCTCAGACGAGAGCATTACTTCACTGGCTGAGTTTGTGGTGCAGAAGATCACCACGCGGCACCCGGTTAGAGCTCAAGTTTTCTCTTCTTAATACTAGGTGCACAAAGTTCAGGTTTGATTTACAGCAGCTTACTGTGCTCATTCGAGATGAGGTCCTTTTTTTAAAATGACATGTCCAAACTGGAACAGAGAGACTCTGATAAGTGCCAGCTTCAATAACCCAGGCCCAGACAAGACACCAGATTAACTCATTATTCCTGAAGGCATCTTGAATAGGACAGACACAAGATGTCGAAGAAGATGGTGTTCTCTCTCTTTTCTTTCCTCAGTTCTGGTTAAAATATGACAGAATATTTGATGGATTGCCCATGCTTGAATGCTTTTAATTAGGGCTGGGTGGTACGGCCTAAAAACAGAACCCCTGAGTTATCTACACAAAATTCAGTTCCAAGTTTTATCATTGTTCCCTTTAAAAAAAATATGGAAAATGGTAAATAACACCAAAATATCCAAAACAGGTCTTTATTGCAGCAAAATATATCACAAAATTAAACTGGACTTCCCTCTTAGAATTAAAGTACAGGCTGTAATTTTGTTAATAAAGGTACACTAGAATTGATAGTTTATTTTTAGAATGTAATCCTTGGCTATTTATTGAATCTCTGTTTTTATGTGCTTTACCTCATCTGACCATCATTACTGTTTATTTACTGGTATGACTGAATGCACTAAATAGGTTTTGCCTGATTTTTTGTCTTTGGCATTTTGTGCTTTAAGTGCCTTTCTTTTTCACACATGCTCAAGATTTTTCCTGATTTTCCTAAAGCCTGTATGTTAATGTTTTATCATGTACTGGTGTGCTGGTACCTGCTGCTTAAAAACAAATTTTCCATGGGATAATAATGAAGTTGAAGTCCACTGTTAGCCTTAAAAGTGTGCAAGAATTGGCAGAACCTACCTTTATGAAAACAATAAAATATCTCAGTTTCTCTGCCTTAAATCAATAAAACAACTTACAAATTGTAAGAGCAAAGAAAGAAACCTACATTTCAAATCTTCTGCAGCAAAAAAAGAAAATGAATCAATGTAATGGATATATTTCCCATCCTTACTAGTCTTATAACAATATTGTAAGACATTGTTAGACTTTAAATTGTTCCCACAAAGTTTTTTTTTTCTTTAACCACTGAGTTATTCATATTCTGGCCTCATAATACAGTAAATTCAATGTAATGTGTTTATCAAGTATGTACCTCTTTAAAAGGGGGAATATAAATAATTTTACTGTTGTATTATCTTATTTCTCCTTTTGTAGTTTCAGGACCATTGTTATTGATTTAAAGGAACACTACACCCAAACAACAATTTGGCCTCATTTTCTACTCACCCTCATGTTGAACAACACTGTGGAGTAGTTTTGGAACATCTAGGATGCAGCCGGAGATCTGGGGGTATACTCGCTGTCCACTGATATTGATATCATGACTTCGGTCAGAGCCCGAACAAACAGTGTCCTTAAAAGTCCACAAAAAGTCCACAAAAAGTCGGCAATATTCCTCCATACTGCTCGTGCGCTGTAATCCAAGTGTCCTGAGCGGGTAACGTCCACCATTTACTCGAAACAACATCATTTAGCACATGTTTATAGCCTAAACAGTACTACTTCGCATTTCTATGATACACTTACGGGTGCCTACGGGAGCCACGGCTGACCAAACCAAAGGAACGTGCACTCTACAATAACTAGGAGCGTAGAACAAGAAATCCCACATTCTGCTGTGAGCGACGGAGCTGTGGACAGACACAAGGGGGGTCAGCAGATTGTGGGATTTCTTGTGTTCTTGTTTCTTGTTCTCGATCCTAGTTATTGCAGAGAAGCGCGTTCCTTTGGTTTGGTCAGCAGCTCCGTGAGCACCCATAAGTGTATCATAGAAATGCTAAGTAGTACTGTTTAGGCTATAAACATGTGCTAAATGATGTCGTTTCGAGTAAATGGTGGACGTTACCCGCTCAGGACACTTGGATTACAGCGCACGAGCAGTATGGAGGAATATTGCCGACTTTTAAGGACACTGTTTGTTCGGGGTCTGACCGAAGTCATGATATCAATGTCAGTGGACAGCGATTCATTCCAAGACAAGTAGTTTTTACAGTAGTTTTAGAATTACAAGAGCAGTTTTTATGGCAGAAATGGTTGAAGAAAATGTATTTGATCTCCTGTGGCAAAAAATACGACCCTAATTTGTTAACATAAAGTATGAAAGATAAAAAAAACCCACCAGCATTACCAGATACAGCACTTTCTGTGTCAAAGAGATCAATTAAGATATTCCTTTCATTGTTGTCTGCCCCTCTAGTACTTCGCTGATTAGGTTTTGGCAGAAGATAAATTAATTTGTTGATTTATTTCCAATTGTATTCAAAGCTGTGGCTTTAAGGTGAGACAGCTTTTTTTTCAACTTAATGCACCAGTAGCTCAATATAGTCAGATTTTCTTTTTTATGTAGAGTATTGTATCTTGTTAAAAAGAAGAAGAAAAGACAGATCAAAACAAATCAGATTTTGTTTTTTATAATAATTGAATTTGCCTTTGTGGTGGCAGTTGCTCCGTCTTAAGGGCCTTGACCAGGAGCTACAGAATTTTCCCATCAGACTACGTTTTGAAACTTGTAACCAAAGGAGTGCCAGCCTGCGTCCTGAGCAAAGTTTGGGATCTCTTGAGCAAGATACCAAACAATGCTTTAATGCATAGCTCCATGCTCTGACAGCTACAGTGCATGTGTTCAGAGTAGAGTGTAGAATGTTTCCCCTTAGGGATTAATAATATCTGCTTCTTTAAAGACAAGGATTATGTCTCAAAATGACAAGCAGGCTTAAACTATAAGCTACCTAACTTTGGAAACCAACAAAATGGTTGAACAGAGTGTTTCCAAAGATTTAGACAATATCCTTAATTAGTTGTAGGTAACAGAATTTGATTCTGTGTTGCATTTTTTGACATAAATTTGACCTCAATTACTCAAACATTTTAGTCTCACAGACGTCTTATAGTGTCTTCTACCTCTGTGCCTATCTCTGCCCTCCAGCTGTATTTATAAAAACACCAACGCTTATTTAATCAGATTTGTTAGTATTATGACTCATGTTTGTTCTGTTCTCTCGTAGGAGCCTGTTAAGCGTATACTCTGCCTGACAGAGACATGCCTGGTGGAGAGAGATCCAGCTTCGTACAACATTGTCACCATCAAACCTTTTGGAGAGGTGAGTGCTCTGAAACTACAGGGACTGCAAATGCAGCCCGACACACTGAAAACATTTTGCACTAATGTGTTCTAGCTTTGTGGAGGTGAATGTTATTTGCTCTGTCTTTGTTTCATTATGGATGAGGTGAATTGATGTGAGTTAACAGCTTGGATGACTCCACAGTGTGCGTGTAAACTCCTCTCATAGTTTTTTGTTCATCTCTTTTCAGGTATTTGCTCTGATCTGTGACGCAGACAACCCTCAGGTGTTCACGGTCGAGTTCATCAGAGGTCAGATCAGGAAGTTCTCCTCCACAGAAAGGTACACAGACCTCATTTATGTACCAGGACTTTAAAACTTGTTTGAAAGTACTTGGCTTTCTGTTCTGAAAAGGGTCTAATGTCCAAAATGTAGACTTTTAGGCTATGTTTACACGGAGATGTGACTTAAAACGCAAAGATTTGTCCTTTGTATATTCAAAGTCGATCCACATTCAGACAGAGACGCTAGAGACGAATGAAACCGCTGTAAGTAGATGGTGGTGTAGCTTTGCAGAGAGGCAGTGTTGTTACAACACACGTATGAAGAAGAAAAACTTTTCACAAACAACAATGGCGATTGGACACACAAAGACGCATGAGTTTCTTTCTGGACAACAAAACAGTCTGAATAGTTTTGTTTGGATAACAAACTGAGCACGGTAAGCAGCACAAATGTTACCCGGTAGACGGGCGACGCTGTTGTCATTCCTGGTATGCGTGCACCTTCATGTGAACAATACTGCTCATGCGATGACGTCAGCGTTTAATCCTGAAACACTCTGATTCGGGGTTTAAATGGTGCTGCTTGGAAGAGCCTACTGACAACTCTCCACTCTGGATCCTGTTTTCAAAAGTGTCCGGATTTGGGCATAGAGTTCCCATGTAAATGCAAGGCCAAAACACAATGAAAACTAACGGATTGACCGTTTTTGGCCTCGTGTAAACGGCCCCTTACATCTGCCAAAAAATGGGCACCCCTCTGCCGTATAGACATCTTGGTTGATTAGCCATTACCTCATTTTTTCCTTGTTTTCAAAGCAAGATAGTGTATCAGTCCATGGAGTTTAAGTGACCACCATTAGTAAAAATGGCCTGTTTGTTGTAGCTGTGGAAACTATAGATTTTATGCCAAAGACTGCTAAACGTGGGTGCAAGACCTGCCACTTGAAGCCATCGTTCTGCTCTGTTATCTTTCCTGTTTGTGCTGTTTATTTGTCAAGGACTTGATTCTTCTTTAGTCATTTGCTGCTCAGTCTGTTGACTGAATTTCATATTTAATGCATTACTTCATCTTTACACAATTGCCACCATAATGATGTGGTCCAAGTGGACTAGACAAAACAGTGGAAAGACATGCTGCTTAACTCAGCCCACCTCCACTGTGCACTTTCTCTCTTTTCAGTTTGTTCTCTTTCTTACAAACCGAAGACTATCTTCAGTAAAGTAGCAAACTTTATTTGATAAATATGTTTTGCTCAGTTTTTTTTTTCAACGAACTTAACCTAATGATTGACAAAAACTGTTAAAAGTGGCTATCTGAGTTTGCGTTGCAAGCAATCGCGAAATGTTACGCAAGTAGCTTGGAAGTCAATTTAAAAGGTGAATTTTTACAGCGTTTCTACCTCATCATGTGAAATTCAGATAATGGAAAAGAAGACATTCCTTTTTGTATATACGCCCTAAAAGAAAAAAATATATTTGATACTCCTTAACTCTCAAGCTCAGCATTAATTCTTATTCAAAAGAAAAATGGCATCATGATGATTTATTGCCCTGTTTCTTGTCATTGTATAAAAAAAGCTCTTCTTTCTTCTTAGTAGAGAATATCACATATCAAGCTGACTCTCTTTTGTGTAAACGTCTGCAGGGACTCTCTTTTGGCCAGTCTACTTGATGGAGTCCGAGCGTCGGGCAACAGGGATGTGTGTGTGAAGATGGCGCCCACACAGAGAGGACAAAGATGGGGCCTACTGAGCATGCCCGTAGACGAGGAGGTGGAGAGTCTGCATCTGAAATTCCTGGCAGCTCCTCCTAGTGAGTCAAAAACCTTCATCACCTGATTTTCATAAACCTGAATTAGATTATAAAAACCATGTCAACAGTTTCATTATTTTTCTTTTTCGTTTGATTTTCTTTCAGCTCTTTTAGTCTCAAGATTTTAATAATTCTTAAATTTAATTCAGCATAACTTTGAAATTCAAATCTGTTTTTGTTTTATACCAAGGGTCATGACCAAACAGGAATGTTTTAATGAACATAAGTAAATGTTTGCACAATAACCAGATATCCAAATAAATGTCTGCATGTGTGCATGGCTTTATTTGGAATGTTAACATGCTAACATAAACATATCAAGTCACAGTACTTGGCTCCATTACATATTTCTCATGTGTTATCCAAGTATAGATTGAAAAAGACAACATGAGCAATCTTAACAGCTGTTTGCAGGTATTTATAAGTTTACAGAGAGTTTTCGAAGTATTGGATTGAAGTGTATTCTATAAACACTATATTGCCAAAAGTATTTGCTCTCCCATCCAAATAATCAGAATCAGGTGTTCCAATCACTTCCATGGCCACAGGTTTATAAATTCAAACAATTAGGCATGTAGACTGCTTTTACAAACATTAGTGAAAGAATGGGCCGCTCTCAGGAGCTCAGTGAAGTTCAGCATGGAACTGTGATAGGATGCCACTGGTGCAACAAATCCAGTCGTGAAATTTCCTCCTCCTAAATATTCCACTGTCAACTGTCAGCTGTATTCTAAGAACGTGGAAGTGTTTGGGAATGACAGCAAATAGGCCGCGAAGTGGTAGGCCTTGTAAACTGACGGAGCGGGGTCAGGGTGCAAAGAGCTGCATGGATGGGTTTCCATGGCCAAGCAGCTGCAGCCAAGCCTCACATCACCAAGTGCAATGCAAAGCGTCGATGCAGTGGTGTAAAGCATGCAGCTACTTGACTCTAGAGCAGTGGAGACACGTTCTCTGGGGTGACGAATCACGCTTCTCCATCTGCCAATCTGATGAACGAGTCTGGGTTTGGTGGTTGCCAGGAGAACAACACTTGTGGGACTGCATTGTGCTGAGTGTGAAGTTTGGTGGAGGGGGCATTATGGTGTGGGGGTGTTTTTCAGGAGCTGGGCTTGGTCCCTTAGTTCCAGTCAAAGGAACTCTGAATGCTTCAGCATTCAAAGAAATTTTAGACAATTCCATGCTCCCAACTTTGTGGGAACAGTTTGGAGCTGGGTCCTTCTTCTTCCAACATGACTGTTCACCAGTGCACAAAGCAGCTCCATAAAGACATGGATGACAGAGTCTGGTGTGGATGAACTTGACTGGCCTGCACAGAGTCCTGACCTCACCCCGATAGAACATCTTTGGGATGAATTAGAGCAAAGACTGGCCAACGTCATATTGAACCCCATGGATTAGAAATGGGATGTCACTTAAGTTCATATGCAAGTCAAGGCAGGTGAGCAACTACTTGGCAATACAGTGTACGTTGAATTAATAATAATCCTTTTATTTGTATAGTGCTTTTAAAAACAAATGTTTACAAAGTGCCTTGACAAGCAGACAGAAAGCAAACAGAAGAGAAAGCACAAGAGCTCTGCCAAAACACAAAAGAAACAATCCAGTGAAAAGGCACAATTTGAATCAAAGAACCCTCACAGACTTACAGGAGAGACAATCAATGGGACGGAAACAATTTTAAGGAACATGGGAAAAACCTAAGATCCCAAAGTGGGCACAACAACTCCCAACCCAAAGGGCTATTAACACCAGAGACTGCAAGAAAGGTTAGGAGACACTCTGCAAATAGGCTACAAGGCTACATCGGTTGTGCCTGGTTGCTTACTACTCTGCCAAACCAGCACCCCAACAGGAATTTGATCATTTTGACGAAACTTTTTTTTTCTTTAGTCTTTTGCCTAAAATATCTCTAAGTTTAAGTCATAATTTAGTCATCCAATTGTTTTGATATCAGTCAAGTTTAGTTGATGAAATTTCACAACATATTAGTCGTCTAAATCTACTGTGAAGTAGTCAACCAGTTTTTATGTTATGTTTAAGGCAGCTGTGATTGGATGTCTCTCTTGACTCATCCAACATTTCCACACAACCGAAGTAGCTGAGATTCCTGACTTGTCTCTCTTTTCTACATGACAAAATTAGGTCTGATTGGATTAAGTCTCTGTCAAAAATTTTAATCTAGTTTTTATTTGTTGACAAAAATGTCAGTTCATTTAGTATAAGTTTTGTCAATGTACACTTTCTTTTATAGTCTAGTTTTTGTCAGGGGAATAAAGGTTGTCGACGAAAACTATGACAAAAATTAATTAGTCAACAAAATTAACACTGGCTGAAATGATTGCTAAAATGGCTTCAGACTCACATTGAAGATGGTTTATTATTTTGGTTAATTGTTCCATCCCTCCTTTCTTTGCTTAGATGGAAACTTTGCAGATGCAGTGTTCAGATTCAACGCCAACATATCCTACAGTGGAGTGCTGCATGCCGTAACCCAAGATGTGAGTGTGCTCACTTCCTGTGTGATTTATGTCCTTCCATCTGCCCGTGCAGGACGCCCTCTCACATGAACATTTTTATCTCCCTCATTTTCTTTAGGGCCTTTTCTCCGAGAACAAAGAGAAGCTCATCAACAATGCCATCCTGGCTCTCTTATCCCAGGAGGCTGAGCTGCCGACTCTTAACGCCGAGCTCGAGAGCCATTTCCAAGCCATCCGAAGACTGGTGGCCTCCAAGGCTGGCTTCCAGGCTTTCACCCAGCTGCCTAAGTAAGAAAGCAGCTGTTATCACTTTTACCTTCATGTATTTATACATGTACAGTGAAAATACATAGAGCTGCTGGTAACAAGCATGCTCTGTCATTCCAAGGTCTGTTCAAGGGTCTGGAGTCACAGATGCAACGTAAATATGAATCCATACATCTCAGTTTGCCCTTTTTGGCCGTCTGTTTCTTCTCCTCCTTGTTCTTGCTCTCCAGAGTCTTTGTTAGCTGTCTGCTGGTCAGCACTATCCTCTTTTATCTTTATTTCACTTTCATCTCAGGCTTTTAGACCGGCACTGGAGGGAGGTCATGTCACTCAGTCGAGCTGCCCGCCTCGATTTGCCTTGACCCTCCGCTCTAGCCATCTCACATATTGTTTCATGCATCCATTTCTCTGCCCATTCTGTCCCTGATATATTTATTTCAATATATGAAAACCTAATTGTATGAACCTTAAAGTCACTTTGGGTCACTGAGATGTATGAGAGGAACTGTATTTACCATTTATTATTTGTTGTGGAGCAAATAAGCCATAATTGGCTTCCCTGAAAGATTCATTGCACGAGTAGCTTGGTGTTTCCCTCGCACAAACGCTACTCACTACTCACTCTTGACTATAAATAGATTAAACATTTATTTTTGCCTTAAGGAAAACTCTCCCTGATATTGTTGCGCTTAATTGTTCAGCTGAAGGTTTGACATTTTAAAAGCAAGAAGAGAAACAATAAGCAACTTCCAAAGCAATGAATTCTTTGTGTATCCAACCCCAGACCTCTTAAAATAAATCTGTGTTTGTATGCCCTATGCTCTGTTGTACTTGTGTTGCATTGGGCTTGTATTAATCTGTCGATAAATCTCCAAATGTTTGCTGTTTGTGTTCCAGGTTCAGGGAAAAGCTGGGAGTAAAGACAGTAAAAGCTTTAAAACGGAATAACAACGGTGTGACACATGCTGCTGTAGACATGCTCTGTGCTCTTATGTGTGTAAGTTCCTCTTAAACATCTAGACATCAGAAATATGCCTTGAAAGACATCAAGCACTGTACAGATTTGTGATCGAAAGAGGTTTGAAACCATTGAAACTGTCTTGAGTTTGTGAAGCTGAAGCCTTTTTCTTTCATGTTTCCCTGCAGCCGATGCATGACGACTACGACCTGAGGCAGGAACAGCTGAACAAAGCGTCTCTGCTCTCCTCCAAGAAGTTCCTTGAAAACCTGCTTGAAAAATTCATCACCAATGTGGTACGTTTCTTTGTCCTCCCAGCCTTTGCTGAATGAAAGACATTTGAAGTAGTTCATGCAGGATGTTTTGTTGATGCACTTCAAATGCTCTATTCTTTTGAAACGATAGGGCAGGTCATTTACTGATGGTCATTTACTCATGTGAATGTGTTGCAACTTTAATAGCAAGATTTGATTGAAAGAGTTGGCTGTAGTTACGCACTAATGTGACCAGTGGATCATAATGAAATGTTCAAACATGCTTGTCATGACCTCAAGTGCAGCCACCACAATAACAGTCTGACGCTGTTGGAAGTTTACTTCTATTCACTGTAGCTTGAGCAGAGTTCCTGCAGGTCTCTTAAAGTTTTTTTGTTTATTTTGCGTGAAACCATAACCCTTAAACCCCCAGCTCAACTGTTTAGCAGAGGTCATTAAATTCAGGAATATGTAATTGGTTAAATGAACATAACACATCATTGTTTGTTTCTGTCAATGTTTTATGATACAGAAAAAACTGCAAACAAACCAAAAGAACTAATATTTTGTTTGTGGGATTTAAAAGTTTAAAAAGCTAAAAGCTACCATTATTATAACCATCATAATTGTTTTCAGTATTCAGCCATTTACTGATATATTGATATAAACACATGTAGAGTCTGTTATTCATCAAAACATTTTTTTGTGTTTGTCAAACTCAATATCATCTAATTTTAGTTTTTTTTTTTTTTAACAAACATCTCTAGTTCAAACATTTTTTATTGTTGCTGAAGAAACAAGAGTTAAGGGTTATGCTTGACAACAGCACCAAACATGATTTTTAAACAACATAATCCCCACACCCAAGAAAGAGAGAAGATAAAATAAAATCATCATAATAATAAAAATAATAATAATAACAATTAAAAAAAAAAAAATGTATATTTTTATGTTTATATGTTTATATCACCCTTAAGTCAGGAATAAGGATCACAAGTACACCTGGTCATGGTATGAGGATCAAACTTGACAATTCAAAAGTCCAAAATGCTATACACAAGGGGAAGAGACTTGTTGGTTCAGGTAATTTTTACAAACGTACAAATTACAAACTTACAAACTTAAAAATTTACAAATTTTACTAACATTTCTGCCTTTTCTACTTGAGTCTTCTTGATTTTGTCCCAAATATTTGTTTCATTTGTGTGTCATCACACAATCAACTGTTATTTTTTAAAACCTTTTAATCACACACAAAGAAAATATCTGTTTTTTGTGTTTGTTTGTGTTTTTCTCTGTTCCCTGAGGTGTTAATGGAACCAACAATTATTTGATTTTTTCTGTTTTTTAAAACATTAAACATCCCTAAATTTAATGATGACCTCCGCCAAACAGTTGAGCTGGTGGTAAGAGGGTTAAATAGTTTTAAAAGGATTTTATTTTTACCAGACAGGGGCTTAGATTTTAGATTAAAGTTTGACTATAGATTCCTTATACCTCTAACCTAAAGCAATACAGTATTAATTTTTTCTTCTTATATATGTTCATCAGTTTTATTATTTTAAATTACAAACATACAAAACACACGTAACAACATCCCCAAATACTCCCATCCACCCCAACACCCCGAACAAAGTCCTCAGCAGAAGGAAATACTCACCTCCTTGAAGGAAAAAAAACAATTAAATCATGCTGTAAGAAAATAAAACAAGCAAAAAATCAACAAAAACAGCCCAATAAATCAGTATTGATTCTTTTAATCAAGCAGAGAATCTGTCACCATGTACAGTAATGTATGGCATTCCCGTCTGTCCCAAGTTTTTCTGAATGGAGAGAGAGCTGAGCTGCGACACTGTGGCACACGTTCACGCTCATGCCATGCACCTCCCACAACCTCACCTCAAACAAATCCAGACTTATCTCTTCAATATTTATTTAGCTTGAGTTGTAAGAAGGTTTCAAAAAGTCTTTAATTTGATTTTCATCTAAAAAAATAACACAAAATATCAGACTTTTTTTTATTTGTGAAAAAGTGGGACCATCGTTAAGCATGAACTGTTCTGCTTAATTCTCTATTTAAATCATATTTCTGATTCTCCCTGTTTTGTTCCTCTGTGTTTGCAGGACCACGGGACAGGAGCTTTGGTCATCAGCGCCTTGTTGGATTTCCTGACATTTGCCCTCTGTGCCCCCTACAGTGAAACCACAGAGGGGCAGCAGTTTGACATGCTGCTCGAGATGGTTGCCTCAAATGGACGCACATTGTTCAAACTGTTTCAGGTGCTCCATAGCTGCTTAATAAAACTAAGCTGACTGATACGTTGTGATATTAAGTCCAGAAGAAGAGTCAAAAACTGTAAGGAAACTGTCAGAATTCATCAACAGTTGATGAGCTTCATTAAGATTTTGTTTGAAAACATTTTTTTTTCCACAATGAGTGCCTTTAAAACTATCAAAGACTACCATAACAGTAATTTATGTGCCACAGTAGCAAAGTTAAACTTAGCATTATGATCATTAGGCACTGAACCCCAAAACAGAATAACAACTAGCTAAATAGAAACAAAGAGCACATTTGTATTTGACAGGTCAAAAAATTTCTCCATGCTAGTTGTTCATCATTTTTGTGAAAAGATATTAGAGAGTATAAATGTAGTCATACTTACATTTTACCCATATTATTTTTCATTTTTCTTTTCTGTAGCATCCCTCTATGGCCATAGTAAAGGGAGCCGGTCTAGTGATGAAGGCCATTATTGAGGTAAGTTGTTCTGTCTCCTGTGAGTTACATCATGAATAATTCTAACATGATGAGCTTTAGTGTTACTCAACAGTTGGCACTGACATCACAATTCGTGCACTAGACTGGCAGCTTTACCCACTGAGTGGCAAAGAGCTTCGTCTAATAATGATGCCAGTTGTAAGAAATAAGGAACGGCTTTAATTGTACTCACAAGTGTCATGTTTTATGTAATTTCAGGCCTGATTATTGTTGGTGATTTTTTTTGTTAATGTTTAAAAATGTAGCCATAGAATGTACATTTATTTGCCTTATTATGAAACCCTGTGGTGATTATAACTCAGCGTCTGTGTGATTTTTTTTTTTTTTTGTCCAAATTGAGATCAGCGTTCTCAGATTTTCCCTGAGCATATGACTTGTGCATCAAGTTAACTGTTTTTGTCTCCTGTTTATTTTAAATGTATCACCAGAACTGGTCAGATACTTTTATTTCATAAAAATACTCAAAATGGATGTCAATAATTGGCTGGGTGGAAGACATATTTAGTTAACTATTTCATCAATTTGTGGTAAAATCTATGGGCTTAACTATTTTAGGTAGTTTATAGTTAAGTAGCTGATCCAATCAGACTCTACTGTGTTGTATGTAGGTAACAACCACATAAACATAACCTCACTACGGGGCACAAACCTCTTATCTCCGCAATCGCTTCTTTTAACAAATGACAAAAACAATTTACTACTCAATGTTTAAGTATTGCATTGTACTGATGATAATAATAGTTTTAGTTCTTGAATGAAGGTAAATGTTTAAATTCTGTTCGCATTTAGTCAGGGGCAGTCAGGAAATGTAATACTCTTCTAGCACAATGTTTTTCACCACTTAACTGACAACAAGCTGCATTTAACACAGCAAAACTTACCAGGAGAATGTACTTTCATTAAGTTTCTATGAGCTAATATTTGTTAATATGTAAATGGCCACTTCTTACTGCCATTTAAATGAGACTTGAGTCTGACTCTCAAACTGGAGTCCCAGCTCTGCCTGACCCTGTGGTCCATTTCAAGCTTAGCACTCAAGCTGTTAAATAGCAAATTAGTATCTGCTCGAAATTTGTGCCCATCAGTGTGGGTATCTTTGGTTAAAAGTTTCTCAAACCCACCCACCAACCTGAAAGGACACCAATAGGACTGTTTTATTACAAAAAATCTAATCATTAAAATGGAAGTAGGAGGTTTGTGCCCGACAGCAACAATAATCTAATGTCCTCAGTGCCTCATTGGTGTTGTATTTTATGAAAGATTTCCTGACATGTAATGTCATGGTTTTCCTCTTCAGTAAAACCTGAGAAAAACTTAGGTTCCTATTCATCATAACCTGAATATGTGTTTACTTAGTGATTTAATATCAGTCGCTGTAACATCAAGTAACTAAGAACTTGTAGCTTTATGCTGCTTTCACACCGCAAGCGACCCGGCTACCAAAATCGCGTTGCCCACTGACGTAGCGTCGCGCATCCATAAATGCCTCATTTTGGTCACCGTTGCCGTCGGCCATCGGATCATATATCATATAATAGGATGTATAAGTGGACATTATTCCAGCTGTATCCTTTTCATTCACTTATCAACCACAAAACACTGCAGTTGATGCCCTGCAGCAGCATTATCTGTGAGTTTTCTGCGGTCCGTCTAGGCGGAACTAATGTCCCCACTGACTAATGTTTCCGACACAGACATGGATTGTTACTCTGTAGTCCGGATCAATAACTGTCTGTCTAGTGTACCGTCACATGTGCACACACCTGCTGATTTATTAACTTTTTTTTACTTTCACATCTCGCGACAAGCTATGTGGTAGTGTGAAAAGCGGCTGTCGCATCGCGGGAGGGTTAGCCCCGCCCCATCGCAGCTGTACATTGACTTTGCATGGAGAGTGATCGCCGAGGTAGTACAAGTAGTGTTCGGTGTGAACGCACCTTTACAGCTGAATGACTGCTACTGTCAATCTGTACTCAGTGGCTGTTCTTCCACTCATTCATGTTGACTGTGACATCATGTGCATAATTATTTTTTTAACCACTAACCTGTGTTTCCATATGTAGGAGGGAGACAAGGAAATAGCTACAAAGATGCAGGAGCTTGCTCTGAGTGAAGGAGCTCTTCCAAGACATCTCCACACGTCTTTGTTCACCATCAGCGCTGATCAGAGGATGCTTACCAACAGGTGAGGCCTAAAGAAAACCACACACTTACACACTGTGACTTATTTTGTTCTTTTTAACCTCTGTTATTTCGTTTGTCCCCTCAGTTTCTAAATGATGCACTTGTCAGTAGAGGCATGAGAATTGCTTAGAAAAGCAGAAGGTGCTTTGACTACTTCCATGGATTAAAAATGGTTGAAGTAGACATTTCTCCCTGTGCTGTTAATCGTCTCCCTCTCTCTTACATATCATACCAACTTTATGTAGTGACTCTCCTCCATCAAGTAAAGCAGGGCTCATCAGCTTCATTTCAAGGCTGTAATGATATGAAATGTCACATTGCGGTTATTGTGACACAAATTATTATGGCAGTATTGTTGTGATGTGCTCAATATGTTCAAACATTACTTAAACCCTGAAATCATCGAACACATTTTTATTGAGTTAAAAAAAATATGCATTTATGAACAATCTGCAGTGATCAGAACACGACCCTCTTCCTCTCTCGGGTTCCTTGCTGAGGAACATGCTGCTGATTTTTCTTAACAGTCCAGCCAGGCTGCTGCTGATGCTTTGTGGTTCTTCCCTCAAAGAGACTTCATTTCTGCAGACAGGGTCATCATTCTCTGCGTACTTGTAAAATCCAAAAAATGATCAAGCTCCTGGGAGAAAAACAACACAAATACGGTCCATGGGGGCACCAACTGCCATACTTTTGCTTTCAGAGGCCAAATAGTGCTAGCTGCACATAGGCATCCGCATCTAAGAAAGCGCTGCTGCTTTGCCGAGAAGCAAACACATAGTTCTGGCTTTTCCAGGCATTTAGCAGCATCACCATGAGTTATTGACAAAGTTAGGTAATCAAACATGGTTTTAGCGGTATTTAAAATAGGAAACTGTAATACTAACTATAGGAGATTTTACTAAGATATATAACTGTGTCGGTAATGGTTAATACATTTGTTCAAGGGCAATTTTTATCTCAGCATCTCAACACATTTATGCTGTGGTTAAATGTTCATTAAAGATTGCTGATGAATGTTTTTCCATTTTAAATTGATCAAATATAAAGTAGTTTTTGGTAACATTGTTTCAGTCCTGATTGTTTTGGTGCAGTAACTGATGCAGATATTAAACAACACAAAAAACTTAAACCACAACAGATTTTTGCTCCTCAAACTGTCTGAATATGATATCTGGGCTGCCAGTTAATCACTAACACAGGCATTGAGAGCCTCCAAGTTGTTCCTCCATTTTACAATGATCTGTGGCTGAACTGATTTTCTTTCTTTTGTTCATCAGGCAGCTGAGTCGTCATCTTGTGGGCTTGTGGACGGCAGAAAACCCTGTTGCCATGAACCTCTTAAAAAGGATACTGGTAAGGAACAGAGCAATAAATACTTTAAATAGTTGACTAGTTTCAGTTAGTCTTGGCAAAAGCGGTCACCAAGTGATGATTTTGGAGGCAAAGTAGATCTCAGTCTAAATCTTCAATATCTTCAGGGTTGTTTTTGTCTCTTTATTTGTTTTTTATTGTTATTATTTTGTTGTTTTATATAGATACATTTTCTCCAAGCAGGTTCAGTTTGGTGTGCTATAACAGGTGTTTCTATCGTCAGCTTTAGAGAATGGTACCCAAATAACTGATTTATGCTGCTCCAATTTATCGGCAGGTTTTTTTTTTTTTAAGGAGGCTATAATCGCTGTAGTCTGTTGATCAAGTTCACAAAGAGGTGCCATTTTTTGCAACCAATGAACAGCCTTCAGCGTGTTTGACTAGCAATTTTTCTACCATTTTTCTTGTAAAGAATGTCCACATAGAATAATGCTGCATGGAGTACTTTGTCAGCCTGTGTTCAAAATATTGACAAAGTAAAATATCCTCATGCACTCTTTGTTTCGATCCTGATTCCACAGAATTGATACGGCCTCATATGCTGTGATAGCTATTGTTGATACACTTTGAGTGATGTTGTCAATGGCACAGTTCAAAGTTGAATCAAAACTACATGATGAAGCATGTGAAAGTTGAACTTAGTTCTAAAATCTTTTAGGACCTAAGATAAAGTGTCTTGAGTTGTAGAACAATCTTTTTATTTTTTGCAATGAAACAAACCAAATTAAAGTTGTCAGGAATTCTGATGAGGGCATAATAAATATCCATAGTTTGTGCTTATCGGGATATGTATTGTATTGTATCGAGAGGTTGCTGGAAATACCCAGCCGAGTGCTTTGGATGTGCACACCTTCCTTGCCATTGTTGGAGATAGAAGCTGGCATAATCTTAATTTTCTGGTGTACAACCTGGGTGAGGCTGGCAGTGTGATCAGGGCTTAGCACTCCAAACCATTCTGAACTGAACCGAACCAGGCCATCGGAGGAAACACAGGTTAAAACACTTTGTGAAAGTCATTTGATAAATGCTAGATAAACTTAAGCATTACAATTTAAAGCAATCCAAAGCAATTGCCATGGTTTCCTCTTTCACTGAAGGTAACTCCTCTGTTTCTTCATCTGTTTCATTCTGTGTTATTTTGCTCTCAGCCCACAGGCCTGCTGGCTTACCTCGACAGTCCTGACTCAGTCCCAGAGAAAGACGTGGACAGAATGCACATTCGGGACAACTTGAAAATTGCCACGGTGAGTGGTAAAAAGAAGTGGACTTGCTAAAATTTGTGCACAGTGAACAAAAATTGATGAAAGGCCTGTGTCCGCTAATCGTGGTTTTAGAATTATTCTTTTTCTTAACAGTGAATGCATCCTACATGCTGCAGCACATAAATATGTTTGTTGGCTGACACAAGTACGAAGACAGAATTAAAAAAATCTTTCTTTTCTTTTTTGTATCAAAAAACGGGACGAGTGCTTCACAGATGACAATGTGAGCCATAGAAGTAAAAGGTTAATTAAATAGACAAATATGCCTCCAAATGTACAGTCATTTGAATGCAGTTAAGAGCCTTTTTCATCGTGGTGATTCTTTGTTTGTGTTCATCAGCTTTGGACAACATGGGTTGTGTTCTCTGTACAGTGAAATAGTTTTACACGTTAAGTCAAATGGGGAATTGGGTCTTATTTGTCTCCCACAGGACCAGCTGAATCGAAACAAAGTGCCCGAGTGGCAGCGGATAGCAGGCAAAGCAGCCAAAGAGGTGGAGAAGTTTGCCAAGGAGAAGGCTGATCTGGTGTTGATGCACTGGAGGGATAAAATGGGGATCGCCCAGAAGGAGGTGAGCACTTACTTTTCTTCTCGAAGGACACAAACGGTCAGTTTACCTTGCAGAGAGGCTACTGCTGCTGGTTGCTGAGGTGTCTCTAAACTGCTGTTGCTCCCCCTGCTGATGGTGAATGGTACTGCAGGACCCACAGGCAAACACAATAACAACCCTTCCAGCTGCTGCCGCTGATATTCTGCATGAAGGTGCTGCTTGGCCTTGGAATTCCACACATGTTCAAATGCAATCACTTTCGATGTTTCAATTGCTTGTGCAAGTTGTCTTTGTCAATGCATAGCAGACATGTTTTCATTCTCACAGTGACAAAAGCTTCTATTGTGCGTGTCTGAGTCTGTCACAGGTGTTGTTTTATTCAAAGGTCATTTTTCCTTTAAGAAACTCAGCCATCTTTAAGTGGGTTCTCATTTGAGTTGATCCAAAGACCACAATGCTGAAGATGTGTTTGACCATCTTAACTGCTTCATAAACTTTAAATTTTATTGTTCTCTTAACTTAACCTAATCAAATCTTCTTCCCAAAAACCCTAACCTCAAAACTTCCATCTCTCTGTTGTCTTCTCTGTACAGTGTCTGAAAAGGCTGATCAGTTTCATATTTTGATTTGCTTGCTTTCACATAATGCTCCTTGATTCCATCCACTCCTCACATTTACAACACTCCATTTGTTGTTAAAGAATCGTTGGTACAGGATCACAATATTTGTCTGTAGCCTGAGATTTAATCTAGACTTGATTTGTTATTCTGTTTTCTTAGCATGAGATACTCTAGTAACCCTGTAGTCACCCTTTTTTGTGTCGATTCATCTCTTTTTGATCTGAGGAAACAATAATCTCTCTGTGTTGTCTCTGCCCCACCCTCCCCTTGTCTTGTGTGATTTCTCTGCTGTCAAACAATGCAGCAGGACAGAAATAACCTGGTAAGTAGGATTAACGAACGGGATCCATGCTGTTCTCTTCCCATCTTCTCTGTCTTTATATTAACAGTTTTTCCATCTTTTTTGTTTTCTGACAAATTGAGTGTGTTTTGTTCTTTCACCCAAGAAGTCAGCCTTGAGGCAAAAATGGCTAAAGGTTAAGAAACAGATACAAGAGAAAATCAGTTTAGATATTACACAAAATGGGACACATTAAAGGAGACATATCATGCTGATGCATGATTTAATACTTACATATAATATGATAAATTTGAAAACAAGACCTTACACCCCCTTAATTTTCAAAAAATTAGATATTGTATTTTTTCTGATATCCTAGAACGAGATTTGATGCCTCTGAAAATAGGTCATTGCGAGATGTCCGCGAGATTTCAAACGTCATGACGTCACGAGGTACCTTTCTTTTTATTGGAGTAATCTGATAAAACACTTCCTCCTCTGTGATGTCCGTTAGCCCCAAACCCTCACCGAGGAACACATCCACCAGCAGGGGTATAAAGCTCCCTTGCTCATTCTCCCTCATTACCAGCTCTGGCCTGTAGGGGGACTCAATACGCGCTCGCTGCTTTGAGCCTGCTGGAAATTACAGTTGAAGAAGAAGGACAAGCTGGCTCTACCCCCGGTAGAACTGACCAATCAGAGCACAAAGGGCTGTGACATTGCGAGGTAACTTTAGGTCATC
The DNA here is from genome assembly GCA_036419115.1 of Scarus forsteni. Taxonomy (NCBI): domain Eukaryota; kingdom Metazoa; phylum Chordata; class Actinopteri; order Labriformes; family Labridae; genus Scarus; species Scarus forsteni. Next base: position 11,634,440 of record JAZDUH010000007.1, on the reverse strand, counting down.
CTTGAGACCAAGCGTTTCAACGAGCGCTTCATAATGGCCTAAAATGAGGATTTTGAGAACGCTATTGTGGGGCAATGAAGGAACTAAATGACTTGACAAGCATGATATGTCCTCTTTAAAGTAATTTACTCTTCTATGTCTATAGAGGATGTCTTTGGACTACCACTAGCGTTTTAATTATTGTCAGTACATTAACCTTGCTGTGCAGATGGATCAGCCTGATTACACATCAGAATCCGCTTTATTGGGCATTTTATCGTTGATATTTATATGTTAGACATACAAGGAATATGGCGCCGGTTCACTTCACTCTTCAAGAACAAAGTAGATACACACAGTGTATATCCTATATTATAAACAAGACAAAAGCAGAAAACCCAAGGCAGGAATTAACAATTTAATGAAAGTTTTAAAAAAGAAGTTAGAATAAAAATAGAAGTAGAATAGAAAATATACAATGTAAAATGGGATATGTACAATATGTACAATATACAAGATTAAAGAAAAAAGAAACAAGGTGCACAGGTGCATAATCATGGGAGGATGATATGTACAATGAATAATCATGTATAGGGTAGACGGATCAGAACAAACAACAATGAAGTCAGGCAGATCCATCTTACCAAGCTCTAGTCTACAATGACTGTGAGCAGCCCAAAGCAGGATGGCCCAATCAGCTTCCTTTGGGGCAGGAAGAGGTGGGAGCTACGTGTTTGATGACAGCAGGGAGTGACTGTTTTATCATATCAGATGTTTCTTTATTTAATGAGAAAAATAACAACACAACAAACTTACTTGCTTAAGATGTGTTTTCACTCGCACTTCTGACATTTTTGCCAAGAGTTTGTTTTAGAAAGTGACCTACATTCTCTTTTACAAGGGCAGTAGTGCCCGCCCACTACTTTATCTGATCAGCCTCATGAATGTGATTGACAGAATGATCACCCAATCTTCTGCTGGATATGCTTTTGAGAGGTTCTGTCCATCCCCAAACACTTTTTATGGGCTCTTTCTTAGACAGACTAGTGAAATATTCAGAACAGGACATCTACTTTGTCAGGTTAGGTTTAAATATCGCAAGATAAAACTTTGCCATGCAGGGCTTTATGCTCATGGTTTGTACGTGTGCTTAAATTCCTTGAAAGTGATTAAATTTTAATATTTTAGGTTCAAGGTTTGAAAAGTTCTTGAATTTGAGACAAGGTGCTCGAAAGTGCTTGAATTTTTAATACTTGTGATAAAAATCAGACTAAAGAGTTGTCACACTAAGGCTGATGAGCAGTAAAAGAGTTGGAACATCACTGCAAAAGCAGCGTTACTTCATTATCCCTGTATTTTTTCATCCTTCTGTGGACTGTGATTACAGAACCGGTGATGTTCTGTTTCACTAAATGACTTCAATGTATTTTTGATCAGGCTGTGATATAGTTAGGAGTGAGAATAAAAAAACAATTCATTTTGAACCGATAACTCTCTTGAAGAATCACTATCATTGGTCTTTTTACTTATCTATTCAGTCCACTTGGTTCTGCATGCCTCACAAATCAACATCATGCTCCCATCAGAAGTGATGATAAAAGGAAAATGAAAAACCATTGCAGGAAGGAGAGGTCAAACTTGTGACTTAATTTTTGATGAAGGGAGCATACTGTCTCTCAGTAAGTGGAAACACTAGCAAATTACAGATGCTTTTGTCCATGCAGCATGTCGTTGAATATCAGGACTGACATGTTTGACATTGTTCCCACTTTGTGGGCCAAATTTTGCCCACAGAAAATCAACAGGAATAGGTAATTAAAGTAATTCAGTAATTAGTGGCATTGGTATAAATGTCTTGATTTTTATTTGAATATGATTCATCATTTTCCAAAGCTTTGGGGGGGTTAAATGGCACCTTAAAAGTGCTCAAATTTGACTTTAAACTAGTTGTACAAACCCTGTTTGATTCTTTTGACATTTTTGATGAGCCAGAAAACCATCAGAAAAATGTTAATGTTGGTTACAGTCACTTAGCAACTCAGGCCACAGGATGGTGAGCTTTGTGCCTCCTAAAACCTGCAAATTGGAAAGGAAGAACATTCTTGCTGCTGTTTCAAGCTGTAGTATTTGGGTCTCTGTGACCCATAGGACTGAAGGAGACAAGTTGACCACCCATTTGCTCTGTCTTCAGAGGTGCAATACAGGAGGGAAGGCAGCAAGTGGACTCATTGGGAGACACTAGAGCTGTGACAGTCAGTGCGTTTACACAAAATGTACCACAGCAAAGCTCTGTCATCGTTACACTTACAGACGTTTGAAGCAATTCCGTTAGGAGGTGATGTTTGTTAATTCATAGGGCAATAAGACTTTAGTAAGACAACGCCCTCCCACCAGTATGACGCCTCTGTTAGTACCTCTTTAGATGGAGCAGATGGGAAGTCAATTTCTTTCCCCTGATCTGTTTTCATTATGTGAGCTGTCACAGGGATGCAAATGTTATGGCTTGAATGGGCAGCATGAGTGGGGCTCAAAAGACACACAACTGCACAACTGCACAACTGGCCCTGTGTACATCCAGCAATGCCCCTGATGAGAAAGGGTCGAGTCATTCACCTGTTCAGCCTCTTTCCAAAAAAAATGTCACGGGGTCACAAATTTATGGCCTGAGTGTGTTTACGTTCAGATATCAGAGGTGCAGTTTGCTTTGAGAGGGGAACCCTGTGGCATTACAGCTGTGCATTTTATGGAACTTTGACCTCAAATAGGAGTAAAATGCTTCCTTTCGTTACACAATTGTTTTGCAATTTTCTGTCTCATCCATCATATCACTCTCAATATTGGGATCCCATTTTGATTTTGGTGTTTTATAACCTTGTCTTTGCCTTTTGTGTGTTTTGTTGCTGTGGTGAGGAATACCATTCTTATTTTTTGGGTTGCTGCATTGTCATAATGTCAATCTTTCTCCATCTCTCCACCCTCCAAGTTTTTCTTTGTTATACTCCCTGGCTCCATCCGTTTCATATCTGTTTGAATTTTGTGAAAAAGCTCGTTTAGTCTGCCTTTTTTTCCCTTCACCTCGCTTCTCTCTCAAGTCCATGTGTCGAAAAGGACAGATTTTGTAGAAGATGATCGACTGACTTGAAACAGTATTGAGAGTTTGCTTCTTTCATTTGTTCTCAGAATCCAAACCAAAAACCTGTCATCCTGCGGAAAAGACGGCAGAGAATAAAGATCGAAGTGAACTGGGAGCTTTTCTACTACAGGTTTTAAATCACTCTTGTATTTTCAGTTTATGATGTGATATTCATAGACATCATGACCTGCCATTAAGAAAACCTCCAAATCCTACAGTGGCATTATCACCTTCTTTGCCGTCCTTTTTAGGTTCCAGCTGGACCACGCTAAATCCAACCTCATCTGGAACCTGAAGACGAGAGAGGAGCTGCGGGACGCTCTGGAGGGGGAGATGCGTGCCTTCAGCGTGGACCGCGAACTGGGAAGTGCCACCGTCATCTCCTGGAACCACCAAGAGTTTGAGGTTTGTGCTCAAACAGAGTGATTCACACTCACAGCAGACTGGAGTCTTAAGCATGCTGAACTAACACACTGTGTAAACAAAATTTGTCCTGGTACTTTCCTTTTTGCAGGTGAGATATGAGTGCCTTTCAGACGAGATAAAGATCGGGGATTATTACCTGCGTCTGCTGCTTGAGGAGGATGAAAATGAAGAATCGAACGCCATCAAGAGATCGTAAGATTATCCCAAAACCCAACGGCCATCGCAAATGATATTAAATCCAAGAAAATGACTTACTCTCCACTTTCTCTCTTTGCTTTCAGTTATGAGTTCTTCAACGAGCTCTACCATCGCTTTCTGCTGACACCCAAAGTTACGATGAAGTGCCTGTGCCTGCAGGCGCTCGCCATAGTTTACGGGAAATGCTACGAGGAGATCGGTCCCTTCACAGACACTAAATACATTGTGGGAATGCTGGACAGGGTGAGTTAAAGAAACCATTGCAAGTACTTTAACAGTTTGTGCAGCTGAAGTGTTTTTTATGTCCTGTGATTCGTCCTGGACCTAAAAGCCTCTCTGGTTTACAGTGTACAGACAAACTGGAAAGAGACAGACTCATCCTCTTCCTCAACAAACTCATTCTCAACAAGGTCAGTTTACGAACACATTGAAGCTTTTTCTTTTGCCTTTTCATTTACTGGTTTCTATCTCTTTATTATCTCTCTCTCTACCTTGTCCATTAAAGCTCTCAACAACACCTAAGCATGTAGACCAGGGGTTCCCAACAAGGTGCCCACAAGCACTTGCAGGGCTCCAGAGTGCAACCATTTTGGGCGCACATGCACCCAAAATTTGTGAGAGTGCACCTAACATTTTTTCTTGGGCGCACTGGTGCACCAAGAGAAAAAATTTAGGCACACTCTTACAAATTTAAGTTGACAAAAGCAACTGAGGTAGCAGAAAAATATACAGAAAACAGACAAGACTCAGCACTTGCTTCCTCTCTTTTCTGTCCCTGCATTGTAATTTTGTGCATGTGGCTTTAACCGCTCTGTTTTTCTTTTAATATATAATTTTGCTTGAATAAAGACAAGTACTTCTTGACATCTTATTCTTGTTAAAAATCATTTACATTATATAAAAATTATGGAGAGTGATAAAATTGTGACCTTGTGGCTTTTAAGGTGACACCATGAAAAATTTGAGTGCACCTAATTTTTGTACTGGTGCACCTTAAAAAAATTCAGGTGCACTGTTGCAACCAATGCAGAAAGTTAGTCTGGAGCCCTGACCTGGTAGCCTGCAGGTAGCCAATGAGGTGCCCTAGGGGATATTTTAAAAACACCACAGAACTTGATTAAAGAGCCATTTTTTTATTTCCAATGTCTTGTTTTGCCAATAAATCACACTCTGTAAATACAAAAAAACTTACAGAAAATTAAACCACCTTTTTCCCCCTTAATTTTTGGCCTCTATGGTGTCAGAGTTTACGTTGACACTGACGCCACACCTTGTCCTTACATTTTCACCTGTAAAAAAAAAACACAGAACTGTGACTGCTGGGGCGCAGATAGCCTGTTGGTTAAGGTTGCGCCCCATGAGGTTCACCTTTGAGCAGCTGGCCCGGGTTGGGCCTGTCATCCCCCCACTCTTGTCCTGTTTCCTGCGCTATCCAATGTACTCTCTCCTCTTATTAAAGACACAAAAAGACCCCCAAAAAAACTGCGGCTGTTGTACATAGTAGTGACGTTTAACGGAGAAATAAATAATTCAAGATGCTTTTTAAGTATAAGTACTTATATAATGTCATCATCTGTATGAATAACTATTATTAGAATTTATTAAAAAGTAAACATGTAGTTTCATATATAGCCTATTAAATGCATAATATTTATTATTTTATGGTAAACTGTAAGATTTATATAACTTAAGAATATTAAATCTAGCAAGTAGCTCTCATGATCTCCAGTGTGCAATAAACCATATTTACATTTATAATACCTCCACTGTTTCACTTGGAAAATTTCAAACATGTACATAACCACTGTAAATGTACCACTTACTGTATACTATATATTTTTCAATTTTTTGTTTTTCAATTTTTTTATTTTTTATTTTTTATTACATTATTTTCATTTGTAAATTTCTTTCTTACATTTCTCTTGTATCCTGCAGCCACTGTAAATTGGAAATTCCTGATGTGGGACTAATAAAGGAAATATGTTATCTAATCTGATGATACACCTCATCATTAGGGAAGCTCTCTGGCTCAGAATGGTTGGGGACCCCTGATGTAGACATGGCTGATTCTTTGCCCTTTTGATATGTATTGATTTTTATCGTTGTGAACCACAGATGTGCAGAGGGCTGTGTGAAAATGATGTATGTGTTTACCTGTTTGTCTCTCATGGGACTTCAGGGTGTTTTAATAAATGTGCTTTCAGTGTGTTTTTAACATCTCTGCTGTTTTAATGTATGTGCTGTTTGTACTGCAGTCACTTTTGCAGTCCAAGGCAAATTTCTTCTTGAGGACAATAAAGTCTGTCCTATTTTGAATAATTCCTCTTGTCCTCCATTCAGAAAAACGTGAAGGAGATCATGGACTCCAATGGAGTGCGTATTTTGGTGGATCTGCTCACTTTGGCTCATCTCCACACAAGCAGAGCTACAGTGCCTCTGCAGGTAAAACCTGAAATTTAAGTCAAGTCTGAGTTTCTTTTTTTAATGGATTAATATAGAAAACTCTTAATATAACAAGAGCTTGAAACATAAACCAAGAAAACTCATTTCAAAATTAATAAAAGCACAATAATAGTCTGACAGTAGGTTGTGGGTTCGAGCTCGGCTCCGGCTGTTGCATGACAATGTGTCCTTGTCCACCTCAGATACTTCAAGATTTCCAACTGCTAAACAAAGGTTTTTTACACCATGATGGATTCATGTTGGGCTTTGGATTTATTTATGTGCATATATTTATTTGTGTATATGTGTATTGTATATATGTATCTATGCATATATGTGTATCCATAAACTGAAGAGTTTGTCTTCAGCCTGCTCTAATGTAGAGTGCCTTGAGATAACACTCATAAATTGGCACTATACAAGTGTGATTGGCTTAACCCCATTACTCCCACTGCAGCATCAGTGTTAATGGGCATGAAAGAGCTTGAATGTGTTTGTTCATACCGACTTAGAAATTCTAGCCATCAAGGAGTGAATGTGAGAGTGACTGGGTGTGAATGGGTCGACGTGGTGTGAAGCAACTTTGAGTAGTCAAAGACCAGAAAATGCTATATAAGCTCAATTTTGTTTACCATTTGTGATATACAAGCATAGTCGCCCTTTTCCAGCATGAAAACAGTCGTTTTGAGGAAAGCTGTGGAACAGCTGTGAGACCCTGGTGTAGGGCTGAAGAGTTGACATTTTGTATCAAAATCACAATTTCAGACAACACAACTGCAAAAGCAGAGCTTTTCTTTTTTTTTTTTTTTTTTTTTACAAATTTACATTTATGGAAGTGCTGGTAAACAGATCATCTAAACAAACCCTCTGTTTAGGAGTAGAAGTTGGATTATCCCCTCTATAATGAAAACAGATTATTTATCATCGATATTGGATGATGTTATGTGCTTTTGACTCCTTACTGTTACTGATCATTGATCATTCCTTACTGTTGTCTATACTTCAAACACTGTGAATGTTGCGCTGAAGCTTAATTTGAAGAAAATCAGATCATCAACAATCATTGAAATCGCAATATCTGCCAGAAAAACTGTGATTGGATCTTTTCCCAAAATTGTTCAGCCCTACCCTCGTAGTCAAAGCTCCAAAAACACTATGGGGCAGGACTTTTAAATGAACATGCGAGTAAAATGGTGAATGAAATATACAACAAATAATATTAAATCTCTAACTGCAACTTTTATAGTACAATCCAGAAATGCCAAAACATAGAAGTACATAATTTGACTCTTTACAAGTATTCTTCACCACAGAGATCAGAAGTGAAGCTACTGTATTACCCCTCAAAACAACACTAAAGTGGGCCTAAATGACTCGGCACATGTTGTGCTATGTTAAGTTTATAATTAATATTAAAGTAAGAATTTTGCCAACATCCATGTTTCCCTTGATGAGGATAAATTCGGTGTGACCCATGTGTTGAATCTTAGTGTTAGTATTAGTAAGTTGTGACAGAGTTCTTCTTAATCTCTACAGAGCAACGTCCTGGAGGCATCGCCAGACATGAAGAGGGAGAGTGAGAAGGAGTGGTACTTTGGTAATGCAGACAAGGAAAGAAGGGGGCCTTTCAGTTTTGAAGAGGTACGTAAGAAACTTGTGAAGCACTTTGGCTGTGTAATCACTTTGAACTCTTCTCTAAATGGTCTGTCCATTGGTTTCTGTTCCTTAATTATACTTCAGATGGATTAAAGAAGCACAAAATATATTAATATGTATTATAGTATTTTATCAGCAGTTCTGCGATAGAGTGCTTTGAACAATACAGTGTGACAATGTTCAAAATAAAGTAACACAATAAAGCAGTGTGATATATATAAAGACACAATAACCAAGCATCAGTAAAAAAACACCATATAAACTCCAGAAACCATAAAATGAATCGAACATTTTAATTTAAAAGTTAAAAAGATTAAAGATCTAGTTGGATTTCAGCCAACACGTGACCCTTGTTGAAAAAGATTTTAAATTTGACGTTAAATTATTATGTTTTCAAGAGATTACATCCTTGAATATTAAACGATTTGCTTACTGTCCAAATGTAAATCTGCACTGTTTTATCTTACATGCTCAAACAACTATCCTGCTCTGTTTTCAATCCTGTTTTCAGTGTTCTTGCTAATCATGTTTTTGTGTCATTCTTACTTCTCCCTCTCCAGATGCTTGAATTTTGGAACACAGGCGTCCTGACAGCAAAGACGCGCTGCTGGGCTCAGGGGATGGACGGTTGGCGTCCTCTGCAGGCCATCCCACAGCTGAAATGGTGCCTCCTGGCCTCCGGACAGGCAGTGATGAACGAGTCGGACCTCGCCACATTAATCCTTAACATGCTCATCACTATGTGCTCATACTACCCCAGCAGGTAGGCCGCTGGAAAAACCTCCTCTATATAATATTAAAATATCGGTCTGTGCAGAAGTTTTACTTTCTTTTATTTTCATAGGGACCAAGATAATGCCATTATCCGTCCACTACCAAAAATCAAGAGGCTGATCAGTGACAATGCTTGCCTTCCTCACATTGTCCAGGTAATAAAAACATTTAAAAATATTTCCCTCTCTTTATGTAAGCTGAATCTACTTTTGTCAATCACGAATGTGACGTTTTTTAACCCTCCACTTCAGCTGCTGCTCACTTTCGACCCCATCCTGGTGGAGAAGGTAGCCAACATCCTGTACCTGGTGATGCAGGACAACCCGAACCTACAGCGCCTCTATCTAACGGGGGTCTTCTTCTTCATCATGATGTACACGGGCTCCAACGTACTTCCTGTGGCAAGGTGAAAAAATGCATTCATATGCATGAAGTAGGAACTTAGCACCTGGAGCTAATACTGAAAGATGTTCGAGTTCAGGGCTTCCACGGGGCATTAAAAAGAAGCAATAGTCAAAAAATAGATTTTGTTAAAATGAAGGCCTTAAATGGCATTAAAAATCATTACATTTGGTTCTCAGTGGCATTTAAATTCTTAATTCTTAAGAAGATCACTGAATAACATATGCTAATCATAATATATAATCCTAAACTGTGATTCGGCAGATATGTAAATCTACATAAACTTGCAAAACCATTGCCATAATTGATTCTGGACGGTTGGGTGCAATTGCCATTAAGTCAGTGGTTGAGCTGGATCAGGTGGAGGGAGTAAAGGGAAATGGGGAAATGCAAATTTCAGCCAAAATGACTAAAAATTGGGGTGCTGGTTTGGCGGAGTGGTTAGCAACCAGGCAAGTCCCATGTACATGCTTCTGCCGGTCCAGGTTCGAATCCAGCCTGTGACCAGTTTGCAGAGTGTCTTCCCCCACTCTCTCACCCCCTTTCACAGGCCTTTCCCTTGTCTCCTATCTATAAAGACACAAAATACCCAAAAATACATTAAACTAGAAAGCACTCGGAGAGCACAGACCTCCGCCAGCACCACAGTCCTCAGCCATATTGTCATTTTGACCATAAATATTAGTCCTACCTTTATTTCATGTCAATATTTAGATTCCTTGACCATGAAAACATACCAGTAGCTACTGGATTCATAATGATATCTATTTTAGTTCAGTAGTTATTCAGTAAAATCACATTTTTCACCATGGCGGCCAGACGCTGATCCCAATCAACACCAAAATCGAATCAGTTCTTCCTTTTCCCATGCTGAACATTTCCTGAAAATTTCATCCAAATCTGTCCATTACTTTTTGAGTTATTTTGTTCACAGACGGACGGATGGACAGACGGACACTCTCCCAAAAACATAACCTCCTTGGCGGAGGTAGAAATGGCTAGAAATCCTGAAATTCAGAGAATGACTGCAGCCTGTTGGTGAACAAGACAGAAAAGTATTTTGCAGTGCTTGTAGAATTTGAAATCTCAGTTTGAATTGAGTGTTAATGCTGTGAAATCTTAAATGCAGTCTGACGGCCACAAATCGGCAGTAAGAGGCAGACAGCGGTTATTTGTGGCGAGTTACTTTCCAGTTGCCAACAGCGTAAAGATGCTGATCAATCGGCTAAGCAGGCTGAAAACAAATCCAGCACACTCATGGCTCAAAGTCAAATACTGAAAGGAAACGATAGAAGGACAAATGGAATAAAATGAAAACACTGAGTCAGAAATGGAAGCAGAAACTAACAAACTAAGGCCTTAAAGGGGAACTAGTGGTCCCCCTCCACTGAAATCTAAGTTCTCTCTCTGCTCCATCAGTTCTGATATGCTCAAGAGGAGATATTTGTTGATGGACTTCATATGAAAAAAAAATCTTTTACAAGAGTTAACCTGTAGCCTGTCTTGAGTTCACGGTCATGGCATTAAATAATTTACAGTATAGCATGAAAATGGCTTTAAAAGCATCAAATGTGACTGGCTGATTTCTGTGGAATCCCTGTTGTTTCCAGTCCATCACTTCCAAATCATGTGCAGCAGCTCGTGGTCATTCATGAGCTGCTGCACTGTGTCAAAGCTCACCCTTTGCTGGTCCAGGGGGGGCCTGCATCATGTTTCATAGTTTGACACAGCTCACAGCTCTCCTAGTTGTTAAACCATTCAAGCTTCACAGGCAAACATGCCTGAGCACGGTGTTGCAGTGCTTTTGCACCATACTGACAGCCTCTACCTTTATACCAGCCTGACATGTAAATACATTCACAGGATCAGTGAAAAAAATTAAAGAGTTTCAGTTTTAATGATGATAACAGGCATAAAGGGAGTTATTTTGACATTATCATAAGTATTATGCTGTTATTTGATGTTTGCATTTCCAGTTGTCTAACTGACCTATTATGATGTAGATCTAATTGAGATGATCTCATGTATCCTAAGGTTCCTGAAGTACACACATCTGAAACAAGCCTTCAAATCAGAAGAGGTAAGGATGAATTATTTCTACTGTGGGCTCATTGTTAAGTTGTTTTCAAATAAATAATTCTTGTGAGTCTAATGTGCCATGCGTCTTGAATTTCTCCTCTTTAGTCTAAGGGTCAGGACATAGTGCAGCGCAGTGTTCTGGGTCCAGTGCTGCCCGAGGCCATGGTGTGTTATCTGGAGAACTATGAGGCTGAACGCATCTCTGAGATATTTTTGGGAGAATTTGACACACCTGAAGCCATTTGGAGCAGCGAGATGAGGTGCATAAATGTCTTTGTCTTCTAAAAGGCAATACAGAGTAAAAGCAGGGAAAATGTGTAAAGAATGTATCTTGTGTTTGAACCAAGAGTTATTATTTTTCATGATGAACTAGTTAACAAAGACTTAAAGTGAAGATTTTCACATACTGCAGCAGATAAAACATAGCCTTATGAAAAACTAACTTAAACTTAATTGTGTTATTAAAAGAAAAAATGGAATCAAGTGAGTGAATAAAAGTTTGTAAGACAAGTGTTGCAGTGTCTTTCCTTGCTGTTTGTCTCGGCCACATCAGTTTTAGTTTGGGATAGCTTGATTGCTACAAAAGTAAAGACTTTTGTCCCCTTTCAATACTGTATTTTGTGATATATTTTGAAGAGGTTTTTTGCATTCTCTGAGCTATATCATATACAGAGACAAAAAAACTGATGTTTAAACTTGTACAACAAAAAAATCAGTGTTTATATAGACTGCCATTATAACAACACACCAAGACAAAGTAAAAACTAACAGAAAATTCTAACACTAACCCTGAGTTTAACTCTTCGTTTCAGGCGAATGATGATCGAAAAGATCGCTGCTCATGTTGCTGACTTCAGCCCCAGGCTGCAGAGTAACACCCGGGCTCTCTACCAGTACTGCCCCATCCCTGTGATCAGCTATCCTCAGCTGGACAACGAGCTCTTCTGCAACATCTACTACCTCAGACACCTGTGCGACACCACCCGCTTCCCTGACTGGCCAATACGGGATGCTGTAAGTCTCCACTTTTCCATGTTATATTGTTCTGTGGTTTATTTAGTAGGGACAGAAAAACTGAGAGCATTCATGAATTCATTCATTCAGAGCCCGTGAAAGGATCTTGGAAAGAAGCAGTCTTTAGCTGAACAGGCTCTCTTCGCTGTTGAAGAGGGTGACTGGCATTGTCAATAATGTCCATCAAACACAACCTCCTCGAGGTTTTAATATATTTACAGATAACAGTCAGTAAACAGGGTGTATATCTGTGGAAAGATACAGTACTTTTATTTGTAAAAGATTGTGACAAACCATGAAGCTGTGTCAAACATCTGAATTTTCATTTAATTAATTACCAACTTCAGTTTCTCCATTTAAACAGGAGTTTATAGACACCGTGGCAATAGTTACTGTAAATAAATATTCACATACTCATGAAAACAGTTTTAAACAGTAGGCTTTATACTCTAGCAGTCGTATTTGCACAAAATCCGTAACATACAGCCCCATTCTCTCTTTTTTAACAAATGTATGTTGTCTGTGAGCGGGAGGGAACCATACTATGGGTCTTTTATGACTACTCACTCACACTCAGAGATCTTTGCTAAGAGTCAAAACACCAGACAGAATTTGTACAAATCGTTGCTTTAACACTGATGATGTCATTTTCTGTGCAGGTGAAGCTGCTGAAAGACACACTTGAAGCCTGGAAGAGGGAAGTGGAGAAGAAACCTCCCTCGATGTCCGTGGATGATGCCTATGAGGTCCTCAACCTCCCCAAAGGACAAGGACAGTAAGTGTTCCTGGGCTTGTTTTCTCTTCTGACTCGTTATATTCTTAAAGATCTTCATCAACAGGCAGTAATGGATGTGAAGTACGTGGGAAAGGGTAAAGAAGTGGTTGAAATTCAGGATATAATTAATTTCCTTCCACGGATGAAACATGTTGTCATCTTTTTGTCTCAGGCACGAGGAGAGTAAAATCAGGAAAGCCTACTTCAGACTGGCGCAGAAGTATCATCCTGACAAGAACCCTGAAGGGAGGGTGCGTATTAGTGTCACTTCTCATTGCTTTATATGATCGTATGTGCACTTGTTTCAGCCCTCAACTTTATTATCAACATTACCTTTCAGGACATGTTTGAGAAAGTCAACAAAGCCTATGAGTTCCTTTGCACAAAGTCTGCTAGAATAGTGGACGGCCCTGACCCTGAAAACATCATCCTCATCCTCAAAACTCAGAGCATCCTGTTCAACCGACACAAACTAGGTACCAAGTTTTCTTCAACCTCTTTTCTTAATTTCTTCTTTTGTCAGGTCAGCTTTTGGGTAAACATTGATGAAACCATTTAAAATGCACTAACGATATTAAGATACAGAAAGATTTGAGATGAAATGTGCCACAGGGCAGAAGAGGCGCCACGCTGGGCTCTGACATACAGTCTGTGAAGCTTTTGATAGTTAAAAAAACTGACCCAGGTCTAGGGATGAATGTTTAACAGCAAGGATATAAAGCAAGGGCTTAGACAATGTAGAGGGATTTAAGCAAGATGATCTGTGTCATTACCAAGAGAGCCTAAAGTGCTAGAACAGAGCTTGAAAACAATTAATTTGGAACATGTCAGATACAGTCTTTCTTTCCTCCCTTATAAAAATGGAGAGTACAGGGAGGTTTAGCAACTGTCCGATCAGCTGTCTGAAGCCTTCTCTTCATTCTTTTCTCTTTATCTTTCAATCCTCTGTTGTGTTCTTTTTGCTTTTCTATTCATGTTTCCAGTTTGTACAAGGAACAATTAACTCCAATTAACTGAAAGTTATGTTTTTGCTGGCATATGCTTGTCTGTCTGTCTGTTTGTTTGTTAGTAAGATTATACAAAAACTACTGGATGGATTTTGCTGGAATTTTCAGGAGATGTTTGTAATCGCCCAACTTGAAAATGATTAGGTTTTGGTGTTGATCCAGAATCAGCTAACTAACATTTTGCTCACTAACTGTCTAGGTGTGAGTTCTCAGAATCAGAAATCATGCTATGATGGTAACTTTATCATGGAACTATTGCCTATAGATGTAACAGAAATATGTGAACTAACTTGGCAGAGGTTTGCACTCACTGAGTGCTTTCTAGTTTTGTTCGTATTTGAGATTGTGGAGTGTGTCAAAGTTTCCACTTCTGCTTAGGTTGCAGCTGCAGCTATGGGCTAAGAGATGGAGCATTTAACTCTTCAGTAGCACATAGGGGCACAGTACAGATAGAGGGTCTTTTAACTGAGAGCTTCTCCATTTTTAAAGCACAAGTATGTTATTATTATTTCAAATGGTAACAGGTTACCCTTCTGATCACTTCACTTTCTTTTAACAGAACTGGAACCATACAAATATGCCGGTTACCCGATGCTCATAAAAACAATCACCATGGAGACAGAAGATGAGCAGCTCTTCTCAAAGACCTCCCCTCTTCTCCCGGCCGCTGTTGAATTGGCTTTCCACACAGTCAACTGCTCGGCTCTTAACGCAGAGGAGCTGCGCAGAGAAAACGGCATTGAGGTATCCTTGTTGCATCTAAACTGGCCTAAATGAAACCAAACAGGAAGTCTGACCACACTGTTGTGTTTGTTCAGGTGTTGTTGGAGGCTCTCTCTCGCTGTGTTGCTGTTTTGACTGCATCCAGCAAGCCTGAGGACATGGCTGTACAGGTACCTGAAGGTCCTACTGAGAGTTTTAGCTCAGCAGCTTGTGATGATTGATTTAAACCATTTCATACTTATTGTTTTAAGGTGTGCGGGCACATCTGTAAGTGCTACAGCGTCGCTGCTCAGTTTGAGGAATGCAGGGAAAAGATCATTGAAATGCCCAACATCATCAGGGATCTCTGTCACATCTTATTCTATGGAAGGGTGAGAATCCTTTTCTGTTTTAACTTCTGCCTGGAGTTTATGTTATTGCCGGCATGTATTTGATTTTTTGTTTGTTTCTCTGTTAGCAACATAACTCAAAAAGTTATGGACGGATTTCAATGAAATTTTCAGGAAATGTCCAGATTGGGACAAGGAACAAATTATTAGATTTTGGGAGTGATCCAAATCACCGTTTGGAATCGCCATGACAAAAAATGCGATTTTCGTGAATAACTACTGAACTAAAATGGATATCATTATAAATCCAATTGCCAATGGTATGTTTACATGGTAAATATTTAGATGAAATAAAGGTAGGAGTAATATTTATGGTGAAAATCACAATATGGCAGAGGTCTGCGTTCTCCAAGTGCTTTTCTAGTTTTAAACTGTAAGGCCCATTTGCTGTGCATCTTTCCGTTCCTGTTAAATGCTTTTAATGCAGTGGGCTTTGAGTATAGGGCTACTTTTAACTTGTGTTTTTACTGGATGTAAGGTTTTAGTCATCAAACTTTTGGATTTTACTTGTATACCGAGCATGGCAACTTTTCACACAATGTTGGCCATGGCACAAGAGAGAACTGATTCGATTTTGGTGGTGATCCAAATCCAGATGTAGATCCAGGAATCTTTTTCAGCCCAACAGTGTTGAAAATGCCTTGCCACAGGGTTTTGCTGTTGGCGGACTTCTGTATTTTCCAACCAGAGTTTGCTGCTTGATTATAAAATTACTTTTTGCACCAAACAAACTCTTTTATCATTCATTAAGTCAAATCCAGATAGAAGTTAAAAGCTCTGATTCATCAGTTCCTGACTTTCTGCTTGTTGTACTTTCATTATTTTTCCTTGGTTATCATCATTACACTACATTAACTTGCCCTGATAGCTGAATCTTGCTCATAATGGAATATTTCCTCTCCTCACTTTCTCCACAGGGTCTCCCAAAAACTGCCGCCCTGGCTGTACAATGTGTTAGCTCCTTCGCCGTGGATTACTTCTTACAGACCCACCTGTACCACGCTGGTGTTCTCTGGCACCTGCTGGGCTACCTCTTCAACTACGACTACACTCTGGAGGAGAGCGGAGTGCAAGCCAGCCAGGAAACAAACCAACAGGAGGTGGCAAACAGCCTCGCCAAACTCAGCCTGATCGCTCTCAGCCGTCTGGGCGGCTACACCCAGACCCCACACACACCAGACGGGAACAATCCTGTGTCAGAGACCAATGGCCTTGAGGGCCAACCTCCTGAGAATCCAACCATCCGCAAGAGTTTAACAGCCATGCTGACACCGTATATGTCGAGGAAGCTGGGAACGGGATTCCCTCCAGAGGTACGCTGTAAGGGTCGCGTGAAGTCTTTATGTCACACAGACAGCTGAGTTTAACACTCTTTTGTTTCTTTAGGTCCTAAAGCTGATGAATAGTAACTCAGAGAACCCATATCTGATCTGGAATAATGGGACACGAGCTGAACTGCTGGAGTTCCTAGAAGCTCAGCAGGAGGGAAACATCAGAAGGGTACGAGAAACATCTATTCCCCTTTTCCTCAGAACTCTTTAATTTCAGTGTATTTGATGGAAATATCCAGAGTGAAAAAATCCAGACACAGTCTCTGTGATTCTCTCAAATCTTCTTTGGTCAGTCTAAAAAAAAATCCTAAAACTGGATTAAAGCCAGGCTGTCAGCCATCAAAGGAAAACCAACATCCTACCCATATGTTGATGAATTAGCCATTGCTTCATTTTGCCTATTTATACATCAACCTGAGCCTTAACATGATCCAGATGTCTAAATAGTCGTGTTCAATAAAGCTATGGGGGATGGAAAACTTTGGTCAATCCAAGGTGTCAACAGTTTTATTTTTAGTGTAAAATGAACATTTTGTTGGGGTAATATGGCTAAATATGGAATCTGTAGAAGATTTTTTTAGTGGGAAATTTCAGCTCTTGCATTCCTTGTTTTGATCTCTTTTTTCATAACTAGACATTTCTTATTGACAACTAAAAACGTCGAAACTTACTGATTCCCTTCTTTTTACTTTGTTTAAAGTTTAACTCATCACAATCACTAGTCAACAGTAATTAACTATATCTGGGTTATTATAAAGTTGCTTATACATTCCTCTGTTGTTTCCTCAGGGAGAAAACGATGAAAGCTTTGGAGCAGAGTTTGTGTTCAGCGATCACAGCAAAGAGCTGATTGTTGGGGAGATTTTTGTGCGGGTCTACAATGAACAACCAACTTTTCCTCTGGAGGTGAGCAACACAACAACCCACATTAATTTTTTTTCTTGTCAGCCCTTTCTACTGCCTTCATTTAGTTTTTAGAAAATAAAGTATGAACTTTAAGCCTGTGTGATGACCTTGTAGTTTTTGTTGATTTTGCAACCCTCTGACCACATAGCTATAGCTCTCAGAGTTTGTTGTGTTTGTGTGTTAGCAGTGTTTTTTGAGTGTTGAAATCTGAGCCCCCAGCTGTGGTCTTAGGCATTAAAATGATTCTGGGAAAGGAGTTAAGGAAGGAGGTCTTGTCTGATGCTGCTGAATCAGTACAGAATATCTATTTATGCAACAGGCTAACAGAGTCAGTTTAAGATCCTTCACAGACACACAAAACACAATCCCCAAATGCTTTTTATCCTGAGATGTCCCATATCCATGTCAAGTCCAAGAAAGAGGTCGGATCTTATTAACTCTGTATTTCAAGCTCTCCTCTGGTATTGGAGGTTTGGGTAAAGGTCTTTAAGGAAAATAATCAAATTTTTGTTAAGAAAATCCAGACAAATCCTGGTTTGTTTTTGTTTAATCTTACAAATGAAAGACTTAGTCCAACAAGTGCCAAGCGAAAACTCTTGAGCAAGTTTACTCGACTAGCTGGAAAATGTGTGATATTTCTGTGGATCAGGTCGAGACCCTAAATTGTCAATCAGTGGTTCAGGGAAATATTTAAAAGATTAGAAGATTTACTCCTGAGGATGTGAATAGTCTTGCTGCATTGTTCTCCTGGATCTGCAGTAGAACTTAGCTCTGTAATGTTTTATTGCTTTTGGGAGTTCCCCACAGAATGAACATGTGTACCCATGCACTTGGGACCTTTAAGTTATTTTTATTTTGTAATGCTGGTCTTGCCTCACACTATATGTCCTGTAATTTTCTCACTTTGTTTCATGCTGTCATATATTTTTGTTTTTCTTAAATTTCTAGTACAAACATGTTTAAAAATACTGTAGAAAACATAATTAGTCTTACTAACTTGCTGATCTTAAAAAGAAAAATGATAAAAATACAAAATTTTCACTGTTTATTTGTCAATGTGGATTATTTCTTGGATAAAATCAACATTTCCATGATGTGACCCATGTTACCATCTTTGTTTTTAGTACCCCAAAGCGTTTGCAGCCAGTCTGCTGGACTACGTCGGCTCACAGGCTCAGTACCTGAACACTCTGCTGGCCATGAGTCAGAGCAACAAGGTGGAGTCCCAGCAGCACGCCGAGAGGCTCCGCTTTGCCGAGATGGCTTTAGAGGCTCTTCGCAATGTCATCAAGAACAATCCTGGTGAGATATGACACTCTTGTAACTCTTTTAACTGGTGACCCTGTGGTTTTATTTTGATTAATTTATTCTGAAATCCGGTGCCTTTGTCATTGTCACTTCAGGATCGGAGTCTGAGTGCATCGGACATTTCAAGCTGCTCTTCTCTTTGTTGCGGGTCCACGGAGCTGGCCGAGTACAGCAGCTGGTTTTGGAGGTACAGGATCTTGGTCTTATATTGATTCACACCTATATGTCAGCCATTTGGAATAATAACAGATATAAATGATTTGATAAGAATAGTCATTAAAAGTATAAAAAGTTGACCAGAGGAATGTTGATGCTGTATTCAAAACAAACATATATGTTCCAAAAGCAGTAGAAAAAAGATTTTATCATTCTAAGCTTTACCAAACACCAAAATGAAACTTCTTATAGCTGCTCCCAGCTCTCTGCACTTTGGTGACTTTGTTTGTTTTACTCCAGGTTGTAAATACAGTGACTTCGAACCAAGAGTGCGTGAGCAACATAGCCGAGTCGCTGGTGTTGTCCAACCTTCTGTTGCTGCTGCACTCGCTTCCCTCAAGTGAGAAATGTTCAAATAAAAACCTTTTACATGCTGTATTTATCTCTTTTATTACTTAACTTAGTGTGCCTGTTTGTATCTTATGACTGAACTTGTTTTTTTTTTAATCTTTCAGGCAGACAGATGGTGCTGGAAACCTTGTATGCACTGACTTCAAACACAAAGATTGTCAAAGAGGCTATGGCCAAAGGTGAGTGTAGTTATTATCTTCTGAAGATTAATTCATTTCTAAAGCCAGAGAGAGCTTAACTTGCCTTTTTTCCACTTTCAGGTGCTCTGATCTACTTGTTAGACCTCTTCTGTAACTGCACACATCCTCAGGTTCGCACGCAGACCGCAGAGCTCTTCTCCAAGATGACCTCAGACAAGCTGGTTGGGCCAAAGGTAAAGCTGGATTAAATAGTATCACCAAGAACCAATGAATCGGACATTTGTTAAGACATATGTGCGACATTACTAACACTTATTTTTGTAGTTTTGTATTTATAGAGTCCCTGTGAATCCTTCAAAAGCCTTGAATACATTTTTCATGATAAAAGTGATGGATCTATTTGATTTTTAGTCACTGAGCACATTGCCTTTCTCCATTAGATATAAAATGCAAGTGTAACATCTGCCATTGTATCTTCAATGTGGCTTTGTTTTTCTATTGTATTGTGTTTTTCATTTTACCTGAAATTTTCCCATCAAGATGCAAAGATCCCTTTAGTGAAGGAGTCCTGGCTAAGACTGTAGCACAAAAGTTAAACATAAATTCACAAAACGACAGTTCATGACACACTAAGACTTCTCCAAATATCAATTCTGCATTAATGTGTTAAACAAGTGTGACAAGTGGTCATCCATCATTGGGGTTGGAGTCTATCCCAGCCACATAGAGAGACTGACCAACATTTACAACCACAGTCATACATAAGGGCATATTAGAGTCACCAGTTTTAGTAAAAATAATGTTTTAGGTCTATCAGAGGAAACTGGATTGTCCAGTGAAAACCCACAGGCACAGGAAGAACATGTAAACTACTCAGAAAAACAGGAAGTCAAAGCTTTAGTCTTCTTGCTGTGAGGCCCAGGCACTAATGTACTGTTTCTCCATGCCGCCCATGCACAGGCCAAATGACCAAATTTTTGTCGTAAAACTTCTCTAAAGTAATGCAGCACTCTGGCTTTGCAGTGCAGATGGATCAGCCTGATTCAGTGTCTGTTATCAGGCTGATTGATTGGGTCAAACTCCAGTCTACAACGAAGTGGCACAGCCCAATCAGCAGCACTAAGAGCAAGACAATATCAGGAGGTGATTTTTCATACAGAGAGTAGCACAGGTGCTAACAGCTTCAGCAGCAGTTTTATCTGATCTTCTGTATTTTTTTTATTAAATAAAAAACAATTAACAACACCACAAACGTCTCTATGAAAACAATATTCTGACTCCACTTCCTACATGTTTGGAGACAGTTTGTTCTATGAAGTTTGCACGGAAGTAGTAACACCCGCCCACTACATCATCTGATTTGCCAGTGATGATTGTAATTGACAGGACAATCACCCAGTCACCTGCTGGATATCTTTTTGAAAAGTTTTGCCCATTCCCAAACACTTTCTTTGGGCTCTTTTCCAGATGGACTGGTGAAATATACTAAATGGCCCATATGGTGTGTCAGGTCAGCTATGCTTTAGTTTAAGGTGATTCTGCCAGTCAGACCAAAATGTTGAAGAAACAACGCTGAAAGCTCTTTTCCCAAAAACAGAGCAGGTCCAAACATTATGCGGCAGGTGCAATATAGGCTGGTTCATGTAACTTTGTCTCTCATTTTGTGACTGTGGCAACCATCTTCTCTTTTTACTGCATCTCATTTTGTTGATGGCCTAATTAAGTGTTTGCATGGATGTGCTGATCATGGTTGCAGCTCTGTGTGGCACTATAGTCCCTGAAAAATCTAACTCAGGGGTCACTGAAGTTTATTATTCTTATCTTAAAAAATGTAACCCTTATCCCATCTGCTAAAAATGTTATCCGCCTTTCTTTATCGATAAGGAAAAAATGTAATATATCTCACTTTTGTAAATTACTGTTTGTTCTCATATATGTTTTTCTGAGTTGAGGTTTTAAAAATGTTTTTTTTTAAAAAGTCGACTTTTGATTTAAACAGTGTAGGTAGATATCCTGTAATAACGGCCGGTATTTGTTTTCTCACAGGTGCGTCTGACACTGATGCGTTTCCTTCCCGGCGTCTTCATGGATGCCATGCGGGACAACGCAGAAGCAGCAGTGCATATATTCGAAGGAACACACGAGAACCCTGAACTCATCTGGAACGACAGCTCGAGGGAGAAAGTGTCCACGACTGTGCGAGAGATGATGCTCGAGTACGACGTGACCTCAATTCAACGCTCTGTTTTGCTATGAGCTGTAGAGAGAGTGACACGTTTGAAATATTTGAACACGATTTTTAACCTCCTGTTCTTTTTCACGTCTCTGCAGGCACTTTAAACAGCAGAAGGATAATCCTGATGTGACCTGGAGAGTAAGAGTGGTGTTACGTGGCTCATTCTCAAACAGTTTAGTGTTGTGATTGGTTTAATGTGACAGTATTCTTGTGTGTTCAGATGCCAGAGGACTTCTCTGTGGGCTGTGGAGCAGGACAGGGCGAGCTAGAAGTGGGTGGAGTCTTCCTGCGCATCTTCATCGCTCAGCCCGGCTGGGTGCTGAGGAAGCCTCGGGAGTTCCTGGTGTCTCTGCTCGAGACTCTGACCGAGCTGCTTGAAAAGAACAACCCCAACGTGAGCTGCCACAAAGAGAGAGAAAAAAACCCACACATTTCTTATCTTAAACAGCAGTTTAACTTCCTCCTCCTGGCATATCTCATATCCTGCAGGGTGAGGCCCTGGAGACGGTCACCACAGCAGCAGTGTGTCTGTTCAGCACACAGACTCAGCTGGCTGATCAGGTCCCTCCTCTGGGTCACCTGCCTCGTGTCCTGGCAGCACTAAACCACAAAAACAACGCTGTACCCAAGAGCTCCATCCGCCTTATCCATGTACTGTCCGACAATGAGGTGAGGACAATACAGTTTTTGTGCTGTTTTTTTCTTCACTTTCTTACACCAGGAAGATATATAAAGATAAAAATGTTAAGCCAAGGAAACTGATACAAAGTCACAGAATACGTAAAGAAGAAACAAGTTCAGGGGGATAACAATTTTATCTTTGTTTTAGTAAAGATTAAAGCAGAAAGAGTGTTTACAACAGGAGTTCAACTTTCCCAAGGCTTCTGTTGAACATCCTCACATCCTTTTTTATTTCTGCTGCATGATAC
This sequence comes from Scarus forsteni, assembly GCA_036419115.1. Classification (NCBI taxonomy): domain Eukaryota; kingdom Metazoa; phylum Chordata; class Actinopteri; order Labriformes; family Labridae; genus Scarus; species Scarus forsteni. The sequence continues at coordinate 11,612,026 of JAZDUH010000007.1, read as the reverse complement.
ACTAACAGCATCAATTGCATTGTTTGTTTTGTGTAGCTCTGTGTACGCTCTATGGCGTCGCTGGAGACCATCGGCCCTCTCATGACTGGAATGAAATGTCGGACAGACATGGCCGGATTGGCTTGTGAAGCGCTCAACCGCATGTTCCAGAAGGAGCAGACTGAACTAGTGGCCCAGGTAAACTATTTTGTAGGATTAAGCTGTTTTAATTAAGGATGGGAATTGCCAGTGGCCCCACGATACGATCATCGTGAAAATTGAATCCTGATTCCTTATAATTTACGATAGGCTGATTTTTGTGATACTAAATATTGCAATGTGTGTCAATTTTTAACTTTTCAATGTCCATCCAAAAAGAGAAAAGAAAATACTGAATTCTATTAAATTGATAAAAAAAAACGGATCTCACTTCACTTTTATTCAATCAGGAGTAAACCTCACAGCCACCTTAAGCTTTTAGCTTCACTGCTCTGAAGAGCTTTAGTGCTGCTGTTGTTGAAGCGATACTAAGGAGATGGAAGCCAGCATGTATCAAGTCTTTGTTTTCCTCAGCATGATGAGGCCTTAAATCTTTGTACATAAAGTTAGTAACAAATTGAGAAAGCAGCATGTACAGTATTGGCTGGTTTATCATTAGTTAGCTTAGCATTACTTTAGCATTACTTAACTGCTGTCCCTGGTTGGGGCCCAGTGAGGTGAGCCTTATGTCCCATGTGTAATGTCCTTCTCCGTATGTCCCTTTAAAAGTCCAAAATTAATCCATGCAACAGATTTAAATGTCATATTCTATAGTGTAAAGATTGATCCCCATCTCTAGTTTAAATCTAATGTTGGATATGTCATGATGAACAGTAATCTAAAATCTATATTTTTGATCACACCAGGCTCTGAGAGTGGAGCTGGTTCCATACCTCCTAAAGTTACTTGAAGGAGTTGGCCTGGAGACGCTAGAAAACCCTTCAGCGACTAAAGCTCAGATAGTGAAGGCTCTTAAATCCATGACCCGCAGTCTTCAGTTTGGAGAACAGGTATGACGACAACTAATTGAATCTATTTAACTGATTATGTTTTAGATAGCCTTTTCAATTGTGAGTGTAGTATAGCTTATAAAAACGTGTTTTCTTTTCCTTTTCAAAACCAGTATCTGTTGTATGCTTTGCAGGTGAATGAGATTCTAGCGAAGTCCTCGGTGTGGAGTGCCTTCAAAGACCAGAAACACGATCTTTTCATCTCAGAGTCTCAAACTGCTGGATACCTGACAGGTAAAATGTCTCTACAAACTGCACTTTAAAGTTAGTATAAAGCCCTGGTAGTCATGATGTCAAAATACAAACTTTGAAAGGATGTCAGTAAAATCAAACCTGAATTACTGATTCCTGTTTTGATACTTTCATCATAATTTTAAGTCAGAGCCTCACAATATGGGGCAATTTCTAGTTTTTAATACTCGGAAATCATTGACAAGCTTGTGCATATTTTCTGAATTGCTTGATTACAGAAGAAATGTTTTGGCACCGCCTGCACAGGGATCTGTTCTTATCCTATGCATCTCTCCTGAAAAATATGCCAGTTTTATAAGTGTTGGTATCAGAGATGCAGCGCTTAAATAAAAAATATTGAACCTTTTGATGCAATACCCTCGGTTCAATATGCACTTGCAAAGTGTGGTGTATTCATTCTGAGTGAAAATAGCTGTAATACGTAATGGCTTAATTTATGTGTATTTGCTCTGCTGTCTTTATGCCTGTGAGTCAGTGTGCAGGGATAAAAAAACACTACCACTTCTAATCCAAAGTGAAGATAGTTCAGCATTTGCAAATTCTAAAAATCATAAATGTTTTAGTTCATCATTACACAGTCTCATGGGTCTGGTGAAGTAAAATCAGTTAATTAAACCAGTGGTGCACAAACATAGCCGCTTTTTCAGGGGAAACAAACTTCAAGCACCTCAGCATTGTGCATGAAATTAGGTCAAATTCTCATAGCTTTCCATTTGGGGTTGCATAAAGCACCCTGATAAGTCAACAACAGGTTTTTAACACACTAGCTGCATGAAAAAATCTCAGTGGTGAAAAGCACACCCAAACTTTGTCAAAGTAAATTCAAATCCTCACTGAAATGAGTAGAATTATTTGACTGAATAAACTTAGTGAGCCCAAATAAGCCAACACTAATGATTATGTCATGATGGGTTCAGTGAAAGCTCATAAAAATATGACACAGTTTAGGAAACATGTGTTGAAATATCGAAACATGAACATTCTGTTTATTTTGTTTGTTTGCTTTTGGCTATTTGTGTTTGCTTTTCCAGCATTAAATAGATTATTTTTTCTCTGTTGAATAACTTTACCTCCCCAATAACCCATTTTATGTGACTTAAATGCATTTAAATTGAAGATCAATTGGATAAAACAAACCTTCAGAAGCAAAGATTATCCACACTGAACTGAAACCACAACCACAGAACGGAGATACTTACTGAACCCTGGGCCAACTGTATTGTTGTATCTCTAGTGGGTACAACAAGACTTAACACATAATTCTGAATTTTCTCTCTGCCCTATTGGGGTTATTGTTTGTTTGTTTGTTTGATTGATTTTTGATAACCCCTTAAAACATGTCATGTATCAAACGATCAGTATTGATTATCTTAAAGGTAAGTCATGTCACCTTGCCTCTGGCTGTTGTTGGTTCTTAATGCTTTGCTTGGTCCTAATTAAACACCTTGTGGCTGACTCCTCACTTGTGCCTGAATGCTGCGGCCCTTTCTCTCTTCACCTCCTTTAACTTCCTGGCTCTCCTTCCCTTCCTCTTTGTCCTCCACATTTCCTCCTCAGGGGTTTCCACTCCCTCTCTCCTGGCCGCCAGCAGCCCGCTGCGAGGTGGGCTCTAGACTCCTAAGCAGGGCCCTCGCAGCCCTCCTCTCTCTTGCTCTGATGCAGGTAGACTGTGATGTGGCTCCTACGGCCATTCCTTTCCTTTAACCTCCATATTCTCCATTCCCACCTCGTCATGTCTGCAAAGCTGAAAATAATGTCATACCATCTTCATCGTCATCCTCTAACACTTAATCACACCATTTTAGTGTCAGAGAATAACACAAAAAAATCACAGTGTCATTACTAACTCATGTGACATGACAGGATGGGGGATTTCCAGTCTGTTCAGGGTCAGGGAGCGCTCAGTTTGAAGAAGGAAACAAACATTTAAAAAGTGGAAACAGCAGTTTGTCGACTGCAATGAAAGCGTTTTACAAACATTTCAAAAATAAACAAGATTTTACCTTTTTAAGCATTAATTTGTTAAAAGTTCTCATCTTACACCTCGGCGAAAAAATGCTTTTGTGCATTTTGTAGGCTTAAAATTATAAATATATATTCATAATGCAAGTTTTTTTTTTTTTAATGTATATTTTTGGGCATTTTGTGCCTCTATTGATAGGAGAGAGACAGTGGATAGGCTTGTGAAAGGGGGAGAGAGAGCAGGGGAAGACACTCTGCAAACTGGTCACAGGCGGGATTTGAACCTGGACCTGGACCTGGACCGGCAGAAGCATGTACATGGGGTGCTAACCACTACGCCAAACCAGCACCCCATTCATAATTCAAGTTTTAATTTATTTTATCCTTGGCATTTGACAGTACAGCATTTTACATGGTGAGATGTTTCTTTTTATACACACTGCACGTAACATCAATGGCATTATAAAATAATAAATGATAATAACAATAATAATGAAAATACAGTAGCGATACAGTCATTTGTGTCCAAGGGCTTACTAAAAATTACATAACTTGCTAAAAGAAAATTACAGTAGATTGGATACAATTAGATATGTTCAGGGTAATGTATTCATGCTGAAGGCTCATCAGGCAGTGTGATGCGAGTCCAGAACACATCCCAGATTGGTGCCATATTCTTGTTTCTATCATTCTTCTTGTAAAGCATAAAAGAGAGAAATAATTGTTTTTTATTTATTTTTATGTAATGGATGATTGTTAGTGTACAGTGTTTAAAGGAGACATATCATGCTTGTTTCTCCTTTTCACTATGCCAGACTAGGATGACTGTAAAGCATTTCTGCCCTCAGTACAAGTCATTTACTTCCTTCATTGCCCCACGGTAGCGTTCTCAAAATGCTCATTTTAGGCCATTATCAAGCTCTCGTTGAAACACTCGGTTTCCAGGCTGACCTAAAGTTACCTCGCAACGTCACAGCCCTTTGTGCTCTGATTGGTCAGTTCTATCGGGGGTAGAACCAGCCTGTCCTTCTTCTTCTACTGTATTTTCCGGAAGACTCAAAGCAGCGACCACGTATTGAGTCCCCCTACAGGCCAGAGCTGGTAATGAGTGAGTGTGAGCTAGGGAGCTATATACTGCTGTTTGGTGGATGTGTTCCTGACTGATGGTGTTGGGCTAACTGACATCACAGAGGAGGAAGTGTTTTATCAGATTACTCCAACAAAAAGAAATGTACCTCGTGTCGTCACGACGTTTGAAATCTCACGGTCATCTCGCAATGACCTATTTTCAGAGGCATCAAATCTCATTCTAGGATATCGGAAAAAATACAATATCTCATTTTTTGAAAATTAAGGGGGTGTAAGGTCTTGTTTTCAAATTTATTATATGTAAGTATTAAATCATGCATCAGCATGATATGTCTCCTTTAAGTTAGTTTTAGTATTTGTCAATGTACACTTGTTTTTTTTTGAATAACGCTGGACTGTAGCACTGAACCACATCAGCATATAATGCAAATATTGCACCATTACTGTATTCAAGACATTGGGAAGCTGCATTCCACAGACTTTCGGTGATTTTAGCTGATATTGTGCTCAGTTTGTGCCTTAGATTCTTCTAACCAGAGACGGTGAAGTCAGACTAAAGCGTGATGTTCATATGCAGAGAGGAGGTTGTAAGAGTTAGAATGATTATTCAAATCTGCGGTGGTTGGACAAAGTTACAATGCATCAACTGTTACATTTGGAAAATAGAGATTCCTGAAGTAGGAGGGACTGATTGATGCAAGATTGACTTTAGGTCTAAATGCAGCTTCTGAGCAGGTTGTGTCCCTCTTCCATCTTGTATGACATTTTTTCATATGAAGCTTAATTTCCTGCCTCTCATCCCCCTTTACTTTGAACTATTTAGTTGCTCCATGCTTTAGTGTAGCACATCATAGTAGCTCACCAGCTGCCCTTTCGCTGTCCTCACAAGTCACATCTGTAATGAATCTGCACTTTTCTCCTCTCACCTGCAGGTCCAGGAGTAGCAGGTTACCTTACAGCAGGAACTGGCACCACGGTTATGCCCAGCGTCCCACCCCCCGTGGACAACGACATTGGAGAACAAGGCTGAAGGACACCGACACAGTCACGCTCAGGCACCCGGACTGCCCCGCAGCTTCAGGGCAGCAGCTCAGAGAGGGACTGTTCAGCTCCCAGACAAGGGGACAAAGAGAGAGAGAGAGAGAAAGAGAGAAGGACGGAGGAGAAGAAGAATGGACCGTTGTCGACCATCACCAAAATTTCTGCAACCCCTCCTCCAGTATCACTCTCCTCTCCCCTCACGAACGGCACTTAAGTCTTCATAAACATTTTGTTTTAACAGATGACCACATTTTTTTTTCTCTGTGCTTCTTTTTCTTATTTCTTCCAATGACACAGAAGAGTTTACTTTTTTTATGAACATATTTTTTACTCTAGATTTTTTTTTTTTTCATGAGAAAGACTGAGGCTTGTTGTAGATTAATTGTCTCGTCTCTATTATCCCTCCCCCTATCTCATTATCCTGATTGGCTACTTTTACCTAAAAACCTCAACAGAAAGAGCAGTGACATGTTTGTGCACAGGACCTACTCTCCCCTTGTGTTAATGAGATTAAGTAGAATATATAATGATTCTGATATGGTAATGGAAATATGTTAAATTAGGAAACCAGGACATTTATGTGTTCAATTTTCTGCCCTGTCATCTGAAAACCAAACTCTTGGACTGATGCCGACTTCTCTTCTGGTTTTGCCAAGTCTCCACAGATCTCCTCTGCAAACGTCCAGCCTATTATTCACCTCTTCTTCATTCATTCCCTCCCCTCTCTCTGAAGGCATCCCTTTCTGCCTCACTTTTTTAAAGAAGTAATTCTCCTCTCCCCCCTCCCCAGAATGCAAAAAGCACTAGAATATTTATAAGTGAATAATAACCACCGGAAATGAGCTTCTGCAAAGACATGACGAATGACGTTGACTCTGATTTTGAATCTTATGTGAAAGACTAGTGCAATTTGTGAAATGTTCAATGTAATATTGCGTATATAAACTTTCTATATGAATGTACATTCAAAAAAATAAATCAGCCGCACTTGTACATAAAATTTTAAGAATAAAAGGGAACCCACAGTGTTGTTCTTTTGTATTTACGTTCGTCCTTTTGAAGGGAACAGGATGGACTCTTCGGGCTGTTTCCACAAAAAAAAAGCTTTTTCTGTGAATGTTGCCTTTTGTTTACATGACTTAAAATCCATATTTTGGAAAACTGCCATGGTGAAGATTTTCAAAAACTCTGCTTATTGCAAGAGTGAGCAACCGTAATTACCAAGAGGGCCACATAAAACTGCTTTTCCCAGGCTGAGGGCCACATTGTGACAAATTTCAGAAAGTTTGTGTGGGGAAAAGTTATGTTTGATAGACAAAATGTACAAGTATAAAGTAGTCATGAAAAATAGTATGCTGATTTTTATGTAACACAAACACAAGTCATCATGGATTGTTCAATGAACTTGACAGAATTCAAGTTAATTTAGCCAATGTACACAGACTTAATGTCAATTAAGCTGTTTTTAACTCTATGAAACAATAAGTGTTTCTAATTTTTAATCAAACTTTACTTCATTTTTTGATACAGTATTGAGTAATACATGAAATAATGTACTAATGCTGTATGAAAGAGAGTTAGAGATACTATTATAGCAAGGTAAGTTCTTCAATAACACAAAAAATATTAATGTAGGTTATAAAAAATTATTTCTATTAGATATCTGGGTTTTTTCATTCTGTTTGAGTTTTGGAAATAAGTGGCAGGCCGTATTGAGTGAGGTGGAGGGCCACATGTGACCCCTGCATTACAGGGATGAATGCTGTAGTTTTAAAATGAATATTGGTGGCATAGGAAATGACATATCTAAATAACTTTTTTGATCAAGACCGATATTGAGAATTGTTGAAACCATACGTCTCTTTGAACATGAAGTGGAAAAGCTTTATGGGTTATTAATGATCTCAAAGCTTTAAGAAATTGTAGTTATCAGTGAAGAGACTGTAAGAGTGTGCAGATGAATACTGCAGTGTCCCTTTACTCAGATTCAACAAAGCTGCAGGAATAGCGTTGACAACTTTAGAGTTGCATGCAGTATAAAATTATTTTCATTTTAAGATCATTATAATGTTGAGTGTTTCCATCTTTGTACCAAAGCCCAAATTCATCTTTTCATCCAATCTGTATAAAACAAAGATTTTGTTTTTGTCTAGTCACTGGTGTATAATATGCAGATTATTCTTATTTATGTAGGCTACCATTGTGTTCACAAAGTACTTTCCAGTATGGTAATAGCTGTGTATGGTAGTCTGATAATTTAACAGTTAATTTAAAGAGGTCGAAATTAGTTGAAGACGACTGGGGGATTCAGTGAATAAAGAGAAACCAGGCTGACAATGCAGGGGCCATTTTCTTTGTAGACTGGCTGTTGATGGAGGTCAAGTTAATAAACATGACGGAAGTTGACTGAAACCAAATTTAATGGAAGCTACAACTAGCTCCATGGTTGTTTTCATTGTTGGATCAGTGTCAATGAAGCTACAGAATGGACACAACTGATTATTGGAGAAGCTCTGCATCATCTTTTCTTGTCTCTGTTGTGGTTGGTGTCATATCTCCACCTACTGGTAAGAAGTGTTTATCAGAATTCTGGACTGGGATGTTTTTAACATTAAAAACCTAAATTATCAACCAAAAGACTAATAATAATAATAATAGTAATTATAATAATTATTATAATAATTTCAGCTGATAAGCATATGTACTCCAAGTGGAACAGACATCTTTGGATTTACAAAATAAAGGAATGAAAGCCTACATTTTCAAAACGTACATGTACGGAGTGTATATTCGAAAAGTCCCGTGGTTTGGTTGAGTATAACTTTAAAGGATTAGATGTAAGTCAAAAAGGAGTAATAAATTATGTGTACTATTTATGCATATATTGGAAAAGGACTGGGGCCGCGACTGCAAAGTTTTAACACTGCATTTCCTCTTATGACTGACCCCAAAACTCCTCCATACTAACGTATAGCAGAATTATGTAAATATGTTTTTATGTTAAAATCCATTTTTATACTGACTAAATAAGACTGAATTCTGCTTCGTTACATCTCCTTTAGTCAGTTGTGGCGGAACAGTTGTTCTCCGCTGTCAAACTCCACACGGCCAGATTAGTAGGGGACACAGGACGTTACGTATTGGCGCGAACAACAACAACAAAGCTAGTGCTTGAGTGTAAAATAAGCGTCATACCGGTACTTTTTCTCTGCACATAGTAGTTTATCACATAAAATAGGGGGTATAGTCCGTGATAATGTGATAAAATGGGCTTTAGCTGCATTTGTTTTAGAGTAATAAAAGTTTTTTGAAGTTATAAAAGCTTCTTTGAATGCTAGCTTACCGGTTATTGGGACTGTTGCAGTGGCAGAGGCTCTCATGTTAGCTGACAGCATTAATCCTGTCAAAGTCTCTGCAGTCCGGGTTTTCTGACCGTGAACATTAAGAAGAATCAGCGGTATGTATCTCTGTCGCTAACTATTGTTGTCCAGCTAATAGCACATTAGTTTTAACATGACACTACATGTAGTCAACCTAAAGGCTACTGCAAAGCCTGGCTAACGACACTGTTGCCTCCCTATCTCTAGGTCTGTTTTACTGTTTCTTTCATTTCACAGGCTAACCATGTCCAAAGGAAACAAGGAAGGCTATGTTGTGAAGTTTGTGGAGAGTAAAGGACAAAAGTCAGAATATGCTACTAAGGCATACGAGGTAAACCATGGTTTTTATGTATTCATTTGATTGTTGGTAGTCTGTTGATTAAGCTTTTTTCCAGAAATATTTGGGACTTCATTCACAAATATTCTCGCGATATTGTCACATAGAACAGAAGAAGGACTGTACAGACTTAAAAGGAGGCTAGTCAGTAAAAGCAGTGGCACATTGTGATGAAGGGTTTTAAGGTAATTGCATAATATTTCAAAAAGAGACAAGAGTCTCAGTTTCAAGACTGTTAGTTATCAAATTCGTTGTTGAGCGGGCAACTGAATTTTTTAGAGGTTCTTTAAGACGTTTCACCCCTCTTCCAAAAGGCTTCTTCGGTTCTTGACGAGGGCCAGAGTTTTATATTTATAGCCCTTGTTGGTCATCCAGCGGTGAAAGGGGCAGGTGTTCACCTGAGAGTCGTTTGCAGGATCGTTGGCCTGGTTACACCTAGAGAGTTGCTCTCCTGGGTTTCCTCCGATTTGCAATGTTTGCATGATGTTGATGCCTGTGATCCAGCAAGAAAGCATTCTTACGATTGTTGTTGAAATGAATCAAAAGCTTAATTGTAGGTTGTGGATAAGAAGTGCCTTAGTCCACTGTCTCTGTTCAAGGATGGTTTCTATAGTTTAAAAGAAGATGGTGGTCTTCATTGGCCAGTATCTGGGCATAGGTGTCCTTAAATGAATGTCCTGTATTGGTCAGATGTAGGTGAACACTAGACACAAGCCTATTTGCCTTTTTAATGAAGAACTGGATAACCATGGCCTGGGTGAATGAGAACCTACACAGGCAATACTGTTAACATTTAATGTTTTCGGGCCATCTAAGTTCCCAATGCACGTTGTTATCAATATGATTTCCAATATATTGAAGATTTTGGAGTTAATGCTGAAATTTGCAGCCATTTTATCGACCAGACATACTGGCCATATCTCATTTATCAACAGCAATACCAGCAAAATACACAAATATTATTTTGCTGACTCTCACATCGTAAGCAACATGTCAATTTTGGTAATGTAAAGACCCCATGCTCTTAATAAAGCAAAGTGTATTTGGAAGTACTGGACAAAAGCAAAAGTCCTACATTGTACATCCCTAACCTCAGTCAAAAGTGGCTGCACCAAGTTTATGGTCATCCTGTAGGACTTGAAGCATTTCTCTGTCAACAGAGCAAGCTTGGAGGGGTAGATACTTCATGAGATGATGGATGTTAATGTTATATTAACAGAAAGATCATTCATCTTGAATTTGTGCCAGAAAATGTCCAACCAATTCACGAAAACAGAAAACAGCGGTGAGCTTATAGAGATCTCCAGGTACAAAGTGATCAGTTGATTCAGGGGTTTGGGGGTGAAAGCAGCAGCAGTTCTGGAGAAAATATAATGTAGTTCTGACTGAAAGAATTCAGTCAGAATTGTGATAAAGGCTTTTACTCTATGAATGCAGTCGTTTAACAAGAATCAAGAAGCTCTTTAAAGTAAAGTTTGCTTAAAGTAAAGTGTGCTGATTAACTTTAAAAAAAATGATTATGGTTAAAGCCCAGATGATTGTGGTCTGGATCAGTGGTTTTCAAACTTTTTTTTTTGCCTGAGGCACACCCAAGGTCAAGCCAAAAGTCTCGAGGCACAGCATGTGGATATCTGCTCAAACAGCCTCTAAAACAGCCTCATGTAATAGAATCAAATAAAACTGACCAATGAAAACTAATTACTGGAAGAGATTGAAAATTGATGAATCTCTACGACCATAAATTTTGTCCGGTGTAAAAGACCATTTCCTCAGAGGTTTAATGAGATTCTTAAAGTTACATAAAATGCAGGTACATATGAAAATTAACACATTGAGTGTTAATAGAGAAAAGTGACACCTCAGTTATAATTTGCACTATGTTGTTCCCAAGGCACACCAAGACTTTATCTGAGGCAAACCAGTGTCCCCTTGCACGCCATTTAAGAACCACTGATCTATATAACATGGAGCCTACACAGACGACAAAACGATTGATCCAGTATCACTTTTAGTGTAAGCATTGATGGTTGCAGGTTCTCCAACATGTCTTTGTTTGTAACTGGTGATACTTGTTTCATGTTCAGGCCATTTTGGAGCTTCAGTCGGAGAAGTACTTGAAAACCGTTGACGAAGAAGCCGTTTTACAGATGGACCACAATGACCTATCTCTGTATGTGTTCGACAGCTTTGCCACCCCAGGCTTTCTGCACTGTAAAAAGGTCTGGTTTGATATAAGACGCTAAGACACAGAAATTCTAAAAAGTTTTTGAAAATGTGTCAGATATGTTCCTTAAGTGTTTCACACTGCTTTGTTAATTGTCTCGTAGCTCGGCTGCAGAGTGGTGAGTCCACTGGTGGTGTTGTATTGTCTGCAGCAGCAGCATTGTGTCCCAAAGGCTGAGAAGCCTGTTTACAACATGGCCATGGCAGACATCACCATTTCATGCACAAGCCTGGACAAAGCAACACGGGTAGGTTCACTCCCTCTTAATTTTTATTCTCTAATCATTGTAGCTCTCATGAATGTCTAAGTTTAAAGAGGAGTTAGAACTGGTTTGATAAACATAAAGTTAAAGTTTAAAGTGTATTATACGGACACTATATATTAAATGTTTTTCTTGATATTCTTTTAAAGAGCCCTTGTGTGAATTGATTAATATAACAAGTGATGTGTTTTTTTTATCATTCATTAGAATATTTTAATTGGTATTAGTTTGAAAACTCTACCTTAATGGTTGAAGGCATCAGAAAAGTACAGAACATCTTGAGAATATTTTTAATCTGTCATCAATTTGTAATTTCATTTTGTTTTGAATTTTTGAAAAGGACATGTCAGTCAGTCTACTGAAGTCCAAGGTGATGGCTGCAAACATTTTGTCCATAATAATTTATCCTCTACAACAATTTTGTAAAGACAAAGTACAGATAAAATCATCAACAGTTTTTATTTAAAACGCATTATTTTGATTTCTGCTACAATCACCAACAAATCTAATCCACATTTCAATTTAAGTGTGTTTGTAACATTCTGGTGATGTTAATAACCTTGGTACAAAAGTCTGAAAGCATCCGTCTCACCGAACAAGTGTGTGACAGGGGAATGAATGAACTGATTATGTTTTTGTGCAATTGAGACTACATTAGGGACGTTAAATGAAATTTGTAGCTATTTGCGATGATAAATTTCCAGTATTATGTGCCAATGACTTCAATTTATGTCAGTGTGGCATAGAAACATGTATCATTATAATTTTATTTGAAAAAAAATTGAATTATTGTTAAGCATTTTAGTGTCCTGGCGACCTAAATGATCAGTTTTAGGTATTTAAGAGTGTAATTGAAGAGACTATTTCAGATGATAGTCGTGAAACCAACAGTGTGAAAAGGGCCTCATGACTCCTGCTGATACATCATAGATCTGCTCTCCATAACCGGTGGAAGGTTTGAGGGTCACTGCATATTAAGTCTGGTATTCATGTCCACTAAATGTCTCCCTGTATCTATCTGCAGACTGAGGTGATGGATCTGGTGCAGCTCATGGGTGGACGAGTCTATCTCGACCTTAACGTGTCTGTCACGCACTTGATAGCAGGAGAGGTGGGCAGTAAGAAATACCTGGTAGCTGCTAGCCTGAGTAAACCCATCCTGATGCCCACATGGGTCAAAGCCTGCTGGGAGAAATCCCAGGACAGGTATGTAGTAGTCCTCCTGTGTTATCACACAAGTTCTGATGGTTCAGTGCTAAGGCTCGCTCTGTTTCTGTAGAATTTTATGAACTCTGTTTGCAAAATAAATGTATCAAATCATACAAATGTTACATCACATTGTCACCACAGACAGTGATCTGAAGAAAAAATGTGGCAGAAATGGGTTACCTAATTAAAAGCTCTTTTAGAATCACGAATCAAGGAAAAAGCAATAACAAAACTAACCTGTCACTCTGTTTTCGTGCTTCTGTATTGAGTTCTGGCAGAATTTTGTCATTTTAGTGAGTGACTGCCCCTTGTGGTTCGATGGTGTGGAAGCACAAGAGCCATATGTGAACAAGCAGAGGCGTACTGGCCCTCATTTATCAAATTAGAGGAAGAGGAAGCACACAAAGAGTGGCTTTTATCAGTCTGAATGTGGACAAAGGATATACTCAAACACTTTGCTAGCTGTTAGCTCATGTATGTATGTTTTTAACTCGGTGTGGATTAAGAAAACCAGGCTGTGTTGAAGAATTATTTGATCACAGTTGTGCAGTGCCTGTACAGACAAACAGAGGTTCACTAGCTACATTACAATGATAATAGTAATAATTTTATTTATATAGCACCTTTCAAAACAGATGTTTACACAGTACTTTAATAGATAAAACAAAGGCAGGATTCTGGGTGCAATAAATCAACAATCAGGTAAAACAAAGACCTAAAAAAGGTATTTTGTTTTATATATAACGACATGGACACTATGAATAGATACTAGACGTACAGAAACATAGAGAATTAGATGACAGTTGGTAGCCGATGATCACACCATGAAGGTGGAAAGCAGAAGGTAGATAGAGGTCAGAAAAAGGGGAGTATATTGAAACATGAGTAGATGGTAAAAAACAGGACTAAAACAGTTAGAAACTACTGAGAGGTAAAAGAACAGTAGAGATTAAAAATAGTTTGATTAGTAATTGTAAAATAAGAATGTAGATATACTAGAATAAAATAAGTAATTAACAAGTTTGACAAACAAGTTTATATGCAGTAAAAAAGTATCACGTAAAGTCTAAAAAAGTGAGTTAGACATTAGACATTCAAACTGTATTAGACCTCACGCTCCACTGCTTCATTACAGGAGCATCCCACAATGAACAGAAATCTGACAGGCATGTAGGAATGACTTAACGCTCTGTTCTTCCCTTCAGTCTTTTCAGATACACAGATCTTCCCCTCGAGGACTACCTGTGCCCCGTTCTTCGCGGCTGTACAGTTTGTGTGACCGGCCTCTCCAGCATGGAGCGCAAAGAGGTGCAGCGCCTCTGTGACCAACATGGAGCCAACTACACGGGCCAGCTCAAAATGAATGAGTGCACACACCTAATCGTCAGCGAACCGACAGGTAGATCAACAGCATGCCCGACTCGCTGTCCAAAATGTTATTATGAAAACTGTTAAAGAGCTAAAATAATTCAGGATGTTAATGGTTCTGAGTGTTTGTGTCTGTCTGCAGGTCAGAAGTACGAATGTGCTCGAAAGTGGAACGTCTACTGCGTGACTCTGCACTGGCTGTTCGACAGCATAGAGAAAGGGTTTTGCCAAGATGAGAGTAGATACACTGTGGAGCGTAACACAGCTAAACAAACAAGACCACATACCTCAACACCCACTGGAACAAGCAAGAAAGAGGGTGAGCTTTAGACTGGTGCTGCTTATATTTCCTGTTGAAAAACATATTTATTATTTTTTTAAAAACTCATTTATTGTGATATGGATCTGTCTTTTTTACCTCAGATGGTCCGTCTCTGTTGGGCTTAAGTCACATCTCTGTGAACGCCAGCATGACCATAAACGACACCGCCCTCACCAACGGCCTCATCAGCCGCCTGGAAGCTCCAGACCCCATAGACAACCTGGACCTCACTGTCTGCCCAGCTGAAGATATACTTGATGGTTGCAAGGTACAGAGAAGACTTATGATATTACATACTTTTTCAACCTTACAGTCATCTCTTGATTGAAACAAAACAATCGGATGGATTGTGGGACATTTATTTTTGTTTTTGTGTAGCTGTATCTGTGCGGTCTGCCAGGAAAGAAGCTGGAGAAGCTGCGGCGTCTTGTGAACACCGCTGGTGGTCTTCGCTTCAACCAGCCAAGTGAGGAGCTCACACATGTGGTCATGGGGGAGCTGGACCAGGACCTGAAGAACTTTGTGACAAAAGCAACACACAGGTCTGAACTGCAGAGTTGATTATTTTATTTATAGTTTTCTGCTTTGAATTGTTTACATTTATGACCTACAGAAACATTAAATTCACAAGGACTATGAAAGAAAACTGTAAAGTTTGAAACAGCAGGAAGATGCACACATTTTACTAACTGAGATTGTCAAGAGTTTACAAAACACTTAATAGAGTTAAGCTTTTAAAGCCATGTACACCTGCTGCTGCCTCAGTGAAACACAGACATCATGTAGGAGCACACACACCCTGTTTTTCATGTTACACGCTGTCTTTTAGCAGGAGCTACAGGACAAGGAGATTTAGGGACATTTTTAACCCAAGAGCCATGACCTTATTGACCTTCATTTTGGTGACTCCATTTCAATATAAAATTGAAAACATTGAATGTATTTTCCACTTTACTGCTTACTTCTCACATCATGATTTGTGTACATGTCTAAGACCCTTAGAATTCATTCATGCAGTAATTGCTGATGAAATACTTTTGTAGAAGCAGGTTACTCTTCTGCTGTGCAATATGGATGAAAAAGTGCTTCTTTTTGATTAAAAAGAGAAACAGAACTTCTTTCCAAAGTAAACCTTCAGCTTTTTAGCAACGTATTTCATGTTTTCCCTAAAAGTTTTATCAATCAAGAATGTTAAAGACTTCAGGAAGATACCAGCTCAATTACTCAATAATCTTTTGTAATAATTTTCTCAGACAATGGGTATTTTATTACTGATATTAAAGATGTAAAAACACAATTTAGTTTTACTTCCATTTAGCACGAGTTGCAGCTAACAAAGCTGATCTTTAACTTAATCAAACCTAATAAAGATTTACTAGAGCACTGAATTGAAAAAATGATTTGGGCCAGTTTGTCAAGGGCAGATAATTTAATTGTAATGTAAATAACTTCACAGACCTCATGTGGTGACAGTGCAGTGGCTGCTGGACAGTTTCACCAAAGGCAGTCTACTCCCAGAGGACATGTACCTCCACCCTGACTGTCTGCCCCCCGCTGTCTCTGTCCCTCCCCGTCGCACTAACTCCTCTCGGCTCTCAGCTGCTCCCCCTGCAGCCAGCCCCAGCACGCCCCGGCAGAAGAAGACAGACGAGGATCTGCTCTCACAGTACATGGATGATGACCCCACAGTCGGTAACTGACTGCTTTTTAAGATTTATCAGATCGCTGTGAGGTTTCCAGGGAACACATAAACCTGGACTGAGGGGTGACAGAGTTGACTGGAGGTCACAAAAGTAAAAATAAGTTCCTGAATTTATTTGTGAATTGCGAAAATTCATTATATGACTTTTCAGATGTTTGTAATTCTTATGTGTCTGAATCTATAGGTGCCTGTATGACAGAAACATAAACAACTTTTGTAATGTAATCAGACAGTAATTTATTATTATAGCAGTATTTTGCTTATTTGTTCTTGACTAACTGTTAAATCAGAGTCCCCACATGTCCTGGAAAACCTGGAAAATGATTGACCAATTTTCCAGTCGTGGAAAACATGTAGAAAATTATGGAAAATGAGGAAAAAAGTTAAGTGTCCTGAAAAGGTTGAATTTTCCTGAAACATTATTTACCTTCCTCCTACCTTGTTGGTGAACAAAAATCAAATATAAGAGAAGAAGTAAAAATGTCCTTGGTAACTAAAGCAAAGTCAACCATAAAATATAAACAAATAAAATAATGCAAGTTAAGGAATTAAATCCAAAAATTCAAAACAATAGTGACAAAAATAAAAATTGGCTAATTAAGATTTAGGCTACTTAAACAGTTAATCAACAAAACATATTTATGCAAAAAGCAGATCAAATACAGATTAAAAAATAAGTATATACCCTAAATTTATAATAGTGAGACACTACATAAAAGTCAAAGTGAAAAGATAGCAGACTATGTTCATGCCCGAGAGTAGGGGGGGGATGGGACGTCCCGGAAAAGTTGTGGAAAATGATTCTAGAAAGAAGTGGGAACCCTGTAAATGTCATTATGTGCTGTCTTGTGTGGTTTTTGATGTCCTATGTAGTTTGTGTTTTTATGCTCTCTGTACAAGACTATTTCCCGTAAGAGCAATAAAAGGTTCATTCATTCATGATTTAACAGCAAAAAAATAATTTCAATGAAAAAAATCAAGAAAATTTTGAAGAGTGTGTTCACTCTTACTAAAGCAGCATTACAAACTGTGATAACAAGAAAAATACACATTATATTGAGTGGAATGAAAGATTAAAAAAGGGTTAATAGCTCTAATATAGATGCTTTATCTGTGTATTTTTGCCATGACAGAAATTATTAGTGCCTTAATTACAAAATACATTGAATGAATCTGAGTAATAACTTAAGCAAACATTCAGAGAAGTTCACATTTTCATATGTCTACCTCCAAAATGTGCAAGCAGTTAAAGAATTTTTCCCTGAGGCTCTCTAATGTTTGTTCACATTAGAAAGCAATGCTACATCGACATCCCTAGGACCCTTTTCCCTAGCTTATTTAACTTTCCTTCCATCCATCAGTGGACATGCCCCCTCCAGCAGGAGAAATCAGCAGAAGAAAGTCCACCAGCACAGCTGCAGACCCTCAGCCTGAACCCTGGGCATCAAACCAGACCAGAGGACCAGAGCCTGAGTCCACCCTGCAGGAGCCCAGCAGGGCAGGCCTTTTCTTTGGGAAGTGCTTCCTCTTCGTGGGCTTTGGCACCGACGCCGAGGCTCAGCTTTCTGCGCTGGTCACAGAAAATGGAGGCCGGGTGCTGGTGGGTCGTACCCGGGTGGTGGCGGACTATGCGGTGGTCCCGCTGCTGGGCTGTTCTGTGGAAGCAACAGTGGATGAAGTGGTCACTGATACCTGGCTGGTAAATCAAATACATTTCTTTGATGATTGTTTTTACTTTCTTTATCAGAGACAGGGTAGTGAATAGAATCAAAGAGTGTTGAATTACATCAGGGAAATGAGGCACAGGTCCGATTTGAGCCGCTACAGCCTCTGTATGAAGGGTTTGTGAACTCACCACATGGCTGAAGTTCAACAAACAAGAGCATGTTTGTTGTTAAAGGTGTAGTCAGCGATGTGGTAGAAAACGAGTGGAGAGGTTGTTGATAAACAAAATTAGACCCACCTCTCCCTTCATACCTCACTCCTGGCTCCACCCCCGAAAGCTGATGAACATGCATCGTCATGGAAACGGCCATAGAAACTGCGTAGCTGACCAACGTAGCTAAAGTAACCCCGACTCGTCAGACAATAGTAGCCACAACTCGACTGCCATTATTGATAACATCACAACAACAGTACATTCTGGCAGATTAGACAATAAGATGAATGCCCGACGGATGTTACTGTTATGTGAAGCACCACAAAGCTAATGTTGCTTACCTGTCCAGCACGAAGACGGCGACATTTTTTGTTTTCAGGTATTTCAATTCGTGGAGTTCCCTCCACCGTTGGAAAGCAACACCAATGTTGACCCGGGTCTTCGCTCTTTCATGATCATAGCCCTTCTTTTTCACTTTTCACTCCTCTGACCTTTTTCTTTTGGGCTGTTTTTCAGCAATTGCTACTGCACCTATTGTATCTCTCTCTAACGCTAACTGCGCACCCTACGGGACCTACAACTCCCCCTCCCCCCTCTGTCTGATCTGCGCATGAGTATGATCGTCCCCTGGATGTGGTGGGGGGTGTACCCTGTTTTGGTGGCTTGGCCCGAGTCACAGTATTTACCTGCTGAAATTTAGAGCCAAGGCTGTGTATTGAAACTGGACTTTTTTTCAACATCTTGTGGATGAAGAGGTGAAATACGGTGATTTTGACCAATAGTGAATTAGATTAGAAGATGAGAAGATCGCTGACTACACCTTTAACAAGCCACAAGTTTGTACACAATCAGGTCAAAGAGGTTAAATAAAAGGAGAAGTGTTTGTGATATGTGTTATTGGGTTAGGTTATTTGTCAAAGAAAATATTCTCTTTTGATCCTTAAATATGATCAAGAGTTTTGCAATTTTTACTGGATTTTGAAATGAGAAAGACACATTGTTTTTGTGTTTCCCTTCAAACATTAAAGGGATTCGGCAAGACTTTGTTCATTTTTGTGACTTACCTTCTCCCTAGTCCATGACATGCAGATATACATTTCTTTAAAAATTACATAAAGTGCTAATCTTGGTTAAAAAATAGAAAACATCACTTGTTAAAAATCAAGTCACAACAGGAACATTGAGAATTGCTGAAGAGTTTATCTAGTTACTGTAGGCAGAGGCAGGCTAGCACTACCCATTGACTCCCAGTGCTTGAGCTAAGCTAATTAGCAGTGGGTGAGCTTGCTGCACGCACAGATCAAAGAATGGTGTCTATCTGCTTGTCGTTGACTTAGGAGTGAGGCAAGACAAGAAAAAAATGTTGGTGTATCCCTTTAAGCTGATCATTCGTTAACATCAAGTCTCAGAGTTACAGAAAAGATTAAAATAATGGCGACGACTGGTCACCCAAAACAAATATTTGAGAAACATGCATCAAATTTACAAAGCAGTGTTTTACATTGACAAAAAAGGAGTTTAAGAGTGTTAGGAAACTATGAACAATTGATTCTTTCTGCCTTCAGTTTCTTTGCCATTCATTGTTTTGTCCTGTTTCTCAAACTTTCTTTGTTGGTATCCTTGTTAATTTCAGGCCATGTGTGTGGAGAAGGAGTGTGTCCTGCAGCTCTTCTCTAACCCTTTGTTCACTCCTGTTCCTGTGATGGACGGACGCTTCCCTCTCAGAGACTGTGTCCTCTCCGTCAGCCAGTTCACAGGAGCAGAGAGGGAGTCTCTGGTGGAGCTGGCCAAACACCTTGGAGCAAAGTATGTGTCGCACAATATACGCTGCATTCAATTTTTAAACGTTTTTTTGTTATTTAGTTCATGCATGTATTTTTAAAATGTAAGAAAGCAAGTACTTGTGCATGTTCAAAGTAAAAATAGATCAACATTATACCCCTGACTACCTTTTTCACTTCGTTCATGTAACAGTAAAAGGTGCTCTGTGAACCGGATTATCAGAACAGACAGACATGGTTACTTACACAGTTGTTTTTTTTTGTTCAGGTATCGAATGTCAGGATGTAACACAAGTTCAGCTCACAACACAACATGTTTCACAATTCTGGATTCACAATCATTTCATCATCATTTATGATTCAGTATCAGAATAGAATAGATAGAATAGAATAGAATAGAATAGAATACACCTTTTGCAGGCTTACACTTGGTATACATCTTTATAAATATATAAAAGACTACAAATATAAAAAAAAACAAGTAAAACAACTCTGAGAATTAGATACACATTCACAAGTAAAGTAATTGCAGTATTGCACTTGTCGGAGAATTGCACAGTTTGTGGTTTACTGGGAGCAGTGCTCGTTGTACAGTTTAACAGTGTATTTTCTTTTAAGATTGTAAAGGTGTCAAAACAGACAGTTTTCAAAAATGTATCAAATTTTTTCAACTGTCTCACATTGTAATATTTTATTCACATCTCTTAATTGTAACTAACACTTCTTCTAACAT
Organism: Scarus forsteni; assembly: GCA_036419115.1. NCBI lineage: Eukaryota > Metazoa > Chordata > Actinopteri > Labriformes > Labridae > Scarus > Scarus forsteni. Next base: position 11,591,457 of record JAZDUH010000007.1, on the reverse strand, counting down.
GTAACTCATGAGTCAGATCCTTAAAACATTGACACTGAAATGGACTCCTGTGTCTATTTGCTGATATGTTCGCTCTCACACACAGTTATTGCTAAAAATATCACTTTCCATTTTCTTGGTCTTTTTAGATTTACCACTGCTCAGTAAATGTAGAAGTTCAAAAAACACATTAACTTTCCTCCCTGCAGACTTCTACCCTCATATGTCCTACCTGCTCCGTGTGAGGTTTCTTTTTATTCTTTACCATTCCTCCTCTCCCTCCTGCAGTGTCCAAGATTACTTTGTGCGCCTTGCAAACCAGAAGAAAGGCATGCTGGCCAGCAGTCACCTGGTCCTGCAGAGTCCTGATGGCACAAAGTATCAGGCAGCAAAGAAATGGGGGCTTCCAGCCGTCACCATGCACTGGATACTGGAGTCAGCCAGGACCGGCCAGCGGGCAGATGAGGGCCGATTTTTGGTTGACCTGCCACCCTCCCCAGGTAAAAAAACCCTGACTTAAAGTTAATAAGTGTAGAACAATTAATAGACAGATTTGTGTATCTTTGCTTCATATACTTAAGAGATTATTTGAAATTAAAAGAAGTTTGAAAGTTAGTTTCCAGTAAAATTTGCAAGTATTCTGACACCTCCAGTGTTGTAATATTTTACAAGCATTACGGACAACAAATGTCACAAATCGGAAGCTTTCAGTGTAGTGCTGTTGTGTTTGCTTGTGGGATTATTGCTTGTTTGTGTTTCACATATGTAGTTAATTATATTTGTGGGCAATCTGATCTGATCTGTTCTATTACTGATCACATGAAAAAAATTATGATTGTATTATTATTGATTTTATTGAACTGCATTTCGTCAGTATTTATTGAAGACAGGCAAAATGACCACACAGCAACAGCATGAGACTACAGCCTTACAAAAAGGAGTAAGAGATTGGAACGTAACAATAATAATGATAATAATAGTAACCTTTTAAAGTAAACGTTTACAAGGTGATTTAAAAGTTATTGACAGAAAATACTATAATGATGGTTCAGATTATATATGGAAAACAATTTTACGGTAGGACCAAAACCAATAAAACGTCAGGACAAGAAAAAATGAGCAATTAGGAATAACAGTTTTAAAATGAAATGAAAAGCAAAAGAAGAAAACATCACATCAGTGGAGATGAACAAGGCCAAAAACAATTTAAACACATGAATAAGAGATGGAAAATAGGTAAATAAAGTAATCAAAAGATGGTTTATAGAAAAAAGAAAGACAAGAAATCAGGAAGAGCAGCTGAGATGAAATCAAAATATCTAGTGAGAAAGTAAATAAGAGATCAAGGTGAAGTCACTAATCACAGAACAACACTGTCTGTTATTGCTGCCTGCTTTGAGAATCCACAACAATTCTCTCAAGGATTTGTATCATTAGACTTTGTGCTCAAAAATTACCTCATCAATTCTTTCCACTTGTCGCTGCATTACACATTAATGCAGTCGATAGAAATGATAGAAAAGAAGAGAATAAATTAATGCTGCTAGACAGGAGACAGAAATGGTCATAAATGTGGCTTGATTTGCTGCACAATGTTTATGTTTTGAAGCACCAATAACTTGCAGAGATGTTGATCTTTGCAGCTAAAGTGAATATCAGGTGTGACTTGTTTCAAATTGATGCCAATAAAAACCTACATATCGACCAAGAAGCAGAATCAACAATAACATTGAAATCAATGAAATTTTATCGATTCACATCCCTAGTATGCGTATATAGTGATCTTTAAATTGTCCACTGTTTTCTTTTGTGTTGCTACACTGAGTATTTCTTCTCCTACAGAGAGAGATGATGAGAGCTTTGTCGGCGGCTCCCAGAAGCCCATCATGCCCCCTCCTCCTGCCCGCTCATCTCCAGAGATCCCTCTGCTTGGTCCCCAGGGGGGTAAAGCAGTCACCCCTCTGGACGTCGGGCGCTTCACGAGCAAAGTGTTCAGGTCCATGTTGGATGAGAGCAAACCCAAAGAGGATATCAGCACCCCCAAACAAAACCAGGAAGGCAGCAGAAGGAACCCGGTGCAGAAGGAGCCCTCGCTGCAGCTGGACACCCCCTCTCGCTTCCTCAGCAGAGACCACCTATTCAGGCCCGCCTTTAATGTCAAGGTATGAGCTGTGAACACCCCCAGCCCTATTGCTGTAAACATGCTATGCAGAGATATTTCTCACACAATTGTTGTAAATACATGATGTGGACTTTTTTCTCTGATAAGGATGCATTAGGTGAACTGGAGACCCCAGGCGGACGATCAAAACCAGGGGCTGGAGCAGGGACCCCACTCACTGACGTTATCAACAGGAACCTTAAGGTGGCTCTGGCCAACAGCAGCAGAAATAACATTGTGGATATGCAAGCCTTGTCTGCCAGCCCCCAGCTCGCTAAGACCACTGAGAAGGAGGTAAGCATGAACACAAAGTCACATTTCTTTGTCCAAACCCACACAGTGAAAAGTCTTCCCTGTTAGACAGTAAAGAAAGGAAAAAGAAAGACAAGGTAGAAAGGTGTCTACAGATCAAGGGGGTGTCGGGGGAGATTGAGTGATTTCTTTCTTTCTTTCTTTTTTTTGGACCTCTTTCTCCTGTTCTGTTTATGTGTGTATGTGTGTGTGTCTATATGTATGTTTTATGTACATTTATATACAGACTTTCTTTTTGAATTAGGGCTATTTCTTTCTGCTAGTTTCTTTTTATTTCTAGTTATCACTCTGTGTGCATGGATATATCTGTACATGTATGTGTGTGTACATGTGTATGTGATGATGTAAGCAATTGTACTTCCGTGTATGAAGAGAATTTCTTCATAATCTCTATTAACAGGGTGGAATACCTGTGCAAGGATGTATGTCCATACTCAGACAAACATTTCACCTATTTATTTGATTATTTTTCTGTACATATACTTTTCACTATTCAGTATACTGTCTCTGGATGTTAAATCATAATAAAAAAAACTTTATGGTAAAAAAAAAAAAAATGGGGAGCAAAAATACCAGGTCTGACACTGTAAGGAAAGTCTATGTTCTTTGCAAGATCATATTTTGTTAAATATTATTGATGACTACTTGAATACATTCACAACCACAAATCTAAGGGTGATAGATCTTATACCACTGTGTGTTTTTTCAAAGAGATGATCTATATGGAGGTGGGTGGAGACTTGTTAAACACACCAAAGAACGTTTAAAATAAAAAAAAACAGAGCATGGGCTATTTAAAATGATTCTGTTACTTTCTTCTCCTTCTTTGTGGTCATATCAGCTCATTCTATTGGTTTTCTACTTTCAGGTCTCAGAAAAAGAAACCTCTCCTCTTGCTGGTGTGGTGATCTGTGTGGGAAAGAAGCTGAGCAAAATGCAGGGTGAACTCAACGCTGTGGCAGCCTCACTGGGAGCTGACTTCAGGTATCTAATAGTTTATGTTACTTGTATTTTTGGCCATTTTGGCTTCAAAACAGCCCTTTTACAAATGTTTTCCTAAAGAGAAACTGTAAGAAAGTACTCTGAAGTTTACCTGAATTAGACTCTGAATTTGTAATGTTAACTGCTTAAACCTCAAATGATCTTTACCTGAGAGCAACAATGTATTGTTACAGATTTAAAGAATGATTTTAAACAGTTTACTTTGTGAATAGTGTGGACAGACGAGTGATTAGAGCAACTGTTTCCCCTTTGTTGACTTACTGAAATGATATAAGAAGTGTTATATAAATACTTCTGAACCTTTGCCTCTTTATTTTTAATGTGGATGCAATAGATTCATAAACTTTGTCACTGGCCACTTTTTTGTAGGTGGGCTTGTGATGACACAGTGACACACTACATCTACCAGGGCCGTGTGGGGGACAACACCCGGGAATACAGAGGAGTGAAGGAGAGGGGGCTTCATGTGGTCTCCCAGCACTGGCTGCATGCTGTATGTTTCCTTAAAGCAATTATTTCTGTGTTTCTTTATTCATTTAAAAGTAAAACTGTTACAACCAGCTCGTAACAAAAACCCTGCACAATCACCTGTCATAAAAAACAAGAAAAAAAGGAAACAGTATTTTAGAAGTCTTCCATTAACTGAAAATGTTGTGATTGGACACACATTTTGAAAAAGAAGGAGGAATTTCAAGCTATATTCACCTTTTTATACCTAAATTTTAGGCAAACTGTGTTTCTCTGAGAAAAAAGGCCGAACATTCGACCACTGAAATGAATTTTTCTGTTTAGGGATAAGTAAAAAACTCCAATTTGATATGAATAGTAAATAGGCTTGAGCTTACATAGCACTTTTCTCATCTTTAACTACTCAAAGCTGCTTTACATTGCAGGTCACATCTACCCATTCACACAATTCGCACTCACATTCACTTACTGATGGTTTAGAGCAGGATTGGGCAACTTTAACATAAAAACAATATGAAACTGTTTTCCCAGCCTGAGAGCCGCATTGTTACAAACTTTTGGATACTCTTTAAGAGGAATACAGTGTTTAATAAACAAAATATCACCATATAATTTTTTTTAATTTAACATTTATTTAACCAGGAAAACCTCATTGACATTAAAAATCTCTTTCACAAGAGTCTCCTGGCCATGACAACAGCACATTCAACAGTTTTACACAAACACATGCAGTCATTAAACACATAAAACAAGAATTCAATACATTAAGAAAAAGAAGTCACATTTTCAAACAGCTTATTTTGCATGGATTGTCCACTGGAGAAAGATATAGTGCATTAGTCAAAACATCTGCAGCCAGATGTGTTCGCCTCCCAGTGGCTCAACATTGTCTTAAAAGTTTCTAGTGACACCAGATCTTTTAGTTTCAGGTCTTTTGTAGTTCATTCCAAGCATGTGGAGCCGCAAACCTGAATGCCTCCACATAAAATATAAAGTAATTATTAAACTATACTCGTACATTATAAAACAAATACAAGTTATTATACATGATCAAATTCAAGCTAAATTAGCCAGTGTACATGCAATTCAAGCCAATTCAGCAAAATTTTTTAATCAACCATTTTTTTCTTATTTTAAAGCATAAATATTTAACTGCTGCCATTTTCTAAATAAAGTCTAGAGTAATACTTGATGTTATGTTTCAGTGCTTCATAAAAAAGATTTAAAGAAACTATTACAGCATATTAAGTTCTTCAATAACCAACAAAAAATAATTAAAGTAACAATCTTGATTAGATAGATCTATTTTCTTCATGTTTACGCTTTGTTCTCTTTTGGAAATGACTGTCGGGCAGCATTTAGTGAAGTGGAGGGCCGCATGTGGCCCCCAGGCAGTATCAGCAAACACATTTACGCCCATTTACACACAGTAGTGGGAGTCAACTTGGGGTTCTGTCTTGCCCAAGGACACAACGCCAGGTGTTGCCTGTAGCTGGCCTGGAACCTGCAACTTATTACCGACCAAGCACACTCTCCAACTGCCCCACTGATGCCTCAAACAAGGAATATTGCTGTATTTTATTTATTTAGTTATTTATATTTTAAGACAGTAAGTTTGAGAATTCATGAATAACATAGTAATTATATTTTAGCATCAAAAATATAATTGCGAGTAAATAGCTTGTAGATACTTGTTTAATGACCATTTACAGACACGTAAAAAATATTTTGGTTATAAAAAATGCTGTTAATTTAGGTCAGCTGTGGTATAAACCTTACATTGGTGATGGTCTAATAAATTTATAAAGCAGTGAGCATCCCAGTTTCCTACTGCATATGCCTGTGGATGAAATATACGTATAAAAAAACTATTGCACTCTCTTCATCGTTTTCTTAATTCCTTGTCTTCATTTGAATGCCTTTATTTGAACCCATTACAATCACACAAAAGGAGCAGATCAGGACAAATTCTTATGTAAGCTTCTTCGGAAATCATGTTTATGAGAAGAAACATTAATTGAAATCAAACACTTTCTGTAGTTTTGGATCTACAGTCATTTCAGTCTTTATCTGCTCGCCTCACCAGAGGGAAATGATTAACCAGCATCAACAAAAGCAGAATATCTCATCAAAACAGCTTTGATATGCTAATCCATCACACAGATGGGACTTTCTGTCAGATTTCCTCTTGTGGAAGTTTCTTTTCATTTTTGTGTAGCTGATGATCTGACGTTCGGTGTGTTTCTCTGTACAGTGTGCCGAGGAGCAGAGACACGTCTCTGAATCTCTGTATCCGTTCACCTACAACCCAAAGATGAGCCTCAACCTCAGCCAGGTGCCCAACTGCTCGCAGAGATCTCCACCTTTAACACGGACACAGCTCAGAGAGGTAACTGAAGCCAAGGGCGACAAGGTGGGCCTGAAAGTGTTGTTTCGCTGCTGTAGCTCTGGCTGTAAGTTGTAGATGCAGTGATAGGATTGGCTGTTGTGTCTCTCTTAGGGATCAATATTAAACACTCTGATAAAAGGTTCCTCATTCAAGCAGGATTTAGTCGTCTGCCTGTCCTACATCTTATCGTGTTTGATCATCTGCCCCTCAGCTTGAACAAAGTGTCAACCCTGAAGAAACCACAGCTATACGTCGAGTAAGTGATGGAAGTGTTGATCAAGAGGAGGGTCATGATGCTGCAGATAAAAGTGGTGAGTGATTTTTCTCAGCCGTCATTGTGTTGCCTAAAAGTTCCCTAGAGCATAATTCAGGGCACCATGTCACAGCACTGATTAACAACCGGGCCTGAGATGCTAAGATTCCTTTAGAACGGTGGTCATCAATCTTACTTCACTGGAGATCCAATTTCATGCTACCAAAGAAACCTAGATCTACCCACTAAAATACTTTTCAATGATGATTTCTAACTAATGTTTAAGCCAGAAGAAGAAAGGACAAAAACCAAAGACTCTGTTGATTTGCAGTCACTTTTCAGTATTTTATGGCTTTTGCAGCCTAATACATACAGAGATCATGACTCAGAGATGGTCTGGACAATGTATACGTAAAACAAAGTGTTCATTAAATATAGTTGTCTTGCTCAAAGGAAGTTACTTAGACCCAGTTAAGCAGCACGACTTCATACATCCATGTATGTAATGAATACATGAAACTGTTCATTCAGTGTGCCAGATTTAGCCCTAACATAGTAAGGTCTTTTAGATCTATAAGTATGTCCAAAACATCTGCCAGGAGATGAAGATCTACAGGTTAGTGACTCCTGCTTTAGAAGATTTCTTTTCTAACCAGGGGTTTTCTTTACACGATGCACTCGTTTTCTATCACACTCTCTTAACGACAAGTTGTTATGGTCAATCTGCCCAAAGGTCTCCTCTTACTAAATGATAAATTAAACAAACTTGGCAGGTCAAACATTAAGGTCTGTGAGCTCAAATATGGTTGCAATACAATAACCTCCATGGTTAGAGAAATGATACGTGTCTAGGTCATTAAAGTCAGAAAAGGTTTTACTTTGTTTGTGATTGGACCTCATTTTTTATGGCATTTTTACTAAGACTTTATTTTACCAAAACTACGTGGGGCTATTTTAGTGCAAACCTGGAAACAAATTGATTCTTGTATGGTTAGCTTTTAAACAAAGTTACGTCTGCATGACTTTCTCTCCATTGTGATTAATATGATGATATTCTATGATTAAATAACATTTTTTACTCACCTTACTTTAACAAAATATTATTTTAGCTCTCAACAGCAGATAACTTTAATATACCGCTCCTGTGTTGTGGTTTATTCTGCAGGTAAAATGAAATGGGATAAATTTTTCTCTGATTAGGTGCAGGTCTTAGAAAGTCCTCAATTTAACTTGTAGTGTGCAGAGGGGGTTGACAACAGCGTGATGGTTTTGTCTTTTCACAAACTCGAGTGTTTGGACTCTCACATCATGTGGACAGCCCAGGAATGATACCAGCATGAGGCCCATTCCAGCTTGTCATCCCCTGTGCTCTCTTCCCCTTTCTGATTACATCCACTGTCTCTACAATTTTAATGAAAACAAAACACTTGAAAAATAACATTAATAAAGTGTAGAAATCCTGTAAACTTGATTTTATTCTTGAGCCACTTGTACCTCAAAGACGCACTTGATCACAATGCTGTAGTCCTGTTTTCCTTCAAATGGTTATGTTTGGTAGAAGTACCGTATTTTCCGGACTATAAGTCGCACTTGTTTTTATATGTTGATTCATACTGACTGCCATGAAACAAAGAGTAAACATTACTGTCTATCGCCGCCAGAGGGCTCTTCTAGACTGGGCTAGACATGAAGGAAATGCCCTCAAATGAAAATCCTATTCTAACAAACTGCAGGAAGTAAATTATGCAGTGGCACATGAGCAGAAATAAAGTTTGGAGTGAGTGGGAAACTCATGAGTGACCGGTGAAAAGCATAGATTACTGTTACTACAATTAGACAAATGACGAAAGCTAATTGCGGGCTGAAAGCAAGATGGTCAGAGCTGGAGGAACGAGTCCACAGATAAGTGCTTGAACAACATGCTACCAGGAAAGTGTGAAAAGTGTAGTTATGTCTCCACACCCTGGTAACTGCCAAGGAGATGAATATAAATGAGGTAGGTGGGCCTTCTTGGTGTTACCACTTCATACAAGGCAACCACCTCTCTATCAGAGCACTAATAAATGCGACTTATAGTCTGGAGCGACTTGTATATGTGTTTTTCTCCTCTTCATGACACATTATTTGACTGATGCAACTTAAACTCCAGAGCAACTTATAGTCCGGAAAATACGGTAAACTATTGTTTACACCTTGTTTTAAGAGGTAGCTTATTTATTCATATGCCAATAAGGATGATCTTTATAGTCTCAACCTGTCAACTCCTAGTCTCTCAATCACTTAAAACTCCAATCTTAGCTTCTGTATTTGCCCAATTTTTGTAAGAAATTTCTGATTAAACTTCATAGATGCGGCGATGCCATGTCTAGTAGGGATGAGACGATACACTTAAACTCACGATACACTGCACCTCGATTTGCCTGGGTCACGATACGATACGTCACGATGCAATGTCAAAAAAGTAAAAAACAAAAAATATTACTGTGTAATTACAACTTATTTATTTTTGTTTGAATTGCACACAGGGAAAAACAAGGCCTAACAGGCCAAACACAAACAATAACATTCTCTCTAACCCTGGAGAGGTTAGAGAGAGTGTATGCTAACAGCGGTAGGCTCGTTTTCGCTGTCTTCGTCTTTTTTAATGAGAAAGCCAAAATACTGCCAGACAGATGACTTGTATCCAGGTGGAGCATCCTCAATTTAGACCTCATTCGACTCCATCATTCAGCTTTTTGGAGGCAAGGTAGTTGGTGCTAATGTTTGTTGTCGTCACTGCTGGTCACATGCGCTATTACCGGACGTGACGTCTTTATTTTGTGATCCATTTTTTTCAATCTCGATGCATTTCGTCACGTACTGTATCGTGATATATTGCCAAACGTTATTTCATCCCATCCCTAATGTCTAGTTGACAAATCATGGTAGAAATCTTCCTCAACAGTATAAAAGTGATGAATAACAGTTTTGTGATCATAAAAAATATGAGCCAAAGCAGCTCTCTGTAGTCTCTCCAGCCTTGGAACGAGACATACTAACTTAGTTAAGAAACCCTGTTTCAAGGCACTTGATAAATTGTTTTCTTAGTGCACTGACATATTTTCACTTCGTATGAACAAAAGAATCCTTTACTTTTAGTGTAATTTCTTGATAATAAATGTTTTCAATCTTGTTCTATCTGCTGAATGTGGTGTATGTTCACTGTTATGAGATTGTTTTTACATGAAGTAGGAAAAATCACTCAATGGGATGTAAAATATGAAGTCCAGGTCTTGTTATTTTACTGTTTCTGTTCAAAAGGCTTTTTTAGTCTCTGTGTAATAAATTCACTCAAGGATACTGAAATAATGAACCCAAGTTTCTGAGTTTTGACAGAACCAGGTTTTCTGATTTTGGTAACTTTTGTCCAGGTATTTCAGAAACTCTAGAAATGAGAGAGAACCTCCAAAGGCAGCTCCAGGAGATCATGTCGGCAACAAAGTTCACCACAGGACGCCGCAGCTCTGTCAGACTCAGCAGGATGGGATCAGGAGGGGCCGACTCGGGCCCGCAAACGCCTGAGGGGATCAGGCTGGGACGCAGCGGGAACAGGCGAACTCTGGAGGCTCTGAGGTAAAAGAACAAAGTTCAAACTTTAGATATTTTTTATATGGTTGTTCTTTTACAACTTTGAATTGATCTCATGGTTTGTTTTATTCTATTTTTGATATTTTCTTTGAACTGTGGGCCATATGTTTTTTTAGTATTTGACCTCATATTTTGATATTTTTGTGGTAATTTTTTTTTTCCAGCAACCATATTCCCAAGATAAAAGATAGAAATATGAACCAAAGATGATTTTTGTTTTTTTCTTGGATAGAAAACAGCATTCTGAGAATTTGTAAAATTATTGAAAATATGTATAACATTCCAAAAATGACAAATGAGTTTTACATGTTGTCTTGCTCTCTTTTAAATGTTATGTTGATATTGTACTAAAGATAACAAAGTTTTTAACTTCTCTTTACGTAATATTACAACTATTTTGCTATAGGTAGAAGTTCAATTGTAATAAATTAGGCATGCCTTTTGCATGTTTCCTTTGTGTGTGTTTTTTATTAATAAACTTTGGGAATTTTCTATTTTGCTAATTACATCATATTTTCATTTACTTCTAATTCAATAACCCAACTATTTTGGAAAAAGGGAAATGTTAAAATTTTTCTTTATGTTTAAATTTGACATTTTTTGGTTTATAATCTCATTCTAAATCATTATTTCAGATTACTGTCTTTAAGTTTTTCTGCTATATATTTAGTTAGTGTCCTGTTTCAACACTCTGTAATGTTCTGTGTATGAATACTCCATACAGGAACTTTTCTTACCTTACTTTTATTTCTCTAAAAAATGATTAGGAATGGTTTTGTAGGGTCAGCACACTCCCTCCTCTGAGTAGATGTCCTCTGTCCTGATTTCAGGGTTACCAGAGAAGCAGCGATGGACATCAACACAGAGCCTTCTCAGAGTGAACAGATTGTTTGGGATGATCCTACAGCCAGAGAGGAGAGGGCAAAGCTGGCTGATAACTTACAGTGGCCTGGAAGTCCTTCACAACACTCTGAGCCCCTCGCCCCTCCACCTCCTCCCTCCGCTGAGAACGGCGGCCATTACAGGGACTCCATGACGGACTCGGAGCTGGTGGAGATGGGTAAGAGATCAGGAGACATTCGTACGAAAATGTCTACAAATTCAAGCCTGCGTGATATCACAACTTTAGATTTGCAAAGCCTCAAAGGTTTAGGCTGAACTAATGAACTCTGACTGTCATTTTTCTTTCTTTAGCTGCCTGTGACGTCATCGAGCAACAAATGGGACGGAAAGTTAGAACGCCTCAAACAGAAAGGCGAGAAAACGACATCCTCACTCCTGAAGCCCCCAGCATCGCTTTCCCACTCGCCAACCCCCCCGTAGCCCCAGAGCCACAGGTAAAGACTAATGTCTCCAGTCAGTGTAAACATCAGTGCACACAGGCAAACTGAATTGAACCTTATTTATTTCAATAATTCAGAAGATAGTTAAAAACAGAAATAGAAGAAAGACTATGCTGTTGTGGGTACATACAGTATATTCTAAAAGGAGGGGAAGAAGTAAAACTAATCAAGTCCCACCTCTTCTCCATCAGTTAAAGGTGTAGTGTGTAGAAGTTGGCAGCATTTCGCCAAACAGATACGGTAAAAATAAGATATTTGGTTGCAGTCAGTCGAAATAGGTGTACAGTCATCCCCATAAAACTTTCATTTTCTTTTTATTATGTTAGAAAAAGCTTTTTCTATTTATGTACCGCGGGTCTCTTCTTTGTGGAGGTTGACAGAACAATCTGACATGTTGTCTACGGATGGGTTTTGGGGACAAAAAGAGCAAAATGAGATTTTTGAAGACAAGTCTACAAAAGTGCGTAGACCTCCGCCAGCGCCACTGTCAATATTAGTCCTACCTTTATTTCATCTAAATATTTAGATTTCTTGACCATGAAGACATATCATTAGCATTTGGATTCATAATATCTGTTTTAGTTCAGTAGTTATTCATGAAAATCACAGTTTTTGTCATGGCAGATCCAGACAGTGATCCAGATCACTCACACATTCTAATCATGTGTTCCTTGTCCTATTCCAGACATTTCCTGTAACTTTTATTGAAATTTGTCCATAACTTTTTGGGTTATGTTGCTAACAGAGAAACAAACAAACTAACAAAGACAAGTAACATAACCACCACGGCGGAGGTAAATATGAAGGAAAAAACCCTCACCTCGTAACTATTGTGAATGATGCTCTGTTCACAATCCTTTTTGGTCTTCACTGATTCTCGTCGCTCAGTAATGTGATGTTTTGGCAACAGACGGGCTCAGTCCAAAATCTGACCACTAGATGTCACTAAAATGCCAGTTTCTACACCCTGCACCTTTAAAATAATTGAATGCTTCCTTATTTTTCCAAAAGAAAAAGCGGTTTCTACACAAAAATGTTGTGATCTAACAAAACAAAAACCATAACAAACAAGCAACAAAACGAAGAAGTCACCCTTAAGTCTAGTGTGATGCCTCCTGTTTTATCCAAATATCTACTGAAACTTATATTTTTATACATTATATTAAATTCTATCAGGTTTGAGCGTTGCTTTAGATCCTGTTGTAACACATTCCATACCTTGACACCACTCCATGACACACAAAATGTTTTCATTTCTTTTGCTTAACCTACGAATTTAAAACTTAAAATATCACCTTAAATTATAATCCCCATCTCAATCTCTAAATAGTTTTTGGATGGCAGGTGGTAATGGATTACTCTTGGCCCTGTACATTATTAGTGATGTTTGCAGTTCCACAATGTCCCTAAATTTTACTCGATATGACCTTAAAAACAGTGAATTGGTGTGCTCTAGATATCCAACCTTATGGATGATTCTTGTTGGTTATTTTTTCATGGAGTGATAAGTGGGTCCAGTAAATTTTAGGACAGTAAGAATGTGTCGTGATTTGTAGTCAAGTACATGTTTGCAGTTTACTGAGATGCCTGTTGATATTTTTTCTGCACTTGTTTTGCAAACACACAAAAAGGATAAATGTGTTTATTTTCACGCATGATAAGTCAGCTGTAACGTATACGTTATGGCACTTTTTTAATTAATTAGCCACCGGTGCTCAATGTTCTCTCTGTGTCTCTCAGGAGGAACGTGAGGAAGAAAAGCAGCCCCCTAGATTCCAGCTGTCCTCCCTCAGCCCCCAGGAGCGCATTGATTACAGTCACCTCATCGAGGAGCTCGGTGAGTCTAATTAGTCCAACAGAGTTTCATCACACTGCACATCACAGGCCTCAAGTCACACAAGATAATCCCCTAATGAGTCACAGAGAGGATCCGTCTGCAGGGTCGGGGGATATATCCTCCCACAGATGCTTCCACTCAGGAATGATGTGCAGTGTTATTATATACGCCATAGACTTGTGTGATGTGCTTTGTGCAGCTGAAAAGCCACATTAACAGGGACTTGTTTTTGTTTTAAGGCCCTCGGTTGAACTCAAACTCCATTTTTGCAAAGAATATTCTGTCTTCAATTCTTCTTCCTCTCTGCATGTATTTCTTTGTTGTCATAGGTGGCGTAGTCTTAGACAAGCAGTCTTTTGACCCCAGCTGCTCCCACATCATTGTCGGGACCCCTCTTCGTAATGAGAAATATCTGGCAGCCATGGCCGCAGGAAAATGGATCCTGCACCGCTCCTACCTGGAGGCCTGCCGCTCTGTTGGCTGCTTCATTCAGGTGGCAATTTGAGAATATTAGCACCGTAGATGCTGTAGTTTTATTTACTTTTTGAACTGTTAAAAGACATGAAAGATGATATTTTATTTCATTATTTTATTGCACATATGACATAAAACATAATATGAAAAGGAAGAAAGAAAAAAATTCAATATATAATAATTAAATACTGAAACAAAGCAACAATAGTTTATGCTTAAGGCTGGTCTCAATTTGTCATTTTTTCACAATTTCTTTTTTTTTTTTTTTTGAGAAAGTCAGTATCAGGACTATAATTCAGCAAAATATAGCAGTATAAATTCAGAAATAGATTTTAAAAAGGGTAAATATGCAATTAAACACATTTGCTTAGCTAGTAATTATTAACCAACTATGTTTTGGCTACATTTGGACTTTATTTTTATTTAGCTCTCAGGCCTTTATCCCATTCCATCATAAATCCACATTTATTCCTGCAATCGTGTCTTTTTTAATACTTTTTACCTTTCCAAATAGTAGAGATAACCTAGATAATGTAGTTAAGCCAATATATCTAGAAAAAAATGTATGACAGATGGATGAATGGCAATAAGACACAAGCACACCTGCTAAAAAAGATTACTTGAAAGAATTAAAATTAGTGTGAAGCCTGAAAAGGACTTAACAATTGAAGTGTCCAATGAAACATACAGTTGTATTAGCTCATACAAAAATTTCAGTGGTTTAAATTTGGTCTGCAGTGTTATTAACATAAAGTGTCAATAGAATAAAGAGGGGCTTGAGGAAAGATCCCTGGGGTGCTCCTTTGCTGACAAGTGACATCACATTATCTGCAACTTCTGCTTGATATGTGAGGAGAAATCTGTAACATAGTCATCTTTATTTTGTTTTTGAGACATGTTGTCATTCAGTTGTGTATTTTATTATATATTTTTAACAGAGGTTAAAAAAGTTTCAGACTAAACAATACAGTGCAGAATATTAAGAGACAAATAATGAAAGTGTTTTTTTACAACATCATTAACATTCATTGCAAATCGGTTAGCATCCGATCATACGTTTGTACACAATCGGTGCCCAATATAAGACACAGCATTCAGTTGAAGCTGTATTTTTGAAGGGCAAGTCATCATCAGCCATTCAGTCATGTTTTCAATCTTTTCTGAAGCATTTTTGGGCAGGTTAATGGGTTGTTTGTTAGACCTCAGAAGCCTGGGAACGCCACTTTTGTTTGGAATCTCTACTTGGGAAATCAGGCAGGCTACCCGGACTATACCAGCCTGAACTGGAATGCAAGAATGAGTGATTGAAACTTGGTGGATGAAGTTTTATTCATTATCAAACCATTACAAAACAATGAGATAAGCCTTTACAATTTTCTGCTTTTTTTCCTTCAATTTTACTTACATACAGTGTAACTAGAACAAAGAGGGCCCAAGGATAGAGCCCTGAGGTACTCCACTGCATGGGGACAGCTATTGATGTAATAAAAAAAATTAGTGTGATCGAACTGTATGTTCATTTTGATTTAATTTTTTTCTGTTTGATATAATTTACTTTTAAGGGTTGTCAACCCAGTTAGATTTCATTAATTTTTATCAAAACTGCTCCAGAATAATGACGAGTGGTTATTACTGCTGGGAAGATGCTGAAAACTCTCTTTGGTTGCGTTGCAGGAGGAAGAGTATGAGTGGGGCAGTAGCTCCATTCTCGAGGCGTTGCCCTCCATCACGTCCCAGCAGAAGAGACTAGCTTTAGCTGCCATGCGCTGGAGGAAAACCCTGCAGGGACGCTCTGAGCATGAGGTACTTAACAACCATGGACCTCAAAGAGCTGCAGCTTCAACTTTATCTTCTGCTGCTCGGGTGTTAAAGCTTCCTAACTTTTCTCTGTTTTCAGGGAGCTTTTAGTGGGTGGACCGTCATGTTGAACATCGACCAGAGCAGAGACTCGGGCTTCAGGCGACTGCTGCAGTCTGGCAGGGCAAAGGTTGATGCTTGCTTTTGTTTTATTTTGACTTCTATTTTGTTTTGTTTCTTTTTGCTTACCCCAATTTCATTTGTCCCTCTCCAGGAACTAAAGATTCTCACTGTATATCAGTGTTGGGTTATTCCACATTCACACTTATCTTCCCCACTAGTGTCACTGATTTGATACTACTTCAACCAGCCTCACAGCCAAATTGTTCCTCTGTCCACAGCATTTTGGCAGTCGTCCCAAAACAAAGCGAGTGCTGTTAATGTGATATTGCCAGCACTGAGGCTGTTAGTGGTAACATTTTGTTGATACCAGCAGTGCTAATGATTCTGCTTAACAGTCTGATTCTTTTAAATTTCCCCTCTTGATTCTTGCTGATTTTCAGTGTGGGCAAAAGTTGTCAAACACATGACTCTCCTGATATTCAATGCGGCTGCATAGATAAAAGGTTGTGTAAGTAGCATTGAATATAACCTACAGAAAGAGGTGTGGTAAGCGCATTTTAGTCAGACATTAAGCCACATTTTTGACCACTTCTAATCCCTGCAAGTGGAAGGAAATAATAAGGGATTTGTTAAGCATGAATACTAATGATGTTGATTCCTTGGGGGAGTTTTCAATCCTGAATGAATCACTGAATGCTTTATTTCAAACATACAAAATAATTAATAAATAAATAGGTAGTCACCAGAAAGAAGTATGCACATACCAAAAACAAAAAAACAAAGACCCTGACGACATTCTGTTTGTTCAGCGAGTCTACATGCTTAAGAAGGAGTAGGTAAAAGTCTAAGCCTAGAAAAGCACCCGGAGAGTGCAGACCTCCAGCAGCGCCGAGGTCCTCACCCGTATTGTGATTTTCACCATAAATATTAGTCCTACCTTTATTTTATCTGAATATTGAGATTCCTTGACCATCAAAACATACACATATGCACAAATGCCAAAAATGGTCCTAACTCGCAATGTTAAAGAATCCTTTAAAAAGTTACTGGATCCAGACAGTGATCCAGATCACTCCCAAAATCTAATCATTTGTGCCTTGTCTCAATCTGGACATTTCCTGAAAATTTCATCGAAATCTGTTGGTTAATCCGAAATTTGTTGCTAATAAAGAAACAAGAAAAAAAAAGGATAGACGTCGGCAATAACATAACCTTCCTGGTGCAGATAATTATTAATTCCTAATCCTTTTATTACCACTTCCTACAGTATGTTTTTACTTTTCCTCACTTGGAACTGTTTTTTGATTCCCCATCCCTAATGGTTATTGTATTTAATAGTGACATAAACCCTGTACAGTCTAGGGCTGGGTATTTCCAGCAACTCCACGATACAATACGAATCCCGATACTGAGGCCATGATATGATATGTATCCCCAATACATGTAAATTGTGAACACTGGCTGCTCTTTTGACAAAATTCCAGACAAATTTTGTTTTAAAACAAGAAGAAAAATAACAAGGATGAGTTTTAAATGATTCTACAACTTATGAAACTTAAATTCAAAGATGGTAGGCCTAAGTTTAAATGTATTCCATCATGTGGCATGGCTTCTACTCTGAACTGAACTGTGCCATCGTTAATATTACTGAGTGTGTTGACAACAGCTGTTAACACTGAGGCCGCATCGATTCTGTAGAATCCGTATCCATACACGTATCCCCAAAGAGTGCATGACAATATTTTGCTGTATCAATATTTTGAGCACAGACCTAGTACAGGCCTACGTAAAAACTATTAAACTGTCCTTTTAATGTTTCCAGGTCCTTCCAAGTCCTTCCCCGTCCTTGTACAGGGAGGCCTCTCACCTGTTCGCAGACTTTAGTCGGCTGAAGCCTGGAGACTTCAGAGTGGACATATCAGAAGCCACATCCCAGGGAGTGACGTGCCTGAAGCCAGAGTACATCGCAGACTATCTCATGCAGGTCAGTGGGATAATCATAGTCTGAGAAAAGTGCCTGGGGCCCCTTTGCACCCACGTTCTGATAAACCCTTAAGCCAAAATACGCCAATACTGTCAAAAACATCACTCATCCTCATTGCAAAGCAGCAAAATCTCACATTTTTTAGGATTGTTCTCCATGTCTCAGGATCTTTAACGAATTGTACAAGAAGTTTCTCCACATCCTCAAATCAGATGAGCTTAAATCTGGTGAATTCCTCTGTCCTCCAGGAGCCGACCCCTCCCGTCGAGCTGTACCGCCTGACTGAAGCCCCCTCTGATGATGCTCCGGGCACTCCGTCACGAAAGCGTAAAGCAGCAGCCGACAGCTCCAGGCTGAAAAAGACACGTCTGAACTGAAATGTTCCTGTTCTCCCATTTAAACCCTAGTGTCTGTGAATGTAATTGTACATAATATATTCAATTTTATGTCTTGAAAATAAAGTAAACGTAGCGCTTGTTTTGTCACTCTGGTTTCCTCATTAGGGAGCCTTGCGGTGAGCAGTTGGCTGCCCTCAGACTTTGACGGATGACTCAATGAAGGCTGGGGGAAAATGTCGAGTCACGATTTGTAATTGGGTGCAGTTGTGTAATTCAGCCTTCAGGGGGCAGTATGTCATCATATGAGACAAGGAGGCGATCATAGTCATATCTCAGCAACAGAAGGAGGAAGTCTGTTTCTGATGTACACACTTATTTCTGGGAAAAACATGTTTTTTTGGATTCTAATCAAATTTTTGAACAACTTTATAACTTATAATTACACTATAATAATACAAAGCCATTTCTTTCAGCCTCCTTACTCCTTTTGATTGTTTTTTTTAACCTGTTTCACTATTGGCGGTTTGGCGGAGCTTTTGCATATGAAAGAAAATGTTAGAACTCCAAACATTTTATTAAAAAGCCTTTTACAGGGCTCCTTTTCACACGCTTAAGTTTAGATGACATATGACTAAGATTGTCTCAGTCAGAGTTGTGTCATATAAAAGACTTTGAAACCATGAGAAATGTAACACTTTTACAATAATCATATTAAAAACTCTGTCCATATGCAAACATATGTTTATGTCTGCATCTGTTTACAATCTTAAAAAGAGCATTTCACCCATTTGTCATAGTTGAAATACTACATAGCATCTTGACTTCTTACATTTAGTAAGATATTCTGACTGAAAGCATTTCACTTAATGGCAAAATATGTATCTCCACTGATTGCTGTTTGTTCCGCAAGGCAGAAATAGTCTTCATTTTTTCTTAGTTTAGATCTTTAAAAGCCTTTACTTCAAAACAGCATGAGGCAAACCAAACAACAGTGTCTAAAAGTTTTGACTAATTAAGGCCTAAATGTCCTGTTATGAAAACCTTTATAAGAACATTAAACAAAAATGTAATAATTATCACCTGCTTATCAAAACTGTGATTAAAAGTTGGGGGGATTTTAACTTCTCCCTGCCTGAAACAGGCTTTTCTTTGTACTGCATTTCTAATAACTCCTGCTCATTATAAATTCATAGAACTGTACAAGAATAAAACCTGAGAGGTGTTGGCTTTTGACAGAAAGTAGTGTTCAGAATAAGATTTATATTACAGTATTAGTCATAAAAGTTTGTGGTTGAATTTTGTGTTAAGACTGGGAGCAAGACATGCCAGTCAACATGATGGCCACGTTGAATGAACACTGATCAGTGCCATTTCTTAATATGCTAATACTTTCTTTTTTAACAAATTAAGGTTTTTTTAGTTCATACCCTAACATGTTTCAACAGATCTTTCAGAAGTGTCACCTGATGAGAGTGTGTCAAGTCCTTTTTAGTTGATCTTCTTGTCTGTTAAAAAAGAAAGTATAAGCATATCAGCATAGACATAATGAACCTACCTAACCTAATGTCTTTTTTTTCTGTGTCAACATTTTTGTGGCAATTGGTGTTCAAAACTGAGGATAAATGGTCCAACTTTTGCCAAATTGTGTAAGAAAGACAAAAACATGACATTACATGCACATGCAGTCTTTGGAAGTAAAATTCTGTTTGATGACATGATCAAATAATCAGTCACTGATACACAATAAAAACTAATATTTCATCTATATCAGTTGCTTTTTTACATAACTAAGATAGTGATGTTAAAAGTCAACTCTGTTGCCCTCCCTTTCATTTTACCAATTTTATTAATAACATTGTCTTGTTTTGTTGTTTTTCTTTTGTTTCTCATTCAGGATCAGGACAGAAGCTGATTGAAGCGTGGGAAAGTCTTGATATTTAACATTGTCATTGACATGTTTATCCTTAATGACCTACAGGGACAGAACATGTAAACCAGAAGCTTTTAACTGATTTATCCTCACTGTCTCCTCCTTTATGGGAAATACAGGCCAAGTTTCTGAGAAGAAGCCTAAAAGGGCTCTTGCACCTGAGCGTTTAACTCGACTCAGTGCTGCAGTGCTTCATGACTCCCTTTGGCGGTGCCCATGAGATAAATAAGGTCAATGCAAGCAGAAGCTGAAAGGACAAAGAAGAACTTTTAACCAGGTAAGAGCAGCAAATAACAGTGGGGTTAATGTTGGTGGTAGAACAGAAACCAAGAGAACTACCTGTTCTATTTGAATGTCAAAGGAGTTGAAAGGGAGAGGTTGTGCTGCATCGAGAAATTGTTGAAGAAACAGTTTAAATTAATTAGAGTTCAACTCATTGTGAGCACTAAAGAGAACTCAGACTACCAGTTCTGTTTACAAGTTGGAAGTGTTGTGCTGTGGGTAAGACTTCAACCGGTGCTTTTATCACAGGAGTTACATGGCAACAAGGAATGAAGAAAACTGTAAAATACCAGCTTCTTTAAAAATAGATGCACATGTGCATATACTCCTAAGGACAAAACCTGTCATTTCAGACATTATTTCTCCCCTTTAATACCACTAGTTTTATTTTTTTTTAAATTGAAAAGCCTAATAAGTCACTTTATGAAGTAAAACCCATGAAGACTGTGCATTTGTGTAATGAGCAGCATAACTAGACAAGTGGTAGTGCCCCCAAAAATGGCCCAGATCCTGCTTCTACAGAAAAAAAGCCTGAATAACCAGTGTTTCTTTCCTGGGATGCTTACTTTGCTGTTTGTCTTTGACGTGATGACACCTAACAGAGCTGCCAATCTGCAGAACACCAGCTCTGAGTTGTTTGGCACTTTTTGGGGAGGCTGTCTGCATGTTTAACTGTGTTCCTCTTTCCTTTATTGCATGATTTTTCCAAGTTGTACCCCACTGTAAAGGTGACTGTTCAGGCTTTCCAGTAATATGTAATACAATACAATTTGTAATTATTAAGAGGAAGTAATAATCAACTGATATAACATTTTCAAACTTTAAGTGTATCAATAATTGCCGTTTTGCTGAATTGTCAGATCACCAGTTTTATGGACCATGTGCCGCATATTCCATCAAATCACGGGGTGAGACAACTTATGAGTCCCAGACCTTGTTTGGACCCTCGATAATACAAATATGATTGATCAGGCAAGACCAAACAGAAAAGTTTAGGGAGTGCATAAATCTAGAAACTTTTGGAGGGTGTGCAGCATGGATTTATTTTCCTCTGTTTCTTCACTTCAGTTAAGACAACTTTATTTATCCCACAAGGGGCAATTCTTTTATAGCTTTCTAGTGTACAGTCTAGTCCAGGGGTGGGCAACTTTAATTACCAAGAGGGCCACATAAAATCATTTTTCCCTGCCTGGGGGCCACATTGTTACAAATTTTCAGAAACTCTCGATGAGGGAAAAGAATGCTGGATAAACAACATATGAGCATATAAATCTGTCATAACATTAGAATACCAATATTAATATAGTACAACATAAATACAAGTTATTATGCATAATCAAATGAACTTGACAGAATTCAAGCAAATTTAGCTAACATAAATGGAATTAAAGCCAGTGAAGCTTTTTTCAAACCAATAAAATAATGAGTGTTATTCAAATTTTTAAAGCCTAAATATGCTACCATTTTTTAAGTATAGTATTGAGTAATACTTGATATAATGTTCAAAGTCTTCATAAAAGAGATTTAGAGACACTATTATAGCAAAGTAAGGTCATAAAAAACTTACATAAGCCAATAAAATATCAGTCTGGATTATATAGAATTATTTCTATTGGATATCTGAGTTTTCTTCATATTTACAACTGTTGGTTGGGAATGAATGGCGGGCCACATTTAGTGATGTGGAGGGCCGCACTTGGCCCCCGGGCCGCCACTTGCCCACCCCTGGTCTAGTCAAAAACATAACTAAATAATTAATCAATCAATCTGTCAAGGAAGCACACTGAAGCATGGGCCAGAGGGAGATGTCTGAACATTATAAGTAGCCTACATATAAAAATCTTGTGATAAAGATATTACTTTGTTTTTCCCTTGGGATCTGTCATGAGGAAAACAGCTCATTTATCCCAGAATAATGCAAAAAGTAACAGTGAAAGTGCATTGTTGTTTGTCCACTTAGAGCTTTAAAACATTGATTCTTGCCACAGCTTTTTAGAGACATATTTTTAAACCAACGAAAATGAGTCTTCACTTTTGAGTCCTGACCCACCTGATTTAGATGATGCCAGGGGGTGAAGTAAAACCTACTTCTCGTGTCTCTTCACAAATTTCTCCTGCTAAAAAAGCTCATGTCACAGCTGAAGAACTGAAAGAGTCATCCAGCAGCCAACACGTCAATTCACAGTGAAGTGTTTCTGCGCTGTTGATCTCCCCAAACAGTAAACAGTGGATTTTGTTTACCCGGTGTCAGTCTAGGCCTTTAGTAAAGTGATGAGCTATTTGGTACCAGGGTGCTATACGGCTGAGCTCCCATATGGACAGATAAGTGGTTTAACCTTATAACAGCTGATTGACAGTCTCCTGACAGATTCGGGCTGGAGCGGCAGTTTGAGAGGTGTGTGATTAGAGGAGGAGGAGCTGGACTGACTGACAGAGGAACATGACTCAGGCTGAAGGAGCCACTAACAAAGAGGGGAAGAGGCCCTTACAGAGGTTTGTACAAGAACATGCACCGTTTCATTATGGTAATCACCACTCACTGACTCAATAATGACCACTTACACGAGATTTCCCTGAACTAAAGTGAATGTTTTGTCACTGTTCCACCTTTTAGTGTCTCCTCACAACCTAAGAGGTACCCAATGACATTTTCAAGGAATCCTCAAACACCGAGCCACGAGGCTGTCCATTATTATGTTCTTAAATTAAACTCTTTTATGCAATGGGTCTATTTTAGTAAAGCTCAGGCTAAAAGGTTTGGTATAACCCAGATTTAATCGTGGGATTAAAAGAAAGATTAATGTTATCTTGGTAAAGAGGCCCTCTGAAACCTGCTGGAAGCAATATCAGCAGCATCCTTGGTTGAATAGAATAACAGCTGCTGTAGCTATTTGTTTATGAAGAATCTAGGGCTGTGGAGCAGAGATCAGTCTGTCCTGTACTCAGTGTATTTTGATGTTTGTTTTTGCCAAGACTCTTTAACTTTAACACAAATCCCTTTAAAGGTTGGGATGTTTTTGAAAAGTACATAAATCAACTTTACATACCAAGCCCTCTTACTAGTGTTGTGTTACTCAAGACCGGTCTTGGTCTTGAGACTGGTCTTGAGACCACATTTTGAAGGCCTTGGTCTCTGGCCCAGACTCAAGAGCATTTTTGCTCTGTCTTGCCTTGGTCTAGGACTGGCCAGATTTTCGGGATTTTCCGTCAAGACCAATCAAGACCAGCACTGATCTGCTGTTCTTCAGCTCCATTATTGTGAATCAGGAGGAACACTTGGTAAAACAACCAAAAGCTTCAATTTATGTGTTATTTCCCCTGTGATGACTGCAACCGTCCCAGTGTTGTGACTGAGTGACACTCCCCTTAACTGTTCGACCTTGTCATGGTTTTTTTTAACATTTATTTTTGATGGTCTTGGTCTTGTCTCGGTCTTTGCTTTTCTCAGTCTTGGTTTTGAATTGGTCACGACTCCCAAAAGTCTTCGTCTGGTCTTGATCTCGGTGCATGTATGTCTCGGGTAAGTCAGTCTCGGATAGTGTGGTCTTGAGCACAACACTACCTATTACCCAATGGCATTGGCACGTTATATATTTTTTAGTTAAATCAAATTAATTAATAGATAAACTAGAAAAGCACTCGGAGAGCGCAGACCTCCGCCAAGCAGCACAGTTCCCAGACGGTAATCCGGATCAACACCAAAATTTAATCACTTCTTCCTTTTCCCATGCTGAACATTTCCTGAAAATTTAATCAAAATCCATCCATAAGTTTTCAAGTTATTTTGTTCACAGACAGGCAAACTCTCCTGAAAACATGACCTCCTTGGCGGAGGTAATAAAAGTACTCCAAGAGTGAGAGTGAGAGTGTACTTTTGAGTATTTTTTATCCCGCCACTTGAACTGTGCTCATGTTGTTCTTCAAAATAGAAGTATTTTAAACAGTTTTAAGATTTGGTCAACTTTATAAAACTTTGCAATATAGCCTACTACACTAGCAGGACTTAAACATTGTTGTACTGACCCACAGCATCAACATAACATTACCCTTTAACATTAGTGGTTTGAAAGGACTCAAATAAAGACATTAGGAGTACCCTGGGGCTTATTTGGAGCAAACAAAGCAAAAGCCAGCGGTATAATAGCAAGGTTTGTTATTTTCTTCATATTTAAAACATTTTTTGACGTTGTTCTAATCCACTTAAATTGTGCTCGTATCCTAGCAAAGGGATTGGGTTCAGGTGGTTGTGACGGCATCAAAACAACCAAATTTTAAAGAAAAATAAGAAACATTTTTTTTCTCTCGACAGGTCAAGGCTATGTTGCAATTTTACATCTTCAAAGGCTACAGGAAAAATAACATTTTATTAACGAGGACCAGGCTGGTGTATAACCTGTTTGGATTGGTTCAACAAGGATGAATTATTTATTTAAGTCTTGTCTACTTTTTCTGCTAGTTTTAAGACTTTGGAGAGTCAAAAGGCGAGTTAAATTCGTCATTATTAACTTGTTTGTGAGTTGACTTGGTGACTAAAACGTTACCACTCGTCAACAGGTGACTCTTGTATGCGGGTTAATTAAGCCCTTTGCTCTGACTGTCAGGTTGGCGTAGGATGAGTTTCATTGTTTCTTTAATTCTGCGCTCTCTCTTCCTCCTGTGATAAAGTTTGAGGTGTCCCTGTAGGTACAGTGAGCGAGTACAGGGAGTAAACTCTGCAGCAGCCCTCATTAAAATTCTCTCCCCGTACTCTCCCCGGTAAATCCCCCGTTAGTGGGTGGCATCGGCGTCCTACGCACCTCTTTAATTGCGCACCACGCACTAAACGAGCTATCACGCATTACTGTTTCATCCCACAGCGTCCACGGAGCGTTGAGGCGGAGTGTCCCCATCCCCATGTCCCGAAATTTACGGCGTCAGGAGTGAAGGAGGGAGGGAGGAGAGAAAGGTGGGCGCAGACCGAGGTCCGGCCGGCGAGGGGTGGCGCACTATACCCCTAAACACATCTCATCTGGAGGTTGGACACGCTGTGCCGCCGCCACAGACCCACAGAGACACGGAGTCCAGTCCCGCAGTCCGCGTCTGTCTGCAGCTCTGGTTTGTGACATTTCATCCGTGGGGACTGCTGGAAACATGTGCGCCTGGATGGAGTGACACAGCGGCTTTTGGGGTTCGTTTCTCTCGGATACGCAGAGTACCCGACGCTACGACGCACCTTGTGTAGTAGGTGAGTACAGTTTATCTCTTTACTTCAGACCAGACAGTTCAGCCTCTGCTCTGCACCTGTGGTGGACTTTACTTGCTGTTCTTGTGATACATCTGCCCATTGATTCTGTTGTACATCTGCTGTGCTGAAATCCTGTTCAGCAGCAGTGAAACACTCTCCAAATCACTGCATCCAAACACACTGCAATATCATATCAGAGTGTACAGTCGGTGCTCTTGTGTGGTGCACAAATCTTGACCGGGAAATACCTTAGAAGTTGTGCTGCAGTTTATGATAGTGACCAGATCTCATGAGCCTTATGGAAAATCAAAATCTTCCTGCACAGGAGACAGGGACTCTTCTTTTTCTTTACTTGTCAAGGGAAACCTCGGTGATATTAAAGATCACCCACAAGAGTGTCTAAGACATGGCACAGCACATTTATTGAAAAAAGAAATTAAATACAGATCAGGCAGTTTTGGGGAGACATGCATCTACAACCTGAAAAATCTTCAGCTATTGCCTGTACTTAAAGAAGATTTTGTCGACGTAAGGATGCACAGAAATTGACTTTTGCTGACACATACTCTTAAAATCTAGTTTTAAATTGTACCAATATAACACAAGGTTTTACTGTACTTTTTACTCTTATTGTGACAAGGATGACAAATAGATATTTGATCCCATCATAAACTAAAAGTGCTCTGACAACAGTCCTCTGCCAAGCCATTTCAATCATCGTCTGGTGAGCTGTTGCTAAAAATGTATAAAACTGCTCTGTCTCACACTGTTAACAAGTCAAATTCCTGAACCCACATCTGAATCTAGATCACCACTATAACGGAGTCATTTCATTCTTGTGCCATGACCAACATTTCCTGAAAATGTCAGCAAAACAGTCAAGAGCTTTTAAAATTATTCTCTAAAATGTGGAACACTCCACAATGCAATGCTAACAAATCCTTGAAAAAAGTCCTTGACCGACATTTTGATTTGGATCAACACCAAAATTGTATCGCTCTTTCCTTGTGCCATGATTAACATTCCTTGAAAGTTTATCAAATCAACACCCAACTTTTTGGGTTATCTTGCTAACTAGACAGACAGACATATGCTGGCAAAAACACAACCTACCTCCACATAGGAGGCTGTATTTATGCTTGTGTTTGGAAGAGGTTTTTGATCTCGGAGCAATTCTAACACTTCCCATGCCTTTCAAATTAAAGCTCAGTTTGCTGTTTTTTGGGAAAAACTATTCTCTGTACAGAATTCCTTCACTCTGAAGTTTTCCCAGGTCAATTATTCATTGAATCAAGTTACTTGTGGGAAGATTTATTGTGGATCTTCCCAAACTCTCTATTGAAGTTCTTGATCCAAGTGGAATTTCAGGAGAGACAGAGCTGTTTCAGCCAAGAGATGCAGCATTACTGTCACACACACCTGCCTTTTATTAATGTCATAGCACCACAAGCTGGAGCTAGCAGGTGTGTCTGTCTCATCCAACCAGTGTATTTGAGAGGAAACAACTCATGCAGCTGATCAGCTGTGATTAAATAATTTTCAATAAATCCTGTTAGAAAGAATGTAATGTTTCTCAAGAGACTTAGTAAAATGTACTGCTTATAAATGCTGTTTAAAGAGCAGAAATGTGCAAATAATAAACTTGTGGTTGAAGTCAGTCAACCCTACCACCTTAAACCCCAGGCCACTGCTACCTGTCTAATTTCAGTATTATATTACGCATCCCTGATTTAAAAAGACTAAGATGCCAATTATCCTGTAATAACGTCCAAGATGCAGCAGCAACGTATCTGGAACTCCAATAATCTGAGATTACTTTGGCCAGATTATTGCAAAGCTCAGATGACACGATGCCTTTGTCTGTCTCAGTGATCACTGTGCCTATAAGGGGATCACAGAGCCAGAGCTTTGTGCAATGACATGACCGACAGGCATGAAGCATGGTGGCAGGACTTTTCTGAACTTTATGACTTACCTGACAGTGTTGAAAAGAAGAGAGCAGGGCCAGTCAATACCTGGAAAGAAGACTGTAGCCAAACACTATGTACATAATGTGCTACTCTAATGCTGCGTTCACACCGGACGCTACTTGCACTAACCCAGCGATCACTCTCCATGCAAAGTCAATGTACAGCTGCGATGGGGCGGGGCTTATCCTCCCACGATGCGACAGCCGCTTTTCACACTACCACATAGCTTGTCGCACGATGTCAAAGTAAAAAAAAGTTGATCAATCAGCAGGTGTGTGCACGTGTGACGGTACCCTAGACAGACAGTGATTCATCCGGACTACAAAGTAACAATCCATGTCCGTGTGGGAAACATTAGACAGTGAGGACATTAGTTCCACATAGGCTGACCGCAGAGAACTCACAGATAATGTTGCTGCAGGGCATCAGCTGTAGTGTTTTGTGTTTGATAAGTGAATCAAAAGGATACAGCTGGAGTAATGTCCGCTTACACATCCTATTATATGATATATGATATGATAGCGGTGAAACTTGAGCGGACGTGACGTCACGGAGCGGCGGCCGACGGCAATGGTGACCTAAATGAGGCATTTATGGACACGAGACGATACGCCAGTAGGCGATGCGATTTTGGTAGCTGGGTCACTTGCGGTGTGAACGCAGCATAATACTTTTGTCTGCCAAATGCTGTGATGAATAATTTGCTAGCGTGATGCTACTGCTATAGAGGTTTTCAGTAACTGGAAATGTATTCCTTGAAATTCCTTTTTTATTAGTCAGTCATATTACTTCCATGTTGACATATCATTTCAGTAGGGATGTTGTCAGAGATTGAAAGACCTTTTTCTGTCTCATGGGTCTATACTTAAGCACATAATGTCTCTTTGTCTTGCTTTGCTGTTTGGTGTGTTTACATTTGTAGACATAATGGCTTAGTGGAACAAATGATAGGGGGAATAAAGAAAGAAATTAAGCATATTTGACTTTCTTTTGGGATTTCATGAGGTGCCACAGATAAGGACTGAACGATTTATCATTATCATATCTATATATCGAGATATGAACATTCATGATATCAATATTGAAAAGCAGCAATACAAACAATATAGATTTCTTATAAAATGCACATTCCACATTCTTTTGTAATATGTTTTTGTTTTCCTGAAAAATGCTTGGTTTTTCACCAAACCCACAGTCATCACGTATCGTATCGATATAGAGATATCTGGCATGAATATCAAGATATTAAATTTAGTCCATATCGTTCAGCCCTGCCACAGATACTGCCTTTTTGTCATTCATAATGACAACACTACATGTTATGAAGTAACTGATTGTCATGGCTGTATGGTCATGAAAACTGTTCGTTTGGGTTTTAATGGTGCCTAAAAAGTGTAGTTTGCTTTTTGTGTATTTCTTAGAACTAAGATATCTAGTAAAGACTAAGCTTCCAGCATATTTCACTCAACCACACTGACATAAGTGTGAGTGAGGCAGGTCAAGGGAAGTCTAATAAATAAGAATAAGTCAAAGATTTTGAGTACAAGTGGTCATAACGAGCTGTTTTTTTTTAGGTAGTGGATTCATCTGATCATGTTTTGTTTGGAATTTAGTATTATCTTTGACAGCCTTGAAAAA
Source organism: Scarus forsteni (assembly GCA_036419115.1). Lineage (NCBI taxonomy): Eukaryota > Metazoa > Chordata > Actinopteri > Labriformes > Labridae > Scarus > Scarus forsteni. The sequence goes on along the minus strand of JAZDUH010000007.1, from coordinate 11,562,326 downwards.
TGGGAGCATTACAAGTACACACTTCAGGCACGTCATCGTTGGGAAGATCAAGGCAAAAATCCTTTGCACTAGCTGGCTGTTGTATATTAAAGCAGCTGTAGTGCTTCTCATTTACTTCCAAGAAAGTCTTTTCTATCCATCAATCTTTCAACTTGTACATCCTTCCCCCAAGTGTCCTTCAAGTAGTCTATTTCACAACCACAACAAAGCAGATAATGAGTGAAACTCTCTTAAAATGTAAGACCACCATGGACACCCATCCCCAAAAACACTGCTCTGCAGCTTTGTTTTGGAGCACAGTGGGAGCGTATAGAGCTCAGTTTTAAGTGTGTACTAATTGAACCTGCCGGCCGCTCTCTCCATTGTGATAGGAATGTTTGGTTGCCTGTTCTCCACAGAAACCCCCTGTTTCCTTTGTTTCTAAGGGGGAGACAATCCTCCAATGCAGTGTTTGGGCAGTGTTGGGGGTGGGGGAGAAGGGTCAGTGGGGGTATTGACATCTGTAGCTGACAGTTTCCTCAGGGCGAGCTGACATGCTGTGATACCATGAATGGGTATTAGGTAACATATGAGAGAAGCACTTTAAACCAATGAGGAGGTTTATTCTGTAAGCACAGTCCTCAAGAACCAGGATTATGTTTTCTGCAGACTTGTTAATTAGTCTTAAACTGTAATGTATACATCAGTTTGTGCCCCAAATTGCATTTTTAGAAGTTCTTCAGTTTCAGTAACTTTTCGTTGAATTTAATTTTATAATGTAGTCTCAAATTAACTTGAATCATAGCAAACGAAAACCAAAATACAATGCTTCTGGGCTTCAAACCCTCTTCTTTTCATATACCAAGTATCCCTGATTTAGCTGTATTCTTTCTCGGACTGGGACACTCTAATACAGTTCCCACAGCTTCAAGACTTCCTTACCCACGTGGGCTCAGACTATTCTGATTGATTGACCAGTCAGGCTACGGTTACATGATGTTTTTAAATTCGGAATTAAGTATTCAGAATTAAATTTTTCTGAATTAAAGTATTCTCCTTCTTGTTTACGTGAAAATAGTAATTCCCAATTGAGGTTTACATGGAAAACATGTTTATTCCCCTTTATTGAATACTGCTTAAGGTCTAGGGCTTGTGAATAGTTTTGATTGGACAGGGGGCAGATGTGACGTATTACGTCTACCGGAAGAAAACAAACTCTAGTTTGGCGTCTCTAGAGCCTCTAACAGGGAAACCTCATCTAGCTTGGGTGCTACAACTTTGAAAAGATCCACCGTTTTTTTGCTTATGTAGATCCATTCATTTCATTCATTCATTACTTCTAAGGCTCTAATTTAATAAATTATCTCGGCTTGAATTCAGTGCTTGCTTCCATCCTGTTTCTGTCAGGGAAAATATGGGCGTCAACGCGACAGGACAAGGGCACGAGCTTGCGCAGAATGACCAGAATTGATTTAAAATGAAATTACTCTATACATAATTGAGGAAATATTCAGTTTGGATTTAAAATCAGAATAAACCAGCCACATACTTCGGTATTAAGTTTAACTAGAGTGGTCATTTTCATTCGGAATTAGGTGTTTATGATGTCATTTTTAATCTTTTTAAAGGGGATTTAAGTTTTATTCTGAATTAAAGGGGAAATAAGCTCTCATGTAAGGGTAGCCAATGTGGTCATCTGTCAGTTCAGAGTTGCTCAGCGGCATATTGCCAACAATGCATGTTTGTGGATGATGTGGTGAGGTTGTGGGGTGTCAACTGTGGGCTGTGTGTGTTTCCAATCCCTCTAAGGAAGTGCTGTAAATGTCTGATTGTGTGCGTATTTGAAGCTCCAGCTATGTTCTCTTTCTTTTCTGCTATGCCGTAACACAAGCCCTTTTCACAGTTCCTTTGTGCAAAAGTGCTGCAACAGTGCTCTGTCATGATTACACCTTGAGACATTCACATTAATTCTATGAGGTTGTAATATCTGTCAATTAAAGGTGCGATACAGCTCTTGGATGGTGTGTGCTCCTCATACACACAAAGGCCTGTCCACTACTATGTCCTCATTCCCACGTCTCTCCAATATTACACATCTGATACTACCTCTGTTGACAACTAGTTTCCTCTATTATGCCTCTTTGACATTCACAGTAGAGGCGAAACATCACAGAGGTGTATAAATTACAGCTCAAAATGGCAGCGTGAATGGGGCTGCAAAGTGAAAACGTAGTGGGACATAGATAATGCATGGGTATCATGAGGTGTAATGATAGTAAAGCTTCATCACGGCCTGGTTGCTACTATAAAAAGGAAGAGAGCAAGATGCTGATGGATTCCCCAAAAGTAAGGCACTTAATTTGTTTGACATAAAGCCTCCAATGACGGTCCTGAAAGCTCATGAAGTCAAGATAAGCTCAGTGACATAAAAAGAAGTTGTCATTTCATTTTGCTGAGAGGATTTTCCTGAATGGCTGTCAGTGACAAATCCCCCCAACTCTCCCTGCTTTTGTCTGTTGCATAGAGGCAGAAGTCTGTGCCAGTCTTTTCAGCACCGTCCTCTGCTGTGTGATATCTACTGTCAACATTTGGGCGACTTTTCAGAGTTCAGCTGCCGAACAATCTCCACAGCTGCTCCCTTATCGCAAGCGTCAGGAAAAAGCCTACATGAGCACTGAAAAATACCCGGAAAATATCAGCGTTCCCATCCAGAGCGACAGACCTTCTTAAATAAACCAATCAGGAGGAAGGTTTCAGGAAAAGGGAAAATCTGCTGTGTGACTCCTGCAGCAGAGAGTTTGAGCTGATGGGAAACTGTTTGGGAATGTGGCCACGGCGATCTGAGTGGGTTTCATGGTTGTAAGTAAGAGTCCCTCATGACTGGTAGTGAGTGGTACACCATGAGGTGGAATGCAGCCCCCATGAGCCCCCCTCACGCTACTCAGAATGAGCTCAGGATGGACTTTGCACCTTCCTCAAACATGATGAAGAACAAAATAGGGCCAAACCAGGATTGTGTCACAGCAGCTAGTGGAAAAAAACAGCCTGTGCTTTCATGTTTCTTTTCCTGTGTTTCCTAAATGCCAGGCAGCATTAACGAAGGCTCTCAACAACTTTCATTAAAGCTGAGAGGGGGCTTGTACACAGGGATGACGGGGGGAGGTGGCACACTAAAAAGGAAGCAAAAGCCGCTCTTTTCAGCTCAGTAGAAAAATAAATTCCCTCCTTTAGCAACTTATGTTGCTATCAGATAAGAGTTTTCCCATAGGAGCAGACTGAGCCTGGACCAAGCATGCAGAATGACAAACCTCTCTTTCAAGTTGTCGACATTTTAAATCCATTGTGCCGTATACAGCGCTATCAGAGCTGGTTTGGTTTACTTATTACAAGAGTATCAAGGTGAATACTGCACCATAGGAGGCCTCAGGTGTAGCTGGGCAATAAACCGAGTTCTGAAGATATATGGATATATTTTTAAAGAAGATATAGGAACGAAGATATGTATTTTAGGGATGGGTAACTTGGCTCATCAGCAGGGAGACATGTTTTTATCCTCTTATTCAGAGGGTTACATTTCTGCAAAGCAAGATACTATCAACTTAACCTTACTACTTAAAAGTTTTTGGTCAGTTATTCCATATTTTGAATTGACTGGAGGGCCTCCAGGTGCCCACTCTGATATATATTGGTAAAATCTATGGTGATCATCATTTGCCTAATTGGAGTTCATATATTCATTTCTTATGCTAGAGAATGGTCATGATCTGTAATGTGAGAAAAACTCTAGATTTCACACACTGAGTACCCCTGATCCACCTCTATCCTCATTACATCTAAGATGCTCTGTTGAAACTCCTTTTAGTTCAAAGCTTGCTTACCCACATAGGCCCAGTCTGTCCTGATTGTTTCACAGGTTTATTTAATAGTAAATGGCCTGCTTAGCACTGTTCTGTGCTATGTTTTCATCTGATCTGCATTTTTCTACAGTCTCTGCTCTGCATTTGGCTTGATACCCGGATCAGATGGGTAAAACTGACGAGACTGTGGTAGGATGTCACGCTGATAGGCCTATTAGGTTAACACAGTCTTATGCAATATCTTGCTTTCTTGAGGGAGCAGTTTTTTGTAGAAAAAAATTGAATGATATTGACGCGTCTTTTATACAACAATAAGAACAGAAGTCTGAAACAACCAACTCTGCATTAGTTTAGTTAATAGGGATAATTTCCAACACACACCTTCACAATATCTAAACACATGCTTCGAGACACAAATAAGTGGGTGAAGGAGACATGTTCCCACTTTTTTCAAGTGTTGCAAAGGTATTTGTGCATTTTAGATAGTTTGCCAGAAATTGGCTTCAATTTTTGACACCTTAAAGACCTCCATTTATGTTGTTGTGGTGTCAGCCAGGTGTCAACACCTCTAATACAAGGTTCCTTACAAGTTGGAAGAAAGTCTGAGATAGGCAGTGTATCTCCATCAAGACAAGTAATTACTGAGATATGAAGTGGGCACTATCACCCAGACATTAGCTATCCTCAGAAAAACAAAAGGGCTTAGTAAAAGTAACCTCACCTGCCCTCCTGAAGCTGAGGCCACAGGAAGAACAGATAGAAGAAGAGGAGGGGGAGTTGGTAATGAATAACTAACCATTATGGTGATTAAAGGGGGTGATTGGCACGGGCAGATAAGAGTGCACTGACCGTCAGAGCATGAGGTGTTTACAAGGGGAATTCCTCGCATTCCTCGGCTGCAGCCATGCCACTCTGATCTGCACCTCCACCCACTGATGGTCACCCTCTGTGCCAAGAGGGTCCCAAGGGGCAAAAGGGCCAGATAAGTTCCTCTTCTGGCTAAAGACACTGGAAACGTGTTGTTTAAGGCGGTATCTTTGTGTTGCTTCAGAGGTTGTCTGGAGTATTTGATAGAGCTTAAAGAGCGTCCTGAAGAAGAACATGAGCGATAGATCTCGATAAGAGTTAAAGCTCACAGAAAAGGCTGTTTCAGCAGATAGAAAGGGATTAAGAGTTGAAGCAGGGATCTGTTGTTCCTCATACTTTTACATTTCAGAAAAAAACTAGAGCTAAAAAACTTTGCTTAAAGGTGCTATGAGGATAATCTATTACCGGCGAAATAAAGACTCTGCTACCCATGAGCACGCGCAACGACTGTTGTAATGCTGTGTTCCAGTAACCTCAGAAATGGGAGTGACATCATCTTCGACTTATCAGCATTCCAGTTGGAGTCGGAAAAAAACATGCCGATCTACCAGGCTATTGTTAGCTGCTGTTAGCACGCCTGCGTTGTTGTTCACGAATACCACATGAAGAATTTGATTATCACTATGGCAGCATTTTTGTAAAATTCCCACTTCTGACTACAACTGGAATGCACCAAAGATGTGACTGAAGCCACAGCGTGCGTTTGTTGTGATAAATGCAGCTCGGACCTTCCTCAGAACTCTGCATTGCTTTATAACTTCTTTTTTCAACAACTTACACGAGGCAATGCGACGACGTAATGTATCTCTTTTTAGTTACGTAGCAGTAGTTTTTGATGCGTGACAACAAGCAATTTTTTGAAAAGTTTGTTGTAGTTTGAATTGTAGTTGTAGTTGTAGCCGGCTATATATCACTACTTACAGCCCAGTGCTCTAAGACGTGTAATATAAATAATAAAATAATATAAATCTGCTCTAGTTTTAATTGTCTTGTTCCCGAAGTTGCGTATCCAGGCCAGACCAGCCCTGTCTGACCCGACCAGAAGGCTAAGGAATAGCATTTATAGATAACCTATTTTGATGCTATAAAACTCATCTTTAAGTGTGTATTTCGATCAGGCATAAAAGTGAGACTTTTTTGTAATTACTTAGAAACGCCTCACAGTCTCTTTAAATTTCACTTCAATTCAGATTTTTGCTGGTATCAAGTCAAATCTCACACATAAAATCATGTAGAAACCTCTTGATGTATGTAAAACTACATCAACGTAGCTCACATATTGCGGTAACATCTATAAGCAACACTTTCATGATAAAGTTACCATCACAATATGATTTCTTGACCTTAAAAACCCACACCTAGCACTCAGAATCATGTTGTTATAATTAGTAGTTAACAGGTGATGAGCTAAAAACATTGTTCCCTAATGGCAGTTATCTGGATCACCACCAAAATGCAATTGTTTTTAAGTTGGGCCATTACCATCATCGCCTTAAAGTTTCAGCAAAATCTGTCCAGTAGATTTTGCTTGATCATGCTAACAAACAAACTAGAAAGCACCTGAAGAGCCGAACCTCCACGAAGGTAACGCACATATTGCTGTTACATCTATTAGCATTTTATATCATTATTAGCTAGACAGTTATTAGCAAAATGATCATTCCCTAATGGCAGCTATCTGGATCACCACCAAAATGTTATAAATTTTAAGTTGGGCCATTACCAGCATTTGAAAATTTCAGACAAACCTGTCCAGCAGTTTTTGTGTGATCATCCTAACAAACAAACAAACAAACAGGGACAAAAACATAACCTTCTTTGTGGAGGTAATAAAACTTGCAGTTCCTTGAGTGTCCACTGGAGGCTGGCTCCAAAAACTCAAGGTGTCCTTATAATGCTCCATATTAAAATAGAAAGTTTTTATAGATAAATAAGTCATGTTTTGCACAGCTTGTAAGTGCACGTGCCTAACAGCAGAAGATTGCTGTGTTTGCATATTCTCCCTGTGCCTGCATTAGTTTTCTCAGACATTCCAGTTTCCTCTCACAGACCAGAAACATAGTTAGGTCAGTTGGGGACTTTACATTGCTCTATGAGGATGAGCGTCAATCGTTGTCTGTCTCTCTGTGTGACTCTGTAATCAGCTTGTGGCTAGTTCAGGGTGTATCCCCCCTCTCACCCAGTGTCAGCCCCAGCAACCCCAAGAAGAAAAAGCGGGATAGATGATGTATGGACAGTTCATCTGATTATGTATCGTCAGGTCTTTTTCATTTTCATGATTTTTTTTTTAGCTTACAAGTCTAGTCAAAGGAGGAATTCTTAAGACTTCGGTATCTAACGACATAGGTTCTCTGTGTCTTATGCGTGGAATAATCTGCAGACTGAATTTAAGCTGCAAAACTTGTCTCTGGATGTTTTTATATCTGCAGTGAAAACTTGGAATACTGACTTTCTGACTAACAGTTTTTAATTGATTACTTAAAATTGTTTCCTCACTTCATTTGTACTTAATGAGCCTGAGTGTCTGTGGAAAACTGTGTAAATCTGCCATTCTTGGTCAGGTCTCCTTTAAAAAAGAGACCAGCTGATCTCAATGTTGCAAACCGGGTTAAATAAAGGTTAAAAACATTACCTTCAGCACCACAATGACCACAACTTAAATGGTTTTGAGTAAAAATGCCAAATATTTTGTCAAAATAGGAAAGTGAAATCTGATGATATAATTTTCACTTTCCTCAATATCGACTTTATAATTGATAACCTGCAAAATGAAGCCCACTATGTCTTAAATTTTAATGAGATGCAGCATGCCAACGTACTCAACCGGGATGTGAATATTTTTAACATTTTTCCTGCTTAGTAGCAGCACGTTGGCGTTTGGCTATAATTACCCAGTGTCTAAATACAACCTCATAGAGCTGCCAGCATGTTTGTAGACCAAATCTTGTTTTTGTTTCCCTCTTAGTCTTACACACATACACACTTAGTCTTACCATAATTAATAATACTGATTATTAGGAGAAAACAGTGTGTATTTTAGTGTTTGCTCAAACAATGCATAGCTTTGTGGTCAAATATTTAACCTGCTTATGCCAAACTTCAGGATGATCCTCATTGCTGCACCGTAATGCCAAGTGGATTTCTTAGTGTAGTAAGGGTCAGACAGGTCACAAACAAGTCTTTGAGACATGACGGAAAATCCAGAGGATAAATTTAGAACATTGCCGTGGTATTAGTAGTAGTATTTTGAAGTAAAACAATACAACAAACAAGTTATTCAGCTGTATTTTTTCAATTGATACATCCTCTGAAGAGGTAGTGGTATCTTATTTTAAAAAAGCTATGAAACTGGACTTGACTCTAGTCTGTTGCTTTACTCTCATGAATTCTTGAAAAACTCTTAAAAGTTTTGCAACAGTCCCCCCCCCAGGGATCCATTCAGTGCTGTAATTTGTGCATGTCCTTTAGCATATAGTTTTTTCAAAGCTGGCAGAAAAAGTGATGGAGTTAGCTGGGACAGGCATCGGCTCAATGAAATGGATAAGGGTCACAGAAAATGGATGTTCTGTTCAGAATCAGAGTCAAAATCAGAATCAGAATGCTCATTATTGTACATTTTATCATACAAAAATGTAGGAGATTCGAGAGCTTCCTTTTTTCAGTGCAATAGATAGTTACGTAAATAACAAACATGAAGTGAAGCATAAAATAGGTCTAAGAAGTATGGGTACAAAATACAGTAGAAACGATTACAATTGCAGTTTTCTACAGGACAATGTGATTGTAAAAACCTCTATTTAGAAACATAAGATAGAAATGATAAATATTAAGATCAAAAGAAACATTTCTATGTGTGTGTATATAGATATATATCTATCTATATATATATATATATATATATATATATATATATATATATATATATATATATATATGTATATGGACATATATTGCACAGATAGCTAAATATTCACTGAATGCTCACAGTGCATATGGTGATCAGTATTAACAAATTATATGTCACATGATTGTGTTGCACTGATGAATTAATGTTTATTTAAAAATTGGGAAAGAGAGTGGGGAATATGAAGCCGCAGGTAGTGTTCTGTTAAAGACCTCAATATCATCACATCACAATATTATTGTTACTGTTTTTGGCAATAGTATTAGTAAAAATAGATAAATGCAATTGTGTATTAAATGCATTTTTAGGAACCACAACCCTCTTTTTCTCCCATACCAAACCTGTGAAGGGCATACAGCTTAAATGTGTGCATCAGATCCCTGAGGATGAATTAATGTTTATTTAAAGGGTGTTATTTAAAGTTGCAGTGTGTAAAAATTTGTTTTTTAGCAACGTCTAGTGTTCAGACTTTGAAATGAGTCCGTCCGTTAGTAACACATCACATCACTAAGAGACGAGAGCCAGTCAAGACCAAAAAGCAGCGTGAACAGGGCATCATTTACAGTAGTTAAGAAGGGAGGATATTTCATTCATATTTGCAACTATTATTTAACTATTGGTCAGTTAAGATGATGGTATTAGGTTTTGTAAACTTTTGTAGACTCGTATTCCAAAATCACGTTTTGCTCTTTTTGTCCCCAACACCCACCCGTAGACAACATGGCAGATCATTATGCCAGCCTCCACAAAAGGGAGACCCGCTGTGTACATAAATCTAAAACTCTTTTTCAAACTTAATAGAAAGAAAACGAAAGTTTTAAGAGGATGATTGTGCACCTACCTCTCTGGACTTTACATAAAAATAGAAACATTATATCCTATAGTTACTGTTTCTGTTTGCCGAAATGCTGTCAACTTACACACACTGCACCTTTAAAGCAGATCAGCAGCAGCAGCAGTGATAGAAATATTGCACATTTGACTTCATAATATATTGTTAGTGTGAACACAAAGCTGAGAACAACAAACAGAGACAGCATCTGTGTATCTAAACTTACTGAAAGATCCTCCTTATTACAGCAGCTTCACATCCAGCACTTATTTATAAAAATCTTAAACAATTAAAATAATCAAGTCATTATGGGATTGAATAAGTGTCTGATCTGCAACAAGTGAAACACAAGAACCTTTGACACAGTAAGTTTATATTTCAGGATCATTCATCAAATTTATTAATGCACTGCAGATGACTGGGTCTAATAGGATTATGAGAAGCCCTGGCTGGGGGGTGAACAAGTCCAGAGTGGGTTTCACATGTTACCCCTGCAAACCACAACCCCAGCGGTCATGTGATAGAGCAGGGACAATGCAAGCAGGTGTCAGCCTGATGATTATGGGTCTCAGGCTGGGCTCACCTATGAGGATTACTCAGAGCCTCTAATGGATGGCAGGTTGCGACCCCGGCTTGCGAGGAAGCAAATCACCCTCCTCTCACCCAGAAAAGTGCTTTTTTTATTTGGTCAAAAAAAAAAAAGAGGGAAAAAGGTGCTTGAGGCTTCTGGTTTCCTTGGCAACTTTCTCAATCTGGATATTTGTTCTGTCAGTGTCATAGAAAGAAAGATCCTTTCATTTAGCATACTTGTCGCTTTTGGATGGTTTTCCTTTGTTTTTTTTGGAGGCTGTTGAGTTAAACATCAGTAAAAATCAAACTCTATGTAGCAGCCAAGCCTATTTGATGGAGCCTGCAGATTAAAGTGGCACCATATGCCGAGGACTGGAGAGCCCCCTCCCCATGGTAGGGCTTATTATCTGGCTGCTTTGTCACTGTCAGTGGCTAATTGTTGTGGAGGATTGAGGTGATGGCAGGAACAAGTCTCCTATCATGTCCTGAATGCTTGGTCATCTCCGTTTCCCATCCTTTTTACAAACACGCTGCACTTGACACCACCTTGCCGGAGCAATTCTGTGACTTCAAGTCAAAGTCGAGTCACTAAGAATGCCCGGTAATGAAGCTCTTGAGTTTATAAATCCATTGTTTCTGCCCAAGCTCGTGGCGCATGTGGCTCATTTCATGGTTGCTGGAGTGCTTGATTGATGGGGCTGAAGGAGCCGGTGTTCCTCGTGTGCAGCAGCTTGGCAAGGAGAGAGTGAAGCCGTGGGCGAGGTCACTCGAGGTAAAAGTGAATATATCGGAGAGGAGGAAGGAGGAGGTTTCATCAGGCTGCGACAGAGTGTTCGCTTTTGTGCCAAATTGCTCCTCAAGAGGTTGTACGGGATACTTTTCAATAGTGAGAGTGTAATGTTCAGTAGTTGGCGGTCAGAGCGGCCTCTCTTTGGTGTAACCAGCTGGAGTATTGACACAGAAAGAAAGTTATGTAATGCTCTGGATGGTTAGTCCTTTAAAACATGGCTGTGTCTAATACTCTGTCATTTACTGCATGGTAAGGCCAGGGCAGTGTCATGAGACGGAAATGGGGAATAACAGATTAATATGAAGCCTCAGGTAGTGTTCTATAAAAGATATCAATGTCGTCACATCACAATATTATTTTTACTCTTTTTGGCAATAGTATTGGTAAAAAAAAAAAGATAAAAGCGATTGTGTATTTAAATGCATTTTTAAGAACTGCAACCCTCTTTTTCTCCCATACCAAGCCTGTGATGGGCGTGCAGCTTTAATGTGTATCAGATCCCTGAGGAAGCTTTTGTAAGTCTTTTCTTTAGACCATGTTTAAGTATTGTAGCTGTAAACTGAGTGTGTGGTTTGGCTCTCCTGCGTATTGTGTTGCCAAAGTGGTGCAACTTGGCTGATCAGAGTCTTGGCCAAATTGGGGCTCAACATTTCTTTGGTCACCCCATTTCTATTGACCACCTCATGTGCTTATGCAAAATTCTGCATTGCGATTGGCTATTTGCCATGTGAGAGGTGGGATAGATGTACAAATCAAAGGCTTCTGTTGGCGCTTTCTTGAATTATGTGGTTTTATGGGAAATTATCATTGTGTTAGAATTTTAAAGTCTGCTTTTGATTTTGAATATTTTCATTCTTTAAAGAAATATGCTTAAAAGTTGCCAGTTTGTTTTTGTCTTTTTAGAAAGGATGGGGAAGTGGTGTTTACACATAAACACTCAACACAAAAATAAAAGGAAACGTGATATTATAGGAACAAAAATGGTATCAGCAGATAAGTGACTGAAAAGGTATAAATGATAATGACAGATATAAACATTTATACCAATCATGCTATTAGTTTAGCTGTACAAATTGATTATAAACGTACCATCTTTGACTGTAATATTGACCAAATGTTCAAATCTCTCATTACTCATTGTCCACTGTACAAAACATGTGTCATATGATTTGTGTACCGTATTTTTCGCACTATAAGGCACACCTAATAGCCTTTAATTTCCTCAAAAACCGACAGTGCGCCTTATAATCCAATGCGCCTTATATATGGATCAATACGGGTTAATTGTTATATCTTGCAGTTGGTAAAAGATAAACTGTGCTGCGAAAATACCACGTCACTGACGTTACCTCGGGGAAAAAAAATAAAACAGCTGTTCATGTGTGCCAGAGGTGTGTTTATGGATCCTGCCGCAAAAGAACAAGGAAGCGCGTCTCGAGCGTTATTCAAGTAGCTTTGAACTGTGACAAATGGGGTTGGAAATACATTGTTTTCAACGAGGGCAGCGCAAATAAGAGCTACCGGTACATATGGTATCATATTGTGACTGCAGTAACTTATTTTGGGAGTGAACGGAGTTGTCAGAACGCTGGTTTGTATTCTATTAATAAAGTTTGACTGACTTATCTGACTGTTTTGTTGACATTCCCTTTAGTGCAGTTCCATCTAGTGGATGCATAACGCAACCCCAGCCACTACAGTAGCTTCTATTCTATACGCCTTATAATGCGGTGTGCCCTATTTATGAAAACAGTTTTAAAATAGGCCATTCATTGAAGGTGCGCATATAATCCGATGCGCCTTATAGTGCGGGAAAATACGGTATATCTTTTTATATTAAAAAAAAAAAACTGTTGTTTTCTCACTTCACACTTGTTGCTAACACAAACAAACTGTGACCGTGAAAGTGTGACTTAAATTTTACTCCAGCGTGACAAAAATACTAGTCTTTGTATGAGGGATAATGAGTTTGGAAATACTTGCATATTGGATATAGACAAAAATCCAACACTGTTTATCCTAAGGAAAAAGAAAATTCAAATGTTTGAGGAACTTCACCCTTGTAGTAGCTCTCTGGAGGGTGGGCGGTGGGAATCATAAAAAAAAAAAAAAAATTGTTAGGGATATGCATGGCAGATACAAATTGAGAACCACGTTGCTTCTGGAAACTCTTGATTCCCTGATTCAAAAATCCATGAAAGAAAGGACCCAAGTATACTTACTATGAAGAAGTTTTACTGTGAAAATCTGTGTAATAGCCATTTTAACATGGGGCTCATTGGGGATTCACATACTTTTGAGCCAGCCTCTAGTGGATGTACAAGGAACTACATTTTTGGGGGGTCCATTGCATGTGCTACATTTTCAACATCAGAGGTTAGTGCTTGAGTTTAAGGTGGCCCAAAAGGAACATGCCACCTGATGCTAAGGTGATAAGATGAAAACTATTTAGCCATTTAAAGTACACTCAGAATCTACAAGCCATCTTTAATAGTGGGCAGGGCTGTAATGGCATATGTCCTGGCTGCTGTCATTTCATCATGATAATCACATCAAGCAGCTTTGTGGGGATCCCTCAAATATTAAGCTATCTTTACTTGTCATCCCCTACAAGAGATCAGTTTGTCCAGTTTTTGCTCTCATTCTTCTCTGTCATTTCATCTCCAGTCTGAGATTCATAGCCCTTGAGATCTGGAAAGCTGTCGAGTAATATGAGACAGAGTTAATACTGAATGATGATAGATATGGAAAAGGATTGGCAAATTAATTTACAGGCACAGAGCGGCATTTAAAATGGAACTGCTAAGTGACACAGCGGGATTTGGCTCGTTTTGTTTGTGTGTTTGTGGTGCTGGTGGTGACAGGGGATGGTGGTTTTCATGGCAGCTCCATCACCATGGAGACTGGTCACTGATACTGGAGTGAGTACAGTTTTGGGAGCTGAAAGGAAAACATGGCAACAACAAAAATACTGGGCAGACGTTTTGGAAGTATGAATGTCGATTATAATCTCGCACTTCCATGTTGTGTTGTCCCTGACAGATTGAACCACAAACTCATGTCCACACCCACATTGTTCTATATTTTTAACAAGAGTAGAGAAAGGTCAAATGGACAAAAATATCTTAGTATTTGTTAGTGATACACAATATATGAAGCACAGTGTATCCCATTAAGAAAGTTGCCAAAGTGCTAGAGTTAAAACTGAAATGATTCTGGCAAAAATCCACCAGTTCTAAAACTTGATGATTTCTTGTTTTTAACTAACAATATTCGAACGCAATCTAACTTAATACAAAAACCTAGGCAGCATATTTGTCCATTTCTATACTAAATATCAAGTGCTTAAAATAATAACAGTTCTCCATTTCTTATTGTGGGTATTTTTTTAAATACAGAAACTTAATAGCCTTTAGTTGTATTTTCAGCACAGGAGAGAAAGAGAAAACTCTGAATTGCACATAAATATTTGCAAACTAAAGAACAGTGAGTACTCCTTGCCAGTTTCACCTACTTCTCCAAACTTTGCCATGTTGTGTATTTCTAAAAAAAGCTCTTTCTCTCTGTCTTTTTGCACACAAATAGGGATGCTCCAATACCACCGATATATAGCCGGCTACAAAACTACAATACTAAGTTTTCCAAAAAATGCTTGTTGTCACACATCAATAACTACCCCTACGTTACTAGAAAGAGATACATTACCTCGTCGCTTTGCATCCTGTAAGTTGTTGAAAAAAGAAGTTGTAAAGCAATGCAGAGTTCTGAGGAAGGTCCGAGCTGCATTCATTAGCAACAAAACAACAAACACACACTTTGGCTTGGGTCACGTCTTTAAGACAGTCACCGCGCGTGCTCATAGGTAGCAGTCTTTTATGTCGCCGGAAATGGATTCTCCTCATAGCACCTTTAATGTAATGAGATTTATATACCTCTATGTTAAATAAACAAGTGGTATAGCAGTGGCAGTCCTGTGGCTAACATGTTAGCTTTGTGGCAATGCTTTAATTTACACTGCAAGTCCAATGGCCACTCGCATTCTTAGAAGGATTTTTATGTTTATTTGAGTTTTACTATAGTTTACACAGACTTAGTTAAAGGAATTAAAGAGGGGCATCTCAATAGTTAAGTGAACAAACATTAAAGAACAAACAAAACAACAGTGTGCTGCTGTATTGTCATGGTAAATGTTGGATTGTGACTTGGAATTGACAAGTACTGGTTATATAAAATTGTACTTCAAAAGTTGCAAATTTAACTAACTGGGTGCCAGTAGCCAAGCAGTTATGTCCACGCACAATGTAACTAGGTTGATGTCTTTGTTGAAATCTTAGTCCGGCCTGGGCCTCCATTTGTCCATCTTTCCATCATTCTTTATTATCAAAGTCTAACCCTTGTCCTATCCTCAGATAAAGGCAAAAAACCAATTAGTCTCAAATTTAAGTCGCATTGTGTGTCAGAAATTAAAAGCTTTTCTGATGTGGATCCTACACTGGGCCCTCTGTGTGCTCATGTAGCCCTTGTTGTTTTTATTAAGCTTCCTGCTTCAGCCTGTTTGCTTCCTGATTGGCTATTGTGTATTTCACAAGGCAAAGAATACATGCTCAGATGCCCTCAGTGTTTTCCCCACACAACAGTGTGTCTGATCGAAAATGTGTTTTATATGTTTTAGTTTAATTCAGGGCAGCCCCAGTCGTCCTCAGATTAGATAGATAGATAGATAGATAGATAGATAGATAGATAGATAGATAGATAGATAGATAGATAGATAGATAGATAGATAGATAGATAGATAGATAGACTGATAGATTGATAGATAGATAGATAGATAGATAGATAGATAGATAGATAGATAGATAGATAGATAGATAGATAGATAGATACTGAATTGATTCCAAGAGAAATTCAAAAAACATACCTCAGGAAAATCTACTAAGATAAGCTATAGGACCTTTCGATAATATAATTAGGCCTTTGCTGATTTTGGTTGTAAGAGATTTATCCGGCCAGAAACTGTCTTCAATACCTTGTGGTGCGCACTGCTTTATGTAATATGTTTTAGTTTCGACAAAGCATTTCAAATAGATCATATTGTGGTTAATAAGCACTGGAAACAATCTATTCACTTTGCAGGAGGCCTGGCATCTCTTCATATACCCACAAGAAAACACAAGGAAATACTCGATATATTTGCAGCCCTTGCAGAGAATGGCATTTTCAGCGGATGACATGCAGCACGAGCCAAATGAATCTGCTGCCGAATGACTCCCCCCTCCCTTCCTCTTCTTGCTCCCAGTAGAGTTGAGTGTCCTTTGGGGCAAAGAGATGACTTGACGTTTTGAGTTTGTCGGAAGCTGCAGATAAATTAGAGGCACTGGTCACTGAGCAAGCTGTTTGTGCTGTAAAAATACTGCAGCTGGCTGTGTATACAAACATGGCCGTAGTGGATTCAGTTATTTTTTTTCTCTGCTTTCATCAGGGCTGTAATAGTAGTTTATGCATCTGGTGTTACCAGATTTATTACAAATTGTTCTAGGTGAACAATTAAAGGGCCGTACCACTGTGCTTAAAATTTGAATAATTCTTGTTTTGACTGTTAAAGCTCCAATGTGGACTTATAAGCAGGCTATGAAACATCAATTTTTTTATCCGGCTTATTATCTTTTGGGGTCACAGAGGGCTGAAGCCTATTCCAGATGTCGCTGGGCTAGAGGATCACAGGGCCACATGGAGAGATAGACAACCATTTGCACACACACTCACACCTTAGGGCAGTTTAATAACAAATTAACCTTTTGAGTATGTTTGTGGTCTGTGTGAGGAAACCAGAGTGCCAGGAGAGAGCCCATGCAGGCACAGGGAAAACATGCAAACTCCAAACAGAAAGCTCCTGACTGGCACAAGGTGTCGAACAAACAATCCTCTGTGAGGCACATGCACTAACCTGCTTCTGAGTTCAAAATGAGACTAAAATTGATGCTGATGCCTTGTTGTGAGCCACAAAAGCACACATGATGATCAGCATGACCAGACTGTCTCTTTCATTATTTATTAAAGAGCCCATATTATGGTTTTCTGAGTTTAATTTGCTCTTTAGTGTTTTGTCATTTCTCCTCTTTTCATTTCAAGAACAAGAAAAAAAGTCATCGTTATCAGGACTTCTCTTGCTCCCCCTCCTAACAGTGCAAGTGACTGCTTGAAACATCTCTGCAAATAGACCTACCAGTGTGACATCCAAATGTGACATAGATTTTGGAATGAAAACAGAGTTGTTGACAACATGTAGCCGAGCCATGCTGAATTGAGCACTTGAGTTGACCTGTAAGCCATCAAAGCAGACTGAGCCCATGTGGGGAAGGGGCAGGTGCTCTAACAGAGTGTCTTAGGCAGAGAAAGAATTCGACTGGATCAGGAGTACTCAGAAAATGAGTACTAGAGGGTTTTTTTTAACATTGGTGATCTTGAACATTCTAGCAGCCATCAACATTGAATATTTGAACCTAATTTAAAGAAAAATATGACTACTTAAGTCATTTATTCTGCTACAGGGTGGGTGTCACAAGCTAGCAAAAGAACCACAACTGAAAGGTTCAATTCGTAAAGATTTGCTCTTAAATGTTTAAATTGAATGAATTGAATGTCAGTTATGTTTTACTTGAATAATTGCATGACAAGATAGATATACTTTCTAGAGTTTTTAAAGCCAGGGAACTTCATAATTTTAACTTCTGTCAAGGAGGTTATGTTTTTGCTGGCCTATGTCTCTGTCTGTGAGCGAAATAACTCAAAAAGATTCAGAGAATTTTGATTAGAGTAGTTCAGATTACGATACCAGTATTTGAAATTGTACCGATACTGCCGAAAATGCTGGTATCTGTATCTGCAAGTACTGGAGTCCAGGCACCAACCAATACCATGTAATTTATTACATTTTCCATCTATTTACTGCATAGCACTGTTAAACTCTGGTACAGTTCTTCTTTGCTGCTCTTAAACGGTAGCGCTGTGCTGCAACCTGTAGGGACCTGGAGGAGTTGATCATGTGATACAGACACAAATGACACTTGTGTGTCAGAGCCGGTTGATGCCAGGCTTGGAGCTAAGCTAACTAGCACGATCATGCATGATTATTCATGTTTTACAAAGGCTTTAACCTGAGCCAGGCCTTACCATGATAATAATCATATCACAGTCATGCCACAGTAGTATGATCATTTTTTATAACATACTGGTGTCTGATCGATACTCTGTATCAGCCGATACTCACAGCTCAAGTATCAGTATCGATATCAGGATGGAAAAAATGGTATCAGAACATCTTTAATTTTGATTAATTTTCAGGAGTTATTGGTTATGTGATTCGATTTTGGCGGTGATTCAAATACAGATGTGGACTCAAAAATGCCTTGGGTGGGGTTTGTGCTCCCGGAGTTATAGTTCTCCAAGAAGTTGCAGTTGTTGCCACTGATGAATTTACTGTTACTATACTAAACTGCCCAAGCTGTTTGCATGAAAACGTATTTAATGACGGATGATTCACATTTCAATTATTTTTTGTGATTAAAATCATTGCAAACTCGGTTAAAAAGTATGATATAAATTAAAGAAAAAAAAATGTATACATGAGTAAGAGATATTACGTACAAAAACATGGGGATATCCCTTTAAATCATGTTGCACTCACAATTTGTTGGCTGCAGTCTTAAAGTAATCTTGTGCAGAATCTGTCACCTCAGCAGCTCTTAAAATAATATCAGTGAGGTTTGTCCGGCTCGCTGCTCGTCCCCGGGGTTCTCCCGCCATTCTTCACTTATCCACTAATAACAGATTGCGCTGTTCATCCCTGAGCCTGACACGACACACGGAGGAGAGAGGCGAGGGAGAGAGGGGAGTGATGGAGAGAGAGACACCTGCACGCGCTCTCTATCAGCCATCACGTCTCCCTGCGGGGACCGAGCTTTTGACATTTAACTACAAGAGCTGTAAACAGGCCACTGGAATGCCATTGACATTCATTTTGTCTGGAGTAGAGTTTTTTGTCTGCTGGATGGATTTTGTCTCCCTGCTACTTGGTTAATGTCCAGCAAAAATGTGGAAATGGCTTGATTGAGATGTAAAGCATCCACATGTTTGTCAGTTAAGTAGGCAGTTTGAAAGATTTTGGTCCGTATTGCTATGATTGTATCACACAACAAGAAAACACTTTGTAGCTTATATATTTCTGTTACATCTATAAGCAATAGATACCATCATAATATGATTCCTTGACCCTGAATACCCACACCTAGCACTCAGAATCATGTTTATATCATTATTAGTCCAAGCTTTATTTTATTTTATTTCATTTTTTTTATTTGTGTTTATTCAGTCATGACAACACCAAATATTGTACATCATGTGTTGAATAATGACTGAAAGGCATAGGCAGAAGCAAATTGCTTATCAAGGCCTATGCTATATTGTCAACTTTTTTTTAAGGCTACCAACCTCCAAAAAAGCAAAGAACACAGATAATTAATCGCACATATAAGCACTTATAATAGTTTTACAAACCATTTTCTGAAAAACAAACAAAGAATGACACATTTTTAAATTTATGTTGGCATCATTCCAGAATTTAACTCCAGTAATGGAGACACATCTCATTTTCATACCTTTTTTAGCTCTTCGTACAGTATATTTGCAAACCCCTCTGAGATTATGTGGACTGTCATGAATTAAAAAGAACCTCTGTATTGAGTCAGGGAGCATTTTTGATTTTGCTTTGAACATAATTTGCATTATTTTATAGTAAAACAGATCAGAAAATTTCATAACATGAGAAATAAGAAAAAGTGGCTCTAACTGTAGTTAGACAGTTATTTAGTAAACATGATCGTTCCCCAAGAACCTGGTGCTAAATGACTTGCAGACAACCTGATTCTGGGTCAGGGTTTCGTGCGTAGCAGAGCAGCTTCCTTACTGCGATCTATTGAAAGTCAGCCCTCGATCCAAGCTTTTGTCGGCACAGGGGTGTGGACCCAGCCGAGTAGCCTCTGGTTCCCTTCTCTGAGGGTACCTGATAGTACCAGGTAGGGGTGAGTATTGGCAAGAGATACGATACGTATCACGATACTTTGGTCACAATACGATAATATCACGATATATCACAATATCACAATATTGTGATCCCTTTAACAATGTATTGAAATCATCCTAACCTGCAGTGCAGCTCAAACTGTAACTGAACACATGAGGAACAAAGTGCTTTGAGTTACTGACAGAACAAAAAGGTTAAAAAAAATCACATATTTCTCTTGTTACTGTCTGAACTGAATAGACTGCATGAAACAAAACCTGTGTATACATATTTATGCGTTGTATTTTATTTCCAACTCTGATAAAATATGAGGTTTCATTTTAACAAAAATATCGATACTAAGATTAGAAATATCGATATTGTATCGGGAGTCAAAATATCACGATATATTGCGATACCGATATTTTTTCACACCTCTAGTACTAGGGCAAGAGAGAGAAAAATACAAAGGCAGTAATCTGGATCACCACCAAAATCAAATCATTTTTCAGTTGGGCCATTACAGACATCTCCTGAAATTTTCAGCAAAATCTGTCCTGCAGTTTTTGTTTAATCTTGCTAACAAGCAAACCAACATACACCAGCAAAAACATAACCTCCATGGCGTAGATAAGTTAGGGCTGTCACTTTAGTGCAGTAATTAGATTAATTAATTACAACGCAAATTAATGCACTAAAAAAATTAATCGCAATTAATCATAGCACACAAACATTTTGCTATTGGCCAGCTGGAGGACCCGTACATGGCAGTGGCACGCCACTTCACACATGCGTCTCTAGTCAAACCAAACAAAGCCCAGGTGACAACAGGAATGGCATATTCAAGACTTAGTCTTATTCTATTTTTGAATTTATTTATCTATATTTGTACTACATTCTTTAATAATGCATCAGGCCTAATTGGTTTGCTGGATGTCCTCGACCTTTTTCTTATTTTGAATTTAATTTATGAAACACACTTAAAGTGTAATTTGAGTTGCCTGATTGAGCTTAGAATTTTCTGGACAAGTTGCCCTGACTTTGGTTTTATTTAGTCACCAATAAAAATGTGGATATACAATCTTCTCTTTTTGGTGTATTCATTTGATGAATCATCCACTACAATTTTGTGATGTCCTAGAATTCAAATTCTTTATGTGGGGACTCTAAGCAGATATGAGATTAAAATGCAAATAATTAGATTAGTTAATTACAAATCCTGTAATTAATTAGATTAATTTTTTTAATCGCCTGACAGCACTAAGATAAGTACTGCACATTTGTTGTCATCAACATCCTGTTCACCACATCCCAAAGTAACTTTATTGGATTGAAATCTGGTGACTGTGGAAGCAACTGGAATACAGTGGACTCTATCGTATTCAAGAAACCAGTTTGAGCTTGTGATGTGGTGCATTATACTGCTGGAGGGAGCAATTAAAGGATGAGTACACTGTGTTCATCTAATGGTGGACATGCTTAGCAACAACACGTCGATAGACTGCTGTGTTTAAATTATGCTCAGTTGGTGCAAAGGGACCTGAAGTGTGTCAAGAAAAATGTTCCATACTGTAACACCAGCAGCTGCCTTTATCATTGATACAAGGCTGGATGAATCTATGCTGTCCTGTTGCTTACACCAACATTGAGACTCATTAGGTCAGGCAACATTTTTCCAATCTTTCTATGGTATGTTTTTCAAGAGCCAATGCAAATTAAAGCTTCAGTTTCTTGTTCTTACTGACAGGAGGGCATCCTGTGTATTCTTCTGCTGCTGTAGTCCATCTAGTTCCAGATTTAACATGATTGGCATAAAGAAATGGTCTTCTGCGATGAACAAGAAGACAACAGGAAGTGACTGCTTGTGAGGACGTTAGCTTAAATGAAGAGCTTCTTTTATCAGATCTGGACCAAATTTCTATATTACATGAAAAGAAAATAACTGTGCAAACATCTCTATAGAAAGGACATTTTCACTCCGCCTCTGGCATGTTTAGGCAGTTACTTATGTTCTTTCCTTTTAAAGCATAAACAGTAGCACCCGCTTACTGCTTTTTCTGACCCGCCCATAATGAATTTGAGTTATTGGTCAATCGTGCAGTCACCTGTTGGATATGCTTTTGAAGGTTCTGCCTATTTCTGAACAATCCATAGGCTCTTTCTCAGATGGACTAGCGAAATATATCAAATGGTCTTTCTGGCATGGGGGCTTAGGGAAAAGAGAATCACTTTTTTACCCCTCTCCTTGTCACCCATCTGTATTTAATTGATAAATTTATGTACTTTTTTCTAGGAAAATGTTAACTATTGGGTTCATGTTGTTCATTCTTAAACATCTGCTTCAAAATAAATGGTCGCCCAACAAACAACCTTCATCCTCCATACCGCTATGAACCACAGCTTCACCTATAACGCCAACCACTGCTGTGTGTGCCTGTGTTTGAGTGTGTTAGTGTATCAGTATGGGTTGTCACCAATCTCATCTAAACCTTTCTGAGTCTGGCCTGCTCTTGAGCTCTTTACCTATTCATTAGCTCAGCTGTGAGTCATGGCACAGGAATACCAGAACCCTCCATCCTGTGGTAATTAAATGTCGTTTGGTGAAACATTTTTCTGCTGTAGAGCATTTTATAAATACACAAACTAATACACACAAGCACACAAGCACTAACAGTCTTTATATAGACATGCTGCTGGTGGGTGTCCTGGCTTGCGCTGTTAATTAGGAGACCGAGTGGTTGCACTGATTGCTTCATTATTTCTCAGATGGGAATCTGTTGGAGACATTTGATGGATTTTGCTTGTTTGTAATCCATGCAAAAGCTTCTTATGAACACCTGTAGAACCAACATTATTCTGCAGAGGAGCTTGCAAACAGTCCTGATCCCCTTGCAGTGGACTCGCACGACGGTATGCTAAAACTCAGGACAAATAACCTTAAGCATACAGTTATGTTAGATTAAATATGAATCCTCTTAAAGGAGAACTACAGGCAGTTTTATTCCTTATACTTTAGGTATACAAGTGCTGAACAGAAACAGCACAGTGGTTGTTAAATAGGCAGGCCGGGGAGGTTGATGTCATTCATGAATCTTTGCCAGCAAGAGATAGATACACCTTGACCTACATCCAAAATGTAATTACCTAAACCTTGTGCCAAGCAGATAGTTGTGCAAGTTTTGAAAAAGTTCATGATCAAACAAAGGATGAACATGACCTCGACCACCAATTAGAAGACCCTTGAGTCAGAATAGAAATGTGTGTTGAGTTTTATGAAAATCCCTTAAAGCAGGGTGTCTAAACTATTCAGTTCTTTCAAATGAAGGAAGAGCAAGGAGGTAGCGTCTCGGGGTGGGAGAAAAATCATTCATGTAAGTATCAGGATTTTTTGTTTAAATTTTTTTAATCAATTTTTCGTTCAAAAATCGATCTTTTTTCAAACTTAAATGCTTCATTTCAGTCTGTCTTAATGAGCCACGTTTAAATGCAATCCAGGCTTTTGAAGAGAGAGTACAAACAGCTGGTTAAATTATATTGCTGAATAAATCCAAAAAAAAAAACAGACTCACATGTGATGCGTATTTTTCCTGATAAAGTCTGTAGGCATCATCATTGTTTATCTTTTTCGCTGGTGTTAAAAAAGCTAACTACAGATTGCAAAAATTGGCAGTAGCATAGAATTGCAATATAAATGGGATCGGCACCTAAAAAATCTTAAAAAATTGAATCAGGAGAAAAGCGTATCATCCCAGCCCTAATAGCTTCCTACCCCTGTTGTACTCAGTATCACTTGCTCTGACATTTCTAGCCCTTTTAATAATATTATTTTGCAACAGGCCACCTAGTCTTTTTTTTGTGTATTTCTGTCAGTAAATGTGTCAGGAAACATCCTTTTATTTAATATTTTTACCTTTTTTTAAATCAGAAGTAGTAGCAAGCAATTATGGCAAGTGTTATTATTATGTTGTAAATTCTTAAAACAGTCATTTCAAGAGAAAAACAAAATAGAGAGAGAGAGGGTAGTGATGGAGACAAAATACAACAAAATACGGGAAAACATGGTGGAAATATGGCGAAAGAACAACAAGAAATCACTCTAGAATGATACTACTATATATTGTTTACAATGTGTTTAGATACTGAAATACTAATACTAATACTGAAGGAGTTAAGGTGGTTTGAATCATTTGTCTTTTTTCTGTCTTCAGCAACATCTTCAGAGTGTAAGGGAGAAGTTGAAGTGATTTTGGGGGTCAGTTATTGAATACATTTTTGTTTTGTTTAAGTTGTTATGTAGGAATATTTATTTTGTGCCTAGCCCCTCCCATCATTACACTCTCAGTACTAATATATCTCATTCGTGGAGCAGTGATAACAACACATGCACCATGGGGGCCTGTCTGCTCTGTGATATCAATCCATGTAACATGCCACATCTCTGCCTGCGTGACACCTCTTCAGCTCGAGCTGGACTCCCGCAGGACTGTTCACAGCTGGATGTCTCTTTAAAATGTCAATGCTGTCAGGTCCTTGAGCTGTCATATATTATATCAACTCCAGGTAAACATCAGTCCCTGTGGGCCAGAGAGCAGCAGCTCAGCACAACACTATTTTATAATCAGAATTTTACAGTCACAGCTGTGGCTTGGCTACAATGACTGAAAATGGCAGTACACAAAATTCACCTTTATTTCCTTTAAAGAAATAAGAAAAAGTTTTCACAATGCCAGGACTTTCACTTTGTTTACAAACTCAGTTTTAAATGACAAACAGAATACAGTGATTTACAAATATTTTTTGACCCACATTCAATTGAATACACCACAAATGCAAGATATTTCATGTTTATACTGATAAACTTTGTTTTGTTTAGCAATTGTCAACCATTTTGATGTTTTTTTGCATGCTACACATTCCAAAAAAGCTGATACTGGGGCATGTTTGCCACAGAGTTACTTCGCCCTTACTTTTGATGACATTAAGTAAGCATATGTTAACTGGGGATGGTAATTTTTGCAGCTTTGTATGAATTGGTTGGTTGAATTCTTTCAACTCTTGCTTAATGTATGACTCCAGTTGCCAAGGTCTCTATTTCCGTATTTTGGGATTTATAATGTGCCACACATTTTTAGTGGAAGGCAGATCTGGACTACAGGAAGGCCAATCTAGTTCCTACACTCTTTTATTACAAAGCCACCCTGTTTTAGCACATGCAGAGCTTGGTTTGGCATTGTCTTACAGGTGTAAGCAGGAACATCCCTGAAAAAGACGTAAGACAGTAGACAGTAGCATTTGTTACTCCTTCACCTGTAGAGGTGTGGAAAAATATCGCTATCGCAATATATCGCGATATTTTGACTCCCGATATAATATCGATATTTCAAATCTTAGTATCGATATTTTTGTAAAAATAAAAACTCATATTTTATCAGAGTTGGAAATAAAAAAACAACTTATAAATATGTATGTACAGTTTTCTTTTTCATGCACTATTCAGTTCAGACAGTGACAAGAGAAATGTGTGACTTTTTTTAGCTTACTGTTGTGCTATCAGTAACTCAAAGCACTTTGTTCATCATGTGTTTAATTACAGTTTGAGCTGCACTGTAGGTTAAGATGATTTCAATACTTTGCTAAAGGGAAAACAAGAATAATTTCTTTGTGTTAAGTGTATGTATGTAACGCTGCATTTGACATATTTCAATAACAATAAAATGGAAAAGTTACATATTCACTGTCTCTAGGTTTTTCCTAGTTTACTGTAGAATATCGCAATACATCACAATATTGTGATATTGTGATATATCGTGATATTATCGCATTGTGACCAAAGTATCGTGATACATATCGAATCGTGAGGCTCTTGCCAATACACACCCCTATTCACCTGTATCTACCTTTGGTTCCTTCAAAGATGTGCAAGTTCCCTATGCCATGGGCAATAAACTCTCTTTATGCCATCATAGACTTTGTACTGATAACAATCTGGGTGGTCATTTTCCTCTCTGGCTTGGTGGACATGATGACGTACATGATTTTCAAAAACAATTTGAAGTGTGGAAGCAGATTCGGCCTTAAACCACATCACACTTCACCACTTAGTGTCTGTCCATCTCAGATGAACACAGGGCCTAAAAAAGCCTGGCAGCATTTCTGGGTGTTTTTTGTTTACCCGTTTGCTTTGCATGGTAGAGTTGACCTAGAACTTGTAGCTGGAGTGATGAACTGTGTAAGTGACATTGGTGTTCCTGTGGCCATTTGGTAATATCATTTGAAGAATGATGATAATTTTTAATACAGTAGCACCTGGACGATAGAGGGTCACAGGCATTCAGTGTTGTGTGTGGTTTTCCATACATGTATTTCTTTAGATTCTCAGAATCTTTTGACAATATTATGAACTTTTGTTGATGAAATCCCTAAATTCATTGCAATTGTACATTGAGAAACATTGTTCTTAAACTGTTCACACAGCGGTGAACCTGGTCCCATCCTTGCAGGTGAATTACTGATTCTTTCAGTGATGCTTCATTTATGTCCAATCTTGAGTCTCACCTTTTTCCAATTAACCTGTTGGTCCGTGGAATGTTCCAAACACGTGTCTTTGAAACATTCCTCAACTTTCCTGGATTTCTGTTGACCCTGTCCCAGCTCTTTTGGACCGTGCTGCAGGCATTAAATTCAAAACATGTGAAAAAATGATTAAGTTCATCACTTTTAACAGTTAAAATCTTAAATTATTTGTCTATTCAGTTCACAATGGGTCAAACACGATTTTGTTTTATGTATGTTTCAAACCTTTTTTTTTTTAATGTATTTTTTGGGCATTCTGTGCCTTTATTGATAGGAGAGGATGACAGTGAATAAGCTCGTGAAATGGGTGAGAGAGAGTAGGGAAAGACACTCTGTAAACTGTCCACAGGCTGGATTCAAACTCAGGCCGGCATATGATGTATGTACAGTAGGGCTGGGTATTTCCAGCAACTTCACGATACGATACGTATCCCGATATTAAGGCCACGATACGACACGTATCCCGATACACGTAAATTGTTACACGCAAGTTTAGTTTTTTCTTATAAGAAGAACAAGAACAAGGATGAGTTTTAAGTGGTTTTACAACTTGAGAGACAAACAGTAAATTCAGATCCTCAGAGATGGTAGACCTAAGTTCAAATTTAGAACATATGCTTCAGTATGTAGCTTGTCTTCTACCTTGAACTGTGCCACTGTTAACATTACCCAAAGTGTATTTACAACAACTGTCAAAGTATTTAGGCTGTATTGATTCTGTAGAATCTGTATCGATACATGTATCCCAAAGGAGTGCGATACGATATTTTGCCGTATCGATATTTTGAGCACAAGCCTAATGTACAGTATATGTGACGTGCCTGGTTGCTAATAGGGCTGAACATTTTGTCATTGTGATGTAGTTTTTTGCAATTTTATGCCTATTTTTTTTTTACTTCTATTCATACGCTTTTGGACCATTTTTACTTTTTTTAACCCTGTTTTTACAACTTTATGCCTATTTTGCCCCCATTTTTTTGGCCACTGTCAGAACCATTTTTGGAATTTTTACATGGTTTTTGAAATTAAATTTCAAATTTAGTTTACAATTTCCTAAGCCACTTTTCGTATTTTTTGCCTTTTTTTCCCACTTTTTTTTTTTGCAATTTCATACCTATTTTGCACCTATTTATCAACCTATTTCCGCTTTCATACCATTTTTACCCAGTTGTTACAATTTCATACCTGTTTTGCTTCTGTTCTTCACTTCTCTACTTCTTGTCAAATCTTTTATCCTTAGATTAATTTAATTTCATATTGGTTTTACTGTAAAAAGATCTACTGCTTATGTTTGTTTAAGAATACATAAGATGAGGAACATTAAAACAATTGCAGAGTAAATCGTAACATTGGGGAAAAAATTGCAATTAGATTTTCTTCTCAAATCGTTCAGCCCTAGTTGCTAACCACGTCACCAAACCAGCACCCCTTGTTTCAAAATCTTAAAATCATAGTTTACTCCCGAACTGACTTTCACCTCTCTGTGTCCACTTCTTGCCTTTTCAGTGGCCGATGCTGAAAGGTCAATCTTGTCCAAACGCAGGACTTGAAGCTCCATCACTTGGAAAATGAATCACAAACTTGCAAGAATCGTTTGTGTCCACATGCAACTCAGCGTTTGTATAATTGGCTTATTAGGCCTTTAGCTGGTTTGGAAAGTTGCTCATCCGCGAGTGAACTCTCGAGCTTCAGTCCAATTGTCCTTGTCATGTTTTTGCAGCGCGCATTCAGCAGCTTCGTCTGTCAGCCTAAATCTCATGGAGAAGCCTAATTGATGCGTGTGTGTGTGTGTGTGTGTGTGTGTGTTTGTGCACTGTGCGCCAGACACACTCTCAGGACTAGCAGCTCTTGGAGTTAATCCGTCTCACTAATAGCAGCGGGGGGGAGGGAGGTGGAGCGGAGAGGGTGAGGAGGAGGAGATAGAAAGAGGAGAACAATACAAACCTCTCCCTCCGTCTCCAGACACACGTGGTCATCGCCCGGCGGGAAATCTCTGGACCTTGGACGTTCTGTGCGGATGTTGCTCCTCTCGTTCTCTCGTTCCAGCTGGCTCTCAGTGCTCTCTGCTGCACCGCTCAAGGAAGCGAGGTACAATACACCCCCCCTCCTGCTGAAAAACATCCTTCACCCGCTTCTTTTCGTTCCTGCCATTGTCACTGAGACAAGAGGCTGCGTCAGGAGGTAAAATTAGGGATGTGTGTGCTGAGTGAGGAACTTCCTGCACTCTCTGAGGTGTCTCTGATTCTGCAGAAAATACCACAGCAGCCCTCCGACTACGAAGGGAAGTGCAGGGACACAATGGATACAATATGTATTTCCTGAAATGTAATGCAAATTCTGGATTAGTTTGACTACCTCCTTGACATTCCTGAGTGCGTCAAAGGCCTTTGTTTCCTGTCCTGCTCCGGACATCGCTTCTGTGTGGCTCATAGATATTCGCAGTAGGATTATCGGCCTGTTTGTCTGCAGGAAAAAGGGGAATCCACAACTTATTTTTCACATTTTTGTGCCATGACATCTTGAACTGCATACAAGTGTATTGTTCTGGAACAAAGGAATTTCCTTAGTCAGTTATTCCCTTAAATGGTTACCTCATATCTGTTCCCCTTGTCCCATTTATGTGACAGTTGTAAAGGACAGTCAGCAGCTTTTTAAGCACAATTTAAGAAAGTTTTGTTAACGGTTTGGCCTGTCTGCTTATGTTCTGATTTTGTACCTGTATACGAATGAACACAGGGTAAGAATCCATTTATTAAACAAAGTAAGTTTGTCTTCACTAGCCTACCACCCTTTCAGTTTCAACCTGACACATATCAGTATTTCAGGTCCATATACGTCTTTGTCCTTAAAAGTGTGCTGATAAGCCTGGTCATTTTCTGACCGACAGCAATTACTTCAACTTGAAGCTTTCCAAGGTAGATCTGCCTTATGACAGACATAGTATCAGGCAAATCTAGCTGCTGTGCAAGTTTATTTCATCCTAGCTTCTATTAGATCTTCTTGTCTAGATGATATGCATTGTATGTCATATGGTGAAAATCTGGACAAACTGGACATTTTTTCACATTGTACTCTTTAATTTTGAGTCAAAACTCAATTTATGCTATCCCTTTATGCAGATGACACAATGGTTTCTTCTTAAGTAAGCATTTATGCCACTTGACATTTTGGTCTAAATCTAGCACGGAAAGTTTGGAGCAGGCACAGAGTGTCTCGTCAGGTTTGGCTCACACTGAGGTCCATGAATAACTTGGAAACCAATGGACTGTTTCAGATATCCATCAGATACATTTCACCAACCCATGGTACAGAAACCCATAAACTGTATTTGACCAGGGCAGAAAAAGAAAAAAAGTATATTTACTGAGACAGAAAATGATTAGATTAATTTTCTGTCGATAGTGGACAGGTAGTGAAGTCGGGGGCACTACTGCGACACTTAAAGGGCGGAAGATGAGCCACTTTATAAATCAAACTAAGTAAAACATGTTGAAAGTGGAGTAAAAATACCCTCCCAATGGAGAAGTTTATGGTGTTGTTTTTTTATCATTCAGTACAGAAATGCAGTCAGAATCTGATAAAACTGCTTCAGCAGCTGCTAGCATCTATGCTTCTAGCTGTATGAGCAGTCACTTCCCTGAGTCATCTTGTTTGTAGCTCCAACCTCTTCCTGCTCCAAATAACTCTGCTTCGGCTATGCTGCCAAAGGTTGCTCATTACCAATGTAGACTGGAGCTTGGCAAGATGAATCTGCCTGATTACAGACATTGAATCAGGCTGATCCAGCTGTACTGCAAGGTTAGTAGGCATGCACTGAAGCCCAGGAATTAACTTCAAACCATGAGCCAGTTATTAGATTAGACTCAAAGTGAAAATGTTTCTTTTCCTAATGGAAACACAGTCAGTCCCCAAGTTAATTTCTGTTTTAGCAGCATTCTGATCTAAACCATATTACACAACACTGAAACATCTGTAGCTATTTTGGCTGTGCATTTAACACTGACTGTATAAAGAACTGGACAAAGCCATGTGACGTCAATTGTTGGTTGGCTTTGCAGTGTTGTTGAGGCCAGTCTATAGACACTACTGCACTGTACATGCCATCTCAACTGAACTTTAGATCAACCTACCGACAGATAGAGAGTCTGTGTTGAGGTGGGGCTTAGGGACACGTGACAGACAGTGACTCTGTGGGGACTTGTGACCATGCCAGTCATGTCCCTATTGTCTAAAAATGAAAATCCTCAATAAAAAAACAGTTGTGACATTAAAAATTCCACTCCCCAACAGCGAGAGCATTTAGATACTGTGTATTATATATTCAGAGCAAAGCTGTTTGTTTGCACTTCAATGGTAAAGTCTGTTAGTACACTGTACTAACAGTTGGAGGGTTGGGGGTTTGAGCCCAGCTCCAACGGTCATATGTCAACGTGACCTTGGGCAATAACTTAACACCAAGTTGCTTTCACTTCAGTGGTGTTAAAATGGGGATAAAAGAGTGTGCTTGCTAATACTGATGGATATGTCACAGAGTAAGTGGGAATGAGTGGAAGTAACCTGCTGTGTAAAAGTGGTTTCAGACGGTCAGAGAGACTGGAAAAGCATTGTATAAGCTAAAGTCCTTTTAAAATGTATTATGCTAACTGCATGTAAATCCCTGAGCCAACAATACTTGTAATTTCATTTATTGTGACTATCTTTTATACTTTTTCCAGTAATTATGAGTACATTTTGTTAATTTCTTGAGATCTCCTTGTTTATTAAATTTTCTCCAGATGACAATGAGAAAAAGAAATGAGATTTCTCTGTTGTGATTAACAAAATAAATGATCTGCTTTGGGGTCAATACATTTGACATGGATTAGAGGAATTTACCAGCTTTTGTTTAAAACATCTCATTGTCATCTCATTGAGGCTACAAAGATCGAATGTAGTTTTGACACACATTCACCCATTCCTTTGTCTGATCTTATAAATCATCTCATGACCCATTTTGATTTGTCTGACTGCTCCATGGGGGGTCCCAATCCCCACTTTAAAGGCACCCGTGCTTTAGCCGGCTGTATGCATTTTACAATATCTTTATTTATTATAATAATGTCAACAGTAACAGATCTTCAATCATACTTCACATCTCTGATTCTAGCAGCACAGAGTTTGCTGTTTTACTCTCAATCATCCTTACGTTAGATCAAGCGTAGTGTCTGCTCTCTCATATCTGTTGTGTTGATGTGAAGGATTAACTTGCTTATGGTGTTATGCTTTCTATGTTTGCTGGAAACGCAGAGTGTCTTATTTTGCACGAGCTTAAACCTACAAGAGTCCACGCCTTCAGGGCAAAATACTGAGTCTGCCATCTCTCTCTGCTCCATCTTTAATCTAATTCCAAAGCAAATAAAATTAATTTGGTGTTGTGCAGGATGCTGTTTGATTGAATGACTCATTTTCTGTAAACCATTTTTACATGGAAAGCCAGGGACGGGCTGTGATTTTTAAACACTTTAATGGTTATTCACTGATGGAAGAAATTAGAGATCTAATGGGACTATTTTCTCAATGCAGTACCAGAGCTGCAGTTCTTTCTCAAGGGTTAATCATGATGGTTTTCTTGCTCAAATATTAGATTATGATTCTCCTAAGATTCAAACTAATCATCTGCCATCTTAAACTAAATCAGACAAATCCAACTAGTAAGTGCTGGACTTAAACTTGATGTACTGTTGTAGATATATTGTCTTACTACCTCTGCCACGGAGGTTATGGCTTTGCAAACGTTTGTTGGTTTGTTTGCGAACAGAATAAATCAAAAGCAGTGTTGGGAGTAATGCAGTACAAAAGTAATGTGATTACTGTAATACATTTGTTTTTACTGTAACATAGTAATGTAAGGCATTGCAAAATATATATATATATATATATTTTCTCAGTACAGATGTCAGTAATGCAAGTTACACTGCATTTATAATTTAACCCGAAATGAAGAGGTGTTTTATTTTGTTGTTAAAATAAAAATTTGCCAAATGCGATCAGCGGAGGAGAACAGTTCTCTGCTAGGCCTAAAGTTACAGTATCTCTAACACAATTTACCAAAATTTTACCTTTTGTCTGTTTTTGCTGTGATTGTTTCTTGTATTGTGCCATGAGCATCAACGTGGCTATTATTTTCTACTGTTTTTAGACTTAAGCTGAAACACCTTCCACTGGGTATGTGATGAGTTTTTTGAGCGTAATGAGCTACATTTAGAATGGCAAATCCATATTTCCTGTTATTTTGACGAGTGTAACTTAAAAGTAATGTGATCATAGTGTATTGCCTTACATTTCAAATACTGTACTGTTATAATGTAACTAATTGCTTTGAAATAACACTAACAAGTAATAAATAATGCATTACATTTTTGAAGTAACTTGCCCAACACTGATCAAAATTACAGAAATTTTGATAAAATTTCAGAGGATGTTGTTAGATTTCAGTGGTGATCCAAATCCAGATGCAGATCAAGGATTTTTTTTTTCCAAGGATTTGTGAGCAGTGTGAGAAAGGGCAGTTTTACACATTTTTGATGATATTTTTTCTGACAGTGTTACAAGTGTCTTGAAGGAGGTTTGTGCTCACAGAGTCTTTTTCTTTTATTATTTTTGAACACTGAAAGTGACACAGCAAATTGTGGCAGCTGTGTGTGGCACTCTTTTGTGACTAGATGTGTTTTTTTTTTTAAGTTGAACTTTAAATAGGAATAAAATAAGGGAAATATAGTTAACAGGAATTAAATGAATGAATGAATGAATATGTTGTCCAAATACAATTCTCAAGCAGGTAACCTGGCTATGATACTGTCATTATTGTGTTCATGTGTGTGGGAGAGGGATCAAGCAAGAGATAGTTTTCCACTGCTACTTCTTTCTCTTGTATGTTCACCGACTGAAATGGAGAAAGAAAAAGTACATCCGTCTATTTGTTTGTCTGTTCATTTGTCAGTGAGTAAGATAATTCGAAAAGTTCTTGATGTTTTTTTTGAGCATTCTGCTAATAACATCAGATATGTCTTGGTGGAGGTTTTTGCTCTAAGCATTTCCAGTTAATCATGTTCTCAACATGTCAGAGAAGTTATAAACAGTTTTCAGTGGCGCAGCCTGCAAGTAGTCAAATTTGTGTTTGTGTTTTGTGTTTATTTTTATCCCTAATGCTATGGCCACACCAGACGAGAATTGGCATATTTAAACATGTGTAGTGCCTGTGACGCGCCGCACGTAACGCCGAGGCTGGACGCTGGACTATTTTAAAATGTATTTTTTGGGGGCATTTTGTGCCTTTATTGATAGGAGAGAGACAGTGGATAGGCTTGTGAAAGGGAGTGAGAGAGTAGGGGAAGACACTCTGCAAACTGGTCACAGGTGGGATTCGAACCTGGACCGGCAGAAGCAAGTACATGGGGTGCCTGGTTGCTAACCACTGCACCAAACCAGCACCCCACGCTGGACTATTTTGACAAGCTGAGGGGCGACGCGCGTCACTGCGCAGGCGGAGTAGAGAGCCGGAGCTTGTCGGACTCAGTGATGACCCGTGCAGGCAATTTTCGGCGAATTTGCGTCGAAAGTTCAATATTTTCAACTCGAGCCTTGAGACATTTGATGCCCCAAACGTGCTGGACGCTCCATATGCGCCGCTCCAAACGTGTCCAACACGCCGCCCGGGGCGGATCTGCCTCCAAACGCGTCTTTGCATTGACTTTGTACGTAATCTCAATGGGCTTCTTTGCAAATTTGCATGTGGTGTGGCCGTAGCATTAAGCTTCCAGGCTGTAGCACAACTGCTAACTGCCACAAAAATAGTAATAAGAAAATCAGAGGAAGACGGTTAATTTCACAATATTACTTTGTTAGAAACAACTAATTCACTGTATGTTTTATTTAAATAATCAGTGACATGGTGAAAACTTTTTAGAATTGTTAGGTCATTTCTTGATTTAAAGCAGAAACAATGCTAAGTCTGTTCGCCTCTCATTCAAGTTTTTATTTGTGTCACTAATAAGCCTACAACTTCAGATGAACATCTTGGTACATCTTATAGAGTCTGACTTTCAAGAAGCTTTTCCAGCTCTAGAACATGCACTGTCATTGTTTCTGGTACAAGACCAGTAGAGATGGGAATTGAAAACCAATTCCAGTTGAGAATCTTTAACAGCCCAATCAAAGAATCAACATCATTGTTTTTTTTGCTCATCACTTCCTTTATCAGTTCCTTCCACAGACAGGGTTCAGAAACTGTCAGATTTGTGGCTTGATTTTTTACAAAAGATGCGTACTGCACAACCCTAAGTGAGTGGAAACACCAGCAACTTGTCAAAACAATTATCTATGCTGTGACATGTGTTTGACAATGTTACCACTAAAATCTACAGGTCCAAATTTGCCCACACAGAAAATCTGCAGGTATCAATAAGGGAATCGTTAAAGAATTGGATCGATTAGCTGGATTGTTAAAGACATTGGTATCAATAAAATCTTATCAATTCCCATCCCTAAAGACCAGCTTTGCTCTGCTCACTCCAGCAGATGGTCTTACCAGTTTAATATTGCAGCAGTTTTTCTGATGTGCACTCTTAAATCTGCTTCTTTCTACTGACCCAAACTTTTGAGTCACTGTTCCAAAGCTTGTGCTAATGTTCTCATCATGCAACAAAGTGTTGTCAGCTCTCCACAGCAATTTACCTGCTCTGATGAGGTGCGTTCAGGGACACCTTGTGCTAACTGTGCTGCCTGCTGGGCGGATGGAGAATGGATTGTGGCTGACAGCCCCCCTGGGCGATGCAGCACCACTGCTGTGTCATGCTATTTTGCTGTGGTGTTGGCTCTTCTGTTTGTCTCAATTAATGGTCTCCAGAGAGGTGTTGACTTTTATTGAATATACAGGGCTAAAGACGTCGTCTGTCACAGCATTCAGAGCACAGAACAAATTGAATGGTGAAATGTGGTTAGATGGAAATTTTAAGAACGTTGGTTTCTTCATCCTTCAAACTTTAATTATTTGAAAGAGCTTTGACTGAAACAATGAGAGCGTTCATTAATCTTGAAAAAATGGAGAGGATTCAAGACACAACATAGATTTTATGATGACATCTGCACCCGGGTATCACTCTGCATTATTGTCATATTTATTTTATTTTTTATTTTTTTAAAGCAAAACCGATGAGAAAGTTTTTCAATTTTCATTTGTGCCTATTTCCTCTTATACTTACAGTATGTAGCAAAAAAGCACGGGCTGGATGCATTATGTTTTAGGTTGATCGCTCAAATAGATTACCTGTAAACTTTGTATTAACATCTGCTGTGACTCAAGGATGAAGTGATGACATTTTAGAGGTCAAAGGCAAAATATCAACTCCATCGAACCTTATTCGAATGACATATCTCATGACATTACAGAGATTTTCTTCAAACTAACACAAGTTTTAGCTCAGACTCAAGGATGAATTGTAAAGATTTAAAAGGTCAAATGCTAACGCTATGAGGCTTATGTTCATCCATTACTCATAGAAATAGTACAATATGAATATAGTGTATTATTAGTTATATTATTTGTATTATTAAATAACATCTCAAGAAAACTTTGAAGGATTTTCTCTTAACTTATAACTAAGTCCCTCTCTAACATAGAGATGTTGTGATTACATACAGAAAAGATGCATTGAGTGCTACTCAGGTGGTCAACTGTGAAAAAAATGTTCAAACTACTGCCAGAAAAATCTCCCTCTGGTGCTCTTCAGTGTGCTGATCCAATATAAAGTTGTATAGTAGATTTCTGAGGCACTCAGAGGGGTTTAATGTAAGAAGAAGATGTTATTTCATCAGGGCTACAGAAAATTATGCCAACATGTTTGAGACATCAAGGCCTTCATCAGGGCAGGTCGTGTTGTAGCTTTTCCGTACCTGTCCTAAAAATGTTGGCATGATTTTAAATAGCTCTGAAGAAATAACAGCTTACTCTTTGTCCCTCTGAGTGCCTCAGGCCTTTACGGTGAAATGTGTTGAGATTTTGGTGATCAGAAGTCAATATTAAAGATCAATAGGCTTCACATTAATTCATTTTGTGAAAACCACTTTACAAGATTGCTCTGATGAATTTAATTCTAATGCTGCGTTCACACCGCAAGCGACCCAGCTACCAAAGTCGCGTCGCCCACTGACGTAGCGTCGCGCGCCCATAAATACCTCTTTTGGTAACCGCTGCCGTCGGCCGTCGCTCGGTGACGTCACGTCCGCTCGAGTTTCACCGCGATCATTTCATATATTATATAATAGGATGTATAAGTGGACATTATTCCAGCTGTATCCTTTTCACTCACTTATCAAACACAAAACACTGCAGCTGATGCCCTGCAGCAGCATTATCTGTGAGTTTCCTCCGGTCCGTCTAGGCGGAACTAATGACCTCACTGACATTAGTTCCGCCTAGACGGACCTCACCCGCCCTGTAGTCCGGATGAATAACTGTCTGTCTCGGGTACCGTCACACGTACGCACACCGCTGATTGGCTGTTGCCGCACAGCCACACACGACATTGCCTGAATAGATCAACTTTTTTTTAACTTTGACATCGCGCTACGAGTGAAGTGATCGTCTTGTACGCGGCTGTCGCATCGCGGGAGGGTTAGCCCCGCCCCATCGCGGCTGTACATTGACTTTGAATGGAGAGTGATCGCTGAGGAAGTAAAAGTAGCGTCCGGTGTGAACGCACCTAAACTTGGCAAAGAGTCCCTCCTCTGGTTAAATCTGAATAGATTTTACTTTCAAGGTCATAGGTTTAAGACCAGGTTTATTGTTTATTGTTCTTACCTGTCTTGTTATTGCAACATTTCATTAAACCCTCAATAAACATCTTTTGGATTCTGCATAAATATCCAATATGACCAAGTATGAGCTAAAGAGACTTTCAAGGTAGAAGGTTGAATGACAGCCTCACTAGCTTTCATTTTATCCCTTGCTTGAAGACACATTTCAAAACTCCCAAATGATTACCTTAAAATGATATAAGCATCTAATAATGTAAATAATGCTTTCAGAGTGATGTAGGAATGGTGTATTTTGTAGGCAAATGCAGAAGTTAGCATCATGCTGATTCATTGATTGAAAGTCCACTAAAATTCTGTGAGATTTGTCACCGTGTTTTGGATCATTGTTGATAATAAGCTCTGCAGCAAACCAAAAATTATATGTTATATTGTCTCTTCTTTGTGATAATCTGAACAAATAAACCTTTCACAATGTTTTAAGATGAAATCGGACTTAGAAGCTGTTACAATATTTCCACTTTATGAGGTCTCGTTGTTACCCCTTGTATGGATTAGTGATTATTAAAAAATGATCAGAAATTCTTGATATGGGGTCCCCCGCCATTTTAGTAGTACTTTTTTTTTGCAGTTAGTTAGCAGCCATTTTTTTTTAAATATACAACATAAGTTTCAAAAGCAGGCAACATCAGATGCATTTTATTATTTTGTACGAAACACTTAAATCTAATGCGTGTTTGTTCATCAAGGACTTAATTCAAGCATTTATCCAGAACCAGTTTTCTGAATCTCATATAGATTTGGACTTGGGAACCTTGAAGTGCTAACACTACTGATCAACTAACCTCTAAATAATATCACAGCTTCTCTTCTTGATCAACCACAACTCTCTTTCCATGGCTCCTACGTATATATCTCAGGTAACTATCTGATCATAGACCTAATTTTTCTCAGGATATTTTAACAGTATCATCATTTCAAACTAAATTATTCAGAATACAGCACATGTTCAGGACATTTTCTCAGGAGGATTTTATATACAGCCAACATCTGTGGTTTTGTAAAAGTAGGCCAGAGAATTAATTCAGTGTTATTCTCCACTCAGAGGCTATAAAGTCCAACAAATTATTCACTTAACTAAGAAATAAGCTTGACTCATAAAGAGCATTTAAAGAGCACTGCCTCTTCAGCTGAGTCACTCTTTTCTACTAAACTACGTCAACCAATTGAAAGTTTGTGCACCAGCAGCTCAAGGCTTTATTGGCAGAGGGAGGTGTGACAGGTGCTCAACCTGCAGCAGACTGCCACATAGACGACACCCACGTCAGCGGCTTTGCAGGAAATGTGACACAAACCTTCAAAACTCCTGCGCACAATATAAAATATATACACTTATCAACAGCTTTGGTTATAAAGTGTTACAGCTCTTCATAATGAAGTCCACTTACTCACAAAAAGACATTAAGAAGAATATTTAGTTTTTCATCTGGATAATTTCAGTCTTGTACTTGACCCAGTATTTTAGAAACATTTGATCTTTTCTAGTCTTCAGCTGTATATTTACCAGTCATAACAGTAAAAGAGATATTCTAGTTAAAAATAATCACTCTCATTAGAAATCAATGATGTCTGAAACAGTTATTTCTTTCACTGTGAAGTCGGCCTGGTGTGATACAAGTGAGTAACCCTGACTCAGTTGTCAGTTTTCTCTAGATAAATGACACTTAGAAATACCTTCATCTATTCATGACAATAGCTCATATTTATCTTTCCCTAGCTGCCACAGAATTATAATATTTTTTACCTTTCGTTCCTTTACCAATTTGAGCCCAAAGAAGTGTTTTATCACCTGAATGTGGTAACAAGTTATTCTTTAGCAGTTTGCTTCTGGCAGCCAAACAAAGAATTTTAGGATTTTTTTTCTCTTAGTTTCTCTTTTAATAATTTTCAGCTGAGTCTCTCTTGCTTCGTTTTAGGGCTCTAGAAATAAAGTATCATTACAGAGCTAGTGGCTAATTTGGCTTGTGCCATTGTGATCTGTACGGGGAGTGTTTCGAATTGCAGGGTTATCTGTTGTATATAATTTAATTTAGTGGTTATTATTTAATATAAAATTATATTGCACTGTTCAGTATCTTATAATGTATCATTGCTGTGTTCCGTACTGAACTGCAGTATATGTACATCTTTTTTTATTGTATTGTGTCATATTAAACCAGACCATACCATGTCACAGTATATCAAATTATTCTGTATGGTATTGTAATGAATCGTATAGAATCACATGGTTTGGTATTTGTCAAATAGCATTGTGTCACATCATACATATCATGTAGTTCTGTACCATATGGTATAGTACACTAATGTTTGTTACCATATCATAAAGGGCTGCTCAATTATGGCAAACGTCATTATCCCAGTTGTTCTAAAAGATTTTGAGGTTATGATTATGAATCTCTTTTAATGCATTTATTTTAAAACATGCTTTTATTGAACATAAATGCTTTTGACTCTATCGTTTTGACCATAAAGAATGGAATACAAATACCTCAAAATAATAATAATGGAACAAAGAAGAAACTTAAACATGTCATGTGGCACAATACTGTTTTAATACCAGTTACTCAGTTTTCATAATTGTGAAGGCAGTAATTATATTTGGCCTTAAAACTCAGTTTATATCCCAGCTCCAGTACCATACCATACCATTGAATACAACAAAACCAACAAAAAAAAAACAGAGACAGAAGTCTGCCACCATATTCTTTTTTCCCGATGGCCAACATGTAGCTTACCAGTGGCGACCGCATCAACTCCGCACACTCACGCACAATCGCACACTGCAGCCAGTAAGTCTCTCTGTCCAGGAGGTGCTTTTTTTACTCTCGCTCTCTTCTGGGAGAGCTCTTCTTAAATTGTTGAGAAGGAAATGGTATATGGTATGTATATGTACACTGTTGAATTATATATTTTAGCACTGTATCAGTTCCTGTTGCATGGCATTGTATTTTACTGTATTATACCATAGTGTATTGTATAGTGGCATATTAGATTGCATTGTATCTTAAAATACTGGTCCATGCTGTATTATATCATAACGTATTGTATTTTTTGTATCAAAAAGTCTTCTCTTTGTACGGTATCGTATGAGGTTGTATTGTTGCTTTTCACTTCATATCTCTTTATACCATGTTTTAACTGACAGTGTATTTTAATTGTGCTTCACACATATCTATACATGGTTATTGCTTCTGCTATTATATTGTGTTTTATGATAAATGGACTTGAGCTGACTTTTCTAGTCTTTCCGACTCCTCAATGTGCTTTGGCAGGTCACATCCATCCCCTCGCTCTCATTCAATCACAGATGGTGGAATATAAGTTGTCGATCAGTGTAACCAAACATATCCTTACCCTTTTATGCCAGTTTACATGCCATTGACACAACAGTGGGAGAAGCTTGGGGTCAAGTGTCTTGCCCCAGGACACATTGACGTGATAGTCCCTCAACTTTCTGATTGATAGTAGAGTGTACTTCCAGATTCAGCCAGAAACTCTCATATCGTTTCAGGCAGTATCTAAAAATGTTGGATAACGCCATAATAACACTCACATTCATTTCATAACCTTATATCACATCAGTTGTTTTGTCTTTTTTTTGCACTGCGCTGTTTGAGAAGAAACAACAAAGTTCATACACAAAACTCAAAACACAAATCTGTGAGATGATACTTTGCTGCTTTGGCTGCTGTTTTTTTTTTTTAATTTCATGTTAGAAATCGATTTTTCTGATCTTGAGGCTTTGCTTCGTTGTAGACCTTTTTTCCTCGTTTTACCAAGTTTAATTGAGGTCATTTTTAAGACACACACCACAATTTGTCTTACATGCTTGTTTTTTTGGAGGTCTTCATATGATTCAACATGTCTTCAGCAAAAATTCAAATGTCATCTTCTTGACTGGAATCAAAATGCCTTCTTTGGTTCAAGAGACTTATGAAGCGTGAAGAACGAGCCTGGAGAAAAAGATGAGAGAGAAGGGGAAAAGCTAGATACTTATTGGGTTGAAAGCCTGACATGACATTAAAGAAGTGCAGAGCAAAGAGAGAGAGGAGGAAGATGAAGATGAGAGGGAAGAAAAAGGGCCTGCAGCTCAGCGCTTTCCTTTAACATCAAGCCCTGTGTTCAAACTGCTGCTGGAGATCGCTTTGCTGAGACCTAACAGCCTCTTCTCCTGACGAATCCTGGCTTCAGGGAGTCAGGAAAACCATGAGCTTTAGTAAAGTCAGTAAATCATTCCAGAATTCCTCCCTGGAATTTACACAACTATAGAGAGAATATTCACACATTTTATCCAAACAAATTGTCCTTCTACTCCCATGTATTGGCTGTATTTTGGTAGAAAGTACAAATGTATGATAGTTTCTCACCATCACTTAATCACTTTCATTTGAGGAACTCTCTCAGTCTGTGCACAGATGTTTACTTTGACTTAAGGATTAACCAATGAACTGATGTCTTAGCCTTTGAGAAGCTCGTATAAATTAATTAAATTGAGTTACGCATTGTTTTTCCAAAATAAGTTCAAGTTTTCGAAGTTAAAGGTGCTATGAGGAGAATCTGTTTCCGGCGACATAAAGACTCTGCTACCCGTGAGCACGCCCGGTGACTGTCGTAATGCTGCGTTCCAGTGACCTCAGAACTGGGAGTGACATCATCTCCGTCTTATCGGCGTCCCAGTTGAAGTCGGAAAAAAACATCCCGATCTACCAGGCTATTGTTAGCTGTTGTTAGCTTGCCCTGCATTGTTGTTCACAAATATCACATGAAGAATGTGATTATCACTATGGCAGCATTTTTGTAAATGTAAGTCTAGCAATACTATGTATACAGCTGATCTAGAGTGACCCACCCCAGTCAGAAGTGCAAATAAATGGATTATTACAGGAGCTAAATAACTGTTCACACTGGGGGCATCCATCTTCGATTGTCAACTCAGGAGTGGCGAGGTTTCACCGAGTTTCCAGTAGGAAATTCAGACTTCGGGGAACGTTCCAGTTGCAGTTTCCTACTCGCAACCCGGAAATTCCTACTTCTGACTACAACTGGAACGCACCACAAGACGTAACTGAAGCCAAAGTGTTTGTTGTGATAAATGCAGCTCAGACCTTCCTTAGAACTCTGCATTGCTTTACAACTTATTTTTTCAACAACTTACAGGATGCAAAGCGACGAGGTAATGTATCTCTTTCTAGTTGCGTAGCGGTAGTTTTTGATGTGTGACAACAAGCAATTTTTGGAAAACTTATTATCGTAGTTGTAGCCGACTATATATCGCTACTTACAGCCCGGTGCTCTAAGATGTGCAATATAAATAATAAAATAATATAAATTTGCTCTAGTTTTAATTGTCTTGTTCCCGAAGTTGAGTATCCAGGCCAGTTCTCTGTCCGACCCGACCAAGAAGCTAAGGAATAGCATTTATAGATAACCTATTTAGATGCTATAAAACTCATCTTAAAGTGTGTATTTCAATCAGGCATATATCTAAAAGTGCGACCTTTTTGTAATTACTTAGAAACTCCTCACAGTCTCTTTAAATAAAGAAGGGGTCTTTACCTAGCAGTGACGAAACCTTTGATGAGGTCAAAAACTTCATCAAGGGTCTCCCAGCCCATCGTCCTGGTGTAAATTCAGCTCATTGACAGCTATTACACAGAGGATTATGTGCTTGTTATCAGTTAGTGTGGCCTCATCGAGCAGCGCAGGTCCAATAATCAATGTTGCCAGGCCTGAGAGGCAGACTTTACATATCAATCTGTCTGTCGGCATGACAGCTCAAAGCCGCATGTAGCAGTCTGAGGATCTGACTTTGAGACGAGGAACTAAAGACAGGGCTTTGATCGAGTGTTTTTCCCTTGGGCGTCTTACATCTGAGAGACAAAAAGGGCAAAAAGAGGGTCACTTTAATTTTAGCACATAGAATATTTTTCTTGTTTTTTTGTGGCAGCTCAGCTCCATGTGCAGCTTAGTCATTTACTAATTATGATCAGACACTTTGGAAAAGATTGTCGCCTACATTATTCATATTGACTTCTGACCAAATCTGCCTCTTGATCTGTTCCTTGTGGTGAATTAAACATTCAGACTTTTTTTATAGAAACAGAATCAAATTTTACGCTACCAGCACAGTATTATCAGGACATTGTAGAGGTGTTGTACTGTCTTGTTTTAAATGATAAAACAACATCTAACCGTTTTAACGAAATCCCTTTTTTTTGTTTCAAGCTGCTTTGACACCATCTTGATGGATAAAGACTAGTCTGGTTGCTGTTCTTCCATCATTGCCGAGCACTAATTTTAACATCCTCTAATGTTTTTGCCTGTGTTTGTTTGTTTGTCAGCAAGATTACCCAAAAACTACTCAACTGATTTTGCCTACATTTCCAGGAAGTGTCCGTAATAGCCCAACTTAAAATTATTGGATTTTTGTGGTGACCCAGATAACCATTGGCAAATGTTTATGATCAATTATTGTTAAACCAATGATATCAACATGGCTCGAAGAGTGAGTGATCAGTTTTTAGGGTTAAGGATTCCCATTATGTGGGTTACTTCAACATAGATTTACTGCTTATAGGTGTAACAGCAAAATGTGAGCTACCTGGATGGAAGTTGTCTAGTATCAGTATGATATTGGTGTTGGCCGATATTTGCCTAACATCATTAATAGCTGTTATTGATGTTTT
Source organism: Scarus forsteni (assembly GCA_036419115.1). Classification (NCBI taxonomy): domain Eukaryota; kingdom Metazoa; phylum Chordata; class Actinopteri; order Labriformes; family Labridae; genus Scarus; species Scarus forsteni. Next base: position 11,518,359 of record JAZDUH010000007.1, on the reverse strand, counting down.
TGCTGACTTTTACAGTCATACATTAAAGCTGTCAATTTTCCTCAAAATCTAACTTGAATAGTTTTCGAACTTACAAAAAAATGTCCAAAGATATCCGGTTATTTAAGTGTTTTTTTCTTGTTTTACAACTGTTCCTTACACAGATAGACTGTCAAATTGAGAGCAACAAGTCCGTTTTCACAGAGTAATTACTCTGTGCCCTTGACAAAATTGTCTTGTTATCGGAGTTAATGTGTTTATAGATATTGTCCTATTAGATATTGGCAAAAATCCAGTATTGTGCACCCCATGCTTGTTTTAAGCATGACTGACACTTCCTGACACAGCCGATGAACTTGCTCTCAGTTTTGAAAACAGTATCACTGTCATAGGGACACTTAGTATCCCTATGACAAGGGAGTGCCCCACATTACAAACTTTTAAAACACATGTTAAGCAGTGGCTGAAAGCAAACCAGTCCTGTAACCATTAACATTCAGGGTTTTAGAAATGAACTGTTGTATTGTGCTCTCATTATGATCTATTGTCCTTTTTTATGTCCTGCTTTTGTGTGTGTGGTGTCTTTGCCATAATGTTTATGTGTTACCTGCCTAGATGTAAATTAGCACTGATGCTATAATCCGGCATATTTACATCTATTGTTCTTTGAATAGATGTTCATTAATGTGCACTGTCCCTATTAAATAAATAAATGAATAAATAAATATTTTTGATAGCAAATGATGCTGATCTGTAGGACAAGATTTTTTTAGCCCTGTTTCTACCAGAGGGTTCAGTTCGGTTCATCTCGATACGGCCCTCATGTTGTGGCGTTTCCATTGCCAAAAACCTGGACAGGACCCCTTATAAGCGAACCGTACAGTCCTACTTTTTGGGACCCTTCTGTTGGGGTGCCAAGCATACCGATCCAACCCCAGAAGGTGGAGCTAGAAACACTGCTGTCAGTTGATTGGTCAAAGGAGACGTCACTCCCTATGCGACAATGGAACGACACATAACCCCGCCATGTTTAATTCTTCACTCGTCTTCGTGAAGATACCTCTCGCGGCACACAGCCTTCTCTGAAAAAAGGCTTGGTTGCCCTTTGTAACAAAAAGCCACATGCTGATCATAAAAAAAAAAAGAACTGCTGGATGTCTTCCATTGTTGCTCTTTGTTTACCCAGACAGCATACGGACGTGGGTCATTTCCGGCAACAGTCAGTCACTTTAGGCATTCTTCTGGCCCGTATGAAACTAATACGAACCTAAGCTGGCCCATGTGCTACATACTACATTTGGCTGAAATATGGCCAACTTTACACCAGGTCATCCGGATGTGAGCCTAGAGTGGCCCATGTCCGGTTTGCTGGGTGCCTCTGGTTTATATCTGGCATTATGATGGCTCGATTGTGGCCCACTTCTTGCAAACAAGAGTGGACCACCTTAGTGCCATCATTCCAAACCGAATACAGGCCAGACAAGGCGATGTGGCATGTGAATTTTGGCCCAGATATGGGCCAGAAGAATTTTGCTATCTGGGTACTGCGTTGCATTTTCTTCTTCGCAGGGTATTTATTAGCCGGGTACACTGTGTCGCGCTACTATGACGTCATGCTATCGTATCCGGCTTCGACGCCGCCTATCAAGTAAGGTTTGGTTGGCTGTGGAAACGCACAGGATCAGGCCTGAACCAAACCATGCCGATCCATACTGGAACACTTGGTGAAGAAAGGGCTTTCGTGTGAGGTCTGACATGGTCCCATTGGATATTAAAGGAGACACATCAAAGACAAATAACTTGTCTTCATAATATTGCTGATGGGAGTGGGTATGTCATTAGCACACTGTACTGATCGACACATTAAGGTTGATTCTTGTGTAAATAGTGATTATGATAGGATTGACACCTCTTCATGTTGTGTGTTTGTATTTGACATATTCTGTCGATTTACTGTGATGTGACCTTTGCATAGATTAGATGTCTTTCTATGAGCATCTGGTTTGTGTTCACACCAATGCAGCAACAAATTGAACAACTCTGGCAAGTGTCATGATGCATCCTGTCAGCAGGAAGAATGTGACTGCAATCCTAACCGCCCTTCACTGTTCTCCCCATACGTTATTTCTTTGATTGTGTTACCCGTTGTGACAAGCGTGTCGGGACGTGACACACTGTGGTTTCATGTTACTCTTCATTACCAGTGAGCTTCTCACAGACAGTCAGTCACAGAGTTAGGGCGGGGGTGGAGGTGGGGGGAGCACGTAAGGACGGAGAGCAGAAAAGAAAAGAGAGAGGGACTGGGCGAGGAGGGAGGCAGAGAGAGAGGGGAGAGGATATTTATGACTCAGACAGTGGCGAGGGTGAGCTGCATCACAATGTCTGTTCCTTTACGGCCTGGCTCTCTCAGGAGAGGGGAATGGGCTTGTGCAGAGTGTTTTGCAGGTAATACTGGGCTCAAGGTTTTCAGGTGTGACAGTCTGTACAATGTCAATAACAGAGAAGCTGGGTATCACCCACTTGGGAGCTCTTAGAAGAGAAATCCATGGTATCGGACCTAGTATTGGACATCATCTTACAGCTTATCTATGTGTGTTGTCAGGTACATTGTGATGAAGCACTTCAATTTAAAGGTTTTTGCAGGGCTTGCTTTCTCTCCAACTTTCTTGGCAACTTCTCTTGTGGTTGATTTTTCACCCTTCTTTTAACCACCCACCTTTATTTGGGGAAAAAAGGCCAGACGAGGACCTTTGTAGATGACATATTCATATTTGCCATAATGGAGTTCTCTGTGGGTGTTTTTTGAGGTGTGATTCAACATAAAGCTCTTATTCTTGGTAATTCTAGCCTTGATTCTCCATGTTCGGCAGGTAATGTTTCAATATACTGTTGGACTAAGCAATAATTCTGGCATAAAAACAACAGCAGCATCTATATTGGGATTTTCTTGCTTGTTGTTTTGGTTTAATGCTACTTAAATGTCCCCACTCACAACACTCCTCTGTCAATCTTTCTAAGTGCTTGATATCCAGTCTGTGGTGTCCTCTTTCTAGTGATATAACAAGTCACTCACAGGGTCCTCCCCCGAGGCTCTGTTACCTGTCGGACTCTTTGTCCAGCTGATTCAATCCCCCGCCGAAAGTGTCAGACACTCCGGCCTTTTCTTGGTTTTAATGACTGCCCAGTGTGCTGAAGTGAGTGTCCCAGTCTGACACCTTTGCTTCAGGTGTATAAAAACTTGTGTATACTTGCTGGGGATCCTCGGGGACTTGACACAAACTGTAAGACTTGAGCAAGTAGGATTTACGTCGGAGCGGAGGGTCAGAACTTCACTGCTCAAGACTTGTCTTCATAGAAATGTGACTTCTGCCTCAGGCTTAACTTTGGTCTGCTAAGTGCAGACTTGGAGCATGGCTTGACTTCACAACTCGAGACTTGGACAGTCCTCAGTTGAAAAATGTGATGCCATGAGACTTCCCTTATGGAAGAAGCACTGAAACCTTTGGACCTGTGGCCCAAGACTTGAGACTATGCTTAAGCCTTTAGCTTATCAAAATGCATGACAATACTGAGACATACAGTATTTCTTGCCCTTAGATTTGCCTCGTCCCCAGCAAATGTAAAGCTTGATGTTTGTTTAACAACCAATATGAAATCATGTCGAAACTTCAATTAAAAAAATGTTAGACAAACATCAGTATGACTTGATTTTTGTACAAGCAGACAGAAACCTATGTCTGATAAATCACAGAACTGTAAAGACTAACACAGGACATGACTGAGTGAAGAAATGTAGAAACTCTTGAAGATGGAAATTAAGTCTGAATACAGTCAGATTTGGTTCAGACTGAAGCCAAGAAAACTGAAGTGACTCCTAACTTCTTTGAGATTTTTATTACTTTAAATTGACTTAAGAGTTACAAAAAAAATTGATTACAGACTTGGTTATTCGGTCACACACAAATTGGTACTCAAGCTCAAGAGTGATTAGTTATCTTACGTACATAAAGGCCTTTTCATGAGACTTTACTTTTGTCATATAAACTTAGATCAAAAAGAAAGTAACTTCTTACCCTAGGATTTGACTTGAAACTAAATACTTCAATTTTGCAATTTGATGTAACTTCAAGGAGAACTCCATTGACATCTCTGCCGTTCCTAGTGCTACCTGTAAGGTTTCTTTGAATAACTCCTTTTTGTTATTTTTGGAAATATCACTCAGAAAACATGGGAGCAAAGTCAAAGAATCATATCACACAGCTTATACTAGCTGTTGACCATAAAATTGTGCCAACAAAAGACTAGTCTGATCATATTCTTTTCTCTTGTTGTTTTAGACCAGGGGTGTCCAAACTTTTTACATTGAGGACTACATAAAGAGGAAAACTTATACAGCTGAGCCACTAGCTGCACCTCACTTATAGTGTATATAAGGTAAAGTTTTATGAATTAGGGGTCTGTTATTAGCTGTGAAGAGGCCCTTGTAACCCCGGGCTATCACTGATTCACACCTAGTCAGGACGAGAATGACCTGAACAGCAGAGGTGGGAGATGCTGACAGCTTATCTTATCCTCTCAGACACAAAACAAGAGTAAATTGCAAGAGTATTGGGGCTTGAAGATTAATATTTCAATATACTTTGTAAATGAAAAATTTTGACGAAGTAAATATGGCAGAAAATGTGCATGATGATGGTATTTGATGTTGTAATCGATATGTCTTTATTCATTGAACTGTTTCAGTGGCCAATTCAAAATGGGCCATGAGCCACCTTTGGTCTCTGGGCCATAATTTCGACACAAATCACAAAATCAGACTTAATCATACGTTCCATTGTTTGTCTTTCCAAACATTAAGACAAATGTTATGTTAACCTGGCTATAAATGCAAGAAGTTTCTCACCAGGGCAAGCAAATCCACACAATGCTGTGTCGGGTGCATAAAATGCAAAAAATGGCTTATCCTCATCGACACTGAAAACTGCACTCTTTACAGTATCAAACTAAAATAAACACATGCAAGGAAAAAGAAAAATGACCATGTACTGATAAGACCACTATCATGGAAACAGTTAAAATTTTCAGTATTTACATTTTAAACAGTGCCACAGCTCACAGGTGGAGAAAGAGTAAAGAAATTTGGATTTTTAAGTTTTAAATCTGCTGCAAAAATACACTTTATTTATCAGTTTTATTGATATATTGGTCAGCCCTACTTATGACAGAATTTTGTTCGACCAGCACTTAAGATACTTGGCACATTTTCAGGACAAAAGACTTTCCCAGACAGAGTTGGAAGCTTATTTGGTTTGACTGTGAAGTACTGGAGAGTATACTGTGCTCTTTTCCACTAGAAGGCTAATCCAGACCTCTCTTCTCATTGTTTGACGATATTTGACCCTTTTCTGGCATCTTCAGTAGTCAATTTAGTCTTGCCTTGGACTCAAAACTTAACTTGGACTTCACTTGCACTGACCTTAGAGACTTTGAGATTTTAATTAAACCCTTGTCTGATTACTTGAGACATGGCTTAGTGTAGCTTGAAAGGAATAAAGACTTGCCTTTAGACTCTTTAAGTGGGAACACCTGGAATTTTCATCTTGAAATGGTCTTAGGGGCCATTTACATGGCGCCGAAAATGCTCATATCCAATAAGTTTTCACTGCGTTTTGGCCTTGCGTTTAGATGGAGCGCGTTGCGTTTTTACTGAAAACGGAAACTTTTGAAAACGTACTCCAGAGTGGAAAGGTCTGAATCCGCTCTCCATGCAGCTGCGTGTAAACCGGTATCAGAGCGTTTTAGGGTGAAACGCTTATGTCACCGCATGCGCAGTGCTCATTCACATGAAGGCTGCGCGCATACCAGGAACAACAGCGGCTTTGGCCGTCTGCCGAGTAACGTGTGAGCATCTTACCGGTGCTCGGTTTGTTATCCAGACAAAACTATCCAGACAGGTTTGTTGTCCAGAAAAGAAACTCCCGCGTCTGTGTGTGTCTATTCACCATTGTTGTTTGTGAAATGTTGTTCTTCTTCGTTCGTGTATTGTAGCAGCGCTGCCTCTCTGCAGACCTACACCGCCATCTACTGAACCGGCATGCACACTACAGCGGATTTACAGGGGATTAACTCGTCTCCAGCGTTGTCATCTGAACGCAGAAGAATTTGAAAATGCAAAGGAAGAATCTTTGCGTCTGTAAGTCAGGAATTTCCATGTAAACAGCCCCTTAGACTTGAACTGACTCCAGACTTTTTTGGTAGAATCAAAACTTGTCTTGGACAGGCCCTGCAGATCTTGAGCCTTGACTGGGACCTGTTCCCAAATAATGTAATACATCAAATAGAGCATTTCACATACAGATTATAATGTCCTCTATTTCTCTCTGTCAGACTCTCACATGTGTCCACACACTTACAGAAAGGGCCATGGCCAGAATCCTCCTGATGAATTGCTTTAGTCATCGGTCGTGTCTGTGTGTGAGCGTGCTGAGTAATGAAGAGGCCGCTGATGCTATTCAACTCCTCCTCCTCCTCTTCTGCCCCTGAGCACAGGTGCTCCGCTCTGCCTGAGTGGGAGTCCTCTCCTGAACGAGTCTGAAATTCATTCAGACTGCAAAGAGCCACTGTGCTATTCTTCATTGTTGGTGTGATGTAAGGGTGAGGTTGAAATCCCAGGCTTTGGCATGAATGGTAGGGATAATAACATCACCTAAAGGACCACAAAAACAACCTTAGCCTCACATTTGTTATGAAACTGTGACTAACACACTCTCTTTTAAGTATGCCTCTGCACTGATGTTTGTACTTCTACATAAATTATTATTGACAGACACATTAATGTGATATTGTCCTGCTTTCTCAGTACTGACTCTGGAAATATGATTACCCGAGGACTGTAGTTGAGATATGGATATAAGATATGACAGCTTGCTCACAGGGCATAATACTTCTGTCTCTGTTAGCATGTTGCTGTCAGTGTCGGGTGGCATTACTTTTAAAAGTTACTCTTCCAAGAACTGCATTACTTGAGAAGAGAAGTTGTCATATACTGAGAAAGGTCATTTTTAAGAGTACTTTAACATATATAAAAAATGAAAACCCTCAACGACTAATTCAAAATGTGGTTATAATAACAGCTCATACAGTAGCTGAATGTACGTCTGCCTTTAAGTGTGATAAACAGTGTGATTAAATAATTTAGTGCTAAAAAAGCCCTTATAATCATTTTTCAAGTTTTATACGCCTGTTTCTGTGTTTCACTTCTTCCTCTCCCCACGCTAACAGCGCCAGTGGCTGCCTAATGGCTTGTTCCCTCTGTCCCCAAACAGACCTACCAGTGTGACATCGTACTATTGTTTTGTCAGCATTTTATGCCCATTGGCTTGTGGCAGCAAGCCCGCAACAAAGCATGGGCCGTAGACAGAGTGCAGAAATTCAACAGTGATGTTAACTTGGTCAAAGACTTACTTCCTTAAGTACTATTACTGCCCCAAACACTGTCTGAAAGTGACAGCTCACAGTGATCCTGATGCTATCAATTTATAACACAGACAAGCTAGTGTTAACTTATTATGCACTGTTTTATTGACTAGAATTTTCCTAACTCAACAGATAGAATAGAAGAAATATTGATCCAAATATATTTTAAGACATATTCCTATGTTGTAGCTTGCTAAGGTAGTTTATAGGGGTCCAAAGTGCCTACAACGTAGGGCTTATGCTAGTATCTCCATATTTTTGGTTGTCATGGGATGTAAAGAAGAAAAATCAAAGCCTATATTGCGGCACCACACCGCAGTCAATGCTAGCTGATTCACTTTTTCTCCTCCAGTTTCTTTAAACTGGTCATTTGACTGAAAGTTACCATCATGAGAGCTTTGCAACTTACATTTCATGTCCATGCTCTTCATGTTCCTTTTTCCGAAAATTCATTACGATGGGGCTGTTTCCTAAGTAAAATGCTGTTCTGTGTTTAATAGAGTTAGCAGAATTGGCCACACTGACACAGCTGTGTTTACCCCTGGCCTGCATGCTACTACATGCCGGCAAATAGGAGAGGGACAGACAAGGCATAGATGCTGGCAGATGCTGTCAAAATAAGAGTGATGACAGTAATGCAGTATTGTGAATATGTACATAAAATACTGTTTTGAAATGTAAAACAACAAAGTTTAAAGTTAGATTTAGATTAACTGCAATTAACCATCCAAGTTAAACAATGTCAAATTACTCTACAGCCCTGTAGAAAGCTCTTAACAGGAGCTTTGATAAAGTAAAGCTTGTGTGATATGTAAAATTAAGAGTTTTTGTATCTAACCACATAATGTTCAAACGTGGCAGGTGATGTGTTCCTCTGACGCAGCAGTCTGAGTGAACAGCATGCTGGGATCCTAATGTTCTTTTAATGGTGGGTGTGTGTGTTGCTGTACAGCAAGCAGATCCAGAAGGAGAGCGATTGCTGTGATTGATAACCTGCACATCCCTCCAACAGCCTCCATGACGCAGCAACAGCAACTCATCCTGCCAGCTTTACCATCCCGGGAAACAACTGACAATGCTCACATATACACCTCGCCATGGTGACTCAGCATATATGGCTGCCTTCAGGGATGTCTGGATTATGGCACTCCCTGGAAACCCTTTCCTGCTTTGTAGTCTTGCAGCCTGCATTTAATTTAGGCCTGTTGTTTCGTCGAATCAATAGTCGTAATCATTCAGTTGTTGTGTGTATCCCAGCATGATAATGAAGTTAGCAAAGCACAGAGCAGAGTAGCATTTGTGCCAGAGTCACTGGGTCTGCTTTTTTAACCATCATGCTTAGGGCAGGGTGATATGGACCAAGATAATGTCTAATTATTTTTTCAGCCAAACAGTAATGCACAGTATTCTGTATTTTTGCATGGTTTTTCCTGTAAAAAATAATCACAATGCCAGGGGTAGTTTTATGTGATATGAATCTAGTTTAACAATACACAGTAGATACATGTTTGATCCAAACGAAAAATATCATGTCCCAGGCACCCATTATTGAGCATGTTTCACTTTCAGGTTTTCAAAAATTGTAGACAAAACACTGCACTCTGTAAATTGTACAAAACATTGACAATAAGAAAGTTTGGTGACTGAAATGGAACACATAATGTCAGAGTAGACCAGATAAACAATAAGCAGAAGTTTTTTTTTTTTTGTAATGATTGCAAAAGAGAGGAGACACAAAAAGGGATCAAACTATCTGTACTGTGTCAGTTGGGGACAATTTTTTTCAGAGCATGTTTGTCCACTGAATGAGGCATACATTAGAAAATACACTTCTGATATATCAGCAAGTACTTTGACGTGGTATTATGTCTTTTGCAGCCATTTTATTACATCTTTTGGCCCTTTTCCAGTAGCACACCTTGGCCCTACTCTACTCGGCCCTACTCGATTTGCAGCGTGTTTCCACTGGCCCGGTACCTCCTAAAACAAGCTAGTTTTAGCGCCTATTCCGCTCTGGTTCCAAGCAAGCAGAGTCGATACTAAAAGATGACGTCACCAACTGCCGGTTACTGATTGGTCAGACAATGTCGTCATTGATGAATCATGAGCACGACGAACTAGCATGCTAGTGGTAGCTACCGTTAGCTTACTCTCATACGTCTTTTCTTTGCAGCTCGATTGCTCTCGTCCTCTGCTTCATTCTGGTGTATAGCTTCCAAAACTCTCCTGTGTTTCTCAAGGGGTATTTCTTCCTGCCACCGGCAGCCTTCTCCTGCTTTCCTTTTTTACTCGGTTTGTGACAAAAAGCCACAGATTGTTGTGTCGCGCTCAAAATGACGTCACCGCAGTGCTGCTTACCCCGTTGGGCAGCCGACTGGGGCTAATGGAAAAGCAGCACAAGGCGAGTAGAGTAGAGCCGAGTAGAGTCGAGTAGAGTAGAGTAGGGCTAGTGGAAAAGGGCCAATAGTTCACAAAACCATGGGTGAAACATGGTTATAATCTTCAGTGTAGACTACGGGACAGCTATGATGCGGAAATACCAATCAGGCTTTAATCTGCAACTTGAGAACATGTAACTTAGTGCTTTTCTTATGCGATGTATTTAACACGAAAGCCCCCAAGCACATGCAGAGGTATTGTTTCTGGAAGTTATTTGTGGGTGTTTGACTCCCAAAAAATGATCTAGCACTGGCAGCCCTCCCCCAAAGTACTCTACTGTTAATCAGAATCAGCAGTGACTGATCGGATGTAAAAGATTTTGTCTGTATCTCAGTTGGAAATATATCAGTATATCTTAAAGCCTTCCCAGCCTACTCCCTCTGATGAGACATGGTTTTATAACAGAATAGTTCCTATCTGCGATCAGTAATCAGCCTCTCAGTAAGCTGCAGTCCTACTTAGTTTGTGCCCAGTCATTTTAGCAAGGTCACCGAGATGGCATCAACAGCCTTCGCGGCAGAGGCTCACTTCTGAATTACAGCCCCAGTCTCCGTCAGCTCCAGGCCTCATCAACACCAGAACAACTCTGACAGAGCTGAGCCATATCGCAGACTATTTGCTTTCTTCCATCAAAGGGCAAAACAACATCAAAGTGGAGAAAATGGACACCCTCTGTGTAGGCATGTCTCCTGAGGCGCTGGGGAAGGGCTGGGCTCAGGGAAGTTGCTCTCACAGAACTCCAAATGTAGATAAACACACTGAGATTACAGATCAAGTTGGGGCTTTGATGCCACAGATTCAGTACTGATGTAACTAGACTTTATCAGTTCAGCATAACTATATAGTAATCCCTCAATTGTTTCAGTTTTTAATATGATTTCACATCCTAACTTATTTTACACACATTGGAGACCCTGGCAGACAGTCAGACCGCACACAGACAAAAGATATCACAGAAACTTGATGAGAAAGACCAAAAATTAGAGTACTGAAGTATTAAGTCCTGTCAGATCATATTTTATTTAAGAAAACATGATTATTTGATTATTAACAATCCTGTTAATCAATCAAATTATTTAGCGGTTCCCATATTGATTCCTGCAAATTTTTCTATGAGGGCAAATGTTGGCCTGTAGAGTTTGAGTGGCAGCAATGTCAAACACACGTCACAGCATAGATAACTGCTTCTGCAAGTTGCTGGTGTTTCTACTCACTTAAGGATGTGCAGTAGGTGCTTTTTGTAAAAAAATTAAGCCACAGTTTTGATGCTTCTGAACCCTGTCAGTGAAAGGAATTGATAAGGGAACTGATTAGCAAAAAGACTCATGATATCGATTCTTTGATGGAGCTGTTAACTGTTCTCAACTGGAATTTGTTTTTGATTCCCATCCCTATATGTTTTTAAATTTATTATGGCCTTTTCTTCCCTATCCTCATATACGGTCACGAGCTGTGGGTTGTGACCGAGAAACCGTGATCGCCAGTAGTGGCTGAAATTGGCTTCCTTCGCAGGGTGGCTGGGCTCTCCCTTTAATTTTTTTTTTTTTTCGAACATACAGTATAACAACAACAATATATGCAACACAAAAAAAAGAGGAAATAATAAGAAAACAGCTTACTAATTTGTAATATTTATCAGAAGTTACAATGTACATGCTCGAAAAGGAGTAGGAAGAAGTAAAACTTATCTGGTCCTACTCCTCATTCCCTGTTACATATTTGACTTGTATTCAACATATGTTCACCAATAGACTTATCATGAAAGCAAATTACATGGACTTATGAAATCTATTTAAACATTTACCTACCTATTTTTATACACATATAAATACCTCTCTACCTATCTGGTTACCTATCCATATATACTTAAACACCACACCTTTATGTACACCTATATACATGAAAATATCTTTAAATTCATGTATAAATTTACAGATCCATGCATTGTTTAGAGATAGGGTGAGAAGTTCAGTCATCCAGGAGGAGCTCTGAGTAGAGCCGCTGCTCCTTCGTGTTGAGAGGTGGCTCGGGCATCTGGTCAGGATGCCTCCTGGCCGCCTCCCTGGTGGGGTGTTCTGGGCACCTCCCACCGGTAGGCGGTCCCGTGGAAGACCCAGAACTCGCTGGAGAGACTATGTCTCTCAGCTGGCCTGGGAACGCCTCGGATCCCCCGGGAAGAGCTGGACGAGGTGGCTGGGGAGAGGGAAGTCTGGGCTTCCCAGCTTAGGCTGCTGCCCCCGCGACCCGACACGGATAAGCAGGAGAAGACGTGAGACGTATAGCCTTTTTTTGCTTTTTTGCTTCTGTTTTTAGCTTTTAAAAGCTCATAATATGCCTTCTCAAGTTTTACCTGCCATTTAGTATGTTTTACACGTCCCCGTTTGAATGTTAGTGTACGCCTATTAACAAAACAAACATCTGCAGCATCAGGACTACTCCCCTTCCCTCTTTGTACATAGGGAATCGAAAACCAATTCCAGTAGAGAATCATTAACAGCTCCATCAAAGAATGGATATCATGAGTCTTTTTGCTGATCAATTCCCTTATCAATTCCTACCACTGACAGGGTTCAGAAACATTAGAATTGTGGCTTATTTTTTGTACAAAAGGTGACTACTGCACAACCTTAAGTGAGTAGAAACACAAGCAACTTGCAGAAGCAGTTATCTATGCCATGACGTGTGTTTGACATTGTTGCTACTGAAAATCTACAGGCCAACATTTGCATACATGGAAGATCTAAAGGAACCATAAGTGAATCGTTAAATAATTTGATAGATTCACAGGATTGCCAATAGCGCTGGTATTGATAAATTCTTATCAATTCCCATCCTTTGGCCCATTGTATTAAAAAGGCCTCTTCTAGAAGATTAAAACTTGGATGTGATGCAACATCTGCTGCTGATAATCTTGTTGACGTTATTCACTTTTCTGTTCCTCTTTGGAGTAGAATAGTAACCATACTTCCCTGTGATTTATAGCAGTTGTTTGTATAATAATTACCAGTTTACTCTCAAGCAGGGTTTCACTCCTGTTTTACCACGAAAGCATCACAACTTTCTGCTCCTTTTGTCCCTTTTGTCATTTTTTCCTCCTGAGCCTGAGTCCGTCACTGTGTCAAATATCCTCAAAGCCACAGCTTTCACACTTCACCTCTCTTTATTCAGAGCCTGTTTCGTCAGACAGAAGCTGGCAGAGAGCTTTCTCTACTTCATATCAGACAGATAAACCAAAGCATGAGAGCGTGGCATCAGAACTGTGGGAGGAAAAAAAAGCATCAGTCTGAGCGGTTGTGATTGGGGGTCCATTTATCAGTTGACTGTGTGAGCAAAAACACTGTATTTCACACCGTTGTGGTCGACTCCCACACTTTCCTTCTCTCCTCCCCCTCCTCCGTCTTCGTCTCTGTCGTTATGGAAAAGCTCCCAGGCTGCAGCCAATGTGGGCGAGCAGCCAGTTTTCTGCCAGGGCTCCTATACTCTTATACATAACCGCAGAATAGAGGGAAGTCTAAAATTAAAAGCATTGTTATTCTGCGGCTGGTGGCCACAGAATGATGGAGTGACAGCAGTATTTCATTGTGATGTTGGGTGACCTTGGCTTTGGCCTCAAGTCTGTGGCCCTTATGGATACAATATTCAGGGCTGCAGACTGGGACCCTCAGGGACATGGGCCTGTCAGCAGGACTGGTGAAGGTCCCAGACTGTTCCCACTTAGTTCAATAAGACAGAGGAAGATTGTTTATTTTTGTCTCCACTCACAGTGACTGAGGATTTCTTATTTACCAAGTCTCCTAGTATTTTTCTATTTTCAAACACTGTTTGAGCCCAATAACGTCCTTGTGAATGAATTTTAAAATAATGTACTATTAGGGTTGCCATAGTGATGGCTGCCTGCAAGTCAGTTGCCATGCAACTTTTTTCTCTCTCCAGTAGGAAGCTTGTTCGCCTTTTGAACTAAACTGACTCTACAAATGATGAGAGAAGATGTCAGTTCAAAGTATACTGGCTTTTAGTATTTGTATAAGTGTGTCTTTGGTTGTAGCGAGTATGAAATTCTATGATCACTGCAGTCCTGCGTGAAAGGCATCACCACCCAGTGTTCAACAGTGAATGATGATTCAGTTTTTGTAGTACACACACACACACACACACACACACACACACAGAAACACACGCACACACTCATGTTTTTTGGAGTACACAGATGCACACACTCTTATGTTGTAGCAGGATTCAATGCACAGAGACATATGAAATAATGCCTCTGTGCGTATGAGGCAGTATTTCTTACACTCTGCTTACACTTGTACAGGCAAGTGTACATAGAGTGTGAGAAATATATATGAGAGCTAAATCGCTGTTTTGTTTTTAGGTTGATTCAATATTCTTACAAAGCACTAAGTGTATCATTTTTACCTCCATTAAGGAGGTTATACACGTTTGTCTGTCTGTTTGTTTGTTAGCAAGATTACACAAAAACTGGACAGAGTTTGCTGAATTTTTCAGGAGATGTTGGTAATGGCCAAACTTACACATGATTTGATTTAGGTGGTGATAACCACCATTAGCGAACAATCGTTTTTGCTCAAGAACTGTCTAACTAATCATGATATCAACATGATTCTGAGTGCTAGGTGTGGGTTCAGAGTCGTGAATCATATTATGAAGGTAACTGTATCATGAAACTATTGCTTATAGATGTAACAGCAATGTGTGAGCTACTTTGGTGGAGGTTTGTGATCTATGAGTGCTTTACAGTTACCTCCGCCAAGAGGTTATGTTTTCGGGAGAGTCTGTTTGTCTGTCTGTCTGTGAACAAAGCAACTCAAAAAGTTATGGATGGATTTTGATGAAATTTTCAGGAAATGTTCAGCATGGGAAAAGGAAGAACTGATTCAATTTTGGTGTTGATCCAGATCAGCATCTGGATCCGCCATGACAAAAAATGTGATTTTGGTGAATAACTACTGAACTAAAATAGATATCATTTTGAATCCAATTGCTAATGGTATGTTTTCATGATCAGGGAATCTAAATATTTACATGAAATAAAGGTAGGACTAATATTTATGGTGAAAATCACAATATGGGTGAGGACTGTGGCGCTGGTGGAGGTCTGCGCTCTCTGACTGCTTTTCTAGTAAGTCATGTCTTGCTCCTACATAACTGAAACACATTAACAACTTCCTCTGCGTTCAGGTTAATGTCTAACCAGTAGTCTGGTGAATTCAACTCTTTTACAATGTTAACAAGAAAATCACTCCATCCTCCGCTGCACCTCCACTGTCAGGCACATGAACAGCTCAGTTTTAGTTATGAATGAAGTGCTGAGTGGTGGTCTCGCCTGCTCAGACACAGATATCCACACACGAGGAGGTTCTTGTTCATCAACAGGAATATGATCTGTTACTAGCTTTCAAACAGCGAACAAGATCTAGACACTGAAGTTGCCTTCTAATTTCTGCATTGTTGTTGTTGTTGTGTTTAGCTTAGCAGCAACACAAGTGTCAGCGCTCCCTGTGAAACTCCCATCCTGCCTCTGGTTTTGGCAGTGCCACGACCCTGACTGTCATGTTGTGTTATCTTCTACCTGCACACCCCTGCAGGAGGCCGGAGCAGCCTGTTTTCTGTCCCTGCTTTGTGTGCTCCTTGTGAAACAAAACCATGCTCTGCACTGTGATAACAAGTCTAAATAAAACACACCCTGTGACTATCTCCTCTCTCCCCCACACACCTTTCCCAAGCCTCACCCCTCGTGCCCTGCAAATTAAAAAGCGTGTCTATGGGCCTGCGTTGGCCTGGCAGAGCTGATGAGGTGTAATCACCATGGAGAGCCTCAGCTGCTCTTTTTACACCCTGCCATGGAACTCATTAGGCCAGAAACATGACCCAAAGAAAAAAGATTAGAGCCCAGGAAAAGAGCAGGAGTATGACAGTGTTGCTATCTTTGAAGCTTTATGGCTTTACTGAGAGTGAATGGGAGGAGAGGTTTTGGATGTTTGCATCTATTTCTTCGAATGTGGAGCTGGAAAAAATCATTTTCTGCTGCTGCTACAAGTGCATTCTTGCAGCCTCATCTCTTTTTCAAGTACTTGCACTATATTATGACCGAGCCTATGCTGTGAGAGTAAAAGCTGTGTGGTAGGAGCAGTGAGCAGTGAAGCAGTGAGCTTGTTCCCAAATATTTGGTACAAGAACTATATTGGGTGCATCTGTCACCTAAAATGTTCGTTAATAGAAATTTCAGTTGCTTATTTTTGTTCTTTGTCATTGATTTCATTCATCCATTTTTTTATTTGTTTGTTGTAATAATAAGAGAAACATAAAGGAGAAATAAAAGGAAAATATTTTTTGCTGTTCGAAAAAATTACAGCATTGCTTTTGACTGAAGAGTTGTCCGATTTTGCCTTAACTTACAGAATTTCGGTAACTTATGTGTGGAAAATGTTGGCCAGTGTTTAAAAAAATCTGTTATAGTTTTCAGAAAATAAGAACTACTGATCCACCTCTATTCTCACTCTGTATGAGTCCCTCTGATGGAGCAGCTGTCATTTAAAGACTAGGTTGATCAGTCTTTGTTAATTAGTTCTATTGATGCCTTTTCAACAACGCTGCACCTATGCTCCACCCAGAGCACACGACTGAATGTAACAATAATAGGACATAACAATGGTGGATAGATTTGGAAGGGATACACTTGGCTTTTTAGATAAAACTTAGGATATAGGACACTGGATACCAAGTGTAAGGTACCATAGTAAAGGCAGGTAAAGTGGTGCTTTTGAGAATGTAGAAAAGAAGGGAGATAGTCCTAAAGCTAGAGATGTATTTAGTTTGCTAAGTTAGCAAAACTTTGTAGAAGCACCCAGAAATATATGTTAATTATAACGGGATACCAAAACAAATACTGACACACTTGAAACATTGGATTACAGTATACAAATATTGTTTTTGGAATAAACATCACAAAAAGTGCATCAGTGCATATTTTAAAACCTTTAAAATTGATGTGCAGTGTCCATGAGTTGTTTTTGCTAGTACTTGGCATGTCTTCAAGACATATGTGATAAAATTCAGGTTTATGTTTTTAAAGCCTCTAAATACCTGAATTGTTGACAACACATGTTATTCACCAACAGTGCTGTGACTAATTTTAGACAAATGCACAAAACAAAATGAAAAGCTAGTTGCAACTGACATGAATAAATATGTTGATAGATAGATAGATAGATAGATAGATAGATAGATAGATAGATAGATAGATAGATAGATAGATAGATAGATAGATAGATAGATAGATAGAGAGAGAGAGAGAGAGAGAGAGAGAGAGAGATAGGTCTGTAGGTACATACTAGAAAGATCCAGGACCACAACAAGCTGATGCCTACGCTGCATGGATGCAATGCTGGGAATGATGAATTACACTTGCATATAAAAACTATGCTGACAAAGACTGCAAGCTCTATGTTTAGTCCTCAGGATAGCATAAGGGTGAGTTATGCCTCAGCCTAATGACATAAATGGCCATCAAACTAATTGTCTAATCTTGATCCCATAAATACAGAAGGACATTTTTTTCTGCCTTGGCCAAACAAGCACTGTCTTCAGCTCTTATGGGTACAATGGTCTCAGTGTCTTCTCTCTTTGTTCCTTGAAATGATTAGATAATAATCAACTGATGCTGAGAGTTAATCTGCTCAACACCAACATAAACCACTTTGTATCAGTTGCCAAGAGTTTAGTTCACTACAATGCCAGACTTGTGATGCCTAAAGTAACTGGCAAACAGCAAAGAAATCCCACTACTGACTATTGTCAAGGGGGAGTACTGTAGAGCACGCACCAACGTACAAGTGTGTAATTCTCATGATTACGTGAGCCACTTTGGTTTAACTGCTCTATAGGTTTGATATTTAAGTAGAAACAATGCTACAGTTACCATATCATCATATTGTCATTGCTTGTGTGATACAGTTTTATGCACCCCAGTAGTTCATAAGCATGCAAAGGTTGCCACAACAGCAGTGATATAAACAGGGTGACTCAGGTGCAGTTTTTTCTCTCTCAGTCTCCAGAGCAAGGCTGTATTTATGAGACATAAAGCCTTATGAAAGGATCAGCACCCATCTACACCCTGTGCTTTTGTTGTCTGTCTCTCTCATCTCCACCATCTCTCACAGGAACACAGGTCGCCTTAAACCAGACCCCCCTCATCCTAGGGGGGCACAAATCCAATTCCACATGCCACACTCATAACAGATTATTCATGCAGGTAGGATGAGGGGTGCTTAGGTGTGTATATGCTCTAAAACACCTCTTTAGGAGTGGGTGTGTTTGGTTTAAGTGAATGAGTGTGAGCGGTGTGGGCACATGCACTGCCCAAGGGCTTTTCCACAAAGTGAAGCAAATGAGAACACACACACTTCTGAGGGTGGAAGGAGATGTTTGTGTGGCCATTTCATGGAACTAAAGACCATGAGTTAGTCATTTGCTTGGAGAGCACCCCTGGGTGCTTGTTCAGCTGACATGCACTGTGTCAGTCCTAGAACAAGGCTTACTGGTCAATGTTTAATGCCCTGTAATTGGTTTTAGTGACCAGCACAGGCTGCAGGATGCCAATGCTGATTTAGAGCCTGGCAGTTGAGGCTGACCACTGCCTCTGTCCTCACTGATCTTTTATTTCACAGCGCTTGTGAGGTGTAATTCATATTATCTGCTGTGAGGGCTAACAGTTGTCTGGCAGTCATTATGAGGATTAGATTGTCAAGGTTAATCTGCACAGTGTTGTCTGAAATCCCTTCTTCCATCTCTGTATCCTCACCTCTTAAACTGCCAAAGCTTAATCACAGCATATCACAGTGACACTTCAACATGACTTGAATTTGATTATGATTCTTGAAAAGCTAAATGTATCTGTTTCACTTCCACAGAGAACCATGAGCACTGTGGAGGAGGAGCCGGACCACATGATACCATGAAGACAAGCTTGCAGGTCCTGCGCTGCCAGCTGCTGAGTGAGTAGACCCATGTAGATCAGACACAGGTATCAGCAGGGTACCCTGAATGTGCAACAAACCAGGGACCCAGAATGCAACGTGCACTTGTATATCAGGTATAGAAATTTAATAAGGAGACTGGAGACTTATGAGAATAAAACCACATGGTTTACAATCACACCAAAGGTAATATGTTGAAGCTGTCTCCACGCCAATTGAGAAAAAAATTTCATGTTGTATCTTCATGTTAACTTGTGTTCAAATCATCATATTTATGGAGGCAAATTTTTGCCTTCAGATCTGAAAGCTACCAGAGACGGGGGTTTGTCTCTCCTTTAAATTAACATTGAAAACAAAGAGAATATTTATTCCTGTTTTTAGCCCATTCTTCTTAAGCCTTCTTAATTTTATCCCCATTACCTCTACAAATGATATACAGTATGGTATATTGAAGTCTGCATAAATGATAGATAGGACAATATTGTATTTCTGCTGATATCCAATATGCTATTATTTCTGAACTAAATACCACCAATTCCCAATTTTTGGTCACAATCAGAAACCCATCTCTTCTCTAAAAATGAACAAATTATTTTATACTATCAGTATGGTTGTTGGAAATAGATGTGAAGCAAAACAACCATTTTCTTCATAGATACATAATACTTTGGATTTACAATGGGAGACACTTCATGATGAGGTGTTAACAATCATGGTAAATTTGTACTTTCTGGTAATATTTCAGGCAAAATATTTAATATATGGGCCAAATTTGTAAGAACAAAGTATTGGCAGTAAAAATCTGTAAGAATTCTCATATATTCCGTTAATGATAGGCAGTTTTTTTGCAAATATCTGGCAAAACCAATATTGTAGCAAGCCTACTGTACATCCTTAAAAATAGTTAATCAGGGTGCTGGTTTGGTGGAGTGCTTAGCAACCATGCACGTCCCATGTACATACTTCTGCCGGTCCAGGTTCGAATCTCACCCCCTTTCACAGGCCTATCCACTGTCTCTCTCCCGTCAAAGGCACAAAATGCTCAAAAATACATTTAAAAAAGAAAGTTGATCAAGCAAAAGACAAGCTTGTTGCTTTTGCACAGTTTAATGTAGAAATTTCTATCACATTTTATGCATACATGCATAACTTGGCAAGGAAAATAACAGTCTTTAGGACATTCACGTTAAGTGGCATTTCAACCAGTCCAAGTAAAATTAAAAAGATATTTTCTTTGTATACAGACACACTACAAAGGAGAAAATGTTAATGAGAGAGTATTTCAACAGATAGATATTTTTGCCTTTTCAGGTGCCAGGTGCTTCTTATTCTTATATTTACATTTCGTATGCTGTCTGATGTATTTGTAAATTACATGTTTATGTATTTATCTTGTATCAAGAGAGAATACCTACATTTATACAGAAAATATGACTTAAATAACAAACCATGCTGAGTTTCATTAGTCATGTATTTATAAAACATATTCCAGATACTGTTAATACATTGTGTCTTGTGAGTATTTCTAGTTCAACATGGTGGTGCTTTAAATTCAGAGGACTGGATCAAGGCTGTAGGAGAGGATGTTAGGATTTCTGGCAGGCGACCAGGCCAGAATGTCACATGAATATGGAGGATGGGGGGGTCAGACAGGGACCCTCCATGCTCCTGGACAGTTTGGCTGATGAAATCATGTATGCACCCTCCAGCTCCACCTCAGAGCAGCAGTGCCAAAACGGCTGCCTGCTGACAAATCCGCCCCCGATCCCTCACAAGTGATAAACTTGGACTGGACTGCTGTGAGGGGGAGTGCTTTAAGCTGAGGCAGAGGTGGAGTGGGGTCGCTTTTCAGCAATTTAATCCAGAAAAGGTGGAGAGTTTGGAGTAAAAGGAGGAGGAGGGATGGGACAAAATATCAGTCATACAATGTACATTCTTATACTCAAGGGATACCAGTTTTTGATTGTGATTCTTATGTAGGAATTTTTTAATTGATTAAAATGTGACATATCCAAACAGGTTTCCACACCATTTTTAGACCCATAGAGTTTGTGATTAATGGCATAAAACTCAGTGCATTCATTTTATTTCAGCTGATTATTATTGCTATAGCCAACGTTCACAACATCTGTCCTCGCCTGTGTGCTCCTGCTGGTGAGGTTTTGTCTTAAATGGTTTTTACACCCACAGGTTGTTTTGTTCTGATCCAGTAAAAAGAAACATGGCACAAATTTGTATATTGTCTTTGGAATGTTTCATGTTGGCAGTATTTTAGAAAGGGAATAGTCCAGGTGAGTTGCACATAAAGACCAGGGTTTGGTTAATGTCATTACATTACAGCTAGCTTTATGATGAAATCAAGTGATGCTCTGCAATTTGGAGGAAAGCTAGCAGGCTAAGCTATCTACAAAACGATTTCCTTCTTAATCCAAGGGTTTAAGCATCTTTTAAACAGATGAGCATATTTATCATAGGGAGAAACGCCTTTGTATATAAGTGGTAACAAACTCAGTGCTTGAAGAGGAGGGGCTTTTGGAAGATTTAATGATTTGTGTAATTCTTTTTTATCCTACAAGGAGACAGATATTTTTATGTATGTATTATAGCTTAAAACTAGAATGAGTAGCAATGGTAAGAAACATGTACAAAATAGGTTTTAGTTTATGTAAACATGAGAAATTTGCTTCCACAGACTGGCAACTCAACCAGGTGGTTGAACATGTAATTAGAAATCACAGACATACATTTTATTGTCAAATGTACCTCCTTCGACTAAATTATGATTGTTAGAAGGTCTAGAAATTATATGTTAAAAGCTTTTTTTCTTATTTGGACATTTGCTCTTACTCTGTGAGATTTCTCAGGAGCTGTTGCAGCAACGTGTCACATCCATTTTTTCCACAGTTTTCAGACAATGATATCTATGTACAGCACCACCCACTGAATATAATCAGCAGTAAATACACTATTCAATGGGGTGAATGAGGATAAACAGCCAAATATAGCTTTTCACAGTTTAAATGCATTATGGGGATGAAAAAGCAAAGTTACAATGCCAGTCAAAGGGCTAAATGGGATACATTTTCCTGCTTGATAGAGCTGGACAACAGTCTGGGAAGTAAATGAGTTTTTGAAGTTAGATTTTAAGTCCTGTGATGATCTGCAGATGAGATGGAGAGTAACCTGTTGCTATTTTCATGGTGGATTGTGCATGAGCACAGACGGTGGCTCAGTGTGATCCAAAACATTATTATTAAGAAGTGTGTTGTTACACGCCTGGTTTCCTGGCAGCTGTAGTGCAGTTATTTTTACCACTACTGCTGCTTATTCTAATGTGGTGGTGCAATGAGTTTCTGTATCTTGTCACTCTGTTTGGGCCGATTGCCGGGTCAATTGTGCCCTTACTGCAAATAAACTGCCCCGAGAATTGATTGAAAGTGAGCCAGAACCACCTCTTTCAGGTGAGCTTGGCATTTTTTTTTCTCGCTGAAATAGAGACCTGAGCGGTGTTTATATATATATATGTTCAATCAAATCATGTTGAACCGGTATGGCCCGGAGAAGGCCCACTTGCCCACAAGTTTGAGTTTTTTGAGACCCAACAAAACACTAAATCTGTTTCCTTGATATGTTTACATTCAGCCTTTGTGCATATACTTACTTTTAATTTTTTAACTGACAAATTTTTCAGGCTGCTTCTCTTATGTTGTAGGATGTTAACTAATATATAGCCTACATGTTGTCATTGAAAGTTACGTTTTTATTTTTGCTCTGTGTGCAATTGGCGCTCCAGCTGCGTCCTGAGCTTCCTCTGACAGATTAACCCTCTATCAGTTTCCGTTTGCCTGAAATCCCTTGGCTTTTAGGGACATTTCTCATTTCTTTCAGTGGACGAGCCTATAGGAGACAGATGTGCTGAAACACCCTGAGGCTGCAGCAAGAGAAGAGATGCTGCAGATAAAAACGAACTTGGATGGATGATATCACATTATTATAAGACTCTGAGTGGTAGAGTCTCTGTTAGCCTCCAGCGTGCCTCTGTGCCGTTTTCTGTTCTTCTGCCTTGCCCTTTTTTCAGCCAGTCCTCCCTTTGTACTCATACAAGCCTGCCATGATGACATAATACAACTAAATCAATGGGGGGAACTTACTTGTTTACAGTAAATGAGGTCTCGTCTGGCAGCCTTGCCTTCAAAGCAAAGCCTGACAAATGGGCAATTTGTGCAAATTGTGTTTGGAAGCCTTTAAAAATAGATACTTGGAAGGCCTGTTAGTGCGAATTGGTGCAAATGATGAGACAGGGGATAGAGCAACGTTAACAATGCAATTTGGTCTTGTCCTGTACCACAGACCATTTTGGTATTTGCACAGTGCAGGGATAAGGCATGGTTTTGGGGTTTCCAAATAATCATAGGTTTAGCTTCATCAAAAGATTTCCTGTAGGAATCATCATCCTGCATAATTTCACAGTTGCCATGAAATAGAAAAGAAGTAAAGATATGTTGGGAAACTTGAGTAATCAGACATTCTCTGCTCCTTTTCACATTACTTCTGTAAGGACTTAATTTTTCTGTGTGACATAGCTTCAGGGAGAATCTCTGCTTCAGTGTGTGAAATTCATCAGAAAAACAGAAAACAGGGGTTTACTGATAGCTGAACACCCCTAATAAAGTGCAGCTTTTATACAAAAAGATATTTAATTTAGCAGTAAGTGACAGGGGTGGGCAGAGACAGCACCATCGAGTATCTGACAAAGTACGAGCAGGACAGTTGAACAGTTGAGGTGCTTCCTTACCACAGACTTGTGATGTTGGTGGTTGGATCATTATATTTTGGCCACTCAAGTGTTTTATTTTAATTTCATTATGGGGCTTTTATACTTCAATTTTGCTCTGTTGGCGGTTATGCTGTCATAGATATGCAAACATTGTCTTTCAGTTAGTACACCTTTTTGAAACGCTCATTCTTTGTTAACACCACCTTTTCTTGATGGATATAGAAGGGGTGGAGGAATGGCTCCAAAAACTGGGAAGTTACCATTTTGGCACCTCTAAAAGTATGTGGAATTTTACAATAGTTTTCAGATAAATATGTGAAATAAGGTACGTTATAAACACATGTGAATGAGATTTTCAGGTTTCATTTTGCAATAGAAGATGTGTCTGACTTTGCCCCTCTTTTTAATTCTGAAGTATAATTTGGCTTTTAAAAGGATGGTATCTAATAGACTTCTAACAATCACTGAAAAATAAGCCAGGGCCCCCATCGCAGTCATTATTGGTTGTTTTGTTTTTTTGTTCAATGATTTTTATTGAGCATCAGTAGTATAATACATAGATACAGGTATGAAGTTATCACAAAGCTCTAATTTTGAAATTTTTTTAACCCCTCCCCCAACCTGAGAACGTGTTGGACACCAATCCAGATGACATAAACAAATTAATAGTAAATTAATAAATAATGAATGTATGAATAGTAACAGTAGTGAAATAACAGTGATAATTGCAAATGTATACATAAATAAGTACATTCAGGTTCATATGCACAAACACATAACATAAACAGTAAAATAAAATTAAAAAAAAACTAATAATAATAATAATTAAAAAAGAATAAGGGATCATCAGTACCGAGGCTGTGCACTACAATTAGTGGTTGTTTTTAATACACAGTAATGCACAAGACCATAGTAGAACTACATATATAGTGGCCTACGTTTTGTAATTTTCACAGCAGTAGCACCTGCTTACTGCTTTATCTGATGAGCCCATAATTAATATGATTGACGGGAAATTCATCCTATCACCTGCTGCATATACTTTTGAAAGTTTTGGCCCATCCCTTTTTATGGGCTGTTGCCAAGATGGACTAGTGAAATATGAATCAGTCCACTTTAAACCTTCCTGGTCTGTCTTTAATATCTGTTAATCTTCTGTGTCTTCCTCTTCACTTTTGCCCTCACAGTCTTTTTCACCAGAATGGCTGCAAAACAGCTGTGATGTAATTGTAAAGTCTCTAAATTGGTTCTTCAAATTGTTCCTTTCCACAGTCTGCAGACATGTTAAAGCCACAAACATCATTGTGGCACAGACTGTCTGTGATATCAGAGGAGTTGTGTAACACCAGGCCAGCAATTCTCCTGATATTCCACACGAACTTGTTGTTTAATGTTTCTCCTTCCTGTTTGGTCCTTTGCTGCTGTCACAGTAGCTAAATCATTATCCCAGTAAACAGCACAAGAACCCTTTGTTGTTCCTGTTTTCGCATTCTGCCTCGGTCTGATCCCCCGATAAACACATCTCTGTTCAAAGCCACTCTAACCTGACAAACAATTTGCGGAGCATTCAAACAGGAAGCCATTATCCTGTTTCGAGAGCTTTTCCCTCTTATCGCAGCGCTCACATCTGTAGTTCCCTCCCTCCCCGCGCTGCCTCTCCACCGCTCCACCCTCGCAGTCATGCTCTCCACCAGGATGGTTTCAGAGGGCCACAGGATGTGCCCTATCTGTCTGTTTCCACCCCACGGGACGCACACGCTGAAAAGAGAGACAGGCAAACACACCCGGAGAAACTAGAGGAATTTGTCTGTTTGTGCTACTGTGAAGATGACACCCTATTCATACACCCAAGATATGTTTGGATTTCCAGAAGGATGGATTCCAGAGTGGTCTTGTCATTTTAAGTGGACTATATGAAGCAAAGATGTGATGCACACTAACATTCTTCAATATTACGAAAACATTATATTTGCAGAATGAACAAATGTGGCAGATGACTGCATATTCTCTATAAAGTCTCTAAAGTTTCCATAACTTGTTTTTGATGGGCTCAAACACTGTGCTGCTGCTGATAACTGCTTTAGAATCTGTGCCCAAGGATTTGTTTGTGTGCATGGATTTGCAATCTAGTGGATTCAGTTTTGTGTTGCATATGTGACATAGACTCCAGTTCACAAAACAGCATTTACCTTAGTACTAGGGCTGGGTATCGATTCAGATTTTCTGGATCGATTGGATATTAGAAGGTCTCAAATCAATTTTATTCACGATTCAATTCGGTATTTTTTCAGTCTGGGATATCTCAGTGAAAATAATGCTGTAAATTTAAAAAGTGACCTTTTGATCTGATACAGTATTAAAAATTGTTTTCTACATTAAGAACTGAACCCAAAGCTCTTACATTCATCATATATTAATGATAGATATTAATGCATATTCTGAATATTAGTTGTTTTTTGTCCAACTCATCTTTTCCTTCATGCTTGTTAACTCTGAAATACGTCCAAACATCAGCTTTTAAACTCACCGGTGGTGCCCATATAGTGCTACTCGTGCTACCATGTTTGTTTGACTGCTTGCAGTAACATCTCAAGATATCTTAAGAAAGCAGCGCTAAACGCTGATCATGCGAGATGAGCAGGGCTGATACCACAGGCTGCTTTCTGCACGTCCAATGAAGACTAAACTACCCAAGTTAAAAGATCGATCTTTGAATTTTATGGATTGACAATGAATCATTTAAAGGGAAATCAGTTAAAATCAATTAAATTGACTTTTTAAACCCATCCCTGCTTAGTACATTATAAGCTCACATTAGGGCTGGGTGGTGTTGCCTAAAATATAAAATCCATGTTTTTTCTCACAAACACCAAAGAAAAAAAACTCCAAATAAAACAGAAACGACATAAAACAAGTTTTGCTGTAATTTTACTAAAATATGTCTCTAAACTAAACTAAACTAAACGTCCCTCTTAGAATTTAAGCGCATGCTTTAGCTTTTCATCTATATAGTTTGGATATAATATCATATACACACTCGGATATTAACACTGAAAGCTGCATTATCTGTTTTTTTCAGTATATCCAAATTGAACTTTATCATTGTTAAATCTCATTTAAAAACCACATCCAGGCATAGAAATGTACCTGTACAAAAAATGTCATGATTAAAATAGTGTCAAGTTTTAGTACTTCTATCCTCAAACATTGCTACAGCTTTTAAATTGTTCTGTCCCAGATGAAAGAAAACATGGGGGAGGATTTAAGGTCCAGGAACCAATGAGAGCAAATTAAGTGCCAGAGTAAACTGAGGTAAAAGTGATTTAATCCATGAAATCCATTTATTGCCTTGCATTGGTATATTTTCTTTGCTGGGTGACAAGTTATAGCCTATGTCACTTCTCTGTGGCATCTGGTTGTCTTTTTCTGGTATTACTCCTGATGAAAATCAGGAGGTCCAACTTTATGAGTTTTTTTCCCCCTGGTAATTAGAAATTCATCCCCCCCCTGGGGTGCTGGTTTGGCAGAGTGATTAGCAACCAGGCACCCCATGTACTTGCTTCTGCCGGTCCAGGTTTGAATCCCACCTGTGACCAGTTTGCAGAGTGTCTTCCCCTACTCTCTCACCCCATTTCACAAGCCTATCCACGGTCTCTCTCCTATCAATAAAGCAAGAAATGCCCAAAAATTACATTACAAAAAAGAAAGAAATTCATCCAAAAACAGAAACATTAATTTGCCATGTATTTAACTTGTGTTGTGTAGTTTTGGAAGGATGGAGAGGGAGTTGGGTGACATAACAGGAAAGGAAAGTAGAGGGTCCTGCCTGTTCAGTGACTTTCACAATCTCGTGTGTTTTCTCATGGTAAAAATAATACTCTTTTTCATACTTTAATTGTGGCTGAATGACAAAGGAACTAGTAGGAGTGGTAACTGCTGTACTGTAAAAGCCGTGTGTGTTGTAGTAAAACTGAACAACTGCAGTTGGTCCATTGAAGCCGTTGAGGGCTGACAGCACTCTGTCCAGGCGTGATAATCCCATCTTAGCAGCAGTTAGTCAGACACTCTCCTCCTGGCCTGTTGATAAAGGGTTCAGTCTGCCTGAAGCCGATGGATCTGATCTGCCTCTGTGGCTCTATGACGGCCCATCAGAGCTTTAAATTAAAGGCTGTACCACCTTTAACAAAACTCCCATTTGCGGCTTATGCTGACTTTGATTCAGCTCTGTCAGAGTTTATCCTGAGCGGTGAGTTATGAATTCATTCTGTGCGAGATAGCAGCACTGTGGTGTGTGTGCCGGTATGATTTGAGAGAGGCTCATTGGTATTCTGATGAACGCTGTTGATAAAGCCTTCTCCATTTGCCCCCGAGGGATCCAGGGGGAATCCCACAGAGGTTTGCCTGCTATCAGAATGTAGTTTTGATTAGCATAAATGAGGCTAAATGTGATCCAGGGAGGGCCGGGCGGGTTGGGAGAAGGACATCCTTAATGACTGGTTATGACTCACTGCTGGTCCAGGGCTTCAAATTAGCCCCTGTGCATGTTTACATCATTAAATTAAGAGACAGACATGCTGTACAGTTCTAGTCCTTCTCTTAAGTATAACAGAAGATTACACTATCGATGTTAATAACAAAGCATCTTCTCTGCCTGCTCATTGGTGATGTGACCACTAACTGACACACTGGAATAGTTTTTGGATGTTTAACTGACTCTGTGATAATGTTTTATTGATGTCATTTAACAATATGTTATTGATTTGCAAAAGTGAGTATACACATTGGGAGCTCTGCATACACAGTCAGATGTGTTCACAGGAGGAATGGAAATTGAAAACCAATTCCAGTTGAGAATTGATAAAAAAAACAGCTGAAAGAATTGCTATCATCACTACGCTATGCTCAACATTTCCATCATCAATTCCTGCAGGATCTGACTGCATAGCAAATCACAAAAATCACTTTGATTTCAAATGATGGTGGAAACACCAGCAACATGCTGACACATTTCTTTACACAGAACAGCATTAGATGTCAGGAGAGCCATATCTTTGGTGTGGTTGACCCTGTGACCTTTTATTAACAAAACCCACACTGTTAAGGTAATCAACAAGACTTGGAATTATAAGAAGCATTGATAATGGTATTGGTATCAATTAATTCCCATCCCAAGTTCACACACATTATTTAACTTTCCCATTTAGTCAGTTTCATAACTCCTTCCGTAATGCCTCTGATACTTCCTCTCTAAATACAACAGGAAGGGGGGTTTCTTCTTCCCCCCTTTTTAAATGTGTAACAGTAATACTGTATTTCTCAGATTAAGCGCTTTGAAGCTGTCTTCAGCTCCCATTAATGGTTCCAGACCATATTGGTGTGTCAGTTCAACATTAATGTAGACAATAAATAAAAAAGTCAAGACCCTTAATACATTGTTGTGCATTAGGCGCATTTGGAAGAATTGCTCTACTATTCAATGTGGATTGAATATATGTATATTGAATTAAATTAAAATATGGATATTGAAAATATTGTGAGATTGAAAGTAATAAAATTTGAACATGTACAACGTTCATCTGATGGTGAGAAACACTTATGAAGAGGTTGGTCCTGGTTGCCAACTATGCGTTTTAACAAAGTCTTTTTTTCCATGAAAGAGTTATTCTTTATGTAGGTATTTTCTAATTAGAAGACAAGCCTGGTATGTACGTATACAGAGACCCATCTTAGAGAGAAAACCCAGATAGCAGATGATTGTCGTTAGATATTCCACTAATATGAGGATATTTTCAATTCATTGTTGTCTGTACCAAATATCAATATCAATATTCTTTGTCCTTGCATGGTGACTTGGAATTTGTGTCAGAAACACACATAAAGCAAGAAAAACAGCTATGCATTCTTTGCTAAATCCTACTTTTGTTTTCTAAAATTGGATTTAGTGAGGATGAGGTACACCATTACAGTCCACTAATACATTCTGCCAATACAACAGCCAATACATGGAATATTTATGGCCTATTTATCGGCAATTATCAGCCGATATTGATGTTGTTCTGATAATATGTACATCCCTACCTCCTGAAATAAAATTATTGCCAGAAAACAGTGATTAAAAGAGACTGATTTTGATAGAATCGACAAACGACTTTAAACAGCAAATGTTTGCTTATTGCTGTTCGATGTTAGAACAATGAAGAATGTTTTGTTCCTCATTGTCTGAACAACAGAACAGTTCATTAAAAAACAACAGAAATACATTAAACTGCTCAAATATCTGCATTTCATGCTGGCTACAGTGTAAGGGGAAGGATTCTCCATTGCTGTGTCAGAATACCTGCAGCGACATGCTGTCAGTCTGGAGGCCAGTTTTTTAGCCTTTTTTACATGTATTATTTTGGCAGAAATTTTTTGAGGGTTAATGTATTGTGGGTCAAAAATTAAGCTTTAAGTGATTTAGACAATGCTGTACCATCCTAAATCTTTAAGTTAAGATCGGTACCTTTGTTTTTACATTAAGGATGCAACAACATGTCTTTACAAATACATTAAACT
This sequence comes from Scarus forsteni, assembly GCA_036419115.1. Classification (NCBI taxonomy): domain Eukaryota; kingdom Metazoa; phylum Chordata; class Actinopteri; order Labriformes; family Labridae; genus Scarus; species Scarus forsteni. Next base: position 11,488,134 of record JAZDUH010000007.1, on the reverse strand, counting down.
TAGAAAGCCTGTGCTACAGCTTCTCACAGTGGTTAATGCTAGACTATACTGTTTATGCTCTCCGTCCATCTGAGCTGATCACATGACAAAAGTCTGTTCAGGCTCTTACAGCTTGAAACATTGAATTAAACAAAAGATATTTTATTAACCTGAAAGGCATTTATTACCAAAAGAGGACACTGCATTTGTTAACAATGTCATCCAGGACATTGTGACACCACATTGCTGTTAGGTATTTAATCTCACTCGAGGATTTATCATTGTTTTGCTGTTTTACCAATTTACTGATGTGACCTTGGCTAAATTTTCATTACATTCATAAATTTCGCTCTCTTCAGGAAATGACAGAGCAAAAACAGCTCAGAATTACAACCTGACCGTCCTTATTGATAGATGATTTTTGCAGCTCCTATTTTTGGCCTCCTCCGGTTTATAATAGTGCCAGCTGCCCGGTGATGATGCGACAGGACCATCCTGGCTGCCTGCTTCATCGGCACATTGTCGCGGTGCATCCGAGCTCCATCATTCTCCATCGTATGTAGCATGAGGTGACCCCTAGCAAAGAAAGACTAATATCCAACCCTCTACGGCAAGAATAGTCCCCCTCTCTTTCCCATCTTTGGATTTATCATGCAGCCGGGCAGGCCGGTGTATACCACCCACTAAGTGCTCCTGTATGATTGATTAGACTGGAAGATTCATGATGCATGTGCCCAAGCCGCATTGTTCTTCTGTAATCGAGTCTTTGCATTAGATTGAATCCATGGAAGAAATTTAAAGCAGAGTTTGGGCAGCAGGACTAAACATTGCGCTGTGTTTTTTATATCACTAGTGTAACTTTAGCTCTCCGACAGCCGCTCTGGCCTCCGTCTGCTGACATTGAGTCTAATAATGAATGATTGGTGGGACAAAGCCTGCATTGGATCACTGCGCAGGATCCTGCTTTACAACATGATTTATTGATGTCCCTGAAGGCATCAATGGAGGACTTCAACAAATGTCACCGGCTGCCTATGCATTCAGAGGAGGCCTAATTCAGCAGGTTTCCTGAATAATTGCTCCCTCCCTCCATGCATCCTGAGCCTGGTTGATGGAAAACAAGTAGATGCTATTAGTCAAATAAATGGAGGTTTAATCTTACAGTAATATCACCTGGGCGTAGTTTGTCTTCATGATATTAGCATGTGCTATTCTGACACCGTCATCTGGGTGATAAAGATAGCGAGGGCAACAGGTTGGTGTGAGTGATAACAGGGTTAGCTCTGGTCCTTACGAGTAGAGGTTTCCAACTGCTGGGTAGGGACCCAAAGGTGGGTTGCAGAGCTGTTTTCAGTTGGTTTTTGCCAGAAAATTAAATCAAGGGTGTACAGAAGCCCCAGGCAAACATACAGCTGCTAGGGATGGGAATCGAAAACCAATTCCAGTTGAGATTTGTTCACAGCTCAATCAAAGTATCAATATCATGAGTCTTTTTGCTAATCAATTCCCTAATCAATTCCTTCCGCTGACAGGGTTCAGAATTGTGGCTTCATTTTTTACAAAAGGCACCTGCTGCACAACCTTAAGTGAGTGGAGACACCAGCTTGTTGGTTACCATCCCTAACAGCTACATAGTTTATTTCAATCGGGTAGTAATACAGGAACATTTTTATTGTTATACATTTTTGGCCCATCTATCTTGTTACTGTTATTTCTAGATTATAGCATGCACTTGGTTATGACACACACACAATTTTTTTTCACAATTTTTGCCTGAAAAACTGTACTCAAATTTAACACTCACCCAAATTTTTGCCCAAACCTTACTCTCTCAGAAAACTCAAGAATTAAATTCAAAGTTTTAATCAGTGAAATTTCAGTATTTTCACAACAAATACATGATTCTCTCTCCCTTAAATGAATGCACCTTTTGCTTAACACATGCACAGTAACTCGATTTCTTCCCGAGCATGCTCAACTGTAGTGTAGTGACCAATCAGAAAGCAGCTTTTCATGCCTTCTAGTTCACAAGATGGCAGCACTCTGTGTTTGCATGTGAGTGGTGACACTTGAGAATTAAACGATGATTGCACAAAGTGAAACGAATAAAGACCGAAAATATTTGATTTGAACAGTTTAACAGTCAGTTTAATAAGAATTATGCAAGTTAGGCAGGAATGTTTTGCAGAGGAAGAGAATATTTCGGCTTTTTGTATCAGATGTGTTGCAGTCACGATGCTGGCAAGACAAAATATTTCAAGTTTTGTTTGTACTCGTGTATAACACGCACCCAAAAAATTAGAGCTTATTTAAAAGCAAAAAAATTTGTGTTATAATTGAAATATTACGATATGTTTTGGATGACAAGCTGCTTTTCATGGTTATGTATATTTATGTTGTGTAAAGTTTTATGTTATGTAAAGTTTTTTGAAAATAAAGCCAAGTGCTAATTTAATTTCGTTTTATTGTACAAATGTCAAGTTTTCCTTTCAAATAACACGTTTAGATATCAAGTACTTAATGACAAACAATGTCATGTTTTTAAACAGATACTGCCAAGTTTTTCAAAGAAATGAACTCCAGGTTTTCACCATGTTAATAATGTAATTTCTCAAAAACCTAGCCGATTTCATATCATATATAACAGACAAATCAGGTTTTCTTGAAAATTAATAAGGCTGGGACAATACGCTTTTCTCCTGATTCAACTTTTTACGATTTTTTAGGTGCAGATTCGATATAAATTGAGATTCTACAATACTGCCAATTTTTGTAATCTTTAGTTACCTTTTTTAACACCAGCTAAAAGATGAACAATAATGATGCCTACAGACTATAACAGGAAAAATACACATCACAAGTGAGTCAATTTTTAGGATTTATTCAGTAACATATTTTAGCCAGCTGTTTATACTCTCTCTTCAAAAACCTGGATTGCATTTAAAAGTGGCGTATTAACACAGACTAAAATGAAGCATTCAAATTTGGAAAAAAGTTGATTTATGAACAAAAAATCGATTTAATAATCGTCAAACAAAAAAATCTCGATTCTTTTGTGAATTGATTTTTTCTTCCACCCCTAAAAATTAAAGTCAAAGTCTTAACGTAGTGTTAACTGGTAATATTATTTGATAGAGAAACTTTGTACCTTGATTTAGGAGCAAAGTCGTAAGAGTGGTTGAAATATGAAATAATGCAAACTGTTTCTTTAATTTTTGTTTAAAGCTGAGACAACAAAGGGTAATTAATTATAAAGCATGTTGGATTGTACAAAGAGAGTGTTTTTATTCTTTGTGAGAAAGAATCACTTCAGGACAAAAGCAGTCAGCAGGCAAGATGAGGACAAAATATGCTGAGTGGACAAGAGCTACCAAGCAAGGCCAATACATAATAAATGTCCATTCTATCATCTTCTTTTCCTATCGGATAGGAGTAGCAAAAAAACATTTTCCTTTACATGTCTATTTTTAAACCTCAGTCCTGTTTTTCCACCTTCTCCCATATTGTCTGTATCACTGATGAAACACCTTCACATCTTCTTCCCTCACTCCCACTACACCTTTGTCCCCCTCCTCACACATTTTTCCAACCTGTCCGACCTTGCTATTCTTCCCCTTTTCCATTCAATTTCCTTGTGTTCTTCCCAGAGCCTCAACTCCATAATGGATGTTCATAAAGCTCAATTCACTTCCCAGGCCTTTTCAATTATCTCTGTAGTTAATACACTTGCACCCCACCGCACGGCTTAGTGGAGGCTCTCTATCTGCGTTCGCCCTGCTTACGCTCTCACTCCATCAAGCCGACGCCCAACTGATGTGACAAATTACATCCATTTGCCTCAGAGGGCGACGCAGCGCACACATGGATGCACATGTAACTCCTGCATGCTCAGAAATTGAGCATTTACAAACACTGTGTACAGTATAGGTCAAAATAGATGGGGTGGAAACAAACTGCCACAATGTCACGACGGCTTACATTAAAAATAGAGGCTTGATGTCTCTGTAAGTCCCTTTTACTATTATCTTATTAGGTATGAGCACACATCAGAATTGGACAGCTGAGATTTTCCTTTCTGCTGTCCACTGACAATTCCTTGCTTCAGTCCTTGCTGTGGTATCGCCTTCTCATACTCACTTGAATGTGAGCTAGCGCTGCTCGCTCTGTTTATCCAGCTAGCTAACACTGTGATGAGATTTCCACTTATATATGAAATCCAATCACATTTAGGGATGGGTACCTTTCACATTTCAACCGATACCATACCAATGCCCGGTACCTGGGAATCGGTATCGGTACTCAACGGTACCAATTTTCGGTACTCCTGCGTGTGTTTATGGGGTAATAAATATTAATTTGTTTAATATTAAGATCTCACATTTTTTCAATGTAAATGTATTTCTCAATATATAAAATTTGACGGATATATATCAAAACAACTTTCAACTGTTTGTTTTGTAACATTGTAGTTGTTCCAAAAATTTCTTCAACATGAAAACCAGTAACTAAAATGAACCACAACTTAATAAATTAACTGCAGCCCTCACTTTAACTTTAGGGCAGTTTAACAATGGGTCCAACAGAGCTGTAAATAAAAAAAGCATTTACATTAACGTTACAAAATGCGAGGAACCGACCTGATAATAATAACTGACGCACATTAAAATGCCAAGCTAGTACCATCTTGAACACGAGGCTTATTTACCTGGACCAGTTATCCTCCTTGTCGCATTTGCTGCCATCACCAAATGTTAAAGCCATTTCTTTTCCTGTGTTTCTGGCTACAGACGACTAGTCGCCATTGGACACAGGCGTGCTAACAGTGCTGAATGAATCCTTTGTGGTCGTAGATCTGAGGCTATCAAAAATTGTGCACTCTTCAGCTTTAAGGAAAATTTTGTGCATCACCAGGTGCTTCCTCAGATTTGAAGTATTTCCGCCTCTGGCCTTACACTTGGTGTCACAAATATTGCAGCGAGCATAATCTCCATCACATTTGATAAAGTAGAGCCATACTTCAGAGCAGTTTTGACGTTATTGCGCTATTGCTGTGCTGCGTTCAAGTCCGGTATGGAAATTCACCTACTCTACCCAATAGTATGCCTGCTTCTTCCACTCCCTCACAGTCACAAGGATGCGTTTAGGTACCTAAACATGGCACCGTTTGATTTTACGTGAACCGGTACTCGGTAGTACCTACAGAATTCAGTCAGTACCTCTTAAAGTACCGAATTCGGTCCCCATCCCTAATCACATCATGTTACACAAATGGAGTTGTGTAGGGTTTATTTTGTAGGCCAACCTGGAAGTTAGCATCACACTTGTTCCCTTGACCAAATAGGCCATGGGAAAGAGCTTTTGGATTATTGTTAATATTAAGTAACCTGACACACCGTTCAATATGTTAAACTAGTCTACTCAGAAAAGAGCCCAAAGAAGGTGTTTTAAAATGCCCCGAACTTAAGAAGCATATCATTCTTGTGATTTGATGATCATTTTATCAACAATGTTCCTTACGGGACAATCAAATAATGTAGTAAGTGAGCCCTACTGCCCTGGTGTTAAATACGAAGCGTAAGCCATTACGTAGAACAAACTCACACAAGCATGTCAGGACGTGGGCCAAAATCAAATTTCTATGAGAAGTGCTTTCGCTGTTGATGTTTGTTTTTCATTTAATAAAGAAATGTGGTCAACATCTAGTAAAAGAGCAACTGAAGCTGTTAGCATTCATGCTAAACTTTGTTAACCTTCTACCTCTTCCTGCTTCTTCCTGTGCTGACTGGACTTTACCCTTTAGGGCTGCTCACAATTGTTGCAGGTGAAGCTTGGTATGGTGGGTCAGCCTGATCAGAGACATGAATCAGGCTAATCCAACTGCTGCACAAGATTAGCTTTTCCACAGATCCCTTGCAAAATCCAAAAACTATAAATATTGTTGACTCTGTGATTCATTCAAGTCAGGCTCTCAAATGATCTTCTCATAGTTTTTTTTTCTCAAAGGCAGTTTGTGTCCAATCCTTAAATAACTCTTAAGAACAAAATGATTTATTCTTTGCCCTTTCTGAAGTCAAATCAAAAGGCCCAGACTCAGAGCTCAACACGGCATCTGTCAAAAAATATACAAGCCAGTATTATCTACACCATGTATTTATCACTAATGATTATTCGAGCAGTTAGAAGCATGAGTTCAAGCTTTAAAGAAATAATCTCTCCTTTAACATTTTAGATCAGATCCTCAAGAAAAAAAAACCCGATTTGACTCCGCTGCAAAGTCCCACATGAGGATAGATCCCTGTGTTGGTTAAAGATAAGGGTAAAAGTCAGAGTTTTGATCACCCTGAGTAATCAGAAATTGTTTTGTGTATCAATACAAAATGAGTATAAAAAGTGTCTGATTTAAAGTTTCTCTCTAAAGGGAGCCTGGCTTTAATCATGTTTTGTTCTCTGGAGGAAGGGTGTCATGCTGTGACAATCAAGTTATGGTTCAATAAAAAACTGCAAGCAGCAGTTTTTGTAAACAGAGATATCTGTCTTGAGTCCAGATCTGCTTTTTCATCCGTAACAAATTAGAAGAATGTACATTTGTACAGAAATAACTCAACATGAACTTCAAACCCTAACTACAATGATGTTGGGACAGCCAGAACATGATGACCACAAAGACAAGAATTTAATGGTTAAAATGATTCACTTTATTGTTTACTTGCAGATATTCACTCATTTTGAATTTGATGCCCGTAACAAGTGTATGTTTACCACTGAGCTACATCGCCTTTACTTTCAGCAACACTAAACAAGCATTTATGAAGTGAAGACGTTAATTGTTGAAGCTCTGTAAGTGGAATTCTTTCTCATTCTGAGTTGATGGAAGACTTCATTTGCTCAGTGGTCTTGGGCTGAAATAAGCAGGGACATGTCACTTGGATGGCAGCATATTTTGCTCCAAAACTTGTATGGACCTTTCAGTATTAGCAGTTTTTTCACAGATGTGCAATTTACCCATGCCATGGGCACTAACACACCCTCATACCATCACAAATGCTTGCTTTTGACTTTTCACTTCTCACGGTCTGGATAATCTTTTTTCTCTTTAGCCTGGAGGATGCAGTGTCTATGATTTGTCAAAAACAATTTAAAATGTGGATTCGGCAGACCACAGCACACTTTTCCACTTTGCTTCAGTCCATATCAGATTAACTCAGATCCAGAGAAGCCAGCTGCGTTTCGAGCTGTTGTTAATATATCCATTCACTTTGCATGGAGGAGCCTTAACTTGCATTTGAGGGTGTAGAGACAAACTGTGTTAACTGAAAATGTTTTTCTGAAGTGTGCCTGAGCCCACCTGGTAATAGCCTTTACAGAATCATGTTAGCTTTTAATGCTGCCTGAGGGATCAACACAGGCATTCAATGTTAGTTTTTAGCCTTGCTGCTTGTGTGCAGAGAATTTTTTGGGCTCTCTGAATCTTTTGATGATGTTATGGACTGTAGATGATGAAGTCCCTAAATTCCTTGTATTGTAACTTTAGAATAGTCTCATCTAAAGTACAGGTAGAGGTTTTGAATTAACCAGTTAACAGAAGTTTTATAAACTTTATTTTTTTGTTGGCATCTTCTTTGTTGAATTGCAAATATAGATATACATTGGACTCTTCTCCTCCAGTCTTTAACATTATTGTCTCATGTATTAGACTTTTGATTTTGCCTTTATTGTGTTTTATTTATAATGTAGACTAACTGGTATTTGTATTAATGTATCTTCTCTTGTGTTTTTAATCAGTCATTATCTCCAGTGTGGATGATATATAAATTTAAAGGTGTAGTGAGCATTTCAAGGCTTTTATCCACTACATTTCCCCCACTGGGTCCACCATTCACTCTACTGACTATCAACAATGGTCTGAATACTCAAAGCATTGATAGGTCAGGGTTAGTCTGTGTTCCATTTTCCAGCCAAGAGGATCATCTTAGGAAAGACAGGCAGTCATAAATCAAAGATGGCCGTGTGTGTTATCTCCTCTGATTCAGGGTCTAGAGTGGGCTCCATGGATTAGAGACGTGACAGGCTTGGTTAATGGAAGACGGGGGCCTAGACCCTCACTCCTGGTCACTTGGGTGATTGAGTATGGGGGAATATGATTAATAATTCAGAGGCTCAGGTTAAATAGTCAGTGCTTTGGGCTCTGTTGTCTTCTGCTGTGGTGTATATTAAATCCTGTGAGATTGAGCCTTAACTGTTGTTTGGGCTGTTGGTTTCTAAATTCATTACTTTAGTGCTTCACTGATTTTAGCCTGAGTTTGCGAACGATGCTCGTGTTGTGAATAATTAGAACAGGATGTTAGGTGGAGCAACAAAGCTGTACCATAAACATAACTTCAAGTTTGTAATTTTGGATTACAGTTGGGTCATTCATTCATTTCCTATACCCCTTTAGGGGTCAGGGGGTGGCCCTGTCAGACCCGGGAATCAAACCGGGAACCTTCTTGCTGTGAGGCACGTGCACTACCTGCTGCGCCACCGTGCCGCCCTACAGTTGGGTTTTTTTAATTCTACATATGATATCACATTGCTAGATTTTAAACTTTTACTAATTTTAGTGAAAACAATTTTATACCAGAGCCTGTTTTTTACAATATGGTAACAAAAGTACCCATCCTTCACATGCCTTAACAGTATGGAACATGGATAAGCATTGGACATCATCGTTTCAGCTAGAAACATTTAGTTATTCTGTAAAGGCATGATAACTGATTTAAGGACAGATCAAGGCAGGGACAACACTCCTGTTTCCCAATGATCCCCTTGACCCATCTCTCCAATATTGTGCCCTTTATACAACTCTGGAGAAGGAGCAAATAGGGGGTCAACTCAGTCCCTTCATTCCGTCTGTGACATTCAGAGCAAGGCGAAACATCAAAAGGGCGTAAACATTCGTTTTTGAAACAGCTGTGTGAATTGGGCCGCTCTAGCTCGAATCGATAAGGTAGGGGGGTAAATAAATCTTTGAAAACGAGATCTGACTTTTACCCAGGAAAAGTCAAGTCATTGTCCTTTCAGTGAAGTCTTGTGATCTTTGTTCCTTATGAATCTGTGCACTGCTTAACAAAACAACATGACATGCATAAAAGGACAAACATTTAACAGTTGGCACCTGCATTTATCTTTTAAACATGGTTAAATAAAAAAAAGCCAGACTTGATTGGTCCAAACTTTACAAGATAGCAGCAGGATTACGACATCTACTCAATTATTCATTTTACAAGTTTGGGTAAATGATAAATATGCAACATCTTTGATGATTAGTGTTTTTATGGTAACTTGACCCATCCTGAAGACTTCCCTTAGACACTGGTGGAGGCCAGGAGAGGATTTCTGAGGAGACACCTGTATACTGATAAGATGAGTCTTGACTGAAATACTGATTTGCCACGATCACACTGACACGATTGACTGACTTTGGGTGAAAAGAGAGTAGCTTTCAAATTATGACACTACAGGATGATTGGTTAAACAAGGCTATAGCAGAACCTGCCTGGTACACTGCTTAAGTGAATAAAAGTCCCTAATCACCTGTTCACAAGGGTTGGAAAGGCCTCATGAGGAAGAGGAAGAAACTTAAGGTGATTTAAAAATGAACAAATGAATGAACATACAACAGCCTGAGTTTACACGTAGCTTAATAAACAATTTTGCCTAAACAGCCATCACAACAAAATTCTTCCGAATTAAGTACAATGTTGGCAAGCTGGGTCAACTGTGCTACCAGTTCTTAAGTAAAAGGCTATAAAGCTTAATTATTAAAAAATGGGTGCCAAAAATATAAATTTATTTTGTTAACATCACCAAACGATAGTATTAGGATCACTGTGAGTTCTCTTATCCAGTCAGCGATTATAAAAGTGGTGTCAAGTTAAGAGGCAGTTATATTTTCATGAAGTTCATACAATTTTATGGCAGTATTAGGAGAAGTCTATTCGTCACTGCTATCATTTGTTTCCTATTTGGACAACAGGGTATATAAGAAAAGAGATGTTCACAGATAAATACTGGAAGTTGTAAACTGTTAAAGAAGTCATGGACTAACTGGTGGATCCTTTTATTTCAATTTAAAGGTCACATATTTTACACATTTATCAACAAATTCACACTGGTTCCAGTTGTCCCAGGATATTTTTGGAAATATTTTGCCTAAAATCACACTAAGAGATTAATCTCCATTTCCCAGTGGAGATCACTTCTGCATCTCTCCACCCTGACATAGTGGTGTGGTCCACCAAGGCGAGAGCTGTCCACCTCATAGAGCTCACAGTACCAGCAGAAGAGGGGATCGAGGCTGCCCACAAGTGAAAAGGGGCCAAGTACTCGGAGTTGACTGCTGAGTGCAGGGAGGCTGGCTGGAAGACCTCCATCTACCCAGTGGAGGTTGGATGCCGAGGCTACGTGAGCCTATAAGCCACACGCCTTCTGAGGGATGCAGGCGTGACCGGAGGGAACCTGAGGAAGGGCATAAAAGAGCTTATAGAGGAGGCAGAGAAGGGGCGCATGTGGCTCTGGTAGAGGAGGAAGGACAAGTGTTGGGGAAAAAAACGGACCCCAAAATAACAACAGGGGATGACACCCATCCGGATGTTGTTGGTGAGGCAGTGGGTGTCGTTGGAGAAGCTGTGCTAGTAGTTGGTGAAGCTGTGGATGTTGTTGGTGAGGCTGTGCTTGTAGTTGGTGAGGCTGTACTAGTAGTTGGTGAGGCTGTACTAGTAGTGGGAGAGGCTGTGGATGTTGCAGCTAACCCATGGGCACCGGAGGAAGTACGACAGGCAGCAATGCCTGGCAGGAGATTCCACCTTCCTGTACATTTAACTAAACAAACAAGCCCCTCTGTTTCAAAACAGTTTGTATCATTGTAAAACTTCATGAGTTGTATCTGACTAAATTCTTTTCAGGAAGTAAATGTAGTGGCAGTGTAGCTCAATCTGAAATGGCTGAAGATGCAAGTAATGGTTAAAGTTCTGATCAAACCATGCCTGGGAGTTGGTTTGGTAGCTAGGTAGTTGGTAATAAAGTTGGTAACACAGCTAAAGAGGTTGAAATTCCTTGCCTCTTGAGACAAAGCCTATGCACCCTGGTGCTCTTAAATTCATGCACATATATATCTAAGTATGAAGAAGGGTTAACGTTCCTGGTGGTGCAAACGATTCATCAAAAATGATGAATGATGGTAGTAGAGCTCCCAAACCTGACCTGACCTGGTTGTGGCTTCAGCCTTCCAGCATTGTGCTCTTGTGTGTCCTGGCTGTACAGACATGCCTGTTCATATACTATGGACAAATAAAATAAAATACCAATAAAAAGTGTAGTCAGTATATATGTGACCATTAAAGTGGTAGGCACATGTGCAGGAAACACTTAAAAGTGATTTAGACGATTAATATATTTTTTGCCATTAACTCTTTGTCATCCAGATGATTACATTAAACCTTTATTTATTACAGTATAAGCATTATTTAAAGGACATTGAGGTTTCCCATTTTACCAATGCTGTTGTGGCACATCATAAAAGCTAACTGAACAATTATTCAGTCAATCACAAAAACAACAAAGATCCTGTAAGACAGCTGCAGATGAAAACTGCACCCAGAAGTTAAAGACCTAATTTCTGAAACAGAGGGAACAAATACATCATTTAGCCACACTGTTCCTTTATTAGTCCATTTACATTCTGCCGTTTAATTTTGGTATCTTCTACATGCACAGTCCTGCAGCTACAAACAATCAAGACTAATTTAAATATGCATGACTTTCTGCTGAAAATAGAGGCCTCATAAAGCTTTTGTTATAAAATTATCTGAAACAATCAACATCCTTGGGGCTGAACGCCAAGGCAAATTTAAGAAGTTAGAAACATTTGGAAGAAAGCCTTGTGTATTGTTGAAAATTGTCCTTTATTATTTTATGTTGAAATCCAAAAATAGAATTAAATCTTGTCCTCTCCCTTGAGAATGAAAGAACATATCAATTCTACATTGTCGACATAGGGTGAGAAGAGCGGTGGGTGCAAAGGGTATATTAATAATTCTCAGCACGTTCTTCCTCCATGAGTGTCTTGCTGTCTTGATAACATAATAGGACTGTTATTCCCCACAGGCTTCTGCTAATGACTGTTCACTGCACAGACTCCACGTAGGACAAATCTCTGTAAAGTGGATGAGTTAACAGTTTAAAAAAGTGAGCTGCTTTGTCTGCTTTGGCTTAGGCCAATTATCAATCACTTTACCTTCATTATTATTGTGTTGAGTCAAAGTCCATTATTAGACTTCTGCAAGGGCTTTCAGTAGAATCAAAAGCATTACTCGTTAAAGGATTTTCTCAAAACTTTGCACAAATGTTTGCTCCAAGAATAAACTGATGACAAACTGGATCTCGTGTCTCATGTTCACCCCCCTGGTTTGAATGAAGAACGCTTAAGGGGATTTTCTTTTTTTAAATTTTATTTATAACTTTTTATATTACAATACAAATGAGAAAGACAAACAAAAAATACAAATATGTAAATGTACAAACAATGCCACACACAGATAAGTGAGGGAAGACCAGAAGGCCAGAGTTCATGCCAGACCAGAAACAATGTTCATAGGGGATGACAGTACAACAGATTAAGTCCAAGACTGAGTTGAGGATCCAGGTGTTGAGTCCATAAAATTAATTCCAAGCAGTTAAAGCCTAGTGTTGAAAACACAGAGTGAGGAAGAATATAACAATGCCAAATTAAACATGTTTGATTTACAGAGGTACAGTATAAAAGTAAACATAATTATTTAGTTAACCGTTAGATCTTCTCTCTTTTTTTTATACTCGTTGAAGGGCCCCCAGATCTTTAGAAACTTGGACATAGAGTATTGGATCTCTTCTAAATATAAGCAAGAAACCATATAATTTAGCCAAACTTTAAAATAGGGAAGAGCAGATGATTTCCACTCTCTCAGGATTGCTCTCTTTGCAATAACCAAACCAAAACTTAAGGCTTGTTGCAGGGCGGATGGAAGGGTTACAAAATAGTCAGAGCAGCCCAGAATAAAAAAATACGATCAGAAGATAAAGTTTTTTTTAAATAAATAAATCTATACAGACGGAAAACTTAAGGGGATTTTCTAAAACTTTCACAAATGTTTCTTCTGACTCAAGAATGAATAGATTTGATTTTGTAGGTCATATATCAGAGTCAATGGCCCCCTCCTCATCCCCTGTTTGTGAACTTAATATCTTAACCCTTTAAGGCCCAAGACCATAGATCATAGCCAGAAAACTCTAAATTTTTGGAGGTGAAATGTTTGTTTCACTTTCTGCTAAAATACATAAAAATCAAAATGTCCATAAAATTCAACATATAGATTTTTCATATCTCATTTGATACATTAGGTGTTTTTGGCAACTGATAATCCATTTGAGGACATTTTTATCATTTATCTGTTTGTATTCAGATGTTTTTTTTTTAATTTGTTGATCATAATGAGTAGAAAGAGGTGTTATAAAAGTATGTATCAAATATGATACATTTGGCTTTATAGGGTTAACTTAATGCTTTGAGGAATTTTCTTCAGACTTTGCAGAAATTTCCAAGCTGACTAAAGAAGGATAGATCAGTTAGGTCAAGACTCTAACCTCACTTTCATCCCTTGCAGCTGAATAATTTTTTTTGGGTGCCAAATGTCATCCCAGTCTGCAAACACAGAGATCTCAGGCTCTGTTTCAGTGATTGTCTTCAACCTTTGTTCAAATGTCCAGTCTTGTTTAAGAATAGGCTGTTTGATTTTCATAGAAAACAGGTCAAAGGTCAGTTTTTTGTATCATGGTCATGTGTTGCCTGTGAAAGAGATATCTCAAGAAGGCTTTGAACATTCTTTAAGAACACTTCAAGAACCTTGGGACATTCTGACAAATGGTAAAAATGATCAGATTTTGGTGTTTATTGACCAAGGTCAAGGGTATTTGGCCTGATGTTTACCTTGTTTTTGCGAACTTGATATTCTGAAAAAAACTTTGTAGAACTTTCATCTAAATGTTCACAGCACTCAAGACACTGAATCAGTTTTTTAGGAACTCTATCAAGGTCACTGTGACCTCGGTTCTTCTCTAAAGAAGTTATTATTTGTTGACATTTGTACATTGTATGTTTGGTTGTTTGTTTTTGATTTTGGTGAAATTTTCGGGAAATGTTTTTTATGGCGCAGAAAGAAGTGATTGGATTTTGATAGCCTTTAAATCCAATTGCAGATCCAGGAGCCCTTAAATGTTTCTAAACATCACACTTTAGGTTTTTCTTTTAACTTTTTCGATAATAACTCATCCAATAATGTCGGATATGTATGAAAGACAGTTTATGCTACTACATTAAAAATCACCAAACTTTGTTTTGATTGATTTTTTTGTTTATTACTGAAAAGTACTTTTCTATCTCAGATCTTTAGAAAAGTGACTCCATTATGAAGTGCTGAAACTATCGATGCTTCATTTATAACATGATAATCTGCCTCATTCCTTCCTTAACCTTTTCATGAACCTATCTGTGTTCAGTTTTATCTGGGGATTGAAGCAAAATAATTAGACCTGTTTGCTTTTGTTTGTTTGTTTGATAGCTTTCTGAACATTACTGCCGGTCTAAAAATCAGCTTTTATTAAATTCTGTGTTGAAAGATTGTCATCCTCTCAGTCCTAATTGCCACCTTGCACATGCACAGGCACACACAGCCAAGTTGCTCTGGTGAATAATGAAGTTAATAAAGCTCTCACGAAGTTAAACCTGGTGAGTGACAAACACAGCAGTTCAGTGGATTAAACCCTGAAGAGAATAATGAATGTAAGGCAAGGCTGCAAGTCACACACTCTCCTTAGAATCTGTCTGAGCAGTGAGTAGCTAGATCCATGAAAGAGATGACGTAAAGGCCGACAGATGAGCTGAAAACAGGATATTATGGGATAAAAGGATTTTCTGTGTCATTACAAGCTAATCATCAGATTTCTGTCTCTCTCTCTCTGCAGGTGTCCTAGCGTTCCTCGCACTGCCAGTAGGACTGGTGTCATCAGCACAGGAGCTGTACCTCATCCAGACATCCCAGGACTCTGTCTCCATGGCAGTCGCCCACAGCAATCCCATTTCGGCTCCAAAACCCACCCCCTCTGACTGGCACCAAGAGGGCTCGGGTATTGGGGAATGGACGTCCAAAGGAGGCACCAGACCATTAAACATCCACCTCCCCACTGCCTCCATACTCACACCTTTGGCCTGGCTTCACACCACCCAGAGGCCCACCCAGGCTCATGTTGAGGCCCCCAGTGGTGAATCAAATACAGTCATGCCAAACACTGTGAGCACCGAGAGTCTCAATAATCCACCCTCAGAGCTTGGCAATGATGGGGAACATCGAGGCAAAATGCACAAATTAGTTAAGGTGCCCCAAGTCCAGAAGCCAATTAATTCAAGCACTAGTAAAGCCAGGGGCAGCATCCATGGCTTTACAAGCACAGCAGCACCAAATATAGACCTGGAATCTACATCAAGAGGGGCTCTGAACCCCCTTCCTCTGATGGCAAGCTCTGGATCAGACAGAGGAGACGCACTCAAAGTGGAGACTCAAAAGCTAAGCCCCGAAGAGTCCACCTCATCTGGTCGGAAGTATCTTAAGAAGTCCACCTTGACCATCCATTCATCATCAACGGATGCTGGAGCTGTGTTACACCCAAAACTCAGGGAGCATGCTGCACACCATGCTATCACCTTGAGGGAGGCTCCTGCAGAGAACGAGCCCCCCACTGAGGAGCTGGTGAGAGAGTCAAAGGAAGGAACAGTAGCTCCAGTCAGGGGTCCACCAGAAAACCTAACCTCCACCGTGCCCGCTTCATTCCAGGATCTCAGTATAAAGAATTCAACAACCACCCCAAACAACCAAACTTCTCCCAACATGACCACCAGCAGCGAGGAGCAGGTTTTTCTGGGTAACGGCACAGACAATGCTCCACTGGGACACTGGAATGTGACTGCTTTTGGAGGGCTGCTCTCTAATGACAGCTCAGCTGACGGGGGGAACAGCTCAGAGCCCCCCTCCACAGCCAGTGGGAACTTCTTGAACAGGCAGGTTCCTGCTACCACACAGGACCCCTGGACACCTGGAAATGCCTCAGGCCCCACTGTGGACTCCCCGCCATCCAGGCTGACCATCTGCTTGAGCAGGATGGACATTGTGTGGATCGTGCTGGCCATCAGTGTACCTGTGTCCTCATGCTGTGAGTAAAAGCTTTATGAAATTCAGTTACAGCTGTGTCCACAACTGTTTTTTCCACTGGCTGCGCTCGCTTTCAATTTGAAACTGGTGCTGTCGGGCGATCAAAAATAATCAAATTACTTACAGGACTTGTAATTAATTAATCTAATTAATCACATTTTAATCTCATATCTGCTTAAAGTCCCCAAATGAAGAATTTGAATGCTAGGACGTTACAAAATTGTAGTGCATGACTAATCAAATGAATACACTAAGAAGAGAAGATTTGTAAATCCACATTTTATTGGTGATTGAATAAAACCTAAGTCAGGGCATCTTGTCCAGAAAATTCTAAGCTCAATGAGGCAACTCAAATTACAGTTTCAGTGTGTTTTATAAATCAAATTCAAAATGAGAAAAAGATTGAGGACATCCAGCAAAACAATTAGGCCCGGTGCATTATTAAATAATGCAGTAAATATACATATATATATATTAGGGGTGAAACAAAATGGTCAACTCACGAAACAATACGAAACAGGGCTCATGATACGAAATACTCATGAATCAAAATAAAGATTACAGAAAATCTCCAACAGTAGGAAGTTGTGCAAAAATCTAATTTTCTTTATTTTCTTCCTCATGCAGACATACAGAAATATTGCTTCATCAGTACAAAATAAATGCTCTTTGAAAAAAAAAAGTGTAGTTTTTTCAACTTCACTGCATATATAAACATAAAAATCTCAATAAAAAATACTTTGTTGTTGTAACAATCAGAATAACTACATTCTTGAATGAAAAGGAAAACAAGTAGCAGTCCTCAGAGCTGCAGTTTAGACCTATAAATGTCTGAACTGTGAACTATAATATTTAGCCTGTAACAGTGCAGATACTTCTGATCTTCAAGTATGATCAAATTCTGTCAATTCAACAGTAGATGCAAAAATCAAATATTGTTTTTTATGCAGACTTACACAAACATACAGTTGCTGCCTGTCTCCAGTTCAGAGTAGTTGGTAGTTGTACTCGCTGCAGTATACGGTGAACTGTAGCGGCATATTTTGCACACGGTTGTTGTTTTCTCCGCAATCTTCTCTCCGTTCTCTCGTCTTTTACATGGCCACAAGCCAAAATAGGTCCATACAACCAATTTATTTGACGAAGGAGCGTCAGCTATTTTGTTTTTTTTATTTCGTGCTTTTATTTTGTGCGTCTTTAAATTTTATTTCATCATTTTTTTATTGTTTAGTTTGACTAGCGAGGCATGTGTGATGTGATGTGCCACTGCCATGTATGGGTCCTTCAGCTGGCCAGTATTAAAATGTTTGTGTGCTATAATTAATCTTGCGATTGGTTTTTGTAACACATTAATTTGCGTTGTAAGTAATTAATCTAATTAATGTCTTAAAGGGACAGCCCTATTTGAAACCATTACTGTAAGCAGTTAAAGACCCTCAGAGTCAGCTCCTTTTCCATCAGTGGAAAAACAGCAGCTCCTTGAGTGTCTGGTTATAGCTGGCTGCAGAGAAAACACAACCGGCAAATTGATTATTTTTTTAGCTACATGGTTCAACAAACAACTTCTGTCAAAATATTTAATGCATGTCATTCTACAGGGGGGGTTTCTTCGAATTTGTTGAACCTCATATCAGATAGACAGCTCAGTATATTCTATACAGGATCTATGTCACTAGTCCTTACAGCTCATAGAAAGTGTTAGGAGAGAGCAGAACATTCAAGTAACAGATCTGCATATCACATTCAATACAGAGAAATCAGATGATACTGTAGTTTATATGTGTAAAATTTTCATTGTTTCAAAAACATTTTGTCAACTTTGATTAAACTGCCAAAAGGGCAAGCAGCATCCATGTTAGTCTCTGTAAGAGCAGCAACTGCAAGCATACCCAATTTTAGTTTATAAAGGATTTCCTGCTATAGACAGTTGAGGACTTGACTGATGTAGCCACTTATCCCATGTGGTGTCATTATTGTTTAAAGGGCCTTAAGTCTCACCTTAACTCAGCCCATTTCTTCTGTTCATTGGATGATGATCCAAAGTTTTGGGCATTCATAGTACACGTTTACAGATTGGCTTCAGAAGTGTTCCTAATGCTGCTTTAATAATCAAATGGCTGTCATCACGTGGCTTCATCCAATTATTTCAGTCAATGGTTGAAATCATTCAGCCGTGTTGTAGAACTGTAATACCCTGACATCAGTTTTCAATTTTCCTTCGATGTTTCCACCTAATAAATGATAAAAGTAATGTTAAGTTGGGATGCTCAGGGGCATTTGTTTAATATCTATGCTGGATGATATTGTCCTCTTCGCAAACATTAGTCTGCAGCAAACAAATGTGGGATGTACAGGTGCAGTCTCAGATGTTTGTCTGTTGCGTCATATCAATTTGATGCTGTTATCATGCACACTTGACAGGTGGATTTTTTTATTGGGCAGAGGACATTCACCTGTTGAACAGCTCTGATCTGTTTAGTAAAAATGTTAGTTTTATGGCAAAAGAAGTTATTATATAAATATCGGCATGACACTAGTTTCCACTCAAATGTTGCTTTAAAGATTGGTATTGACATCCCTAATTTCCAGGATCAAGCCGTTTATACTTTAGAGCTTATGTCAGCTATTATCAGAACAAACTCCATCATCTTTTGGAGAGAACCAGAGCAATGCTAACTCTGGGTTGGCCAACAAATGTATGTCCTCCCTGCAACAAATCGGTCTGCACATCAGTGGCAACAGGGGAAATATGTAAATGTAATAGCTAGGAGTGGGAGAAAAAATCGATACACCCAAGTATCGCGATTTTTTGTCTGTCGATTTTAAAATCGATATTTTTATTCAAAAATCAATATCCCCCCCCCACACACACACACATGCACACGCACACTCACACTCTATAGGCGCTAAAGTCGCCAAACTGAGGCAAGCAACATTGCTGGATAAAATAGGCCATAGCTGTTAAAATAGTGCTGAGTAGATTTACTACTTTTCACCAGCAGATAGTGGACAGGTGACAGGTTTCTATTCAAAGTTTTGGCGTATATTTATTTTAAAACACACACACCGGACCGAGGGACGCGAGTGTGGCTGCAGAGGCTGTGGAGCAGAGCAGAGAGAGAGACACAGAGTGATAGAGAGTACTCACGATGCCGAGAGTACTTTGTCAAGTACTGTCTGACTCTGAATCTGAGGAATATTTTCTCTCTGAGGATGACGGTCAGTCGTCCAGTGAGGACGAAACTGGCAGCGAGTGCAGCGGAGCGCCCCATGACAGTCCCGGAGCAGGACATACCGAGAGCTTTTCCTCTCCACGGCCGGCGACTGCCGAAGAGTGTACATAGTCTGGGATGCAGGGAAGCTCAAAACACCGCGAAAAGTGACGGTGTTAGCGGAGAATGAGAAAGACCGCGGAGCTCTGGTCCAAAGGAGGGAGAAGCCGGGGGTAAACAGTGCAGGCAGCAGAGGCGTTCAAGCTCGGCCCGTAAATTACAGTGATGATGGTGGCTGGGAAAACTAACCACTTCGAAACTACAGCCTTTTTAAATCTTGATAGCAAAACTGAATATTTCTTGAAAAAACTCTGTTGCCTGAAGGGATAATAAGCTACTTTTTATATGCAATCCAGGCTTTTGAAGAGAGGGAGCATAACCAGCTGGTTAAAATATATTGCTGAATAAATCCTAAAAACAGACTCGCATGTGATGTGTATTTTTCCTGATATAGTCTGTAGGCATCATCATTGTTCATCTTTTTCACTGGTTTTAAAAAAGTTAACTAAAGATTGCAAAAATCGGCAATATCGTAGAATCGCAATTTAAATCGTATCGGCACCTAAAAAATCGCAATAAATCGTATCGGGAGAAAAGTGAATCGTCCCAGCCCTAGTAATAGCAGGGCCTAAGTCAATCCTGCTTGGCTAAAACTTCATTTCAAACTATGGAAGCTAACTATTGATATGTTTTCCATCATCTGAGCTATTGTTTGCTTTTACTTTCCAAGATTGGAGAGCAACTTTATCAGGCCCAGCATACTGCAGAAAAATGACAGACTGGCATTAGTAGTACATTCTGATGCATTATGCACTACATAATATGAACTGCATACTGGATTATACAATAATGTGTAGTGTCAAACTATGCCTTTGAGGAAACTTATCCACTTTCCCACATTAAGCAGGATTGTTATGGGCAAGATTTACTCTTATCGTGCTAACACTTTGTCAAACTTGATTCATTTGAGAGGATATCTTATGGAAGAATGTCTTCAGGACTCAATCCTATTACATTCAGACAGCAATAGCAGGTCCTCAAGAAGCAGAGAAAGAGTTTCTTTAGTTGAAATGTACTTCTCCTTAGGTTTATTTACTTGTATGGTCTGTTGGAGTTGAAGAAATAAAGATTCCCTTCACTGTCAGAATAGAAAGGTGTCTAGTATCTTCTCGAGACTTATTTTTCTGAGAGACGTACTGCCTTGTTGCTTTTGGAGTCTAAAAAATGACTACCCCTTTGGCACATCACCAGTAGCTCTATTTCCTTTTTTACCAAAATTTCCTCCAACGGTGTGTTTTGGTAGAACATGACAGCTCCTTCCTGAGCAGCAGTGTGGGCACTTCAGAGGTGTTATTAGAAGCAGCAGCTTCTCCAGCCTCTGTGCCAGCCCTCATTTTCCTTTCCTGTCTCTGCCTTCTCTCTCTAGCTGTTCTTTTGACCGTGTGCTGCATGAAGAGGAAGAAGAAGTCGTCAAGTCAGGAGAACAACCTAAGCTACTGGAACAACGCCATCACCATGGACTACTTCAGTAGGCACGCTGTGGAGCTGCCCAGAGAGATACACACGCTGGAGAGCGAGGTACAAAATACTGACACTCTGAGCCTGCTGTACAGAGCTGTGCACAGGAGGTGGGGAGACGTCTGTGGGATTTTTCACTGTCAGTCAGCAGAGCGGCTATAAGTGTGAGAATTACATGAGTATTAATGTCCTGTCTCCTCTGTCAGAGAGCCTCAAGGCCTGCTGAAGTGCACTTGAGCCTGACCCAAAGTACTACAACGAACAGAGATGATTTCTAGACAAGAGATGATCAGATGCCTTTTCCCCCTAAAGATATAGATTTTAGTATCTAGAGTCCAGTATTTCCTTGGACCAGGGGTGTGTGAACTTATTTAGAAGGACGTCTAATTCAGAAAGTTTTCTGAATAACTTTCTGAATGCCATTTTGTTACACCTCATCCTTAGTGCATTAAAGCTAAATGTTTTGCATGTAAAGATCTACCACCAGAGGGCTCTCACTGTAAACAAAAGTAAAAGACAGTATGCATTTATACACCTGCTGTCACCTCCACCTGCTTCTACAGTTGCTTCTGTTTGAAATGAGGACTTTCTATGACAAGCCATGGACAAGTTTGGAAATGAAATTTGAGGTTTTCCCTGTTAGCAATCCCAAATTCCAAAAGAAGTTTTCACCCTTGCAATGTGAAATCCAGCCACATTCAAGAAAAACATGGCAACATAGTCCAGTAAATCAACTTCGAGGTGTGCCATTTTTATTGAACTAATGGCCCTTTTCCTCTAGCACGCCTTAGCCCTACTTCACTCTACTCGGCTCGGCTCTACCCGGTTTGTGTCGTGTTTCCACTAGCCCGGTACCTCCCACGACCAGCCAGATTTTAGTACCTACTCCGCTCTGGTTCTAAGCGAGCTGAGTCGATACTAAAAGGTGACATCGACCAGCGGCTGGCTACTGATTGGTCAGACAATGTCGTCACCCATGAGTCATGAGCGCGACGACCTAGCATGCTAGCGGTAGCTACCATTAGCTTACCCTCATTTGTCTTTTCTTTTCTGCTCAATTGCTCTCGTCCTCGGCTTCATTCTGTTGTATAGCTTCCAAAACTCTCCTGTGCTTCTCAACGGGTATTTCTTCTTGCCACCTGCAGCCTTCTTCTGCTTTCCTTTTTACTCAATTTGTGACAAAAAGCCACGGATTGTTGTGTCACGCTCAAAACGACATCACCGCTATGCTGCTCAGCGGTTTAAAGCGACACTGCACCCCGTTGGGCAGGGAACTGGGGCTAGTGGAAAAGCAGCACAAGGCGAGTCAAGTAGAGCCAGGTAGAGTCGAGAAGAGCCGGGTAGAGGCGAGTAGAGTAGAGTAGGGCTAGTGGAAAAGGGCCATTAGTGCTCAGTTTTGAAACAAAAGTGCAAAATGAAGTTGTTCAGTATTCGAATGACCAAATTAATATTTATAGAAATGATGAAATTGTGCAGTGCTTTTCCATTTTGACCCGTGGATGCAGATGCTGGTTTCATGACAAAGTTAATTCGGAAATGCCAGAACAGAATTCCTTCATTCAAACCTAAAAGTGAGATTGTATTCTCTGTAGCTATTTTTCTACCAGGCAGTCTGGTTCAGTTCGGCTCAGTACAGAATGACATTACAGGTGCTTCCACTGTTGAGTGAGGAGAAAATGTACCCAAATAACAGACCAGTGCTGTCCCATGTTTTTGGCTCTCCTCTGAAGGGGTACAGAGTGTACCAAACCAACCTTACAGGGTGGAGTTAATAGCGCTGCAGTGTGTTGATTTGTCACAGAAGTGGTCATTTCTCATCGGACAGCAGCTAAAATGAATTTGATCTACAAAAGTATGAAGAACTGGAGTACTAAAATACTGCTGTTGTTCTTTGTTAACACTCGCTCTACATTCTCTATGCTTCACTGTGTTGCACTGCTGTGATGTCACACATTCACACAGCTGGCGTGACCCTCTCCTCCCACGTCCTCGCACTCATGTCAGAATCAGATCAGAATCAGAATCAAGTTTATTGCCAAGTCGGTTTTTACACTTGTAAGGAATTTGCTCTGGTGCTGTTGGTGCAAAGAACATATAGACAAATAAGTAAAAAGATAATATAAAAGTTAAGGGTGCGTGCATTGTAAATAGAAACAATCAGATATACAAATATAGAATAAAACTAAAATAAGATAGACTAAAGTATATATACAGTTAAAAGTAGAGAGAACGGTTAAAGTATAGAGTAGTGGAAATACAAAACTGATCAGGGTCTACTAACCGTGCTACGCTTCTCTGAACCAGACCAGACTACTCTTATATCTGATGTTAGATTAGGTAACAAGAGAGCTACTCAATCATGCTAACTTGCTTGATAAGCATGACAGACTACACAATTAAAACCGACTGAATATAACAACCAACATGATGATGCTGGAAAGTGAACTGTCACTAAATACAGAAAACATGCTGCATTTACAGGACATTTGTTTGTCTTCTTAAAAATGATAAAAATGTTAACTTGATCAATGCAGGCAGTCCATGACCAAGTTGCCAATGGGCCAAGGTGCCTCTGTTGTTTCTCTTCAGCATTTCTCTTTTTTACAACCTGGTGGTAGCTCTTTTGCAAAATATCATAGAAGCAGGGATGTGGTCTTCAGAGCTTGAAAAACTCTGTCTCATAACTCTCAAGGGAACTCTGGTCCATTTACATCCATGATTGTTGTTACACATGAAGAGCTCCCTGGGCTCTCATTGGACAACGTCTCTGGGGTGAGGGGCCAGACCTTAGTGGAGGACAAAAATCAAAAACAGTAGACTTTTTGGCTTTGAGTTGAGAAGCTTCTCAGACCAGTCTTTGGTTTTCACTCACTGTCCTAAACCCTTTGAAAAGCCCAGTTTCCTTGGCCGAGAAGTCCTGAAAGCCTGTTGGGTCAGGCCTTAATTGCACATAAACGTTACTTCAGCATTAGTTTGTGTTTGTAGCTCTCATTTTTTGTCAAAAGTATTAAAGTTTCATCTTTTATATATTTTTCAAAATATATTTAATCATATCTTATTTTTGTTAAACGGTCATTCTTTTTTTGCAGTTTACAAGGCCATCCTCAAGAACCTTTATTTCAGTTTGGTGACTCCTAGAGTATTTTTAAATTTACTTATGTTAAAAAAATCTACTTGTCATGAACCAAGTGCCCCTGATCCAGAAGGTTTGTCTTTAAGGCCCTCCTCCAATGTGCCCTAGTCTGTCCTGACTAGTTGACCATCTGCTTCTTGGTAATTGGTCAATTCAGGGCTGCTCGATGCCATGTTGTCAAGAACTCTTCATTCATTCTATGGTCTCTGCTTTGCACTTGGCTTGCTACCCCATTCACTTCACTTAAGCTGATGATGGAACAATGGAACAACATCACACTGGTAGGTGTTGGCAGGAGAAAGAGAATTTCAGGCAGCTACTGACGCTGTGAAGAGGAAAGAAGGGAGACGTCCTGACACCACGTACTCTGTGTTGTGCACAGAATTGTTCTATTACATGTAGAAGAAATATTAATGAGCCTATGTTCTGCTTTTTTAGTCTTATGCTCTTATTATGTGCATCATGCCTCCCCTGCATGATTTATTTATTTATTTTATTTAACCTTTACTTAAATCTCGAGGAATCATTGAGGGAGAGCCCTCATTTACAATGATGTTGAGAGCACAACAGCAATATAAAATCACAAGAAAAACAGCCAATAAACAATTGATAGAACACCATTAAAAGCAGTTACATTCAAAGGTACAGTAGTTGATAATCATAGTTTTAAACTGACCAATAGAAACCATTTTGTTGAGTTTCAGTGTATGTTGCAAGATGTTCCAGGAGGATGCTGCAGACGAACTAAAAGCAGCTTTACCAAATTCAGTTTTAGTCCGGGGAACATCAAGCATCAGACAATCTGTTGAACGTGTGGAATACTTATTATTTGACCAGTTCAATAAAGTTCTGAGGTATGGTGGCATGTTGCCATTCAAAACTTTATAAATAAAGAGTAGCCAATGCTTTTGTCTTCTTACAGATAAAGGTGACCACCCCACTTTCTCATATAAGACACAGTGATGGGTGGAGTAACTTGAACCGGTGATGAATCTGAGTGCAGAGTGATAAACTGAGTCCAATGAAGTGAGAGTGGAGGCAGAAGCATTTCTGTAGATCACGTCACCGTAATCCAAGACAGATAAAAATACAGCCTCTATGATCTGTTTCCTACAAAGCAAAGGAAAATTTAATTTGTTTCTTTATAGGTACCCGATTTTCTGTTTCAGTTTACTTGAAATGATCAGAGCACCTTTGTGAACAAGTCACAGTCCAGACCTCTCCTCTCTTCTGCCAAAAATGTCTTGTTCTCCCAGACCCCCTTGAGTAGACCTCCCAGTGTGACGTTGAGCTCAGTGCAGAGCGTAGACATTAGAATGGATTCAGAGATGTTGACAACATCACAAAGAAGAGGCTCTAACAGAAGGTCTCAGAGATAGAAAACACAACACTGTCAGGGGTACTTTCCTTTTTACTTCAGTGCTTGTGAACATTCTCCAGCAGTGGTGACAAATGAATATAAAAACCTGATTTAGGCAAAATATTATCTTTTTTAACAACTTTAGGGCATATAAAACTAAAGAGTCAAAAAGAATACATGCTCTTAAAGACAAAGTTGACACAACAAATTAACCATAAGTTAAACAAACAGGTTTTTGCTCGGGTTGTTTAAGTTCTAAAGGCCTCTTGGAGCCTTTTCAGAGTTTGGAGTTAATCTGCTGTTGAATGTCATTAAGACTGTTTCTCTTATATACTCAATCATTAGGTTATAATTAGACCACAGAAAATGTGACCTCCTACAGATGCCTTCTGCTTTCATGTTTGCTGACAAAAGCTGCTAACTGTGGCGTTGTAGTGTTGTGTTGTCAGTTTTGTAAGGCTAAGAGCTTACTTACTCAACATGGCTTAAATTGGCTTTCATTAGTGTATCTATGCAGAATCTTATACCAAAATTTGCTCTTTGTTGGAAAGTTAAAGCACTACATAAGATCTGAATTGGGTGTATCAGTTGGTACAAAATCTCTCTTTTTCATTCACTGCTGTGCCATCTGGTGGACATAGAGTCGTACAACAGCAAAGTCCTGATTTAAGTCAATACATTGTGTGTAATTTTTATTAATCATTGCTTTATTCTGTTTAATATCTTTTCTTCCTTTGCCATTTCACTGTGTGTCTCCTTTCTGTTAACTCTCTGTTGCTCACTTTTCATTCCTTTGCTGCCTGTTGGGGCGTCAGGAGAGGGAAGATGAGGTTGGATACTGTGTGGGATGCCCCTGGTGACACCCAGGTGTTGTTTTGCCCCCTGCTTTACCTGTATCTGTAGAGCAGCAGCAGCTTCATAGTGTGTCCCCAGTGTGTTTGGTCAATGACTCTGGGAGAAATGATCATGGATTACAGCAGCAGGTAGATTTGGATCCTGCTGATAACACGGCCGTATCCCTGCTGTAAAAACTGATCATTCTGTTTCTCACATCTCCCTCCTCCTCCGACACTGCCTTATTAGTGCTGACTCACCACCGGCGACCCCCCTCCTCCCTCCTCGTTACATTATATTCCTCCATTGTGCCTTCTGAATTATCCCTCCCTTTATTTCTCTTTCCACCGTGGCTTTTATGCACACCCTCTCTGCTCATCTAGCTCAGTCAGAAATCTTCACCATCTCCCTAAAAGCCCTGTAATTCTGCTCTGAACCCGTTTTATCCTGTCCTTAGACTCTGCTCATCACCTGTAGTTACTCAGATGCAATGCTGGTTTTAGTAAAACGGAGGGTCAAGGTGTAGACTAGCACGAGCCCCCCTACCCCTTAAGAACAATCAGTGAGTTAGCAAAATGTTTCAAGCTTTTTAAAGGGATTTAATAAAGGAACTAAAGCTTGAGACACACATACTTTCACAGTCTTTAAAGATTCTGAAAACACTAACAGATTGGTTTCAGACAAAAGACGGGGGATTGAATTAAATGCTTCGTTTTGAACATGCAAAAACAAACATGGTTAGTCACCACAAACAAGCATGCATACTCCAAAAAAAAAAACAAACTGAAAAGCACTCAGACAGCGCAGACAGCGCCACAGTCCTCACTCATATTGTGATTTTCACCATAAATATTAGTTCTTCCTTTATTTCATCTAAATATTTAGATTCCTTGACCATGAAAACATAACATTAGCAATTGGATTCATTCAGTAGTTATTCATGAAAATTGCATTTTTCGTCATGGCGATTATTACGCTGATCTGGATCACTCCCAAAATCGAATCATTTGTTCCTTGTCCCAATCTGGACATTTCCTGAAAATTTCATCAAAGTACATCTATAGCTTTTTGAGTTGTGTTGCTAACAGAGAAACAAACAAACTGTAGTCGCCAGCAATAACATAACCTCCTTGGCGGAGGTAATCAAGGTAAACCACTTAGGAAGAAGTATAAACTTATTTAATTCTACCCCCTTTATTAACAGGTTCTTATTGAACATAATATGTTATAAGATTCTTATGAACATACAAACATAAATATCACCTAAACTGTATCTACTTTCAATCCATATAGTACACCCTTACACCAAAAAACAACATTACAAAAAGACAATATGTCCATATTAAATACCACATACTCACATGCACCTGGTGAGGGCACACAGACTAGATTATTTGTTAAACCAACAAAAGCCAACTGAATCCTTCAAACTCTTGCTAAATTCCCGCACTACTTCGTGTTGTCTTCTGATGCTAGTTCCTGTGTCCCACCATCTCCTTTTCATTGGCTGTTTGCAACACATGTTTGCAGTTAGGTCTGTAATCAGTTCATCCTACATAAAAAATTCAAACATGTTTGTAGACTGTGACTGAGGTTGGATCTGGTCTGTTTTCTTCACACCACTTTCAGTTTTTTGGTTTAACTAGCCATGCCAACTGTCCCCAATTTGTGTAGACAGATGCAGACAATGCCCAACTGGGAATTGTGGGTAAATTCTGGCAAAACAATCCTGTAATGGTCCTCAGCTTTAAATATCTTTGTTCAGATTTTGACCAAAAGACAGAAAGCCCAGTATATATCACACAAATGTGTTTAAACAGTTTGAATAAGTAGGGAGACATGACCTCACCCAAAAATATTTAGGTGAATTTCTTATGTCCCAATATTGCTGATTTATTTGTGCAAATAAGACAGTTCGAGGAGAAGTGCTTACAATTTTGAGTCTTTTTTATCAATGTAGTATTTTCCATATTAATTAGAAACAAATGTGCACAAGCACAGGGGCAACTCTTGGAATCATTGTGCAGAACTGGCCATTTGGACAATGTCAAGAGCATCTTTTCATTCTTTAGTATCTTTTTATCGATGACATATTGGCAACATTTGGGACAGTGGGTGAAACTGTAAAGAGTTCAGCCCTGTAAAAAAAAATGTCACTAACCTTTTTTTCTAATTTAAACTATATGAATAACCCCCCACCTGCAATATTTTGAACTGTGAAAGTGAAATGCACGGATATTTTTGCAATGCTTATGCCATATCTGAACATTTCTAAATTAATATTTGAATGATAGTTTACAAATGTTAAAATTATTGGTGTTAGTAATGTCAGGCAAACTGTTTGCACTTCCTAGATTTTTGTTTGTTCAGTTTTCTCTTTGTAATGAAATGACATTATTCCAATAAAGAATGGGCATTTTATCCCTTTTATGGGGGTGAAACAGAGCAGGGGAGGACTGTCTTCAAATGGACCTCAGGCTGGACTCAATCCCAGGCCGGCAGAGCCATACACTGGATGTGCCTGGTTGCTTATCGCTCTATCAAACCAGCACCCTTCCTGCAATATTTGTGATTTAAAACTGAAACAGCACTACCTAAAATGAAGAAATTTGATAATATCTGCTGTTCCTGCCTGTTTAGACATCCCAAAATTAATTTCAACATTTAGACACGATCAAGAAAATGCTGTCAGCTTTTAGTATTTTTAAGCGATGAAATGATGTGTAATAAAATGAACAGTAACGGTTGCCTTATTCTCTATTAACAGAGAAAGAGAGCACTGTCTCAGCTTCAGAATAGGTTGGCATCATTAATTTTTTTCTATTTCAAGTTCATGTATTTGAGAATCAAAGCAGCTTAGAAAAATCTGATTGGACTGCTTGAAAAAAACAAAATTGCAAACATGTCTCCTGATATTGCCTAACTGCACAAACAGATTGTCGATGATTTAATCAGTTGGTGTTACACAGTAGTTTCTCCCACTTGTGCAAACTTTGCAAACCAATTTGTGCAACAGATGGGAAACACACATCTTAAACTGTTAAAGTAGTTTTGTATGTAAATCCTAAATGCAGATCTCATCTGTGTAGACTGCATGAGTTGAAGCACAAAGCCCTTTGCCTCATGTTAAAACCACTGATGAGTCTGCAGCGCTAACAGTCAGCCCTGGAGCACAAATTATGAATCACAGCTTCAACACTAACACATGTTTCTGTGTGCGTCTGCAGGAGCAGGACACGTGTCTACCCCCTAACGGAGACTACAGCAGCAGCAGCATGGTCCTGGTTAACCCTTTCTGCCAGGAGACCCTCTTCATCAACAGAGACAAAGCGTCTGCCATCTAGGGACTGAAACAAGAGAGACACTGTGGGACTGTCCCTCTTCTACCCCCCCTGCTGTTCTTGTCTATTTTATATATGTGGTAAATATTCAGAGACTTTGACTTTATACTGTATATGACAAAAAAACACAAAGAGAAACCAGAGAGGATGTGATGTAAACAGACACTATTTACTATGAGAATGCACTCGCATATTTTTCTGATGTACATTTTCTACAAAAAGGCTTAATTGTGATAAAAAAAAAAAGGTTTTTATTGTCTTTTTGAAATACAGAGTATACGTTTTGTTGCATTACAGTGGCTGTGCGGTGAATTCTCTGTGGGTTTTGCCACATGAAATCTGCTTTAGAGAGAGAGGCGTGCTATGAAACATCACAACTCTACTTTATTATTGTTTTTCCTTTAAATTAAATCCCAAAATACTTAAAGCCTGTTGAACTTGAATAAAGCACCTCTGTGCTGGAGGGGGAAACGCAGCTTTAAGGCAAAATCCTGGTGATACTGTGAGATCCTGGCCCATATTTATTCAACTGAACAATTCATCCATTGTTTTTAAAGAAGAAAAGTGTCAAATAACTTTCACAGAAATACTCTGAGTGCGAGGGTGTCTCAAGTTACAACTATTAGCTGCGAGAGCCAAACCTCCGCCAAGGCATTTCTGACACTGTAAGCAGTTATAAAAATGTGTACAACTGCCCGATCACAAATACTTTTGAAAAACCCTAAATCCACATTTGGATTCACATCACTTAAAGCTGGGGTTGGCGATCTGATTTAGATACACTTTTTGAAATACTGGTTAAAATGGTCTTTATGACCCGATGGTAATCAACTTATAATGAGTTCTTAAAACAGAGCGAAAAATATCCGCTACCTACAGCAGGAGTAAAACAGGGAAAACACCAACCAATAATCTTGCAGGGACACCTGTTTTTAAACCAATCAAATCCCGTCGCCATTCTGCGTGCCTGCTGTGCGTGCATTTTCCCAGCGTGCACAGACAGTGCGTGTAGCATGTAGCGTGTAGGGAGCAGACTCCGCTGGAGAATGCTTACCTTTCAAGTTTTGTCTTTGACAATAAGGGAAGCCCGCCGTGAGCCGTCCCACAACACCAACCAAGCTCCAGTATCCCTCACGTTTTAAGACAGATGTACAAGAAATCTAAAATAAACTCTTTGTTTTTCTAAGTTTGTTCCGCTGTTGGCTCTAATCTCGCGAGAACTGCCATCCATGCTACTGCAGGTGGCAGTTCTCGTGAGACTTCCTCTTTTTCGGTGGTTGGCATCCATCATTTTGGAGCATTACCACCCCATTCAGGCTAGAGACAGTTCAGTTTGGAGAGGCAGAGGAATGCTTTTATTATTATATCATCACACGGGAGATTTACAGGAGAATACTGATACAGGAGAACGGCGGGAAAGAGGATAAAATACGGAAAATACGGTAGTTTCATGGCCAAAACAGGAGATTTGACAGCTATGTGGAGAATGTCAGAGGAACTACCTATACCCCGATCAACATCGGCTCTGAGTACTAACTGACTTTCCATGTTTGTTTGGTGTTTTCTTTGTGCTGACTGAGACATGACTTGGTGTAGTGTGAAACAAACACGTTGTGCTGAGGGTTTGGAGTTGAATCAGTCTTCTGGATATAGCGGCTGCGCGCGTGCATGTGAGCGGGGGGTGGGGTGAGGCGGAGCCCTGAGGAGATGCTACTTTCAAATTCATGCTAGTTTCCCAAAATCGCCAACCCCAGCTTTAAATCTAATCACTTCTCTCTTGTACCATGATCAACATTTCCTGAAAATTCCATCAAAATCCAGTTTAAACTTTCCGAGTTGTCTTACTAACAAACAATTAGTAACAGGTCTCATTAACCCATTCAAACCCATGATGACTCTTTTTAAAGATGACCCATGTTCACTCAAATCTGGCCACAGATCTGGGGTCTTGGTTTTTGGGCCAAATTTTTACCATTTTTGAAGTTTAGCTATTTTCCTGCTCGGATTTGATCTTGGGACAACCTAAATCCACATTTGGATTCACATCACTTCAATCTAATTGCTTCTCTCTTGTACCATGATCAACATTTCCTGAAAATTCCATCAAAATCCAGTTTAAACTTTCCGAGTTGTCTTACTACCAAACGATTAGTAACAAGACATAACCTCCTTGGTGGAGGTAATAATTAAATAAGATTAAATAATTCAAGGTTTACCCGATAAATGTAATTTTTTCTTTGAAAAGAAAGTCTAATTTTCTGAATGAATAATGATGAATCATCAAAAATCTGTATTTTTTTTCCAACAAAGAATGGAACATTTGCCGCGGAAGTAAAAGTTTATTTTAAAAAATGAATTCTTATGTTTTATATTACAATGTATGGTTTCCCTGACTGAGAATTTTAAGCATTTTTAACAAAAATATCAAGTTTTCTGAATAAATAATGTCAAGATCTTACAAAAAGAAAGTTACCAAACCAAGCTTATCTAATAATAATTTAAAATTTTCCTTCAAATGTGGATATTTTTGATTGTATGGTTTCCTTTAAAAAAAATCCTTATTATTTTTATCACCAGATAAAATCAGGTTCAGTTATCTTGCAATTTATGTTAATTTTTTTTATTCAAATTTTGGTTGGAGGTGGAGCATTAATACCTAATGCCCATATGCACTCGTTATTTTGACGCATAACTCAAATTTAAATAAGGAATGAATGAGTGACATTTATTATCATGAGATTTTGCTGCAGACATGAAAAATATATTGCAGATGTAAAATTCATTTTATATAAAAGGTAAAACAAATACAGGAAGTAACAGGAACTATTAAATAACAGTAAGTAGGTTGGCACTGAATAAAATCAAGCTGCAGTGTTCATTGTTAAATAGCCTGTTTCTGAATTTTGATCACTCTACTGCCCCCTACTGACCAAAGAAGGAAATCAGTCTCTGAATGATTAAATTGTTTTTAATTAATAATATTGCAGAATTAAAGATTAATTCATATATTTATTATGCTTAGGTAGCAATAATTATGCTGAAAAAGCTCAAACTAAGCTTAACTGTTAATAAGACTGTCACTGTAATATAAAGTTTAATATGAAATTATGTACATTAAATGCATCTGCAGACTTGAGCAATGAAATAATTCTAGATGCTTGAAGATAAAATAAATTACATTGACCACTTGAATCAATTTCATCTCCATTTTTCTCCTTTTTGAGCTTCATATAGCAGTTTGATAAATATGGGCATGTATTTAAATGGTTAACTTGAGCAGAACTTTTGGTTAACTCTTTACTCTGCTGTGTTAGTTGAGTTAAAAAGGTTTCCCCTCTCATGTGTCACCAGCTTCTCTTAAGAGGGACCACACAGATGTCTTAAATCCTTGTGTTGGCCCTTTAAATATCAGTATATGAGTGAATGTGTGGGACTAAGAGTGTTTAATGTGTGGATACATGAGTTAAAATATGCCACCCCTTTAACCAAAAATCACTGTTTCAAAGACAAACAAGCATCCCCGCTCAGTCTCTCTGTCTGTTTATGTGTTTCTCTTTGTCTGTTTGTTGAGTGTCACGTGGAGCGGCTGCTGGCTAAAGCCCACAGTGAGAAAAACAGAAAAAAAAGAGCAACCATGATACTACACTGTAAATGTCTCCCAACACGAAAACTATGTTTGTCCATCAATGCAAAAATGTTGAATGACTGCGCCACTGGGGAACAAAATATGTTAATGGCTGTCAAAAAAATCACCACTGAGCCATCAGTACACTGGATAACCAGAGGCAGTTCAATCATTTAGTGTGTTTGACTGTTTTCATTTTGAGCCTGTGGTCCTTCTGTCATTGTTTTTTATTTTGCATTCCTGCAGTTTTATTCAGTAATCACTGCTGCCTGCCTCTGTCCTCGCTGAAGATGTTCTGCATTGTGAGATGTCGTTCTGAAATAACACGGTTTAAACATTGGTATATCCTGCGTTAGATGCACACAGCCAGGCTTCTTGTTTTGCACGCTCAAAAGTGGATATTTTACAAAACGTTCAGTGGCACGGTGGAGCAGTGTTCAACATGATGTATTTTTTTTGTACTGTAGTATACACTGTACTTTTTACTGCTGAGCAATAAAACAAAGAAAACATCATCTCTTTGTTTATTCTTTAGCAGGGCAAAGACTTTTTCAGTTTACTCTGATGTACAGTTTCACTGAGCTTTTCTGGTCTTTCTGATTAACCAAAGTGCTTTTACACTGCAGGTCTCATTAACCCATTCAAACTAGGGGTGGGCGATATGGCAAAAATATCATATCACGATTTTTTAAAAATAAAATCACGATCATGATTTCATGATTTTTCTAGACTAATTTGTATTTTTGACATTTTTTTCCCCATGTTTAATATATAAAACCCTAAAAGAAAAAAAAAAGACAATTAAAGCCAAAGAAACTTTCTGAACAGGTTTTAATTTAAATAGTGCAGTTTTTATAAGAGTGTGCAATAAATGTAAACATAAAAGGTAATGAACAACAATAATATCAACATTATCTCTTAAAGTGCAACAATTTAAAACAACTTTATCTAACTACAATGTCTGTAATCTGAGTGAATAATACAGCTGCTTTAGAACAGGTTTTTGTTCAGACATCTTCAAGCTTTTATCTCCTTTTCTCTTTCCGCCATGGCTTCATGCTACGTAACCAAACAGGAGATCCCACCATGCACTGCGCGTAATGTGCTACGATTGGCTAGTTGGGTGCGCGTCCAAGTCTCTGCGCCCACACAGACGATCTGACAATCTTTCTGCTTTATGAGATCATCCTCACGTCCTTAACAATTTAATATCATCATATCACACACCCCTAATTCAAACCCATGATGACTCTTTTTGAAGATGACCCATGTTCACTCAAATCTGGCCACAGATCTGGCATCTTGGTTTTTGGGCCAAATTTTTACCATTTTTGAAGTTTAGCCATTTTCCTGCTCGGATTGGATCTTGGGACACTGTGTTTTGGGCCAACTATTGACTCAATTTTGGAACTGGTTGATTTTCACTCCAATTTGGCGACAGGTACAGTGTCATGTTGTTTGGGCTAAATTTGGACTCTTTTCAAAAATGGCCAATTTGACAAAATGCCCTTGACCGTAGTTTTTGGTCCAAATTTTGACTCTTCTTGAAGATGAACGATTATTGCTCAAATTTCGTAACAGGTTCTGGGTCATCCTTTTTTGGCCAAAATATGGACTCTTTTTGGTACAATAGTTTTATTAACTGTTTAACATTGACAAACAAATAACGCACTGCTACATACAAACAAGTAAACCTGGCCACAAGAAATACATCCCCACCAATTCCCCCGTACATAACACACAAAAAAATCCTGCTATCCAATGTACAATCTTGATTATTCACAACCAAGTTATGCAACTTAAATATATGCATGTACCAGATGCACTCAACTTGCCACATCAAGCAGCTGCCAGCAATAAGATTGCACCAAAAGAGCATCCACTTTGGGGCAAAAATAAAATAAGTATTAAGCACACGAGTGCAATCCAGAATAAACAACAATTAGAAAAGCTAAATTTACAAAAATCAATAATAATAAAATAATAATAATAATAATAATAATCATCAGTAAAAGAGATAAAAATAAGTGGGAAAAAAAGAAGAAAAAAAGGAAACCTCGAGCTCTAAACACCTCTGAGATCTGTTACCCAGGACGGACATTTTGCCCATTTGGGGGGTTGCAATCCATCATTCCCTTAAAGATGACATTTGTAAGTCTTTTACTAGAATATCTAAAAAAGGGAGTATATGGACCCTTTCTATGAAAGGTGATTAATTTTTTACTCAAAATTGGCCACAGATGCAGGTACGTCATTTTTGGGTCTAAATTTCGACTCTTTTTGAAGATGTCTGAGGTCATTGTTTATGGGCAAAAATTGGACTTGTTTTTAGGATGACCTTCTCCTGCCCATATGTAGGGACATGTCCAAGGACACCTGAGTTTTTTTCTGTCAAATATGGACTCTTTTTGAAGTCGGCTGATTTTCTCTCAAATTTTGTGACAAAGTGGAGGGTCACGTGGACTCTTTTTGAAGTTAGCCAATGTTTGCACAAATTTGGCAAAAGGTCGAGGGTTATTGCTTTTGACCAACTTTGGACTCAATTTGAAGATGGCCAATTTACACTCAGATTTGGCCAGACATCTGGGGTTGGTGCTTTTGATCAAATTTGGACTCATTTTGAAGATGGCCATTTCTCACCAAACAGGTCCCCGTTATTTAGGCAAAATTTTGGACTCTTTTTGCAGATGGCAAATTTGGCAATATGTTGGAGGGGTTATTATTTTTTTTAATTTAAAGGGGACATATCATGCTTGTTTCTCCTTTTCACTATGCCAGACTAGGATGCCTGTAAAGCATTTCTGCCCTCAGTACAAGTCATTTAGTTCCTTCATTGCCCCACAATAGCGTTCTCAAAACCCTCATTTTAAGCCACTATGAAGCTCTCGTTGAAACACGAGGATCTCAGGATGACCTAAAGTTACCTCGCAACATCACAGCCCTTTGTGCTCTGATTGGTCAGTTCTATCGGGGGTACAGCCAGCCTGTCCTTCTTCTTCTACTGTATTTTCCGGCAGGCTCAAAGCAGCGACCGCGTATTGAGTCCCCCTACAGGCCAGAGCTGGTAATGAGTGAGTGTGAGCTAGGGATCTATACACTGCTGCTGGCTGGATGTGTTCCTCGGTGACGGTTTTGTGGCTAACGGACATCACAGAGGAGGAAGTGTTTTATCAGATTACTCCAATAAAAAGAAAGGTACCTCATGTCGTCACGACGATTTAAATCTCGCGTACATCTCACAATGACCTATTTTCAGAGGCATCAAATCTCGTTCTAGGATATCAGAAAAAATACAATATCTCATTTTTTGAAAATTAAGGGGGTGTAAGGTCTTGTTTTCAAATTTATTCTATTATATGTAAGTATTAAATCATGCATCAGCATGATATGTCTCCTTTAAGTCAGGTGTCAAAAATATTTTAAAGTAAGAGTGTCCTCACAAATAGAAGTCTTAATAGATTATTTCATAATGTAAAAAAATACAGAGCAAGTAAGCATATGGGAAATCTAAACCAAATCAATATTTGGTGAGACCAGTTTTTCCTTCATAGCAGAATTAGTCATTCTAAGTACAGTTGCACATAGACATTGAAGAAACTCAGCAGGTAGGTTGTTCCAGACATCTTGGAGAAGTAACCACAGATCTCGTGTGGATGCTTAAATTCTTCAGCAATCCTAGACACAATGATGTTGAGATCAGGGCTCTATCAGGGCCATATAACACTCCAGAACTCCTTTTTCTGAAGATAGTTTTTATGACTGTGTGTTTTGGGTTGTGGACATGCTGCAGAATAAAGTTCTGGACAATAAGACACCTGCCACCCTGATGGTTTGCTTAAGTATCATCTTACATTTCTCAACTTACAAAGAACCCCCACCATGCTTCACTGTTGTCTGCAGACACAATTTCTCCATGAAGACCACTTTTGCCCAGACCTGTTGGGACTGCAGATGGATGTGCTTATTGCAACCTCACCTTAGTAGCAGTTTTAAGCCTTCTGAACAACTGTTTCTGTTTCAGTTAATGGCTGTGTTTTAACTTACAGATAGTTTGATATGGCCCCATGTTTCGCTTTAGCTTGGGACCGCTGTACTGAACATGATGGTTAGATTTGATACACAGCTACAGTATAACAAAGCAGAGTAAAGTCCTGCTAAGCACAGCAGATCCATTGATGAAGTGAGCTGGAATTTTCTCTTTGTGCTGCTGGTCAAGTGCCTCCAGCTCCGGGAAAACGGTATCAGCTCAATAATCTGTTTACAGGCTGCCCTCTCAGCCCAGGACAGGATTAACTGTGAATGAATATTTGGGTAAATAAGACACACATTAATTGAGAGTGAAAGAAGAGTTTAATATTTTGTTTTGGTGTTTTATATAAAGTAAATAAAGATTTATAATTCTGAATAATACATGAAAGCTGTGAGTCAAAAAGTCAATCATGAGGCATAACATCAAAGATATAAAAACAAATCAGATCAAAGGTCAAAATTAAGAAAGAAATCAAAATTATAATTACACAAAGTCTTAACTGATGGATAAAAAAAGTACTTATTTAGTCATTTATGTGAAATGAAAAATCATCATTACAAGATGTTATTTAAAAACCTGAAAATACAAAGTGATAAGATGTGAAAATGTGAAAACGAGGAGAAAAAGAGACATAAATTCATAATTCTGAGATATAAGGTCAAAATTATGAGATTCAAAGCCCTGTTAGGTAAAAATGATAATGACATGTCATAACTATGACTTCACACATCATGTGTTTCTGCATGACGGTGGCACCACTGTCTAATCACTCACATCCTCTGTGTCTGTTCTGCTGAAGAAATCATGAGGATGAACGAATGGGGACATTCACACTAACAAAAGTAATCACAAATAAACTCCTATCAAGTTAACCATCACCAGTGTGATCTATTATGATCAGCTCTCAGTTATTCAATAATCAACCCTGTGAAGTGAGGAGAAAAGAGGAGCACAGTGGAAACAGAGAAGTTGATGTCCGATTAGGGGAGACAGGAACACGGTGAACCAATGAGGTAAGAAAATAGGCCTCACGTTTTTATTAGGGAACTTTATTAGCTTGTTTTGTTGTTATTAACAGTGCAAGGACTGTCCAAATTATTTCACTATGACTTTATTAAGAGACAGATATATTATACCCATTTGATTTAGGACAGTTAAGCAGCTGTTTAATTGCCTCCATCGTATGGGAATAAGGCTGAGTTTTGTATCTGGTTTTTAAAACATCCTTTTTTTAATGGATGTACGTAATTAAGTGATTAAATAAGATTACTAAATACACAGTGACACAAATATTTGAAAAGACAAATTAACAAGGTGCAACAGAGAAATAAAACAAAAATACAAATGAGTAATACAAATGGAACAGTCCAACAAATATGCAGAAAAGTACTGATTGTACGTAACGATAAAAGCACAAAAAACAATAATTATCCATACTAAAAATACTAACAAAAAAAGATGGTTTCTGAATAATAGATGAAAATAACTTGTATGTATTGAACTACTATCATCATGTTTCTGTAACTCAGCTTGCTACTTTTCACCAGGGTGTAAGTTTTGATAATTGAAATTGTCTTACCACATTGAACAAGTAACTTGTAAATCACTGTCCATTTCTCAGGAGCTCTGATGACCAAAATCTCATCCAATTCTGGACTGACCCTAGTATCACGTAATTTTGTATTTTTATTTTATATTTTTATCTCATGAATTTAACTTTTTATATCCTGATTAGGATGATTGTTAATTCAATCAGTGCTAATTATATCTTTTAATATGCTGACTTAAACAAGCTTGTTATATGTATTTATTCTTCCTTTGGGGAAATTTGGGTATCAAGTGGCAAAAACAATTGTAATACACAGTCCAGGTCATGATCCAATGCACTGGTTTAGGGTGTTGTTCTCCAAATATACAGCTTGATACAACTAACAGCAAAACTGCAACAGAAAATCTAAACATTACCCACCGTACAAATCAATCAAAATTGATGTCCACACTATTTCAAGGCACACTTTTGTGTTAATCTCTGAAATTATGTTTACTCTCCCTAAAATAGAAAAACTCTGAATACTGTTTGGAAACTGATTATTTTTAACTTTGTAAATGATTTGGATTGTCTTGGTCAACCAGGTCCTGAATTATAGTGTTTTTCATTTGATGAAGAGTGGAACTGTTGGTTCCCTGTAACTTGATTTAGTGATTACTGCTCTTTTCTGAAGGATAAATATCAGTTCAGTGTTGGTCTTGTATATGTTTCCCCACACTTCCACAGTGTAACTCATGTATGAAAGTATGGAGGAGCAGTACAAGATGAACAGAGATGGCTGATATAAATTATCTTTAATTTTGTACAAGATTCAAGATTCAAAGTGTTTATTATAAATTGAACACTAAGAAACATGTTTCCCTACACAATGAAATTTCTACTCTGCTGTCCACAAGGAATGCCAAGTAAAGAGGTATAAAAATAAAAGATTTAGATAGAAAAAAAGAAAAGCAGCGAGAACATACTATACAAATATAAGATACAAATAACTTCCAACTATATGTATAAAAAATAATATTGCTATTAAAGGAATGGAACAGATCTCTGTAAGCTTGGATATTTTGTTAAGATTTGACCTAAATTGCAAAGAACAGTTGTATCTTTGTAAACTGTGCAGTCATGTGGTCGAGATAATCCAAGATTTCAGGCTCCTCTCTGTAGCTGTTCAGGAGTCTGATGGTAGTGGAGAAGAAAACTGCAAAATTGCAGCAGACTTTGACATTTTTGATTTGACATAATTAATATGAGACATAACAGGAATAATGTCTAGACAGATAAATGAGTGGATTCTAGGGATGGGAATCGGAAATCAATTCCAGTTGAGAATCGTTAACAGCTCCACCAAAGAATCGACATCATTGATGTTTTTGCTAATCAATTCCCTTATCAATTCCACTTAATTGAGGGTTCAGAAGTGTCAGAATCGTGGCTTAATTTTAATGACACCTACTGCACAACCTTAAGTAAGAGTGGAAACACCAGAAAATGAGACCATTTGCCCACATGCAAAATTTGCTGGAATCGATAAGGGAATCGTTAAAGAATTGGATCGATTAGCAGGATCGTTGACAGCACTGGTATTGATAAAATCTTATCAATTCCCACCCTTAGTGGATTCTGTTCAGTATAATCCAAAGCTGTTAAGAGTTTTATTTTGGTAGGGTACAGCTCAGTGTTTCCGGATCAGACGGTGCTCATCCGGGTCACGGTACAGATTTGTCAAATAGCCCGTGCATGGCATGGTTGACAGGGTAGCTAACGTCTCAGTCTGGTATCCAGGGTGGACATATTTCACTATCAGCCTGTTCCTGAAGTTTCAAGAGCAGTTTAAGGAGTTACTCTTGTGTTTCCTGACTGTCTGAGCCGCTGTTCTCTTCCCCCGAGAGCAGATTTCTCCACATTTGTCATTGCTCGATTAGCTGACTAGTTAACGCTGTGCTCTGAAAATGGCGGATCTACCACCGGAGAAGAGTCTGGACGATTTCTTTGCCAAGCGGGATAAAAAGAAGAAGAAAGAGAAAGGGAAGGGCAAGGAGTCCACCGGCGGACCCACCTCTGCTGCGGTGAAGAAGACGAAGAGGGAGAAGGAGAAATCGTCCAAGAACGAGAATCAGGACGCACAGATTGAGAAGGTAACGGGATCCGCCGCTACACCATGCTCACCTTTTTTTTTGCCTCGGCAGTACCGGTGTCGTGTCACATTTTGTCCCCGTCACAGTCGGCTCCCTCCTGACGGTTTACCCTCCGGCTGTCAGCCCTCACAGTCGAGCTTTAACTAAGTTATATCGTTGATGTTGCTTAATTTGACGTGAAGGGAGGAAACGCCGGTTGCTAGCTTACGTAGCATATGGCACACATTTTTACGGGCTACCAAATTTTACATGACACGCATTTTAGGCTGTCGTGGCAGCCACAGGCCTTCATCCCGTGACATATTATTGATAATTTGCAATCTTCAGGCCTCTTTATGTTCTAAGAGAAAGGCTGTGACCCTGTGCCCATATGGGGAAGCTGTCATGCGCTCCTCTGAGTCGTGGCTGTCCGGCGAGGCCTTGGCCGCCATTTGTCATAAGTTTTACTGGAGCGGTGTTAATTCTGACAGCACGTTTTAGATTACGTTTTTGCTACAATATCTTTTAGTTTAAGTCATTTGAATTGTTTTAACTTAGTCAAGTGTTAGTTGATGACATTTCATAACATTTTAGTCAATGAAGTCTACTGTAAATTCAGTCCACTAAAATATGAAGCGTAAAATGTGAGGCATTTTTATGTTTCCTTGAATTTCTGAAGTCAAGTTTCACGCTTGGATAAAAACAAACTTTTAATAACCCATTACTTAATGCTAGTAAAGTATGAATGTAGAAACAAATAGAACTTTTGTGTGAAATGCAGCCACCTTTATTTAATCTACCTGGCAGAGCATCTTAGTTACAATACCAGAATTGACAACAAACAGTGAACCTACTGTACATCAGGGATGGGCTACTTTCATTATCAAGAGGGCTGAGGGCTGCATTGTTACAAGCTTTAGGAAACTTTTGATGGGGAAAATAATGTTTGCCAAACAAAATATGAGAAAATAAAGTAGTCATACAATAGTTTACCAATATTCACATTTAACAACACAAGTATAAGTTATTATGTGTAGTAAAGTGAACTTGATGTAAATACCTAATGTTCATGGAATTAAAGCTAATGAAGCTATTTTAATAATCAATGAAACAATAAATGTTTTCCAATTTTAAAACACAAGTATTTTACAGCTGCCAATTTTTATTTAGTATCAAATGATACTCGACATAATGTTCTAATGCTTCATGAAAGAGATTTAGAGACTCTGTTACAGCAAAGTAAGTTCTTTAGTAACTTGTAAAGGCTAATAAAATATCAATATAGATTATACAGTTTTTTTTCTATTAGATGTCAGTTGTCTTTGTGTTTACAATTGCACATTTTTGGAAATTACTGGTGGGCCACATTTAGTGTGGTGGAGGGTTACATGTGGCCCGCGGTCTGCTAGTTGCCCATCCCCTGCTCTACATTAATATATCAATTGATAAAGAGAGAAGCTCTGATTGGATCACTCCTCAGCTTATTTGCCACCACTAAGCTAAGGCAGTTGTGATTGGATGTCCCTGTTAACTCATCCAACCTTTCCACGCTACCAAAGCAGCTGTTACTGGATATATTCCTAACTTATTTCTACTTTCTACATAATGAAATTAAGTCAGATTAAGTCTCCGTCAGTCATTTTTGTCTGGATTTTATTTGTTGAAAACTAACACTGCACATGTACTGCCTATCAGCTGGATTGCACTCAGGGGTGTTTTGAAGTTTTAAAAGTCAGGATAAAGTGAGATGCTGTTTGAAACTGCAGGCCCCAAATTGCTCTTGGTTTGGCAAACCCTTAAGGAAAAGGCCTGGCAGATTTCTTTTAATAAACGCGTCTTGCGGTAACATTTTAGTACCCCAGGGTGTGTTTAATCATGTGTTGTTTTGGTGCGTTTGATTTATGCTTCAATTTGCCCAGGAGGACGAGGAATGGAAAGAGTTTGAGCAGAAAGAAGTCGACTACAGTGGGCTTCGGCTTCAGGCTTTACAGATAAGGTGAGACTATATGATGATGTGTGGTAAGGTTGTCACGATGCAGAATTACAAACTTCTATGCAATGCAAGTAATATTCAATAAAATACAATAATTATAATCCCTTGAATAAAGGTCTTTTATTCATTTACAACCTGTGGCCCAAAAAGATTCAGGGATTGGAAAATGAATTTGTGGGAACACATTTGCTGTAAGTTCTTAAAGTTTTCCTTATTTTATAAACTATAATATTCATTATCATTAATGCTTCTGAATTGTCTTTTATTTTTCTCTGAATGTTGCTTAATAGGAAATTTGCTACAGTTGTTAGAACTCTTTCTGAGTTCAAATGAAATGATAAAAAAAACCTAGAACAGCACTGGTCATTGTGCTTCAAATTATTATTTTCTGTTAAGTGAATAATACTTTGGAGCCATGGGTTGATGAATCTGGATCTGTTTTGATTTCAATACTGTGTAATGCAAATGTTATTTCGTTGTATAATTAAAAAAAAAAACATGCTCTAAGAAAATGGGTGGCACAGCAGGCAGTGTGCTCGCCTCACAGGAAGGTTTCTGTGTCGAGTTTGCATGTTGTCTCCCCTGCATGCATGAGTTTTCTCACTTCGTTTTCCTTCCACATACCCAAAACATGCTCTTTAGGTTTATAGGTGACTCCATGTTGCCTGTAGGTGTTAATGTGAGCACCAGTGGTTGTCCATCTTCCTATATGTGTGATCAGCTGGCAGCCGGTTCAGAGTGTATCCAAACTCTCACCCAGTATCAGCTGGGATAGGCTCAGCCCCCGGTGGCCCTGAGAGATAAGGGATATGAGATGATGGATGGGTGGTAACCTGATTTTGTAGCAAAGTTGTGCCTCTTTAAAGACATTTCATTTATTTAGACCAGGGATGCATGATATTGGATTTTCCGGATATCCAATATGCCAGAATTTTACATTGCAGATGTTAGACATAATATTGCAGAAATTTTCATACCAGCTGAGGACCATTTATGCAAATATCTGCTGATGCCGATTTTGATCCAGTAATATTGTGCATCTGTAATTTAACCCATGTAACTGCATGTGTGTGTGTCTGTGTGTTTATATAACTTTTTTTTTTAATAAGGCCTGTAGAATCACAACCTTTCCGAGCTTAAGACATCTTTTCTTATGAGGAAAACCTTGGCTATCAGGATGTTACTGCTGTAATAATGTCAGGTAAATGTATTTAAAAAGTTACATGGTCAGAAAGACAAACTGAAAACTCAATATGGAATTTGAATCTCACAGATGTACACAAATGGCACACAGTTTAAAGATAAACAAGTCTTTTCTCATTTGAATACGTTTTGGCCAGCCCTTCCACCTGATACACCACATGGACTGTTTTCATATCCAAATGATTTATTTCAAGTCCATCTGTGCAGCACTCCACAGAAAGTGAGTGGAGAAGGCAGAAACTTTGATTAAAATAGAATCTGATGAATTTGTCTATCAACATTCAGTCAGAGCCTTGCAGTTACTTTTCAAGTACCTGCCTCTATCCTTAAAGAGATGCTGAATGACCCAGGCGTGACTGGGAACATTTGTTTTAGCTTGAAGCTTTGCAAGATGACAAACATGAAATCTGGTTAAAATAAAAAAAAAAGGTTGCATTACAAGGATATCAGATTTAAAGGGATAGTTCAGTTTTTTTGAAGTGGGGTTGTATGAGCTCCATACTTGATAAAAGTTACATGA
The DNA here is from genome assembly GCA_036419115.1 of Scarus forsteni. Taxonomy (NCBI): domain Eukaryota; kingdom Metazoa; phylum Chordata; class Actinopteri; order Labriformes; family Labridae; genus Scarus; species Scarus forsteni. Next base: position 11,443,389 of record JAZDUH010000007.1, on the reverse strand, counting down.
AGCTACAACCGGCTTGCTATGTTTTCATCAGCTAAGAGGGGGGCGGAGTGATTCAGTAGCTCACCGCGCTGCGCGGAAGGATACATGACGTGAGTTGGCTTAGGTCCAGATAAACTTTAGATTTCCAAAATGTTAATGCACTTAAAAACATTCGGATGTAGCGTACTCTTGAATTGTGGTATTACTTTTTGATTTAAGTTCTTTAGTGGAGAAAATACCCTTTGTTCTTGGTATGGTACTTTTCTGTTAGCAGCTATTTCTTTGTCACAGACTCTTACAGTCTGTGGCTTACTGAGGGAGAGGAGAGAACTTTCTACTGCATCTAATGTACTTAGTGGCCATATGGAGCTCATACAACCCCACTTCAAAAAAACTGAACTATCCCTTTAAGCTATATATGTATATCAAAACAATATGATATGTAAGTATTACTGATCAAGTGTAGTTCATTTGTTTTTCTGTATTAATTAATACGTGTATGTTTTTGAAGCATTTATTTGTACTTTTTTTATTACTTTCAAAGTGCTCCAAATGTTTACCTGTGGAGAATTTTAAGTTCATGTGACGCTCGATTGTAACATCTAGGGTTGCTAAGACGTGTTTTTGTTGCAATGAAATCTAAAACTTTAAAATAAGAATCTATAACTTTCTGGGGCATTGCAGATGTCGCTGTACAAACTGAGTGAGAACGTAAAAGAAATTCAACAAAGACGTATGCCAATATTTTAAATTCTGCGTACTTTACAAATAGAAAGGAAACTTTAAGAACAACCACAATCACATCATAGTTATATATTTGCATATGTTACATTTGAGGTCACAGCCTGACTGAAGAGAAGCCTTCATATACGTTGTTTTTTAATCTTTGTGTAAGATTTCACATGTAAGTATTTAACTATTTATTCAACCATTTTGCAGTGACGAGAAAGAGGAGGAGGAGTATGAGAAGGAGGAGGTTGGTGAGGACGGAGAGATCATTTTGGTCAGTGGAGACAAAGTTTCAGGTCCTTGGAACAAATCAGGAGCTCCACCTCCTGCTGCACCCGTGGGTGAGTGAACCAATTTAAAAACTAAATTATTTGATATTAGAGGCAGGCTGTGAAAATATGCTTTGACTGTAAGTGAGAGTAGTGTATATGTAACTTCTTTGTTACTGTAAAAATAAGCAGTATATTGTTGAATAAAGGGGATTGCAGTGACTCTTCCAGGCCGAACTGTTCCTGAAATATGTCAGGAAAGAATTAACTCCTGAATATTAAGCAAATGCTTTCAGTCCTTGTATGTGCGGGGCTTAAAGGTGGGAAACATTGCCAATACTGTGATTTTTATTTATTTATTTGCTACTTGCCTTTAAGATATACAGAATAAACTAGCATTCTGTTTTTGAGACATTAGTGATGGGCTTAAGTATACAAGGCAGGGTGGAGGGGTTTGGATGCATTTCTTGGAAATTTGAAGATTTTGGTCAATATTAGCCACCTTGGATTTACAACTGTGTTGCCTTGGTACTGGAACCTATATCATATCACTTTGTTTATTATCGCAAAACACCATATACACAGTTTTAGGGATGGGAATCGGAAACCAATTCCAGTTGAGAATTGTTAACAGCTCCATCAAAGTATCGATATGATGAGTCATTTGCTAATCCATTCCCTTATCAATTCCTTCCACTGACAGGGTTCAGAAGCGTCAGAATTATGACTTAATTTTTGGCAAAAGGTGCCAACTGCACAACCTTAAGGGAGTGGAAACACCAGGAACTTTGCAAGAACAGTTATCTGTGCTGTGACATGTGTTTGACATTGTTGCCACTGAAAATCTACAGGCAAGCGTTTGCCCACACGTAAAATCTGCCAGTATAAAAAAGGAATTCGTTAAAGAATTGGATTGACTAGCCGGATCATTGATAGCACTGATATACATAACATCTTATCAATTCCCATCCCTATGCAGTATTTAAGTATTATTAGAATGGCAGTAAAGTAGATGGTTTTGGCACGGTGACTCCTCAGCTCTTTTTGTTATCACAGGATACTAAATAGTCATTTTATAGTTTGCTCTTTGTAGTGCCCATAGAAAAATCCCAACATAGGTTTGGAGTAATTGTTATACTGTGTCAATAACAAGCTTGATTTTTAAAAAAGAATAAAAGGTTTAATTTTTTTCTCTTAACAATCATGTTTTTCCATTCTAACAGAGGAAGTCGAGGTTCCTGAATCGAAACCTGCTGGAGTATATCGCCCCCCAGGAGCTCGACTGACCACAACCAAACGCACGCACAACCAGGGACCTCCTGAGATCTTCAGTGACGCACAGTTCCCTTCTCTACAGGCCACAGCCAAACACGTGGAGACACGCAAGTAAGCAATGACAATGATTTGTAGAAATTGAGGATTGAGGTGGGAAAAAAACGGATAAAGGAGGATGGGAAAAACTGAGATTTGAAACATTTTTTCCCCTTAAAATACACTTTTTTTTTTTTTATTAGGAAAATGACCCAGGATAAAAAATGACACAATGTACCTAGCTTGCAGCAACTCCACAGGTCCTTCTCACTTCATTTATGCATTTCCTCACGTCCCTCACTTGCATAATGTTTCTTTTTAAAAATAAAAAAGATAAAAAAGAACCATTATGCAAGTGAGGGAGTTTTGCAGAAAGTAAAATGGGGCTTTTTAAAAAGGGCATGTGACACCTGCTTTTTTTGTTTGAGAAACATTTTGCTGGAAGGCACAGTGGTGTTAGTGTGCATGTCTCACAGAGGGTTGCCAGTCCAACTCTGTGTTGGCCGTTATGTGTGGAGGTTTCATGCCCTCCCTTAGCCTGTGGGTTTTTTCCAGGCTCTCCTCCCACAGACAGAAAACATGCTTTTTGTTGATCTGTCCATGTGACCAATGCAGGGTGTACCCCACCTCTCACCCAATGTCAGCTGGGATAGGCTCCAGCCTTCTACAACTCTGAAAGAGAGAAGCATAGATGATTGGTTGGATGAATTTCTGGCTGCAGACCCCTTCGCCTTAAGAGGAGGTTTTCAAACTATTTTCTTTCTAATGCTGCGTTCACACCACAAGTGACCCAGCTACCAAAATCGCATCGCCCACTGACGTATCGTCGTGCATCCATAAATACCTCATTTTGGTCACCGTTGCCGTTGGCCGTCACTCGGTGACGTCTCGTCCACTCGAGTTTCACCGTGATCATATCATATATCATATAATAGGCTGATTGAACAGCCACACACGGCATCGCCTGAAAAGATCAACTTTTTTTTAACTTTGACATCGCGCGACGAGTCGTCTTGTACGCGGCAAACGCATCACGGGAGGGTTAGCCCTGCCCCATCGCGAGGGCGTGAATGTGTTAGAGGATAACTGGATGGATAACTAACCTAGAAACTCAGAACCATCAGTGAGTGAATGTGAGAGCGAATGGGTGTGAATGGGCAAGTGTGACCTGCGGTGTAAAGCAACTTTGAGTAGTCAAAGATGAGGAAAGCGCTATGTAAGCTCAAGTCCATTAGCCATTTACCTTGTGATAACACTTGTTATGAACTGGCACTATACTAATGAAGGTTAATTGATTGGACCATCCCACTTTGAGCCGCTCCCAGTTGTTGTAGACTGAAGCTTGGCATGATGGATCTGCCTGATTTCAGACATTGAGGCACAGGAAGTTTGAATTCCCAAGGCTTACCCAACCAACCCCGCATTAATAACCACTAGTGCTGAAACACGTGCACTGAAACAGGTAGTAGAGCATGAAAACAATCCAGCAGTGAAAAGCAGAATGCATGAAATGTGCTTTTTAAGCATTATCAAAAGATGGAGGTACTCCAAGGCTGACAAAAACCAAAGCTGAATCAATTTCCATGTGTTTTCATTAAAGCTTAGGTGTTAAATTTAACACCTAGTTCTAAATGTTTTGGCCAAGCAGAGACTGCATCTGCTTCTGTGAATTCACACATGCAAGTGCTGCGGTAAATGATGTTGTTCAGCCGTTGCTGGAATGTGCGATTTCTTGTCTAAAGCTACATGTCTGTCGTTTCAGGGACCGAGAAATGGAGAAGACCTTTGAGGTGGTGAAACGAGGGAACCGTGGCAGAGAGGAGACCGGCGGCGCTTCTATGCAGCAGTTGCAGCTCGACAACCAGTATGCCATCCTGGGGGACAAATAGAGCGGCTCCCCTCCACCTCCCCCCGGCCCCTTCAGCACGGTCCAGCCCAGCCCTCCTCGAAGGAATGCTGAACCCAGCTGTGTGTGCAGTCCTGCCACCATCACCACACTTGTTAATCACACACATACACAGCCACACACAAACCCTTTAACACTTCATCTACACTCGACATGCGTTTGGTTGGCAAACTGAAGGACTGCATCTGAAGGGGCTGTCGAAAGAGGGAGTAAATGAAAAGGAATTAGCAACAAACACCCAAACCTTTGACACTGCAGCAGCAACAAAAGGCGACGTAGTTGTCCTTTGTGGATTGTACTCAGAGCAGCAGTTGTGTGGCGCAACTTTCCTCCGGACTTCAACTTGCTTTGATAAAGCCACAGAGGATCGAAGATAACTTTAGGCAAGATGATTTTACAAACTTCTGTGAAAATATCTATTTTTTTGCAAGATCGTTATAACCCAATCGCACATGGTATTTTGGGTTGGTTTTTCTGTTTGTGTTTGGGGCTTTTTGGCGTAGGGATGCTACCTCAGCTGCATAGCTGGTGGTGACAATGTGGACTGAGCTTATTTTTTTTCCCATTTTTTTGGTGGCGGCGGAAGGTAGCAAATGGCACCCCTTCTCCTCCACACACACACATAGAAGCTGGCCATCTGGCTCTTTGATTTAGAAACTTGAAGCTTTGCTCCTCTCCCTTCATCTTAATGACGCTCTGCAAAGATCTGCGGACAAAAAGCGACAGGTTGTGGTCCTCATTTAGAATCTCTATATAAAGTGGCCTTACTGATAGAAAGAAACTGCTTTGTGATCCGGAAAGAACTTTGCTTGTTGTCTCACAGGACGCCGCTTGACTTTGGATCTTCCCACTCTTTGACAACAAAAAACCCCCCTATACAAACAAATCCTTTTTTAATCGGGAATGTAGTGCTGTTGTTGTTTGCCTGATGATTACATCTACTAACTTTTCTTTCATATCCATTGTTTGATTGTGCTGCCCGTACTTTATTTTGGTTTTCTTTCTTTTAGATGCCAAAAAATGTAAATTTTTGCTTGTTTCTGATCTGAGCACATTCTTTTTGATACATTGGTGCCACTGTTTTGACACCAGATGTTACTTCATCAAGAAACATGACCATAAACCACTTTAGAGACATAGTGATGAGTTCTCTCCCAGTTTTTAGACTCATGACTTTTTTCAGCATAGGTACAGTCAGCCTTGTGCAGGACCAGACTTCTGTAGAAGAACAGCAACTACTGTCCGTCAAAACCATAGATGTGTTCCTGCTTAAGAACTTAAGGTATGCCTTCATCAAGGATGCGAGTAAAACAATTCCAGCTGAGAACTGATGACAACTAGCTCAATAAATTGATATAATTAGTCTTTATGCTTGCTTTATCAATTCCTTCTACATTCTACTTGCCTTCCAGTTTAAGGACAGAACATCATCAGAGGCAGTGTGTAGGAATGACAACAGAGAAGTGACATTTATGGCAGACAGGTCAACAGAAGTAATATGTGACTGCTGAATTTTCCTCAATGTGGCGCAAAACCTACGGCATCCAGTATCTGTGTATGTGTGTGTTCAGGCAAGAGTGGAAACACCAGCAACTTGTAGAAGTGTGTGGTTATGCAGCATAGCATTAAATATTAATTGTGCTATGTGTTTAACAATGTTGGTAAGAAAAACCTTTGTTAGGCCAGCTTTCTCACAAAAAAACACAGGAGTGAGTATGGAACTGGATTGATTGGCAGAATCAACAATGGCATTTGTATCATCATAATTGTTTAAATAACCACCCCAAGCCTCCATGTAGGGCTGTTTTGGAGAGGACAAGGTACAACTCAGAATCAGTTTCAGCCTTGTAGAGATTTGTTCATATCTGTTCCGTCTTCAAGCTGTAGGTGTACATGATTCAGGATACTTGATTTACCTTCAAAAGATCATTCTTTTACACCAAAATGCTTATCTTTTAGCATATTGCTGTCATTCTGTGTAGAGCAAACAATACATTTTGTTTCACAGGGGCCAGTAGGCAAATGTAAAATGCTGTTTTGAAATAAGTAGTCCTATCATCCGCTTCAGAGAAAAAAATCTTTTTTGCCTGAATTACAAGATAACCGATTTTAGAGAGGTTTCTTTTTAAGAAGACAGGTCTATTTCATGAATCTCATAAGATTCATGAAAGATTCTGCTAAGCTGTAGCAAAAATTACCATCCTATTCAAGTTACTTGATTCAGACTGCAGTACTAAAAATAAGATATTTTTACAGTGTCTGCATCTTACGTGTTTATTAAATCTAAACACTATAACTATAACAGTCTGTACACTTTGAAAGTTAGAAATGAATGACAATGTGGGAAATATGGATTTATCTAAAAGCAGTAAATTAAATGCATCAATAAGACCAGAACAAAAAAATACTGCCTTATAAATGCATGGAGGAATCCAGCGCAGGAATTCTTTTGTCACAAATGTGTTTTTAAGACTGCAGAAAGCCAAAATCCCGGTTTTTAATTTAAACTGGGTAATTTCTCAGCCCTAGTCCTGGAAAATAAAGAAACTAAACAATCTGATGTGAAACAGAAACATCTCAATGAGTGATGAGAATTTTACTGATGGATAAATCTGCTGCTGGTATTGACTTGTATTCATTTTGATGTGCAGATGTTCCTCTCCAAAATAGTGCCCATGTAGATCCATCCCTTCTGTTAGCAATAGTAGCCCAGGCAGCCTCCACATGATGAGTATATGTGAAGTAATGAATTACCAGACCAACAGAGTACTTGGAAATTGCCCAATTCAAATCAAATGTTTTTTTTTTCTACAAGCATTGATACAAGATTGCTGAACTGGATTTATGTTGTATGTGTCTGTCCTTTTCATCAGAGATGTCAGGCAGGTTCGAGCCCCGCTGAGACACTTTGTGTGGACAAAGGTAATATTTGTAACGAAAAGACGAAGAGCTTAACATGAAAAAAATAAAGTAATCCTTGTGACTGAAGTCTTGTCTGAATCAGTAGATGTGGACTATTGAGATTTTAGTATCTGTCAGCCTGGACTCCCTCATGATCTCACCATTTACCCCTGAATGTCTCAAGTTGTTGCTGTGTTGACTTTGACGAGTTGTGGATTGATTTGCAGTTGCAGCTCCATTTGGAAGAAACGGCAAACTCTTCAAATGACCTCCTACTAGGCAAATTAAAAAATAAAAAACTTTTCTCACAACAGACTTGAATATTTTATTCAAACAAGTCAGCAGAAAAAAGGTCTTTTGTCATCAGCACTCCACGAATCACCCGTCATCTTCTCTGTCATTGTTTTTCTTTCTGAAAAGACAGAAAAAGAAACCTGTAAAGTGCTAAAAATCTCAATAAAACATCTTAAACTGCAAAAAACTGAATGCTCTCCTCCCCTTTGGAACATCTTTTATTCATCCATTTTTAAATGCTGTTGGACATGCTAAGTCTCGAAAGTTCCTGCTAAAGGTAAGAGTAACGTCTTACCTGAGTCACATCTACTGGTGTTTGTTCAGTTCCAAAACCAAGATCACTTGTCATTGTGTTCCAGTCATCTGGGAACTGAAATAAAGTTAAAATGTTTGTGACTGTGGTATTGCCACCAGCAAAGTAATATCAATACCCTTTTCAAGGCTGTAGTTCTGAAATCTGCTCTGTTAACCTCACATGTCAGCCTTTCCAGTCTCCTCAAATTACATGTTCAGTGCTATCAAAGAGTTTAAGGTGTTAAAATGCTTTAATGCAAAAAACTGAAGTGCAGTCAGTTTGTTTTATTAGTTAACAAATGCAATGTAAACAAAGAGAAGTCCAAACTAGACAGCACTGATAGTTTTTGTATGTATTTATAGATAACATTTAACTGGGAGTGTTTATTATCCAATTTTGGTTCTAATTTCAGGTTTTAATTTTGTTCACCGCAGTCCTGTGTAAAAGGCATCACCACCGAAGCTTTGAAAATGATTTACATTTTTGTTGTTGTATACAGACACACACTTGTGTTTTTGTTGTCCGGACACACTTATGCTGTAGCAGGATTGTTTGCACAGAGGCGTATGAAATAATGCCTCTGTGCAAACAAGTCATTATTTCTCACACTTCACGTGTACACACAAAATGTGAGGAAATATATGAGAGCTAAATTCCTTTTTTCATTTTTATGTCTTTTAAATATTCTTTGTATAAAGCACCAAAATGTATCATTTGTACCTCCGCCAAGGAGTTTATGTTTTGGCCGACATGTCTTTGTGAGCAAGAGTACACAAAAACTACTGGATGAATTTTGCTGAAAATCTTCAGGAGATTTTGGTAATGGCCCAACTTAAAATGATTTGATTTTGGTGGTGATGGTATCAACATGATTCTGAGTGCAAGTTGTGGATTTTCAGGGTCAAGGAATCATGTTGGTAACTTTTTCATAGAACTATTGCTTATAGATGCAACAGCAATATGTGAGCACCTTGGTGTAGGTTTGCGCTTTTTGAGTTCTTTCTAGTTCCCTGATAAAGTCAATCTCATAATATGATTCCGTAACCTGCCCCTACCACTTGGAATCATGTAAATATTAGTTTTGACAATTATTGAGTGAAAAAAAGTTGTTCATTTGTGGCAGTTATCCAGATCATCACCAAAATCGGATCATTTGAAATTGCCAAATCTGAAGATTACAGCAATATTGTAAAGTAGGTTTAGCGTCATCTTGCCGACAAATAGCAGATAAAATCAAGAAAACAAACACATCAGTGTGATCGCTTTCTACCTTCAACAGCACAGCAACTCTTTTATCTGCAAACAGTCTGAATGAACTTGGTGGACAGGTTGGTCTTAAAATTTTGGATAATGGGATCTTACCATTTCTTCAAGGTTTCCTTGTTCTTTTTTAAATCGATAGTTCTTAATTACAGTGGCTTTTAGGTTGTTTTCCTGCTTAAGAATACATGTGGGGCCAATCAGATGCTTTCCTGAAGGTACTGCATGATTGGATAGTATCTGCTTGTAATTTTTCGTAATTGAGGACACTTTAAATCCTGACCAAATTTCCAACCCAATTTGCAGAAATGCAGCCTTGAACCTTCTCCATGCTTCACTGTTGCCTGCAGACACTCTTTATGGAGTGGTGTAGGGATGATCAATTTTTATAGGCCAATCTGAAAATTAGAATTATGCTGGTTCCCTTGACCAAAGGTCTATGGGTTTTTCAGCTGATACTAAAGTCTGTGGCAAGCAGAAGTTCATTCAACATTTTGTATTATCTGGGTCCTTTTCACAAACTGACAGAACATTTGATTTTTTTAAGCTAACATAATCAACGATACTTAAATGCTATCATGGACCTTCAACATGGGGATTTGACTTTGAAGCAGCCTGTACACTTTAAATATATATTGTCATGGTTTGAGAACACACCTCTTGTTTGAGAATTTCCTCCTGATGATCGAGCTGATGCCCATCCCTGTGGCTTTAGTGTATGTTTAGCGTTTATTAAAAAATTAGAAATTATTGCATCAGGGTTATCAGATGCTTTGGAGTCCTTGTTAGCAACCATCCTTCAAAAGACACCATAAATCTTTAAAATTCAAAAGGAAGGCAACATCAGATGCAATTTATGTTCAAAGTAAAATGTTCAAATCTCTTATGCATTTGTTTAATACCGACCTTGTTCAAGCCATTCTAAAGCCCATGCTTTAAGCTGTGTGAGACAGAAGTACTAAAACGCTGTATCACTCATACATTTTTGGATTTTGTTGTACCACTACAGCCAAGATATATCACACAATTAACTTCTCAAACCAAAGCAACTGCTAATGTTTTTCTGCACCCTAGTTCCCATGTTTTCAGAGTTGTATCACTTGGCCTTGTTTCCACATCAGAGGTATGCTTTTTTCCACATTTCTTCCATGAAGACCATTTCAGGTCAGTCTTCTCCAGAAATTAGACAATATATATCTATATATATCTGGGTCCCATTGGTTTATCCCATTTCTGCGCTGAGGGGACTGCTGGACAGCACGATGTGCCCCCCATCTGCAGCACAAGGTTTCTTTGTCCAACAATTTCTTTTTGCTTCCTCAAAATAGTCTGAACTCTACACCTTGAAACTTCTTTCTCCTTAAAATCTTTGCTGCTGTAGTGTAACTACCTTGTGTCTTGTTGCTGTGCTAAGTCTTGTCATCAAACTCTTTTAAACCTCACTTTTGTAGCAGAGTTTGGCTGTTTTATTTTTTTCACCGAGTATTAAGCCTCCTAGACAGCTGTTTCTGTTTCAGTAACTGGCTGTGCCCAGCCTATCTTAGAAAATGATTTTCATCTGCTCCCGTTTGGCATAACTGGTCAGTTATACACCTGTTGATACTCCTTGTCTCTGTGTGAGTATACAAATAAGAACTGATGTTGGTTTGAAGGCAAAGAGTGATCACACCAAATATTGACTTGATATTGATATTCGTTAACTGACAATAAAAAAATAATCCATATGTATAATGTTGAATGAATACTCACTTTACAGACTTATTACACCAGCCAAAAAGTTTGCACAATACTGTACCACTTAATTTTAAACTTCTGAATTAAGTTTGCACAGCTGAAAACAACCCGTTTTCTGACATGGCACTCCCAGATTAAAGATTCTTTGAACACAAAATAACTTATAAAAAAATAACAGATTGTTACTTTAGACAAATTGACTAAAATCTTGCAAACCTACTTTTTCTCTTTCATTCCAGCATAGTAGAGTTTTTGCTAACACTATCATGAGCAGAAGGCAGAGCCGTGTAAGCAGCCAACATGTTGGTGTAAAGTTGTAATAGACTGAGCAAAAAACACTGATTTATTTTTCATTTTCTCCCTTACAAAGTAATGTTATTTGCCAAAGTTGCTGGTTGGTTAAGCAAATATAACAAGACTAAGCATAAAAGCCTGTACTTGGCTGATGGTGGGTGTTTATTTCCAAGCCTGCAGACAACACAAGGTTTTTCCTGCCTTCTGTTTTACATACCCATGCGGGTGCTTGTGGCTTTGGTGCTGGGGCTGTGCTCCCCTTGGACACCTGCAACAGAAATGAACAGTTCTTTAATCAATAGTACAAACATCACAGAACAGAGACACTTGTTTGTTGTTTACATAAAACTGTCTGACCATTTTGTTTGTTCTGCTCTTACAGGGTGACCGATGAATAAATTCAAACAGAGCAGCAACTTTAGTCAGTTTATGAACTTAGATATAAAAACATTGATCAAATATGAGCAGGACATCCACATTCCTTAGCAGGTGTTGGATCCATTAGGCATAAAAAGGCATATGTTTAATAAACAGTCCCATAGAAAACTCTGATCATCTTAGTTTTCATTTTGGGAAGTTTGAATCTAATAACTTGTAATATTGGCCTAAAATGTCAAATTTACAAATCAAAGCTCAATCTAAACTGCTACAATGATTTTGGAAACTGGATTAGAACTACAGATTTCCAAGCCATTGTGATATAAATTAAAACTAACCTATTGAATAAAAGCCCTATAATTAATCCTGGTAATTCTCTGAAAACCCGACAATCATGTTGGAATGTCTTACCGAGGAAACCAGGAGAAATCCCACCAGACACAGAACTGCGAGCCCTCTCATCTTCAAAAAGCAATATCCCCAGTCTCTTACTCTTGCTTTATAGAGTCTTTGTCAGCAGACACTGTTTACACTTCTTTACGGTAAAATGTGTTCAGTTCTGGTAAAGCATCAAAGTTCAAAGAGGAGGATTTGTTTGCATATGTGAGTCTGTTTACTCCCAAAGTCCATTTACTTATCTGCTTGCTGTTTTAACTTGTTACATCAAAAAAGGAGCAATGACAGATAAAATTATACATTTGTAACTTCCATTTGTTATTTCCCCTTGATTTCAAATGTTTGAAAATCAGCACATCAATAAACTGACTGCAAAAAAGTAAAAATAAACATTTTTAAAGCTCACTTTGAGTCAGCTGCTTTCATATTTTTGTTTTAGACATAAGACAATCCTGTCTCTGTGACCACACTCAGTTCATTCAACTCGTACCCTTCAACCCACAGCCTTTCCTGTCCACTTCAGGTGTTCTCCAAGGCTCTGTCATTTGGCCCCTTTTGTTCCTTATCTATCCACCTCTACCTGGCCATATTTTTCGTCAATTTAACATTAATTTTCATTGCTAAGTTATATAAATATATTGTGTTAACTTTAGAAAATAAAAATCCTGTTTTTTTCTGAATTAACACAACTGACAGTGGCTTCAGAATCACAGGTTATGTTTCTGTGAAGAAAAATTACAGGTTTTACAAATTATTGAAATGATTATCTCAGAATTATGAATCATGGAAAGTAAAGCTCTGTCATCTTCTGACGTTAAGGAACATTGCAATGTCCAGTGGATCAGACCGCATTTGTGCCTGAACAGCCGTTATATTTTGGTTCATCCATATAGACTGGCTGTGAATGAAATCATCAATGTAACTAAAAAAAACACAATTTCCTCTGATGTGTCACACTCAAAACATGAATAAAGGGGTGCTGGTTTGGCGGAGTGGTTAGCAACCAGGCACCCCATATGCATGCCTCTGCCAGTCCAGGTTCGAATCCAGCCTGTGACCAGTTTGCAGAGTGTCTCCCCCTACTCTCTCACCCCCTTTCACAAGCCTATCCACTGTCTCTCTCCTATCAATAAAGGCACAAAATGCCCAAAAAATACATTAAAAAAAAACATGAATAAAAATGGATTAGATTCTACAGTGGAACCATTCAAGTCTCCTCAAAGATGTGAATAACACTTCCACTGGGTTTAAATGGGATTATTAATTCATTTAAACAGAAAGTAATTATGTTATTTTACAAAACTAACTTGTAGTTCAAACAAAAGATCAGATCTGAGTTCAAGCCACCCACAGGCAGGAGTGCCTCTGTGTATGTGATTGACTTTGTACCCTTAAATTTTCTTCTTTTAGAAAAAATCTAATTAGAAAGTATTTGACAAGCAAAATAAATTAATTGATTAATTGATTGATAATTAGTAAATTAATTCAGTAATATTTCCAGATGTTTAGCTTTTCTTTTTTGTCTCTTTAAGACATTAAATTACCTTGGGCTTAGCAGGAGGAGGTGGAGGGGGCCTCACAGTACTTTTAATTGAAGTCTGCTTCCCATTTCACCAAAGGAGAGGAAAAAACAAATTATGACAGATAAAAATGTGAACATGACAAATCTTCAATTCTTTTTCTATGAAAAAACAAACACTAAAACAGATTTTATGTCCAGTTAATGTGAAACTTTAATGTCATGAAAATAAGAGAGTAAAGAGAGGTAAAACAGCAGTTTGAGAAGGTAGAGCAACAACTCAAATTGGCAAGGGTGAGCGCAACACCCAATTAGGGCATGTCCACCTGTATACATTTATGTCACATTAAATGAAGCACTTCTCTTATGAAATTAAGAAAGAAAGGGAAAATTGAGCAACAGTCCAGTTTGGAAAATTAGATTGCCCTGATAGTTTATTTTAAGTTTATATGAAGTACTTTTCTGGTGAAAATAAGAGAGAAGGTGAAGGTTATGCAGCAGCTCAGTTCAGTAAAAGAGAGTGCTAGCCCCAATCAGGGAACGTCAGCCAGAGCATTTTGTTACCAGTAAACATGAAACTTTTGTCTCATAAATTAAGAGATAAGGGGAGGTAGAGCAACAGCAACAGCTCAGTTTTTCAGGGCAGTGTGCAGGTATCCATTAAGATGGATTTATATCTAGTCAATATAAAACTCAATTCTTTTTCCTTTCTTTTAGAGAGCAACTGGACTGGTACAGCAACAGTCCAGTTAGGCAGGGAGTGAGTGGCAGATCCATCAGGTCACATCTTCCTGGCTCTGCTTTCACTCTTAGACTTTTCCTTGTGATATTTCTGCTGTTCTTTTTAAATATTTTTGTTTGATGTTGTCTCCAGAAAAAGCTGTGCTTTCTAAAATGTTGCCGTAAGACCCATGGTCAATGAGCTGGGATCGGTAGCGTCAGTGTTGTCCCCTAGAGCTTGCATGATTAGAGTCTGTGGGGAAGGTGGCAGTGCTGTTTGGGAGATGAAGAAAATCTGCTGTTGGTGTGATAGGCAGTGAGAGCTATGACAGTAGAGTGCACAGGGCTCTTTAAGGTACTGGCACTCAAAATACTACAGAGGGAGGTTACCGCTTGGCAACTCAGGTAATGGGTTTGCAGCTTATAGGTCAGCACATTTAAGTTTTTGGAGCCGGTTAAGAGGCATAATTGGGTTCAGATATTTCTTTACTTGCTGCTTATCCTTTCTTTTGGGCACATGTACCATATGTTTTTTTAAATTCTCAGTCCAGTTAAGGATCCCATTCATATTACTGGATGAGAACTACGCAAAATAAATGTTACCTGGTCAACTTCATCTTTGTTTTCCTCCAGTGTCTGAAATGAAAGGCATAACTCTTTAATGAGATATGAATTTTAATAAGTATGCAAATTAAAAGAAAGAATAGTTTGGAAATAGAACAGCAATGTAAAGCTAAACAATATCTATATATTCATTTAGGACAACTCAACTTCTAAAAAAAACAAGGCAATACCATAAATAAAATATTTTAAACTTGGAAACTGAAATCACTCACCACCGATGAGTTGGTTGTTGCATTGTTGGACGCTGTAGTTTCATTAGCAGCGGTCTCTGGTGGCTTGGGCTGATTGAATAATTTTTCCCCTGCTGGCTAATGAAACACAGATAAAAATAATTACAGTCCTGGGCTTGAGTTTTAGCTGGTTGTGAAACAGATTAAAATCAGCACCGGGGTCTCCTTTGACCAACAAAGGCAAACAAGACCACCGACATAGACACAGGACGTTTATATATTTTAATATCTTGTCTGTTATTTTTGCAACAGGGTAGGTGACAGAAGAGTGACCCAAGAAAACAGTCTTCTTAAAACATTACGAACAGTTATATACAGTAACTGATATATGTATCTGACTCTTTGAAAAAAGCAGAGTGGCCATTTTTACCTCTGCAAAGGAGTTTATGTTTTTACTGTCATTTGTGAGTAAACTTTTAGTTTGTTTATTTGTTAACAGGATAACTATGGAAGCTTTAAATGGAATTTGATGGAATTTCCAGATCAGCAATGGGCCAGTGATTCACTGAGTAGATTTTGGTGGTGATACAAATCTGAATGTAGATCCAGGAGTTTTTTTAATGGTTTGTTAACATTGCAAGAAAGGGCAGGTTTCAACATTTTTAATAATACTTTAAGAAGTTTTCATCATATTTTAAAGACATTTTCTCTGAATGTTGGTCATGGAACAAAGGAAAAGAGATTAGATTTTGGTAATGATCCAAATCCAGATGTTGATCCAGGTTTTTTCTAGTATTTGTGAATAGTTTAAGATAGGCAAATTTCCCACATTTTTTATGTAAACGCCTATGCTGGAGGTTTGTGCTCTGGGAGCAGTACTAGTTCGATTTTGAAATGCCACTTACATATGCTCATGAAACACCAGCATAATGACAGAATGTTCAACTTCACCCAGCAAAGTGCAGAAAGTTGCTTGCAATAATCTTATTATAAATGAAACAATAATGTTCTTTTCTATTCACTCAGTCAAGAAGACATGGACAATGGGACCTGCCGAAGTGCAAATTGGGCATCAGAATGGGGAAGAAAGTGATTTTAAGTGACTTTGAACATGGCATGATTGTTTACTAAATGTGATTTTCAAGCTAGACTAAGTGCACCATTTAATTGTGTTACTTGGCTATTTCATGTGACTTCATTTGAACATACAAAAGCAAACAGTGAGATGAGAACAGGCATTAAGCAAACAAAACCAATGTTACACTAGATCACACGCGTAAGTCTTAAATGTATCCGCAAACTACCTACTGTGTCAGTCTGTTATTTCTGTTGTTGAAGAGTTTATTCATCTTCAAACAAGCACTGCAAACTTGTCTTGGAAAAAGTTGTAGAATATTAACATTCAATTCTCCCCACTGAACTAAAGCAAGTCTTTTGCTAAGAGACAGGAAATAAATAATTTCATTCTAATTTGTTATCAAAAACAAAATACCTTGTCCTATAAGACAAAACATTTACATGTTTTATTCCAGAAACTATAAGACAACATAGTGAGATAAATTTAATATAGTGCATTGTCATTGTTTAGATGATTGTTGCTTTAGTTTAGGAGTTTTTTTCTGCCCTTTGTCAAGTGAAATCAGAGTATCTAAAAACAAACATGTTAGCATAGCGAGGACACTGGATTTCAAACAAGACCATGATGTAACATTTACTTAACCTAATTTCTAAATGTTAACATTTTAGACTGCTCATTTATGATTTTCAAAGCCATTTTAAGATTATTAAAGCACACTGATATGTTAAAAAAAATAAAGAAAAGCCTATAATTGTTTTTTAACTGTTACTGTGTTATCTGTTTAAATCTCCGCTATTGTTGATATTCAGAAAATCCAAAAATCTCACCGATCTGTCGAAAGGGATTGCAACAGCTAATCCCAGCAAACAGAGCAGTAGAAGTCCTCTCATCTTCAACAAATAATGAGCTCAAATCTGGGCCTACTGCTGCTTCATAAGGTCCATGGAAGTGGGTGGAGTTACTCCCTGGAGACGTGAACTTTAATACTGTGATGTATGAAATTAATGTATTTATTAAATGGTTTGCTGCTTAAACATTTGAATTTTAGAAAGTATTGGAGGAGAAACAGATTAGACTTAAGCATTTGACATGAAAGAAGACATATCTTTTTTTAATGTTTACCTTTTTTGTATTAAGTGCTCCTGCGAAGTTTAAACCTGCATTTCAGAGCATTTTAACTTATTTCTTATGGGATTAGTTTCTTCATGTACAAATTGTGCTTTATACCTGAACTTTCCTTGTTTTTCCATGTCATCAAGATATAGCCCAGCAGAATCTACTGTATACCCCATCCAAGGATGCCCAATACCTTTTGACTGATGTGTGACTTTTTGGGCACAAGTCTTCAATGAAGATGACTGCTTCTGGACAGACTGTTCCTGACAGCATGCGTGTACCTTGGTGAAAATGGGTTCTGCAAAGCTGATGGCACTGCAGAGTTTTTCTGACTTTTAATGGAAGAATTATTTATCTTTTACATGCAGTAAAAAAGTTTCTTTATTTAGATAATCTTAGCATTATTTGATTTTTAAACAAAATTTTCCTATAAGAGTAACAAGTAAGTACTATTTTTTCTTTTAAATTTATTTTTTGGTAATTTTGTGCCTTTATGAGTAGAACAGAATGACAGTGGAGAGGCTTGTGAAAGGACTTAAAACGGACTACTGTGCATTTTTCCCTCTGATCAAAATTTAAAAAAGTACAACAGCCTTTTTGCCTGTTCAGACCCCTAAAATTATGCTAAAAAGTTACTTTTTGGACCTTTTCAGACAGGAGAACAAGCTGGTGGAGAAGGTTTGGTCATATTTCAATATAAAATTAGATGCTAACAGATGGAGTTTTGAGATGTGCGACCCATTTAAAAATATAATAAAAAGTGAGAGTTTTTATTTCAATTTCAGGCAGGTGTTTGGTCATACGTAACATGAAAATTGATTTAAGAAAGAAACGACATGGGAACATAATCAAAGTCATGTTTGGGCATGTTTTTGGAGTCCAAAGTGGAAAAAAGTCTTGTGTTAGAATGGGTGTTTTTTTCAAAGCCCGAGCTGAGGAAAAGTCTTATAAGCACATATTTAATCCAACTTTGACAGAACAATCTGCACCAGCTTGTTTTTCAGTCTGTTTTACACCCCAAAAGTCATGTTTGAGCATATTTTTTTACACAGTCCTAGATGTTTTGATCAAATCCTGAGGTGGGAGGAAAACTCTTATAAATCCATTTTTAAGCCAAATACAGAATGACTGAACCGTCTGTAACTGTGGCGCAACTGTCACCGGGCGGACTGTTGCACCACAGTTTGAAGATTGTTGCAACATGTTATAAATCCAATTTATTTAAATATTAGTAGATATTATATTCCAATTTTAATAAAAGTATTATTATCAAAAATGTAGGTTAGAAAACTATTACAGTGTTATTATGTTGAAATGCTCATTCAGCATTTCAACATATAATTATTATACTTCATTTATTTATCAGCTTTGATCTGGTGACAATTACAGATTAGATAAGATCAATATGCTTAATATGCAGATCTCAAAGATTCAAATATATAAAAATATATAAAATACAGTAGACTTTTAATGACAATGGAACAATTTATGAGGCAATTAGTGGAAATCTTTAATTACTTCATGAATCCTAATCAATTTTATTTCCCCACCATGGGACTCATCTTTCTGACGAGTCCACATTTCAAATTGTTTTTGGAAACTGTGGTCGTCGTGTCCTCCGGACCAAAGAGGAAAAGAACCAGCTGGACTGTTACAGGCGCAAAGTTCAAAAGCCAGCATCTGTGATGGTATGGGGGTGTATTAGTGCCCAAGGCATGGGTAACTTACACATCTGTGAAGGCACCAGTAATGCTGAAAGGTACATACAGGTTTTGGAGCAACATATGTTGCCATCCAAGCAACGTCTTTTTCATGGACACCCCTGCTTATTTCAGCAAGACAATGCCAAGCCACATTCTGCACATGTTACAACAGCGTGGCTTCATAGTAAAAGAGTGCAGGTACCAGACTGGCCTGCCTGTAGTCCAGACCTGTCCCCCATTGAAAATGTGTGGTGCATTATGAAGCGAAAAATACAACAACGGAGACCCCGGACTGTTGAACAACTTAAGCTGTACATCAAGCAAGAACGGGAAAGAATTCCACCTGAAAAGCTTCAAAAATTGGTCTCCTCAGTTCCCAAAGGTTTACTGAGTGTTGTTAAAAGGAAAGGCGATGTAACACAGTGGTAAAAATGCCCCTGTGCCAACTTTATTGCAACGTGTTGCTGCCATTAAATTCTAAGTTGATGATTATTTGCAAAAGAAAATAAAGTTTCTCAGTATGAACGTTAAATATCTTGTCTTTGCAGTGTATTCAATTGAATATAAGTTGAAAGGGATTTGCAAATCATTGTATTCTGATTTTATTTACGATTTACACAACGGGCCAACTTCACTGGTTTTGGGTTTTGTAAAAAACAAATGGTTTCGCATTGAAAAATCTATTCTACTCTTGTAGTTTGTGTATTTACAAAGTATGAAATAGAGTATGAAATGTTTTGCATAGTGAGAATCACCCAATTATGTAGCAACATATTAACTTTCATGCATCAAATAAAAACCTAAGTTACAAAAAAGAAAAAAAATACTGTCACACTTCAAAAACACTTTTTTTTTGCATAAAGCCTAGCAGCCAACTGAGCATGTGTAGTGTGAGTGACGTCACTCTAGCTTTCTTCTGATTGGAGAAAAATGGCATGTTGAAAACATACCCTGTTGCTACTGTCCCCGGTCTCCCCTACAACTTCTTTATTACAGTATTTTTGTATCAATTGAAAGTCGGTCCAAAACATCGTTAAATGCACACACTGAACAAACAGAAGTCCAGGTGTTGCCCTCGCACATTCACAGCTTCCGCAGTTCAGTGTTGGGCTGTGGGCCTCCAGGCGCGCTCACCTTCTTTGCCCCGCCGTGCGCGCGACTGTTGCCATGACGATGTGACACCTACAGTGAGCACAGTTTGGACTGAAGCTGGGCCGTAAATAATGATGAGCTGTTGTTTTTAATTTGAGGAACAAAAGCCGGTAATGTTACAGTTGTTTAGTTTGTGTTTTGTTATCTCTTACCTGACTCTTGAGGCTGTTGGCTAGACTTTAGTGTTTTTGTCGTCGTATGTCTGCTAGGTTATGAGGGCTCAAAACAGTGAGGTCGGAGTGTTCGTCAGATTAAGACCAACGGCTAACTTCGCCAAAGACCTCATTGAATGTCTGCCCGACGGACAGGTAACTTATACCACAATTTTGAGCTACTTTTGTGCTGTGTCAATGAAGGCAATACGAACTAAAACCCACGCTTGAATAGCAGTTTGAGTTTCTGTCGTTTGGGTTAAATTTCAACTCATGTCATCGTTTCCTCGCTGTAAGGCCTGCTAATGATTTGGCAATTTTGAGAATTTC
The DNA here is from genome assembly GCA_036419115.1 of Scarus forsteni. Classification (NCBI taxonomy): domain Eukaryota; kingdom Metazoa; phylum Chordata; class Actinopteri; order Labriformes; family Labridae; genus Scarus; species Scarus forsteni. Next base: position 11,423,079 of record JAZDUH010000007.1, on the reverse strand, counting down.
TGGTATTTCTGTAATTACAGTAGGCTAAAGACTGATAATAATAGTCACCATGTACTAAAAGGTTTCAAATAATCCCTACCTAAAGCTATTTTTCCTTTGCTATGGCTAAGCAAATTAAACAACTAAGCCTAAATTCAAAAGACAGAGTGTCGTTTAATTTGCATAACATATTAGAACAATGTATTTACTTTGTTAAGCTAATAAACCCTGCTGTTAGTGTGTAATAATCCCACAACCATGCAAGTTAATGATCATAGCCTGTTCACGGCCGCCATTTTGACCTGAATTAAAGTGGGGACAGGTGCAATTAATTACATTAATGATGTTACTCCATTTTTCTCACTCCAGACTCTTAATGTGATTAAATGCATTTTGCACCTGTGAGTTTCATGCAATGAAAACAGGATTATGTCTAATGAAGTATTTAGGTATCATTGCACAGCAACTTGAGGAGAAGAGAGAAACTTTGTTAAAGGTTTTAATAAAAGAAAATAAATCAGCAAAACACTTGGTGTAGTATTATTTTCCGTTGCAACACTATATTTACCTCTACACTCAATATAAATCTGGTCTACAGGCTTCTTAGTAAATTGAAGACCCTTTATAGCACTACAGATCAAATAGTAGGCTATTGGATGCTCAATATATATATATAATAATAACATAAATATCTTACAAACAGTTGAATGCAAAAAGACTTATCTAAAGTTATTATGCCTGATTTGTCACCACCAAGTTAAAACTAACAGTGTATGGTAAGACTACTCAATAAATTCTTCTTAAGTATATACATTTTTTTATTTTAATTTTTTTTTTACGACAAATAAACCTTTGGTAGGCAAAGGTTTATTTGTTATTTTATTTTGCATACTATTGGATCTCAAAAGAAAGGAGCAATGTGTCCATTTTGTACCTTGGTTTTCTGCTTGAAGAAGTATACATTTAGAGCAAGGGTCAGAACATAATTATTAGTGCCCAAATGACAAACTTTTGATCATTGAATTAGCACTTAACTATGGAATACAAATCCTATCTATATTTGAGATTATGCTGTCCTGTTTAAGAGCAAAGTTTAAAGTTTTGAGAGTGAAGCATTTTCGTTTTGAGACCATTTTTCATCTTTAAGAGCAGATCTGCATGTTTTGAAAGCCAAACTTTGTCATTTTGTGCTCAGATTTTCCTTTAATACCTTGTTGGTGTGCTCAAATCTCGTCCCTCACACACAATACAAAAGCTGCTCTCAAAGATGAAAAATGGTCTCAAAACAAAAATGCTTCACTCTCAAAACTTGTACCTTTGCTGTCAAACATTAGAGCATGCTCTCGGATAAAGATAGGATTTTTATTTCATACTTAACAAAACAGTATCTAAGCACAAGTATCTAAAAACTGTATCCAAGCACTAAAACTGGTGGGTTAAAAATAGCACAAATTGGGTTGTTTATAACCCTCTGTCTGGTTCGGTATAGCGCCAGCCCAGCAGGAGTTAATTGACCCAACATGATGGGTTTGTCTGTTTAAACCCATCAGATGAGTTAAAAATTTTACCCAAATTGGGGTGCTGGTTTGGCGGAGTGGTTAGCAATTAGGCACCCCATGTACTTGCTTCTGCCTGTCCAGGGTCGAATCCCACCTGTGACCAGTTTGCAGAGTGTCTTCCCCTACTCTCTCACCCTCTTTCACAAGCCTATCCACTGTCTCTCTCCTATCAATAAAGGCACAAAATGCCCAAAAAATACATTTAAATTTTTTTTTTTACCCAAATTCTGGGTCAGATTAACTGCAAATCTGGGTAAATTTAACTACACACATTTGCTATATAATCTTCTCAAATGTTGGGTCAAGTTAGTTTCTATTCTGGGTTGTTTCAAAAACATGTATTTGTTATATACCCTACTCAGATACTGGGCAAATTAATTTAAATTCTGGGTGGTTTCAACTACATATATTTGTTATATATTCTACCTAAATGCTGGGTCAGATTAATTTCTATTCTGCCTCCACTTGAGTGGAACCAAGTCACAACTGAATTCATCAAGGATAACTGGAAAACACTAGATAAATCCCCTTTCTAGGTTTTGTTAAATACTTCTCCAGTGGTACTCAATGCATAGAAACTGACAGGAAACTCTGTTGTAAACTGGCATGGTGTGTGGATCCATGATGGAGCACATTTGTAAACGTAATGACGTTCAAATCACAAACAACCCAGGTGCTCAGTAAATGTATGTAGGGTTGATGGATTTCTACTCAGTGCATGAACTGTGCAAAAATAACCCAAATCCGATATAAATAACCCATAATGGGTTCAACATTTCATAATGCCACAGTTAAGTAGATGAAGTAACCCAGATGTTTTTGATGCACAGCTGCCTCACATTTCATGTACACTTACTCTGCCTAAGCTAAGAAAGTGCAGTATTTATACCTTGTAACTCCCAATTGTGCATAATTTGTCTGTTCTTGCTGCCTTTGGTCATTTTTGTTGAGTAACTAACCTCTTGTTTTGTCTTTAAGGCAGTAAACATCCACCACTGGAAAGACTCCAGGCAGCTCCATGAAAGAAAAAAGAGTCATCTGAGCTCCCAGTTATTCAGGTTTGGAGGTGTCCTGCAGGATGTTTCACAGGAGGAGGTGTACAACAGAGTTTGCCATCGGGTAGTACAAGGAGCGCTGGATGGCTATAATGGTACATCAGTTTAAAGTGTGATGTTTATCTTAAAAAAACAAGTGAAGGTTCTTTTGCTTTCCTGTTTTAATGTTTTCATAGCAAATTAGTGAGTTCCTACTTCCTTTCATATGTTTAAGTTAAGAATATTTCATGGGAAATTATTGTGAAGTCTTTTGTTTTCAAAATGTCTTATGTTGTATGGGTTACAGGTACTGTTATGTGTTTTGGGCAGACGGGTTCAGGAAAGACCTTCACCATGACAGGATCCACAGAATCATACAGGCAGAGAGGAATCATTCCTCGGGCAATCCAGGAGGTATGATGACAGAAACTAAAACTTTTGAAGAGGTCATATTTTGTTTTAACTCAGTTTTATACTTGATTGCACGGTCCCTAAAGTTAAAAAAATGTTACTTTTGTCATACTAAACACTCCCATCCCCCCTCTTTACTCGGTCTGTCTGAGATGCTCTGTTGGAGCTCCTGTCACATTGAGGCCTCCTCACCCAATGTTTGCCCTTTGTGTTCTGATTGGTTGACCAACTGGAATTGTTTTTGTATCAATATCCTTAGACATCACACTAGTGGGTCTATTGGGGGTGGGATTTGGATCGGCTGTTTCAAACAGTCACTAGAGCAAGTCCCAATGCTGCAGGCTTAGTTGTCTTGTGCGTAGAAGTACTCTAAATCCACTGTCCCTCTCAATGATGGGAGAAATACAAACACATTAAAGGGTATATAAAAGTCAAAAATGCACAATATAACATCTTTGATGTCCTGACTTATGAAGACTTGTTATAGTCACTCTAAAAAAATAAAAAAGGAAAACCATTCTTGATTTGAAACTTTAGTTTTTGAGATTATCAAGATGGTAAAAATACCTGACACAGGCTCTGGTTTCCTATTTTAAAGGTTAAACTGTACATTTATGAAAAAATATTTTACATTTTATAGGTATAAATAAACGAAAAACCAAAGGGTAGATTTTTTTTGGTCATAACATGAACAATAGCCACTGCTTGCAAAAAAATCATACTGTTTGCCCTATATCATATCACAGTTGAAAATGATCGAGTTTTACGTCTGCAAAGTATTAGGGAAACACTTTTAGCCCACAATCACCATTTGAATAGACATTTTTGTTCACTGGGAGTTTTCAGATGAAACTTGTCTTTTATTTTGACAACATGATTGTCCATCAAGAAGAAAAGCACATTGTGCAGATTAAATTTTTGATGTAAAAAGCTTAAATTGTTGACTATTTAAACAAATGATAGTTTTTGCCCCATTTTTTCCATCTTGAACTCAGAAATTGAGTTTGATTTCTTTCAAATTCACAACTCAAGAATCCTAAAAAGTTTAGTTTTCTCCAAAGATTGACATCTTCTCTTATTTTTATTTCTAGTTTACGAGTGGCCTAATATGCCATCATCTTTAGTCAAGTAAGCTATGTTGATATGAATCTTCGAAATTGTCTTAAGGTGTTTCAAGAAGTTGAGAAAAGGACAGAGCATGCCTTCTCAGTGCTCCTGTCCTACCTGGAAATCTACAACGAGACCCTCATAGACCTGCTGTCATCAGTGCGAAGCTCCCCATGCCCATCCCCACGTGGTATGATGGTAATGGAGGAGCCGGGCAGAGGTGTGTTCGTTCGAGGTCTGTCACTCCATCCTGTGCACAACGAGGAGGAGGCACTCAACCTGCTGTTTGAGGTGGGTGGTCTGAGGCTAGCAGCTTGAGTAACCCAACCAAAATAAAGGAATTGTTTGGAAAAAAGTGATTGAAGGGCCACCTAAAGCTTTGGAGCTACGTAAGTGCGCCCCATGCACAGAGACCATACTCATGGCATGCAGCAGAGGTTTAATTCTTTACCTGTAGGCCGTTCCCCTTTCTCTTGTCATCCAGATATTTTACAGTTGATTGTGAATGTCTGTATAATTAGATGTTTGAAATACTGTAATATTTATTTTTTATGCCTAAAAGAATTGCAATCAGAGCCCTCATTTACTTGTTGTTCCTGCACTCAGGGTGAGATGAATCGTATCATTGGATCTCATGCCCTGAACAGAAGCTCTTCGAGGTCCCATTGTATTTTCACTGTGCATATAGAGGTATGAACAGAATGGTTTTTAAATTATGTTTTGTGGGGTACTGTTTTCATGGTGCCACAGGGTTTTCTCAAAGATTTTGAAAGACAAATATATATCCTTCTCCTCACAGTCTCACTCTCGGACTCTTTCTGATGCCAAGTACATTGTCTCAAAGCTGAATCTGGTGGATCTGGCAGGATCAGAGAGGCTGGGAAAGACTGGGGTGAGGTCTTCTTTTCTGCTTAGAGAACATATTTGATTGTTAGAATGTGGATATTTGGGATATTAGAGCCAGGGTTTTTTGTGACTGACTGATTGTAGTACAAGTGTCCGATAGATTCTTTGGTCAAAGACATAGAGAATGATGCCTGTCCAGTTGTCATGACATGATATGTGACTTTTTTAAGCTTTGTATTTTCTTTTTCTTTCAGTCGGGAGGTCAGGTGCTAAAGGAAACCATGTATATAAACAAGTCCTTGTCATTCCTGGAGCAGGCCATTCTTGCCCTGGCAGACCGTCATAGAGACCACATTCCCTTCCGGCAGTCGAAGCTCACACATGCTCTTAAAGACTCTCTAGGTGAGCCTCAATTTTAATCTTATCACATGTCAGTGATAGCCAGGGTAGTAGGCATTATGTATACCAGCTAATAAGCCAATCAGACAATCTTTATTTGTGTAGCGCCAAATCATATCAAATGATACGTCAAGACTTGGGCTGAACGCTCTTGGGAAAAGATCTAATTGTGATTTTTCTGGCAGATATTGCAATTTCAATTCGACTCACAATTTTCTTCACATCAAGTTTCAGTGCAATACGCACTGCTTACAATACAGACAACAGTAAAGAAATCAGTGATCAAAAGCACATAACACATTTGTATCATCTAATATTGATGATAAATAATCTGTTTTCATTATTTAAGGGGTACTCCAACTTCTACTCCCAAACAGAGGCTTCGTATTGTTGACATGCTTACCGTAAATGCAAATTGCCTGCAAACTTGTTAAATAGTTGACACAACAGATCCTGGGTCAGTCAGGAGTGCTGCAAAAAATGCAGCTTTGGCGTTCATGTGATTGTGTTGGCTGAAATTGCGATTTCGATATAAAAACATTAAATCATAAAGCCCTATTCAAGACTCTACAAAAGAGTTGGTCAATGCCTTACCTTTTTTTTTTTTTTTTTTTTGTTACAGCTTTTTATTGACTTTTTTTTGAACCAATAGAGACAACACAAACAGTACAAGCAAATAAATGAATAGATAAATAAATATGCATTGACATATAGCTAAATTAAGTATTAAAATGGGGGAGCATACATATACAAAATGTTCAATTCAACTATCTGCTCTTATAAGTTTAGACCAACACCCAACAAAGCAGCCTTTTTTTATTAAGCTGTTTGTGGTAACCGTGAGTTCAGCACTTTGGCACAATTGACAACAGTTGCAGTGGCAAGAAAAGCTCATCTGTTTAGCAACAGGAAGTCTTGGGCAGAAAAAAACACGTACTGACCAAAGTGCTGTTTGCTGTGAGGGGGTAGAGACTGTGCAGAAAGACAGGGAGGTGGGCAGAGAGAATTTGTTTAATGTGGGAGTTGAAGCACAAACTTTGATCAAATCGAACTCCAAGATAAGACAGTGGTGCTGTGTGCCAGGCTGGTGCCATCCAGGGCAATCATGTCATTAGGAGAGGTTTCTCTTACGTGTCCTGGGACAAGAACAATAACCTCAGTGTTGTTTTTGTTAAGAAAAGGAACTTTTCTGGCCATCTACATCTTTGTATCCTTCCAACACACTTTTAGTTTACATAAATGATCTTTTTCCCCTGGCTTCTCTGATATTAACAGTTAATTTTTTTTGGCATAATGATATTACTAAAAGGGAAGCATATATAAAGACAATAGAATTGGACATGCACACCATTAAAAAATACAATTCCAACCAATCACACTGCCACAGAGAGCACCTTAGCCCTCCTCCTGACATACTGCTGTACTTGAACTGTCCAATTATTTCTTTCCCCTTCTGAAGCACATAACCATCAGGCCATACTTTGAGTTTTTTAGAGGACCATTTAAGGGCTTTCTGTCTTTATTTGGTGAGGACAGTACAGTAGTAAGTAGGGCTGCAGAATTGATTAAATTTTTTAACTGGGCTCACAGTTTTGCCCTTCTCACACTCAAAGAAACACGATCGTCAGTAATTATGATCTTACACTTGAGCTCCACTCTTGAAACACTATGGGGCTGTCTACTGAGAACATTTTAAAAATTGTAAACTTGTTTGATTTTTGTTAAGTGCTATATCTAGTGTTTGTTCTTGGACTGTTTTAATCTACTCATTGTCTTCTCTTGTACAGACGCTTATCAAAAAACAGCTTTCCCTCAGTGGCTCACTGCTCTGAAGAAAACAAAAACATCAGTTTATTTCAGTCATCCTTAATTTTCCTTATGGCTCTATCATACCCTCTGCTCCATCTGAACTTAAATACTTTATTGGTTTTTATTTATGACAGCTCAGCATGGTGAGTTGGAAGATTTTTTACATACTGTGGTTGTTGAGGGAAAAGTGTAAATTCAGTAGAAGTTTACAGGAGGGAGAGTGGGGAAGGATGTGAGCAAAAGGGGCCACAGGTTGGATGTAAGGCCAGGCTAGCTTCTCATATAGCAAGCGCACTTTAACTGTTAGACCATTAGCATTTTTAACCATGTTCACAGCTGAGCCTTAAATGATCCACTGTCATGTTCTCAAAGATACATGGTTGTGTTGGTTTTTTTTTTTCTGCAGGAGGAAACTGCAACACTATGCTCGTGGCCAACATCTACGGTGAGGCTGCACAGATAGAAGAAACTGTAAGGAGTGTGATTCTGATTCTGTAAAGCATGATGAAAATAGTCACATTTTAACACCACATGGTGTTCCTTGAGGTTTGTTTGGATGATTGGAGTTTATCTTTGCAGCTCTCTACTCTGCGTTTTGCCAGCAGGATGAAGTGTGTTCAGACTGAGCCTGCTGTTAATGTACACATCGATCCAGCGGTGAGTTACATGCCGTTCACTGACATGCAGTCAGAGGAAGTTGAATTCTGTACTGACCTACTTAAATCGGCCTTTAAAATGCAGATGGATATTTTTTGTTGTAACAATGCTTAGTGGTTACAAATCTTATGTCACTGGACATTCTGTTTATTTTTTTCTTTTCAATGGTGCCAAACTTGTAAATAATGTGCATTTGTGGGATGAGCGGCCGAGCTGAGTATGTGGTGGTACATTAAAAAAAAATTAGCCAAATCCTCTCTGTCAATGCCAAAGAGCTTCTTCTGCTCTGTAGATGACTACCTATGGTTTCTATATTTATTAAACAATGCAGTGATCTCATAAAATTTACCGTTCTGGTTCAGGCTCAGATCAAGAAACTACAGAGGGAAGTGGACATGCTGAAGGAGGAACTGTCCATGAACAACACACTGGTGAGTAGAGATTCATGAAGCTTACCTGTTCTGTGTAGATAACGGTGCCTCTAAGTCAGTAAAACAACATTTATTTCCACCATTGAACCCACTGCAGGTAAACAAGCAGAGAGTCACATATGAACCGTTGTCTGAGGCCCAGCTGGCTGAAATCAAAAGCCAGGTTCAGAAGTATTTGGAGGGAAGCCTCAAGGAAATCAGGGTGAGAAACAGTATGGGGGATACAGTATTATATAAACCCTGATTTTAAAATAAAATTTGGCTCGGTGTATTTCTCTCGATTGCTTTGAATTTCTCTCTGAATGTATTTTTCTGCAGATCCAAAGTGTCAGACAGGTCCAAGCAGTGTTTGCTCAGTTCAAGCTTGCTGTGCAGTGAGTACTGGTTACCTTTTTTCAAAGTATTATTTTCAAAATATCACATTCTCTATGACTGATTTTTAGATGAGGATATATCTGTGAAGTTTTGGAAATCAGGCATGTTTGTGTGAACAGGGAACAGGAGCAGAAGGTGAAAGCTCAGAAGTGCCAGACTGATGGCCTGACTTCAGAGGACGTCCCAGCTGCTGACACGGTGAGTATGCCATGTTCAGTTTCATTCATCCTGGAGGAGGTGAGCAGCTCTGATGTCTCAGTGAACGACTCATTGTGTTTGAATTTTAAATGTTACATTGTAAATTCTTCAGGGGTGGCAGACTAGAACCATTCAGAGTTCAGCTCGGTCCACCAAAAGTGACCGTCAAGCTGGTTGGACTGGAGCCCGAAGTCAGAAGTCCAGGGACAGACAAAGGTGAGCCACAAATGCATGTAGAGGCTCATGGATTTTGCTTTTGTAGTTTCCTCTGGCTGTTACTTGTTTCCTTGAGTATAACTGTAGCCAAACATACATGACATGCCAGCCTTTTCTTTTAAAAGATAATGCTCATAATTTAGTAATTTAAAGCCCATGTATGTAGACCATGACTCCAAAATACTGAATTCTGAGCACCATATATGTGGTCTCTCTCAGATATTTAGATCACATTTGTAATACAGATTGCTAAATCTGTATCACAGTTTGATCAAGCTATGGCTGCATGGTAAAGAGAATAGAGATCTTAATGATGATTCACACACAGGTAATCTAATTTTTAATTCTGGTGATTAAGTGGTTGGTATTTCCCAAAATCTAAGTGTATTCATTCACAACTCAATCAGTTCTCTCCCTGTCAGTCATCAGTGGTATAGTGCTGGCACACTCGGTTGATAGTGGTACGTGAAGACAAGCAGAAAGAAAGCAGGTGGTAAAAGCAGTGGTGTAAACACCATCACGAGAAAAGAAAATAAAGTTAATGACTCGCTATTGAACTCACACAGCAGTAGTGCTGGGCTATTAGCTGAGTGTCTGTCACAATCAAGACTTTAACGTCCCCTAAAAAGGATTTTCTGCATGAGACGATGTCATGGTCATATGCTGGGTAATGCTCATTCTGTCATGAGGTACTATGAAACACTCCACTACCTCTCTCAGAGCCTTGTCTGATATTTAGTGTTAAGCCTGAGCATGCTAAAGAAAATCACTTACATTTTATTATCCAGTAAGTTTAACAAATGAGTTTTCACCATGTAAAAAAAAACAATAAACAGACAATTGCTGATAAAAATGTATCTTCTTTGGCCAAAGTAAGTTAGAAAAACAATAAACATACACCAACAATAAAACCAAAAAACACATTTTGCAGTACATTTGAGACTTTTAAATATTCCTGTTATAATTATTCTAATCTGTGTGTTGATTTTCTTTGTGTTGATCATTAGTGTTCTTGAGTGGATTTACTGCCTTTTGCTTGTTTGTATGCCATATTAGTAACGTCTGTGTTAAGAAATACATGTAGGACTGTGCTATTTAAAAAAAACAACTTTTACATATCTTCACCAATGAAGAAACAAAAATGGTTAAAGACTAAACTCAACAGTTGAAAAAACAAACCCAAAGCGGATAAGCCAAGGGCCAAGATGTCTCATCTTCAGATAGGGCCAACATCTGCTCCATTGACTAGTTTTCTATCTCCCTCACTAAATGTGATTGTCCAGCCAAAGACAGAGAGCAGGGAGTGCAGTGGGGAGGAAACATACAGAGAGTTCCTCCAAATCAACTCTGAGTTCAGTTCAGACACCTGAGAGGGAGAACAAGTCACACGATCCAGAGGTGGAGAGCCAGGGCACACAGGAGTCAACACTGATTCATTCTGACAATGAACAAGCCAAGTACGTGAATCTCCAAACACTCAGACATGTGCAAAGTAGCTTTGTGGCTGAACAGGGTTTTTTTGTAATCCTTTTCTGCCCAGCTCTCCTCCACCGAAAGAAGACGCCTTTGAGGACTTTAAGATGGGACGAGGAAGCGGGATCAACAACATCCTGAAGGAGAACAAGGCGGTGCTGCTGGAGCGCCGTGGTCTTCTCAGACAGCTCACTGAGGAGGTCAATAATGTCAAGAAAGAGATTGATGGCATCACAGCCACCATCGAGCAGCACAAAGAGCTCAGAGAAGGTACTCTGATTTGTCAAAGCTCACACAGAAATGAACCTCAGAGCCTGTAAAAGCATGATCCCCCTCTTTCTGTGTTTATAAGGTCAGTACAGGGTCATGGGGCAAGAATCACTGCAGAAGGCGGCAGATTTACTGATGCAGCTCAGAGAGATGAAGATGCTGTACCGACAGAGATATGAAGTGTTAGGTGACGTCAAAGCAGAGGTCAACTACTGTCAGCACCTTGTGGATCAGTGCAGGGTGCGCCTGCTCTCCGGTCAGTTCCTCCCTGACTCCACTCGTCCATCTTCTCTAACATGTGGTGCCATAGAAATGAGAAAGGTGATCACAAGCTTTGTTTGTGTCTTAGAGTTCGAGAAGTGGTATGAGAAATCTTTTCTGGTGCCTGATGAGGAGCTGGGCAAGAGTATGGAGAAGATCCCAACACAAGTGAGTTTGGCTAATGGTAGTCTAGAATGTAAGTCGCACACATACCTAAAGCTGGGGTATGCCGTCTCAAGAGCCATGGAGAGCAGGGCCTTCAGTCGCTCTGCTCCCCAGCTCTGGAACTCTCTCCCTCCAGACCTCTGAAACCTGAACTCACGGTCTCTTTTCAAATCAAGACTTAAACCCTAATGTTCAGGACTGAATACCCCACTAGACAATAACATACTTCCTCTTACCCAAACCTGTCAGTATCTGTTGTGCTTTGCTATTGTCGTTTTATTATTACTGTTGCTTTAATCTTATACAGTGTCCTTGAGTGTTGTGAAAGGTGTTTTTAAATAAAATGTATTACAATTATGCAACTTTAATGACACTGCAGTGGAAGCAGTGTCAGTTTTACCTCTTACCCTTTGGCTTGCGCATTCACGTCTGGTGAAGGGGTGTCCCAATTCTCCGTAGGGCTACGCTGGCCTTGAAACGAAGACAGACTGGGACCTAACTTGAAAAGAAGGGGTATGAGAAATTACCCATAATACACCACACCTGCTGACGAGAAGGCAGAGCAGAGACCAAATGAAGCACATAATTATAAGTAATTATTAAATCATCAAGTAAATAATCATATTTTGAATTGTTGGTCATAAAATTTCTTGTTCTAATAAGCTAGATTTCACAGCTGTAGCTACAGCTATTGTCACATCTGCCTACGACACAACCAGAGAGCGGCTCTGGGTGATGGCGTAGTGGGAGTAAAATGCTGTCACGTTTCTCATGAGCGTGTTTTCACCTCAAAATATAGGGCTGCCATTGGCATTATCCTAATGAAACATCATTGCAGCCACAGAGAAAAACTTAACTACGTCTCTTCATGAAATGAAACTTACATGTACAACCCAATCCAAAACTAAAGCTCATTTAGACTTAAACACATAAACCTAAGTAAAGGATCCAATAAGAGCACTGTCCTATAACTAAGCCCTGATTGGATGAAAAATAGTGTGTCCTGCAAGATTTTCTCAGGCTTACTAAAGAGCCAGGCTGGGGCGCAGATGTCTAATGATCTGTCATTCAGCTTCAGTAATAAGATGTTGACAGGTAATCATATTTTTTGGGCCACTGCCAAAAAAATAAATTGCGTACTGCTGCTTAAAGATGAATTCCGTTTTGGGGTTAAGTTTTAATTCTATAAAGTCAGGGTTTTATCGCCTCTCTGCTGATTTTAGGAAGCAGGCGACCATCAACCACCCAAAGAGTCTCCTCCTGATAGCAGCAGCTCAGAGTCCTTCTACAACGCTCGCTACAGAACCCTGAGAAGAGTGGGTGTGATAAATATTATTATCAACAGTTCTGATTGAAGATGTAACAGCAATGACGGTTTGATTCTTCTGTCTCTACAGAGGAACAGCAGGATGTCGCCCTCTACTCCAGTGCAGAGGAACTTGTCTGCAGGACAGAGAAGACTCCCTCCACTTCAGCACGTTAACTAAGTGAGTTTGTATAAACTGAGACTGTGGACTAAACTACAACATCAGCATCTGCACAAATTAAACGTGTACTCTCCTGTTGAGTGACCATTTTGGCTGAAATGATTTCCTCTGGCTTTGAGGGTGAAGGTGATTCTCTTCAGGTAGAAAACTGTCTCAGACAGAACACAGACGTAGACGTGGATTTTCCATGTTATGTTCCATTTTGTAAAAACAAATCAAGCACAAAAGACACGGCACAATGAATCTTCTTCTTAAATGAAAAGTAAAATTTATTATTCCTGAACCACAAAATAGACTTCTTTGGTTGTACAAATTCACTAGTTACAGTCTTGTGTGAGCTCTAACCCTTGACCCCGGGACTTCTGACCCTTTCCCTCCGACCTATTTGCAAGAAAAAGCCCCCCCCGGAAGAGAACTCAAGACAAAGAATAAACACAAAAAACTTGAAACACTGCATTAATAATGTAGTGAAACCCATCTGAAAAAAAAAGATTACCTACTGTAAGTTTTTAAAAAAGATATCAGCCGTTGCAAATGTTATCAAACAAACTGAATTTCAGTCAGTGAGAGCAACATAGAAAGCTATCATTAGAAGACCCTACATTAAATTAAAGGAAATGCTACGAAGCTGTGATTCTGCAGACATACCCATCAGAGGCATAAACTGATGTGGAGCAGTGAAGTGAATAGATGAATCATGAGAGGGATTTCTAATCAGCTCGGCCTCTTGGCTCTTCCATAACAAACTCATATACATGCAGAGACTCTCGCTTTGTTTTAGGTCAAGACTGGCTCAGATTTAAACCCAAAGTTTGTTTTCCTTTCAGTATTTGTACATATTCACACAATAATAAATGATCTTTTCAGTGGCATCAGATTTAAATTAACCATAGACAGAAAAATAAAACACCTGCTACCTTCACGTCACACTGAAAACCCAGAATAAAACTTTCACATTGATAAATGAGCAGGACTGATATGTACCGTTGGCTTTCTTGTTGAGGGTACGCTGCAAATGTGATTGAACTGATATGCATTTGATTCTCTCTCTAAGGGGAATGTAACACAGTCCACAGCTGTACTTTACTTTAGATAAACTCACTCAAGACGAGTGTGTGATGTGCAGAGAAAGTGATATGTCATTCAAAAGTGATGAGCTTTATCTACTGAAAATGTGCCAGAACAACGTACATGTAGCTTTTCAAAGGTCAAAATGGTGTAAAATGAAGGCCTTCAATTTGAGTCAAACGATAAAACAATAAATTACTTAAAATAGACATTAAAAAGTTGATAAATGGCAGTGCAAAATAAGAGATATGTTTTCTTTCTTCTAAAAAAGCTTTCCACACAATTTGTGCCCGTGAAGGTAGCAGGGTGTTCCCTCCTAAATTAATATTTACACTCATATCTGCCCACGTCTAAAGAGCCCTGACACTTTACAATCTATTCACTGAAATTTCTAAAAATATCATTCAAGAAGTTAGTATAGCTATGACCCATTTCTTTTCTCTTCCAGTATGACTCTTTTTTTTAAAAACAGCAACATCATCAGAGGTGTGACGAATAAAAACTAAACTCTTTTGTCACCTCCTTTTTTAAAAAATACATCAGCTTCTACGTGGAAAACCGAGTGTAGAACGAAAAAGAAGAATGGTCTGAAAGAAGCGATCCTAGCTAACCACACTAGCTCTTTCTTGCTCTTTCGTTTTAGGACTGTTGAGCAACGTGCCGGCTCGTCCACAGACTGCAGAGGCAAGACTGGCACGCAGGGTATAAGTGAGTGTGTATGTGACTATCAGCTGTAAAGTCTCTGCAGTGGTTATATAGGCGAGAACGTCTCTTCTACTGTAGTGTTTCTCTGACGATGCTCCGACGCGTCACCAGTGTTTCCCAAACATGTTTGGATTCTGTCTTTTTGGAGGTGTCTCTCAGTGTGTGAGGTGTTACGTGGGCACTGCGGTTTCCAGGCTGCGGCGGCCCTGCCTCAGTTTGCGCTTGTTGCTGTACAGAGCCATCTCCTCCAGGGCTGAGGTGGCGGGCAGTGGGGAGGGAACCTCCGCCTCAGGGGTGGCAGCAGGCCCTAAACAGAGGAGAATAAAAAAACAACTTCAGCATCAATCAGACCTACAGCTGGTCTTCTTCTTTCACATCATTGGCTAAGGAGCTGAAAATAAAGCAGACGGAGCCCTGAAACCTGCCAGACAAGCCCAACATTCAGATCAGCAGCTGGAAACAAGCAGGACTCAAAATTTAAAGCAAAATAACTGAAGCACCCATTGATCACATTTGACATAGTGGCACCTGTTGATCATTGTTAGCTCAGTCAACCTCTCCAAATCTTCAATCTCATTTATCAGAAAGCCAAACTCAACTCACTTTCCTACCGCACTGTGAAAGTTAATGTTCACTCCTACTGCTCAGTTTTGTTCTGATTCAGTTAAAAAAAAAAACACTACAAATGTGCAGACTTCACTGTTTCATCTTCACACTGCAGTATTTGAAAGCAGGTTGAGTTCAGGCCACATCATGTAACAGGCCAGAGCTGCCTCACGTCATTACTGTGACTATGAATCATCTGTGAAGCTAGCAGGCTAAGCTATCTACTGAATGTCTGATGAACATTCATACAGAGAAGCCTGTTTGTCATTGTGTGACATGACTTGTGCTGTAAATGTAAAATGATGAGCTGAAAGAGGAGGGGCCACAGTTGACCATTGATGATAGACTTGTAGATTTTTCTAATGCTAACTTGTTTAGTTAATAACTTCTGGTATAGTTCATCAAAGCCATGCTGCTTTCTTACTGTTGTTGATTCTGAAATGTCTGGCCACATTCACCTACAATTCACTGCTACAGTGTTTGGATTACTTTCCTGCTTTGGTTCTTGTTTAGTTCAGATCGCATTTACAGCTGGAAGAGTAGGGATGGTAATCGAAAACAAATTCCAATGTAAAATCTGCAGGAATCAATAAGGGAACTGTAAAGAATTGGATTGATTAGCAGGATTGTTAATAGCACTGACATCGATAAATTCTTATCAATTCCTATCCCTAAGGAAAGAGGACAAGCCTCTGTCATTGATTTCTGACACTGTTGGTGAAGTTATTGTTGAAATAGTGGAGACTTGCTCTGTTGCACAATGTTAACAAAAACTTTTAAAAAAATCGTGGAAGCGTATTTTTTGATTTGGATCACCATCATAACCATCTGACTTCTCCCTTGTTCCATGGTCAATATGCACCGGAAATAAAATCAAAATCTGATTGCTGACCTGCTGCATTTAATGTTTTGATTATTCACACTGGAGGAGTTCTGGATCACACGCCTCAGGTTCAGGGTTCAGATCTGTTCTCTGGTCTCATTAAAGCTCTTCAGCACAGACTGATGAAGATAAAGCAGTTCATATGTCATGTCCGGATGGCAGACTCTGGTTCAAACCTGAACCAAGTTACAGTCATTTTTGGACACTGGCTGATATCAATAAAAACTTTTAATGAACAGCACAGCTTGTGATAATCGATATTCATGGTGGGAGACACTCAGAGGATCAGGGAGAAGTAGAGACCATGTCAGTTTTAGGATTCGGCCCTCTATGAAGGACTTTGTCTGGTTAAGTTTTTACAGCTTCATGTTTACTTCACCTTTTGACTGTTTTCATGAGCAGCCACCAGCATGATAAACACAAACTGACAGATGACATGGAGGAAAATCAATGTAAATATTAACAAACACACTGATGAGCACTCATGATCCGGTCTGTGTGTTTGGGAGCTGATCTTCTGCAATTTCAGCAGAACCTGATCTCAACTGACCGTTGATCAACTGTGATCCATGACACCTCAATGCAACACCATCGATCAACACCAGTTAAAGTCGAGCCTTGTTTGTACTCATGCACTGTCTGGATCAGTTAGTGTATCATTAGATCATTAGTGTTTACACATCAAATTTCAACTCTTAATTCACCCAGCTGAACACACCCCGTCACACCTGGACCCATTATTCAGCGCACAACTGGCAGGTTAAGATCAAAAATGCACAAAGTAACGCACACTCCTCAAGAGGTAAACTAAAATATACAGTCACTCATAAACATGCACACAGGATCGTACCAACAGGAGCGGCTTATCCCAGGTATTCACCTGAATCAAAGGGGAAGGAAGACATTTGGACGATGAAATGTTTGACGCAGTTCGTCACTTTTCCCTTTAACAAAGCCGGTCAGAGATCTTGGACGGTTTGAGCACTCACCTGGCTTCCCGGAGCCGTCATCGATGAACTGCATGTCATCAGCTGCATCAGGCGACTGAAACACAAAAGAAAGCGTCAGTGTCTGATGTGGAGCAGCGTGAGAGAGCCTTATCCCAGGAGAGCCTCCACCATGAGCAGGAGGGAGCTGGCAGCAAGGGGGACTGAGAAGACGTGCCAGCAGACGGCACTGAAGCTCCAAATGTGTCAGGGTCTAAGGCCACAGGGCCTCTAACAGACTAGTCCAGTGTTAAAGAAAAGGAGCTTGTTAGGTCATCAGTTCCGGGTTGTTGTCAGCCAAATTCACAAAGAGACAGAAAACAGCAACAGAGCAGCACCAACACGAGTCACCGAGGCACAGGAAACCAAGCAGCAGGTGGACTTTCAGTGTTGTTGCCTTTAGTGGAGGGAAACCGTTTCACTTAAAAACATGGAAACCCCTCAAATTCTCTTCCTTCAGCCTCTGATGGCGCTGGACAGTACCAGCTGTGGAGGAACGTTTAGGTCGAAGCACTGGGCTGTCGGTTTGTGTATTTCACAATGTTGTTACCCTGATACTCTTCTGCCTCTCTGAAGGAAGAGAGAACAGATGAAGAGTCCTTTAGGCACGAGGAGTGAGTGCACGTGAACGCTGTGTATCTTCAGCTTATTTACTTCCGCTGACAGTAGGACTGCCACGCCAACAAATTGACTAATTGTCAAAAAAAATATTGCCGATAAATATTATTGTCAATATTATTTTGAAACATATTTTTCATTAATGTAGTTATGATATTTGTCATAATAAAGTGAGTATGCCGTATCATAAGCAAGAAACGTTAATTGAGAAAGATGGACGGAGTTAACCCTCTTTTCATCCAGCCTGTTTGGTAGAGAGAGGAGGAAAACATTGATAACCCAGAGTATTGGACGCATTGAAAAAGCTTCTAATCAGTATCATTTATAAATTATGGTCCCTGCAACATTTTTAAACGTTGTCCATGTCAGTGACAAAAAAGTAGCAGTAACTGTAATAGAAAGAAACATTTCTCTGAATTATTACAAAATCAAAATATCACGTTTCACAACAATATTGATACAGAATTGTACGGCAGAATACGAGGATGTATTCATTAAAATATACTTTAAAGGTGCACAACTATGATACTAAAAGTCTTCCTTTTGCAATATCCTCAAACATGTTAACTTCTGTTAAAACTGAACTACTGTGTGGCTGTTAAAAGAGCTCTTGGTGCCAGAGTGAGAACTGAAAGTCTGAACTGAATCAGCATTTTGGCAAATTTCAGCTCTGAGAGTCGGTGTGAGTTTTGATGGTTTATTTTTTTAAATTTATGCCTGAAAATGGTCTTTGTCGAACTTGTCAGAAAGATTTAAAATTGGTTCGACATAAAAGTTGCCCCTAAGAGGGCTGCTCTTCATGTACCCAGACGTTAGCAGCTCATAACTGGACCGGGTTAACTGGGATGTTAGGCTCAAACCTGAAACGTCACATCCGTGGTGACGTTCATTAAACCGACTTTGGAGCAGATTCTGGTCATTTTTGAGTCTGGCGCCTCATTTTTTGGATGTGCTTGTGATACTCTTCTTGCGGTAAATGAACCACAGACCACCACATACAAAAGATGAGTTTTTTTTAAAGTGTCTTCCATGTAAAAAGTAATTAGCAGAAGTGGGTGGAGCTGTGCAGTGCGTCTTCATTTTGTGTGGACAGATTCAGCTCAGAGGAACGTTCAGCTCACAGATGGTCGAGGTCCTTCATGTTTTGTTCTGCTGCTCTCTTCATAGTCAACATGCTGAGAAACACTTAAAAACAGCCTCTGTGAACTCACTAGCAACAGTTTAGTGAAGAGTTGTGGAGCTAAAAAATGTATTACAGCCACCAAAGCCAAAACAAACTCAGGTCACTGTTCAACAACACAACATCTCACAATGACAAGAGTGCTGACTGACAACACGGACAACAAAAAGATATCAAACCACCTCCAGACAGGCACCTCCAGGATTCCCCTGCTTACTCCCTCAGTTTGTCTCTCTTAATAACAAACCACTTCACAAACACCTCTACCCTCATGACAGCGCAGGAAAACAACCTTCTGCAGATTAAACAAGGCTGAGGTCAGACTACACAGTCCTTCTGTGTCAGTGATCACAGAGGCGACAGTTTCCAATGCACGCTGTTTCCCGACTAATAGTCAGGACTGAGCAGGACACCATGCAGGCAGGAGGGGCCACAGAGGCAGTATGAACGGTGCTTGCTCAATTTTGTTGGGAAAAAAAAAAAAAAAACTATAAGAGAAACAAAAGCAGTTTTTTTGCTAATGCTAACAGCAGTTTTTCACTGAGACGATCGAGTAAGTCGGCTTTTTATTCCTGTCGTTTAATTTTTCTGACTGTCTCTTTACACCTCAGTAAGGAAAGTTTATTTGTAGGAACTGTTAGATTTATTACTCCATTTTGTACCATTCTTCTTTTAATCAGCCATTTTGTCTGTTTACCTTTGTGACTTTTGCACAGGAAAAGCTTTCCACACCCTCACAGGCCAGTGTCACTGCCCTGATGGAATTATGGACTTAACAGCAGGTCTTTGGCTTTGTCCACACGTAGACGGGTGATTTTGAAAAATTAGGTTTTCTTGAAATATCAACATCCACAATGTCCAAGCAATACCACAGAAACACTGTTAAAGCTGTTTATGACTTTTAAATATGTCCATAACTTGGGTCAGTGTTAACTGGTGACAGTAGACATGCTGACTAAATTTGTCTTTATTTAAACATCAGTTCAACACCTATCAAAAAAAAAGATCAGATCCTGATATTAAAAAGCTTCAACAACACTTATAACCACGGCAGAGCAGTCTTGGGTCATCAGTCAACGGTCACTATTGTAGCAGAACACACCGGGTCTCTTGTGAATTATCAGCAGTGTTTGTATCGAGTGTTACTCCCAATAAATGTTTGTAAAAGACGTGTTTGTGGATCTCTAGTAAAGGTGCTATGAGGAGAATCTATTACATACGACATAAAGACTCTGCTACCCATGAGCAAGCGAGGCGACTGTCGTAATGCTGCGTTCCAGTAACCTCGGAACTGAGAGTGACATCATCTCCGACTTATCGACATCTCAGTTGGAGTCGGAAAAAAACATGTTGATCTACCAGGCTATTGTTAGCTGTTGTGAGCACGCCCTGCGTTGTTGTTCACAAATGTCACATGAAGAATGTGAAGCCAAAGTGTGTGTTTGTTGTGGTGCTAAATGAATGCAGCTCGGACCTTCCTCAGAACTCTGCATTGCTTTACAACTTCTTTTTTCAACAACTTACAGGATGCAAAGCAACGAGGTAATGTATCTCTTTCTATTTACGTAGCAGTAGTTTTTGATGTGTGACAACAAACAATTTTTGGAAAACTTAGTATCGTAGTTTTTGTTTCTATATGTTGCTACTTACAGCCCGGTGCTCTAAGACGAGTCAGAATAATATAAATTTGCTCTAGTTTTAATTGTCTTGTTCCCGAAGTTGAGTATCCAGGCCGGACCAGCCCTGTACGACCAGACCGGAAGGCTAAGGAATAGCATTTATAGATAACCTATTTTGATGCTATAAAACTCATCTTAAAGTGTGTATTTCCATCAGGCATATATGTAAAAGTGAGACTTTTTAGTAATTATTTAGAAACTCCTCACAGTCCCTTTAAGTTCCATCAAAGTACTATTAATTCTGTTGATGCATGGTGTCCACTGTAGTGGACTGATGTATAACTCCTTCAAAATATAACATTGAAAAATAAAAATACCCAGGATTTTTAATTTGTTTGAAAGTAAAAATAGAATGTTAAAAATACATTCCTTTGTGAATTACTAATTCATGCATTAAAGAGTTAATTATTAACGTGTCCTCAGTGAAAGAATGAAGGCAAAGATGTGTTAGAAGGATGAGAACATTCTGTTAAAAATAGACCCAGTCTAAAATGCAGATCTTTCCCTTACGCAACTCTGGACCTAAAAGATCAAAACCTAAACTTTTTATTTTGAAAAAGCCTTTTTAAGGAGCCTGTGTGTAGTCTGACCTCAGCTCGATGGAGGACATGTTCGTCCTCTGATTTGACATTTGAGTGGAACAAGATGGAGGTGAATGTGAGCGGATGAGACGCAGAGTTTTTGCTGCTTTTTCCCGGAACCAATCCTGGTTAGTGATGTCTGTGATTGATTAGTGAGCTGACGGATGGATGGGTGAGTGTTACTGCCACAGATGTTGATTTTAGTCGTGAGTCTTCAGGAGAAACCAGCGAAAAGGAGGTGGAGGGAGACCCAGAGCAGAGCTGAGCTGTTACAGTTAAGACTCTTCATTTAAGTTAGTGAGCCACACCGCTGTAGTGCAGAGCAGGATCAATCACTGAAAACCTTTAACTGAGATTATCAAACTGTCGCCTCTTGATTGGCAGGAGAAACTAGAGGAGAGCAGGAGAAGCTGAGGGGGGAGGGAGGGGGAAGAGGCCGGAGCCCCGGGAGCTCAGCATGCAGCCAATACCTGGATGTCGTATACGGGTTTGGAAGAAGGAATGGCAGCAAACTGTCGGTAGTCAAACTTCTTTGACGACAGGGACTAGAAGGATAGCAAACAGGAATGAGCAGAGGTCAAGGGGAGAGGAGGAGGAGGAAATGAGAGGAGAAGGAGCACAGGACAAATTAGGAAAAAAAGAGGAGAGGGAGGAAAGGGTGAGGGAATAACAGAAGAGGAGATGAGAAGCAGAGTGGCTAATGTGTGATCCAAACAGCAAAGCTGTGGCTGATTGGCTAAATGACAATGAGATGGTGAAATAATGTCGATGTGTTTGAATCATCTGTCAGCCTGAGAGCCGCTCTGATGTTTCACCACTGCTCAAGTCAAGCCCTGAAATGACTCTGCAGTCCATGTTCAAATATCTGATGAGTCATCTTCAGTAAATCTGTGTCAGGAGTTCACATTTTCACAAAAGCCAGAGGAATAAATCAGTACATGGACAGACTTTCTGTCAGTCTGGAAACTGTAATGAGGTTCAGTTCTTACCAGCCGGCCTGGAGAGGTGAGTCCTCGAGGACTGAGCTCTGTGGGAGGAAAACAGGAAACCATGAGTTCACACAAAAGCTGGAATCATCACGATAAGGGGCAAAACTTGTCTTGAAAATATACAAATACAAGCTGACAAAAAAATCAGAAACATCCATCTGAGCAGTGTTGATTTGACAGCCCTTTGTATTTAGTTTCAGTCTTAGCTGTAGTCATAATTTAGTCATCTAAACTGTTTTAATTTTAGTCTAGTTTTAGTTGTCAAAACATTTTGAGACAAGATTTCACAACGTCTTAGTCGACAAAATCTACTGTAAATGTAGTCCACATAAATATAAAGTGTGAAGTCTAAGGCATTTAAATGTTTCCTTGAATTTGTGAAATCCTGTTTTACACTTAGATCCCACCACCACCACTAAGCTAAGGCAGCTGTGATTGGATGTCCCTCTTAACTCATCCAACCTTTCTACACAACACAAGTAGCTGTGGTTGGATGTATTCCTAACATGTCCCAACTTTCTCAATGACAAAAATTAGGTCTGATTGGATGAAGTCACTGTCAAACATTTTCACCCATTTTTGTCCATGTACTCAAATTAACACTGGGAAAAAGGACGTTGACGAATACTATGACCAAAATAATTTGTCAACAAAGTTAACACCAGAGGAGCCTCTGTTTAGAAGATTTCTGATATTTAAGATACAACAACACAGCTCACACATTTATTAAAACTTAAACCACTGAGACTCCCTTTGGATTAGAGACTGAAACTTGGCTTGGAAACAGGTAAACAAAACAAAGCCTCTGTTTAAGAGTAGAAGAACTTAAAGGTGCAGTGTGTAGAAATTGGCATTTTAGCAACATCTAGTGCTCAGATTTTGGACTGACTGTTCGTTACATCACTGAGTGACGGCAGCTGGTGAAGACCAAAAAGGATCATTAACAGGGCATCATTTAAAACAGTTACCAGGTGAGGGTTTTTTCGTTCATATTTCTAACTATTATTTTAATAGATTATAGTTCAGTTAAAATGCCACATGCCATCCAGGTAGATTTTCAGACCGGGACCAGACTTGTATTAAAAAATCGTGTTTCACTCCGTTCGTCCCCAAAACCCACCCGTAGACAACATGGAGGATCGTTATGTTGGCCTTCATGAATGCGGCCCGCGGTAATGTAAAATTTTTCAAAGCTTTTTCTAACTAAATAAAAATAAAACAAATGTTTTATGGGGATGACTGTACTCCTATTTTGACGGACTTTACATACGAATAGAAACATTATATCCTATATTCACCGATTCTGTTCGGCGAAATGCTGCCGAATTCTACACACTGCACCTTTAATACAGTGATAGACGATAACGTGACATAACACAATAAAAAAACAAATCACAACCTCTTAGGGTTGCCAAGGAGTTCTTCTTATGACTGTAGGCAGAGGCAGGCTAACAATACCCACTGACTCCCAGTGTTTGAACAAAGCTAGTTAGCGGTGGGTGACATTTGTCCGTCTCTCTCTTGTTACTGCACGCAGAGTCTATCACGGTGTCTATCTGCATGTCATGGACTCAGGAGTGAGGCAAGACACAAAAATGATGTCTGACTATTGCTTTAATGCTCAGAAAATATGGACGATAATTATATTTATCAAACTTTATATACGACCCATTTTCATGACTATGAAATCATTCTGATTCCTGCTCACTACCATGGCCTACAAAAAAACTGAATGACTTTATTTTGACATTTAGGAGTTTGGAGAGTTTTAACACCTTTAGTCTGTGGAGATGCTGCCTCTGATTTTGGTGGATTTAGACGAGGGCTTCTTACCTTCCATGGGTGTGGGGGAGGGTGTGGGGGCAGGTGAGGGCGACTCTGTCAGCTGGTCTAACGTGCTGCGTTTCTTCCCGTCCCGAGATTTGGCGATGACCATCTGAGCTTTCAGTGCGTCCTGCTCCAAAGACTTCATCCTAAAAAAAATCAGATAATTAATGAGAGAACTTTAGACAAGAAACATGATTCAAAACCTAAAGGAGGAACACACCCCTTTACGCGGGGTGCCTCACTATGGCTTATTTTGGGTGCTCCTTGTCCTGGTCTGCTTTGACGACTGCCTCTGATTTTGTTCCTCACTTTGAGGCATCCCAGGAAAAGGACGACCTTCTGCCTGTCAGGTCACAAATCAATAGCTTGCAAACTCTTGCCTGATATGTTAGTATAAGAGTCGTCTACAAATCAAGAGAACAGCAGGAAGCAAATGAAAAAAGTGCAGCAGAGGGAGGGGAAGCAAGACAGAGAATAAAGAGGGGAGGGGGGCTCAGAAGAAGCTGGAACAGCAAAGACGTGCAGAAGCAAACAGAACTGGAAAGGCACGAAGCACCGTCTGCGAGCGCTTGCTCAGACCTTTCCCAAACTCGGCCTCTAGCAAATCACCCCAAAGCACCCCAGCACACCCCCACGATGCCGTGCGTCTGGCCCTGGCGACCGAGGGCCGAGGAGCAGACCTGAGCTGGGAGGCAGCGGAGGAGGAGGAGGAGCAGGTGGGGGGCTGGGGGGGTTCGGCCGTGCCCTGAGACGCCCTCACTCTGGCCTGGTACAGCCTCTTAGCCAGATCCTGCTCATACTGCCTAACATCCTCCTCAAGACCGTAAGGCCTGAGCCCCACGAGGCCGGGGAGGGGTGGAGGAGAGGAGGGTGGGAGAGATGGGAGCAGCGTCAGGATGGAAGAGAAAGACGGAAGAGGAGGAGGAGAAGGCACATGGACAGAAGAGAGGAGGAAACCAAAGAATGGAGGGTGAAAGACACATTCAGAGCGTCAGGTTCAGGTTTTAGACCAACAGAGGACAGAGAGACCCACAAACAGAGCGAGGAGTCACGTCAGAAACCTGGAGACTGATCTCTGAGTTATGAATCAAATCTGAGAAACGGAGCCAAGTCCCTGACCCACATGACTACATACTGAGAATCTGTTTGAGTTCACATTAACCTCACAGCATCAGGACAGAAGCTGATCCAGCATTTTAATAAACTTCTTTTGTAGGTCCTCCTTCTTTTAGAACCTTTTATCTGGACTTTTTTAAAATTGTTTTTGCTAAATCATGTAGCCCTTTGAGACTGATGTTTGTCTATGACAACCCAACAAAGTCTGTCATCCATTTTATTTTTACTTTCACGTTCTTTTTCTGAAATGCCTCCATTTGGATTTAACTAGTTTATACCAAATATACAAACTGCATGAACCTCAAATTTAAAGGTTTTTCCTCTTACTTAAGGCAAGGTAAATTAAACTTAAATCACTAAACTAAAGCCCAGAACTAAAACCTTAAAATGATAAAAAATCATTTAACAGATATATGAAATTCCAAAGCCCATGAGCTTTAGAGAAAAACTGCCACATGAAAGAGGATCAGGGACTGAGGCATTATTGTGACAGGCTCTCATCATAACAGAGAAGTGATCCTCTAAGGGTGTTTTCAGGAATGTTCCTTCCAAACTCTTCTTACTAAACTAGCGAGCTCAATCCATTAAATAAAATTCTATTACTAAAAGTAACTTGAAACTCTGCTGATGGTAAATTAGAAAAAGAACATCCCAAATCAACCGCCAAAGGCCCGTGTATGTTGTATTTACCGTGCTGCCCTCCACATGGCCCTCTTCTCGGCCTCCAGAGCTCGTTTCTCAGCAGGGGACAGGTCCTTGTCGGGGGCCACAGCCAGCTCCGGGCTCTGCATACGGAGCCTCTCCTGATGTCTGCGCTCGGCTTTGGCTGTGCGGATGGGAGCTGCCGACTCCCCGGGGTACACGGGGATCAGACTGACAAGACACAGCAGCAGGAACCGTGAGTACAGTGGCAAAATAACAGACAGAGGGACTCAGAAACGGCGTGTGGGAGAAATTACCCCGACATGGAGTTTGGCCTCTGCTCCAGCCGGAAACTGTCATCCAGGGAATTTCTCTGAGAGTCTCGGTTTCCATCAACAGAAGAAGGTCTACGCACAAGACAAGGAAACAAGCGTGAAGTTTGATTATAAGAATAAAAACAGCAGTAAGGGAAAAGATTTGAATTTTGACAGCAAACGAAAAGTATTTTTTGATATTTAAAGTAGCATTTATCCTGATTATTCTTTATAAATGGTTGAATGAGTTTTCTTCTTTATTATATCTGTGTTGGTTTATGATGACTGGTATGTTATCTTATACCTTGTGTGTATAAGAAAAGTGTATGATTGTTGCAGTTGGAGTATAAGACAAGAAAGAAAGAAATATAATTTAAAAGAAGGACTTTTGGACGAGGAAACTAGATGAAAATGTTAAACTAATGTATAGGTGTGAAAAAGTGTATTCCAAAAAATATACATACATATTTGTATGAAAAAAGTACATGACCTCGATTGACAGAGCAGAGACAGCAGATTGACTGAGAAAGGGGAAAGGGCAAAAGAAACCAGGCAGCAAGGGCCTCAAGTTTAAGTCAAATCTACAAGGGCCCTCACACACTGAATGTGCATGGCTGCTACCTGATCCAACAACCAAGCAGATCCATTTTTATTATTTAAGTTTTAAATAAAAAAGAAATACAAATAAATATGTTGTTTTTCAGATTCATTATCTAAATGAAAGCTCCATTGAGGGCAGGAGTCAGCTTTTAAGTGCTTAATCAGTAAGAAGTTTTTGTCTGTTTCATAATAATTTAAGAAGGAGAAAATGCAGAAATGTCAATTAGCCCTTTAAAATGGAAATTTGCAACTAACACAAGTTCCAGTCCAGTTGCTATCTCTGTGTTTGCAAAAATTATGGTCAGAAGTAAATATTTAATTTTCTTTAGAGACCGTTCTTTGTTATGCTTGTACTAAGTTTGCTTTTCTCCCTTACAAGATAAAAACGTGGATTTATCTGAAAGAAAACAAAGGTCTGCAAATAAAATTACTTAACAATGGAAAAAAAATGCTACTGATTGGAAAGTAGTAACAGCTGAAGTTGATGGCAAGAATATAAAATGTTTGATGAAAGGGTGCAGATCACTTTTGATTTTTCCTGTTTTTTGAATGAGAAATCGGACATTCAAAGGAGGAGTAGAGCCCTTAATTTGCATCACTTTGAATAGATTTACTGAGAAGTTTCCACCTGCTGCCCCGCTAAATGCCTTTGCTCATATGCTTTGCCCTTCTTTTTAAGAGGTCATATTTCACCTGGACTTGGATTAATATATTTGATTTAGATGACAACTAGAGTATTTTGTCTTGTGCGCAGAAGTACCCTAAAAGCATAACACAGGCTGTCTGAAGCAGTAATGGAGTCTCACCCTGAGCTGCCACAGTAGCTGGGTGGCGTGATGTTGTAGTTGGGTGGTGTGGAGCAGTGCTGTGATGGCGCTGAAGCCGGCTCCACCTTGTACTCCACTCCATCCAGCAGCACTTTGCCGGTTGCCTTCATCTGCGCCACCTGCTTGGCGAGATCTTCCTCCTCATCCTCATCATCCTCGTCCAGCAGATATTCCCTCGCCCGCTGCTCAAACTTTCGCTCTGAGAAGAGAAGAAAAACAAGATGTGAATTTCAGTCGGATTTTGTTTATCAGTTAACAAGAAAAAAGGAAAACAGGGACAAACCTTCCTCCTCCCGCATTTTCTTGAGGTCATCTTCCCCGACAAGAGAGACTCGAGGTTTGGGTTTATCTGGCGTCTGCTGCTTCACGTCAATCTCAAAGTACTTCTGTCTGTCCCTGAAAGAGCGCTGCTCCGGGCTGTTACTACCTCCAGGAGAGGGACTCTGGAAAAGGACAAAATCATTACGTTTCTGTTGATAAGCTCACGTTTGCTAATGAAAATCAGCAAAGAAAGACCAAAACCCTTCTGGGGATCAGTAGACTTTTTCTTGCTATTCCCTTTCTGCAAAGCCATAACCAAAAGAGCAGAAGACAGAAAATTAAACAGACCAATAATAAAGAAAAACAAGCCCTCAAAGAGATCCCAGCACCCTGAAGCTGATTAAAGATGAATGAACTGGAGGCCCTTTCCAAGACAAAAGTAACACGGCCGTCTCCCAGAGACACCACCACCAGTCAAAGCTTAGCACACCACAGCCCGGACAGAACGTGGCTGCCGTTGACGTGCAGGAGGCGGTGGGTACCTGCAGCTCCATGCTGGGCCTGGAAAAGCGAGGCACTGCTGCCAGGCTCATATAGTCCTGACGAGGAGACGCCTTGTTGGCCAGACTTTGACCTGCTTCCCCTTGACCATCTATGCTATCGTCAAACACCTCGTTGTTCAGCTCGGGCTGAAAAAGCCACAGAGGTCGTCACTAAAACGGTCAGACTAAGACACATCCATTATTTTACTTTCAAGATTACTTTTTTGGGTATTATTGTGCTTTTATTGCAGTGTTACCCTTGACAGCACTTTTTGATTACGTTAAAGTCTTTTGCGTAAAATATCTCCCAAGTTTTAGTCATAATTTAGTCATATAATTACATTTTAGTCTAGTTTTAGTTCACAACATTTTAGTCAAAGACATCTACTGTAAATGTAGTCCACTAAAATATGAACGGTGAAGTGTAAGGCTTTTTTATGTTTCCTTGAAGATCTAATAACCTTTATTGAGTACTAGTAAGGTTTGAATGTATAAATGAAATTTAGGCTACCTGGCAGAGCATCTTAGTTACAATACCAGAAATGACAACAATCAGTGAACCTGCTCTACATGTATATATTAATTCATAAAAAGAGAAGCTCTGATTGGATCACTCCCCAACTTATCCCACCACCATGAAGCTAAGGCAGCTGTGATTGGACGTCCCTCTTAACTCATCCAACCTTTTGATACAACCAAATTAGCTGTGATCGGATATATTCCTAACTTGTCCCTACTTTCGACATGAACAAATTAGATCTGATTGGATTAAGTCACTGTCAAACATTTTCATCAATGTGCTCTTGTTTTTGTAGGTTACTGTCTAGTTTTCATCAGGGGAAAAAGGGTTGTTGACAAAAACAGTCTGCAAACTGGCCACAGGTTGGATATGAACCCGGGCAGAAGCATGGAAATGGGACATGCCTGTTGCTTATTACTCCACCAAACCAGCAGCCCAGAGGCATCCATGAGTAAAATCCTTCATAAAATCAAAATGGACTAGTTAAAAAATCCTCCCACACAGTGTGAGGATATGAGAGCATGAATCAATCTGAGCAAAGTATTTAAAAGTTTGGTGATTATGTGCCCGAAAGTGTTACACAGGTCGACCCAAGCAGACTAAAGGGCCTGCACTGTTTTGTCCTTCTGCATTGGCTCAAGTGTTCAACACAGAGGTTACAGCTCAGCTTTAACACTTTGAATTTCTCTGGTTACAGTAAATACTTTTATCCAAAACAGTACAAGGTCTATGGAAATAACTAATCACACAATAGTTAAAAAGTAAGAGGTGTGTCAGGCCCACCTCTTGAAGAGACTGTGGTTTTCTTGTTTGTTTTGCACCACAGTTTAAAAAACAGCTTTCACACCAGAGGAAATAAAGAAAACTAAACGAACAGACTCAAGACTGTTCATTTTTTACAAAACAAAAATGCACCAAATCACACCTCAAACTGGATTTCACACATGGCAACTGACTAACATTGAGGCAATACAAATGTCTTAGCAACAACAAAAATGTCATATTTGTAAGGGAGAGTTTCTCTTCTAAAATGTAATTTACCGCTTCGATACAAAATGTTTGTTTTCTCATTACTGAAGACGATAGACAGCTGTGACAGAGGATAAGGACCATGTTAAAGAAAAAAATGTAAAGTTGTTTGAATAAAGTTACAAAGTTATGAGAATAAGGTCATAAAGTTACGAGAAAAAAGATGTTAAGGTTATTTGCCAAAACTTTAGATCAATATAAGCATACTCAAATCAAAAGAGACAGCTGCTCCTCTGATACAACCTTTCAGAATAGTTTTTCTAGCTTTGTTTAAATAGATATATTAATTTTACTTTGTAACTTTATGACTCTATTCTCAAAACTAAGTTTATTCTTGCAACTTTATGAGATTATTCTTATAACTTTTTGACTTTATTCTTGTAAGTTAACTTTTTTTTTATCAAACATATAATATATATATATATATTTTAAAAAGGCCCTAATCCTCCATCGCAGACAGCTGATGACATGATATTTTATATTTTTGAACCAGACTCACCTCTGGAGAGGGCTGCTTTAGGTGGAAATTGTTCCTCACACCATACAGGTCCTGTTTGGAGCAGCAGGATGAAAAAACAGTTATCAAACTAATAAAAAAATAAAAAGACCAAGGACAAGAACAGAGGAACAGAGCAGGCAGACTGATTAGCAGTCAGGATAAAAACGTACAGAAAGGGGACAGTGAATCAATATTAGTACACGAGCCACACATGGATGGACCAATGGATCAAGACTCAACGGCAGTATGACAGATGATGCTCGGAAAAACCAACGATGAACGCATTCCACACGTCACAGCACGTCACAGGCCCCCTGACACGGCGCAGGACAACCTGCTCCAGTCAGGAGGGGGCGGAGGAGGGGGGGGCGAGACCAACCAATCAGCACAGCATGCTTGTTTTTGTTGTTGTGACCCGGAGGAGCCCGGGCGGCGCGGCCTACCTGCGGCGGCTCCAGCACTGCCAGTGAGCGAGGCACGGCGGCAAACGCCTTGTATGCCTGCTTGACATTCATGGGGAACTCGTCGGGCGAGGTGGGGGAGGGGGCGCGAGGCTGCAGGAGGGGGGGGAGGAGGTTGGAGGGGACGGGAGGGGGAGTTATGGAGGAGATGGGGTAAGACCATGAGGTAGAGGAGCCGAGGGGAGGAAGAGGACGGACAGACAGAGACATGGAGGAGAGGGTAGACTATGAAAAAAACCAGCAGAGTTGAAGAAGACTGTGGAGGAGAACAGGTGAAGAGCATGGCGGCTGGTTTCATGTGGCGGAGGAGGGGAGTATGCAGAGAGAAACACACAGTAGGGGCTGGAAAGTTCAAAGCCGTGACTGATTTGTCTGAATAAGCTCTTCTGTGACATCAGGAGGGCCGGAGTCAAAATCAGAGCTTCAAAGTTCATTAACAATCCAATTACAGTGACAGGGAGAAATGGGTGGATCATTTCAATAAGTGGCACTTAGAGATAAATATTTTAATCACTGTTAAATCCAACGAACAAGAGTCAGCTGCCTCTTATGTTCCAGTGTGAGCAATACACCAGAATGAAATTCTGAAACATGCACTGCCACAACCACAAGAGCAGGTGCTGACATTGCAAAAGGCCTGACACTGTTCAGGATTTGCCCGCTGCGCTGCTCACAGCATGCAGGGAAAACGGCATCATGGATCAGGTTGGTGGGTACTTCTACTTGTCACCACTTCTGTTCCAAAAGAAGGTTTGATTTTAAGCTAAATCAACCTCATGGAGAACTAGGCCGACTGAAAAGACCCCTTAATCAAAGACAAAAGAAGACCTGCTGTACTGGTCTCTGCGATTTCAAAGCTGTGGGTCTGTACTTCACAACTATCAGTCAGTGGGTTTACATGCACAGATGAGTAAAGTTATGGCTATAGCTGGTTAAGGCAATTTCAATGAAGCGCTGTCTTTGTCCTGGTATACATGCATTTTCTGACCTGAGGAATATTTGCTTTTGCTACAGTAGGGGGCGATACACACCCAATTCAGCTCATTTTAATTCTCTGTCTTCTTGTTGACCAGCTGACAACATGGTAGCAAACAGAAAACTGGTTGTGAGGTAAAATTCTGCAGATATCATGGTAAAAACGGTACATTAACAAGAGCTTATGAAGCGTATTTCTAGTCCTTTCTGACTTCTCAAAGCACTTTCACACTGCAGGTCACATCTACATTCATACTCTGTCTCTCACTCATGGTTATAGTTTCTGTGTAAGTGGGCCATCAGTATAAACTAACACATTTATGCTCTTTCATTCCGGTTTATATGCCACTGATGTAGCTGTAGGAGCCCAAAAACACATCGCCATATGACAGCTGGAGCTGGACTCAAACCTGCAACCTCCCATTGCAAAATATTTTTCACTGAGGGCCACATAGAGAAAAAACTTACTATAACTGGGCCACTTTAATTCAGCTACCTTTAGTGTTAGAAGCTGTAAATCTGATTCAGAGAGGGTTAAATTTTGCTTATTAGCTCGAAATTCTTAAAGAACAAACATCATGGCTTTCTACTGATAAGGCAGTCAATCACTGCAACAGTTTGGAGCGGCCTATCAGAGTTAAGGGGGCACTGGTCAGTCCTTGATGCCACAAGATAAGGCCCTCGATGACAGAGAGTGGACACTGAGGGCTCAGCTCCACATCAAGACTCAAAACAAGAGCAAACTGCAAAAACTGCTAAACTATGGCTGTGCCAAGTCTCAAAAGAAAAAATTGAGTGGATATAAACAATCTGCTTGTAGCATTTAATGACTCCACACTGTTTTTGTAACTTGTTTGGTCCCAAAAGTATTTAAATTAAGTAGAGAATCTGGCACAGATATATGGCATTAGCATCTGCCCTGAGTTTTTCTGAACAGAAGAGAACTGAGCTGTGACACTGTAGCACACATTCAGGCTCATGCCCTGTACCTCAGACAACTTCACTTCAAAATACTGAACTTTCCCTTCAGAGCTGTAAGCAGTTTGTCTTTACTCATCAGTCAAGCAATAGCCTAAAATCTCAGTGTGGGCCACATTCCATCAATTACTGGAGCTTGTTGTGGGCCAATGAAGAGTGGACTACAGTCCGCCCCCATAGTTCGGACATCGTTGTCCTATGGCCTACTTTTGGTCAAAATCAAACATACACATTAATTTCTGCTAAACATAAGCGTATATGCTAATGCATAAAGACTTAGCATTAAAGCTAGCATGTTAGGGTGGTGTGCTCTTGGACATGATGTTAAATGCCGTCAAATCCTCTGTGAAGCTTGTAAAGCACACAAAGAATATGTAATCCATCCAGTTTGATTGAGGAGTATATGTGCGGTCTCCCACTACATCATCTACATGTGTTAGACTGACCAGAAAATACACTTTCCATTGTAAGATTACTCTGGACTTTTAAACTTTAGTTTGACACAGAAATGTGTTTTTCTTAAGTGCATGTAAACCCACTAACTATAAACTGAGAGCTCACAGTGAAAAGAGACTGAACTAAAGGTTAAACAGCTGAAGTTAAACTGCATATTGTAGATTTTACTGAACACAGAGTAAGTATTTGTGCATGGAAACACTGTAAATCGTCTTTAGGAGACTTCAAAACAGATGCTTCTTCTAAACTGTGTCATTTATAATCTGGACTTTACGGTAATCTCAGGAGTTTGGGTGCTGCCTCAGGCTCGTCCAGCTGACCTTAGACTCATCCTGTGGAGCACAGATGCAGCTCCCCTGTGCCTAAAATCTACAGCACTCCTCCTTTCTTTGGTTCTAGCCTCTTTAGAAACAAAAATCGTTCTTCTGGCATAATCATCTGCTTCCTTGCTTTACTGCTGCGTGATAAGACCTAAGTGATGTTGGGCCGTGCAGTCGCAGCAGGTGGCACGGAGCTGAGAGTGGAGAGAAAACAGCACTATGTGGTGGTGAGGGGTCTTACAGAGGTCTGGGAGTTGAAGGGGGAGGGGCCATGCTGAAAAGGGTTTGGACTGTGGCCGTCCGGAGTGGATGGGGAGGCACTCGGTCGCACACGTCCGACTGGCTGGATGGCACCTGGTCGCGTCTGGAAATACAGATGATCGTACATGAGATCAGTGAGAGAGATCTTAGAACGTCACAAGTCGAGAACACACTTGGCACGACAAACTTTAGGACGAATGGAAACTCAAAATGAATGGGAGCTAATAGTCAGAAGTCTGCTACGTCTACATGTGTATCATTATTGGCTTTTATATTGCTCGATCGATCTCAGTCTGGTCTACGTTACAGTTTAATGCCACACTTACAGATGATGACGTTTCATCCCTTGCAGAAGGAGTGGAGGTGAAATGAATGTTTGCCTGAAAACAAAAATTGGAATATAACAAATCAAACAAATAAAAAAACAGTGAAGTTAACTGTGGGATGTAACCACCTAAATGTCTCAAGCAAAAGTGCAAACTGTCTCTACATGAATACATTCAACCTTTTTATGGATGATGTCAGACCATGTGATTCAATCAACATTTTAACATCTCTGAAGTTTACCTTGAGCGAACCTGACCACCAGTTTCTGTAAGAGGTTGTAAAATGCCAAACTGATACTGTACATTTTTCTCATTATTCAAATGATCTTAACTTGGCTCAGGAACAGCTCAAGGAAAAACAGACATTTTTTTGTTGTAAACCTGTGACAGATTACCAAACCTGAGCTGGTCGGTGAAAACAATCAGTCAAAAGTTTTTCTTCAAAGAAAACACATCAGACTGCATGAGGCAAAGCATCAGTCATCAGCTGGCCACAGAGCAGCAGTCACATGCTTTCAGACTGTAGCAGATATAAACCACTGTCTAACTAGTAGGAATGCAACAATACACTCCGTATGCTCAGTACCTCGGTTTTGTCACAGTTTTTGATTATTATTATTTTTTTTAACAATCTTGGCCATAGGGGTGCTTTAAAGAACAAATCTACTCGTTCTGAGAAGTTAAGGCAAAATTTTACAATAACAGAGAGGGAGTATAAAGGAGGGGAAACTATTGTTTCATTCCTAAAATGTTATTATTTTACTTGAAGCAAAAACGAAATGATACACAAACATCTTTGATGCATTTTATCATATAAAACAAAAAACGTATAAACATATGAGTTGTTTTTATTGCTACCAAACATCTGTGATCAGTAATATTTATGTTTAAAGCTTGAAAAACAGAGACATAATGTGACCTCCACTTAATATTTTTTTAAGTTCTTTGATAAAAACATACTTCTTTTTCTTCAAATATCATTTAAACATATTATGACAAATGTTTTATTCTTGTAATTGTGATTTTTCTGAGCTGTCATTGAGAACATCATAAGTTAATGACTGATGTGCACTTGTCAAGGCCCATTGGGTCTTGTTTAGTTTGTAAAACAGAAAAACAGCTTTTAACTCTTGCAAAGATGAAAACCTTGATTTTTAAGTGTACTAAAGCAGTGATGAGAGGGTGCATCAATATTGCACATTTGTGTAATGTGCAGATATTTCAGCCGATATAGAGCCAACATGTGTGGTCGATGTATCGGCTGTAAATATCGGCAAAATTTCGATATAGGCCGATACCGACATCAAACTGATAATATCGTGTATCCCAAATTACTACATAATGACACAATGTTACAGAACCCATAAGGCTTAAAGCCATCTTTGTAGGCTCAAACAGAACTGATATCAGGTTGAAAAGTACTGAACTATCTTCTCAGCACAGACTTGAAGAATGATGGTCTCTTCATATTGTGAGTGGGTGCATATTGCTGCCAATACTCTCAAAGCAAAACCATAGGGCAGTGCATAGGGCAAATACAGTAAACAAAAAAAACAAAAAAAGTCAACAAAACCGAAAATACCACAATTCACATGAACATATCAAACAGTGGACGTTTCACCAAAGGGCTCAACATTTTCCTGAGAATTGTTGCATCCCTACTAACTAGCTGTGCTGTTTTCTCTGAGCAGCAGAGCCGTGTGCTACATTTCTAAAAATCCAGGCCAGAGCAGAGAGGGCCACAGGACCCACTTACGAAGCGGGTCTCCCTGCCTGAACACATGGAGCTGTTGGAAGAGTGGGGGCTGGGCTAAGGGCGGGAGGACAGGTCACAAGTATCAACTGTAAAATACCTCTTCTACAAAGGCAGGAATGACTCATGGAGAAGGAGAAACAAAGAAAAAAAGATGGCAGGAGACGAGAGATCATGAGGATGAAGAGTGTTTAGGCTGCTCACCGGCTGAATTGTAGGGGAGTAGGGGGCTTCCCTGATTGGGCTGTCTGTCCGAGCATAATCAGAGGAAGGTGCCTGGAAAAAACAAATCAACAGAATAATAAACAGTTATGACCTGAAGGAAACTCAGCTTCCACATTTAAAAACAATCTGCAGCAGCAAACACTGAAGGAAATCACTGGTTAGTCCTGTAAGGATTATAACATTCACTGAAGTCGACCAATCAGAAGCTCCTGCTCATGGACATGCACTCCTCTGTGCATCTTTCAGGTCACACTCCTCTATGACTTCTGACCTCCCCCGCAGCTGCTGGGACGGACATTCCTGACGAGCTGGGCGACGTTTTGACCATGTGACAGAATACCTCATGAGGTGCCACAAGCTCCATGCTCACAGCAAAAACATGCACCACTTCAGCTTGTTGTTAAACTGAGACTGATACTCACATTTACGCAAAAATAAAACTATGAACCTGACGTCCCGTTTAAGTTTTGTCAAGTCGGAGTTTCAAATTGGGGCTTAAATTTACATCATTTAAGAACATTTTTGCACAGCAGAACAAACAGTGAACTGCACAGATGTGTTACTTGGATATTACTCCATTACATGCTAAATGCTAATTCATTAAAGAGTGTTTTTTTAAGTACATTTAAGAACAGTGGGAGCCAAATTGTTTTATAACGACAGCATATCAAAGTATATTGCCCTTCAAAGAGCATTTGTGCATGTGACAGAAAACCTTTTAAAGATACATGTACACATATCACCTCGCTGCAACTATGCTTTCCTTACTATGAACCCATTAAAAAGCCCAAAACAGATAGGTTAAAGATGGCCTTGTTGATATATCCTCTAGAAAAATATGACTTCTCTTACTTCTAAGGCCTAAAATTTCAAAAATCAGCAATCAGACTTGACCCTGTTATTACATTGGATAAAATAGTTATTGCATTTTAAATGTTTTTCAACATAAAGCCAAACTGTCTGACATAAGAATCAAACATATATATTTCAGGTTTTTGCTTAAATGAAGGAATAAAAATGATGTGACGTTTTGTGGATGGTCCATTTTAAAGATATTTCCATGTTTTCTTCTGAGTAAGAATTTAAATATGAGCACAGGCATTGCTCAAAGTGGAGGATGTGTCTTCGCTTCATTGTTACAGGTGATAAAAACATGAATCTGTGCACAGAATCACACCATGCTGCCTCCACACCACACTCAGGCAGACCGCTTGCCTTGCTGAACAACCACGGCTGCAGCTGGCCGTGCCTCCCGTAACCCACAGGAGGCCCTGACAGAATCTGCTCTGCTGGTGGACGGCCTTTTCCTTTACGGTTGGCCACTAAGAACGGGTTTTCTTTGAAGCAGATCGGCTGAGAGTCCACCAGACATTCCTCACCGTCTTCAGCGGCACATGTTGATGAGTTGATGGTTGTCGATGAGCCGGCGCTGTCAGAGGGGGTGGTCCCATTGGGGGAGAACTGATGAAAATCATGGTGTGTATTCAGACCTGGGGAGGAGTCTGGGTCCATGTGCCCGAGAGGTTTTGTTTGGTGGACTAAACTGAAGCCCAGAGGCTCTAAAGAGGCTCCAAACTGAGTCTGAAGGGGGGCCTCCATGGGAGCGGTCAGACTTAAAGAGGTAGGAAACTGGACAGGAAAGAGGGAGGACAGACAGAGTGAAGTAACTTTGACAAGAAAAAGAGAAAAAACCAAATGAAAAGAACGAGAGTGGAAGATCTCAAATATAAAGTAGGAGATACAAAAAAATGAAACGGAGGACCATTCAAAGTTAAAGCCATGATTTATTTGTGACATCTACTCAACTCTGCTCGCTGGTTTGATTACGACCTGCTTTGTTTTTCCATTACAGTGACAGTGACAGTGCCTCTTTAAAGGTGCTATGAGGAGAATCTATTACCGGCGAAATAAAGACTCTGCTACCCATGAGCACGCAGCGACTGTCGTGATGCTGCGTTCCAGTAACCTCGGAAATGGGAGTGACATCATCTCCGACTTATCGGCTCCAGTTGAAGTCTGACAAAAACATGCCGATCTACCAGGCTATTGTTAGCTGTTGTTAGCACGCTCTGCATTGTTGTTCACAAATATCACATGAAGAATGTGATTATTACTATGGCAGCATTTTTGTAAAGTCTAAGTCTAACAATACTATGTAAACAGCTGATCTGGAGCAACACACCCCAGTCAGAAGTGCAAATAAATTGAATATTACAGGAGCTAAATAACTGTTCACACTGGGGGATATCCATCTTTGATTGTCAACTTGGGGGTGGTGAGGTTTCGTCGAGTTCCCAGTAGGAATTTCCGACTTTCGGGGGGCGTTTCAGTTGCAGTTTCCTACTCGGAACCCAGAAATTCCTACTTCTGACTACAACTGGAACGCACAAAGACGTGACTGAAGCCAAAGCATGAGTTTGTTGTAATAAATGCAGCTCGGACCTTCCTCAGAACTCTGCAATGCTTTCCAACTTCTTTTTTCAACAACTCACAGGATGCAAAGCGGCGAGGTAATGTATCTCTTTCTAGTTTCGTAGCGGTAGTTTTTGATTTGTGACAACAAGCAATTTTTGAAAAACTTATTATCGTAGTTGTAGCAGGCTATATATCTCTACTTACAGCCCGGTGCTCTAAGACGTGTAATATAAATAATAAAATAATATAAATTTGCTCTAGTTTTTATTGTCTTGTTCCCTAAGTTGAGTATCCAGGCCAGTCCAGCCCCGTCCGACCCGACTGCGAAGCTAAGGAATAGCATTCATAGATAACCTGTTTTGATGCTATAAAACTCATCTTAAAGTGTGTATTTTGATCAGGCATATATCTGAAAGAGAGACTTTTTTATAATTACTTAGAAACTCCTCACAGTCTCTTTAAGGGAGGTGGGGTCATCATGTCTGTGAAACTACTGAAGCATCCTCACAACAACAAGGAGGAAACAGAGGCGACAGAGCTGCTGCCCGCCACAGTGAGATGCTATCTGAGTAAAGGAGAGTTTGACTTGAAAACCTTGTGAAGGTGGTAGAAAAATCTGCGCAAAGTGTGATCTGATGTCAAGTAGAGTTGAGCTGATACCATTTAGCGGAAAAGCCCCACATGGCTTTCATACCAAGCAAGGTCATGGCTTTGTGGCCAAGCTGTCACAGCTCGATATCTCCACTTATTTTACTGCAATACTGAGCTTCTATAGATAGTTTAGGGAGAGCCACAATAAATCTACCAACAAGTGACTTAATTCTTTGAAATGCTGACCTGGGAAACCTGCAGAGTTTAAGTATTGCGCACAAACATGAGGTGAACTTTTACTTTGAAAGGCACAGATTGCACGGGTAACTTAACATGTTTTATCTTTACCACTGTGGACATAGATTTTTGTCTTTTCTGTGATATAATCTACCGCTGCAGACATACACTTTATGTCCTTCTGTAATATATTCTACCGCTGTGGACATGCACTTTTCATCTTTTCTATGACATAATCTACTGCTGTTCTACTGCAGTCTACGTGCATACTTGCCAGTTTGAGGTAAATATGGTTCACATTTTTAACTTCCCCTTTTGTTGGGTCTCAGATGTCTTGGTTAAAATGACTACACACAAGCACTGCTGCCATCACTCACGTAAAATACATCCAATACGTCACAGCCTCTGCACTTGAAGCAACAAAATATAAGTCTCCCACACTAAAGTGCACAGCTGCTTGCTTTCTGCACTATGTAACTGTGGCAACAATCCAACGTTCTCTGTTGAGAAGGGAGTGCAGCTTTACACCACAAGTTCACACAGCAGCTGTGTCCTCAAAAGAAGAGTCATTACTGTTTGATTTGATGGCTGAAGATTAAGATGGAAGAGGATGCTGACATACGAAGGTAAAAGGAGAGGGATCGAACAAAAAGACCACTTCCTGTCAGGTAATACTTGTGTGAAATCCAAGATATTACTGTACCCTGTGATTAAAAATGCTTCTTAAACTTTATGATGTTTAGTCAGCTTTGGCCATGACATTGTGCGATGCTTATTTTCTTTTGTAAATAAACAAGTGGACAAAATTGTTGGTACCCTTTCGTTGAAGAAAGAAGAAAATCACAATGCTCACTGAAGAACGTTGAAACTGACAAAAGTAATCATCAATAAAAATGTACTGAAAATTAACTAGTGAAAATCAGACATTGCTTTTGAATTGTGGCTCAACAGAAGCATTTAATAAATAACAAAATAATAAAACTGACCTGGTCAAAAATGATGGTTCCCTTAACATCATATTTTGTTACACAATCTTTTGAGAAAACACAGCAATCAGGTGATTTCTGTAACTCTCAATGAGACTTCTGCACTTGTCAACAGGTATTTTGGCCCACTCCTCCTGAGCAAACTGCTCCAGCTGTCTCAGGTTTAAAAGATGTCTTAAATGTTAAAAGGACTTAGATCAGGGCTCATAGGAGGCCACTTCAGAATAGTCCAATATTTTTTTCTTAGCCATTCTTGGGTGTTTTTGTCCAGACCATTTTCATTAGTTTGTTTTTTAAAATGATTCTGTTGAACCACAATTCAAAAGCAATGTCTGATTTTCATTAGTTACATTTCAGTAAATTTTCATTTAATACTTTTGTCAGTTTCAACTTATTTCAAAGACCATTGCAGGTTTTTCTTTCTTTAACGAAAGGGTACCAACAACTTAGTCTCATGTGTAAGACAGCACAGCAGCACCAAGACATGAGGCAGCTTCTACAGATTAAAGGTAGTTTTTGAATATTCCAAAAGCAACTTCAAAATGTAGTATTATTATAAGAGAAGAAAGAAGCAGTGCCAGGTGACACAGCCGAGGTTGGAAAAGATTGTTTTGACACTTTTTTGTTCAATAAAAGTAAAAACATTTCAGCATGATAGAAAAGGGGATTCCCCTCAGTTATGTGAGCCTCTTTAAAAAGACTGCTGCCACACGAGTCTCCAGCTGCTAAAAAAAGTGACTCTCCTCACTAAATCTCTCCTGAAACTTTGGGAAGTGTCTCAGTGCACATCATTCATGACTTTTTAGCTGCGGCAGTTTGCTAACAGACACTTTACAGCAGTCCAGGCGCTCAGCTTCTGCTTTAAATAAACACATTATCAGTTTAGCGAGACACTCTGGCTCCGGTTAAAATTCAGCTCTCACTGTGCTGGTGACAGAGAGCGAGTGATGTCACCGAAGATGAGGGAAAATATGTAAGATTTAATACAAACCATGCTAAGAAACCTGACACTGTGAGTGTAACCAGAGATGGTTTCAGGTTTACAACAGTGAGAAATGCCTCCTTCAAAAAGCCTCGAGCCAGCAGAGATAACTAAGCAGCTCTGGGTGTGATCAGACGTGACCCTGATAATTAAAATAGCCGCACTAAGAATACAACACGCA
Organism: Scarus forsteni; assembly: GCA_036419115.1. Classification (NCBI taxonomy): domain Eukaryota; kingdom Metazoa; phylum Chordata; class Actinopteri; order Labriformes; family Labridae; genus Scarus; species Scarus forsteni. The sequence continues at coordinate 11,381,783 of JAZDUH010000007.1, read as the reverse complement.
TTGTGAGGCCGTAATGTGTCTCTACATGCTGACTATAGGGGTGTGTGGCGGATGAGGGTCAGTGGGATGGAATGTGAACGAGTGCCCTTTTGGCTCCGACAGAGTGTGAGGGACAGCTGGGAGGGAGAGACCGCTGCTGGATCACTGACACGCCAACACGCTGAGACCGCCATGACGGGAAGAGCTGCAAGTTTAGACTGAGAAACTATTTATCTTTCTCAGTTTGAATGAAGGAGTGTTTGTGTTGTTTCTCAGAGTGAAAAACTAGGTTATTAATTTACTTCAGTTCAAATAAGGGCTGCTCAAAAAGGGCAAAATCAGAATTCAAACTATGTGATTAATTTAGTGATCCTAATTATCAAACACTATTACCTACCTTATCTTTTGTTATTCTAGTCTGTTAACATGTTAAAACACAAATCAGGACATATGAGTAAAGAATAAAAACACATGAAAATAGCAGTCTTTACAGAGAAAACAAATCTGTTTTTCAGTGATCATTTAACAAATGTTCTTTGATAATTAAGAATTGGAGTGAAAATAAAATTCAATTAATGGCCAGGCACCAGTTAGAATAAAGGCTTAACTTTTTGATCTTAATCAAAAAAACTTTTGTTTTTATTCTTTAATTAAACTTTCATTTACTTTGTAACCCACATTTCAACCCTTACATTGCATTTGATCCTAAGTGCTTGGTTTCTTGCACTGTCTTTGTCTTTAAGTTACTTTCCATTATAAGAAAGGGAAAAAAACAAGAATATTTTGACAACGAATCTTCTGCTGTGGATCAAACATGATCCTCGATGTATGTGAATGTTATGTGAGAAAGATAAAGATTGCTGGAAAACTGCTAATTTGGACCTTTTTTGTCCAACTACTTGACAAATAACTTTTTTCTAAAGAGAAAATTAAAATCAATATCAATCCTCCATCTGCTACTTCTGTATATTGCAAAGACTTTTTCCTTAGAGGTTTTACAATGATTCTTTTTTAGTCTAAGAATGTACAACTTTACATGGAGACAAATGCGTGTGAACACGGCCAATTTAAATCAACAGATTCATATTCAGTTGCTCGTGCTTAAAAAGAGGTTAACTCATCTCACTGTTTTGACCAGAGGTCTTATTCAGGAGGAAGATTTTGGTTGAAAAGTTCAAATTCCATCCTAGACTTACCTTCTGGCCCACCAGAGTGCTGGGGCACATAACTGAAACCACTGAGTTAGGGGTTAAATATTCAGTGTTCTTCTCAATTTAGAAAGACTGAGTGGGTCACTGTAAGGATGATGGTGATAAAAGCTGACTTCCCACAGGTCTGCACTAAGCTTAGCTTTAACTACTTTGTTTGCTACAGATCAGACCAGACTTTTAGGTGGACTACTTGATGGTTGCATCAGCTTCAGATCAGTTTCACAACATCCTGGTTTATTCAGCACACGTCCACTTTATTACCTCTACAACCGCAGATGGATCATTTCAAGAGAATCATATCTAACTTTGGCGATGTAATCAAACAGAGGTAACCTCTCTTAAGGAAATGGCTCATTTCAGTTTCTGGTTAAAAATAAACTGAAGATCTGCATTTTCTTCAAAGCTTCAGGACTTTACTTTACAGGAAGTTATCTTAAAATGAGTCCTGAGGTAGGTCCAAGTCCTCAAGGAGGGAAACAAACGATGCTCTCTATTATGCACTAAAGTTCATAAGAGGTCTTTCAGTTTCTCTTGAAGCTAACATTGAACTACATCAGACTTTACAAACAAAGAGGAAAATATGGATTAAATAAGAATACATAAGCTGTATCGCACCCTCAACGTTCCAAACTGCTGCTCTGTATGCCTGCAGAGGATGCTTGAGATGAATTATAAAACATATAAAAATTGTTAAGTAAAAGGTGTTACCTACACCGTTTAAGCAACATAGGTGTTGAAGTGTGGTGAGGGGTGTGTGGTGGGTGCTTGGAAATTTTCAGCAGCCAACATAAAAATTTTTTGAACCGGTGATCTAAACAGTGGAGACTGTACCTTTTTAGAAACAAGATATAAAAAGAACCAAAGAATGGAAAATCCTCACACCCTTAAAAAGCAGTGCAACCATGTAACAGTTTAAATGGAACAATGACCCTAAAAGACGTAACACCTTTGAGACACTAAATAATACAGTATTAATGAATCTAAAATAAAAAAAAGATGTGAAAAATTAAGCAACAGGGGACTTGATGGTTCAACCCTGGAATTTGTGACAACTTAGCTTGGCATGTTGGTGAGACTGGACTGTCTACCTTATCTGCATTTGGCATGTATTTCATCGACAAACTCATAAATTCATGCCAGTCAAAACATTTAACTTTACCACAATATTATTTAACTCTCTCCTGTTTAGTAACACCGCAGCTCAGTCTTTATAAAACATTAAGTATGCCTTATTGACTGTGCATTATTTTATTGAACTAAAATCCCACAGCATTTAAGTTTATGACAATTTTCTGCTGCACTATGTCCACTAAAAAAAGCTCTCTTTCAGTAACATCATTATTTAAAACATGAGTTATGTGGGCTCTCTACTGCTAAAGCAGGACCACGTGTGCAGGAGCAAAAAAAATTCAGCTCAAACTCCCTGAGCACTAACAGCTGCTCAGGAAAAGTGGGTTAAGTTCTCATGAGCAATCTCACAGGCTACAGACCTACAAGCAGGGCCCTAAAATAAGACATAGTAACAATTCCCATGAAGCTAACACAAAATGAACAAATAAAGTCAAAAACAATGATTTAAATGTTTGGGAAGAACAGCAGCTATCGTAAAGGCAATGAACTGAATAAAATGTAAGCACCACTTTAGTCATAAGGTCTCCTGATCACACAGAGAAAGACAAAAGCATCAAAAGAGAAAAAGAAATTCAACCTTCTACCTGTGGGATGGTGACAGGACAGAGCCGTACGTCCACGCAAACTTACTCCTCAGGGGTCTGTGGGAGCTCAAACTGAAGCACCCGTGTGCCCCTCGTAGCCGTTACCCTCCCTCCGTCTAACACCACACCCACCGCTGAGGCTCCATCCAATTCAGAGCCAGATTCAGGTTTAAAATATCGCCGAGGAGAGGCCGTTTGATAGTGGGCAGCTGTCCCCTTCCCCCATCTCACAGCTCTTTCACACACTCACACTTTTGTCCACTGTCAGACGAGACAGGGTCTGCACTCTGGCCATGTTTCCTTTCAGCGACACCTTCTCCTGAAACTTTTAGAAACTCTGAACTGGGCGGAGGATTCATGTTTTTGAGTTGCTTGTTCATCTGTCTGTTTATAAGGGATGTTCTCGTTGGTACAATATCTAAAGAACATTTTGAGGGATTTTCTTCAAACTTTGCACAAATGTCTCAAATTAAAAGAATAATTGATTTAATTTTGAAGGCCATAGGTCAAGGTCATTGGGCCTCATGTTCATCTCTTACCAACTATATGATAAAAACAGAACACTTTTGTAGGATTTTCTTCCTTTCTTCATGTCCCACAGGTAACCACTCTGACTCAAAGATTAAAATATTACATTTTCGAGTTCAAAAGGTCAACACCATAGAGCCACATGTTCATTCACTGATTGAGAAGTCAGTCATTTACAAAAAAAAATTGAAGTTTTTTTTATCTAACTTTGTCCAGACATTCATGATTAAATGTAGAAGGTCTGTGTTCAAGTCATTGGGTGTAATATTAATCTCTTAATAAGGAAAACAATACCTCAAGAATACTTTAGGGGAGAAGTCCCGTTGAACATTTGGTCCCAGGCTGTAGAGAAATAAAATTACTTTTTTTTTTTAATAACAGAGGCTAAATTTGATTTTGAAAGGGTGACATGATCCTCACATATCTGCCTATGTAGCTCAACAGCACAGACTTTACACACAGTCTCTTTGTCCCATCACAACTGTGTTAAGCGAAAGTACAACTTGAGATGAACTCATGGTTAAACCTCGTGCTCATGCAGTAAAGTAAATATGATTGGCTGTACATGGTGTAACTAGAGGACAGTCGGAGTTCATGACAGAGCTCAACTTCTTGATGTGGAAGGATTCAGTTTGAATATAAGAACTAATAAAATATCCGTCAGCCATCAACAGAGAGCTGAGATCAATGACCAATGAATAAAACACCTTTAGCCCCGTATGCACTCTGTTTATAAACAGCATTTTCCCCAACAATCAAAAGGTGTGGCGATTTAACTCATATCAAATCAACAGCTGACTTTCGGTCAACTAGGTTCCTAAATGTTGTTGTTAAGCAGTTGATAAAAACCGAGTGAGGCCCCAGAAAGTGTCTCAACTGGGGTTAAGAAACAAGCCCATGTGATCCTGTGCACATCATCTGTGTTTGCAGCTGCTGTCGTCCTCCGTACAACGCTACCCTGCTTTTGAGACTGGTACATCATCAAACCAGGTCCTGGTACGTAAAAGAGTGGGGAGCACTGCTTTAACTTTAAGTTGAAAATGTTTCCAAACTCAAAAACCTCTTGAGGGTGTTTTTTTGTCAAAACTTGCACAAGTGTCCACTCTGGCTCAAGATTGAACTTGTCCATTCTGAAAGTGAAGGGTCAATTTAACCTCAAACCTTGCTGCATAACTTGTTGCATTAGAGGTAAAAACACACTTCTGTCAATCACACTACAACAAAAAATATCCAGCTCTTCTCCTTGATCCAGCGCTGAATCTTGAGTACTTTGCTGAGGCTAAGGTTCAACCATCCAAGGTAGTTTTAGTTTGGTTCTGTTTCGTCTTCTTCGTGGTCTCCATCATCTGTTTCAGTCTGGTTGTCTGGTCATTTTCCAAACTTTTCTATGAGCCCTTGTTGATAAAGCATTTTCCACAGTCCAGGTCTTTCTTACATGGGACAAAATTCCTCAAACTGACAGGTCATGTTGTATGGGTTTAGCCTTGGAGACATCTGCAGTGTGGACTTGGGGGTTATGCTCGTGGAGGAGGGTTAACATTCTTGTTCCCGGAGGGCCAACTGGTGGGCTCTGGGTCACTCAGTTTCCCAGGCCATGAACACAAAGGACTTCATGTTGAGGTCTATTCTGAGCCGTGAAGGCCACTTCCAACATTGCTCGTAGAGAAATCCCAACGACTAACAGCTAGAGATGACTGGGGAGGAAGTTAGAGAATAGAAAAGTAAGAGAGTCTTACCCTGTTAACTTTCTGCAGACTTGTGGTGGGCAGTGCAGCCAGGGTTTTGTAGTCAAGTTTTAAAGGTCCAGTGCCAATGTTCTGGAGAGAAATACACAACAAAGAGGTGAGAAAATTGGTGATAGCTTCACAACTACCTTGAATATTTAAATGTTAGTTTAACTGGAGACCACATATGGAAGTGTAGAGTAACAGTTCTACAAAAACAGGCAATGATCCTGGATCATACGAAGAGCAACCTGGTGCATTTAAATTTCCCTATGATCAACGCATGTAATGAAAATGACAAAGTTAGGGTTAGTTTAAAAATCTAACATCGGCTCTGCAGAGTGTTGTTTGTATAAACTGACAATGAGGTAATAAACTGTATACTGCAGAGCTTTCTTGATCCCCAAGAAAAAGTAACAGGAGTGTGGTAAGCAAAGCAGAAGAGGAAGGAATTACCCAGCAGACCCAGAAGAACCACATGGACGTGATAATACACATGGAGTTGAATATATATTTAGTCCTTTATGACAGTATAATATGATTTAAATAACATTGTCAACTCTGGAAAGGTACTTCAGAAAAACGTGAATACTAAATTAAAGGGACTGTGAGGAGAATCTGTTTCCGGTGACAAAAAGACTCTGCTACCCATGAGCACGCACGGCGACTGTCGTAATGCTGCGTTCCAATAACCTCGGAACTGAGAGTAACATCATCTCCGACTTATCGGCGTTCCAGTTGAAGTCAGAAAAAACCATGCCGATCTACCAGGCTATTGTTAGCTGTCGTTAGCATGCCCTGCGTTGTTGTAAGAAGAATTTGATTATCACTATGGCAGCATTTTTGTAAATATAAGTCTAACAATACTATGTATACAGCTGATCTAGAGCGACACACTCCAGTCAGAAGTGCAAATAAATTGATTATTACAGGAGCTAAATAACTGTTCACACTGGGGGCATCCATCTTCAATTGACAACTTGGGGGTGGCGAGGTTTCACCGAGTTCCCAGTAGGCAATTCCGACCTCGGGGGCGTGCCAGTTGTAGTTTCCTACTCGGAACTCGGAAATTCCGACTTCCGAGTACAACTGGAACACACCACAAGCCAGAGCGTGCCTTTATTGTGATGCTAATAAAAATGCAGCTCGGACCTTCCTCAGAACTCTGCATTGCTTTACAACTTCTTTTTTCAACAAGTTACAGGATGCAAAGTGACGAGGTAATGTATGTCTTTCTAGTTACGTAGTGGTAGTTTTTGATGTGAGACAACAAGCAATTTTTGGAAAACTTAGTATTGTAGTTTTGTAGCCGGCTGTATATCTCTACCTACAGCCCGGTGCTCTAAGACATGTCCGAATAATATTATAATATTATTAATAAATGTGCTCTAGTTTTAATTGTCTTGTTCCCAAAGTTGAGTATCCAGGCCAGTCCAGCCCTGTCCAACCCGACCGGAAACCTAAGGAATAGCTTTTATAGATAACCTATTTTGATGCTATAAAACTCATCTTAAAGTGTGTATTTCAATCAGGCATATATCTAAAAGTGAGACTTTTTTGGAATTATTTAGAAACTCCTCACAGTCTCTTTAAGCAAAGATGAAGGGTTCTGGATGTAGTAGTTCAAGAAAATCTTTAAAGTTTTCCTGAAACATCATCAAGTCTGGGTCTTTTTTTCATTTTTAAGCAGTAACTATCCTGACAAAATACATTTACATTAACAGGCTTCCTGTGGTGTTCCACAGTTTGAACATAGATAAAAAAAACTTCCTTTTTAATGACAAACTAACTGATAACAACTCCAAGATTTCCATTTCAAGGGATTAATGACTTTTTAAGCTTTTTACCCTTCCTTGCATAAATGGCTCATGTCCATAACTCCATTTATCTGTAACAATGTTGCTTTTACTGATCCATTATTTATGATTATATATAAAAGATATGGTTAGTTTTTCTTTAAGTGTATCACTTTTTTCACTTGCTTTTTTTTACTAAAATATCCTATAGTTTCTCTGCTGTCGGGAAGAAGCCTTGGTCTCCATTTTTCGTCATTTTTATTTTTTAAACATACACCAGTGATATTATTTCTAGCTCTGCAAGTCAACTGTGTGCCATAACTGTCGTAAATACCACTTTGTTCCTGGAATAAAACACAGAGTTACTATCCCAGTCTCTGTCTTAGGACATAAGTAAATTAAGGAGTATGGTGCTGAAGCTAATTCAGTCTTGCATTTCTTCAGAAAAACAACAACAACAACAAAAAAAAAACATAGACTCTAAAGCCTACAGTTAAATAAGGATACATGGAAGAGGATAACTGCACAAAGAGATTACATGGGGTGTAAGTGCCTTTTCTTCAAGATGAATATTTATGTATTTTCTTTACTGTTAGTGTTTGGAGTGTAACTAATGAGCTCTTGTGGTTTGACTGCTGTGGTAAACTCTTATCGTAGGGCAATGTTTCTTTTTGCGCTAACATTTTAGAAAAGTATTAAATAAAAAAAAAAGTACTACACAAGTGTGCAAAATAGCAGATGATATTTCAAACTGGGTTTACTGACAGATTATATTATATGTCATGAACTTACACAGTAAGATTAGGGGTAGATGGTATGGGTAAGAGCATACTGCCTAATACACAATAATTTATCACATAATCTGCCAAAATGATGTCGTTGCCTCTGGGATTTTTACTGAGGAATGCAAAATGATCTATTTTATAGTCCTGATAAGCACCTCTAGAATAAGGAAAGTACTAATAAAACCACAAAGTTTTAATTATTTTGTTTAGGCATATGTGTATTCTTTCATTTCCTTAGACCTTAAACTCCAAATCTATTGGTATTTCAAAAATATGCTGTTTTTTGTGCTGTTTTTAAATCATGGGATGCTATTCGAGTTAGTCTTCACTAACAGATAAACTGTTGATCAAGTTACATTTTCTAATTTATTTTATCTTCATTATTGAAGTAAAAAGTGTAAAAAAAAAATGAACAGATCTTCCCCAACACTATCTCTTACCTTAAAGCTGGGGTTGGCGATTTTGGAAAACTAGCATGAATTTGAAAGTAGCATCTCCTCAGGGCTCCGCCTAACATATTTTCCGTATTTTATCCTCTTTCCCGCCGTCCTCCTGTCTCAGTATTCTCCCGTAAATCTCCCGTGTGATGATATAATAATAAAAACATTCCTCTGCCTCTCCAAACTGAGCTCTGTCTCTAGCCTGAATGGGGCGGTTATGCTCCAAGATGATGGATGCCAACCGCTGTAAAACCGAAGAAGAAGAAAAAGTCTCGCGAGAACGTCCACCTGCAGTAGTCTGGGTGGCAGCTATCGCGAGATTAGAGCAGCAGAACAAACTTAGAAAAACAAAGAGTTTATTTTAAATTTCTTGTAAATCTGTCTTAAAATGTGAGGGATACTGGAGCTTGGTTGGGGTTGTGGGACGGCTCACGGCGGGCTTCCCTTATTTTCAAAGACAAAACTTGAAAGGTAAGCATTCTCCGGCAGACTCTGATACGTATGAGCTTGGCTACACGCACCGAGTCTGTGCACGCCGGGAAAATGCACACGCAGTAGGCAGACAGAATGGCAACGGGATTTGATTGGTTTAAAAACAGGTGTCCCAGCATGATTATTGGTTGGGGTTTTCCCTGTTTTACTCCTGCTGTAGATAGCGGATATTTTAAGAACACATTATGAGTTGATTACCATCGGGTCATAAAGACCATTTTAACCAGTATTACAAAAAGTGTATCTAAATCAAATCGCCAACCCCAGCTTTCATTTTTCTGAAACGTAGAAACAAGCCTCTTGCTCATTTGTTGTTGATAAGACAAACATTCAGGGTGTGCTAAATTCTACTAAAACTTCTACTCTTTTAACTTAACTTTATCTAGAAATGACTAAATCCAGTAAAACCAAGCCTAATTAGTCACATAAGGAGTGTTGAACCAGAAGAAAAAAGCACATCAGTCCTACAAAGGGGACAAAAACCAGGTCATGTCGTTTCTATAGAACAGCTAGAAGTTGTGTTGTGCTTCTGAGGCCTTTCACAGACCACAGGAAAGTCCACTGCGATACTGTTGAGGAGTTTCTCACCTCAGTCTCCTCTTCTAGCAGGCGAGTTGCCTCCTCGCGCTCCAAACGCATTCGCTCCTTCACCATGAGAGGAACAGGAGGAAGAGGAGGACAGTTCACCCAACCACACACAGCCACACAGTGATGCGATGAGAGGTTAAGATGGAGGATTTAATGTGGTGGAAAAACGGGTTAGAGGGGGTGAAGAGGGGAAAACAGCAGTGGGGGGAGATGGTATTGAGGTGGGATGATTGGATGATTTTTTTATCACACCAAACACACCAAAGATAGAGGACAGAGGAGAGAAAAAAAAACAGAGGGGAAAGAAAGGATAGTTTGCACACGTTAAAAAGTGATCTATTCATTAGCTATGGGAGCAGAAAAAGCATGCAAGGTGGGACATCGCAGGAACAGTTGTGTCAAATAAAATACCCACACAGTGTGAGGGGGGAGAAGCTTCATTCAGCCGCCATCAAACCAACCTCAGCTTCTGACTTTATCGCCCCAGCCTGACTTTTTACTGAGCTATGACGGAGCAAAATGTAAATCTATCTGCCCATCTGGCCTCAAGCCTCCCCGAACACTCCTGGATGTTCGGCTTCACTCACCACTTTCTCCATCTCTTCTCGCTCCCACTGTGATGTTTCTCTCACCATCTCAGACTCCTGAAGAAAAGATGAAATGAAAGCTCACAATCCATCCTGCAAGTTTTAGCGAAGTGCAGCCTGTCCTGACAGAGGTCGTTCAACCAAAACTTCAAATGGTGCATCAGAAAAGCAGAAACGAGCCGGCCGGCCGACGAGCCCCCTGACATTCCTCTAGTACGGGCAGTCTCCCAAAAGCTAATCTGGACAAAATAAACAACTGTGCTGGCGCTTTCTGTGTGCTGAAGTGAAAAGATGGGTATGTGTGGTGGGAGCTGGAGTGAGTCAAACTCTGCTGTTGTTAAAAATTCCACCTGCTGACACCAAACTGCTGTGGAAGCAGAGCGTCGCTGGGAACAAAAACATCTGATTCATTTGCTGACTTGACCACTCCTGTTACCAAACCACCGAAATAATCCATGTTTCACTGATTTTTTTCTGCCTCCTGGTATAAAATAAAATGAAAAAAATGCTCCCTCATCATCTCTGTACAGCTTGTATCTGTTCTACTCTGTGTGACAGCTCTGGAGAGGCTCGTTATTGTTTTTAACTGGTGGGTCAGGATCCTAAAGTGGGTCATGGATGCAATCTATGGTTGAAAAAAGTCTGTCATGAAGGGAGGCATAAATCAAAAAAAGATTGGGTATTTCATCTTGATATGCTTTGCTGCAATGTGTTTTCCTGCGACATCCCAACTTGTTTTTGATGATTTTATTTATTTAAAGTTTATTTCCATAAATAATATGAAGCAAGAGAGCATTGATGCATGCTAAAACATCTATAGCCTGAGTTTATTTGCAATACCCGAGTTGGGCCTTAAGCCACATAAAACCCAACGACCAACAGCATATTTTGTTACCTTGGAATAACAAAGCCTGTAGAAGACTTAAAAAATTAAAAATCCGGGTTTTTGTTCTTGCCTTAATCCAACTGTAAGTAGTTGCTTTTTTTGAAAAAAATTACAATTTTCATGATGCTCAGCCTTGTAGGGTTTGCACAAGCACTTTTATAGGCCTGTATTTGTAATCTAAGTAGATTAAATATTGATCAGAGGGTTTCATGCTAATACTGTAAAAATATCTCAGCCTTTTAGTGTTTATGTAGACAAACCTGCCTACGTTTATACTACATAATCAACCTTTTATGACCCAGACTTTGACTTTAAGAGGGAAACATTTAGACAACACAAAGGAAAAACTTGATTTGTTTCGTTTTTATATCACTGGGAGTTTTGTTTCTTTTAGGGAGGGAAAAATAGATTAAAATAGTAAATCGAATGTTGTGGAAAAAAATCAGGGATTTTATTTCTTGGCCATATCGCCCAGCCCTACTGTCTTCTTATGATTAAGTATAAACTTCTTAACATCTGTAGAAAACAAACAATATTTGGTGCTGGTTTGGTGGAGTGTTAAGCAACCAGGCACAGCCCACATACATGCTTTTTCCAGTCTTCCCCCTACTCTCTCCCCCTCGTTCAAAAGCTTCTCCACTGTTACTCTCTCCTCACAATGAAGGCACAAAAAGCACCAACAAAATGTTAATCATAGAGGAAAAGAGAGTTAAATCAAATGACTGCATGTGCCTGCACCAATGTGTATTTTCAAACATGTTTGATTTCTCCTGGCTCTTTGTCCAATCATGATTTTTCTTCATCCAAGGCCACAAGAGCAACATTTTTATTATATAATCTAAATGTTTGAAATTCTTTTAAACAATGTTTATGGTTTCTCATTAAGTTGTGGGTCCTGTGGCTCGGTCAACTGAGCATCTCTGCTCATTAGTACTAAAGTAAAGTGTGTTGGCGTCTCACCTTCTGCATGATGTCGATCTCCTCTGGGCTCAGGTCTCGGTCTATAGAAGAGATGCTCTCCATGCTGTTCTTGCGAACGATGCCTGTAGCAAATGGGTTGGCAATGATGCCAGGAGATGCCTGGAAAAGGATAGAAAATCAATATTGAAAATCAAACTTTTTTAAGACCATGTAAAAACCAAACTGAGAAAAATTAAGACATTTCTGGCACTGCAGAGTAAATGGGGGTCAATACAGGTGTGGTGTATTTCTGTCGTAAGTCACTGAAATGCTAAAGTGCTTAAGTGACATTTTTCAAAGGCAGGGTGCAAAATATTTATTCATTAACAGAATATATTAAAAAAAAAGATTCTCAAACATGAAAAAGCACACACGCCTACCTGAAGACAAAGAACCTGCAGATACTGACTGTGCAAACACCATTTTAGCACTTTCTCAAAAGGAAAGTAAAATAGCACGAAGTATGATGATAGTCTTGGTCAAAATACAATCCAAAATTTAAGACCTTACACAAGTAAAATACAACCTCTTTAAACTGTTAAGGATCATCAGGCACTATTTTTATAGTAGTCTGTTGAATATACATTTAGAATATGTGCTTTCTAGGTTACACTAACTGTTCATCAGCTAACATTTTTACATTTAAACCTTAAAAATTGATAATGCAGCAACATTTTCATAACAGCCCTCTACATATGCACATACTCCATTTTCACCTACTCAACCAGTCCTGTGCCAGACTTTATGCTGCGAGGGACAAATATGGAAACTGTAAGAGACTAAAGTACTAAAATGACCAATTTCAGAGGTGCATGTGTGAAAACAGCTTGTGAATTAAAGTTTGTTACATTTACTTGACAGCTGCTTTAGTCTTATGTCGCATAGTATTTCCTATTTAATCATTTGTTTTTTACATTTAAGTTAAAAAGGAGCTGAAAAAACGGAAAGAGGAGAAACATTTGATCAAAGAAATACATTTAATGTGATGATTTATTATGGACTTACCACTGTCCAAAACTTGTCTAAAACTGAAGTGATGAAAATGTCTATAATACGCTCATTTTGGTCGAAAGGCCAGGACTTCATCTACAATTTACTGCCAAACCTAACACTGTGACATGCCACACTTCCATGACTTTTTTCTCTCTGTATCATTTTGTCGAAACACTGCCGCTGTCTGTGTCTCACCTCCACGGCAGCCACCTTTCTTGGGTCGAAGCCGTCACAAACCAGCATGCTCAGGGAATCTCCGACAGATCTCAGCACTCGGACCGCCTCTGTGTGCGTCATCCCCAGCAGACTGTGGTTGTTCACCTCCAGGATTCGCATCCCCACCTGCAGCCGGCTGTCCCTCGCTGCTGCTCCTGTTGAACTCACCTGTTTGAGAATCGACCGGAGATGTAAGAGCACATGATCAGTTATTACGATGCGTTTTTCCAAAAGTTAAGGTCATTTTACTAAATATCCCCCCTTATTCTTTGCTAAACAACTGCACTGACATGACTTTCATACACTTAACCCTTATTTTTAGTGAAAACTTGGTCTGTTGTTTGTTTGACTTGATGACATCTACACAAAAGCCACATCCCAACAAAGCCTCTACAAAAGACAGACTCAGCACCTTGGAGATAAAGATGCCTTCATCTGTTGGATCGAAAGGATTTCCAGCGTGACCCTTCGCCCCTCCTCGTATGCTGATGCCCAGCTTCTCTCCTGGCTGCTTCTGGATCAAAATCTCCTGTAATGATAAAGCCCAGCTTGTCAGGTGGATGAGCTCATTGTGTCTGTGTGTTTGTGCTTATTTATCTAAACTGATGGACTCACTTGCATCCCAGGTGGCGAGGGGTCCCTCCGGACCAACATCCGGATCTCCTGTTTGTTAGCCAGCAGAGCTCGCACAGCTTCCTGATGTGTGGCGTGGCGAAGGTCGATGGCGTTCACCTCGAGTATTCGGTCCCCAACTCGGAGTCCACTTTGACATGCAAGACCATGAGGGATCACCTGAGGATGAGGGGGCACAAAGAAAGTGAGACAAATGTTAGGAGGGAAAATGTTTTTGATTATTTAACAGCATTATCACCAGCTTTTTCAAAGTATTACCTTGGAAATAAACACTCCGGGCTCGTTGATGCCAAACGGATGACTGGCATGATCGCTGCCACCCACGATGCTCAGACCCAGAGGACCACCGGACTTTACCAAAGTCACCTCCTGTCAGAACAGAGGTCAATAAAATTTAGATTCTGAAATAATTTCACTTCTTATATTTTACATAAAGGGATGTAACGGTTACCAGTAAAATGATCAACCGCGGTAAAAATTACAGAGGGTTAGTATTATTGTTCCTTTTTCAATTACTTACAATCAGGAACTATCATCATAATATAACAAGCTGTAACATGGACATGAAGTTTATTTGTGTTCATCTCAAAAACTTCAAACATGTTTATAAAGAGAAATCTGTTCAAAGTTAAAATCTTTTATTCTTCTTGTAATTACACACAGTTTTAAGCATTTACAACATAATAAAGACAAATACTTGCCAGAATTTACTTGCATTTCTCATTAAAAGGTCACAAAACTTTACTTAAAGGACAATTTCTGACACATTTGTCAACAAAAAATACAAGCCTGTTATACTTATAGTATGATTATTATGAATTCATAAATTATTTATAGTATCTGTATTTAACTGTGTGTATAAGTACTTTTTGAAAATTTTTAACACATTACAAAAAAACTGATAATCACGACAACCATTATATTGTGGTCACAATAATCATGATATGAAATTATCATACCGTTACATCCCTTATTATAGAACATCAGGGAACTGTCATAACTACATCTAAACAATAAATCAACTTACAGCAGGGGTGTCCAAACTTTTACACATAAAGAGGAATACATGGACAACTGAGCCACTTTCTGCGCCTAACTTTTAGTGTATTGAAGTTAAAGTTTTAAGGTTAATGGGTGGGCTATCACCTGTCAAGGGGCTTTCGTAACCCCGAGCTATTACTAGATTCACACCTAGTATGGACGAGACCTTTTGAGCAGCAGAGATGGGAGACACTGACGACTAATCTTCACTTTCAGACACAAAACAAGAGTAAACTGCAAGAATGCTGGCGCTTGAAGATGAATATTGCAATATAATTTGTAAATGAGACCTTGTGGCAAAGTAAATACAGCAGAAAATGTGCATGATTGATGGCATTTGTTGCTGTAATCAAAATGTTTTGATTCCTAAACTGTTTCAGGGGCCAATTCAAAATGGGCATCGGGCCGCTTTTGGCCCCCGGGCCACAATTTGGACACCCCTGACTTCCAGCATGCACATACAGTGGATTTCTTTACTAACAGTATAACACATTTCATTTATGAAGCCCTTTCAGATGAAGATGCTGTACATAAATAAAAAGTTGGATTGAAACATCATAGAAGAAACAAACTAGGAAACATCGCACACAGCATATTCACAAATACATTAAGTTCTACTAAGATAACAGCAGTATCGTTGCATCAGACAGCAGAGCTGATACAGCTGTTATTACCAGCTACACTCTACACCACTGCATTATTTTAATTGGATCAAGCCTTCATACCATGCACCATCTTCTCTGGAACTGGACAGCATTAAGGATAAAGCGGGGGCCAAATAAACAAACATTAAGGCTGAGTGGCTTCCATGAGCCTCTAACGGCAGCGGCTAACTACGCTTTAAAGCTTCTGAGTGGCTCCTAAAAGGCCTCACCTCGATGGGATACTCGTCCTCCATCTGGCCAAGGTGGTTCCCGTGAAGGGAGAGGCCGTCCTCGTCCTGGTCGGGTGAGTCTGAAGGCTCTGGGGGTGGAGGGGAGTGGGCTCGAGCCCGGGACAGACCTGGAGACCCCCCTGGAGCTTTCGGGTCTCGCTCCACCACAAGGGCGATGGTGGGGGAGGTGCCGGTAAGGAGCGCTACTGCCTGGTCATGCCTGGCCTCTGTCATGTCTACACCATTGATCTGAATGACAGTAAAACCAACCACGGAGGGTGTGAGCCCACCAGGATGCTCTCAATGACGACGAGCCGAGATGAGGGTTGAAAAACAGAGACATGCTAGAAACGTCATGCTGCTGCCGTCACCTCTACTTGATATTTATGGTAAATGATTGTGAGTGAATCAGAGTGAGTACTGTTACTTAGGAGAAGAACCCAACACCTTTACAGAGCAACAGGAACAAGCAGAGGAAAAGAGCGAGCGAGGGGGACAGCGGACTGCTGCTGCAGGCAACTTAAGCTGAGGTAGGGGTACCAGCAGGAGAAGCTCATTAATCACATATGGTCAGAACATTTCCTGAACATGACTCATGGCTGTTAGTGTTCTGATAAAGAGGGTATGCACTGACGCCAGACTCTCAGTTCAACCCATAGAGTGGCAGAAAGTAACACCTAACAACTGCTGATTTATATTTACATTGACTAAAAAAACCTTCTGCAACAATAAAGTAATTTTTATAATACAGCATAAATTAGCTTGAGCCATAGGAAGAGGATTGTAGTGATTGTAACTCTTCATCTGCGTGAATATGAGAGTATCTGTTATCAGATTAATGCACCCGGGCTTTCCATAAGCATTGGGCATTAGAATCTGTTTAACTGTTGTTGCCTACTGTTAATTTGAATGTGGTTGGACACCTTCATTTCAAGAAATATATACAAGAAAATCATTAAAAATCAACAAAATGGAAGTCATTCTAATTTAATCATTTCATCAACTTGTGGTAAAGTCTATGGACTGAACAATTATTTCATTGTTTATGTCAAACTAGCTTTCTCTAATTAGACTTGTCATCAGACTTCTCTGGGTTTTATATCGGCTAAAAGCATGAAAATATAATCTTGTGTCCTCAGTGCCTCATCAGCCAGGATAATTGTCTTTAATTTTATGGTTGAATTGCTGAAATTTAATGTCTTGACTTTTCTTTACAGTAAAAACTAAAGGAAAGAAAAAGACATGGGGTTCATATCCATTATTACCTGGATGTATGTATGCTCTGTGATGATACCAGGCAACATGACTTCATCCTTGTGTTAAATGACATTATGACTCCAAAAATTTTAATAACATCAGCTGATGATCTATACTGCCCCAAGCCCATGAATATTACTAAATAATTTAGGTATCTGACTGTTTACTTCCCTCTAGCTGCCAGTCTTTGCCACTCAGTGGCTGGATGGTGGCTGATGTCATGTGAAAACCCTCTACAGCAAACTATCTATGAGGCCAATGATCTTTAATAAGTAGTCAAACAATTAAAAAGATACTTTAAAGCTTATTTGCAATCATAATTTGGCACTAATGTAAGAAACTGGCTGTGGCAAAATCTAAAAGCTCCTTGAGAACTACCATTAAGGAGCATAAGATGGAAAAGTTGCGAGAGCTCTTTAAACAAGAGCCTCTCTTTGTTAAAATGATCTTTTTTATGTGCATGATCTAGTAAACCATTGATTTAACTTAGTACTAAAGCTTACAATGAAGCACACAAGAAGGTAAACTTGTTGGCCCTTTAATGGGAACTCAAATGATGTGTTAGCATCAAGCTAACATACGAACACGCATATCCTAATCTTTCTTTTGAACCCGCTCTGGATGATTTCCAGTGATTTTGAAGAGCAGATTATTGTACATCCCTACTGTCCATGCTGTACATGCTATTAGTTTGACACTGATTCTCCCTGTTTTGCCTTTATTTACTTAAAACACAAGTGGAAGATGGTGGGATCTTCAAAAAGGCCGATCTTAAGTCAACAAAGGCAAGTGGAGGAGCTCCCTGTCAGCTTCATAAATGTTATAAATGTGGCTTCATCATTGCTTCACTAACCTGAGTTTAAAAACAGCGTTTGTTCTTACAGCATGCAGTCATCTAAACCTTGCTTTCTCAGTAACAGGCAGAGGACGGCTCTGACTCGACAGTACCAGCTCTTACCGCCGGCTGATGCCCTGTCGTACCTGCTGCTGCGGTAACACACCTGTGCACCATGACAGCAGGACGACAGGCTCAGCTACTCCATCCCAACACCAGACCCACCACCAAGCAGGCAAGACGATGCATCTAATGCATTAGTGAGCATGCCGACGTGAGAAAAAGAGAGAAGCAGTCTGCAGATAGACGGGAGTGAATAGCTGAGGAAAACTGCTGCAGGAAAAGAGGAGAAGAGCTTGGAGAAAAGCAGAGGATTGTTCAGAAAGTTGGAAAAATAGCAGTTTTTTTTGCTCAGCACACCAGACGAGGAACCTGATGAAGCATCACAACCATCATCGGTCAGTTTACAGTAACTGTGTGATGAAAAGGTGTTCAAAGATGTGGCGAAAAACACTAACATGCAAGATCTACTTGCATGCTAAAGGAGGCTGGGCTTGTAGTGTGATTACAGGAAGGAAAAAAGCGAAAAGAGTTCATGCAGTGACACGAAGCAGTGAAATGTACAGAAAAACCTTGATGTTTTTACACAGAAGCCACAGAGTGATTTTGTTAGTATTAGGAGCAGGTAAGGTTAGAGTTTGGGCACATTTACAACTGACATTTCATAACGTGGCAAATCGTTAACATGGAGTGTTTCCTCTACATATGAAAATATAAAGTTTATCATGATGGCAGTTTCATTCATCAGTCAGTGCGTTTACATGCACAGTAAAGTCAAGCTGCAGTCAATGCTCAGTTCGGACAATTAACCGGACCTCATTATATGTGCGAGACTTAATTCTACCAAAATAGTCCAACTTTCTATGACTGCATGTAAATTTACTGAGTGTTTTATCATTTTGACTTATTTGTAGTAAAAACTATAAAACACAAGCTGACTTATTCAAAATGAATGGGATGGACAAATTACTCACCCCCCTGTTTTTTCTTGAAAAATTCTTCCCTCCTCAATCACTTTCTAAGGGATATTTCCCTGATGGATGTGAAATACAGAGCTTAAAAATTATTAGAGCACATTTACATGTAAGATTTATGCCACAGCTGCCCCAAATTACAGCATTGGTATCACCTAAATCATTTTTTTCTGTTTCTGTGGTGTAAGAAACAATATTTTTAGGGCTAAAATATAACTGATACCATGAGCAATGGGTTTTCAAAACAACTGTTCTACAAAAAAAAAGGAAAAATAGGAGAGAACATTGTTATTTCTTGATTAAGATGTCAAATAATAGTTAATAATTTGCATTTACAAACAGAAAAAATAGTTTCAGAGGTTGAATGTTATGTTTGATTAATTTCTGACTTCATAGAGAAGTCTAGTG
Source organism: Scarus forsteni (assembly GCA_036419115.1). NCBI lineage: Eukaryota > Metazoa > Chordata > Actinopteri > Labriformes > Labridae > Scarus > Scarus forsteni. Next base: position 11,362,801 of record JAZDUH010000007.1, on the reverse strand, counting down.
AGCTCAAATTTAGGTATAAAAAGTGAATTCAGTTTGAAATTCCTCATTCTTGTTCAAAATAAATGTCCAATAATAACTTTTATCAGTATTAAACAAGCTTTTGAAAGACTTCTTAATATCTCTGTTTTAATAATAAGTGATCCAATGAATTTCTTAAGCACTGTATTTCTCATGAATATGTGAAACTATCCTTCTGGTATGTCCGGTTTTTAATCTCCACTAGAGGCAGACTTTGCGACAAACCCCATATCTCTATTTTTACACTTTTTTTTTTCAAATCACAGTTTTCTAAGTTATCTTCAATGTTGTGAGTGAGCTTACAAATGTTGTACCAGTTATTTTTCATTTCCTGAAAAGTAACAATTATGTAGATAGGAGGTTTGTACCCAACAGCAATGATATTTAATTTTGAATGTATTGTAAAGAAAACCATTATAGACGGCATTCATCACCGTGAAGTCACATGGAGATGGAGTGATGGATGGAGGGGGTGTCATACTCACAGAGATGACTCTGTCTCCTACATGCAGGGTGCTGTCTCTGTGTGCTGCTCCACCTTCTGCAATGCGAGAGATGTAGATTCCCTAAAAGAAAAAGACAACAGATACATGATAAATCTTCACAGTTAATAGAAGAAAAATTAGCTTGCTTTTGAAATTGGCTTTTAAGAGGGTTAATGAAAGTTGCTGCACAGTTCAAATAATCAAACTTAAGACATTTTAGATGTAAAGGTTTAAAAAACGTAACAAGAGAAAAAAGAAAATGGTTTGTGTGGAACAGTGTGATAAAATTGGTTTCCCATAAAATGATCAAAATAGGGATCAGATTTGATTTCTAAAAACAATAGGACTATAGTTGAATTTTCAAATTCATAAACTATTACTTTTGTACCTCTTCTACCAATTTTGTAAGTGACGTAACATCTTGAATATCAGCTTTGAAATGTTTTCAAGCTTTTGCACAAATCTTAAAAGTATCCTTGCATCTTTTTCTTGAACTTGCATTTCCCAGCTCTCTTTCTCTTCCTCATATTTGGCTGGTGGATGCCCTGCATTGCACTGATGTACATTCTGCTGTGATTTCAACAATTTGTCATGTGAAATAGCAAATCAACACCTGGAATGTTTAAAATGATCATATGAGTCATGTGATTGTTGAGAGATAATTTGTCGTTTTTTTGTTTTTTAACAAAACACAACAATATTGAAACAGGAGCCATCCATCTCTTCAGAGCCATTTATCAGTAACAGCAGACATGCAAATTGATGCAGGCATTTACAGACAATATTTTGGTAGTACTTCATAGCTACATATACTGGTTGTAATATTGGATATGTATATTTTATTAAACAAAAAAAAAGTTTTTCTTGCTTTATATCTGTTGCTAACAAAAAGACCATTACCATGTGAGGAGGAGGTCAAGTTCAGTAAAGTCAAGGCTTTTTGCTCTTGACAAAAAACTTCAGCATTGGTCCCGTTGATTATGAGTTCAGACATATTTGCGTATCAGCAAAAATCCAACATTTTGCATCCCTAACACAGCAGTATGGACCCGACAAGCCTCAGCTGGGGTGCCATCTAAAATTCAAGGCTTCACATTTACACATGATGTGTAAATAATACACCGTGCTTTCACAAACAGTGGGTTGCCAGTGGGAAATAGTTCAGGGGGAAAAGTATAAGTCTTTTGAAGAAACAATGAAACAAAACTCAAACTCTAACTTAACAAAAACATTGAAATGAAAAAACAATTCTTTGTCAAAGAGCTATTTTTAATCTAGGAATTCTTCTAAGTAAAGATAAGAGTTATTACGACTTCAAGTTAACTTTAACTTCACAAACCAAGAACATCTTTTGGACTTCTGATGATATGAACAAGTCTTTCTTTATTCAGAACACACACAATAGATTTGTTATTAATAAACTGCAACTAATATAGTTTTGAGGACAGGAATGGTCAGTAAATTACTCCATAAATCTTGACTGTCCTGAGAGTGTGTGTCAGATTAGAGGGTCAGGGCTGGAGGTAAACTGGTGCAACAGGCTGCAATAAATCAGTGGTCTAACTGTGAGCTGTCTAAACAGATGTTACCAGTCAGATACAATGTGATTTTTATGATATTGATCTGATTCCTTCAGTTATTACTCTTGTTATATATTTTTGTAGCTCCGAGATACTAGCTGTTACAAAGTGTGGTATACAGCCGAACACATCCTAATATAAAGCTTTGATAAGATGAATGCATATGTTAATAATAGGCAGCATAGTGCTTCATCATTTAGAAACAATAAAAAAATAACTGATCAAATCTCCAGACCACTGGCACAACTTTCTCTCTGAACACATTACAAAAATAACATTAAATCAAATAAACCTCTCTGACCCCACATCTGCCACATCAACAAAACAAAAGTGTAAACACACACAGGAATAAAGTCCAATGAACCTCCTCCTCTCGTCAACAAACAACCAGCCGAGTCACTGCGTCCATTTCAAACAGCTTTTTGAAAGAGAGGCAAGACTTACAGTCAGCTGTCTGAATCACACGTTTATGAGTCCTTTCCTCTTTGTGGGCCCGCTGAGCTGCATGAGTAGCAGTGCAGTGTCGCGCTGGCCCAAATATGCACCTCACCCCGTCCAATTACAGCAACTATCAGGTGTCAAGTCTGGCTATTCATATCTCCGTCCCCCTGGAGACGACTGTAAACGCTGCTGCTGGAATAGACACTGTTAACAGACAGTCCCTGCAAACTGTCTGTGAGCTGGCTTCCCGACTTCAGGGCTGCACCTGCTCTTCAGTGATTGTTTGATGGGTTTGCATCACAGGCTTCAGTCACAGAAACAAAATCACAAACAGAGGATTTCAACCCGAGGAAGGTTTAAACTCATTTGTCCGAGTGGAAGTGTTCTGGTTTTATTGAGGAAGGTTTGACTGGGCTCATGATCTAACAGAAAATGTCTTGCTGGGAGGTGGAGGTGCAGTCTGACATTACGCTTTGTTAGTAATCGGAAGGTTGCAGGTTCAGCCCAACTTGGCTGTCATACAGCGACGTGTTCTTGGGCAAGACACTTAACCCCAAGTTGCTCTCACTGCAGTCTCAGTGGTGTGTAAATGAGCATGAAAGGGTGTGAAGACGATAGCTGCAGTGGCCAACAGGGTCATACACGCAGCAAAAACCCAACCACCGCAAACACAGGAATGATCCAAAACGAAAAACACACCAACATATTAAACAAATGCAACTAAAAATGCAGCAGAAGCAAAAACTTACAAATCAACAAAACAAATGTGTAAAAAAAACGCTGCAAACAAACCCCAAAACAACTGCAAGAGAGAAACACTGTAAAATTCTAACCACAAAATGTATATTAGCCAGGCCACTAGGGGGAGCCAACCAGAGGGATGGGCCAGACCCTCTTTACAGACAGGAGAAAAGGAAACAGAAGAAGAAAGCGGGATACTTAGAGGAAAGTTAGCAAACATTTGGAGAGGAGAATTAAAAGGTATGTTGTCCTTTATGTCATTTTTAAACACTTGGCTGTTGTCTCTTGCAGTTGTTTCGGGGTTAAGTTTGCAGCATTTCTCTTTCACATTTATTTTGTATACTTATGTTTCTACGGCATTTCTGTAATTTCATCACATTTTTCATGCAGCATTTTTCTGTTACATTTGTTGTGTATGTGTCTGTGTGTTTTTGCATCATTCCTGTGTTTGTTTGCAGCATGGATACCCTTGTTGACTACTGTAGATTGCTAATAGACACAGAAACTTAATCCAACAGTGAGTTACTGTGGGAGTGAGTGGGTGTGAATGGGTTGATGAGACCTTTGGTGCAAAGCAGCTTTGAGTAATTAAAGACTGGAAGAGTGCTATATAAGCTCAAGTCCATTTACCATCTACCATAAAAGTCTATATTTGTGGAGTCACACTGATATGGCGAATGTTGGTCTGTCTCACCATGTCTCCAGTGCGGTACGGCGTGGACCCTTTTCCCCCTGCGATGCTGAAGCCCAGCCCTTTGTCGTTTCTGATCAGGCAGGTGGAAAGCCGCTGATGAGGCCCACTTGGCGTCGACTCCAAGTTGAAGGCGAGGCCGCTGCTCCGCCTCTCCCGGGGGAAGTAGTCGTCCTCTGGCCTCAACGGCGTGGTGGTGATGGCGTTCTCCGGCTCTACCATCCGCTCTCTGAGCACCGTCATTGAGACTGTGGCACCAGAGCTGCGGAGAGCTTCTACTGCTGTGTGATGCTCTGCTTCATGAAGGTCCACTCCATTCACCTGACACAAGCAGAATTACATAATAAAACACATGTACGCCGGTACAATGCACAATGCAGACTAAAGAACACCCAAAACTCTCCACCTCTAAAAGTTTGTCTCCCACTTTGACCCCTGCTCTGGCAGCAGGACCCTCCTCTGATACTCTGGAGATGAAGATTCCCTGCAAAAACACATAAATTAATATGGAAAAAAACATGTTTGAGAGTTTTTATCCAGGTAGTAGCTACACCTCTTACCTCGTCATCCCCCTTATAAGGTGTAGACCCTTTCCCTCCGGCGATGCTGATACCCAAGCCTCCAGTTTGTCTCTGGATAGTTAGGTGATGCTGCAGGTTGAGGAAGTGTGAGTCAGGACAGTAAAAAGGTGGAATTCCTTTTAAGACCCATCAACCTCAGACAGACCAAGAGGGAGGAAAGCCCATAATGTATATTTTAATCTTTTTTCAATGTAATGTTATCTTTTTTAGACCTGGGAGTCCCTGTAAAGAAATCTATCTCCGGGCTTGAGATTCAGTTCAGTGGGTATCTGATGTGTTGGTACCATATCTGCACCACAGTTCTTTACACATTCCTTATCAAGTGACTCTTACCTTTAATCACGCTACACTAGCAAGACATTGATGAAAACAAACCCTCAGCGAATAGATGGTACTTTCTACTGCATGACACAGAGTCAGACCAATAGTCTGCATCCTGGTATGAGGATGTGAGAGTGCCAGCAGTTAGCTTGGCTGCTGAGGGGTATAGGTTGGGCTTTTTGATTGTTTTCCATCATATTCCACAGCACTGTGGGACATTTATAGAGAGGTGCAGGGATGATTAATTTTGGAGGCGAAAGCTAGCATCGCGCTGGTTCCCTGTTTTGTATTTTTTTACTGCTGATAATAAACTGTGAGGAACAAAAAAAACATTAGACTTGCATGTTCTGTTCCTGGTGATAATCTAAAATAATATAGAAAACAAACCTACTTTTCACAGCTTTTTAAGCTTAAACACAATCGTTAATAAAGAAAAGCAATTAGTAAGCTACAATTGAACTGGTGGTTCAACTAAGAAGCACTCATTCCTGCACCACTCTTATGTTGACGCACCCACCATAAAAATAAAAAAAATAAGCTAAAGGTGATAAAAACCTCACATCCAAAAGCCCTCATATTTTCACATTATTAAGAAACTTCATTCAGACATTTCTGTCATGTTTGGAGACAAATTTCTGCTTTGCTTTACAGGGACTCTGAATTAAATTATGGGTGACCTCCCTCCTTCTGCCAGAGTTTGGCATTATATTCAGAACAGCATCCTGTTATCATGCTAAAAGATGAGTTTGCTTGTCTGAAGCCTTGTGTCAGTTAAACTGGAAGCTGACTGATTTGTGCCTTGAATTTTACATTTATGGATAAACTAAAAAAACAAGGCAGTATCCAAATCACCAGGCAGTTTCCATTTACCCAACAAAAGACTTCAAACATAAAATAACTACTCAAACTTTCTTAAGCTTCCTACAGAAGGACTTTAAGGCACTAAATCTAACTATAAGCTGTAATTGTGTATTTGTATATGGGCAGGGAAACTTTCAGAAGGTGAAGTTCACTCAAAAAAGTCTGAATAGACTGTATATTTGTTCAGTTTGTTCGCAAGCCATGCAAAAATGATAGGAATGGAGCTAAATGAGGGAAAGGTGGAAGGAAAAGGTGAAAAGAATGGGCTGTGTTTTTGAGTTGACATGTAGAGCGTTTTTTTTGTAAAGAAGTGATGTGACTCTTTTCAAGCCACCAGATCAAACTTTAATAACAAACCCTTGCAAAGTTAACCAGCATACTGTCTGCAAACCAAAGCAACATAAATATTCCAGTGGAAGTTATGGCTGCTATGTGTAATGCACACAATTATAGAATATTGAAATGCGATGACTCAGAGGTGACCTTCACACGTCTTCGACAACCTTGAGCTCTTCCTCTGGACTGCAGTTGAGTTACCTGTTTGTACAAAAACTTACACCTGGAGGAAGTTTGTGAAGCAGGTTTTGATCTTTAAAGTTGCGACCTGCGTACATATGGCAGGGCGACACAGCGAGGAGAAGAGATGGAAGGAAGCAAAGCAGCAGAGGCAGAGGAAGGGACAGAAGCAGAGGTGCGATGTGGCAGGACCTGATACACGGTTGATGGTTTATGTTTCTGCAAGTTTGGTAAACAGCAGAATTTTAGCAAAAACAATGCTTGGCAAAAATCTGACTTTGGACATCTGTTTAATCAAATAATAATATATACACAAGATGTCCAGACTGGAAAAGTTATTCTTTCCAAAAGTAGGTAAATTTGGGCATAGGACCTTTGGTAATGCAGGTTAAAATGATTAAAATGGAAATAGCAGGGTTCCTACACACTACACCATAATTTCAAAATCAAGCCAATTTAAGACTTTTTAAGACCTAAACTGAGTTAAATTAATTCCACTATTTACATCACAGAACAAATGAGTATTAACATAGCCCTGGTATATTTTAGCATCTGTTTCCACAACCAATTTTTATGCTGCAAGAGCTTTTTTTCAAACAAACCCATGAAATGCATCGTTTTCAGTGCTCGCTAGGCAGGAAATCGCACTCAGCCTCGGCTTAACGTTGTCGCCATGCTCCCAGCCTTCTCAGTTGAACAGCAGTTCAACTTTTGGAATGGCACTGTACTTGTCATTATCAATTCTTCATCACTGACTGATCAAAATCAGGACAGGACAAAACTTATAGTGCCTACTGTATAGTAGTAAAGGCAGAAGAGAAAGTGATCAGACTCATATTTTCAAGGGAACTTCCAGTATTCCCAGGTCTTGAGCTGCTTCGAGTAATCGTACATAGTTTCTTGATTATCTTGTCATATTTTTCTGGGTGTTATTTCCAAGGCTAAAAGCCAATCTGAAGCACATGCAGCTTCCACTTATCTCAAAGGCAATTTACATTACCTGGCAACTTAAAGCACAGAGAGCCCTGAAACTGTGGTCGAGAGCACTTGAAGCAAAAAAAAAAATAAAATAAAATAAAAAAAGGAGAAGAAGAAAGGCCAGCTGTGGACACAGGCTCTAAGTCTATTAAAATGATCACAATTAAAAGTTAAATAAAAATTACTCATTGATGGGACCTGGGATGATTTTAATGCATTGCTCACAAAATATCAACTGATTAAAAAATAGATAACTGAAATGATTTAGAAACCCATATATATTACACAAATACTGAACATTTAATTTAGGTCCATACGCTACATGATAATATAGCAAGATGCACATTGATGACACTTCATTACAAGATTTTCCTGGCCATTATAATGTTTTGCATTGCTGCTGTGAAACAAAACAGAAATATAGGATTAGTCCATCATTTCTGGATCCAGGTTCTGCCACATTGCTTGTTTCATTGATGAGTTTGGTTAGGGGGTTTCCTCATGATTGGTTTGAATCAACTAATGGTTTCTGTGCGTACTGATTCTACCCTTGATTACACGTGGATGAATGAGTGGGGGGCTGGGTGAGTTAGGGAGACGGAGAGACAGAGTGGATGAGAAAGAGTATGTACAGACCTCTTCCTCCTCAATTCGAGCAGGTTCAATCAGCAGATTATTGACTTGATCAAATGACACCCCCTGTTAGGACAGGAACCAGCGAGAGGCATGCGGATTAGTCAGGCCAAATTAAAATATGCTCACACTCGCACTTAAAATTAAATTAATTGGAAAAATAAAATTTAAAAAACTTTGCCAAACACATCCATCACTCTTTCCTCTGCTTGCAGGTCGTGAGCCTCCTACCTGAAGGGACAACCGTGAAGCAGAGAAAATGGCACACACTCGCCCCAGCCACCAGAAGCGAATACAGGCAGAGACGGAAAGATAAGACCCAGGAGCTGAGCTGCAGCGCAGTGCAGAGAGAGCAACAAGAGAAGGCAAAAGCTCCCAGCCTCCACACCACACAAAGCAAACTCCTCCAGCAGTAAGTTTTACTTTTAGACAAATGGATCAGTTTGTGTAAGGAAAAAAACGACAAAGGGATATCATAGTATTTAAGAAGTGACTCTATAGAATTAAGTTTCAGGGGTTTAAGCAGAATATATCTATTTTTCATGTAATTATTTCTAATTTCTTATTTGCTAAATAATTTAAATAAATACATTGATTATGATAAACACGAATAAAGCTCCTTGAATCTCTCATTTCAGCTCTGCCGGTATAAGTTCTGGTTGGTCTTGGGTCATCTGAAACACACAGATCTCCGTTCATCCACACTCACACACAAAGGATTCAGTGCAGTGATAATGCTTGATCACAGTGTCAAAGACAGGTTTGCATGATAGACCAGAATTAGAGATGTCCCGACTGACTGGTGCCTGATCATTTTCTTTGCTAAATTTGATTGGTGCATCAGAAATTACTCTTGCGGTCATTAATTCAATCACTTGTGGTAAGTAATCTGGAGTCTGTGATTAAAAGGGCGAAGGAGTTAAGCAGACACTCAGTTAAGCAAGGCGGATCTTTAGTGAGTATCTTCCTGATTTCAGCAGAAGTTCATCTTTGTCATACGTACTTGTTAATGTTGGGACCAAATACAGCTACCAGGCATTATGACCACCTCCCACCCTGACTGGCTGCACTATACAGCCACAACTAACTTCAACGTACCGTGTAACTGGTCTGTTGGATCTGACCACACTGGCCAGCTTTTGCTTCCCACATGCATCAATGACGCCGTTGCTGTTTCACTGCTGTTCCTTTTCCAGTCCACTTTATACACCCCACCCCACAGAGCTGCAATATTCGCTCTAATCCTTACACTTGCCCATATTTCCTGCTTCTAACACATCAACTTTGAGGACAAAATGTTCTCATGTTGTCTAATAAATCCCATCCACTAACAGGTGCCATGATGAAGAGAGACTGAGTGTTATTCATTTTGCCTGTCAGTAGTCAGAATGTTTTTCCTGATCGGTGTATACAATCCATTCGTGGCACAGATGTGATTGTTTATACAATAATTGTGGGTGCACATGTCACACTTTGAGATGAACCCACATCATCTCAACACAGAAGACTTACTTTCTGTTTCAAGACAAAATCACTTCAACATAGTGTTCCTTTTTAAAAAATTACAGATAATTAAGAACAATAACTAGCAACAAGCTAGATAATTAAATCTATTGAGAAATATCACCCATCTCTTTTTGTCTGTTTTTCCTCTACCTACGTCTTTCCAAAGTTTGATCATAAAACTCCTGGAGTTTAAACAGCCCCACTGAGTGAAAATAACTCAAAGAACCAGACAGGAAAAATAAAAATTTTATAAAAATGTTGTGTATCTATTGCCTGTGATTTATTTTCAATCCAAAAAATTAATATCATTTAAACAGTGCTTAATAGATTTATTAGATCAACACCCAATGAAATGTCAAGCCATTGCTGCCCTAAATAAACAGCAGGATTAGTATCAAAATCATATTTTTTCTGTTACTGTGGCATGTAGAAGCCCTATAATCTGAATTGTATTTTTAATCCTTTAACATTTTTTTAGTGCTGTGATCCATGAATTTTCAAATGTACTGTTTTACAGAATAAAAGGAAAGACATAGAGAACACTATTATTTTTTTCGGACTAAGATGTCAATTTATTGATGTTTACTTGCATTCCTGAACAGACAAAATCAGTGGTGGAATATTTGCATGATTAATTTCTGACTTCTCAAAGTGCTCAAATTTGGATAAAAGAAGAAGAAAATCAATTTGAAATGTCTCCTTACTGTTCAAATTTATGTCCAATAGTAATTCATTTTTTTTTTAGTTTTAAACAATTTTTTCAAAGATTTCCTAAATCTTTTATGTTATCTCATTTTTATAACAGGTGGTCTCTTCAACTTGTCAAGCATCAACTGTATAAATAAAGTTTTTTTTTAAAAATCCCAGTGAAAGTTTTCCAGTGTCACTCAGGCCTATTGTCCGCCAATTTCACTAAAAGATGCTTTATATCAGCAACAGAAAAACTTGATCGGGGCATCCCTAATCCTGGTATTCTACAGTCTCCCAAAATGCTGATGATCACAGAGGACAATCATTTTCATGAGCAGTGTCTCCACAAGCATCACACCCTCCATTCATACTACCAAGCACACTGGCACAATGTTATAAGAGCAGATTGTGAAAATGTCATTATTCAATTAAATCAGCAGAAAATGGTGAGACTTTAGTGCTGAACTTGGCTGGTGTTGATGCGGAGAAGCTGCTGGAATTAAGAGTTTGTTGGTGGCATGTTATTCCTGCAGAAAGCTTTCTTTAGAAAAATCAATAATCCAAACGCTTAAATTTACCTTTATCTTTAAGAAAATGTGTGTACTACTGGTTATTCATGTGTAAAAGTGATGTCAAGTGTTATAGGTGTTTGGTGAAGGACATATCAGTGAAAAACATAACATCAACCCCCTACAGAACACTCCACTTGACTTATTGCTCAAAACTAGAGGTCCTCATTTGCACACTGACCCTGCATGCATATTTAAAAAGGGTTGGCAGCTGATTTGAAAACATAATGCAACTTTCAAGGTGCTAAGGGCGCTCTATGCACACAGCATTAAGTGCTTACATAGAGGCAGTGAGCAAGCAAAAAAAAATCTAACTCAAATATACTCTAATTTTAGTAATTATGTCGTATGTCCTGTTTAACCATTTCTGTCTGAATCTCAATTTAAGTGTAAAATGTCGTCAAGTAAAATCCAACTTTCCAATCTTACCATCCATTCCTGCCCTGCACCACAGCTTTCACTTTACCTTTACTTGACTTGAGTTGCTCGCGTGCCGGCCCTCCTCGACCTCCTCCATCCTGCGATGGAGCTGTGGCGTGCCCAAGCTCTGCTCGTCCTCCTCGTCCTGCTCGTCCTCGGCGGTCTGTGCGGGAGAGCCGAGGCCGTCGGGGCTGAAGCCCTGCAGCAGTGCAGCCACAGCCTCGGGCTTGGGCAGCTTGGTGATTTTGAAGTGCTTTTTGTAGTGTGGCGTGTCCTTTCTGATCAGGCGCTGCTTCTCGGCGGGAATGGCCGGCCTCTCGTCCTCCTCGTCGCTCCTCTCGCCGTCTTCTCCGTCCTCCTCCTCGTCCTCCTCCCCTCCTCTGATGATAGGCTCCTCGGCAAAGTGCACAGTGGGCTGCAGGAGACGGATTCGCACCAGAGAAATGTTAATTAAAGGGTACTCATTTGGGGAATCTTTCATTCAGCTGCTCACAAAGTAAGAGATTAATATTCACCTCGATGTACTCCACCTCCATCTCATCCAGCTCTTCCTCCTCCTGAGGTAAGTGTCCATCCACAAGGTCTTCCTTCTGTGGGGCTGCGTTTTGTCTCTCCTCGTGGGAGGTGGCCGACAATGTGCTGTTTGACACCTGGGAGTCGTGGCTCTGGTTGGACAGGTCACTGAGCCTCTTCTCCTGTAAACAAATCAGCGTGTTTAATCAGAATTAAGTGCCAAGGAGAATACTAACAGAAACTACTTTAATACTTCTGTAACATTTTGAATAATTCCTACATTATCAAACCAGACGCGCTTGGATGTCTGGCTTTAATTATTACTTGGATGAAAATTACTGTGTGGTTGACGCGACTGAAATAATAATCATGAGTGGAGACCATGTTTACCACATGTACATCCTAATAATATCTGTGCTGGGTAATTGGACACCAAGCTGACTGCACTGTTGGACCTTTGTTCACAACTTCTTAAACATCTTCAGTGACATCCTGTGACAAAAACTTTCTGTCATTGAACCAGAGCTCAGCATGGTTTATTTACTCCAATAAAGGGCTGTCAAATAATCAGTTAATTCCAATATAATATCCAGTATATATTAGTACTGTGATAGTATAAAAAATGTTTGCAGATTAACTGCACTTTGGAATCTCAAGACAACCAGCGACAGAAGCAAAGTCACTTAAAACAAACCACATTGGGAAGGTAAAGGTGAATGAAGGCTACAAATGTAATGCTGACTGATAAAATGACAAACCACGGAAACATTTCAGACAGATAGTATCACCCTTTCCTATTTTAATTATTGTTGAAACAGAGTTTGACAACCTCACTTTGTACAAAACCCCAAACCAGTGAAGTTGGCACGTTGTGTAAATTGTAAATAAAAACAGAATACAATGATTTGCAAATCCCTTTCAACCTATATTCAATTGAATACACAGCAAAGACAAGATATTTATTGTTCGAAGTGGTAAACTTTGTTATTTTTTGAAAATATTAGCTCATTTGGAATTTGATGCCTGCAACATGTTTCAAAAAAGCTGGCACAAGTGGCAAAAAAGACTGAGAAAGTTGAGGAATGCTCATCAAACACTTATTTGGAACATCCCACAGGTGAACAGGCTAATTGGGAACAGGTGGGTGCCATGATTGGGTATAAAAGCAGCTTTCCTGAAATGCTCAGTCATTCACAAACAAGGATGGGGCGAGGGTCACCACTTTGTGAACAAATGTGTGAGCAAATTGTCCAACAGTTTAAGAAAAACATTTCTCAACGAGCTATTGCAAGGAATTTAGGGATTTCGTCATCTACGGTCCGTAATATCATCAAAAGGTTCAGAGAATCTGGAGAGTCAAAAAGAGTCAAAATGATGCTGCTCATTGCCTGGAAAAGCCAGTGCTAAATGTTCCTCTGCAAAGCAGCACCAGGTGTCCAGTTTGCAATGTTTGGCCTCTGAAAGCAAAACTATGGCAGACACGGACACTGTACCAGAGATTTTTCCCTCTCAAAAAGTGCATCAAGTATATATGCTGACAGTCTTAAATTTCAATCTCAAATAAACAAAGCCAGCCGTGCCTTATTTCTTAACCTTTACAGCCCCAAAGTACCCCATTTTGGGAATGCTTGCAGGCTCTCCGACAAAAAAATTAAGAAAAAGTGAAATGTTTTTCAAAATCCTTGCCTGACCATAATGTTATGAAACCTCTCTAATTTCACTCTGCATCTCTTTATAACAGTTGTACTTTGCAGAGATGATTTAAAATCATTTTATTATTCATTTTTAGATTTTAACAGCCATTCCAGCATCATTTCCAAGATCAATTCACAATAAAGCATGCTTTTTTACGGTGTGGATGAAATTTTCAAATTATTCTGACTTCTATCTTCATTTACTTTGTCCCAGTAATACATACCAGTATACTGATAATTACACATCTGGACAAATCTCAAAGTGTCACCTTTATCACGACACCTAAATAGTTCAAATACACCCTGTGGTTGCAGAGATACACTCTTTTCTTTATGAGTATGTCATTTTTGAGCAGAAGGCCTAAAAAAAGGGGCAAGGGCTGTAGAGGTGAAGAAGGAGGGAACAGACTATCATTGTGCTTAATTTGATTTTTTCTCGCTAACTTTTATTTTTTCTAAACACCTGCACTGTTTACATTTGGCTGTATTTATATGTGTACGTATAATGCTTTCAGATTTTGTCTTAAAAGCCTTGAAGAAAACACAAGATGGTCTGTTTACTAGTGTCCCTGGTATTTGCTTTGTTGTCTTTTTTCATACAGATTGAGTTATCTTATGCCAACAACAAAATCAAAACTTCAACCTTTTGTTCTAGCACCCAAAAACACAACAGGACAACATTTTGGGACTCCTGTGCTACTTGTGAGCAGGCGCCAGCAATTTGTCTTAGTTCTCAGTTTTGCTTTGTTCGTCCTCCAGCTAATGCCATGATGTCATTCATAACGTGGGTTGTTTGAGGGTCTAAATCAGTGAGCTAAGAGTTTAGCCATGCCTCTTTAATGTGTGCCAGGATGCACAACAGTGTCAACACGACCAAACCAATCTCCATGACAGCTCTCCAGACCACCTTGGTATGTTGTCTAAGCTCCTGGATATCACACTGTTGTCAGTATTTTGAAAATTCAAAACAAAGCAACTGAACTGTGTTGAGTTTTGGGAAAACGTTTCACTTCTCATCCAAGAAGCTTCTTCAGTTCCAGGATTGCCAGGATTATCGCCAAATTACAGTAACGTACAGTATTGATGCACCTTCATCACTGCATGAGTACAATTAAAAATCAAGAGTTTAATTTTTAAGAGATAAATGATGAGAAGTGAAACGTTTTGGAAAGACGTTTCACTTCTCATCTAAGAGGCTTCTTCAGTTCCAAATGGCTGGTGAAGGAAGCAGCTATTTATCTTACTGCAGAGTAAGACAACAACAAAAGAAGTCTTAGGGCGTTTTCACGCCAATCACATTTAGTGTGCACCAAAGAAGTTTTGGCCCAGGGTTTGGTACGTTAGTATCCATGTGAATGTAACCACCGCACTTTGGTGCGCACCAAATCAGCCGGTCCGAGACCTCCATGAAGGGGTGGTCTCGATCCGCCCCATCTCCCAACATTTGGTGCGGTTTCACTGGTGTGAAACAAAGTGGTCCGAACCGATCTACTTTTGATGCATTACTTCCGGTTGAATATTTTGCTTACTCAATTTGTCGATTTGTTTATTCTGGTTGAGGATTACGATGATTTATGAGGGTCCAGAAGGTCGCCGATGCCGTCTCAAACACGACAAAAAAAAACACACTTGAAGGAAAATGCAGAAGAGAGCAAAACGTAAACATTGGTTGTTTGGTGTAGGAAATGGTTACCATGGTAGTCTCTTCTTCGTTCTCCTCCATAGCAGGATTGGTAACCAGTTACGTGCATATCGCCCCCTGCTGTTTCAAACTGAGTAAATACACAAGTGGGTCCGGGCATGGTTCAATGTTGCCAGTGTGAATACAAGCCAGCGGGGGAGGGGGAGGGGGAGGGGGGCGAACCCATGGCGAAACCGCGCCACAGCACGGTTCGAAACAAGTGGGCCTAATGTGAAAGCGCCCTTACTCTGTAGTATGATAAGTATATGCTATCACCAGCCATTCCGAACTGAAGAAGCTTCTTGGATGAGAAGTGAGACGTCTTCTCAAAACTCAACACAGTCCAGCTGCCCTGTTTTGAATCTTCAAGATAACCATGACCTGGATGAAGAATGAGAATCTACACGAACGTATTGTTGTCAGTACACTTTGAGCAGCATTCACATTTAGCATTTAGGACTGCCTGGCGTCTGATCACTCAGCTTAGATGTTAATGCAAAGTGTAAGAGAGGTCAGTGTATAATGTATTTACATGGGGATCCTGGAAATCTTCTTCTCCATCAGGTCTTGATGTGTAAGCTTCATTCCTCCTCTCCTCAATCACCTTCTTCATCACCTTCAGCTCACTGGGATGTGGTGTGGCTCTGCGCTGAAGACCCTGAAACATAAAACTGTTTAAAAACGAGACCTCCTCACTACAAACACATTTTACTGCTGTCCACTGTTGTGTCTGCTCACTCTGCGCTCCGCAGCAGCCTCATCGTCCTCCTCCTCTTGCTTGGTCTCCTCCTGGAACTGAATGACTGACACTCGGTTCAGGTTGCTGTCTGTCCAGCTGTCATCCACGCTGTTCTGCAGCAAGTTCTCTGTGGTGACCGGGAGGTACAGAGGACAGAAGGTTGTCAGACGGAGGTAACAGCCATGCCACATACTTTTGAAAAGGCAGATACAAGCACAGATCCATCTAAGTGTTTTCTCACTAGATCAGATAATGAACTATTAAATGGTGATTTTAAAATGGTGTTCCTCACAGCTGTTTTAGGACTTTATTTTTCATTTATCTCAAACTTAAAAAAAGCATATTATTACTTCTATTATGTATACGAATTTGTATTAGTATGCATTTGTATGAGTACATAGGAGTGTATGTATGAGTGTAAACCTGTGTATAGAGTATGTATGTGCTTGTGAATGGGTAAATATTTAAATATCTATATATTTTTTTTTTCTTAATCTCTTTGCTTCTGATTGCTGTTTGCTTATTTTTTATTTTACTAGTTTGCTTAAGTTTGTGTTACTGTTCTCTTTCCACGTGTATCGATGTCACTTGGCCGAGCTGTAATGTACCTTTTTTGGAAACTGGAAAAATAAAGTGTCAAAAGAAATAAAACAACAACAAAAAAACACCACATCAAATAAAACATGAGTACACCAAAAAACTGTAAATGTCCATCAATAAAAATAACATAAGAACCAGTTTGAGAAGAGGCAGAATGAAGCAACGAGATTATTTAGTCCTGCCTCTTCCTTACAAATTAAGTCCAATATTGACTTAACATCATAAGTTATTATGTTATTAGTTATTACAATGGCAATAGCCTCTTTTTACATGCTAAATCAATCCCATTCTTCATATACACCTGCAAGAGAGCATGACACACTAACAATAAACAAGCACTTAGGTTTATTTCATTTTACAAACCACAGACCCATGAGCACTCGCAGATATAAAGTAAAAAAACAAACTTTAGCAGTAACTATAATATAAATAAATGACTGAAAAGCACACACACATTGGAACCTTTGAATTCCTGTGATTTTAACTGTAGTGCTGCTGAAAAGGGCAACCTCGCAGATACCTGAAACGTGTTACACACTTAAATAGTTGCCTGTCCTCTTTTGTGCATTAGCCAAATCAACATAAAAGCTACTACTGCTTTGCTAAGTGTTACTTACCTAAGCTTGGTGAAGGCTGCTGTGGCAGCAAATAACACGTCAGCACCTTCTCCCCTGTGCGCTCGTCATCCTCTGTCTGGAACTTCAGCATCGGCTGTGACTGGTTCTCTGCGAGCCACATGGCCTTGAGGTTGAGGTTAGTCAGGGCAAAAGGCAGGTTTTGTAATCTGGACAGAAGAAGAAAAGCAGTGACATGAGACACAGCCTTTCATTTTAACTGACATAAAACTAAATATCATCAGCGTAGGAGCCACAAATTAATTTATTGAGAACATTATTTAAATCTAAGGATTTAATGTAAGGATTAAGGTATGTGTTTATATTTTGGGGATTTGAGGATTATTATTATTGGGATAATATTGAGTTGGAGATGGCGTGTCATGGGGTGATGGGCGTGTGTGTTCATGATTTATCACACCTGTTCACCTGTGTGGTCAGTGGAAATGAGAGGTGAGGTGGGAAGCTGTATTTTTTGTTGTCTTTTTTTGTTGATTTTTTGTTCATTTTGCTTCAAACCTTGATGAACTTGCGTTATTTTTCTTAATTCTTGAATGTAAATGATATGCTAGTCAGTGCTCGTTTCCTACATTTATTGATTTTTGCTTCATAAAGGATCAATATGAACATTTTTTGGGATCAGTGTTTGTTTTGTGCCCCAACAGTGACCCAAATGAGGAAGTTTAAACTCTTTTAAATACTTAAGGACTAAATAGATGTTTCTTCTGATGGTTTTTGCTTCCAGGGATCAAAAATGAGGAATAAGTTCTAGGTCAGTCCATTCAACAGACATTTAAAAACTTAACACAGCAGCTTTAACTAGCATATCTCAACAATGATACAAAGTGCTGACATTTTCTAGAAGTTTTCTCATGAATTAGCCACTTCAGCTTTAAAATCCAACACCAAACATTTTATGATTTCCTCTTTAAACCAAAGAGCTGTTCCAAGAAGGGTGCAAATATCCTCCTAACCCATGCAAAAAAGGCTGTTTGGTGTTTACAGTGCAGGGTGCTAAGTGATTTTACCTGTTTCCAGCCACATCCAGCACATGCAGATCAGTGGCATCAGCAAGCTCAGCGGGCAGTTTGCCCAGCCTGTTGTCTCTGAGTGAGAGGACGTTAAGGCTGGCACAGCCGCCCAGCTCTTTGGGCACGCTGCCCAAGCGGTTGCGGTCTACATTCAGGTTGGTCAGCTTCTTCAGCTTGCCCAGCGAGCGAGGAAGTGACTTTAATGTTGTGAGAGAGAGAGCATTAATAAATTAGTGTAGGTTATAATGGAGTTAAATAGCTTATAAATGGACAAAGATCTTATTGCACATTATGAGGATGCTGGAGGTGGTTTATTTTTCCCAGTGTACCTGTAAAAGGTTCTCCGTCAAGACGAGCTCTGTGAGGTTTTCACACTCTCCTATGGAGTCACTCAAATGGGTCAGTCTGTTCTGGTCCACCTTCAGGATTGACAGCTGTTTCAGGGCACCTGACAAAAAAAGGAAACACAAATAGACATATTTTACAAACAGCATCATAACCAATAAAGCAGTCTTGGTTTTCCAGCAACTTTTTCTTCCCCTGAGTGAAAGGAAGAATCAGAGACTCAAAGATTTGATGGCAAATCTTCACTGGCATCAAATTCCCAGTAGAGGGCAGCACTGTTGTTACTAAACAGAAACAGTCACACAGTGTGGGTCTACTCCAGGGTCATTATTATGCTTCAATATCAAGGTTGTTAAATCAAAACAGCAGCCAGGACATTAATCCTGGGTATTTTATTTTTCGTCAACAATCAAAAAATGCAGAAACATGCATGTTATCAGTATGACCTGCGCAAACAACTGTCAACTGATTTTTATATTAGACAGTGTGATGGACTTTACATGCAACTAAATGATAGATTTATTCCACTCCTTCATGTGACTTATCAAGCACATATGGCAACTTCAATGCTTTGGTGTTTCTCAGTAGTACAGATCATAAAAATGATGAACCCTGACAGGGCGCTGAAAGTATGCAAGCATAAAAAGCATACGCAAACTCGATCCATCTTAGGGCCTGCTCGATCTCCTGCTGCCTATTAAGACACCAACAAGTGCCAAAAAGGAACTTCGTTCACAAACAGCACAAAGAAAATACACATTTATTTAGATTAAAGAAACTGCTGCAGATCCCCTGTCTCATAAAGTACTTACCTTCTAATATTAATTATAAAAACATATGAAAACATCAAAAAAAATGTATATTTAAAAAAATATCTGTGTGCTTCCTCTGAGACTATGGGATGAAAGAAGGGGAGGCTGATAGTCTCTCATCATTCTACAAATTCAACACAATCTGGCAAAGTCCAAACTGAGCAACTGAATGTGGGAAGGGAGATTTAAGTTGTTTCACTGTGTATCAAATTGGCTGGCATCAGTATGTCAAAAACTGCTCAAAAGTTTTCAGGGAACGGTCTCAAAATGGAACTATCCACTGAATGGCAGTTCTCTCTGCCAAAAAGCCTTTTTTGATGCCAGAGGTCAAAGGAAAGTGGCCAGAATGGTTGGGAATGAAAGCAACAGCAAGTCCCACAACCAAGGTATGCAGACGACCATTTCTGAACCCACAACTCATCCGACTTTAAAGCAGATCAGTCACCGCAGCAGAAGGCCACACTGGGTGTTCAAAGAAAGGAGACCACAATTCCCACAGCCTCACCATGTTCTGATGGCGGGCCATGTCACTAAGCTCAAAAATGACAGCAAGCTCACTGTAGGACATTGGCCTCCATAGTCACCAGACCTCAATCCATTAGAGCCCTTTTGGCAGTAGAAGAATCTCAGATTTGCATCATGGATGTGAAGCAAACAATCAGAGACTCAATGATTTGATTGACCAAATATGGACCAAAATCTCTGAGAAAAGTTTCCAGCATGCTACTAACACTAAAAGCAGTTATGAGAGGAAAAGGTGTTCCAATCTGGGCTAGCAAAGTGTACCTAATGAAGTGGCCAATGAGTGTACTATGTTGCAGTGCTCTGGTAAAGTCTGTTACTGCTTATTATGTCTGACTGATAATGCTGACCCTGTCTTTAATCCAGACCTCTGCGATGGCAGTTTTTTGTCTTTGCTTCATGTGCAGGACGTAGCTTCCTTACCTATACTGTCTGGGACAGTGTCCAGCTGATTCTGTGTGAGCAGCAGGTCGGTGAGAGCCAGGAGGCCGTTCAGCTCTGAGGGAAGCTCCTCTAGATGATTCTCTGACACATCTAGGCAAACCAGTCGCCGGAGGTTCCCCAGTTCCTGCACACACAAACAAACAAAAATTGAAACCCTTTTAGTTAATCAGGAAGGGCAACAGAGAGCATGACCTTAAGGGTAAGACAAGGGAACTAAATAATTTGTATTAATGTACTCACGGGAGGTAATGAGGACAGCTGGTTACGGTCCAGCCACAGCTCCCTCAGGTTGGGAAGAGCACCCAAGGTGTCCGGCTAAGAGGGGAAAAAAAGGAATCACATAGGGTCACTTACTTATGGAAATCTGTAGCTTGTTTTGTTGTAAGTGTTTAAAGAGCAAAATCAGAGACTGTTTTCTCATGAACAAAGAGAGACGCTCCTTTTGAAAAGAGTTTGAGGGGTTGAGGGCACAGCTGCAAACAGAAATCATGTGCTCTAAATATGGGCGGATGATTAAAAGGCATCTCAAATTAAATGTCAGCCTGTGGGAATTTGATTCCAGTTGTTGATTTGTGATTTTCTGTGGCTTCTGTGGGAATAAATCTGTTCAGTCTGGTTTTATCTGGAATTGAAATTGATTTGTTTTCTTTTGTTTGTTTCTGACAACAACTTAAAAATTAGAAAATCTGATACCCCTTTCAGATTGGCAAAAAAAAAAGTTTGAACCCCGTAACAATCAGCTCCTGACAACACGGGTTTTATCAGCTTGCCTCCGATCGGCTTCAGTGGGAACATCACACCTGAGCGGATCCGCTAATTTACGAATGACATCGGCTTAATGTCCCCACGGCATAACATCGCGCCATCCCCAGCGTCTGTAACTCACGACTCTTTGCGTCTCAGCAACAAATTCCATCCACCTTTGTATCATCAGCGCTGAGTTTGTCCATTTTTAAAGATGGACAAAATTACTAAGTACATAAAACAGCGTCCATGGCCTCCCTGCTCCTTTCCATTGTTTACGTGGTCGTGTGTAAACAGTTATTAAGTTCCTGTAATAATCCAATTATTAGCACTTCTGACTAGTGTGTGTCGCACTCAATCAGCTGTATACATTGTATTGCTAGACTCATATTTACAAAAATGCTGCCATAGTGTTATTTACAGTCTTCATGCGATATTTGTGAACAACAACGCAGGGTGCGCTAACAACAGCTAACAATAGCTTGGTAGATTGGAATGTTTCCGGACTTTGTAACTGGACCACTGATAAGTTGGAGATGACATCACTCCCAGTTCCCTCTTCCCAGTTTCAAAGTTAATGGAACGCAGCATTAAACACGGGTCTGAGTCATTTGCAGATTGTTAGCGGGTGAACCTGCTTTGAAAAAACCTTCGTTGACTCGCTAATTTTAGTGTGAACGCTGTACAATTAAGAGTTTTTCTTTAATTTTGATCTGGTGCCTGTTGTGTTTCTTGTCATCTCTTGCAAAAATTAATTTAATGCATGTCTTTCAAAGTGCTGTGGTCATTTAGCTAGCCTTCCTCAAACTGAAATCCTGATGATGACTAACATTAAGGAGCAAAGAGATGCAGGCAGGGCTTTGTCATTCTGTCAACTGTTTGCTCAGCCTCCGCCCGGCTCAGGTCATGAGACATTATTTATACCAGCCTGTTCACAAGGGTGGGCGTTCCCACTCTGGGGTAATGTGCATGAACTGCCTCAGGTGTGACAGACCGGCTCTGCTGTGCATTTTAGAGTAAATATGTGGGGATGGTTGGAAATTCAGGGCTGGGAATGTGAGAGGGACTCTAATGAAGCTACATTTAATCTTCATCAATAATAAATTACTTAGTGTTTGTTGTATTGCTTAATAAGACCTACCAAAAGTTCCAGTTCATTACTGCCGAGGTCCAGCTGTTCCAGTTTCACCAGGAAAGAGAGCGACCTGAGCACGCACAGAAAAGCACGAGTTAGTCACATCAGCATGCGCCCTGTAGGACCAAAGAGCAGGCATGCCGCTCATTCACCAGCGCTTACGTCGCATACAAAGAATGTTTCAAACACACATCCAAACACGTGTACTGATGCTATTGTCAAATTCTTTCATCATGTACTCATTGTACTTTTAAGTGGGGGATTTCAATGTTAGAAAAAAACAACTCAAAAGTGTCATGACTCCAGAGCAAAGTTAATGTTGACAGTTTTTTGTATTTAAGTTTTGGTTATAGTCCTTTGCTTAAAATACCTTAGTCATAATTTAGTCATCTAATTAGTTTTATTTTAAGTCTAGTTTTGGTTGATGAAATTTCACAACATTTTACTCGACAAAATCTACTGTAAATTTAGTCCACTAAACATGAAGTGCAAAGTGTTAGACATTTTTATGTTTCCTTAAATTTCTGAACTCTATAAATGACCCTTTATTGAACACCAGTAATTTTGAATGTAAAAATTAACAGATACAAATTTAATTTTTGTGTGAAATGCAATCACTTCTGTTTAGGCTACCTGGCAGAACATCTCAGTTACAATACCAGAGTTGACAACAAATAGTGAACCTGCCCTACATGAATATACCAATTTGTAAAGAGAGCAGCTCTGAGCTAGTTAAATTTATAGATACACCTCTGACGACCTAAAACAAAAAATAACATATAAAAAAACACCGAAGTTGAAAAATGTTTGACTATGAGAACTTACACACTATAACAACCCCCCTCTCTTCCGTATTCACAAGCACGGTGAGAATTGTTGATCAGGGGTGCTGGTGAAAACACACTTTACATAAAATGAAGACTGTTAAAAAAAAAAAAAACGGTATATGAATCTGTAATGTTAAGTAATGTGACGTATGCACTGCAATAAAATTCATGGCACAAACAGGTTTTTCTTTTTCTTGGGACAATTTTTGGTTAAAAAACTAACAGAGGACCTAAAGTTTTCTCTAGGTTTTGGTACTTTCCAGTCACAGAGATTGTATTCTTTAAAACATCTTGTATTAAACAGTATCAGATCATCAGAGTTTAAGATGTTGATCATCCTTATGAATTATGAAGCTGTTTTCATCTTTTAGTGCTAACAAGTATGTATTCTGCTGGATGGAGAGGGTATAAATTAGGGACCCAGCCTCTCTTATGTGCACTGGATGGACCTGATACTTACGAGGGTAAAGACTTCAGCAGGTTCTCCCTAAGCTCCAACGTCACCAGGTTGGCCAGACTGAAAAAAAGAACAGAGAGAGAGAGAGGTAGTAAAAGAAAGGAAGGCAAGAGAAAGAGAAAGAGGAGGCGTTGGCAGCGTAGAGAAGAGAGGGTAGTGTCGGAATATGAGTGGGAGAGAAAAAGAGAGGCAGGTTGGTTAGTCAGATGGCAGGTCTGTTCGTCTGGGCTGCCTGGCTTGGTGAGGGGCTCCTCCATCTGTGCGAGGCCAGCAGTGGCCCAGAGCCCAGAGACCAGCTGCCTCTCAGTCCACTGGGCAACACAATCACACTCAGGCTTTGAAACCTGCTTCGTCTTCTCATGTAACAAGGATGTGAATGAGAACAGTGGGACTATGGGGCAGTTGGATAATTTCATCTCATAATGTTGACATTAATTAAACCCATAACGTGTTCCTTTTGAAACATTATCAACAGAAAAGCTCAAAATAAGAGATGGCTTGAGATTCAATCTACAATTTAAATAAATCATACATTTCTTATCACAATGTCAAGAACTGTTTGAATATTTTTACATGATCGCTCTTATGGGTTGAGTTGGATGTCAGTAATTACTGATAAGCGAGATGATTATGGAATAGGGAAGTACAGTATCGTACCATCATGGAGCTTGCATGTACAGAGCCTGGGTTTGCTGAGGTAGGGATGCTGTTTATATACTTGTCATGAACACTCAAGGACACTTTACAGAGTAATTAAAAACACAATTAAAATAAATAAAAATAACAGACAAGAGTGACAAAGTTAAAACAGAACAAAGAAGTTATGGAGAAAATGCAATTCAGAACAGATGGGCTTTTAGTTGTGGTTTGAAGTGTGGTAAAGAGTCGAGGTTTCTGAGGTCCATTGGTGGGAGAGAGTTCCACATTTTTGGCCCTTATGGTATAGTAAGGAAGATAAAGCAGGAATTTCACTGGCCAGCCTCTTACAGGTGTCGTGGGGGCAATGTTGACCGAAGACTTTCTACCCCAACTGATGACGCCAGTGATGTTCTGGCACTTGCTGCTGATCGTGCTAGATAATATGTAACACTTTAGCAGATTTCCATTTATTAACGTTGAACAATACTATATACACAGCTGATTTGGTGCAATAAACACGAGTCAGAAGTAGGGATGTAAGGATATGAACATTTTGTATCACGGTTATTGTAAACCAAATTATCACAGTTATTATTATTGCGGTATTGCTGCAGTGTGCTCAAAATGTTCAAAAAGTACTTTTATACAGAATTGAAATCATTTAACTCCTTTAATATTAGAATCATAACACTTCTTTTTGTTTTTTTTGTCAACAAATGTGTCCTTCTTTAATATTTCCAAATTACGATTGATTAATCAATAAAACACAAACTTTGACAGAAAAAGACGATCTATTTCAAAATAATTCGCTGTGAATTCGCTGCAAGAGAACAGCAAGAACACACTTATCCTAATGCTGTTAATTACAGGATTATACATTATTTAGACAGAAAATACTGATAACCACCTGTAATTCACTCAGGCATGGCTGACTGAATCCTATCTCTTTCTCCCTCTCTCTCTCTACCTCCACAGCTCGGTCAGTTTGTTTACTCGGGGAGTTACAGCAGTTTTAATCACGCACGTCTTTTTCTTTCATTGCAGCTTCATGTTTAAACAGGGACACTGTCTTCTATCAGTTTCCCCTCGGCATCCTTGTAAAATCCAAAATTCAACCAGACTTCAGAGTCCGTTTTGAGAGGGAAAGTCTCCACTGTAGTGTCTTTCAACTTTCGCTCTCAGACTCAGAAGCCAAACAATGCAAACTGTGCATGTGCACCTCCCGTGAGGCTGCTTAATTGAGGACAGATACATAGTTCAGGCTTTTCCAGTCAAAGAGCAGCATCACCGTGCTGACGCAGTGTGGTGATCAAACACGGTATAACGTTAATTTTAATAGGACACAGTATTGATTGCCGTGGGAAATTTTACTGGTATAACCATTTTACCAGTAACCGTTACATCCCTAGTCAGACGTGATAATAAACTGAATATTACAGGAGCTTAATAACAGTTTACACTGGTGGCGGCCATCTTTGACCGTCATCTCGGGGGCAATGAGGATACCCCGACTTTCAAGTAGGAAAATTCTACCTCTGGCATTGTCACAACCCGGAGCTTGCATTTACAGAGCCTGGGTCAGTTGAGGGTGGTAATGTTATGGCAACAAATGGCCAAGCAGAAATAAGGGGAACTTTAAGAAACGTGTTGGCGCACAAGTGGGGTTAAGGGTCTATTCACCGAACTCTCCTTTCATTAATGGCACAAGTGTCTTGCGTTTCTTTAAAAAGACGGTCTGAAGTGTTGAAGGGAGTTACTTTCTTTTTTAATTAAAAAACACTATAATACATAGTATTAATCAATCTGTAGCAAAACAAACTGCTACCCAAGAATGTTTGGGAGTACAACTGTGAAATAATAGACATAATTTAACTCCATGGTATATCATGAAATGGTTTCCACCTTTAAGAGGGCAACAAACAGCTTCTTTAACCAGACTAAAGGGTAGCATGGCCATTGTGCCTTTGCACCCTATAAACAGATCTCAAAATGTGTGGCATAGGCTTTATCTGACCTGTAGCTTCTTCATTTTCCAATCTCTTGATCCCAATTCTACAAACTATATCTCTTGAGCCAATAAAGGCATGAAAGGCCTGAAATAAATGTTAGAAAAAAATCCTACATTTTTATATGCTTCTTAAAATCTGAACCATTGTGCATTCATGTACTTACTTTCCGATGTCGTTGGGCAATGTCTGCAAAGACACGTTGTTGAGTGCCAAGTGAGCCAGAGCTCTGAGTTGAGTGAAACCATCGGGCAATCTGGAGCAGAAAAAAAATTACAGGACAATAAAAGAGAGATCTTTAAGGCTTTGTTTTACAACACAAGGAATCAATCAACTCAAAAACACAAAACTACTGTTGTTTTAGTTGAATTCAAGTTTTCAGCATCAGAACTCTTCCTCTAGTACATGCATGATTTTACTCTATATGTGGATTTAAATGTTAAAAAAAAACTTCTTTGGACTTTTTCTACACCACCCCTCCTGCTGGACATCATTTTCCCCCACAGTGATGATGGATTTACCTGGACAGAGGGTTTCCACTGAAGTCTGCGATCTCTAAGGCCCTGCAGAACTTAATGCTCTCGGGGATCTCAGGAATGTCTGCAGGAGAAAAGAGGAGGAGGGGGGCAGACAGGAGTCAGCACCATGGTCACACAGATGTAGAGGGGCATACTCTATGGAGCAAATCATTTTAAGTTACTTGTAATTTCATCCAGATGTGCAAGAGCAAAGGAAGTGGAAAATGAGATGAAGTTGACTGAAGGAGGTCACGGTTAGAGTTTACTATTACCTCTCAATTTTCCCACAATCGAGTAGAATCTAGTGAGTAATGACGCAATTTACAGTAACTGAATTCAATCCAAGTCATAACTGGGCTCTGGAGGCCCCTGCTGAGAGTGCAGATACAGATGTTACTTATGCACTTCATTTAATGTAATGGATACTTTTTTGCAGGCAGAAAAAAGGTAAAGTTTTGACAATTAAAATGATCAAGTGGCTGTTATATCAGTTCAAGTACACAGGTTGACTTTTTTTGTTATAAGACATATTTCTAAATATATGTGAACAAAATTTTCACATCTTTCTGTGTTAAAATACTTTTCAATTTTTCACACAGGTGTAAAATGAAACCCAGTATGTAACAAATAAGGACTATAAAGTGTATTAGAAATGTAATATTACTATTATATAAGCCTCAGCAATACCTGTAGTCTAAAAGTCTGACTTAGTCACAATAAATAAGAAAAACGGTTTCATTCAAAGGAGCAACAGTTTCTCAAGTAGCATGTTTGCATTTTACTTGCCCACACCGTTTTCATGCAGCCCTTTTATACACATCGTTACCGGAAGCAATCATCTACCACACCAGTAGAAGGGCCATGTTTTCTTAAAACATGTTTTGGGACTGGATTAAAAACTAATAATGACAAAAGAAGAACAAATAATAATACTATGGTCTAAGTAAAACATTATTAATCAAACATTTTGAACTCTTAGCTTGGATCTACTGTTTTCTTAGCCTTTAAAAGTGAGATCTGTCACATTCGGCAATTAAGATTCATATATAGTCTTAAAACCACAACACTTTCTCATCTATCACATTCCCCGATTTGGTAATATGAAGGGAGCCAGATTGAGGCTTTAGGGGTCTGATGTGGCATAATGTTCACCTGCTGTCTGACATATCCCACCCACTAACAGATGCCACGATGAAGAGAGAATCAGTGTTATTCACTGCACTTGTCAGCGGTCATAATGTTATGCCTGACTGATGTATGTGTAATACGTTATAATATTTGTAAATATTTGGTATATATGTCTGAAATAGTGAAAAAAACATCCTATTCTCCTTGGGAAGGTCATTCATAATAAAATCATTGATTGATTAAATGAAAAAACACATTACTCATTGCATAGCACTTAAGACAGGATGCAGAGACACTCAAACAAAAATGACTTATTTCATACATCACAAGGCTCAGACTTGCATATAAAACACTCATTAAATTAGTCTTTTTTTAATATCTAAATTCACAGATGTCTCAAACCATGCCTTGATAGCCTATTTCAAAACAGACTCTTTTAGCCTTTATACTTAGGCATGGTTAATGGGAAGGATCTGGTAATGATACATATGATACAACAGGGTGACAATGCAATTAATTTAGGGATTTGGAGCAGGACAATACATCAAGATTTGTTTTCAATTAGTAGCCTTTTTTTTAAACCTTTAGATCCCACACAATACTACCTGCACAAAACAGTTACTGACAGCTTTCAAAACAAAATGTTATTATAGATGGAGATTCATGAAAAAAACTTAAAAGCTTTAGTAGATAAAAACAGCTTGAAACTAGAAAGCACTCAGAGAGAGCAAACCTCCGCCAAGATAGCTCACATATTGCTGTTACATTTATAAGCAATAGTTCCAGGATAAAGTTACCATCATAATATGATTCGTGACCTGAAAACCCACATCTAACACTCAGAATCGTGTTGTTATCATTATTATTTAGACAGTTATGAGCAAAAATGATCATTTGCTAATGAGAGTTATCTGGATCACCACCAAAATTCAGTCATTTTTAAGTTGCACCATAACAAACATCTCCTGAAGATTTCAGCAAAATTCATCCAGCAGTTTTGAGAAATATTGCTAACAAACAAACAAACTATTATACACTGGCAAAAAACAACCTCCATGGAGGAAGTAATGATAAACAGACATCTGTATGCTGGTGGGATCTCCTGTTTGGTTATGTAGCGTGAAGCCATGGCGGAAAGAAAAAAGGAGATACATGCTTGAAGATGTCTGAACAAAAATCTGTTCTAAAGCAGCTGTATTCACTCATGTGATAGACATTGCAGTTAGATAACATTTGTTTTGAATTGTTGCACTTAAAGAGATAATGTTGATATTGTTGTTCATTACCTTTTATGTTTACATTTATGGCACATTTTTATAAAAACTGCACTATTTAAATTAAAACCTGTTCAGAAAGTTTCTTTGGCTTTAATTGTCCTTTTTTTTCTTTTAGGGTTTTACATGTTTTATATGTCAAACATAGGAAAATAATGGTCAAACATGCAAATTAGTCTAGAAAATTCAAAGTAAAAAAGAATCGTGATAAAATCATGATCGTGATTTTATCTTAAAAAAATCGTGATATGATATTTTTGCCATATCGCCCACCCCTACTAACAAACAAACAAACTATTATACACTGGCAAAAAACATAACCTCTATGGAGGAAGTAATGATAAACAGACATCTGTATGCTTCGCTTTGCTCTACTCCAGAAAAAAAAAAAGGTCCACAGGACTGACAAGGTAGAGAACTTTCTGTGTCTGGATGCTGCAGGTGCAGGTTAAGAAATCCCTGCTGAGCCGAGCAGTCTTTGACGTTTATCTGGCTCAGCGTTGTCCTGCAGTGGAGGAGCAGGCGAACAGACAGATGGGAAAGGCCCTTATAGGCCACTGCACACTGCTCACACAGCACTCGATGCAGTGTGGAGCAAAGCAGATGTCCTCTATCTAACATGAAAGCCTTTGCTGCCACCAAGTATGGAAGTGTGTGAGGGCGACGTGGTGCAGGGACACAGAGAGGGTTGGATATCTGAGTGAGAGCTGCAGCTGATGGGCTGTATGAATTAAGTAACAGCTTGAGACAAAATGAGACTCAGCTTTCATCTTAGTTTGCTTGAAGGTATTCATTTCATCAATGAAAATATGACCTAATTTATAATTGTCATCTATTTTTATTCCATAACAAAAGAGAGAAATAACTACCTGCATCACCTCTACTAAGGATTTTGGGACAAGAGAACACACTAGCACACTTTATCCTCTGCCAAAATTAACTCTCATGCTTGGTATCTTTCCTTCTCTCATGTCAAATTTCAAGGACACAGATATTCATGCTATGAAAGTCTGTTGTGCCCGAGGGTAGACTGAATAACCTGGCAAAGAGGGCAAGCAAATATTTACACAATGGATGCTGCTGGCGTGTTGATTCTGCAACTGATTTGGCAACATTCCTGTTGCTTCACCCCACACGGCAGATGTAACAATTAACTCTGTGTAGTTCTGTAGTCTTCGGGGTGGTCTCAACAAGAGTGGAAAGTTCATTTAAAGCCCATCATTAAAGTAATTGTGTGTTAATAGGTTGCTAAGTGAGTCTGTGTGTGTTCTCAGTGTGTGTACCGTTTCTGGAGATGTCCAGCTCCACGAGCTGCATGAAGTTGGCCACCTCAGGAGGGAGTCTCTGGATCTCATTGTCACTCAGGCCGAGCTTCCGGAGGTTCAGTAGTCTGAAGAAAGGCTGTGGAGACAGAGTGATGCTACGTTAGCAAAATTAAATGATGACAGAGAGCAACAAGGGGCGAGGTCCAAGTGTCAAAGTCTGCTTATTTTACTTTCAAATTCATAAACCACAGTGGCAAAGGTTTCACGAGTACAGCTTAGCCAAAGAAATAAGTGATCTACTCAAAACATTTTTAAAATCTTTTTCAGGTGATACTTTACAAAGGAGTCAAAATGAGATATGTGGACTTTTGTAAAACCACATGGATCATCTAAAATAAATGTTCAAAATTATTTATGTATTATCACTGAAGATGATCAAACTCAAATTACCCTCAACAAATCAATGTCACATAATTATTTCACAGACAGGTCTAAAAATTGTCTATGAATCTTGAAACTTCGATATATGATTTCACTTTTCGTTGATTGGGAGTGTTCTTTTTTCTGATATTGACACTCCTTGCAATCTTTTTTCTAAAAATGGGTCTTACATCAGTCAATACAGATACTTTCTTGATCATTTTAATTAATACTTTTTAATTAAAGCTAGGGTCTACGATTTGAAACCGCAGCCTGCCCCCCCTTCCCTCACCTCTCCCCTCCGTGTTCCAAGATCCCGCCCCCAGCTCGTGTCGCCTCATATAAGCCCCCTCGGACAGAGCTACGAGCGACTAGCACAATATATCAGCAGCAAACTCAATCAAAAACAGCTCAGCTCAACTGAAAGTATCAAACACGACAGACATCTCACTTATAACACACAGCAGTAGCCATTTCAACTGGACCGGCGGCAATGCGGGTCTGGCGCCGCCAGAGCGGAGCCAAGTGTGGGGGAGGATTTATCTTTCTCAGCCTGTCCTCCCCAGCTCAGCTTACAATGCTAACGATTAGCGGCTAACAGGCTAACCCGCTCCCCTACAAGTTATTAGCCCGTGCAGGCACAAACTAACCAGAGTTATTCAGCAGACATCTCCCACTGTAGTAAACAAAGCCATTACCTGATCAACCAGGGGCGAAAGCGGTCGATGCTGAAGGTCTGACGGCCGGCTGAGGCTATTCGTTAGCCCGTTAGCCCGCTAACAGGCCTCAACCGCTGGCAGAGCTCAGTTGGGCCCTTGAGAGGCGGCCGGTCTCGGCGCTAGGCTTTTCCGGCTCCATGATAGTTCAGTAGCTAACGCTGCTAGCTGCTCACCGGAGGTAGAGGGGAGGAGGCGGGACCATGGGCATGACGCTGCGTAGCGAGGGAGACGAGGATTGGATGGACTCACAGACCAACTCACGGACCAATTAATAGTCGCAGGTTCTTAGGTTTGATTGGTCAGCTAGTATGCAGCTTTTCAGCGGATATACTGAATGGAGTTCTTGTTGGTCTTTATACTGTGTAGATAGGACCATAGGACCATAACAGCCTTATAAACGGTGTTATTAATATGTACAAAGCTTCCAAATCGTAGACCATAGCTTTAAGGCTGCGGATCTAAGAGTTGTGTTTCAAACAGAACTGTTATATGAGCTTTGTTTTAACCAGAACAATTTCTCTTCTTCTTGAAGTCGTATACGAACTCTAACCTGACACACCAAATGGACTGTTTCATGTATCCGTAGGAAATATTTCACATCCCTCGGAGGAACATCCCATTACAAGTAACAGAGAAAGACAACATCCAAAAAATGAGGGTGACTGAACAATTTGTTTGTCTTTCACATTCATCACAACCCAATCTGAAGCCTGCAGTCACTTTTTATTACCGCACAACTAATCAACACTTATCTTCTATCTACTACTTATCTAATCTACTGCCACAAAAAGACCTTAAAAAGACACTAAAAATCTGATCAAGCTTCTTCTATAAGCTTTGAAAGATAGACCTGCCCAGTTACAGATGTGGAATCTGGTGAATCCTGCTACTTTATAAAGTTATATATTACTGTTAAATATCGTATTATCATTACATCAATCTGACCTTGAACATTTTTGTCAGCTAAAGTGCTGCTGTCCTAACAGTTTTATGTGAATATCAGCATTAAAATTATACTGAAAAGTTTTAAAGTGCTTACCATGGCTGCTTTAAATGGAGGAGGGTGACTAACCCACAGCAGCAGCAGTTTGTGGGGGTTTTTCAGACTAACAGTGTAAGGTGTTGCTTTTCAGTTGAATTTAATTTACAGAACTTATGTGCTTTATACACATTTTAGCTTACAGTTCAATTATTTTTTAAAACAACTAAACAATGAATGAATAGTACTTGTTTGTTTAACTACTGTTGGATTTTTTAAGATGAGACTCAAACTTGGTCAATAGTATCTCTTAATATGACCAACAAGACTAGATAACAGCTCCAGTGTAATTGATTTTCAGGTTTTGAAAATGTGTTGTGGTTTTTCAGGAGACGTGTTTAGATCTCCATCCCTCGTGACCACATCTGCCAATCTGCTTGTCTGACTGCTGTGAGAGTTTTGTGAGTATGGCTCCTTATCCCAGAAAACTATACCTCAAAGAAGACTTCTAATCAGAATCTTAATATTTAAACTTTCTTTATGACATGGAGGAAGTGTGCTGGCCTCTTCTGTCTCTAGATGCTGCATTAAAACTGTCTTGCTCCTTCTTGAGGTTAATTTACTACCATTTATTCAAAAAAAGGACTGAAAATTCCTTCTATTAGCCTCAATTTTAGTGACCTAATTTCACCAAGCCCTTTCCATACCAGGTTAAGTTGTACAGACTTGTTAAAAATATTCACTTTGCTTTCCTACATTCTTTATTCAGATTCATTCGCCTTAATAGTCAGTTCATGCAAATACTAGCAGAATCTGAAATCTGACATGCTTCAACCTAATGTTTGGCATTCTTCTTGGAAAAAATGACTCAAACGACGATTTACTTTTTGATAACTCTTGTTTTTTTCCTTAAATCTCAATGTCTGAACAATTCTGTTTTAAATCAATATTTAAGCCGTAAGTGGACAAAAAGTGCTGTGATGATACATATCTAAGAGTCACTGAAGTTTAAGTTTCTGGTTTCAAGTGATTTGTTAAGATTACTGTTAAGTTGTAGACATTTCTCTCTGCTTTCAAATCTACACACAAAGCTTCCTGTATATTTGGAGGAGGCCCGTCTCCAGAACCAGTTTTCAAAACATTCCAATCATCATATCCCCAAAAACTCCTCCTCACCATGGCAACACCAACCAAACAAAGTGGCTTTGGATGGGAGGGCTGCGTTGAGTGCTGAGGCTGTAACAGAGCCAAGAGCTTTCACAAGAGGCTGGTTGTTGGATGGGACGGCGCTCAGAAACATTCCTCCGCCAGCCGCTCTGTGTGTGCGCCCGTGTGTGCGTGTGTGTCATCTGCTGTTAGGATGGATGGACAAGACAGGCTGGCCAGAACTATGCAGTTATTAACCCTTCAATCTGTCCCAGTTCTGCAGCCCACAGAGGACCCACTGTCTGCCCGTACACAAACTACTCTCAGACACAGCAAGGGAGACTGACTCAAGAAGAACTTGCCGACTTGGGCTTTTTATAATTTACTCAAGACATATCATTCAGGGAAGCTCCCTGGACATTGAAAGCACAGACGTCTGCAAGTTTTGGAGCCTTAGCATTGATTTAAATCAAACTTCTGGCTGTGGATGAGGCCCTCTACTTTTACCTTTTTCTTCTCCCTTTGTTATAAAAATGAAGGGAAGTAGAGCAGCTCCCTAATCTGGCAGGGTGTGTGCTGGCCCAAGTAAGGGCACCAGACTCTGGCTCTACCACCCCCTTAATCTTTCAAGCTTTCTTTTCTTCTCAGCTTTTATTAATAAGTCGTATTGACAGGACACATTGTGACCGGCTGTTTTGGACCATTCATGACCAAGCACTGGATAAGAGATCCAACATGCTTTAAGAGTCCATATAATGTTTTTTTGTTTTAGTTTTATGTGTCCTTAAGTGTGTTTAGTATGTCTCATATGCACAATAAGAAGTCTGCAGCATCAGGGTTTCTTCTGGTGTACAGTGCCAGTAGCTGCCTGAAACAACTCGTTCCCCAAGCCCCCCTAAGTAGATTTCTGTTGTTACATCCAAGCCCAGTGCAGAGCAGATACTGTAGAAAGAATGCAGAGCCAAAGAAAGCATGGCACTGAACAGCCCAGAACTGACCAATCACCACAAGAAAGACGGGTCAACCAATCAAAACAGATTAGCATATTTTGGACAGGGAGTCTTAAGTAACAAGAGCTATAACAGAGTGCACCAGATAGACAGAGAATACAGCTGGATCAGGCAATCATCAAGATCAGATATATTTAGCAGAGTTTCAGCAAAATATGACCTCTAAAACTTAGAGATGTCCTGATACTATTTAGTTCCTCTTGATACCGATTTCAATACCGATACTTGTGCTTTGGGTATCAGCCAATACCGAGTACCAATCTGACACCAGCATGTTATTAAATTTATTTAAGTTATCATTGTGGTAAGGCCTGGCTCAGGTTACACCCTTTGTAAAACATGAATATATAAAACGATGATACAGCATTATCCTGCTAGTTAGCATAGCTCCAAGCCTCGCATAAACTGGCTCTGAAACACGTGTGTCACTTGTGTCTGTGTCGCGTGATAAACTCCTCCAGGTCCCTGCAGGTTGCAGCACAGTGCTACTGTTTTAAGAGCAGCAAAGAAGAGCTGTGTCAGAGTTTAACTGTGCTAAAAGATGACTAATTTAATAAATTGTGAGGTATTTGATGGTGCCTTGACTCCAGTCATGCAGATACCGATACCAGCATTTCTGAGAGTATCGGAGCAATTTCCGACACTGGTATAGGGACAACTCTACTTTAAATGATAATTAATTTCTGCATGATAGAACTTATTGCTGCTCCACTCTATTAGACAAAACATCAGTAAAATTACTTATTTACTTAAAATCCTAGTGTTACTGTTGTTCTGTAGATACCAGTAACTAGGACTTACTTGGGTTTAGCGTAGGGGTGAACAATGTAATCAGTTTGATATCGTTAAACACTGTTTCGGCCGACACTGAAATTTTTGCAGAAATTTACAATGAAAATTTACAACTTTCGGTAAAAATCCAATATCGGGCTTCCCTAGTTTGGTGGTTTCTTCATTGAGAGTTTAACCCTTTTACTGACACAAATATCTTGGTTTGACTTTAAATTCAGACTGTAAACAAGGCCGTGTGCTTAAAACAACCATCATGTGGCAAATGTCAGACAAAAGTACAAAAGAATCCAATAAATGCCTGAGTTCCTGCTCCACGCCGGGAGCTGAAATTTTTAAAATGTGGCCCTCTGACATGCAGACTGTTGCATAAACATGTGGACATTGAGCTAACACAAAGCCTTCTTTGATGTGTGTTATCAGCATGCTGGCTGACAGGAGTGTGAAACACACATGTTAACACACTTGAGACAACACACAGGGAGTTACCAATATGGTGCCAGAGACAAGAACGGCTCAGCTCAGCTTTACACTGTTCTTCGATGAGAGACATTTCCTGCTCTTAACTTATCTCTTGTCCTGGGTTTTGGGTTTGAGGTGGCTACTGCAAAGAGCATTTTTCACAAACTATGGTGCAAAATCTGCAAGAAGTGCAAGATGGAGCTTGTCAGTGTTTAAACAAAAGATTTCCTGGTATCTGACTGGTGGTTTATTCAAGCAGTCACACCTGTGGCAAACAGAAAAAAATGACGGCAGACAGACTCCTAGTTGTTATACTTTGGAAAGCTATGACAGAATTATGTCTTGTAGCCATTGCTTGAC
The DNA here is from genome assembly GCA_036419115.1 of Scarus forsteni. NCBI lineage: Eukaryota > Metazoa > Chordata > Actinopteri > Labriformes > Labridae > Scarus > Scarus forsteni. The sequence goes on along the minus strand of JAZDUH010000007.1, from coordinate 11,326,897 downwards.
TCACACTAGTAAGAACTGGGATAAATTATATTCTCACTATTCATATCATAAAATATGCATTCTAATTTGGACGATTTCCTGTTTTTCTAATTTCCATGCAGTCAGGAAAAATTCAATGTTTTAAATCTTATATTTAAAGATGCGGATTCTGTAACAAAAAACATTAAAGCAAACAGCTATAGTAATGGTTTAAATATTATTTCATCACACAGCGATCACAACATTGAGAAAATGTCAATTACACATTTTCTATCATAAGTTGCAGGTTATATATAGTTGTATATTATTCTAAGAATTTAAATTATGTTTTCGAGATTCAGTGTTTGGTGCCAAATATTAAGCATTCAGGAACATAGAGCATTTAGCTGAAAAATACCCCAATTTTTTTTTTACTTTAACACACTGCAGATAAAAAAAAACTTCAAAAGCAATTTCACCTTTATCCGATATTAATTCATTATTATGTTAGTTGGACCTTTGGCTGTCAAAACCTCTTATCTCACTGGGGGACAGGCTTGAATATAATACAGAGCCAGACAGAAACAAAGAGGGTGGTGGCTCCCTGAGTAGCAGATGACAGGTATCAGATGGCAGAACAGGAAACAGGAGCTGTGGGTCACCATGTGACCCAGGCCAAGCCCATATGGGAACTGGCCCCCAGGTAGGGGAGGCAACCTTGCTGGACAGGTGACACTCTGAACAGACTGAAAGCCTCTGTGCTGCAGAATACACACCTGAAAACTAGTGCTGCAGGTCCAAAAACACACAAGACATAATGTTTACTCTGCATGATGTTGATGAAGCTTTAGGTTTGTCTTCTGAAGGTGAGGCAAAACTCAAACCAAAGTCATATTATTGTAAACAGGCAATAGAGCTCAGCAATAGGGTTGAGTGATGTTAGTCTTTTGATACCTGTGCTAAATAAGTGATTGTAATGGTGCAGGTGCCCTAAGAGTTCCTGAATCAATACTATTAAGACATAAAAGGAGCTCTTTTCAAGGCCCATATGATGTGTTGCCTTGGGTTGCTCAAAAGCAGAAAAACATAAAAGAGCTCAACAACTTTGTGAGTCACGTAATGAACTGAACAGCTGGCCCAGGAACTCGTTCAGAGTAAAATACTAAGCAAAGATGTTCATTGTCTCATCATTAAAAAAAAACAGAGCAGGCTTTTACTTTGAAATTCCCTGCCAAAGTCTTTCTGCTGTGTGCATTGGATGAACTGACGTCACACTTTGTTCAAGAAACAACTCCATCCAGCATGTAACTTCATGGACTTTAAAGCAAAATATACAAAAATATCTCTCCAGCTGATACATCCAGCCTTAGTTATCTACTGTTGTGTAGTGGACCATTCAAACAATGTCAGTTTTTATATCTGCCAGTCATTTTCTAAGGCTTAGGCTATCATATGCAACCGAAACCCTTTGTGTGCTATTGCTAATGCTAACAATCCCAAGTAAAAGTATTTTTTTTTATTATGTCTCCATTAAGCACCAACACTACTTTGAAGATAAACTTTTATTGGTAGGCTCAAATCTGCAGAGCAAACAAGCAGCAACATTGGAAGCACCCACATGGTAGAGCGAGCTCGGCATGCACTGTTGTGATCATGTAATGACAATTACTGTGCTTGGGAGGTCATGTAAGGCAATAAGGATTTTGATACCTATTCAGCAATATGGAACAAAAATCCCTCACTACTCACCGGATCCATGATGCACTTTTTCAATTGCCGCATATTTGTGTGCAAATTTGGACAGGAGATTCCTTGGCAGATAATTCTGAATACAACTAGGCACATACTAAAAATGCACATACACAACAAGTCTTTAGTAAAGGAAACTTTAGTAAAGGAAAAACAGTCCTAGTTAAGCTTCTTTATTTAACATGGGATCAAAATGTCTGCAGGTAAGTGATGTGAGGTTGACTTTCTGAGTCGAGTGTTGCTTACATTAGCCCACAATACTAGCCTTTGGTTCTCTGATCAATTTGGCATCTGTATTGTTGGACTGAATGCAGTTGCTCACAACTTCAGTTAAGTGGTTTGTATGGATAGTTGGTAGTTACTGAGTAGTGACCTTTTATTTCAGAATATCTTGATATTACCTTATCAATTATTATATTGCCCAGCATTTTTATAGACTGTCCGCCAGTCCTTCATGCAGACTAAACCAACCTCCAAATTAAAGCTTCTGCATCAGTGCATTCTTTTCCACTCTTTATATTGTCCAGAGCTGCACCAAAGATGAGGAGAGAGACAGTAACATAATCATGCGCTGTGAATGAGCTGTTATGAACACTCACAAAGATGGCCATTCACTCCTGAGCTGCTGCTCGTAGACAAGTCCCCTTGGTGTTTTTCTAGGGAACAACACTGATACTGTATGCAGGACTCAAACCAGCTCCATTTAGGCATTAAATAACGAACTAGAAGATACGATTAGCATAATGCTTGTCTGTTTAGTGTCTTAGTGAAACCACAAGATTCCAAATAACCGCAATCAAATACTGACATTTAACAACAACTGCTTAATCCATCAAAGAAAGCCGAACCCGATGTTCCGGTTGTTTTCCCACCCACTGATTAAACAATAGGGAACCAAACAGTGCTATACGGGTCAATGGGTCAATTGGAATAACAAGTGGGAGGAGAGGGATTTAGTGTACCGCCACCGACTCTTTATTGTATTATTAGTGAGCCGCAGCAGTCTGCTCAGTCGCTCAGGCAGCCAGAGCTGAGCTGGTGTGAGGCAGCATGTCGGTGAGAACTAGTGTGTTACATTTCCTTTACAACTTTACGACTCGGATGCTTTAATGAGAGCTCCTTGTCAGAGTTGTTAGTGAAGAGAGCGAGGGTGCGAGATGGGAAAAAAGTACAGCAGTGCAAGAAAAGGAGGGAGAATGGAGGTGGAGGGGTTGGGGAGTAACTGATAGTTTTGTCAGGAAAGGGCAGTGTGTGTCCCTAAGAATACAGAGAAGCAAACCAATCAAAATATGACAGTTACTGCAAAAAGTTCATCCCAAACATTACAGTTGTACCAAGGTTTTTGTGCCACAATTCTAAGGATTACAATTGTTGGTTGGGTATAAATATTTAAAACTTGGAGTGACAAAACACAGTGGGTGTTAGTCAATTAGGGCACATTATCAGGAACTTCAGTAAGTGTCAGTTGTGATGACCCTGGTGAACATGTAGTGCACTTCCACCATGCGGCTGTGGTTTAACGTTACTTCTCTCTCGACCCTATGTCTACTTCTCTCTCTCTAAGCGAGACCTGTTTTTGGTTTCACCCCTGACAAAGTTCCAATCAAGCCATTGCAATATGACAATACTGCCAAACTCTGAATATTCAGGGCATATCACCACTTCACAAATTACAAACAGGAGGCCAGTCCCCAAATGAAACACCTCTTTTTCAGGCTCACACTGCTGTATGACCTCTCAAACTGTCTGCTGCTTGAAACCATTTAAAGACACAAACCATGTCTCCTTACTGTGACAAAAGCCACAGACCGAGAGCCAGATGTACTATCACTTCATTGGCCATCTATTGTATATTGGCCAAGCTTTGATGACCATGTCTGTGTTGAGATAGTACTCAGCAAATATAAATTTTTCATTAATAAACAAGAAGTACCTCTGCCAAGCCGTTCCTGACAACTTTAGCAAAGTTATTACCAAAATAATGAAAACTGGCCTATTGCTTAAAGTTAACAAATACCTTAAAAACTCCTCAGTTCCCATCAGATCACCTTTAGAATGTAATCACTTTTTCTTTGTGCCATGACCAACATACTCTGAATATTTCATCACAACTTCTTGATATATTTTTGAGTTAGCTTGTTCACAGACAGACAACATACATACAAATCTTGGCAAAAACATAGCCTTCTTCAAAGAACTAACAATGGTGTTAAAAACTGGGGAATTTGTTTTTACCATAGTTAAACCTTGGGATGTAAATTGGCAGCAGGCATTTATCCATTTAATTTGACATATCTGTGACTTTACTGCCATTCCTTCTGTCACTAGGACAGACAATTAAGTCCATATTGTAGCAACTAAGTTTTATATAATGACAACCAATCAGAAAGTGTTTTATAATTATAATAATTAAATGTTATTGTAAATTTAAAAAAACTCACATATGTAAATCCTGCGTATTGGATCAGCATATACTGTAATATGTCACATTGTCATGCCTGTATAACGAAATTTTTCTTAACACCAGGTAGTTGCCAATATAAGCAGGACTATCAAAGTATGAACTGAATACCATGTACCAGGACAAGCTAGAGACAAATTTCAGTTGAGCCAGTGCCACATTTACAAAAGCACAGAGGTGGGAACTTAAATGTTTTCCTGATTTGCTCTGGACAGCAGAAGCAGAACAGATCAGCACACTTCAGCACAAAACTGTGGTATGTTCAGATTACACCAGAAAACTATTTTAGTTTAAGAAGTATTGTCGTCTTCAGTGAGCAAAGTGCAACATGTTTTCTGTGCTGATATCCTGTACATGTGAAGACAGTGTTTTGTTGCAAAACATCTAAGCCAGATTCCTGTAAGTGTCAAATGTTTCACTTACTGTAAAAAGCTACTTGCATTTGAAAGCTAGAGAAGTGTTTCTTCAGGATACTGTAAATCATCATGACTGACACCTACCCTGTGGCAGCAGTTAAGACATCAAAAATTACAACAAGGAGACACTATCCAGTTGTTAATGGTTTTGTTTGCTTCTGTAGGTCGTAAAATGTTTGAACATTAATTTCATTGTTTCATAACCTGATAAAAATGCCTCTGTGGAGCTTTAAGAGGTGGCCAAACTGTAAGCGACTGCTCCTGTCAAATAAAAGCAGAGTCAAGCCTGCAGCCATCTTCTTTCCCAAACTGCTTTAGATTCAAGAGTCAGAGAAGCTCAAGATTGCATTAATGGTGCTAAAGACAGCTTTGAGAAGTGACACAGCTCACAGATTCTGTTGGACTGTGATAAGGTTTGACACTGGGGAGGATCAGCTCCGAATAGCACCCACAATGTGACCAACTAAAGCTGGTGTGAAAAGAGTTCTCTGTAGTGGGGTTCTTGAACTACCTCTGATTATTGTACACTGAATAAAGCCTGTTTTCTCGTGAGCAGCTGGGGAAAGAGAGCTGTGTGTGTGAGTGTGTGAGGCATCATAACGTGCTAGACTTTGTCTTATCTTTATCGCCCTGCTTGGCGTGCATTCCACTAACAGAGAGTGCCTCAGGATGTGAGTGCACGCTTTTGCATTTTGCAGACGTCCTCAAGTCACAGGAGAGAGGATCCTGTGCTGTAGGTCTCTCAGTCAGCACTGTTTACATAGTCTTGAGGATTTGTTGCTCAGGGTTGCTCTGAAGTCCTGCCACAGCAGTGAGACTCAGCATGTGTGTGTCAGTGGGGCATAGAGCAGCATGTTAACGTGCATATTTGTGTATTTGTGTGTATTAGCAGCTGCTGGTGTTTGTTCAAGAGTGTTTATGAGTGTGTTAATGTTCACTGGAGGAGACTGTAAATTCACAGGGGTGGAATGTTAATGTTTGTGGACCTCACATCACTCCAGAGAAACTAATTAAAATGTACCAACAGATATCTGAGAAGCAGAGTGTGTATGTGTTTATGATACGACTGTAATTTCTGTACGCTCCACGGTAACTCAGTGAGAAGAAGCCTGATGTTCACAGAGGCTGCAGTGTTCCAGTCAAGTGACTCCGTTTAGCTAACGGTTTCCCTCCAATCAGGCCATCAGACTGCAGACAGAGCTGGCTCCTTCTGCCTCGCAAACACACTTACACACATACACGAAATTCAAGTCCTCTAACAAAGACCATTTAGTGTGCAGGAGACCGTAAAGAAACCCCAGACATTGAACTTCGTGTTTGCCCTCAATCATTAACCTAAGCCAGGTTCATTGTTTTAAAAACTCCTGGAGTCATTTCAGGAGAGATGAAAAAGGGTGCACAAAGTTTTAGTCTATAATTATTTGCAAACATGTATAGATTTGTAGCATTAAGATAAAACAGTGCCCCTTCAGTGTTAGTAGTTAAATCTGAGCTATGAAATACACACTTTTTGAAATTTTTACCCCCCTGCGGTGTATGCCGGTGTATGCTGACGGAGTTTCCTGAAATTTTCAGGAGAGATTGGTAATGGCCCAACTTATAAATAATTCCATTTTGGTGGTGATCCTGATAATCACCATGAGCAAATGAATGTCTTTGACATATTACTGTCTAACTAATAATGATTTCAACATGAAATCGGGGACGTCTGGTTACCATATTGTTGATGCTAATGTTAGCAGCTAACTAGCCAATTAGCTTATCGACACGACTGTTCTTCTTTGACAGAAACTGAATCAGCCACAACGTGCTTCCTTTTCAGATCCTTATGCATCACCGTCACACTGCCTCAGAAGGCAAGTTCCACCTTGCAGACTTTGAATTGTACATCCTTCTCTTCTGTTTTAGTAAAATGCTACCAAACATTCAAATTCTGTTGCTGGTCAGCCATGATACTGTTTGGGTAACTCTTCTGGTGACATCCCGGCTGACCCAGATTACCAGTACTGCACATGTGTCAAGGACAGAAAGGCAGACAAGATAGTGGAGGTAAAGGGGCAGTTTTGAGAGAAAACAATTCTTCAAAAAAAAAAAGGACTAGTCGACTATTGAATTAGTTGTCAATCATTTTTGTTGTCGACTTAGTCACACAAGACTAGTGGCAGTCCTACTTTCAGGGTCGAAAAATCATATCATGAAGGTAACAGCAATATGCGAGCTAACTTGGCAGAGGTTTTTGCTCAGAAAGAAATATTGAGTTTGTTTTTTTGAAAGCATTTTCAAACAAGACTTCAGCTTAGAAAGTATTGCTTATATTAATATGCTGTTGATAAACTAACAGCATTTAGCGAGCCATCATTATGCTGAATCTGCAAGGTATGCAGCCATCAGAAAAGTAACTAATTATGTATAAAACAAATGCATAGATTCTTTTAAACAAGTGGTTATCAGTGATCAAGTAGAAATCTTTTTTAACTGCCAGCCATAACTCTTGCCACTGTCAATCATTCAGAAAGCAGGTCTCAGTTTACTTTGAACCAGTGTTATCAAAATTAACTGAACTTTGACAACCTTAGAAAGGAAGTCCAGCTCTGCACCATTGCCAAACTTTTTATCCACTCTTCCCATCACTGTCAAACTCTAACACACTTGGTTTCCGCTGTTAGTGGAATTCCTATTCACACATTCCTGAGGCTCTTAATCTCAGGCAAAATCTGCCCAGTTGGCTCAGTCCTTCATGTCCCCCCTCTTTCCGATATCAAACTCCTCACAATGCAACACAAACTACGTACACACTGAGTGCGCACTGCTGGGGTGAGGGGCTCAAAGAAGAGGGAGGGGATGGAAGCAGGGAGCACATGCTTTTGTGCTGGCCTGGACTACCTCAGTGTCCGGGGGAATAAAAAAGCAGAGAGGATTTGGTTGACTGAGTAACTTGCTCGGTCACTCGAATGGCGAGCCTCATTACTGCACACTTGCTTCTATACATAGCTGCAGTCATTGTTGTGGTATAAACTTGTCACATGAGTGGACACAAACACAAGTCTGCTATGCTTTAAGAATCACTCTGAAACCTCTTGTAAACTTCATCCATGAGCGTCATTAGGAGTATCATGGAGTCAGCAGTTCCAAGGCTAATGCTTGTGTAGAAACATTGGCTAACATTTCCTTGCCTTTGCAGAGAACTTTTTCAACCCAAAACTTCTGCTCATGAATGACACCCAAATATCTCCTCTTCCCCTCCTCCTCCCTCCTGCCCTCTCGTCTCCTCTGCTCCACCTCCAAGTTCCCTCCATTTTCCTTGGCAGAAGGACAAAGGCAGAGCAGGCAGCACCACACAGCAGGCCCGTCAGTCACAGGCCGGCTCTCGCTGCCCCCCTCCCCGCTGCTCAGCCAGGGGATTCCTCCATTGTGCAAGAGGGAACCACAGTGAAGGGAGAGATAGGAAGGGCTGGAAACCAACTTGAAAGAGGAATGCGGCGAAGGATCACAAAAGGCAGGAATGACTAAGAGTGGGGAGAGCAGAGCTGCAGAAAAGGAAGATTGTGTGCGAAGTAGAGCTTAGAGAAAGGGAGTGATGGTGGATTATTAATGAAGAACGGAGAGGGAACAATGGATTCCCACAGAGCTTTAATGGGGACAGACTTCAGCCGCTGATCAACAAATTATCTCAACAGACTATAGACTCGCTGACCCTCCATCTTACAGAGAGATGACATATTTTTTCCTACCCTAACAAAAATATGTTAACTTGCAGTCAGTGTAGCTGTTGGTGTGGAGGAAAAAAAGGTGAAAAATGTAGTAATGTTTAAGCTTCAGAAAACTAGGAACTTTAAGCCACATTTAAAAATGAAAATGATCGATTGTTTTAATGACCTATAGCAGTGATTTTCATCAGATAAGGACCAAACACGGTGCTCTTAGCAGTGGCTTTCAACTCTGTTTCTAAAATAAAAAATCCAGTCTATGAGGAAAGATGACTCCAACTGGACAAGTACCATATTTTTCCTACTATATTCAATTTTGCAGATGATGCAAAAATGACATTTTTATCTCCTTATGTTTGAAAACAAAGCTTATTTCCTCATTATAACAAGAGAATTATTTGAGATCTTTTATGAAGGTTTAGTGTCATCAGAGGAAAGTAGAGTCAAAGATGCAAAAAGCATCAGATGTTCAACTTAAACATATTTGTAAGACTGCACAATAATATTGGTACAATATTTCCATCTTCGGAAAATGGCTAATGGAAAAATATTTATCGTCTGTGGCTGATTAAGTTTCAGCTACATAAATATTTCACGTTTGAACCTCACTGCCATCCATATGGTCTGTGTTATTTTTTTCCAAAATTCTGTTTTAATTTTTCCCATAAATTCCTTTTTTTTTTTTCAGTTTAAATGTTTTGAGAACAAGAAATGTACACAAATTTAACCCCGTAAAATATAAAGTAGTTAAATATAGACATTTGCTCTTCAGGTGGTGTCCAATCAACCTCATGTTGACAAAATTTCCAGAACATCTAATCGTCTGATTATCACTGGAAAACTGCTCTACTCTGTTACTTTGTAGCTAAGTGGGAGTTTTGTAGCTTCTTTGCCACCATAGCCAGTGTCTGAAGTGGCCGCTTCAACATATTTGCATTGTTAATAAGGGGAGGAAGAATTAGAGAGGAAGTGAAGCGTCCATCGTCCCCGGCCTTAGTGACCCCCTCGGTGCATTTTCCTGAGTGATACGTTACTTTTTATTCAGACAAAACTTTTCCATAAAATGTTGGGCATTTCTGTGATATTCTGTGTTTATACTGAATTCTGCATTTATCGTCCAAATCCAAAATTCCTACTGCGGTTCTGTGATTGAGGATTTCACAGTGTCCTACTTGCTGGGAAGTTACAATGCTCTATGTACACAAAGGTCTGGCATACATACATACAGCCACGTTTGTACTACAATGCGGAAACCAAACACACCACATTAGCAATAGAACCATAAACCTACACAGACACACACACACACTTCACTCTTCAACTCACAGCTCAGGTGTGTTTGTAAGCTTGAACGACCAAATCCACGAGTATGCCTGCAGTGTACAGCTGCACAGCATATACTGTGTATCATCATGTGTGTTAATTCAATCAAACATGCTTTCTGACAAAGAAATAGAGGTGTGTTTGTTCATACGCCTGCTTTTGGGTCATTATCAAACAATGTGCATGTGTGTGCAACTGTTTGTGTGTTGCTTAAAAGCCACTTTGATCCGTGACTACCTTTTTTTCCAGCTCCTGTCACTCAACAGGCAACACAGAGAGGAGGGCGTGGTGGAGCTGGGATGACTGACACAACAGCAAACTCCCATCTACCAACACCTGTCCCGGTGTGTTTGATCTGTGCAGAGAGCAAACACAGACAAAAGCCAGACCCCGCTATCTCAGAGCCAAGCACGTCACTCAACAGAACAAACCCAGCCATGACTTTGAGATATTGTGGAAAAATTAAAACTGTTGGTAAGCCATAACAATCAATCTTTGGTAAAACTGCTTGCTTGCCAGTGAAGCAAAACTTACATATTTGGGGGAAAATACAGTAACTGTGAGTGGAGACAAAGATTTCCTTAGCATGTACATTTTCCTTTTAGCGTTTTAAGGCATGTTGTAGAGTCGGTTCATCTATAAGCTACAGTTAAATATCTCTATTCCGGTTCAAACTAAATATATTCTAATGTCCCTTTCCAATTTTGATAAGCAGGCTTGAATTCCAGTGATAAAGTAACCCTCTTAGTTACATTACACTACCAGAATACAGGAATATTCTAGGCATTTAATCTCTAAAACTGGTATGGGCGGTTGAGTCTTCAGCTATCAAGCCCAGTCTTTTTTGGAAAGAATTTTCTAGTTCAGGTTTGGATGAAAAAATACTTTCTTTATGGGTGGTCTTAAAATTAGAGCTTAGGCCTTAATTATGCTGCCATAGAAAAAGACTGGAAAGGAACACCTCAAGCCTTTGGAGCCCTTTTCACAGTGTATTTAGCAACAGCCTGACAAAGTGTTCCTGTCAATAAGGTTATTCATAAGTTAAATATCAGCGTCCTAGTCCTGCATAAAGACTCTGCAACAACACAATTGGTGTCCCTGTCTTTTACAGTAGAGGAAAAAAGTTTCCAGACACCTTTAAAATTTTACACAATCCTCAATATGATCATGCAATATTTGAAGTAAGGTCGTTGTGTTTCGAGGTGTCTGCATCATACAGACACCAAAAAAAATGACAAAGATTTCTTTGTTTATTGTTAAAAAGTAAAAATAACAGCAGTAAATTCCTTGATAGTTTGAACATGCCAGCATCAAAGTCAATAAACAGCAGAGGATGTGTTAAAAAATGATCAAAAATAAATAAACCATCACATCATCAAACTAGAAAGCACTCGGAGAGCGCAGACCTCCGCCAGTCCTCCTCAGTTCTCAGCCATATTGTCATTTTGACCATAAATATTACTCCTACCTTTATTTCATCTAAATATTTAGACGCCTTGACCATGAAAACATACCATTAGCAATTGGATTCATAATGATATCTATTTTACTTCAGTAGTTATTCACAGAAATCACATTTTTCGCCATGGCGGCCAGACGCTGATCCGGATTAACACCAAAATAAAATCAGTTCTTCCTTTTCCCATGCTGAACATTTCCTGAAAATTTCATCCAAATCCGTCCATGACTTTTTGAGTTATTTTGTTCACAGACGGACGGACGGACGGACGGACGGACAGACGGACGGACAAACTCTCCCAAAAACATAACCTCCTTGGTGGAGGTAATTATTATTTAGTATTCCTGCCATTAGCAAGCAGTTGAGAGCTAATCTTTGCTGGCATGTTCTCCATGAGCCTTTCACACAGTTGAGGGGTAACCTTTCCCATTATTCTTAAATAACGTCTTTTAATGGTTCCAAATTATTTTAATGCTTTGAAATAAACTTTTTGATAATCCACTACAGATTTCAGTGGGGTTCATGCCTGGAAATTGAGCTGGCCACTCCAGGACCTGGATAATATGCTCCTTCGGCCATGTTGTAGTTGCCCTGGATGTGTGGAGAGGGGCTTTATCTTACCTTAAAATACTGTTTTACTGTGACGGAACAGAGCATGTGCAGAAGAGAGCACATGGATTTCAAAAATGCTACAATACTTGGCAAAGTTCAATGTCCAGACAGGGAGACATCCACCAACAGCAGCACTCATACATCCCCAAACCTCAATACTGCCTCCGCCATGCTTGACGGTAGCTACTGTTCATGTTGGAGATATTGATCGGTCTTACACGAGCAGGAGGAGGATTGAGCTGGAACCTGGACTCACCTGACCACAGAATCTTCTTCCAGCTCCTGACTGTCACGTTTTCGTGTGCTTGCGCACTGGGCTAACCTCTGTCTCTCATTGATCAGAGGCTTCTCAAAAGCCTTGCAGGACCCTAAACCATGATCTATGAGTCAGCAAGTGGGGGTACCACCATGCTAATCCTGGATTTTGATGCATATCCACAGTTATGGAAGAGTAAGTATTATCTTCCTGTATCTTTTAAACAGTAATGAGAATGTGCCATTTCAGTGTCTATTACGTTGCACGGATGTTATTTGAAAACCATCACCGCTGCATTGCAAAGCCCAACGCAACCAACAAACTAAAACTAGCAGAGCTTTCGGAGGTCTTCCGCTGGGCAAGTGGCCCTTTTTGATTTTAATGACAGCTGATTAGAATTGGCAATAAGCTGACAGTAGCCGCTGTTTACACGGCAATGAAAATGGCCAAAATTTCATGAGATTTCATTGCATTTTCGCCTCCGAGAACAGTGTCCCGAATGTCTGAATCCGCAAACTTACTATTCCAGAGTGAAGAGTTCTGAAAACATTTAAGTATCCGTCTTTGTGTAAACAGGAAACAGAATTTCCCCTGAAACACTGACATCACCCATGTGTAGGCTTTGCATGCATCCCAGGAACAACAACAAAGGCTTCAGCCATCTACCGAGCAACCTGCGTGCTGCTTACCATGCTCAGCTTGTTATCTTGACATAAATATCTAGACAGATTTGTACTGCATCTTCTTGCTTCCATTTGTCATTGTTGAAAAGTTTGTCTTCACCAGAAAGAGAATGCGTGTTGAAACACCGCTGTTTCACTACAAATCTACATCGCCATCTACTGGCCTGGCATGCAGGCCACAGTTTTCAGTTGTTCTCCTGTGTCCGTGTGAATGTGAAGCCGCGAAGGAAAACACTTTGCATTTCTGGTGACAACTTTGTTGCGTAAATGATGCCTTAGAAAATATAGCCCTGAATTTGCCACACTGACTCACAGCTTTCTCATATTTCTGTGACTTACCTCTCACCCATTCTTATTACCATCAAGGTAATGTCTGCTTTTATTACAGAACATTAAACCTGCCATTAGCTCTTTGCTGCTATTAAAACATTGATAGTGCCAGCTAAAACACTTGAAGCCCAAGGGACAGGATGCACTTCATAATTTTAAAGGTTCCTCTTAAATAATTTAACGTTGTGCAAGAATGTAGCCTTGAATTTGCATCCCTGACTAATATTCCTTGTACTACCTAAGGCATCCAGTAGCACTAGACATGCTGGCTTAAATTGTGCTCTCTGTTGTTCTCTCTGCCCTCTGGACATCCTGTACTTTTGCTGTGTTGCCATGTTTTCTTTGCTGAGCCTGTGTCAGGACAGTGAGTGAGGAAAAGGATGGATGGTCCAAGTTGAGTGAGATTTGGCTGCGGGGGCTGTACATGTACACAGTTAAGTGTGTGTGTTTATGGCTGTGTGCATGTGAGGAAACTTGTATATGCTTGCAGGCTTCCAGCATCCTTGTCTGGGTAAACATAGGAATGCCCGGACAAACGACTCATTACTGTAGGAAACGGGGAGCCCTCCATGCAGGTCAAACAGAATTTAACAATGGCAAATGTGGAAAACACTGCACAGCCAGATAGAGTTTCCACTAAGCTAATGAGAATGCTTACAAATGTCTTTCAAAGTCAACATGGATGACAAACAACAGCAGTGACAACAAGGATTACTCCTCCCTCTGCCTCCAGGGACAAAAGACAAAGACAATACTATTATGTTTCAACCGATCTTAAATGCAGCCCAGCGCATGACATGGTATGTTCAGTTTACAGATTCCTATCTGACAGCAGTATATACCATGTTGAGACACGAGGTAAAATAAATAGAAAGCCTATATGGCAGTTGTGCCCAGCAATGTAAATTGCATAGGGGTTGAAGGGGGGAGATTGAGAGAGAACAGGTGTACATGGCATTGTGAACGGCTCAGAGGCTCTTCCACTCACAAATACAAACAGCTAGAGTACCTCTGTGACTCAGGCAAAGGGACAGCACCACATTATAACCCTCTTATAATACTACAAAACCATTAACAGAATCAGGGCGAATTTAAAGTGGATATTGATTGGTATTAACAATTAAGAGTGCTAATTGAAGGATCATTCAACAACAAGGCAAATCACAATCACTCTCTACATGTGAAGTGATGAACATGTTCAATACTTTGAGAAAAGTTTTAATGCCACATTTTTTAAAATGACACCATCTCCAATTCTCAGGTGATCAATAACACAAAAGTCCAAAAAATCTACAGTGATTTTCTAAGAAGGAACGTTGGGAAAATGATCTATCGATTACAACTATCATCTGGTCACAAGCTGAAACAAGCCTGGATAAAAAGGTGTTTCCTAAACTCCAAAAAAGTGTTGGTGGAGCTCTTATGACCCTGACATCCTCCATGAATACTGATAGTTGGTAATGTTGCAATAGAAAGTCTAACTTTCACTTTTTCAACATGCACATTGCCAAACCCTAAAAGTACAGCATTAAGTCAAGGAGAAGGGGGGATATTATCTTTTTGCAGGTAGCGTGATAATTAAAGCCTTTTCATAAACAATGAAGGTAGATATCTGAAGCAGGATTTGTGTATGGAGTGACTTAATGCCTTAGTAGAACTGGAAAATTCATCATATTTAAATGCAGTAGCCCAAACTCACAGCTCTGAGATATAATTAGTTCATATTTAAGTCGGGTTGGACTAGGACTGTCACTTTCCCAAATATCAAACTCTGTTTTTCGAGGATACACTAATAACCAAACATATGTGATCAACTGAATCCTCAACTTTCATGTTTTATTTGTGACATATTATATCACTCTGTTCTTAGAATATACCTTTTCAACATTATTTTGAGGCAAAACTTTGATACAAAACCACTGCCTATAGCCTGGTCCACTGTGTTGAGATAAAATCAAAACCCGCACAATTCTAATGCTACGTCTACACAGACACTCTCTGACTTAAAACGAAAAGAGTTTTCCTTTGTGTATTCTAAGTTGATCCGCGTTCACACGGAGACGCTGGAGACGAATGAAACCGCTGTAGTATGCATGTTGGTTCAGTAGACAGCGGTGTAGGTTTGCAAAGAGGCAGTGCTGCTAGAACCCACGTACGAAGAAGAAAAACTTTTCACACACAATGGTGAGTGGACGCACAAAGACGCAGGAGTTTCTCTCCTGGACAACAAATCAGTTCAGACAACTAATCTGACTGGACAATTTTGTCTGGGTAACAACCCGGGCATGGTAAGAGGAACACACATTACTTGGTAGCTGTTGTTGTTCCTGGTATGCAAGCGCAGCCTTCATATAAAGAGTACTGCGCATGCGGTGATGTCAACATTTCACCCTGAAACGCTCTGATTTTGGTTTACATGCATTGAGAGCGTATTGAAAACTCTCTACTCAGGAGCCTGGTTTCAAAAGTTTACAGATTTGGGCAATCCGCAGAGTTCCCATGTAAACGCAAGGCCAAAACGCAATGAAAATTTGATTTGTCCGTTTTAGCTTGTGTAAACGACCCCCTCAATGTCTTAAGTTGTAACGATTACAGGGCTTTGCACTGCTGCATTCATGCTGACTGCCTCTTGCAAGAGCTTGACATCATTACTTTCGAAGGCACCAAGTGGTAGGCACTGCTAAGGGAATCATTAGGCATAGTCTGGTGATTTTGATGCCCCAAACTACACAGAACTTGTCCTTGATAAGAACCAAGTCTATTTCCGTCCCTATCCAAGGGTGGCAAGGAAATAACATTTCGTATTTCTAAGACTTGAAAGTAGATAAAATTAGAAACAAGTGTGACATTTTTTGCAAAAAGTAAATATCTGATACTCTGATTTAATGGTAAATTAAAAGTTTGTGCAAGAATTAAATGTAAAAGTGTTCACAGTATTACATCAACATAAATCGCTCCAGGCACTTCACTGTATAAGTTATACTTAGTAAGCAGGTGATAATATGACATATGGCTCTCTTAGCCTTGCTTTCCACAACAAAATATGGTGACTGCTTGTTGGAGTAAAGTGATTCACAGTCAGCATTTTAAAAATAGACAAGTAATCCTGCCGCAATGGCCATTTCAATGGGCTAATCACTACTTTGGTTCCCCACTGTCACAGAGGGAGAAAGGCTTGCCTTGCAAGTTCTGGGGAATCATGTCAACAACCAAAAGACAAAGGGAAGAGAGTGTCTCAGTGCAGATTTGCAATCCAAACCAGATTCAAATGAACAGTCAGGCAGGAGGCCTTGAACTTCATCATTTAGAGCTCTTACACTGAGCTGTAGTTAGCTGCTGGTCAGCTTTCAGAAAGACCAGAAGACCGTCTATCAGCTTTACCATGTAAATCAATCACAACACTTAAGAGAGACAATCAATAGACTGCAACTGACAACTTCCTAAAACTACATTAGAGGAAGCCTGAAACAATATAGTGCCTGATAACTACTAAAAGAGTTTGAGAGGTCTGCCATAAAGAATCACGGACCAACCATTATAGGTTGTGATATAGTGTTTAACCAAATCTGAAGGCCCCCATCCAAAGAAAAATGTAAATGATGCAGGTGTTTGGGAAGATAGGGCTTTATAAACCACAAAGAAAACATAAAAGAGTAGGCCTCAAGTTTTGTTTTTGTCAATGATTAAATGGTCAGACAGGTTCCATTAATACTTTTCTGTTTAGCTTAACTAATGGCCGGTGATTCCCCGGCTATTCTCTCACACAACAGGAATGAATGAGTTCATAGGCGGCTCAGGACTACAGAGGAGGCCCTGCACACCTCCCACCTCCACCCCCACCCCCTCTCTCGACTTCATCACATGCTCTCTCGTTCTGTTTCTGTGTTCCCACAAACATGTCACAAAACCAGAGAGCCTATTGTTTATAGTCTGCAGAGGACGTTTGGCTCTTTCCTGGATGGGCTGGTTCCGGTATGCGCCGCCTGCCTGCCAGTTCCTCTTTTGTCCCACACTGAGGCTTGGCTACAGGGGACCAACACGGCAGCCAGGACTCATGGCACTGCATGGAGCAGGGCATGGACATTTGAGTCATTTTCTAGTGAGGGACTGAATCACCATCACAGGCAATCATAAACTCAGAAGACTGTTACTCGACAGGGTTGTCAAAAGTTGTATAAGTTGCAAAAAGAGAGAAAACTGTCTTGTCATGGCATTTGTGCAACTTAAACAGCATGGAACGCATTAAGGCTGAACATTATATCGTTTCAACATGAATAATACAGCAATGTGTGCAACAGTAACATCGCAGGAAAAGCAATGTAAGTCAAGAGGCTCAAAGCACATACTGCTGCGATGTGCCTGTTAGAAACCAAAACCATGACTTATCTTGTTTCTTTGACTATGCATTGTAAGATCGGTCATATATAACCATCAGTTGGCTTACACAGAGACCATAGTCAATGCGGTTGTTGCCTGATCTTAAAAATGTACAAGAAACAGTGAACACCCATCACAAATTACAGCAGTGTTACAATTTGACTGTGTCAAATAGACTTTGGGCTTTTTTGGGGGTTTTTTTCTTTCTTTTGGCTTTCATTTTATCATCATTTTTTAAAAGAATTTAATGTATGCCTCGAGCAAACATCTAGACATCTACGCATTTATAAGGACGTGTTCACAGACATATAAACATTTATATCAAAATTGACCCCTAAAAAAAAACAATATATATCAAAGGAAGACAAAACATTGCAATACAGTTTTAATCAAATATTGTTCAACCCTTGTAAGCATTCCTTTTGTTAACTAGAAAAGCACTCAGAGAGCACCAACGCCACAGTCCTCACCCATATTGTCATTGTCACCATGAATATTAGTCCTACCATTATTTCATCTAAATATTTAGATTTCTTGACCATGAAAACATCCAAATATGCACAAACGCCGAAAGTGGTCCTATCTCGCAATGTTAAAGAATCCTTTAAAAAATTCCTGGATCCAGACAGTGATCCAGATTACTCCCAAAATCTAATCATTTGTTCCTTGTCCCAATCTGAACATTTCCTGAGAATTTCATCAAAATCCGTCCATAACTTTTTGAGTTATGTTGCTAACAGAGAAACAAACAAACAAACATGCTAGCAACAACATAACCTCCTCGGCGGAGGTAATAAAAGTGAATAAAAGTAATTGCTCAAATATGAGTCTATGCTGCATTATTTATGTAAAAGATGCCATTGACAACCATTCCAAAGTCATTATTTAATAACTTTGACAGTACAGGCATTGACCTCAGAGCAGTGATGCACTGGAATCTGATCAAATAATTTGGCTCTGATTCCACAATGGACAGCTCCACAATATGAAGACGGTTTTGACAGTCTGATATAAAAGGCACTGATCTTTATAGTTTCATCTATTTCTTGAGTCAAGATTATTCCTGCACACATTAAAATCCAATTAAAAGTGACAGACTGCAGCTACTTTAAACCCTTTGTGACAGGGAAAATGTCTCTGTTACACCCCAAAAACTCTGACAGTAAAGTTTGCATTTGTGTGTGTTGAGGGTGCTGGAGCAGCCTCAGTACAATCGATGTATTGTATGTGTTCCGGTTGTGACCTCCCTCACAGGATCATGTGGCTCGGTCTCTATCTTTTCCAGTAACAGTCTTGGCATTCTCTCCCTCTCCTGCAGCAGGCCACATACAGGTCTGTGTCTTTCTATTACCCTCTCAGGAATGTACACTCTGTTTAAAAAGGAACTGGAAATGTACAGCAAAAGGGGGTACCACCATCCTACTAGTTTTCCCAGACAGTGAAAACACTAAAGCTGATCTCAGAAATAGAACTAATATTCCAAAAGCACAGAATACATTTGCTTTGGCAACAAAGTTTTCAAAAGACCCAGAATTAATCAGTTTAAGTAGTTCATGGTATCATAAGATGAATTACTGCCATTTAATGCCACTGTTAGATAGACTGAAGGATAACGACTGAATAAAAATGCAACAACTTCAAAAATTAATGCATAGGTCACAAATACTTAACGTGGACATTATGATAGCATTTAATGCTTGTAGTCACCAAAACCAACCGGTGACCAATCTGAAGTTGCACATGTATGCAGCTGAAGGAAGAACCATGTGCAGGGTAATGTAATTATACAGGCTAACTAAATTTCCAGCCAAGAAGTGTGAAGCACGTCAGCATAGAGAATCACATTAAACAGAGATGTAGCTTTTTCTACTGATACCTGAAAAACAACTCTGTCAGGTCATCTGCTGATGAATACCAACAACAATTGAGACACCAAGCCCTTCTTGAAAACCCGATGTAAGGTCCTATAAAATTGGTGCTCACAGAATTGCAGATGGAATAATGGAATTGGACATTAAAAGCGGAATTCAATATAAAACACAGAATATCACAAGCTGACATTTTATGAAAGTATTTTATTGTTTTGAAAAAAAGGAACGGAAAGTATCTCTCTGGAAAATGATCCGAGGGGGTCACTAAGGCTGGGGACGCTGACATTTCACTTTCCCTCCTCCTCCTTCTCTTCCCCTCATTAACAATGCAAACATGTGGAAGAGGCCGTCAGAGACTACACATAAAGCTGCAATACTGTTTTTATCAGACAACACAAAAAGCTGTAATACACTTTTATCAGACAAAGCCTAACGCTCCATGTACACAACAACGTTATCCCCAGTAATGGAAACTTATTTCCTCTGCGTTTCCAAATACCCGCCACGTTGGGTGAAGACAAACCTTTCACAAACAACAATGGGGAGCAAACAAACGAAAACGCACAAGTTCCATGTCTGGAAAACAAATGTGTCTCTATAGTTTTGTCTGGAAAACAAACCGAACACCGTAAGCAGCACACATGTTGCTCAGTGGACAGTCAAAGCTGTTGTTGCTGGCATGACATTATCTGAACGAGTGTTGCGCATTCTCAAAACTTTTCACTCGAGACTCTGGTTTCAAAAGTTTGCAGATTCAGACAATCTCTGTTTGAGGCCAATTATTATGTGCCAGGCGACTTGCAAATTTTGGCAACATACTGTTGACTTGGCCCGTAAAGATGCATGTACGGACCACCTGGAGAGTGAGTGATTATATTTTATTACTTTAAATAGTGTCTCAGAGTTAAAATTGGAGACAATACTAAAAATTGAATTCTCAAAAAACTGAAACTGAAAAAAAAACATGGATTTTATGGGCCCCTACAGATGCCACATCTCAAGGGGATTACCTTGAATAAATCTACATTCAGCAAAGACAAATATGGAGAGGGCAGATTTACAGTCTGGGCATCTTTGGATTGTCATCATAAAAAATTCTTGTTTTTAGTCCATTTGTCTCTGCCTTGATGGATACAACCGAGGATGTATGTGCATATATGCGCTATTGTTAAGCACCTTGAAAAAACACTTGATATGAATTAATGTTGCATACAAGGATTTGTTGATTGATTGGTCATTACTTTTTCGTGTGTATTTCCCAGTCCTACTCCCCAAGTATGTGTGCGTATTTTCAGGGTATTCCACTTTTGCCCACAGACCAAAAACACGCTTGTCTGTTGAAATGATGACTCTTAATTATCTCAGATGTATGAGTGTGCATTCATGTTTGTTTGTTTGCCAATATGTGTCACCTTTGGCAATTGGCCAATGACTGATCCAGGGTGTATCCCATGTCAGCTTGGATAAGTCCCTGATAATAGCAATTTCAAGCATTTCATCTATAATCCAAGCCCTTCTGAAACCGTTCTTGGTCTCACTCAAAAGTGGTTTGATGGCAGCACAAACTCTCCTCTGTGCAGGTCTCTGATGCAGCAACCCAGTCCCTGTGGAAAATAACTGTTCCACTTAAATGTCACTATATAGCATAGCTATCTAGCTTCTCTAGATATTTTTTTGGCCTGAGGTTTAGCTTTGAGGCATGAAGATTGCTCTCCTTGATCCACTTCACATGTTTGGCTGCAGATACAAGAGTACCATCACAAATGCCTACGCACAGAGAAAACACTATATATCTGTCGTGAGAGGGAAGCCCCAGCTCATCTGATGACTCTCCCTGACAACAGTGGGTAAACGCGCCCCCG